>CM066034.1:813610676-814860676 GCA_033557465.1 Ichthyophis bannanicus | reverse complement strand
TGTAGTTACTCTGTACCAGTAACACACATGGTCAGTTCCCCCTACCAGGCCGAGGTGCTGTGGGGGTGCATACCCCATCTTGTGATCATCTGTAGACTGCTGATCTGCATGTGCAGTGCATCATGGGTACGGGTGGGTTAACCCTATCCTGGTAACCACAGCAGACAGTTTGTGTGGTGACCTGCATTCCTTCTGTAGCCAGCCAGGGGTTTGTTAGTAGCTATAGAGATGTAGCCCACTGGTTACTTCACTGAATGTGGAGGCAGAGGTCATGGGTTTGATCCCACAATGGTGTTATTTGATAGGGCTGTCTGAGGCATTTCCTTTTTTAATTTAAATTAGTGCTGCCAGCAAAAACACCCTCACAGTGCTGTAACCTTAAGGTGCCTCATAAAGCGCCTTATAAGGTGCCTTGGTGGACAGTGCACTTTATAATGTGCCCTCTGGAGTGCCTTATAGGGTGCCTTATGCGGCACCTTAGGTTACGGCACTGTAAGGGTGTGTTTGCTGGCAGCACTAATTTAAATTAAAAAAGAAAATGCCTCAGACAGCACTGATTTAAAGTAAAGGGTAATGCCTCAGACATCCTTACTCATTAAGCCCACTGGGGGATCGAACTCATGACCCCTGTTTCAGCAGTCATTGTATTAACCAGTGTGCTACACCTCTATTGCTGTGATTGCAGGTCAGCACGTGAAGTTGAGGGAGCCGCGCACGTTACCGCGCGATAATGGACACGGCACACTTTATCGCACGATAACCCGCGATTGCTACCTTAAGATCGGAACACCCACTCCTTATATGGCATCCTTCACATTATCGCTGCGACTAGCGCCGGGAACATTAAGATGGTTTAGTAAACATACCCCTGTGTGTTTGACATGAGGATCAGGAGAAAAGAGGAGTTTTTTCATACACGTGATCTCTGCAGTTTGGTTCCAAAAATGAAACTAGCAGCTCCATGAGAGAAAAAGGCAGAGCTGAGATGTTTCATAAAAATTATTTGGTAAGAAATCTAGAGGAATCTTACCTTGGCGATTTTATTTCTAAGTGACTTTGTGTCCAGTTTGCTTGCCACCTTGCTGGGTAGACTAGATGGACCATGCTGGTCTTTATCTGCCATCATGTTACTATATTGTATTGAAAACTATTTGGTTCAGATTTCTGTTTAACTCATGCTGTAGCCTTAATCGGTTTAAATATCTAATCTGTTAGTACTACAATTTTTTTTACTGTAACAGATCACTAACTTTCTGAGGGGGATTTTAATGAGTTTTCAGAAATACTAAGTTTTACTTCCTGTTACAGTGTAGTATGAACAGGATGTTGTAACATGTCAGTTTATTATTGTTGACTGTAAACTGCACTCTGACTTGAAGAAGAGCGATATAGAAGAATAGTCAAAATTACTGTACACTCTGAAAGTAACTTTATAAGGAGCTAGCTAAACTTACGTACCATCAATGTGCATAAATCACATCATTCCAGTGATTTACATGCATAATGATGTGGTCGCTGTTTTATAAGTACACTCATCTCACTGATGCCATGTATTTTCACTGTGGATGTGCCTGTAGGCAGAGCTTGGGTGGAGCGTGCGTAGAATGCATAAGTATGTGTGTAAATTATACAATCTTTACAAATCTAGACATGGGCATTTGCACTAGCTCTACAGTAATCGCACCTTAAATTAACACATTTGGCTATTTCCACTAGTATTTTTTTTAAAGAAAAATAGCTACCTATTGTTGTTTATTTATTTGCATTTTCTTTTATACCGCGCTATTCAACGTCAGTGCGGTTTACATAAAACTTACACATTGCATTGGCTGAGCTGTGCTTACAAGTAACAGGTACTAAAACTTGGATAACTTGGGGTAACTATTTACATCTAGGCGTCATGGGAAATCGTAGTCATGGGAGTCTTGTAGGATCAGATTCAATTGTACGTCTTGTAGGGACAGATTCAGTTGAACGGCCCAGTCTAGATTGTGGATGGGGCTATTGTAGTACCATGTTCCTTTATAATATAGGCTTCACATAAATGCCTTAAGGCATCCCCTTATAAAATTACCCTTAGCATGTTTAATAATGAAGCAGGTTGTTTTTTATTTGTGAATTTACTTTTTCCTGTAATATTTGTATTTGGTTGGCACAACAGAGAAACATTTTCCAGTTCACTTCTTTGTCCATAGAATATTTGTTTATTACCAGCATATTTGTTTCTCAACTTTTTTTTTTTTTTTTTTGTTTGTTTTTTAAGTGTGGTCAAGTCAATGCTGACTCCTGGGGCAAGGTATGGCCAGAAGTAGCTTGCCAGGCCTTTTCTTCCGAGGCAATGGAAGGTAAAGTGACTTGCCCAAGGTCACAAGGAGTGCCAGTGGGAATCGGACCCAGATCTTTTGGGTGCTAGGTTGTTGCTCTAATCACTAGGTTACTCCTCCACTCAGTTTTCTCTTAGCTGTATAGAAAGAGAGTGTGTGGGGGTTTTTTTTGGTTTTTTTTTTAATCATATTTGTATGCAGTGCCGAACGCCAAAAAACTAGAAATTGTAGGTGCTGGACAAAATGTCAGGATTGCTTTGTTGGCTTCTTAAAATATTTATATTCATATTGTGAGCTACTGTTTAACCATCCAGACCAAAAGACATGCACCTTCCCTTCACGCCTCCAGACTCGGGCAACATGACTGCATTCCCTTTCTGTGTAGCACATCGTTGTCGTTCAGTACACAACCCAAAAGAAGGTTCTTTCAGTCCCAGTATAGCAGACGTGACCTGACTGAAGGAAGTTCCCGCATTCTTTCCTCACATATCCCCTAATAATGAACATTCTGGAGCCGGAAAGTTGCTGACCTCGACGGAGCTTAGGGAAGAGGGACATGCTAGCTGTGCTCTTCTTCTTTGGTTGACTCTCGGAGCTAGATAAAAATTAAAGTTGCCTGTAAGACAAGGCAAAAATAACATGCAAACCTCGATGAGCAGGAAGATGCCCAGGATCCAGAGCCCATCTTATGGTTCGCAGCTATTTTTTTTTCTGTACATACAGGTGAGTCGACTTTATATTTATAACTCCTATGTGAGGTGATACTCTGTTTTAAGTTTATATGTAATTTGTTTCTATTTCAGTTGTTAATAATGTTGAATATAATAATTTTTTTGTAAATAAATACGCCTGCGTTTCCCACTAAGAAAAGCAATGTTGAGGACTGTTTGCTGTTGCTCATTACCTTATACAAGCAGGCACAGCTCACCTGACCACAGTGACTCAGAGACATCTGGCAAGCTTAATGTAATCTGTTTATGTAGGAGTGTTCTGTTTGGTGTCAAAGTAATAATGTCTTTGCTGTGGTTTACTTGTGATTATCCACTCACTCTTTCCATGGATGCTTGGTGGAACTTTTGAAGGTCTCATTAGTCAGTAATTCTTGTTAGAGTAGCAGCAGTCAGGCTGTGGGAAAAGTTAATGACCTGATACGTCTTAACATTTTGTGCAGCTCTGAGGAACAGCTTGAACCCCTGGTTTGGAAGTTTGATACTTTCTATTATGGGTTACATAGTAGCATAGTAAATGAAGGCAGATAAAGACCAGTATGGTCCATTTAGTCTGCCCAGCAATATGGCAGGAGTAGGTGCACCCCTGCCCATGTCTTTTAGGCAGTAGGTGCACCCCTACCCATGTCTTTGCTTAATGGTGCACCCACCAGGAGCAGGTGCACCCCTCCCCATATCCTTTGTTTCTTTGTTTTAGGGGTGAACACACCGCTCCTCCCCCCCATTGCTACATGTAGGACACCCCTATTTGTTGAGAAATTAGACGGTTCAGTTTATTTGGATTTTATCCTGTTGCTGTAAAGTGATCCACTGTGTCTGTCCCAGGCCACTTTGAATTCCGTCACTGTATTTGCCCCCACCACCTCCATCGGGAGGGCATTCCAAGCATCCACCACTCTTTCAGTAAAAAAGTATTTCCTGACATTGCCTTCCAATTTACCCCCTTGCAGCTTCATGTCATGCCCTCTAGTTTTACAGCTTCCCCGTCTTTGGAAGAGGTTTGTTTGTTCATTATTTCTCTTTAAGTATCTAAAGGTCTGAATCATATCTCCCCTGTCCCTACTCTCCTCCAGAGTGTACATATTTAGGTCTTCAAGTCTCTCCTCATACGTCTTCTGACGCAGGCTCCAAATCATTTTGGTTGCCTTCCTCTGAACAGCTTCCAGTCTTTTTACATCGGTCGCCAAAACGCCAGTCACAACTCCATTAGAGGCGCTTGTTAGCAATAAGTGGTGGACTAATTCACATAGGGGATAAGGGATTTATGGCTGAGATCTGTACCTCTTTAGCTATGGAGGACATGATGGCATTTACAACTCTTTGCACACTCACAGTGCTATCACATAAATGCAAAAGAGCAATCATCTCTCCTAGCCCCTTCTAGATGTGCTACTAAAGGGGCTTTTATCAGGTTGGTGAGCTAGACATCTGCACAGCAAGAAGGTCATTGCTCTGCTGTGTGAATCAGCCCATGCCAAGCATAAAAACAAACACAAACTCGTGGGGAGGGCAGAGGCACGGCGCAGGAAGGCACAGAACATTTTGTGATACTCGCTGTGCCACAGTTTGTATAAGTACAACTTTTACTTCAAGCTTTGGCATAACAGATTCTGCTACTGAAATGTCCCTGTACACAAAGAGTTTATCAGCTGAGTCTTTATTTGGTACATAAAATGATTAAAAGTGTCTGAGGATCATGTTTTATCCAGAACTTTATTACCTTCACATATTCCTCTGCTTTGCCCTGTAAGCAAATAATTTTTAACATTTTAAGAATGTAATAAGAGCTGTGCTGCTTAATGTTTCTCTCCTTCAAACTTTGTATAGGGAAATTAAACATGGAGTCCGCTCTTACCGAGTTCTGTTCTGTCACCTGCTTTGTAAGTGCTGCAAATGACTTTCACTCTTCCTGCCTTCTGACAGGTTGCTGCTTCTGACTGTGAGAGCCATGAAGACGAGAAGGCCAACCACGGCAAGCATTAGCTTTCAAGTCCCGGCAGGATATTGCTTGGGAAGGCCTCCAGCTTGGATGAGACGTCTGCACTTGTGGTATCTTTCTGTCTTCCTGGCTGCTCTGTGGTCATGTGCAGGTGAATATTTTCCCAGCTCTCTACTGTTTGTTCATCGCATGCCCTTGCTTAATGGTTTTATCCCAGTTTGGTGGATAAATGACTTGATCCCACCTTTTCTGCTTTAAGATGCATGATTGAAATCCACCCCCAGCATTATGTCCTCTCTGGGACAACAAATGTGTTTTTGAAAAAAGATAGCAGGTTGATCTATGAGTGTTATGTGATTTTCTCCCCCAGGAATTGCAGTTGTATCAGTGTTACATGTGACCAGGGACGTGAATGGGGGCTGGCTTGGCTGATCTCTGGGACCCTTTCACTAAAGGTTTTAGCGCACGTTAGGTGCCCACAGCTTGTTTATTTTTATGGGCACAATGACACTTAACTTCACTAACACATGTTAACATGCATTAACCTTTAGTAAAAGAACCACTTTGTGTTTTTATTATTTGGTATCAAACTGAAATGCACATTCATGTACAACTCGCACCAGTCTCTGTCCATTTTTGTTTTCTCTCTTCTGGTGGCTATGTGCATGTCAGATTTAAATAATTGCCATTCCTTTTTTGAAAATGTGTTATGCCTATATATTGAAACATGGTTGATATATATATATCTTTCCAAAATTCCATTTGTTGAAAAGAATCTAAACTGCAGTGGGTCCTTAAGTGTACTCAACAACCTTACCAAGAATAGCAGCATGTTTACAGAGTCTGAGGTCTGTTTACTAATCGGCGGTAGCGGCTTCTGTGCAGTATCAGAGTCACAGCTCCATTGAATTCAGTGGTGCCGCAGCTCCAATATCGCATGGAAGCCGCTACTGCCAATTAGTAAACAGATCTCTTAGACTGTGAGCTGGAGAATCAGTATTTTCAGAGAACAAAGCTTCCAAAAAAATCCCCCCCATCCCTCCACCATCCTAGGATGTTAACTACACGCCCAGTGCGATTGCGATCTTGTTGAAGGCACATAAGCGGTTGACATCCGTGTGGCGTGTGTTTGAGGACTGGTGTGAGGCACAACTTGTGCAACTGTTCTGTTCTTCCATTGTGCTGGTGTTTTTGCAGGCCGAGCTGGAGAAGGGCCTGTCCTTGAATTCCATGTGGGTAAAGGTGGCAGTCTTGGCATGCTACTGTGGCAAAATGCAGGGGTCATCGCTGGCAAGCCACCCAGACATCGTACAGTTTGTCCAAGCAGTAAAACAGGTGAGGTCGCCAGTGTGGGCGGTGGTTCTGCCCTGGAATCTAAATCTGGTATTATCAGTACTGCCGGCGCCACCTTTTGAGCCATTGAGGAGCTCCTCGATGAAGGATCTCACCTTAAAAGTGGTGTTCTTAATAGCTATTTGTTCAGCTCAACAGATCTCTGAACTATAAGCTCTGTCCTGTAGAGAGCCCTTTCTGGTGATTTCCAGAGAACGGGTGGCTTTACGTCCTGTTCCTTCCTTTTTACCCAAGGTGGTCTCCCTGTTTCATTTCAATCAAGTGTTTGTGCTCCCAATTTTTGGGATGATGGAGAATGGTGCTCTAGGCAGTCGACTGCGCAAGTTGGATGTCTGCAGTGCTATGCAGACTTACCTTCAGCATACTCAAGCTTTCAGGAAATTGGATCGCTTGTTTATCCTGTTTGGGGGACTCCGTAAAGGGGAGGCCACCTCGAAAGCATCTCTCTCTCAGTGGGTAAAGGAAGCAATAGCCTCGACGTACCTGTTGAGGAGTGAGGTTGCGGGCGTATTCTACAAGAGCACAGGTGACGTCCTAGGAGGAATTTAGTCTTGTTCCACCAGCGGACATTTGTCGAGCGGCCATCTGGTTGTCTTTGCAAACCTTTTCCATGCATTACCGACTTGATGTACATGGGGTCTGAAAGCCCACTTTGGAGAAAGGGTTCTTAGGCTGGGGCTCACGGGTCCCTCCTAGGTTTAGGTACTGCTGTGATACAACCCATTTGTCTGGACTAGACTTGAGGGATGCGAATGAAGGAGAAATTAGGCCTTACCTGCTAATTTTCTTTTATGGAGTTCAAGTCCAGTCCAGAACCCACCCATGTGGTTTTTAGTAGTGAGCCCGGGTCTTGATGGTGTGGTCGTGCGATTGGTTTCTCAGAGACCTGCTCAGGACTGTTGGCCGGTGGAGGGGGGGTCTTCTTGCTCTGCTGGCGGGTTCTTGATAAAAGTGAAAAAAAAGAACAACATTTAACAAAGACCTATTTGAAATATGTGATGGTTGTAAATATCATTAAAAGCAGGAGAGGACAGTGTCTGCTGGTCCCTTGGTTGGTTACATTGTCTTTTATCTGGAGGTGAATGTTTGTGATTAGGTGCAGGTTAGCCTGGGCATTCAAATACTGATGAAAGGAGAAGTGTCCTCAGCTATTATAGGGTGACATCAACAAAGCTTTGTATATTCAGTCTCCAGCTGCTGGTGGACAGACAAAACCCATTCCCTATAGGAATCCAGAAATTCCTTCCTTTCCGCGTAGGTTTCTTGAATATGTAAATGTGAGAGGGAAGTTTGTAGTATAGTGGAATTGCCCCCTCCTGTCTGGAGAGAATGCTATCTAGTCTGGTGCACGTTTGTCTTTGCTTCAGTTCCATGTATGACATGATGAGTCCGTGGATGCTTATCACGGACATTTGTCCTGCTGGAGTCTGGCCTGTGACTGAGCTTGGAGAACTCAGTCCAACAAATCAAAGTAGAGGCCAGCAGTACTGAGTAGGTACGTCTAGAAGCGACCTGACCGGTGGTGTGGGGGAAGGGAAAACATGTGAGAGACCTTTTTTATTTTAAGTTTCCTCAAAATGTCTGAGGGAATTGTAAAGGAGCTAAATTGACAGTGATGTCAGACTTAAAGAAATTCTAATTCCCTGCCTTTTTACTGTGTGAGGGATGGTTGCATGTTTGGGTCAAGTGACTTCACTGGAAACTGGGGACAAGTCAGTCTGACCAAGCTGCCCTTATTACAGCATTGAAATTGTGACGGGCAAATTATCCAGTCACACAAAAGAAATGTCGTGCCTATTGTTCCTTTCTAGTCCATATAGATTTATCTGTGGCTTTGGAGCGCCATAAATGAGAAGCTTAATTTATCAGCTTTCTTGCTTATTTATTTAAATTCATAGGCCACAAAAAAACAAGAGCGTTCTAGATGGTATAAGACAGTTGGGTATGCAAAACAAACAAAATACAATATTATGATCAACCAAAAATCAAAAATATTATGGTGTATGCTTGCCAGCTTTCTGTATGCACACAGGCAGTTTGGCTGGCCCTCCGTACTTCCTCAGACTAGAAATTGTAGCTTTTTGGAAACAGTAATTTATGTAGCATCAGCTTCATGAGACAGAGAAAACCAGACAGGGCCCTCTGCTTCCCACGCCTGGAGGAGGGACAAAATTGAGCCCCAAGGGTAGTGAAAGGCGCAGACTGCGAGCGTCCCTGAAGGCAGCCAAGCACAAAGCACTTTGTCCTACACTCCAACCCTCATCCCCTTGGTTTATATCTCATGCATATGCTCAAGATAGTGGGCCAACACTTCAATCTGTCCAGACATACATTGTAAAGGGAGACCTGTTGGGAGAGTGGACTGTGCAGCTTGTGAGTTGTTATCATGAACAAGAGAGCACAAGGTTGTGTTGGCTCTATGTAATGTCACCAGAGCTTTCAGGCTATGTGCACTAACCATTTTATAATGAACACGGCTTCCTGAATATTCCATAACGGACCTAACTGAGAACATAAATTACTCTAATCAGTGCGTTTGAGGTCAGTCTGATGGCTCATGCCAAGTACTGCCCACTGCCGTGCATCAGACCCAGGCTACGACTCTGCTCCCGTCCCATATCTATCCACAATCCAACTGCTCACCCGCAGTGGCATTTGTGTTTCCACTGCACTTGCGCCCTGCTAGACCGACTCGGCTGCTAATTCTTCTGCTTTATCTTAGCTTTTTTTCCCTTATCCTTTTCCATCTTAAAGTCTGCTATTGATTTCAGTAGGGTCTGAGATAAACACAGAGAATCCTTTGTTGGAATAAAACTAGGAAAAAGCAGAAGAATTAGCATCTGGGCCTGTCTGATAGGCTAAACATTCCTCTTGGACCTTCTCTTCCTCCTTGGTGGACCTCCTGAAGCCTGAGTTTCTGCTTCGCTTTTGCTGTCCTCTCACCTTCTCGTCTTCCACGTCTCCCTTAGCACTAAAAACCAGCCTCATGCACCTGGGCTTATACTGGTTAGCTTTCCACACACTATAGAAGTAAATTTAGAAAGATTAGTTACCATTTGCACATGTTAGAAAAGCTGCTGCTTACACGTGTATAGATGAAGCACACCAAGATATGAAGGGGGCGTGGTGTAGCGCAGCACGTAGAAATATGAACCATCTTGTGAGCACATCAGTGGTGCAAGTTCCAGTGAGGGGCCAAGATTTTGCTGAGGTCCCCCATTGTCACGTGTTAAAATAAGTTTGGCTCCCTGCCTTACCATTGCTGTGTGGCCTGCTTTCTGCTTTGTGACATTTATACCAGTGGTATGCATACTGTACAGTTTTATAAAAGACCTTTTCCACGTGGAAAAGCTTTTCTAAAACTGCCTCATGTCCAAAAAGGCGCCAGTTGTATGAAAACCCACGGTTCCTCACTATAGAACTGCGCCGGGTAAGGTTGCAGTTGCTCTATTGAGAACCGATGATGACGACCTTTGAGCTGGTCTGGCTTTGAAGCCTGAGATCTGTTCTCCCAGCTTTCTTGCTGGAAGTACTGTGTGCTCGATGTTTTTGATGTCCTCTTTAATAAAAATGTTCTGCTCAGGAGTTTTTTGTATTTTGTGATATGTTATGCTATCCTGACTATTTTTGAGGTGCTTTTGTGTGATCAGTTATTCTATAAAAACAACATAGGCACCTACATGCTTTTATAAAATAAGCTTGAACAGTGACCCCGTAGCACACAGATGCTCTTGTATCAATTTACACCGGAATCAGCCCCTTAGGCTAGCCTGAGACAGGGCAGAAATCTGATGGCCATGCTGTTTCTGGGCACAAATCACTCTTATGTTGCAGAGTCTGTTGCACAGATATAAATGATGATGGTCTCTCTCTGACAGAGTAAGACAAGCTCACTCTGTCTTCTGCCTGCATCTGTGCAGTCCGGCTTCTGAAATGGACCATCTTTATCACCAGGCTATCGGAAAGATTGCATTTGAGAGAGAAATTCTTTGTCCCGGCCACATTTTATTTTCAAGAAGCTATCCCAATCTCTGTCTGCCCTGTCATTTTAAGCTCGGGCGCTATGTATAGAGGCTTGGAATCTCGAGTACCAGAAGGGACGGCCTTTATCTGACATTCTTACCTCAGGTTGGCATTGCTGCCTGTGTTGTCATACTCTGTGAAAACAGAGGTTACCAAGGCTGTCTGAAAGTTGTGCCTAGCTGCATATCTTAAAATGAGAACTTCCTCTATCTGCACTCCATGCCTTTCTAGAGCTAGAGCACCCTGAAGGTTTGCATTGTTCCACTGATCAGTGGAAAATGAGAGGACCCACGAATATTGTTGTTGGTATTTTTACATTTTCCCAGTGCCATCTTTTCCATGGCTATTTCAGGAATCATCAGAGTGTTTATTCCTGCTGGAATTCTGCACACAAAATTCAAACTTCTGTGTCAAAATTTATTTAGCTGTATTTATAGCCCGCTTTTCACCGGGTCAAAGCGGTCAATTGGGGGATACATTTAACACAAGGGGATATGAGACACATACGCTAATACTTACAGGGAACATGGGCAATGGAGGGTTAAGTGGCTTGCCCAAGACCACAAGGAGTGCCTATAGGACTAGAAATCCCAGTCCCTCCGGCCTGAGATTGCTGTCCCCAGGTGGGACTTGAACCCCCGGCCCTCCGGCCTGAAGTACCTTGTCCTAACCACTAGACCACTCCTCCCTCCACATGGCTGAATTCTGCAAAATTCTGCATGCTTTGTCAGAATAACAAATCATATTGCTTCTGAATGATACTTAATTTAAAATATAATTCAGAAAAAGAATCACAAAAAGTGTAGTAGTTTGAATGACTGTGTTCAGAATTCCAGCAGGTGTAATCTTAGGGTCTGCAAGCACTTAGCCCCAGCCCTGGGCATTTGGATATAGATATGATCTGAATGTGGCCAGCAAGTATTCTGTTTACAGAATAAGGCTTGGGGTTGTCTATCAGTGTGCCTCTTACCAGATTATTGTGTGACCAAGTTTGAAGTCCTAGAGCCTTTCTGCCAAACCTAAATGGGCTTGTGATAACGTGTTTATCAAATAACAAGAGTCTCTTTATTTTAAAGCACTTTTGCATTTCACTTTCTTAAGCGGCTTAGTGATCTGGTTTCCTTTGTACAAAAACACCCTCTTGCTACAGTGAGGTAGGATCCTCCCCTGCATACCTTGGGATGAGATGCAAAGTGTTATTTAGCTGTCAGATGGAAGGAGAATGGCTGAGAGTCCCAGAGGGCTGGTCATGCATGGAGCATGTGTTGTGAGCAAAGTCTGGTACATCAGCTATGTATGCAGCTTATGTGCACCACGAATCATTGAATGCTTTTCACCAAAATGTTCTATACATGGGACAGCACATGCTTCGGTACAAGACTCTCATGACTCATTTCGTCTCTATGCTAGAGCAAAATAAAAAGGCAGGGGAAGTGGTTGTCCCCAGATGGATTGAGAATCCCAGATTTGAGGACTGAAACTTTAGACTTGGGGATATCATTTAAATCAAGTTGTATACAATAGATAGTATCCAGGCTGCAGCCTGGCCAAGCAGGTTCCATTTTTAAGTCATCCATACAAGCGGAGTAAGTCCATATAGATGTTAGTAGTAGTATTCAGAATTTGAGTGCTTGTATCCAAGAGCTTGCTGTTCACGGTCTGTGTTTCCTTGGAGTTGTGTCTTTCCTACGTACTGTCTTTAATTTGAGGGAGGTGAAAATGCAGTTCAGGATTAGCACTAGTGGAAAGGTCCTGGCAGATATCGAATGCTCTTTGCATGGCAGCAGATTGTTTTATAATTTCCCTTCCCAGCCCCCTAACGTATATCCTTTAGCATTGCTGAGTTGTGATTTGCCACTGTATGCCTGACTTTAGTGAGCAGAGGGACAAATCCTTATGCCTGAATAAATTATACTTTCTAGCACCCTCTTCTGCTTCTGTAGCTACCACTGGTTCTCCTTCGACAAGCAGGATGCATCAGCCACACCTGGTGGTGATGTCATCTGATGGCGCCAAGGACAGAAGTGCTCTCCGTGTGCCAGGTGGTCCAACTCCCTGGCCTGCCCCTACCTAGCCCAGAATTCTTTCTTCCGCCTTGCCAGCAAGATGGACATCTCACAGCTCTCTTTTTTTTTTTTATTAAGAGAAAAAAAAACCAGAAACGAAAAGCGACAGCAGCAGATAACTTCAAGCAAGCTACCATGGGAAAACTAGGGTTAAAAAATGTCACGGCCGCAGCAAGAAAATGAATAACAGCAATGCCCATTAATGCTGCCTGTGATTCAGGACTGCCCTCATAATTTTTTCATTTTTTATTGTTGTTGTTATTGTTATTATTAATACCATCTTATACATTCTTAATGTGACGTAATTTTTTATAGTTTTATCATGTGAGTTATCGCATTATGAGTGTTTACATGTTTTTAAATTATTTATTTTTTATAATTAGTTTGTTTTAAGATATTTTTTATGACTTATCTCAGTTATTTATTTATTTAGTGTGGTATAAAATGATTTGTCTTTTTGTAATCATGTTTACACAAGTATTTCTGTTTGCTGTTGGTTTCACATGTATATTTTGTAGTGAGCCTATAACCCCTGAGGAAGTGGTGTACGAAACACGGCCTGTGTTGGGTTTGGCGCACCTTATCCGTGGATCAATAAAGGTCAATTTTGAACCTCCTGCCACGTTTTCTGACTGGTTCCTGTTACCCACGTGGTAATTTGCTGTTTCTTGGTGGACCCTCGGGCCTTAATATCCAGTCAGCATGCCCTGCAGGATCTTTGAAGCAGACGCTGCTCATCTCTACCTCCAGCCGAGAACACGGTGCCAGCACATGAGAACCAGGAACACCGCCGCCACAGCTGTGGTCCTTCAGGGGGCGCTCTGGACACCCCCTCATCAACCGCACTCGCCAATCTCTGAAGCCCCTGCTTGCCACCATGATCATAGAAGTGATGTTGGCGCATCTCGCTCTGCCCCTCTTTGACACCATGGCGATGAGGGAAGTCTGGAGCAATGCCAACATGAGGACTCCCCACCGGCATATTAGAGCTTCAGAGGCCTGCCCACCTGCATGGAGGGGATCGGTCCAATGCCGGAGCAGAGATGAGGGCAACTTCAGCAAGCATCACTAGCGACCTGCCCCGAACACCAGCAGCTTCAGCCCCCTAACGCTCCTAAAGTCACTGTGGCCAAAAGAGACTGCCCAGCACCAGATCCCGACGATCTCCCAATCACAGAGACCACAAGAGGCAGTGCAGAGACTGTTCAGGCAGCCCCTTCTCCACCAGATTGTCTGATCGTTGCCAAAACGGGTACACCTGCTCCAGTGAAAGGAGACAGAACCCAGACTCCACTACCCTGCTAGGGTTCCTCAGCCAGCCCTGCCAACAGCTGCGGAGGCCAGGACACACAGACACATGAGGCTCCTACTGCATCCCCATTGCACAGCTCGGCAGGGCATCGGGCGAATGCAGCTCACCATCCACATCCGCCATGCTAGAGAAACTAACCACGGACAGCGGAGAGGAAGAGGCAGCCGCCCACGATGCCTCCGAGCCTGTGAACACTATCGTCTCTCCTGCCATGGAATCCACCCCTTTGGCATAGGTCAAAACCACCATGCAACAAGCCCAAGTACCACTGCCACAAGAAGATCTCACCTACTCCTTATGGTGGCTGGTGGGCGTGAGGATCACCTGGTAACATGCCTGCCTGGTGTGAAGGTAGCGGACCTCACGCGCCACCTAGAGAAGGTCTTAAATAGTGCTGGGGAGGAGTCTGCTGTCTTGGTACATGTCGGTACCAATGACATAGGAAAATGTGGTAGGGAGGTTCTGGAGGCTAAATTTAGGATTTTAGGTAGGAAGTTGAAATCCAGAACTTCCAGGGTAGCGTTCTCTGAAATGCTTCCCGTTCCAAGCGCAGGACCCAAAAGGCAGGCAGAGCTCTGGAGTCTCAATGTGTGGATGATATGATGGTGCAAGGATGAGGTTTTTGGATTTGTTAGAAACTGGGGAAAGGAGGGGCTCTAACGAAGGGATGGGCTTCACCTTAACCGGGATGGAACCAGGTTGCTGGCATTAACCTTTTAAAAAGGAGATAAAGCAACGTTTAAACTAGATAATAGGGGAAAGCCGACAGTCGCACAAGATCGCATGGTTTGGAAAAATGTATCCTTGAAGGATACTACCAAAAGCAGAGAGGTTCCAAAAAAAGAGTAAAATAGCCCAAATGCCCTCGAGTATGGAGCAGAGAGATTTTAAAGATCTCAAATTACCCATACCTACCAATAGCCAGATTAATATGAATAAAATACAGTCTCTAAAATGCTTGTATGCAAATGCTAGAAGTCTAAAAAATAAAATGGGAAAGTTAGAATATATAGCACTAAATGAGAGGTTAGATATGATTGGAATCTCAGAGACATGGTCGAAGGAGGACAACCAGTGGGACACTGATACCTGGGTACAAACTATATCGTAATGATAGAGCTGATCAAATTGGTGGAGGGGTTGCGCTCTGTTAGAGAGGGCATTGAGTCAGAAAGGATTAAAGTTTTTCAGGAAACAAAATTTGCTATAGAATCTCTAGTGTGATACTGCAGGCCCTCTGACACAAAGAAAAAAAGTTTTAAATCTTGAAAAAAACAAGATTTACCCGCAATTACATGAAGGTACACATAGAGGGAGCAGGAGAGCAAGCCTGGAAGCAGAAGAACCACGCCTCTATGGGCAGGACCCAGAAGCAGCTGGTCTCGATTTAAGCAGGGACAGAGCATTACAAGAGAAAAGGCAAGGAGCTTTGCAGAGAGCTTCACAGAGAGCATTACAGGAAGCAGTGCCAAGAGCAGCTCCAGAAGCCGGAGTCAGAGACCGGGGTGAAGTCACTGACAGACCCAGAATAACTCAAGGAGTGAAAGCTACTGGGAGAGCAGGCCGAGGTGAAGGCCCAAGAGCAGGCCTAGAGGAAGGCCATACACAACTGCAAGGGGCAGTATTACAGAGTGCAGCCAAGGAAGGAGGTGCTTACCCTTCCGGCTGGAGAGGAAGCCTTGTCCAAGGAGAAGGACGGGGATACAAGCAGCGGAAGATATATCCACTGGAAAGGAACCTTCAAGGAGGAAAAGGTACTTTTAAAAGTTTTTATAAAAGTGACCTGAAAGATGAAAGAAAGATTCAGAGGCATGGGGAAGAAGACATAGCTGAGAGGGCGCGGCCAGTAGCCAACTGCCACAGGGGTGGAGGTGGAAGACAGGCGCCTCAGCAACAGCCCTGCCTCAAAAGAGTTATACCCTATTCTAAAGCAGGAAAGATATCCTGGGATCACTGGAAACTGCCTGAAGCGGAGGACATTCAGACTAGGCCTCAAGCCTTACACAAAAGGGATTGCAGGAAGTTTAAAGGGGAAACAGTTGGTGCCTGTAATTGTATACCAAGGCCTAGACCAAGAGAGAAACAAAGGACTAACTTTTATCTGGATGATAAGGACAGTTTTAAACCAGAAATACCAGATAAACTTTATAGGAAAAAGGTTAGTGCTGCCAAAGACTGGAATAGTCCTTAGTGGAACGCCAGATCTGGTGCAAGAGATAAGAGTGTTGGGGCCACTTGGCTATAGTGATCATAGCATGATCGCCTTTGATTTAATTAGTGGAGGAGGGATAGTAAGGAAATCCACAGTACTACCTTTTAACTTTCGAAAGGGAGACTATGATAAAATGAGGAAAATAGTTAAGAAAAAACTAAAAGGAGCAGTTGCAAAGGTTAAAGGCATACATCAAGCTTGGGTGGTGGTGAAATATACGATCTTGGAAGCCCAGACCAGCTGTATTCCACGCTTTAAGAAAAGTGGAAGGAAGTCCAAAAAACTGCCAGCATGGTTTAAAGGTGAAGTCAGAGAGGCTGTTGCCAAAAAAAAAGCATCTTTCAGGAAATGGAAAAAAGAGCCAAATAATGAAACCTGGAAACAGCACAAGCACTGGCAAGTTAAATGCAAGGCACTGATAAGGCAGGCAAAGGGAGAATTTGAGAAGAAGCTTGCTGTGGAAGCAAAACCGCATAATAAAGACTTTCAAGTACATTCATAGCAAAAAAAACCTGTGAGAGAGTCAGTTGGTCCATTAGATGATAGAGGGGTTAAAGGGGCACTAAGAGGCGACAAGGCAATAGCGGAGAGACTGAATGAATTCTTTGCTTCGGTCTTTACTGAGGAAGATGTAGGGATGTTACCCATGACTAAAGTGGTATTTAAAGGTGTGGAAGAATTGAAGGAAATATCGGTACATCGGGAAGATATATTACAGCTATTAGATAAACTGAAGAGTAGCAAATCACCTGGGCCGGATGATATACATCCAAGGGTGTTGAAAGAACTGAAATATGAGATTAGACCTGCTATTAGTAATCTGTGAACTATCATCTGTAATACCTGAAGATTGGAGGATGGCAAACGTAATGCCAATTTTAGAAAGGGTTCCAGGGGTGATCCGGAAAACTGCAGATCGGTGAGCCTGACGTCCAGTACCGGAAAAAATGATAGAAACCATCATAAAGAACAAAATTGCTTTACATGTAGATAATCATGGCCTAATGGGAGACAGCCAACATGGCTTTAGACAAGGAAGATCTTGTCTTACTAATCTGTTTTTTTGAAGGTGTGAACAAACAGGTAGACAAAGCTGAGTCGGTTGATTATAGTGTATTTGGACTTTCAGAAAGCTTTTGACAAGGTCCCTCATCAGAGACCTTTGGCAAAACTAAAGAGTCATTGGATAGGAGGCAGTGTACTATTGTGGATCAGGAACTGGCTAAAAGATAGAAAGCAGAGGGTAGGGCTAAATGGCCAATTTTCCCCATGAAGAAAGGTGAATAGTGGTGTACCCCAGGGATCTGTGCTGAGTCTGCTGCTTTTTGACATATAAATGACCTGGAAAAGGGAATAATGAGTGAGGTTATCAAATTTGCAGATGACACAAAACTATTTAAAGTTGTTAAAACCCAAGAGGATAGTGGAAAATTGCAAGAGGATCTTGATAAATTGGAAGACTGGGCATCAAAATGGCAGATGAAATGTAATGTGGACAAGTGCAAAGTTATGCACCTAGGGAAGAACAACCCAAACTATGGTTGCACGATGCAAGGTTCCACGTTAGGAATCACCACCCAGGAAAAAGATTTGGGCGTCATTGTGGATAACATGTTAAAACCCTCAGCCCAGTGCTCAGCGGCGGCCAAGAGAGCAAATAGAATGCTAGGTATCATAAGGAAAGGAATGGAAAATAAAACAAAGGATATTATAATGCCTCTATATCGTTTCATGATGAGACCGCACTTTGAATACTGTGTGCAATTCTGGTCCCCGTATCTTAAAAAGGATATAGCGTTATTAGAAAAGGTTCAGATAAGAGCCACCAAAATGGTAAAGGGAATGGAAGGGTAGGGCTCTTTAAACTGGAAAAGAGACGGCTGAGGGAAGATATGATAGAAGTCTATAAATTAATGAACGGTGTGGAACGGGTAAACATAGATCGATTGTTTACGTTATCAGAATATAGAAAGACTAGGGGGCGTGCAATGAAGCTAAAGGGTAAACTATTTAAGACTAATAAATTAAATATTTTTCACTCAACGTGTAATCAAACTCTGGAATTTGTTACAGGAGGATGTAGTAAAGGCTGTTAGTGTAGCTGGGTTTAAAAAAGGTTTGGACAAGTTCCTGGAGGAAAGGTCCATAAACAATTATTGAGAAGGGACCCAGGATATCAATGCTTGACCCAATACAAGCATTGTGGAACCTTTGTCTTTTGGGGGAAACGGCTAGGTACGTATGACCTAGATTGGCCACTGTTGGAAACAGGATACTGGGCTTGATGGACCTTGGTCTGACCCAGTATAGCATATCTTAAGTTCTTATGTACTCCAGGTTTCTCTGTAAGATTGTGACTCGCCTGGCATTGTAGGGTATATAGTAGCACAAAAATAAGTTAGACTCTCTGTTGTCTAGGGGAATATGGCTACTATCCCAGCCCAAAGTTCTATGAGTTATTCTGGCAATGAGCCACGAAAGAATTCTGGTCTGCAGATATATATTAGACTTTATTATAGGCAACCAAATAGAAAAATATACACACATATATATGGCTAATTAGAAACATAAAGTAACAATTTGTTATTGTACAGATATACAATTGGACAACGCAATAAATCACAGATTAGTAAACCAGACATCACTGATTCGCTCTGCACTGAGGAAAAGCAAGAAATATATTGCTAACCCTTTTGCCCATCCAGGAGAGGAGAGATAAGCCAGTACCTTAGCTCCGTCCAAGGATGCAGCTGTTAGCTAATGCTGGCTCCAGCCCCTTCAGAGGCGAGCCGCAGTAAGTCCGAACCGGAGGTATCTGTGAAAGTCTTATCTCAGACCTGTGGAGGACGGCCTAGCCCACACGTAGGGGCCGTCTGGCGGAAGGCTCAGGGCTCAGGAATCAGGTATGCAGTGCACAGCAGCAGGACTGGTGCAGAAGTCTATATGTCCAGGTGGGGAAAGCCCCAACTCTTTCTTACTCTCCTACTTACAACTAACTAACTAACTAAAGTTTCCAGCGCAGAATGCATAATTCTGTGTGAGAATCCTCCGTCATAGGTCCGATGATTGGTGGGCACCAGGCAGTCTGAGGTATTCTCAGCGAATCAGAAGGTCGATGATGAGCAGCTTCTTGCAAACAAAGGAGCCATGGTAAAAGTCAGGCAGAAGCAACAGTATGTAACTTCTGGGCATGTACAAGTGTCCAAGGCCAGCCACGGACAATAGCCTCTGTATGCATGCACACTTAGAAACGCTGTGCAAGCAGTTGCTTGAAGGACAGGCTTATAGCTGAACACAGCAAAAGTGAAGTGTAGAATCCATCTTGTTTTGTGCAGTTTGGTTCAGGCCTGAGCTGCTGAGCAGGCCAGAGATTTGCATGTAGAATTGCAGGGGTACCAGCCCTACATCTCCCCCCCCTTGTAAGATGGAGGATGCTACAAGGGAGTACACTCCATCGTACAAAGCCTAACTAGCAGTACTACCGTGCAGGTCAGAACCAAATGACAAATGATTGACTAATGCATGATAAGTGGATAATACTTCAAGCACAATATGCATGAAAGCAATACTGCATGAGGAATAATACAGTGAACACACTCAAGCAATAAAAGAAGTCAAAATAAAATGTCATAGATACAGTCAAGTCAAATCAAGGAAGATAAGACATGTTAACTTCAAACTGAAGAATATATATAGTATCCAAACCAAAAATGCATATCAGTAATGCGGTGAACGCTCAAAAGTAATGAGAAGCCATGTGTAACAGTTAGTAAAATAAACACATGCTATCTATGAAAAAAAAAACACAACTCAATCAAGAGCAATGGATAACTTTCAAAGAAAATGGTGACACTCATTCAAAAGTGTGACGTTCCAGCAAATCCTGCAGACGCATGGCAGGCAGCAGAGGTGCAGGATGCATAGAGCGACGAAGAGTACGAATCTGCCTCTGTTGATACAAAGAGATAAGAAACTGGAGCACCAACAGAAAGAAAAGACCAGGAACAATGACATGTGACATAAAATCAGTTTGTAAAATGTCCACATCTCGTGAATCAAAGTTATAATCTGCAATGGCAAGGTCGGCCTGGTCAATGGACAGTTCAACTGTGGGAGAGTCCTTATAGTCCAAAAGATAGGTCAAGGCTGCAGTGAAATCAATCTCATGACCGCGAAACACATCCAAAATCTGGAGCTCTGTCGAAACAGGGTCAGCATCAAGATAAAACAAGGAAACTCCACCAACATTAACAATGGAGTTCTTGGGAACATCAATCAAGCAAACATTGCAGGGTAGAGGAACTCTATTATGAATGTCATGTTTATTCATGGTGACCAGGAGTTCACTCAAAGGGGTGCTAACCAGCCAAACATTGTTGACAACAGCAACTTTCGTCTCAGAAAAGTCATCGTACTTGGTCATGGTAACTTTACATTGTTCTTTCACATTTGCAGCAGACAACCCACAAAGAGCTGTAGAAGTGTCCTTCAGGAAAGGTTTACCAGGACATAACCAATGAATGTCTTTAGAGCGTTGGCACATGCCAAGATTAGGCACCACGTATATTAGTGATGCGTGCAACAGACGATTCAAAATGCTTCTGTAAAACATGTCGGGGATCTAGGGACACAAAAACTTTCTGTGTGACAGTCTGGGACTGTGTAATCAGGAAACCAGGCGTATCCTGTAGCACGACACCAGAAAGAGGGCCAGGCTCAATCAATCTGGCCACCTCGGATCCCGCTAACATCAAAATCAGGAACAGGACCTTCAAAGTTCGGGACTCCATCTGTAAAAGAAATCAAACAGGCTATCCCGCCTCAAGGTTAGCATCACTCACTTCAGCAAGAGGTTCGTCAGGAAGGAGCTTACTGGGATGACACGGTCTAAGCTGATTAATGTGGACCCATTTAAGGGAGCCTTCCCGGTACTGGACTTCATTCGAATTTGATAAGCAACAGGGGAGGCTTTATCCACAATAGGAAATGGACCGTTCCAGCTAGGTAGAAATTTACAGGCTTTGACCTTATTCTTACCAAAATTGTAGTAGAATACCTTATCGCCAATCTGGTATTCTTTAGAGGTAGTCCTCAAATCATAGTAGGTCTTCCTACCCCTAGCAGCAGTGTCCAAATTCTTTTGGGCAAAGGCACTTTGCAAGTGTTGTCTTAAATAGGCAACATATTCATGAGCAGTTGTAGCAGCAGCGAGATTCACATCATTAGTCCTGTAAAGAAGATGAAGGGGTAAAACCATGTCCCTACCTGTCATCTCAAAAGGGGACACACCAGTAGCACGATGACGCGTGGCTCTGATAGCCATCAGGACCAAGGGCAGTTTGATGTCCCAGTCCTTCCCAGAGGAAGAAACATACTTTTTCAAGATACTGATGATAGTTTTGTTTGCTCTCTCCACTTGTCCAGAGGATTGTGGACGATAAGCAATGTGGACTTTGGCCTTCACACCTAGTACCTTCCACAGATGCTTAATGACTTGTCCCGTGAAGTGGGAACCCTGGTCGGATTCCACTCGCATGGGGAGGCCCCACCTGCTGAAAACATGGTTTAACAACAAGGTGGCCGTGGTCTCGGCGGTACAGTTGGGTGCTGGGATGCACTCAACCCACTTAGTAAATAAGCAGGTAACTGTCAACATATATTTGTTGCCTCGAGAGGATCGTGGCACGGGGCCAATCCAATCAATCTGGAGATCAGACCAAGGCATGGTCAGACCTCGGTTTCTCAGAGGTGCTCTATGAGAAGGAGCCGCAGGTTGAAATCTGCAACAGGTCAGACAACCTTTAGTATACAATTGGACATCTTGGTACATGTGGGGCCAGTAGGCCACTTGTTTCAACGTTTCATAGGTTATTCGGTCACCTCTATGACCGGCACAAGGTTCATCATGAGCGTGCTGTAACATAACTCCACGGAAGGCCCGAGGTACCACCCATTGCACAGTACCATGCTTACTCGTCCGTATCAACAGATCTTTCTGGAGATGGAACATGTCCTTGGAGATGTAGAGGATCCTCAGTTCCTCATCGTCCTGACAATCCTCCAGAGTTAATGGGTGTTCCTGGGGGTTCTGCAGAAAAAGGTAGAAACGTCCAAGAGTAGGATCTTGTTTCTGGGCTTGCACGAGGTCGAGATCTGTGCTCTCGCCACACCATTGAACCACAGGGGGCATGGTGGATAATTGAGCTTGTCGCCGGGTAACCGCCGTCACCATTTGAAGCACATTGGTCTCGGGAGCCTCCAACTGCCAGAGGTCTCCAGAGACAGCACCCTCCTTGGCAAGCTGATCAGCTAGATCATTTCCAATCTTGTCAGGGTTATCAACACGGGAGTGACCTTTCACTTTCTTCCAGTAGATGGTCATGTCATTTTCATGAGCTACCTTGTCCAAGGCCAGAATCAATCCGGCATGTTTGACAGGTTTCCCTTTTGGAATTCAGCACATTGTTAGATTTCCAAATGGGTAAGTGGGAAACAAAATTCTGTCTGACGTAGTCTGAATCAGTACAGATGGTTAGGGTGTGAACCCCTCCCTGAGCAGCAGACTGGAGAGCTGCCAGGGCTGCAGCTAGCTCTGCATACTGATTAGTCTTGGTACCCAGACGGTACTTGAAGGGTTCACAAGGGTGGTTCTGGTTCCAAACCACACCTATACCTGCTACCAGTTCATGGTCAGGCTCTCGACGGTAAGCACAACCGTCCACATACACCTTGGGGTAGCCTTTACAGAGGTTCTCATCGTAAGGACGATGACGAGAAGGCTCAGGCGTACATGACTCCATTTCGGTGTCTAAATTACCCACTAAAGGTTCTCTGGCAGTGCAATCGTGCAATTCAGCCAGGCCCTATGTGGCGGCATCCTTGCGGTTTTGAGCATACCTGACCTCCAGGGGCCAGCCCTGAAGTGCTAAGGTCCAGGAGACAATGCGACTGTTTGACACTTGTCCCGATTTAATCCGATCACTGCCTAGGAACTTGATGGGTTGGTGATGAGTCTCAACAACCAACCTCTCACCTTGGATATAACTGCGGAAATATTGGAGGGCCCAGACTGTGGACAACAAGGATTTCTCACAGTCAGAGTATTTCTTCTCCACTTCCGTTAAAGCTTTGTTGGCATAGGCAATAACTTTCCTATCTGTGTCATGCATCTGGTACAGAACAGCACTCATAGAGTGATCGGTGAAACCTAGTTCCACGAAGAATTCTCTGCCACTCTCTGGATAGGCAAGACAGGGAGCTCGACTCAAAGCTGCCTTCAGCTCTTCTAGAGCTGCCTCTTGGTCGGGATTCCATACCCAAGGTTCATCTCTTTTGAGGAGTTTGACCAGGGGTTGGGAAATCTCCGCATATTGATCCACAAATTGGCGTGAATAATTGCAAATGCCCAAGAATGAGCGCAGCTCACTCACGTTGGTCGGACGTTTGAGTTGTTGCAAGGCCGCAATTCTCTTCCTTTGAGGCCGCAGTCCCTCAGCAGAAACTTCGTAACCCAAATAATTGAGAGATTTCCGGCACCATTGGCCCTTTGACAAGGACAGCTTTGCTCCCGCAGCTTTCAGTTGCTGGAAGACATGCTCTATTTCTTGCAAATGGTCAGTGAAACTGGTGTTCTTCACCAGAATGTCGTCTACATAGACGAGGGTGCCTCTAGTCTCAGCATCAGGCAAAGCCTTATGCAGGAAAATATTGAAGTCTGCTGGGGCATTCAAATAACCAAACGGTGTCCGATTCCAAGTATATTGTCGCCTACCGAAGGTAAAAGCCAGCTTATGCTGATCTTCTGGATGGACAGGTATAGTCCAAAATCCTGAGGCCTGATCCAGGCTGGTAAAGTACCTTGCACCCTTGATGGTGGCTAAGTTCTGTTCCAGATGTGCCATAGGCCATCTGGATAGAGGTACCTTTTTATTAAGCTGGCGATAGTCCAAAGCTAAGCGCCAGCTAGAATCCTTCTTGATGACAGGCCACAGTGGGGCATTGTAAGTACTGTTGCATTGACGTATAATTCCCTTTTGTTCCAGGGAATTAATGATTTCCTGAACAAATTCATAGGAGGCCAATGGGATTTTATACTGTCTCACAAAGACAGGTTTACTGTTTGGATCCGTAGGAATACGGGTGACATGTAGGTCGGTGAGACCACAGTCATAAGTGTCAGTGGCAAACAGGTCCTTGTGACGGTACAGCAGTTCTTTTAATTGGGCCTTTTCTGACTCATCAGTGCAGGCGTCTGCTTCAGCAAGTTTTCCCGCAACCATTTCGTCAAATCCCAGGACAGGTTTATTTGAAGGTATTTCAACCTTCTCCTCAATCTCATCTTGGAGAGAGGAGACCTGGATGGCTTGGACAGCATGGGGCTCCCCCCCCTGGTGGGTGAGGGAACTAACAGCCTCATCGAGTGTACTTGACAAAATCAGATGGTCAGACTCGAGGTCCACCTGTGAGGTCACAGCACTATGTGGCCAGACAAACTGTAAGGTGAGGCCTCGGGGTGAGGATCGTACACACAAAGGAGTCCCCCCCCCCCCCCTTCACAGATGTTCCAGAAAACAGGTGCTTCCCCAATAATCTGTAGACTCAATTCCACACTTGGGAACGATTCTCCCACTAGGAATCCCAGGGGTTCGCCTTTCACAAGGTGAATGCGATCTGGATTTGGATTGGTGAGCAATAAGTGTAAGGAGGGAGCTGTGGCCTCCATGCAGGGTATGGGACCCATGGCTAGGCCCAGCTCCTCAAAACGGGAATTTGGACTGAAGAAGACCAAGTTGTCGGAGAACACATGTCCTCGGGTCACCTGTATCGGCAGGGGACAATCCTGTACCCTCCCAGGTATGTGGGTGTCTTCTGCACAGACCACTTCACAGACTTGAGGGATAGTCTGACCAGCCCGTAGGGATGGGCGGGCACCAGAGAAATCCACCGGATCTCCTTCCATCCTACTCCAGAGGATGTTGTTCACAAAATCCACATAAGTTCCCAGTCGAATAAGGCAATCTGAGCCTAAGGAGAGGGGCACCTCAAGTCCTCTGATGATGGAGAAGGTGTGCCGAAAACCTTTGACCCCAACTTGTAAGGGGAGATTGCAGTAGCCCATTAATGTCTTGAGCCCTTCCCCAGGCACTTGGAACGAAGTCTTCGCTCCCATTACCCAATCAAGGGTAAGCTGTTGTTTGAGCCGATAGAAAAGAGTCTCACTGATGAGGGAGTGGTCACAGTGGGGTAATAGGTAGGCCCTTTCCTTTTGGGACATGCCCACCTGCACATATATAAAGGAACCTTTCTCAGCTGAGAATATGTCCGTCAGTCTCCTAGGGTGATCTAGGCAGGGATGGGATGGAGGAGGGGTTTGCACCTCACAACCTTCCACAGGTTCCTTCAGGAATATCTGCAGGCAGTCAGTATCAAGGACAATGTTAGCTACTGAACCCACTGCAATGGAAACCACGTCGCTGATGCCCTGATCCTCATCTCCAGCCCTTTCATACTGGAGCTGAAGGATTTGGGGATCAGCTGACCTCTGGAAATTAATCCTGATGGACTTGTTTGTGCGTTCCACCGAACAAGGACCACTGACTCTGCTGTCATGTTTTACCCTAGCATAAGGTATGGGATGTGTGACCTGTGTCCAGATCACTTCCTGGACGTAGTCCAGAATGGGGCGTAACCGTTTCAGGAGCTCATTGCCAATCAAGAATTCTTCCCCAGGGCACTTAGTAATGATTACAGGATGTTTCACCTGTAATTTTCCAATTTGGAGGTTAAGCCAGACCTGCCCCATAGACTCTATGGGCTGATTCCCATAAGCTGCGAGTGACAAATCACTGGGTGTGACATGTAGGGTCCTCTGACTCCCCAAGGAAGCAGTAAGTCTATCAAAGAGACTCGAGGTAATCAGATTCAGCCTCTGAGGCTACCCTATCAGGCCCTCACAGAGAAAAGCCTGCTGAATAGTAACAGGAACAGTGTACCTCTGTCCTTTTGGCTTGAGTTTACCCAGAAAGTACTTGTGCTTCCTGATGGTGTCAAAGGCTGGACCCTCGCTGTCCATGGCAGGACTGTCACTCTGTGTCCCTGGGGTGGCATCCACGGCTGGCTGCACCTGTGCAATAGTGACCTGTGGGACAGAAACAAAGTCGGTTAGTCATTCAGTCGCCTTAGAAGGGGAAGAGGAGTCAACCAGTTCCTCCTCTGACGTCTGATGCTTTGCTCGGGGCTTAGGAGGCGCACTACTAGCAGGAGCCTCCTGTGAGGAGCTGAATGCAATGCTAGCCTTCATCATATCTGTCAGCTCGCTTATTCTCTTCTCCAGTTCCAGGTATTTGTCAAAACCGGGCTTTCTCTTCCAGTTCCGGTTCTGTGGAGTGAAACGCTGATTCCCAGAGCGCTGCTTAGACCCAGATGACTGGTTATTCTGGGGTGGCCTGGGAGGATTCTGTGGAACAGAAGGAGTAGAGTTATTTTCTAACGAAAGAGTGGATTTTACAGCACTAACACACTGTTTTGGCTCTCTGGCTTTGCTGGGAGCCCGGACTGTGCTGCCAGTATTGGTTGCTCTCATGTTGGGAACAGCTTCCCAAATCCACTCAGCATGTTCTATCACACGTGACAGGGGTTCGTGACGCTTGTCAGACATATAAGGCTTGATAGATGGAAGGAGCAACTGACAGAAAAGATTACGAAACTCCTGATGGTGTTCTATTGTTTCCCAAGAAGGGTCACTCTGGAAGAAAGTCTGCCTAAGTCTGTAAGCAAACTCTCGGGGAGTTTCATTTTCTCTATGAGTCATACTAAATGCTGCCTGCTTTGCAGCAATATCATCAGGATATGGCCCATAATGTTTCTTTAGTGCCTGTTCAAAAATGACAATGTCCTTCTTTTTATCGTCTGCCATGGCCCGAATAAACTGCTGACAAGGCACATCAAAAGACCATGGAAGATACAGAACCATGTCCTCCCCCCTGGTAATGTTCAGTGCCCGAAAGGCATCTTTGACTGCAGCTAAATGTTCATTTATGGTGGCATGACCAGTTTTCTTAAAAGGAGTGACCATGCTCCGCAAGGTCTTGATAATTTGCAATTGTGCGACAGAGGCACCTTCATTTGTGTGTTTTCCTTGCAGGACACGGGAGCATAGTGGATTTTGCGTCCCTTCAGCTCCCTCTGGTGGTCGCTGCTGGTACAGTTTGCCATCACTCGGGGGATTTCTCACCCCCTCCTCCATCGCTCCCTGTATGGGGAGGGGTCGAGAGTAGGGTGTTTCACTCCGCCCTGTTTCTCTCCTGTGCTCATGCGCTGATGGGAGAGAACTGACTCTGTTCTGGAAAAGCTGCCGTTCTACACTGGGCAGGGTTTCCAATGGCAAACTGCCGTCATCTACCCTCTGGTACTTCGGGAAGCCTAGAGGGCTGAAATTATCCCTGTACTCTGTCTCATTACCCTGAGCGGTGGACACACACGCCAATTCAAAACAGTCAGCTCTTAACTGCTGGATTTCTAGGTTAACTCTCTGTATTTCCTGCCCACATTCCTGACGTGCAACAACTAGCTGTCTTTGCAGATCGGCTGTACGCCGTCTCTCTGCACTGAGAGCAGACTCTGTGGCTTCGAGTTCAGCCATCAGAGCACTTTCTCGTTGCTCAAAAAGAGCCGTGTCTGCTTTTAATTTCTTTGTCTGAGAAGCCATCTCAGACCTAGAAACTGTAACTCCTTTTGATCCTGTTCACCCCGCCTCTTAAGAAACCTGAGCCACTAGCTCTTGGCATCGCAGACACCACAGGCTAGTAGTGCCTGGTGAAAAGAGGCTATTGCTAGCCCGTCTGGTCGCCTCAGCCTGAGGTTCGTCAACTTGATGACGTAACTCAGCACTCTGCTTTTCACACTGGTTAGCTGTCTCCTTAGCACACTGTATCTGACTGTGAGCAGTCCTTAAATCAGACTCTAGCGATTCAGATTTAGTTTGCAGGTGACATAATGCCTTCTGCAGTTTGTCAGTAAAAATATGCAGCACACAGGCATGTTCGGCTACCATATCCACCGGTAATTTAGCCTTATGAGCAAGAAGCCGGTCTAGGAACTCACTGAAAAAGCTATCAGCCCTAACAAGCTCTTGCGTATCTGTTGTAAGGCACTTAGAAATTCTTTCAATGTGGTCGGCAGTGGTATCTTTCGACCAACACAGGGAAGCTAATTTCTGGAATGCCAAATCAACCTTATCTGCGTGAGCCATCATAAATCAGTAGCGGAGACTGTCTCTAAAAACAAACACAGGGCACTGCTAGAGAATTCTCTAAGGCAGAGAACCTGTAATCTGGGTTCCAAAGCCGTCTCACAGACAATGCTGTCTGGCTTCAAAAACCGTAGCATAAACAGCTGCTCTGACCACAATAGGACAATGCAGAAATATTACACAAATTCTGAAACGTGTAGCACATTCAGAAAGACTCATCCCGGACGAGCCCCCATATGTAGGGTATATAGTAGCACAAAAATAAGTTAGACTCTCTGTTGTCTAGGGGAATATGGCTACTATCCCAGCCCAAAGTTCTATGAGTTATTCTGGCAATGAGCCACGAAAGAATTCTGGTCTGCAGATATATATTAGACTTTATTATAGGCAACCAAATAGCCATATATATGTGTGTGTATATTTTTCTAATTAGAAACATAAAGTAACAATTTGTTATTGTACAGATATACAATTGGACAACGCAATAAATCACAGATTAGTAAACCAGACGTCACTGATTCGCTCTGCACTGAGGAAAAGCAAGAAATATATTGCTAACCCTTTTGCCCATCCAGGAGAGGAGAGATAAGCCAGTACCTTAGCTCCGTCCAAGGATGCAGCTGTTAGCTAATGCCGGCTCCAGCCCCTTCAGAGGCGAGCCGCAGTAAGTCCGAACCGGAGGTATCTGTGAAAGTCTTATCTCAGACCTGTGGAGGACAGCCTAGCCCACACGTAGGGGCCGTCTGGCGGAAGGCTCAGGAATCAGGTATGCAGTGCACAGCAGCAGGACCGGTGCAGAAGTCTATATGTCCAGGTGGGGAAAGCCCCAACTCTTTCTTACTCTCCTACTTACAACTAACTAACTAAAGTTTCCAGCGCAGAATGCATAATTCTGTGTGAGAATCCTCCGTCATAGGTCCGATGATTGGTGGGCACCAGGCAGTCTGAGGTATTCTCAGCGAATCAGAAGGTCGATGATGAGCAGCTTCTTGCAAACAAAGGAGCCATGGTAAGTCAGGCAGAAGCAACAGTATGTAACTTCTGGGCATGTACAAGTGTCCAAGGCCAGCCACGGACAATAGCCTCTGTATGCATGCACACTTAGAAACGCTGTGCAAGCAGTTGCTTGAAGGACAGGCTTATAGCTGAACACAGCAAAAGTGAAGTGTAGAATCCATCTTGTTTTGTGCAGTTTGGTTCAGGCCTGAGCTGCTGAGCAGGCCAGAGATTTGCATGTAGAATTGCAGGGGTACCAGCCCTACAGCATTCTCACCATCAGTCATGATGGACCCGAAGGACAACACCTTGGGGGCCTTCAGGTACCTGGATGCCCCTAAGGCACTACCCATGCAGTGCATCATTGCCTCCTAGACAACGTTACCCAGCTATGGCTGGCTCCAGCATTGGGAGCTAACTGCACCCACAAGCTGGAAAGTAAATCTCGAGGAAAGCCTGCACCTGAATTCACCAAGATGCAACTGCCCCACCAATCCATCATCGTTGCGTCGGACCTACCATAGTATATGATGGTAGATAAAGACCAGCATGGTCCATCTAGTCTGCCCATAAAGGTGGCAAGAGTAGGTGCACCTGCTGCTCTGTGCAGGTCACCCCTCCCCATGCCTTTGTTTAGGGGTGTTTCACTGCTCCGTGCAGGTCTCCCCTATTTGTGAGATATAAGAGTTAAGTTTTTAATTTGATTTTATCCTGTTTCTATAAAGGGATCCACTGTGTCTGTCCCATGCCATTTTGAATTCTGTCACTGTGTTTGCCCCTACCACTTCCATCGGGAGGGCTTTCCAAGCATCCACCACCCTTTCAGTGAAAAAGTGTTTCCTGACGTTGCCTTGCAGTTTACGCCCTTGCAGCTTCATGTTATGCCCTCTAGTTTTACAGCTTCCCCATCTTTGGAAGAGGTTTGTTTGTCCATTAATACTCTTAAGTATTTAAAGGTCTGAATCATATCTCCCCTGTCCTTCCTCTCCTCCAGAGTGTACATATTTAGGTCTTCAAATCTCTTCTCATAAGTCCTCTGACGCAGGCTCCAAATAATTTTGGTCACCTTCCTCTGAATGGTTTACAGCCTTTTTAAATCCTTTGTGAGGTATGGTCTCCAAAACTGAACACAATATTCCACGTGAGGCCTCACCAGTGACTTGTACAGTGGCATTAGCACCTCTTCCTTTCTGCTCGTAATTCCTCTCTGTATGCAGCCCATCATCCTTCTGGCTTTGGCCATCGCCTTGTCACACTGTTTTGCCACTTTGAGATTCTCAGAAACAATCACTCCAAGGTCCTTCTCCTGGTCTGTGCACACTAACCTAGTGCCCCCTATCTCATACAAGTCCCTTGGATATCTGCTTCCCAAGTGCATGACACTGCACTTCTTCTTCACATTAAATCTTAATTGCCAAGCATTAGACAATCCTTCCAGCTTTTGCAGATCTTTCCTCATGTTATCCACTCCCTCAGGGGAGTCCACACTGTTGCAAATTTTTGTGTCATCTGCAAAAAGACAGACTTTTCCATTCAGTCCTTTGGCAATATCACTCACGAATATATTGAACAGTACTGGTCCCAAGACTGGACCCTGGGGCACATCACTAACTACCTTCCTTTCATCTGAGTGAGTTCCATTTACAGTTACCTTCTGTCGTCTGTCAGTCAACCAGTTTCTGATCCAGTTCACCACCTTGGGACCCATCCCCATGCTGTTCATTTTATTGATAAGCTTCCTATGAGGAACAATATCAAAGGCTTTGCTATAATCTCCTATCCATGTACTACTTATCTATTCCCCCCCCCCCCCCTGCTCTTCGCTCTGAGCTTTGGGAAGCTCTCTTGTTAACTATCACCAACGTCTCTCTAGCCTTTCCCCAAATACTTATTGTAGGTGATTTCAACCTTCATATTGACACTCCCACTTCTTCTAGAGAACACTCTTTCCTCTTTTCTCCACAATTTATCTCTCTTACAGCATGTTACCCTCCCTACCCATCAGGCTGGCCATACTCTTGACCTACTTCTGACATCCTCCTCCTCTTCTCTTACACTCTCTAATATTAGCTCTACACGTCTTCCCTGGTCGGATCACGTTTGCCTTGCTATCTCCTGTTCCTCTTCAGGGGACTCTCTCTCTCTTCTTCCTCTTCCTCCCCCTCGAACGACTCTCACGCACCCTTACTCCTCTCACACTTCAGCAGTTTCCTGCAGCAACTGAGCTTTTGCCCTCAGATTTTTCCCTTCTTTCCCCTAATTCCCAGGTAGCCCTTTGGTCCTCTACTCTTTCCACCACTCTTGATCGTATAGCCCCCTTGCACTCCCGCCCACCTCGACGTCTACCCACACATCCGTGGTACCACAGCGGTCTCCGGCTGCTCCGAACTCATCTTTGAAGAGCGGAGCGGGTGTGGCGCAAGGCCCCCTCCCCAACTACTCTAGCAGTCTTCAACTCTCATCACTCCTATTACCGGTCTAAAGTGCACTCTGCCAAGCGCTCTTATTTCTCTAATGCTATCTCCAATGCCCTGAACCAAACTCGGCATCTCTATTCCACTTTTCAATCTCTTATCTCCTTACATGCCCCACCGTCAGACTCCTCGCTTCATCCCGTTCCTCCTCCCTCACAACTAGCTTCCTTTTTCAGTGATAAGGTTACATCATTAAGAGCGTCCTTACCCTCCTGCCCTGCTCCTATTACCTCTTTCCCCCCCCCCCCCCCCTGCTCCCTCTCCCCTACCTATTTCACAACTTTCTCACTTCTGGGCCTCATTTGACCCGATCACAGCTCCTGAACTTCATCACCTCATTTCCTCCTCCAAGAAATCTTCCTGCCCACTTGATCCCATTCCTTCTTCCTGGCTTCTTACCCCTTCCTTGGGACTCTTTCCCCTTCCTTGGGACTCTTTCCCTACATTCTCATCATGTTTAATTCTAGCCTTTCCACAGGGACTTTTCCTAGGCCCTGGAAACATGCTTTGATACGCCCCATTCTAAAGAACTCCTCACTCGATCCCTTAGTTCCTGCTCACTATCGTCCTGTCTCTATCCTCCCTTTTCTATCTTAACTTTTAGAGAAATTTGTTTTTGCACAACTCTCTCATCACCTTGATTCATTTAATTTCCTTCACCCTCGTCAGTCTGGGTTCCGTCAGGGTCACAGCGTCGAAACTGTTCTTTTAGCTTTCACAAATGCCATACACGTAGCTCACGACCGTGGTGACATTTCGGTGGCGGTTGCTTTGGATCTCTCTGCTGCTTTTGATTTGGTTGTTCACTCCCTTCTCCTTCACCGTCTACGTGACGCGGGTCTCTGTAGTACAGTTCACCGTTGGTTCCATTCTTTTCTTTCTTCTCAGTCTTGTGCGGTTCTTTCTTCTTCATCCTCCACTCCCCCTTCAGACTCCCACCGTCTCCCCTGTGGGGTTCCGTTCTTGCCCCTCTTCTTTTTAACCTTTTCTTGGCCCCCCTCGCTTTTTTAATACAGCAGTCTGGCATATCCGCTTTTTTTTACGCTGATGATATTCTTTTACTCCATCACACTTCCCCTCCTGCCCAGATCTCTCAGCATTGGATTCTTGCCTCTCAGCCGTAGCAAACTGGTTAACGCTCAATTGTCTTCACCTAAATCTTTATTTATTTATTTATTAGTTTTTCTATACCGCACTATTCGGAATCAGCGCGGTTTACAATGAACAGGTTTGTACAATGTGGAACAATCTTACCAAGACTATCGCTATCTGGTTCTCTCACAGCAGTCCCTCCCCCTCAATAGCCCCCTCTTTTTCCAGCACTCCCGTACCTTTGGTTTCTACTTTTCCTTATCTTGGTGTGCACTTCGACTCTGACTTATCCTTTCACACCCACATTTCACACATTACCAAAACATCCTTTTTCTTCCTTCGTCAAATTCGTTCTGTTTGCCCCTTCCTTTCCCCCTCAGCCCTCATCACTCTGGTGTTATCTTTAATCATGTCCCGTATGGATTTCTCTAATTCATTATTCATTGGTCTTCCTAAAAACCAATTAATTTGACTTCAGCGGATCCAAAACACTGCAGCACGCCTTGTTACACACACCTCCCCCCCGAGATCATATAACCCCTCTATTATTTCACCTTCACTGGTTGCCTGTTACCTTCCGTGCCACTTTCAAACTGCTGATTCTGGTACATAAAGCCTTTCACACCAGCACCCCACAGTACTTAACAGATCTCCTTTACTTTCACTCTCCCAGACATACTCCTCGCTCTTTCCATCTTAATCGCCTCAACCCTTCCCTCCCCCTCCCGTGCTCACTTGCAGTCCACCTGTTCTTCTGCCTTCTTTTTCGCTGGTCCCGCCCTCTGGAATGCTCTCCCTTCTTCCCTCCGTTTGGAACCTCAATACACTACATTTAAACAAAACTTAAAGACCCACCTGTTTTCTCTAGCGTTCGATGTTCCCTCTCCTTTCGTGGGACCTTCACCCTCTCCCACCTCTCTCCCCTTCTTAAGGTCTTCCCTACCTACGTCTTGTCCTGTCCTCCTCATTTTCTTTACTGTCCTTTTAAGATATTGTACATTTCCTTTCCTTTTCGTTGGCCATTGGCCTTCTTTTATTGAATTTTTTTATTGTACACCGCCTTGGTTATTGTAGAAAGGCGGTTTTTATCAAATGGAATAAACATAAACATAATCTAGGTCATTGCTTAACCACCCCAACGCGCCATCCGGCAAGGACCACAAACTCCTGGACGATGCAGGCAAGGTGTTCCAAGGGGCCATGTTACACCAATTCCAGTATACCTTGTTCCAGGACAACCTTAAGATGGTGACCTCACTGCCTCAGAAAGCATAGGCAGTAGCATCCACTACCATCTCCGACCTCATGGAATGCACTAAGCACCTGGTAAGGGCCGCCTTTGACGCTGCCTTCTCTGCAGGACGGCCATCTCTATGCGATGCCTAGCCTGGCCCTGGGCCTTGGGTCTACGGGAGGACACGCATGACTGCATGGGAGACTCTATTCAGTGAAAGAGTCAAAGATACCATCAGCGACATGAAGAAAGACTGCACCACCTTACAGACCCTCGCAGAGGAGGGCCTTGAGCAAGGTGCAAATTAGAAGAAAGCCATTTACCATTGCAAACCCTAATCCTCCAACAAAAAGAACACATCCTACTACAGATGGCAAGCACCGCGGTACAAGCAACAGCTGTACCAGGCACCCTACCAACAGAAGCACCGACAAAGGGAGAGAAAGCAACAGAGACCTGCAGCGCCCATGTCGGGCAAGAAAACTCCCTCCTTTTGACAACCTGCCTACAGACAGGATCCCAGTGGGGGGGCATGTTTCAAACTTCCTCAATGCCTGGACCGAAATCATAGCAGACAAATGGGTGCTCCAGGTAGTAGCAGAGGAGTACAGCATTCACTTCCAATCTCCGGCCTTCTAATGCCACCGCCCTACCTCCGAGCCCCCCCCCCCCTCTCACTTCATGGGATCCATGACATCAGAGGTCCTGTCCTTTCTGGTCTCAGGTGATAATTAGGGACCAACCTAATTCATGATTTCATGGCCATGACATTTTCCTTGAAATTGGCCGTCTTCCGTGAAAAATGCGCACTTTTGTGAAATTCCCGCGGAGGGGTGAGAGAGCCGGTTCGGGATCTGCTGACCTGTGTGTGGCAGCCCTTCTGACGTCATTTCTGGGCCCCGATAAAAGAACTGTGGAGGGTGCTTCAATTTTGGAGCATTTACTTACAGCCTGATTCCCGCGGAGGGGTGAGAGAGTCAGTTCGGGAGCAGCCCTTCTGACATCATCTCTGGGCCCTGATAAAAAGAACTGCGCAGGGTGCTTCAATCTCGTCTAGCACCAATTGATTTGCTCTTCAGGTAGTCCACAGTATTCTTTGCCACCACCATAATTTGAAGGCAGGGTGCTTCAATTTGGGAGCGTTTACTCTGAATTAAAAATTGAATTATGTCAAAGTGCATCAATCAAGTCGATAATGAAGAAAGCTGAACATGTCTCGTATGAAGAACGAGCTAAGCAGTATCCAAAGGGAACTTTACATGCCGATTCTGGAAAATTATTTTGTTCGTACTGTAATGTTACTGTTGATCACACCAGGAAAGGAAGTATTGACAGGCACTTGGAATAGTCAGTTCATGCTTCCAAAAGAAAAGCAGCAGAAGAAGCACTGGATAGAAAGGCAAAAAAGTAGGCAACGGTTATGGGAATGTTTTCACGTAGCACGGAAGCGAGGGACGCGCGCAATATGTCTGTATTTGAATTGGTTGAAGCATTTACTGAAGCTAACATTCCGTTGGAAAAATTAGATTATCTCTCGTTGCGCTCCTACCTACAAAACCACATCCCGAACCTCGGGCTGTTGCCTTCTTCACAACACCTGCGAACAGACTTCCAACAGAGAGCTTTTTTTCCAACCACAAACAACAATTGAAGGAACTTTTGTCAGCTGCGCCATCCGTTTCGATTGTTACTGATGAAGCCAGCGATTCTCAGGAAAGGTCATCTGTTTGCTGAATTTGCAGCTTACAAAGCAGTGGCTGTAGATGTTTCCGCAGAAACGTCTGTTACATCATTGTGGTTTGCAAGCACTGGTAGATTCCCGCTGTTGTGCCGGTTGGCACTATGATACTTATCGGTGCCCACAAACAGTGTTGGTACTGAAAGGAGTGTGAGCCAATACACGACTGTCAGTGCACCGCAGCACCAGAGACTGTTGATAAGGAATTTGACAAATCAAATGATTATTGCAAAGAACTCAAAACTGTGAATGCCTGAGTATTTGTTGTTTAGTTGGGTCTTCTTCAATAAAGTTCTTTTTGGATATTCCTTGTGTTGGCCGTGGTTTTTGTCCTCCGTTCTGACAGTTGACAGCAATTACTTGAAATAGACACTGTAACTGCTAGTTAAGGTACGCATAAAACGTTGAAATTAAAGGCCCGTGAATTTTCCGTGAAATATGTTGAATTTTCAAAGACCTCCCGTGAAATAGCACATTTTTTTTCCCGTGAATTAGGTTGGTCCCTAGTGATAATGTCTGTCTCTGCGGACGACCTCAACAATGGATTCTACTCCTCGACCTCAGGAAGCTGAACAGGTTCATCGTCAAAGAAGTTTTGAATGTACTCCTTAGGATCCATTCTACCATTGATCCTGATAGGGGACTGGCTGGCAGCCCTGGACCTGCAGGATGCATATACACATGTCCCCATCCACCAGTCTCGCAGGCGGTGATACTTACGCTTCCAAGTTCTGGGCAACCACTATCAATACATGATGCTCCCCTTAGGACTATCCCCGGTTCCACGGGTGTTCACTAAGTGTATCACCGTGGCGGCAGCCCACTTCAACAAGCAAAGCATCTGCGTCTTCCCGTACCTTGATGACTGGCTAAACTCTGCCCCCTCAAGGCAAGAAGCCCAGGCAGCAGTCCAAAAGGCTGTTGCCCTACTCACCTTCCTGGGGTTCCTCATCAACCACCAGAAGTCCCACCACCGTCCTACCCAGCGCTTGGAGTTCATCGCGGCAGACATAGACACAACAGCCTCCAGGGCCTTCCTACCTGCCCACTGAGTTAGCACGATCAACGCCCTGGCCCTCCGCATAGTCTCGGCCGCACAGCCCATGGCTCAGACCCTCCTCTGCCTACTGGGGCACATGGCAGCGACAGCGCAAGTAATTACCCCTCACAAAGCTGCACGTGCATCACTTCCAGTGGCACCTTCGCTCCCACTGGAACCAGCACTCTCAACCACTATCTGTGCGCATCCCCATGACCAAGCACGTCCATCAGTCCCTCTTCTGGTGGACCTGCCTAGAGAACCTCGAGGGTGGCAGGTCTCTCCAGCAGCGACCACACCAAGTTGTCACAACTGATGCCTCGCCAACAGGCTGGAGGGCACATAAGGCCTCTGGAGCTCGAAGGAAAGATCATGACACATCAACCTGCTGGAGCTTCGTGCAATATGCTTCACTCTCTACAAGCTTTTCACCAGCTCATAACAGACACAACTGTACTCATCCAGAAGAGCAATCAAGTAGCCATGTTTACGTCAGTAAACAAGGCGGGATGGGCTCCCGCACACTCTGCAGGGAGGCCCTCAGAGTCTGGGCCTCCGCCCTCTCCAAGCACTGCCTTCTGCAGGCCTCCTACCTTCCAGGTGCATTAAATATCCTGGTGGACAGGCTGAGCTACCTGCTGGATACCTAGATAGCAGAGTCCTTTTTGCAGCTCTGGGACCGGTCATAGGTAGACCTCTTCGCCACCGAGGAGAATGGGAAATGTCACCGTTTTCTGCTCGAAGCGCCCCTTGGACAAGAGCCTAGCTACAGATGCCTTTGTGTCATGGGGAGTGGTCACTAGTATACACTTTTCCCCCCACACCACTCATCTCCAAGACCCTACAGCGGATAGCTTGGGACAAGACCCACTCCTTGGCCTGGGACAAGACTCCATTGCCTTGGCCTGGAGCCTCTGGTGTGCTTCCCCTTCAAACTGGCCCTCATCACGCAGAACGAAAGGACCATCCTACACCCCAACCTACAGACCCTCGCCTTGACAGCATGGAAGTTGAGAGGCACTCCCTAGCATCACGCTGCCTGTCCACAGAAGTACAACACGTCCTCCTTGTGACCCGACGCCCGTCCACGAGGAAGTCCTATGGCCTGAAATGGAAATGCTACAGCACCTGGTTCCTCCCCCCAGATCCTGGATCTGGTCTCCTGCCCGGTTCCCCAGCTACTTCAGTACCCGAGCACCCTCTTCAACAGTGGCTTCAAGATGCAGTCCATCAAGCTCCACCTCTCCTCCATCGCTGCCTTTCACAAGCGCCCAAATGGTGACTCCATCAACACACTGGTTGCCTGCTTCATGAAAGGCCTGAACAACCTGCATCCGCCAGTGCACACCCCTGTGCCGCCCTGGGACCTCAACATCATCCTCCACCAGCTAACACAGGAGCCCTTTGAACCACTACAGTCGGCGCCCCTCAGATACATCTCCTGGAAGATGCTAGTCCTTGTCACCATCACCTCAGCCAAAAGGGTCAGCGAGCCATGACCAGGCCATCCTGCACATTCGCCTAAGGTTTATACCGGAGGTAGCCTTGGCATTCTGCATCAACCAGACAATAGAGCTCCTTACCCTTCCACCCAGAGCCCCAACCTCGCCAGAGGAACAGAGACTACACATCCTGGACTGTCAGGGCACTGGGCACCTACCTTCTTTGGATTCAACCGCTATAAAAGGGGAAGCAAGTCTTCATCTCTTTTGACCCTAACAAGCCAGGGTGCTCAGTCACTAAGAGTACTCTGTCACACTGGATAATTGCCTGCATCGCTGCCTTCCACAACCAGGCACAAACCGTGCCAAGGTCAAAGCCCACCAATTTCAGGTAATGGCTACCACCCTCACCAACTTACGCTCTATGCCAGTACCCGACATCTGCAGAGCTGCCACCTGGTCCTCCGTTCACACCTTCCAGAAGCACTACTGCCTAGACCTGCAAGCACAGGCGGACAGTTCCTTCGGCTGAACTGTTCTGTACTCGGCCCAGCCACGACTGCCTGGGACACCCTGCATGTACAGTGACTGAGCCTGGATGGGTAATCGGTCGCCCTCCTGTGACTGAATTGTTTGCACTGTTACTGAGGAGTTTTATACAATTGCCAAGTTCTTTCTGAATTGTTTGCACTTCACATTCAAAATTATAACCCATTATAACTTCAAAGTTGCACTTCAGGTTCTGAAGCTGTTATGCCTTGTTGTTGAAGTTATACTCTCTATGATTGTACGTTACGTTAATAAACAGCCTCCTCTGATCCATCCAAGATGCACTGTCTTCACGGCATACATCCACGGTCCTTCCTCCTCTCATCCACCACAGAAGGTGCCTGCAGCACAGCTAGGGGGTCACCAGGTGTGGCTGATGCAGCCTGCTTGTCCAAGGAGAAAGCGAGGTTACTTACCTGTTACAGGGGTTCTCTGTGGACAACAGGATAAGTCAGCCACATGTACCCGCCTGCTTCCCCTAGATGAGATCGGCTTCACGATCCAGGTGCCCACCTATCTAGTGGCAAAACCACAGCTAAGGACACTCTGTGCTAAGTAGGGGCAGGCCGGGAGGTTGGGCTGCTTGGCTCATGCACAGAAAGGTCTTCCTTTCTGGGCTCTGGAGAGCACTTCTGTCCTTGGTGCCGTTAGATGACATCACTACCAGGTGTGACTAACTTATCCTGCTGTCCACTGAGAACCCCTATTAAAGGTAAGTAGCTTCACTATCTCTGCAGAACCTCAGTGCTAATGAAGTTTTACTATCACCTCACCACAAAATGACATTTTCCTGTAAATGAATCTGAAAAGTGGGGGTGACCACCTTCAGTTAACACTGGCCAACAGCTACCATTTTATTAACTGAGCCAGGACGAGACGTCTTTGGTCTCTGTCATAGGCTTCACCATCTCTGATCTTGCAACATCAGCCAGCTGTCTACTTTGGAAACAGACTCCTGAGACCCTGATTCTGTGGGATTTATCTTTGTGTGTAATAGCAGTTATACCAAGTGCTCCAGAAATAAATAACCTCAAATTATCAAGAACTGTGAATCTTAAGTAGCATGAACATTGCTTGTGCTGACTTGTGCCGTTCTGTGTTTATCCACTGAGCCTTCAGATCACCAGCTTGCAACACTAAATAGGGAACGAGTCAACTGTCTCATATCCTTTCTTTGTTTCTTCCTCTCTAGGTACATACTCTGATGTGGTGACATGTCAGCCCAGTAAGGCTCAGCATGGAGCTGGTTTCAGGTCCTGGGATGAAAAAGACCATTTTCAGTTTGTGGGTGCACTTTTCTCTGCCCATTCTTGCTTGGCTGCCTGTTGTCGCAGCCCCACCTGTGATGCCTTTTGGCTACTGGAAGGGCTGTGTCTCCTTGCAACATGCAGGATGCCAGCAGTGTGCACAGTGACTGACAGGAATTTCAGCAACTCCTTGCTAGTCTTTGTAAAGAGAGGGCAACCTGCAGAAGATGAACTGTATTATGAGGTGGGAACTGGAGCGGACTGGCGGAAATGGAGCAGGGTGCCAGAAATCAGACAGAGGCTGCGCAGGTCCTTCAGGAAAGGACCATGGTTAGAAAACCATCACCTGGGAAACAGGGGCAAAAGGGACATCTCCAGTGGCTCTTACAATGAAGAATCTATGCAGTCGGATGCTGAACCGGGAAGCTCCAGGCTTAAGCCACCCAACTCTGGATACTCTAAACAAGCCGGGCTTGGTCCTGTAGAACAACAGAGGCCAAGGGACGCACAGAGCACTACAGAGACTGGCCATAGTAACTTGAACATGAATTCATCTGCAGTGGTAAGTAATATTTTTGCATGATAGAAATAAAACCTTTTCTCCATCTTGATAAAGCATTTAAGGATGGATCTAAAGAGTTACTGACAACCAAGCAGCTTGGCTCCATAAATTACAAGGCACAGTTTGGCTAATCTTAGTCCCTCTGTAATTACTGAGAGATTTCTCCTTAAGGATAAGAGGTGTCATTTATCCTACTGGCTAGGCAGGAGAAGCACAGAAAGAGTACACAATTGGTTGTCTCTCTTCATATTGGCTTGTGCAGTTGTGCCTGAGATCAGTTTATTATCTGGTGGTTTGACTGTGAAAGAGAACTGAGCATTTTTTACAGGATTGCGGGAGGGGCGGTGTTTGGATGATCACGATTGCTAAGTTTAATTATCAACATTTCAGGGGAGGAAGGGGAAGGGGGAGCATGAGGCCGAAGGTTCATCTAAGGTGTTCAGTGCCCTTGCCGGGGTAAAGCAGTTTTCAGCTGTTCAGAAGAAACATTTCTGAGCTCGGATTTCAGCTGGCCTAACTTCCTGGCACAGAAACCTCACTGCAGCTGACACAGGATCTGAGGCCAGAGCGGCAATTTACCTGTAGTAAAGAAAGAGGCATTCAACAACAGAGCCCTGCCTCCTTTCCGCCTTATCTAGCCAGCGTGCCCCTCTCTGATTAAAGATGCCAGGCCTTACCTAGCCAGCATGCCCCTCTCTGATTAAAGATGCCAGGCCTTACCTAGCCAGCGTGCCCCTCTCTGATTAAAGATGCCAGGCGACCTCAGGCTGCCACTGTTCGGTAATGTTTTCCAGCTGTGTGCATTTAGCAGCATTAATAAAGGTCAACAAACATGTTGTAAATGACACCTTTTTATTGGATAAACTTGTCAAAAATATATTACGTTACTGCAATAAAAAGGTGCCATATGCAGTTTGTTTGCTGAACTTTATTTGCTCATATTCAAGTGGACTAACACAGCAGCTACAATTTTCTGCTCATGCATATGTTAATATGTTGAAATACTCACAGGATGGGGGGGTGTATCAAGCACATTCCCCCCCCCCCCTTTACCTTCTAGGTATATTGAGTACCAGTAAATGATCCTTCTCTCTGGGTTTTTAAATTATTTTTATCTTGTGTTTTCTGTAGTGTGTGGCCAGTTTTGTTTGCTATGCAGAAACCTCACTTTAACACTGGTTCTCCTTGGGATACACCCAGCCAGTCAGATTTTAATGCTATTCACAATGTGTGAGAGACCTCTTTGCACTGCCTCTATACGTAAGAGCTTGAAAACCTGATGGTTGGATGTATCACAAGGACTAGGTTGAAAACAAGGCTTTCAATTTTTCCCTAAAAAGCTTATAACTAACTGTCCAAGGAAAGGAATCTCTTGGCAACTTGCCCAAAACTTGGGCATCACACAAGAGAGTCCCCCCCCCCCCACCCTCAACAGAGACACATTTACACAAGCTTGAGCTAACCCAAATCCAAAAACCACTTCTAAAAAAGTCTGCCAAACATACTGGCTTCTGTGAATGCTACACAATGCGTGTTCACCTTATTCCAGCCTGGAGGTGGTCAAAATATTATAGAAATGGTGAACAGCATCAGATTCACTCTAGAGCTATAAGGTGGTATTTTTTTGTTGAATAGGAGTGAATTTATTAGCGTATAGAACATCAGCAGAGGTACTGCATAAGAGCTTTTGTGTAGTTACCCAGAAATATTAGTCTGTCCAGAGTAGAGCAGTAAAAATTGTGAGAGAGCTGGATAATCTGATCTAGGAGGAGAGGGTGGAGAGAGTGGCTTCTTCTCCCCTGGTGAAAGTAGAAAAATGGCAATAAATTACAGCAGGAAATGTTTGTTAGACTTTAGAAAGAGCCCTTTTTTTCTGGGGCAATGTCTCCAAATGGGTTATTTCTGCAGATGCCATGACAGTAATGAGCCTCTCTGTCAAGCCCCAGGGGATGTGGAGTGTGATCTCCATTATAACCACTAGGAGTAGTCAAGTGACTTAGGCAGGCATCAAGTCTCCATCACTGTGAGGTTTTAAGAATAGGTTAATCTGCTGCCTGCCGTACGAGACGAGACTTAAGAGCCCAGATATGAAGAGGGAGAATAAGGAAATATGATACAGATGTTGTGCAGACAAACCTTTTCCAAATGAAGGGAAGCTGTAGACCTAGGGGACATGGTATGAAAATAGAAAGAGAGAGACTCGGACTCAGGAGCAACACTGAGAATGTTTTTCACAGAAAGGGAGATGGATGCCCAGAATGCCTTCCTGTAGGAGCAGGCGGAAACAAATTGTGATGGAATTTAAGAAGGCATGGGATAAATCCCAGTGGATTCCCTTAATGGTAAGAGCTTATTTCTGCATGGTATGTGCAAAACTAAACACACAGAAAAACCACCGCCTAAGGGGAATACTAATACATCAACCAAGAAAAAACCCCTTAGTAACTCCACTATTACTATAATCAACCTTCTCAATAAAATATCTTATTAAGTCACTTCAACCTACAAACAACAAGCCATCACTGGACCTCAGGTTTCACTCACCCTCCATTTGGCGAAATTCATCACCATAGGGAAATGGCGGACACTCACATCATAGGTCCTTAGCTTAAATAATTTATTAATTTTATTATAAGAAATATGAAAACTCTTTTTCTTAAAAAGCCTCTTTACTCCACCAACAACCTCTATAGAGATTCACACAAAATAACATGAATAGACAGCAATACAGTCAACATATTCTCCTCAAACAAACACAGTACATATATTACTGCAAGAAGTGTCCGCTACACTTTATAAAACCGATAATGACGTTCAGTGCCCTTTAAAGTCGATTACGATGTTCATACACGATATACTGAAAGGAATAAAGATAGACTTCTTAAATAAATGACATCACTCGGCTTCATACAAAGAGCGATCTGCTACTTATCTGTTAAAAGCTCAACTTCAGCACTCCTGCAGTCGCCAACAAGCCACCTCAATAATTGCCGTTCATTGTTCAACAAAAGCTTTTGTTTCACCACCAGGCTTCATCAGGAACCAGAACTATGAAAATATCACGAATAGCTAAAAAAATTTGCTGAAGAGACACTGAATGTGTCCTGATAAAAAAATGTTTTTGCTATGCGTGATATTTTCATAGTTCTGGTTCCTGATGAAGCCTGGTGGTGAAACAAAAGCTTTTGTTGAACAATGAACGGCAATTATTGAGGTGGCTTGTTGGCGACTGCAGGAGTGCTGAAGTTGAGCTTTTAACAGATAAGTAGCAGATCGCTCTTTGTATGAAGCCGAGTGATGTCATTTATTTAAGAAGTCTATCTTTATTCCTTTCAGTATATCGTGTATGAACATCGTAATCGACTTTAAAGGGCACTGAACGTCATTATCGGTTTTATAAAGTGTAGCGGACACTTCTTGCAGTAATATATGTACTGTGTTTGTTTGAGGAGAATATGTTGACTGTATTGCTGTCTATTCATGTTATTTTGTGTGAATCTCTATAGAGGTTGTTGGTGGAGTAAAGAGGCTTTTTAAGAAAAAGAGTTTTCATATTTCTTATAATAAAATTAATAAATTATTTAAGCTAAGGACCTATGATGTGAGTGTCCGCCATTTCCCTATGGTGATGAATTTCGCCAAATGGAGGGTGAGTGAAACCTGAGGTCCAGTGATGGCTTGTTTGTAGGTTGAAGTGACTTAAGATATTTTATTGAGAAGGTTGATTATAGTAATAGTGGAGTTACTAAGGGGTTTTTTCTTGGTTGATGTATGTGCAAAACTAACTCATTTGGAGGCATTACCCCTAAGACGATGGAAATGAAGCATTTGGGTAACCCACACAGAGCAGAACAGCAGTGGACTGACTTTGATGCACCTTTGAAAAGATGGGATAACTTGCTTGGAGCAGCAATTAATACCCTAAATGAATATAGGGGTATCTCAGCTATAACCTTAAAAACATGAGGGTAGCCTGCACAGAGTGGCAGTAATAGCCCAAATGATCCAACCACTATGCAAACTAGGCGGTCACCTAGGGCAGCAACCTCTGGAAGGCAGAAAAAGCAGGCCATTCAAAGCTAAAAAATAGATTTTGACAGTCAGAAGGGTTATAGAGCTTGAGGTTTGCCTAGGGCTCCAACACTTTGGACCAACTCTACGGCTGTCCCTGCTATAGAGGTGACCTGCATGCAGCAGCGGTTATAAGCCTAACCAATTAATGGGGAAAACAGGATGGGCCATTTTGATCGTTATCAGCCAACATTAGGTATGTTGATGTGGCAACGCTTTTCTTGTGATGGTTTGGGAAGGAACCCATGTGGAGGAAGCAGGAGGTACTCTATATGATGTCTTGGGTTTTTCTCAGCCCTACTTTCCTAGCCGTCTAGCCTTCAGAAAGCTGTCTCAGCATGGCATCGTGGCACATCAGCTGTTCTTTAGTGTTTGTTTTTGTGGTGCAGAGTGATAGGAGTCTGTTACTGCAGGATATGCAAGTCCTGGTCAGTCCAGGTTACTGCTGACTGAAACCACAGCTGTCAGCTTGCAAGAGCAGGATATGGCAGTCTGCCAACAGATCTCATGGAGATCCCTCAAGCCACTGAGTGGGAGCAGGCAGGCCTAAGGTGCTGGAGCTTAACTTGGCACTTAATTCAACCCAGATATAAAACCAGGTCAAGGGTTGGATTCTTGTGGGGTGAGGTAAGGATTCTGAATTTACTGGTGTTTGGTCATTCAAACAGCAGCTCTCTCGGGTCTTGAGCTGTACTTATCTTCTCTTTGTTTACCTTCTCCATGGAGGATGTTTTATTGGTTGTAAAGTTTGTAGATGACAACACATACCTTGTACTTTGACTTATCCATGCTCTGTGATGTAAGTTAGGTTCATTCTTGATGAATTTCCTGTTGGACTTGAGGGTGTTGGCCACCACTTGCCATCCTCTGTGAAGCCATGATACAGCTCAAGTAAACAGCGGTGCGTGGCTGCATGGATTTCTGAAGGAACATGTTGGGATCTAGCTTACCCCTAGGATAAACAGCATGGAATCTTTCTACTTTTTGGGAACCTTACAGGTGCTTGTGACCTGGATTGGCTGCTGTTGGAAATTAGAATACTAGGCTTGGTGGGTCTTTGGTCTGACCCAGTATGGCATATCTTTTGTTGTTGTTTTTTCTGGCATGGACTGAACCAGAATCTCATTGTGACGTTGATGGGCAATGCTGCCAGATCAAGAACAGTAATTGTTGTCCCTGTAGCAGCCTTCTCTTCAAATGCTAAATTTTTGGCTTTGACGTTTGTAGTTGCAATTCTTAGAAGGATTACCATATCGTAGCAGAGGTATAATAAAATGTATTTAGCCTCTAGTGATGTTTTGTAGAAGTGGAGGAGTAGCCTAGTGGTTAGAGCACTAGCTAGGTAACCAAGCAACCAGGGTTCATTTCCCACTAGTACTCCTCATGGCCTTGGGCAAGTCACTTAACCCTCCATTGCCTCAGAAGAAAGGCCCGGCAATCTACTTCCGGTGACACTGCCAAGAAAACCCAGGAGCTTCTGGGTCGCCAGGAGTCAGGACTGACTCGAAGGCACACATTGCATTGCTGTTTTGCAGTTCTGGTTGCAGGCCACCTGCACTTCCTTGAGGCTGGTCATATTTGTTTTAAAAAAATGCATTCATTTGAAGTGAGATGGGAAATATCAACAACCTGTCCCATGTTTCATATAATTTTCTTGTGCCATGGTGTTCTCCCCAAAATTCTGTGAAACCATATCTAAGTTTCTTAGACTTGGTTTCACAAAATTTCTGAACGCGATCACTAACTGGACAACTAGGATCTGGAGTAGGCTCTAAAAAATATCTCTGATCATATAATAGTAACTGGGAATTTTACACAGGATTCAGGATTGTAAGTCCAAGAATTGAATAAGGAAAAGTTTTAACAATGGTTCCTTTTCCTGAACTTACAGGACTAGGAACATGGCACAAGAAAAAGTCTTTGAAATACTGTAGGTCCCTAGAACAGGCGTCAGTAGATTCAGAAGATGATAAAAAAATCCAGGAAGGGCTTTCTACAGAGCTCAAGACCAGACAAGTACACTTTTGCCAGTCAGGAAACTGGAACTAATTATCAGAAATACAGAACACAACTAAGAGTAGGCTGGCTAGAGCCAGCCCCACCCCTCCCCCCAGGAGACATAGAGGCATAATTTCTCCTCCTGGAAGATCAGTGCCTTCCAACCTAAGGGACAATTGTTAACAAAACAACGAGTGAAGTAAAGAAATGTTTGGGGTATTTTATGTGCCTGGAAACCTCTAGTAACCTATCCCTTTTTTTTTTGTTTTGTTTGAGCAGTAGCCACAGACACCTCTTAATTAACAATATTACTCTGAAATGAAAAATAATAAAAACAAAACAAAAAAACCCTACAAATGACATTTGAAACTAAACACATTTAAATAGTTTTGCCTGCATACCCATAAGATCATAAGATATGCCATACTGGGTCAGACCAAGGTCCATCAAGCCCAGTATTCTGTTTCCAACAGTGGCCAATCTAGGTCATATGTACCTAGCAGTTTCCCCAAGAGACACAAGTTCCACAATGCTTGTACTGGGTCAAGCATTGATATCTTCGGTCACTTCTTAATAATGGTTTATGGACCTTTCCTCCAGGAACTTGTCCAAACCTTTTTTTAAACCCAGCTACACTAACAGCCTTTACTACATCCTCCGGTAACAAATTCCAGAGTTTGATTTCACGTTGAGTAAAAAAATATTTTCTTTTATTAGTCTTAAATAGTTTACCCTGTAGCTTCATTGCATGTCCCCTAGTCTTTCTATATTCTGATAAGGTAAACAATCGATCTACGTTTACCCGTTCCACTCCGTTCATTAATTTATAGACTTCTATCATATCTCCCCTCAGCCGTCTCTTTTCCAGGTTAAAGAGCCCTAACCTTTTTAGCTTTTCTTCATAGGAGTATCCTTCCATCCCCTTTACCATTTTGGTGGCTCTTCTCTGTACCTTTTCTAAAATCGCTATATCCTTTTTAAGATACGGCGACCAGAATTGCACACAATATTCAAGGTGCGGTCTCACCATGGAACGATATAGAGGCATTATAATATCTTTTGTTTTATTTTCCATTCCTTTCCTTATAATACCTAGCATTCTATTTGCTCTCTTGGCCGCCGCTGCACACTGGGCCGAGGATTTTAACATGGTATCCACAATGACGCCTAAATCTTTTTCCTGGGTGGTGGTTCCTAATGTGGAACCTTGCATCGTGTAACCATAGTTTGGGTTGTTCTTCCCTAGGTGCATAACTTGGCAGATGAAATTTAATGTGGACAAGTGCAATTTTGATGCCCAGTCTTCCAATTTATCAAGATCCTCTTGCAATTTTTCACAATCCTCTTGGGTTTTAACAACAATAAATAGTTTTGTGTCATCTGCAAATTTGATAACCTCACTCGTTATTCCACTTTCCAGGTCATTTATGAATATGTCAAAAAGCAGCGGACCCAGCACAGATCTCTGGGGTACACCATTATTCACCTTTCTCCATTGGGAAAATTGGCCATTTAGCCCTACCCTCTGCTTTCTATCTTTTAACCAGTTCCTGATCCACAATAGTACACTGCCTCCTATCCCATGACTCTTTTTTAGTTTTGCCAAAAGTCTCTGATGAGGGACCTTGTCAAAGGCTTTCTGAAAGTCCAGATACACAATATCAACCGACTCACCTTTGTCCACCTGTTTATTCACTCCTTCAAAAAAACATAACAGATTAGTAAGACAAGATCTTCCTTGTCTAAAGCCATGTTGGCTGTCTCCCATTACGTTGTGACTATCTACATGCTGAGTAATTTTATTCTTTATGATGGTTTCTACCATTTTTCCCGGTACTGACGTCAGGCTCACCGGTCTGTAGTTTCCCGGATCACCCCTGGAACCCTTTTTAAAAATTGGTGTTACCTGAAGATTGGAGGATCGCCAATGTATTAGAGATGATTTTAATGATAGTTCACAGATTACTAATAGCAGTTCTACCCATATAGGTTTGTGTCCTGAATCTTGAATTCCTAATCCTTTTCCTTAGTTTTTCATCCAAGACAGTATGGGGTCTATTCTGATCTGTGAATAGCGTGGTTGGCCATCCCATTGGGACCTCCCCGTATGAAGAAGGAGTTTGCACCGCCCCCTCCCAAGCCTCCCTGTACAGAGGCGGAGTTAGGGCGTGCAGTGGGCAGCCCTGGACGTACAGGGCCGATTCTGAAGTCGGCCCTGTATGTCTGGGGCTGGCAGACTGGACGGGGCACTTATTCCACCTCGGAGGTGGAATAGGTTCCCTTAGACTTCAGGGGACGGGAGACCTGGCCGGGGACAAAAGGTGAGGTGGGTGCAGGAGATCGTGGGTCGGGCTGCAGGAAAAGAAAAAGCAGTCAGCGGCCAGGGATCGTGGCTCCTGAATTGTGCCGCGGTGCCATGGCAGCCGGAGGCCATGGTGCTGCAGCTACATTCAGGAGCCTGATTAGTTTAGGCGGGCAGGCCAATGGTAATAGGGTCCTGGCCTAGACGCGATTCTGATCCCGTGGGGGCTCTGACTGGACACAGTACAGAAAGTGCCTCTATCCTGCTAATCTAATTTTTTTTTTTTTTGGTGAACTTCACTTAAGAGAGAATTATTTATTTTATTTATTTGGCGTACATTTGTATACCGCTACTTCCAGCGATCAGTAGCGGGGTAGATTACAAAACGGAGCTGTCTGATCAGGACAGGGATATTTGAAATATATACAAGGTGATTGATAGGAAAAGCACAGCACACAGCAATTATGAAAGAGTTTCCTTCCATAAGGAGGGTGGAGTTATTACCTATGTACATTTTTACAAATATACATTTTCATTATACATATGTACATTTTTTTATATAATTTACATAATTTTACATAATTTACAGGTATACATCTTTGGTTTTCTGGGTAGCACGGCTGAAGTCACTTTGATTTACATCATGTTGTAATGAATCTGAAATAGGTGGGTCTTGAGTTTTTTCCTAAAGTCCATTAAGTCTTCGCACACTCTTAAGCCATCTATCTGTGTGCAAGGTAACAAGCTCAGCTATGTGTTGTCTCTGGGGCTTTGATTTTGTGATGGTATAAGCTTAAAATAACACGTGCCTTCATCATGGCAAAATGGAGTTAGACGGTAATGTTTTGCTGAAAAAATATTAAAAAATCATGGTGAGTGGGTGTGTGCTAAAATGTGTACAATGCCTTTAAAACTGTAGAAAAGATAATCCTAGTGTCCATAATGGCTGTGATAGTTTTTTGTATCATGTAATAACTTTGAAGGCACTAGGGATGAATGAAAATTGGAATTGTACCATGTACTGTTTTGTTGGGGCAGCAACTGTTGTAGACGCTCTTGGTCAATAGCAGAAACAAGCAAATGAATTGAAGACTGTCAGTTGCTCTTTGAGATCCAGGGCCAGCAAAGCTGTACAGTCCGTACTCTTCCCCATCTCCTTTTGCAGTAGCTTAGTTGGTGCACTTTGTGACTGTTGCATTATCACCCTGTACCCACCAGCTTACCCCTTCCCATTACCTGTCTAACTAGTGGGCATGACAGACTAATTGTCACAACCTGTGTTTACTTTTGTGTTTCCAGTTTTGACTCTTATCTATGGCATGACTTTCTTTTCATTTATTCAAGCATACAAATACTGTGATATTTGATATTTTTCCTCCTTTCCAAAATCAGAACTCCAGAATTACTTATCCCTTTTTTGAAATGAGAGAAGTAATGAATTATTCTGAAAATTCAGGGTAAATCAAGCCATGAAACTTCAGTAAGAAACGAACAGCAGTCATCTCAAAGCTGGGCCAAGGAGATCTGTCCAAAGGTCAAAAATAATTATATTTGCGCCAGCTAGGTCAGATATTTTTCCAGCTATTTGATTCCATTTGACCATCTCCTTCTCTCTTGCGTCTGTGGCCACCTCCAATTATCAAGGTGCCTTAAGTAAATTTGTTTTTCAGAATTGACAGAATTTTCAAATTTACATTATTTAAATCAGAATTAATAAGTTATATCTGGATGTAAATATATCTTATTAATATAAGCCATGAATATCCAGAAGACTGGACGATTTGTGTTTGTGGATAGACAGTGTCTGCTTGTCCATTCAGAAGCAGTGTACAAGCTAAAAGATTGTTGAAGGTCAGGATCGAAGTACATTGGCAGTAGATACCATCACATTTTTAGATCAAAAGTATGCATTACGTCAGGGAGTTATGCACTTAGATTTACACGTGTTCTTTGGCATGCAGAAATGTCCTGGATTCATTTGTGTGCATGTGCACGTATTTTCAAAAATATGCATATAAATGCAAAGCCATCCTGGACCCCTACCCTTTGGATGCCCCTACTCAGTCTGGGTCAAGATACATGCATAGGGGCTGAGTGCGCACATGGTAGTGCAGTTTTATAAGTGCTGGTTTCTGCGCATAAAACAGTTTTCCACACAGAAATGGCATACAATTGCTTTTTAAAGTAGCCGCCTGCACGGCAGCTCAGCATTTGAGGTACATTGACAAAGTTCGGTGAAAGAAGCTTGCCAAAGCTGATTACATTATTCATTGCAACTAATCTAACAGAGAACGAAAACATAGATTTCCTGAAGCTCTTTTGCCAAGTTCATGTGCTATTTCCCAAAATCCGTCTCTGAGAAGACCATCTTTAGGTTTACGTTCAAAGATTTAAGAACTCTGCCAAGTGTAATAGAAAGCCTCTTTCCTTTAAATATTTTATTTGGTCTTTGATATAAGATGATGAAAATCCTGGTGGGTTTTTTTTGTTTTTTTTTTAATGTAGACCAGATGCTGGACACATGGGAAAAATAAAGCAGAGTTAAGTTAAAATTTCCTGTTGCGGTCCCTGCACAGTAGAAAGGAAATTGCCTTCCTAGCCTTGGATTGGAGGAAGAACCCAGAATGTTCTGTCTGTTACCGTATATGATGGCCAACCTGCAAATGATAAAGGGAAATTCTTGAGTCATCATCCAGCTCACCAGAGTCCCTTGTAGACCATTGACTGGCCATTAAGTTCCCTTGAATCAGTGCACTTGGGATATTCTCCATCTCCAGAAGAGGAAGGCTGTCCAACATGCCACCCTTCATTCTCCAACCTTTTGCTGTAGAGCACGGCTCTCAGACTTGGGTGGTGGGGGGCTTACCCCCAAGAATTGAGGAATGGATCATAGGGGTGCACAATTTTTTTGTATTAGGTGCAGCACCACAGAGTTCACTGTCAGGGCCGTGGGAAGCATGCTTCTAGCAGTTAATGTGGTGCAGCCTGCCCTAACGCAGGCCGCAGTTGTGAGTGCACTTACCTCCACCTTCGTAGATGATAGTGCTCCCACGCGAATTGCTCACCTTACAGATAGTGCAGGTACACTGAATCACCCAACCCACCCACTCGCATCCTCAATGCACCATGGAGAGTTAGCACTATTTGTTTTCGATGCTAACTGTTCGCGCTTGTTCCAGTGCGTCTTCAGTACACGCCAGAACCCAGCTACTGGGGAGTGAGCATATCAGTATAATCGTGGCCATATAAATATCAAGCTTACAATGAAACGTAATGCAGGAATTTTTATGTAAAGAAATCTCTGATCTTTGTTTAGCTTGCTGAGGTTTTTATGCTGCTAGTTAGCTACTGTGGATGTGATATAGTGTGCTGAAACTGCAGGACAGATCAGAACTTGGCACAATCTTTCCTATTGGTTTAAAAAAAAATAGTCACACTCATTTTTCACTTTATTTACTTTATAGGACTATGGCGTGACATCTCCAGGTAAACCCTTGCCCTTAGCTACGTTTTCTAGTGCCGTTGCCCTCAGCTTGACAGCCACAGAAAATCCTCCAGACTCTGACCAGACCAATGTTACTGCTACACAGCCCGTGCCTTTGATAGAACCACCAAATTCAGTAACGTCTTTGCCAGAAAGTGCGCAGGGCATAGCAACAATAGCCTCAGTACCAACCAGCGTGCTCATCCTTTCTAATGCCACGACAGCGAAAGCCACTTCTGTCATCTTGCCCAGCACTACTGTGCCAACACCAGGTAAGTTTGCAACTCTCTATGGAAATAGTAAGTGTGCCTCGCTGCATCTGTCTTTCATATTGTTCCCCCATCCAATGATTTCAGAAGTAGTCTCTGATTAGTGATGGTGGGAGAAGTAGCAGCTTCCCAGCCAAGTAAAACAAACCGAGCACGTCCTGAAAGCATACTGAAAGGGCCAGGTGTATGGTAGCAGTGATGGGATTCCAAGCCCAGTCCTGGAAAGAACTGCAGATGGCTGGTGGGGGGGGAAAGCTCTTTCCTCTTGAGCAAGAATGGAGTACTCGGAAGAAGGCAGTGATAGGGTTCTCCTAGCCGTGGCAGCCCTTCTTTCAGCCCCATGGTTGACTCCTTGGTTTAGAGCTTAAAGGATTCTGCATCAAGTCCCAAGATGCTGAGATGGCAGACTGGACTGCGGCACTCTGGAGAGAGCATAGAGTCCTCTTTGAAGACTAGCATTTCAGAACAGATGGGTAGAAATGGACAACAGAAATCATCCCTCATCGTCTGCCTCCACCCTACCTGAAGTTGCCTGCGTTTCCATAGTCCTCATCTTGCTGAATTCTTCAGTCAGTAGGAGTCTGCTCCATGATTATACGCTCCTTCTAAACAGCAGCATGTAAATACACTCTGAATATATGTATATAATCTTTGTAAATAGTTACCCCAGCGATGTCCAAGTTATAGTACCTGTTTCTCTGTAAATATAGCGCAGCTCGGTCTGCAATGTATGATCTACTGTTGTATGTAAACCGCACTGATATTAAATAGCACGGTATAGAAGAAACAAATAAATAAATACTAGGAGACAGTACTCGGAGAGAGTCCTGCAGGTGGCACCTGCTCCTGAACGAAACTAATACAGCATCAAAGGAAAAGCTTAAGGACAACGCACTTTGTTGGGGAGGAGGGAGAAGACTAGAATCATCATAGATTTATACCCAGTTAACGGAGTTTGTTCTCCTGCATTCTTATTGCTGAAGGAAGTCCCTATGGCCAAAATGTACTTTTCTTCTGATCTCATTTTACAGCTTGCTTTCTTATTTATAATTTTTATTTAGCTAATAACCTTATTTTTTGTTTTTGGGCATTGAAGAATGTTTTTAACATTTCTTTTTGTTTCTAAGGGTCGCGTTTTCCTGATAGCAGACTTTGTGACTGGAGAGAGTTACTGATCTGATTTCCAGCACGTTGAGTTGTTTTAGAGTTCTCTTTATATATATATATATATATATAATTTTGTTTTGTAAGTTCATTCCTTTTTTGCCAGGGAGTGTTTGACTCGGGCATGTATTCCTCTTCTCCTGTCACCCTGCCAGCTGTGATCTACTCCAGAGTCCAGACCCTATTAGGCATTAAAGGCAGTGTTCTTTTGAGTAACTGGTTAGTTAACTGTGTCGCTGTAATTAATACAATGAATTAGATTCTTTGATTGCAGTATGTTGACGTGGAACACTGTCATTTCAAAGCACAGTGATATAGAGCCGGACTCTAGCAAGCTACAAATGTCCCCTGTGCGACTCATGAACCTAGTGCCCCCTCCCCACCCAGCCACACGCAGGAACTTTCATCAGGCTTCCTGGAAGCCCAGTGATGGCCTCGTGCAGCCAGACTGCTTACACAGAACTGGGTAAAGCCCCCAGTTAAAGACGAAATCAAATATCTTGGAGTCACACTTGACAAAACCCTTAGCTTTACATCTCACATTAAAAAAATATCCAAAACAATTTATTATAAGCTCAGATCAATCCAACAACTAAGACCACTACTAGAAAACAATGATTTTAGATCTATTACTCAAGCTTTAATAACCCCTCACCTTGATTACTGTAATGGTATATTGCAAGGAGTAACAAAGAAAAATTTAAAAATCCTTCAAATGGCCCAGAATGTTACGGCACGAGTAATATTCAAAGCAAAACTTACCTATCACATAACCCCGATACTATACGCACTTCACTGGCTACCCATATCAAGTAGGATCCAATATAAAATTATATTGACCACATTCAAATTAATTTATAAGATTGCCCCATCATACCTATCCTCATTGATTCACAACCCACCTGATAACAGAACCAGAAGAAGAACGAATCTCAACACCATCCTCGTGCCTGACTCAATAAGGAAGACTAAACATACAACAAGCATCAGCGCCTTCTCATATACTGCACCAACCTTGTGGAATAACCTCCCGACACAGCTCAGAGAAATAAAAGACCTCCAAATGTTTAAAAGAGAATTAAAAACTCACCTCTTCACACTACATTATTCTAATACAGATTGTCATATTGATACGACTTCCTATCCTCCATAATTCAATCTGTATTTTCATTACTCCTACTCAATTTACTCCTACCCGCATACCTATCTGAACTGATACCTACAACCTGTAAATATGTAAACTATGTTAAACCTGTAAATAGTTCTTATCTGTTATAATATATACAAAGTTGCTTAAAGTTGCATATAGTTTGTTGATAGTTACCTACTGTTTCTCTGTATTTCACATTTGTTCTCTGTATTTCGACTTATGTTCAATGTAAACCGCCACTGATCTTAGGAAGTGGCGGTATATAAAAATGTTGCAAATAAATAAATAAATAAAATAAATAAATGTAGCGTACCAGTGATCTTCCCCCTTCAGGTGCAAGATGGGCAGAAGAGCTTCCAAAGCTTCTGTGCCAATATGATCTTTTACACACCAGAGAGATAATGAACGGTTTATAATGAGGCTCTCTAAGTGTGTCTGTGGGATGGATCATTTTGTGCATAGCTTTATGAGGTGCCTAAAAGCTGTGAGAGCTGCTGTAGAAACAGGGGTTAGGGAGGGAGGAGGTGCTACTGTTGAGAGGTCTGCAAGGGCTTGTGAGGAGTAACAAAGGGACACGGATGTCTGTGGGGTGTATACTAATCAAATGGATAGAGCTGCAGTCCCTACTATTGCTGTTGCTGCTGCTGCTGCTACTAATCATCATTTGTATAGGGCTACTAGACACATGCAGCGCTATGCACAGAAAGACAGTCTCTGCTTTGGAGAGCTTAGTTTTGGACAGTGGAGAGGAATTTTCATAGATACCAGATTAGGGAATTGTAGATGAATAAGTTGAGGGTGGAATAAAAATGTATTTATTTAGAGTACTTGGTATACCACTTAAGAGCCAAGGCTATCACAGTGATTTACAAACATAAAAAGGGGGTGACAGTACAGCAGGAAAAAGGGGGGGACAGTAAAAAAAAAAAAAAAAAAAAAAAATAGAAATGAAATTACAATTCAGATACAAGGAGGGGAAGCTGAGAGGCAAAAGGAAAGGAGCAGGCAGTTCTCCAGGGGGAAAAGTTAAGGAGAAGTGGACTGGGGAAAAGCTTGCACAAAGAGGGCTTTTGAAATTCTTCTTAAAGGTGGGGAGGGAAGGTTCAGTGCGACGTGAAAGAGGAAGGAAGGGACCGGCGTAAGAAAAGGAAGAGTTTCTGGAGATGACGAGGCAGATGGCGGAGGGTGAAGGCAGAGACAAGAGGGCAGCATTGGACAAGTGAAGAGCGGGAGAGATAATGGTTGCCAAGTGTGGGGGGAGGAGGCAGGAAGCAAGCCATGCACAGTAGACCAGGGTAAGAAGTTTGAAGCAGATACGGAAAGGAACAGAGACGAGCAGAGGAAAGCAGAGAAATGTGATCGTAACGGTGAGCATGAAAGATTAGTCTAGCAGCAGTGGACTGATCAGCTGTAGGCGGTGGATGGAATATTGAGAGAACTGCAGTAATCAAGGTGAGGAATAACAAGAGCCAGAACAAGCGGAGCACATTGTGGGGTGGAGAAAGCAGAGCGGACTGAGCCTAGGTGGTGAAGAGCAAGAAAGCCGATTTGGATAAGGAATGAAGATGGGGTTTAAAGGAGAGAGGTGAATCGAGCGTGACACCTAGAGTCTTTATAGAGTTGTGACAAGGAAGGAGGTAAGAGATGGAAGCACAGAGGCTGCTGGGGAAGGGAAGGCGTACAGATTGGAAGCGGATCTGGAGGGGGCAGAGATTGGGCAAAGAAAAGAGAACTGTGTAGAGAATCGGAATGTCGTTAGCATATAGGAAAGATGTACAGCCAAGGGACTCGATTAACAGAGGAAGAGGTGAATGGAAGATTTTGAAATGTTTATTAAAGGAGCGTGGGCTCTCAATGACTGGTGGGGACTAATGCATATACACAAAATAAAATGATGCAGAATAGAGGCTGTTGTAGAAACAGAGTGATCCTGGCATCTGTGGAAATGGACTTGTACACAGTTATTGCTGAATGTGTTGTAAGTTTACAGAAGTTATACAGTGGTATCCATTATGGATTAATTAAAACAAATAATAAATTCTCCATGCTCAGGATTAGGAATGTGGCAGGATAAAGGGCTACTTTGATCTTGCGCCCTTTCTCTGGATAATTGGTCCAGTGAAGCCTTCTTGAAGCGGGTTATCAGTAGGTTTCTCTGTCCAGGTCATAGCATCATAATTAGTTCTCCAAGGCCGGTGGAGCAATCCACTCGCTGCTGGCATCTCCTGGACCAGGTTAACAGCAGCACCATCAAATAGTGAAATAAATTACAAATGTTTGCAGCTGGACTGTGATACAAAAATATGTTGTTGAGCTCAGAAATTTTGAATGTATTTTTTAAAGAAAACTTTATTGAATCTTTGAATAGGACAGAAGTATGCAGATTAGATTATTTAAAATTTATTTTTATATCTCCAGGAACAAGCAGGAATGAGTCTTCACATATGGGTACATCGGTACCGACGGAGTCTGCACGGGAACGCTTCCCAGCGTCCAATCAAGAGCTTTTGGAAGCATCCCAGCACGCCTGCGTGCTACCTTCCCGCCTTTCCCAACTGCCTCTCCTCAGTTTTCGTTTTTCCGCGGAGCCGGCAGGACGTCCTCCTGTCACTGCAGAAAATTCTTGTTTTTATTTTTTAGTTTTCTTGTGGTCGCGGCTGTCTTCCCAACACCACCGGTACCTCCGGTGTTCTTTTCTTTTCTTGTAAAATTTTTCACGGGATATTTTTCTTCATAGTGTCCCACGGTCTCTTAGGCCTTTTAGGCCTCTTCTTTTTCCTTCATGGAACCACCAGACACTTTCTCCAAGAAATGTTCAGACTGTGGCGGTACAACTTTATTTTTAGACCCTCGAAGTCGGTGTCTAACCTGCTTGGGTCCTGACAACAGTTTGGCAAGAAGAGGTTTTCAACATCGAGGCTCCCTCGATACACGGTTGCCCTCCAACTTCGGGGCACTGTCCCCTTCTTCTTCCACACAGGATCAGGTAACCCACAAACGGTCTGTTAAGACTAGCCAGTTCTCAAGTGGTAGGTCTCATGCGCAGCATGTAGACGGTGCCGGCCTTGCCCTCGAGGGCCCACTGGCTTCAAAACCCCGGCGGGAGTCTTTGGTCTCCAAAGCCTATAAGGGGTTTCAGGTTGTTCCTGGGGTTCAACCCCCACAGAACATACCTAAGCCGTGTACGGTAGTGGCATCCGCTTCGAGCGGTACCGATACCCCGGCATCGGCACTGGTGTTGGATGAAACACTCCTCACCAGGGATTGTCATCTGGCATCCTCGGTGCCTTCGGGACTGCTGGATACCCTCCAGATTGACTTTCCATTATCGGTACCAACACTGATACTCCAACCGACGTCGGTACCCTCCAGATGTGCATCGATAGCCTCGCTCCTTCGATGCCGAGTCTGGAATCGATCTCCAGTCTGGAGGACTGCGTACCGACTCGCCTTGGTACCGGCTCTCGACGGTACCGAAGGCTCGGTTCCGATGATTCGGATCCACAACTCTCGGTTCCCCCGACACCGATTGAGTTGCCACTGGTTGCCCTTCCTTCACTGGTATCAGACACGGTACCGAAGTTGGTACCGATGTCCTCATTACCTTCACGGTCGGTGCCTTCCATGCTTCGCTTATCAGGCTCTTTGCCCTCGATGCCGAGTTTGGAATCTATCTCTAGTCTAGAAGACTGGGTACCAATAGATTTTGGTACCGACACCAATCGATACCGGTGCTTCGGTACCGAGGATAGCGGCCAGAGGTTTTCGGTTACCTCGGTACCGATTGAACTGTCACCGATGACTGCTCCGATGTCTTTGTCGGGTTTGGGTTTGACTCCGACATCGGTGCCGGTATTGGCATCGTACCGGTACCCACAGTAGCATCGTGGCCAACTCCTGCCATGCTTTTTTCAACAGGATCACTCCATTCTATACCAAGCTTGGAGTCGATACCTGGCATGGACAATGTGGTAAGGATGGTGGCTGCTCCTGACAGCCAGTACCAGCAACCATCTTTTAAGCATTCCACACTGCACTCTGCAGGATCTTCTATTCCTATATATTTGGATAACTCTGTTAATGCTCAGGCTAGTTCTTTGGATCTACCCTGCCCAAGGGAGATTCCTGTTTGGGATCCCTCTTTTCAGAGTTTCCTCCTGGATATAGCAAGATCCCTTGCCATTCCTATTCCAGGACATGATCCTGCACAAGGCTCTGATTCTACAAAAACAAAGGACAACATAATGCTTCCTTTGCATCATTCCTTGCAGGATCTCCTTCTAGGAATGTGGGAAACACCTTTAAGGGTACCCCCACCCCCCAGGGCAACTGATCTCTTATATCAGGTGCCCCCCTCTCCAGGGTTTCAAAAGACTCAACTTCCTCATCATTCCATAGTAGTGGAATCAGCAATGAGGCGGGTAAAGAGTAAGAAAAAGCACTCTTCTTATCCGCCAGGTCGTGAGTCTAAGACACTAGATGCCTTTGGACGTCAAACCTTCCAGACATCTATGCTTTCTGCAAGAATTCTCTCATATATTTTTTATATGAGTCTTTCTCTTGAGGTCACAAAGCAGTTACATCTTTACTCCTAGAATCTGGAAGGAAAGGAGTCAAAAGACTATTCTTCACTGCTTAAGCATATCCAGAATATTTCTTGGTTTCTTTCTCGTGCTTCCCTAGACTCTTTTGAGTCTGTTAGCAGAACCTCTGCTATTGCTATAGGGGCACAACGTAGAGCCTGGCTCCAAGCTTCAGACTTGGACAAATGGGCACAACAACGTCTGGGACATACTCCTTGCACTGGAGAAAATCTTTTCAACAAGGAGTCTTTACGTCAGGTTACTCAGTTATCCACTGATTTACCTGTTCCTAAGGGGGGTTCTACACCTTCTTCTGTCCCACTAGGTAGGAGATGTCCTACCAAACTTTCTTCCCACAGGAGAAGAAGGTTTTATTCATCACTTGCCCATCATACAGATGTTCCCCAACAGGGGAGGCATCGTCCTGGTCTGAAGAATCCAACCTCTCACCAGGCTCAGCAAACCCAGCATCTGCAGGGTTTCTGATCAATCATCATCAGATGCTTGTGACTCTGGGGGCTAGCATCTACAGTTGCTTCTTCTCAATGAAGACAATCCACCGCTTCATTCTAACCCCTACACATGGATCTCTTTCCAAAAGATATCAATTTTTTTCTATATTTCTATGAGCTGTCAGGATATTCATGCCTATAGGTCACAGGTTTCTCCTCTTTTTCCTGCTAGGGAAAGAGGTCTGACCACTATCAAATGATAGTTCCTGTGCCAGCATGTATTTTTTCCTTTCTATAGACTTCCTACTTCATAAGTCTTCTTCAGCTCCATTCTCTTCACCCTCTACCAAGTTTTTCCCCTGTAAGAGGGAATTACTTACTGGGAGGCTTTTTTATTCAGCCTCTCTACTTTTCTCACTTTCCAGTGCGGAGTTTTCCTCTGAGTTACCTCCTCTGCTTCAATCTTACTTTGGGGCAGCTTATCAGACATGTCCAGAGTTTCCTACTCCTGTCTGTTCTTTCTGTTTTCAACAGTAAGATTCTTTCTGCTGTCTTGCTAGCAGCTGCCTATGCAGGAGCCTTAATGTTTGGACCACTGGTTCTTGTCTTCAAACAACCAGATTGTCCTCCCACTAACATTCTGTCTAGTCTTAGTAGTGGCTCCAAGTCAGTGCTTCATCTCTCTTGGAGATCATCTCACTACAAGCTTTCTAGATTGTCTTCTATTCTGCCATCTCCATTTTCCTGGGTTTGGCAGCATAGTTGGCAGAGATACTGGCTCTCTAGCAGCCAGTTCTATCTCCTCATTCTCCTGCATCATGCTCTCTGCAATCTACAGAGAAGCTTTCCACTATGGGCCCTTGCTAGAGAGCATGGGGGGCTTTTTCTCCAACAGCTATTCTAGCTAGTTAGAAAAGGCTTTTCAGTCATGTCTCCCATGACTAGAAGGTTCTCCCTTCTTTTACCATCTCCTTTTTTGATATAAAGGACATAGGCTTTCTCTTACGTGAAAGCTCAAGGGGTTGCCAGTTCCCTGCTTTGGTCCATAGTATTCCCAATCGGGGATATGCTCGTCCTCATGGTAAGAACACATGATACCTTTGCCCTTAAGCAGGTCAACATGGTGTCTCATCTCTAGGCGTCTTCTGTCTACTTACTATGCTAGAGTCCTGGAAGACTCGGGACTTGCTGGCTGCACATTGATATTGTCCTTTGTTTTTCACGTAACAGTCCTGGTTATTTTTCACTACCTAGCATTCTTGCAGTTCATGACCAGGAGGAATAGATTCTCTATACGTCCTCTCAAGTAGGTTCCACCTCCTTGTTGTTAGATGAATCTTTCCTCTCCACATATCCTATGTGATCACTGTGCTGTAGGCATATCTCTGTCTGTTTAATTGCAGACACCCATATGTAGGCCTACATATCCATATTTATTTTTTTGTGTATATTTTATGCCCTTCCATATCTCACTATAGATATATTCTTATATGTCTATATATATGTATATGTATATGTATATATATATATATGTGTATATGTATGTATCTGTCGAGATATTTCATTATAGATAGATATGTATCCACATACTTATCTATCTCACTGTCTATCCTCATATAGCTATATGATTCTGAAAGAGGGGCTTTACCCATACCTATGCTATCTAGCAGGTTTGGAGTTCTACACACTCAACCACTCCTGTGGTACTCAACAATTTTTATACCATAACCTAACGGTTTAGGTACCTCTGAAGCTCTCCGTGCCCAATATCTCTCCTAGTTTACCCCAGTTAGGAGAGGCATTGTGGATCTTCAGTTAAGCACAGGCTTTAACGCCTCAGGCCTTTGTCCTCTCTTTTTGGGATACAAGAAGTTCCCACACCCTTTCTCCCCACAAGGACTGTGCCTGTTTGTCCAAATCGGTTAGCCTTTCTCTTTTTGCTCCTAAGAGTGACTCACTCTGCCTCCAAAAGAGCTAGGTTTTTTGTCATAAAGCATTCCGCTGAAGGCCCACCATTTTTGGACTACCCCAGTTTTCCTACTGGGGTTACCTGTTGCCTTTCAGGATTCTGACCTCCACTGGTTTTCCTACAGGTTTATTACCTCCACTTACAGTGAGGTCCTCTTCAAGGTTCCTCTACTAGGTTTCCCAGTAGCTCCATGAACCTCCATACTTCTGTGAAATCCTGTCAGGGGAGGTCCATATTGCAATATCCTTCATCATCCTCACATGGACTCCTTCTTTGCAGTCCTATGCTAGCTTAGCTGTTCCACAGCATCCTTCTTTCTTCAACTCCTACCCTCCATCCTCAGGATGCCTGGTGTTCTGGGAGATAGCATATTCCAGCCTATGACATGCTGGGACTCCAGGCATCTCAGCTTGGGAGTCCCCATATGTGAAGACTCATTCCTGCTTGTTCCTGGAGATAGCACAGTTACTTACCTGTAACAGGTGATCTCTGGGAACAGCAGGAATAAGTCTTCACAACCCACCCACCTCCCCAGGAGTTTTGTATCTCTTTCTATCTTTCCTTTCCTCTCTCTCTCTCTTTGTCTCAGCTTTAAAACTTAACTGAGGAGAGGCAGTTGGGAAAGGCGGGAAGGCAGCACGCAGGCGTGCTGGGATGCTTCCAAAAGCTCTTGATTAGACGCTGGGGAGCGTTCCCGCGCAGACTCCGTTGGTACCGACGTACCCATATGTGAAGACTTATTCCTGCTGTTCCCAGAGATCACCTGTTACAGGTAAGTAACTGTGCGTTAATGCTTTACGGTCGCTACATTGGATGAGTAAATTTCTATTTTCTGTGCAGCCCAAGAGTGGGGGGTGTGCATGTGTGTAGGGCATTGCAGAATTATTTGCAGGCATGGGTTCCAGAATGAGCATGATCATTGCAGGTGCGGTTTCCTAGTGTCATGTGATGCATCTGCACAGCTCATCCTCACCGCATCTGACTGCAGCAGATCTTGCAGGATATTTCTACCTAGTGACATAGTAAATGACGGAAGGAAAAAAACTGGCCCATCTAGGTTGCCCACTTATTCAGGTTCACACTATTATGGATATATCCCAGCTGCCGGTCACAGGATGTGACCGCTGTTGGATTTGTTCCTATCCAGGGCAAAATCTAGTGCAGTGCAGAACCTGCACTGGGTCTAAATTTCACTGAGTGAGATGGGGGGAGGGGGGGTTGAAACATCCTTCTTACACACCCTTCAGGGTTCACAGCTACTGTGCAGCTCTCTTTCTTTCATTAAAATGTTTTATTTCAAGCTTTAGGCTGATACATACAGTATGTTGCTGAGAGTTTTATTAGTGTTGCAGATGGAGGCCAGATTTAATTAATCCCTTCATCTCAGAGTGTGCATTGTTGCTCACATATAATAGATGCAGGCAGCAGGATTAATCGGGTACACAGGCCCTCCCCCATCCCTGGGAGTTGTATTCATTATTGAGCGTAGTGGGTTAGAGCAGCAGGCTAATAACAAGGGAAGCCAGAGTTCGAATCCACTGCTGCTCCTTTTTGTCTTGGGCAAATCACTTATGACTCCTTTACCTCAGGTACAAACTTAATGACGCAGAAAGACTAGCATGCCCTTTGCGCGCAGATAACGTAACATATATGTACAAATGCAGAGAAGAGATTTAAAAAAGTATGCACGCAGCAATGCCAGGTGTATTTAAATGATATGCAAATAAGCTGCACATATTAAAATGAAATGCTAATAAGGTCTGCACACAATGCAGAGAAACACATAGAGGATTACATAACTGATGTAACGAAGAGTGGTACATGTTTCCCTCACCTCTGTATAACCTGGATTGTATTGTACTGTGACCGCTTTGATTGAAGGAAAAAGCCGGATATAAAACCTGTTTAAATTTTATTATTTATTTATTACAATCTCTTATACACCGCACTATTTAGCATCAGTGCGGTTTACATAAAACAAAGGACCATAACAACAAGCTGCTTGGTTTTACAGAGAACAGGAAAAACAACTTGGATAACATAGATATGCATTGAACTATTCACATATGTACATTAAGCTTTGTAAAACGTAAAGTTCAGGAGCGCCATTATCTCTACACCTGGTCTGAGGTGACTTAAAAATCTTGGGAAAGACCATTTCAGCATGTGTAATCTTCTCCTTGATACCCTGTCCTTGCTTGTTTGTTTTTATTTTTTTATTTTTTAACTTTTTTTCTTTTTATGAATTTTCAGCCTTTTACATACAACTTTGTCAACTGTTACATGCTTATTCTTACTCCCTCTCTTGCCTCCTCGCACCTCCTCTCGCCTCCTTCCCGCCTTCCATCATTGAACGTTTAACAGGTAACATGTAACATGAACACAAACTTCAACTTCCACCTTTATCCCCCAACCTACGCTCCCCCTGCCCATTTATGCACTTCTTTATGCTCTCTTGCACCTTATCGTACATCATTTTGTATACAGTATTTCCATTCTACACATATACCTAAATCCTGGATTCATGTAGTCATGTATTATACAATTTCTTATATTGCTAATCAATTTAACTTATACAATTTTCACTCCCCCCCTGCACCCTTAATACCTTCTTCTCCTCCTAGCCCCAGTAACCCATCACTCTTCTCCCTCATTTTGCCATACTTGCTCCACCCCCTCCCCCTCCAAATTGCATACCATTTCCACACCTTTGTATGCTTTCCTACCTGTTCTCTGCTATACTCTTCAATCATACACATACTCCATAGTTGTTCCAACTTAACTCACAACCTCCTCCACATTCTTCCACCATCGCATAAGACTCATACGGGCAGCTGTAATTCCGTAGCCCATAAATAGTTCCTTATCCCCTTCTCCCTCTTGCACCCCTCATTTAGCACAACCATTGTCGGTGTTAATAAGATCGGCCTGCCAGTAATCTCTTCAAGTAGCCTTCCCACCTTCCCCCTATACCCCTACACCTTTGGGCACTTCCATATCATATGTATTAAATCCCCCATTGCCCCACACTGCTTCCAGCACTCACTTGGACTATCTGTGAATATTGCCCGTATCCGCACTGGTGTCCAGTACATCCTAAACCTCAACTTCAAACTATTTTCTAGCATTGGAGTTCCCCTAGCCAACTTATACGTTCTCGCAAATATTTCTGCCCAGCGACTCTCATCCCAAGATCCCGGAATATCTTTTTCCCACCGCTGCTGCCACTTCGCCTTCTCCCTCCCCTTCTGTAGGTGCATTTTGTAAATTTTTGATATTACTCCTTTTTGTGACCACTGCTTCCCCATCATCTCCTCAAATTGCGTAGGTTTCTTTTCCATATCTGATTTCACCTCCCGTGCATTCATAAAATACCACAATTGGACATATACATAATGATCCTTTTTCTCTATATGGTAATCTTGGTAGTTCCTCAAATGTTTTTATACCCCCCTTATGCAACAGTTGTCCTAGCCTCTCTAGCCCTCTCCCCCAGCCCCTTATCTCCAACCCCACTTATAACTGTATAGCGTGAATACTTTTTCCCTCCCAATAGGAACCCCCTCCATTTTTTTCCACACCTGAAACATGATCTCCCTAAAGGGATTATCTTTCCCCGCACCCTCTCTCCACCCTCCCAGATCCCATATTCTCTTCTCCTTCAATTCTTCGCCTTCTGCCTCAATTTGCACCCAACTTAATATGTCCACCCCCTCCCTCCATGCTAACAATGCCCTCAATTGTGTCGCTTCAAAATATTTCAGCAGGCATGGCACTCCCAACCCCCCGTCTGCCCTCATTTGATACAAGGTCCCTCTTGCAACCTTGGGATGCTTCCCTTCCCAAATAAACTGCCTAATCATGCTTTGTAGCTTCCCTATCTCCTCCTTAGACACCTTACAGGGCAAGGATGTAAACAGAAACAGCAGTCTCGGCAGAACATTCATTTTCACTGCCACTATACAGCCCAACCATGATAGTCTTATTCCCCCCACCTCGCCAAATCCCCCCTTATAGCAGCTGTCGGTGCGTGATAATAAAACTGTTTAACCTTCTCTATTGGCTTCCCCAGTTATATCCCCAAATACCGAAACTGTTGCTGCACCCACTTAAAATTAAATTGTGACTTCAACCGTTCCTCTAGCCCCCCTTCCAGGTTAAACCCCAGGACTTCTGTTTTACTGAAATTAATTTTATAACCTGCTACATTACTAAACCCCTTTATAGTTCTCAACAATACTGGCAAGGTAGTGAGGGGCTGTACTAGTGAGAATATCACGTCGTCTGCGAACAACACTATTTTCTCCTCCCTCCCTCCTATTACCACCCCTTTCACATCCGCTTCCCTCCTAACCACTTCGGCCAAGGGCTCAATGGCCAGCGCAAATAAAAGTGGCGATAAAGGACACCCTTGCCTAGTCCCCCTCCCCAATGTGAACTGGTGAGAGTATCCTCCATTTATTCAGATCCTTGCCCTCGGATGCTCATATAAAGCTTTTATCCATGCTATATACTTATCCCCAAATCCCATCTCCTCTAGTACTTGAAACATATATGGCCATTCTACTCGATCAAAGGATTTTCCCAATTTCAAGGACTTTATGGCTACCCTCACCTCCCCCTCCTTTATGGCCTCCCCTATTCGCTCTCTGTCCTCTGGGTCGACCTTACACAGCCTATACTCCTGCAGATATCTCTTTCTCCTCTTGTCCTTTTTTTCAGCTCGCTTTGGTACAACTTCCGGTAATATTCCCTAAACACTTGACTAATCTCTTTCGTATGATGCACCATCTGCCCCTTATCTCTAATTCCTGCAATATATGCTACCTGCCTTTGGGCCTGCATCCTACTTGCCAATACCTTCCCTGCTTTATTTCCTCCCTCAAAATATTTTTGTTTCAATACACTTAATTTTAACGCAGTTTCCTGACTCCTCAGCTTACTGAGCTCTGCTCTGGTTTTGATCAGTTGTGCCATTACCCCACTTTCCATTATCCTTTGGTGCTGGACTTCCAACTGCTTTATCCGTCTTAGCATTTTCCCTTCCAGTCTCCTCTTCTCTCTTTTAACTCTCGCTGCTATACTAATTAATTTTCCTCTGACTGCCTTAAGGCCATCCCAAGTGGTTTTCAACTGGACCTCTCCTGTGTCATTAAATGTCAGATACTCTTTGATAACCGCTCTTACCACCCCCCACGTTTTCCTCATCTAACAATGAGTCATTAAGCCTCCAAAACTTGATCCCCTCCTCTTATGCTCTTACATCAAAAATCACACTTACTGGTGCATGGTCTGTCCATGTAATTTCCCCTTGTTCAATCTCCTTTACGTTTGGTGACCATTAGCCACTTCCCCATATCATATCCAATCTGCTATATGTACCATGCACCTGTGAGTAAAATGTGTACCCCCGCTTCCCTGAGTGAGTGCCTAGCCCTCCACAAATCTATCACCCCTAGTCTCTCCTGCATCCTCCTCATACTTGTTCTATCCTTCCCTCCACTCCCCTGCCCCCCACTATTATCCAGCCTTGGGTTACTGGTCAAATTGAAATCTCCCCCCATTATGAACTGAGCATCCCCCAATTCTTGTGTTATTTTGTCAAATGCTTCTCCTTGACCCTCATTCGGTCCATATACACTGATCACCCATACCTTATCTCCAGGAACAAGCAGGAATGAGTCTTCACATATGGGTACGTCGGTACCAACGGAGCCTGCGCGGTAACGCTCCACAGCTTCCCAAAAAGGAAAGCTTTTGGGAGCATCCCACAGCGCCTGCGCGCTGCCTTCCCGCCTTTCCTAACCAACTCTCCTCAGTTCTTCTTTGCCGCGGAGCCAGCAGGTCGAGCCCTGTCACCGCTGAAGAAGAAGTTTATTTTATTTTATTTCTTTGGTCGCGTGTCTGCCTTCCCCGACTCCGGACCGGTACCGCCGGTCTTTTTCTTTCTTTCTTTCTTTTTAAAAAAAAAAAAAAATTGATATTTTTCCTCACTTGGTGTATTTTTCTTCTTAGGCCTCAGGGCCCACAAGAAAATTTCCCTCATGGAAAAACCAGCCACCGGGTTCAAAAAATGCACTAAGTGTAGTGGTACTATTTCTGTTATAGATACCCATGAATGGTGTCTTAAATGTTTGGGTCCTGAACACTCCATTCCGGATTGTCCGTCCTGCTCTCTTATGTCTAAACGGGGGTTACAGAACCGAGCAGCCAAGCTCCATGTGCTGTTTCCCGCTGATGCACCGTCGGTAGCATCGACATCTTCCAGGTCGTCTTCTCCTGATGGATCTCAGGTAACCAAACATAAACCTAGCAGGTCCTCGAAGGGTAGATCTCCCTCTAAGCATTGAGATGCCTCCGGGCTTGCCCTTGAGGATCCTGCGCCAGCAAAACAACCCCGGCGGGAAGCTCCGGCTTCCAAAGCTCCTCCTGTGCGGTTACAGGTTGACATCGATGGCACGGCCTCGACCAATCACCTGTTAGAATGCTCTGGGGTACCGGCACAATCTCCCGGTACCGACTTCCAGGCATTCATGGCGTCGATGGATCACAATGTTCTGTCCATGCAGCAGGCTATTACGGCCTTCATTCAAGCTGCGACGCCGCTGGTACCGAAACAAACTCCATTCTCGGTATCGGCTCCAGTATCGGCACCAGCACCGATACCGGTACCGACTGCATCGACATCGACCAGGATATACCGGCTGCAGCGGTTCCTTGTCCAGGGCTGCTTACCGGTACCGGGGACGCCCGATGTCGATACTGCTCGATACGCGTATCGAGCGTTGGAAGAGCACCCTGACAGGCGATACTTCGATTCCTCTGATGATTCTGATACATCAGACGAGTCTCCTGAAGTATCCATAGCCCTTCCTGAAGAGCCTTCTTCTCCAAAAAGAAGGTCTCCTCCAGAAGACTTGTCCTTTCAAGATTTCATAAGAGAAGTAGCTAAAGGACTTTCTATTTCAGTAACTTCTGAATCAGAGCCTAGAGCTAAAAAATTGGATATTTTAGGCTATTCTAGAGCTCCTAAAGAGGAGGTCACCTTACCAATTCATGAGATTCTTTATGAACACATGATTGATCTATGGGAGACTCCTCTCACTCTCTCTCCTCGTTCTCGTAGATTGGACACTATATCGTGTCCCTCCTTGTCCTGGATTTCAGAAAACTCAGCTTCCTCACCATTCCATTGTGGTGCAGTCAGCTATGAAAAGGATAAAGAGTACAAAGAGACACTCTTCTGTTCCTCCAGGAAGAGAATGCAGGACCTTGGATGCCTTTGGTAGGAAAATCTTCCAAGCCAGTATGCTTATTGCCAGAATCAACTCATATAGCCTTTACATGGGTATGTTTCTAAAGGAAGTTGCACAAAAACTGCACACTTTCCTCCCTTTTCTTCCAGAGGATAAAAGGGAGGAATTCCTCATTTGGCTTAACCATACCCAAGACATTTCAAAGTTTTCCAACAGGGCAGCCTTTGACTCTTTTGAAGGTGCCAGCAGAGCCTCAGGCATTGCCATAGCTGCTCGCAGAATTGCTTGGCTCCAGGCTTCTGATTTAGAGCCCTGGTTCAAGATGGCTTAGGAAATCTTCCCTGTACAGGTGAAAACCTATTTGGCAAAGAATGGCAAATAAAAGCCACTCAAATGGATGCAGAAAACTCTGCTCTGGATAGACTTTCAAAGTCAACCTCCATTCCTGCCAAGAAAAAAGCCTTTTAAAAAGTCTTTCTTTAAAAAGGGCAGATTTCCTTCTACTTCTGGCCAACAATCTTCTACAGGTCGCTTTGCCACTAAGCGTCAGCAACCTAAACAGGCCAGGCCTAAGCCTACAGGGGCTGCTGCAACTCAGCAGGCCCAACCTCCTCAGGGTTTTGACTTGATGCTAGAGAACTTAGCCTTTCTGGCTCTAAAGCAGCCAGAGCCTCTCACCATTCCAGGAAGGTTGGCTCATTTTGCTCCCAGATGGGAGCAAATAACATCAGAGCAGTGGACCCTCTCCATCATAAGAGAGGGCTACAAGCTTCATTTTTCAGACCTTCCTCCCCACACCATGGTGAGAAATTTCAATTCTCCCACATCTCTTCTCGACCTTCTAGGTCAAGAGGTAGCTACCCTTCTTGCCCAAGGGGCAATAGAAGAAGTTCCTCTTCTTCATCAAGGGTCAGGGTTCTACTCCCCCTATTTTCTCATTCCAAAGAAGACGGGGGGATACAGACCCATCTTAGATCTCAGAGAATTGAACAAATTTCTATGCAAGGAGAAGTTCAAGATGCTTTCTCTGGGCACTCTCCTTCCATACCTTCAAAGTCAGGATTGGCTTTGTTTTCTAGATCTCAAGGATGCGTACACCCATGTCCTCATCCATCCCTCTCTCACAGAAGATTCCTACGGTTTCTTTTCCAAGGAAAACATTACCAATACAGAGTTCTTCCTTTCGGTCTGGCCTCTGCTCCAAGAGTGTTCACCAAGTGCATGGCAATAGTTGCTGCATTTCTACGAACTCTGGGAATATTTGTCTTCCCATACCTGGACGACTGGCTCATTCGAGCTCCATCTCAGTCAGAGGCCCAGAATTCCTTGGACCGCACAAGGCGCATTCTGCAGTATCTGGGACTTGTGGTAAACCTCCCAAAGTCTCAGCTCATCCCTACTCAGTCCTTAGAATTCATAGGGGCCTGGTTGCATACCACTACTGCAAGGGCCTACCTTCCTCAGGCCCATTGTCAACGTCTAGTGCAGTTAGCCTCCCAGATTCAGTCAAAGAGCCACTTAACTGCCCGGGAGATGCTACAACTGCTAGGCCACATGGCTTCCACAGTGCATGTGGTACCCTATGCTCGCCTACACATGAGAGCAGCTCAGTGGACTTTGTCCACCCAGTGGACTCAAGCTTCAGGTGCTCTCTCAGACCAAATAGCAACCTCCAAATGTCTCTTTTGGTCTCTCCAATGGTGGATGTCCACTCAAAATCTGTTGCTGGGGTCCCCCTTCCAACAGTTGTTGCCCCAAGCAACCCTCACAACAGATGCCTCCCAAACAGGTTGGGGAGCCCATCTACAGGACCTCTCCACTCAAGGCACTTGGTCCCCACAGGAGACCTCCCTTCATATCAACCACTTGGAGCTTCGAGCAGTTTTTCTAGCTCTCAAGGTCTTTCATACCCTCCTCAGCTACAAGACAGTCCTCATTCATACGGACAATCAAGTAGCCATGTTTTACATAAACAAGCAAGGAGGAACTGGCTCTCTGTCGCTTTGCAACAAAGCTTTAAGATTGTGAGCATCAAATTCACCTCCTGGCAGTATACCTCCCAGGAGTCCAAAACTCGGGCAGACAGACTCAGTCGAGTTCTGCTTCCACGCGAATGGTCCCTGCACATGGATCAGGTACTCAGAATCTTCCAAGAATGGGGAACCCCGGACATAGACCTCTTTGCAAGTCTGTGGAATGCCAAACTTCCCCGGTTCTGTTCCAGAATTCCGTGTCAGGGAGTTCAGGCCAAGGATGCCTTCCTCCTCCATTGGGGTCAGGGCTTCCTGTATGCATTTCCACCCATTCCCTTGATTCCCAAGACTCTGTTCAAACTCCAGAGGGATCAAGGATCTATGATCCTCATAGCTCCACGCTGGCCATGCCAGGTGTGGTACCCTCTACTTCTACATCTCTCCCAAGCCCCCTCTCTGGACTTGGGAGCTGCTCCAGACCTTCTGTCCCAGGAGGAAGGGACTTTGTGGCACCCAAGCCCCAAGTCCCTACACCTCAGAGCTTGGTTACTGAAGGCCTAGACCTTCAAGACTGGAATCTTTCTCAACAAGTGAAGGATATCCTCCATGCTTCCAGAAAACCTTCCACCAGGCGTTCTTATGCTTTTAAATGGAAAAGGTTTTCCATTTGGTGTGCTGAAAAGGGTCTTGACCCACTAGCACTACCTTTAAATTCTCTTTTAGACTATCTCCTGCATCTTACCAATGCAGGCCTTAAAACAAATTCAGTAAGAGTCCATTTGAGTGCTATTGCAGCATCCCTTAAGCCCATCAATGGACAACCTATTTCCTCTCATCCTCTCATTGCAAGATTCATGAGAGGCCTAACTTTAACTAAACCTCCCATTAGGCCTCCTCCGGTGGCATGGGACTTGAATTTGGTTCTTGGTCAGCTCATGAAGCCACCTTTTGAACCCTTAGCCACTACCTCCTTGAAATTTCTTTCATGGAAGGTCATTTTCCTCATTGCAGTTACTTCAGCTCGCCGCATCAGTGAACTGCAGTCATTAGTGGCTAATCCACCTTATACAAGGTTCCATCATGATAAGGTAGTCCTTAGTCCTTACCCCAGAAAGGCGGTTATATCAAATGAATAAACCTAAACCTAAACCTGAATAAACCTAGGACAAATCCACACTTTATGCCTAAAGTGGTCTCACCTTTTCATCTTAATCAAGAGGTATATTTACCTATCTTTTTTCCAGCTCCTCATGCATCCAGTGCAGAGAGGAATCTTCATACTCTGGATTGTAAAAGAGCTCTTGCTTTGGACTTCCGGTCTGGCAATGAGCTGACCAGACGCGACCTGATCAGCTCCGGGTAACTACCCCGCAATTCTGCAATTAACCTCTCCAATTTCCCCAGAACTCTTTCACTACCGATCTCCCTGCACCGGCAGGGGTGAGCACTGCATACCAGGCACTTTGTGAAAGCACTGAAAGGCTTCTACGAGACCTAAAACCCGATGGCCTCCAAGACACTCCGCAGAGAGAAGCCACGCGGTCCTGAAGCCAAGATGGCTGAGGGGGCACCAGCTAGCCCTGGGCCTGGGGGACACGCTGACCTGGTGACTGAAGTGAGCGCAGCGGTGGTCCGGGCGCTGGAAAACAGATTCCAAGACATAGCAGAGAACTTGCGTAACCTCAACCAAAACTTCACGGAATATGCGGGGAGAATAGAACAAGCGGAGGCCCTCATATCCGACGTCGAGGATGCCCAACACTCCCTAGCAGCCAAGGTGGAAGCCCTGGAAGCCCTTGTAAAACAACAAAGCGAGAAGCTAGACGATCTTGAAAATAGAGGACGCCGCAAGAATCTTCGATTCGTGGGGATCCCCGAAACGGTGGGAGACGGCGCTCTTTTTGGCTATCTGCAAACCTGGCTGGCTAAGCTGTTGGATAACAACGGGGAGGGTCTGGTGAAGCTTGAGCGGGCTCACCGGCTGGGACCACGACGAGAGCAAGCACAAAAACCCCGAGCAGTGATAGTGATCCAATTCCCCTGTGATAGTGATCGTCAAGATCCGACCACATAACACCCATCATGAAAGAATTGCATTGGCTACCTCTACATGCCAGGCTCCAATACAAATCATTGGTCCTCACTTTCAAAGCCCTAAATAACTACCCCCCTACACCAATCAGCAAACTAATTCATGGCACCCCAGAAAACAGAAACAGAAGATCTACTGCACGGAACACATTAGCAGTCCCTAAGTTAATGACTAAGTGCACAAAAGCTACCTCCAACAGAGCCTTCTCATTATTTGCCCCTTCAAACTGGAATGCACTCTCCCACGAAATCCGTGGAATAAAAAGCCTCATCCTATTTAGAAAAGCCATAAAGCTCCACCTGTTCACAAAATGCTACTCAGAAACCTCCAGCGATAGAAGCACAACTAACAACCTGCAAACTTCCCCCACACACCAGTCGCCCCTGCACGTCAACACCACAAATAATAGGTAGTCCCCCAAACCCTACCAACCTTCACAAAACTAATGCAACACCCAGTTACATTAGAGCATTGTACATAGTTTGAGTTAATATGTATTTAGTTTCCCCGTTTTCTCCCCCATGTTCAATCCCCTGTTATTTGTAAACTCAATGTTATTTGTATACATTGCAGTATTCTTGTTCGATGTACACCGCGCTGATTTTAATAGCGCGGTATAGAAGAAAATGTTAAATAAATAAATTAAATAAATAAATAGTCCGCTTCTTAGACTATCGGCAGAAAGAGGAGGTACTTCGAGCTGCCCGGAGCCGCAAAATGACGAACCCGGACACCGAGAGGCTTCTAGTGTTCCAAGACTACTCGGCGCTGGTTAGCCAGCAGCGCCGAGCCTTCTCTCCGATCTGCGCCCAGCTGATCGCCAGGGGGATCCGGTTCTCCCTGCTCTACCCCGCCCGGTTGCGTGTGGACCATCAGGGGCGCTCAAAACTTTTGACGACGCCAGCAGCGGCCACCTCCTTTCTGGACTCTTTGACTCCCTCAGCGGCAGAGGCTACTTGAACACTGGTGAGACAGCCTGGAGATATGTGGAGCAGGGAGAGTGAGGTTCAGAACTGTGCCAAACGAATTGGGGGGACCGCGACTCCTGGCACGAGCTCCTGGAGGCCTCCACGTGCTCCATTAGCATGGCTGACTAGCCCTCTCTTTGAGACATTGAGCGATTTGGCGGATCGACTAGAGCGGTGAAAAGATCCCACCTATTGCGACTGTAACAGAACTGTAGCAGGACTGGTTGGTTACAAATGTTACCATTTCTAATTTGTTGCAAACCGCATTAAAGAAGCTCCAACCCCGGAGCTACTGTTTCTAGGTTGGAGCGTGCGGGGAACAATTAGTAGGTAGTTTTAGATGTAACAACGGGGCAGGGGAATTGGGCCTCACGGGAGGAGGGAGGTCTGTCTTCGTGGCCCAGCCGGCTCAGCTTATAAGTTGAAGCGCCGGCTGAGGGGGGCAGAGCTAAAACATACGGCTGAGGCCTGAGAAGAGGCCCGTCCCGCCAAGCTGCAATTCAAGGTAACTTTCAACCAGATGGGCTGGGGGGGGGGGGAGGTGAGGGTAGAGAGGGTTGCAGGGGAGAGGAGGCTGGGTTTGTCGGGTCGAGGGGCCGTTGAGGCATGGCGAGCTCATCGCTGCTTTGACGTGGACCTTGCTGCCGACATCGCACCGGCTTCCCCTCCTCCAACCGCGATAGCCGTGAGTGGTGTAATCCCGATCCGCGGTGTTTACTTTTGGGGTGGAGATGGGGAGGAGGAGCTAAGATGGCGGAGGGGGGGGAGGAGGGGGAGAAATTGATCTCCAGACCCTTATGTGAGACGGAGGAATGACCCACGCGGGACCCCCGTACTGGGTATCATCTTACATGTAGGGTGTACCTGCCATGGTTAGGGAGAGCCCTTGGGGGGGGGGGAGGTTAGTAGAAGACCTCCATGGGAACTCCGTGGGTGGGATCCCGACGGGCTGTGGGTGGGGATGGAGATATGAACTTCAGACAGCCTGCGGGACACTAACCGAGGTGATCCCAATAGAACCCTGGGGGCTGGAGGGGGTAGCGCGATACGCGGTCTTCTCCCCCCCCTCCCCCCCTCTTAGTCAGTATGCTGCGCTGTGGGGGAGCTGGGCTGAGTACCGTAGGGGTGGTGGAGCGGGGGGAAGATTGGGGCTAGAGGTTAACGAATAATGAAGATTGGGGAGGGGTAGTCCCGCGTGCCAGTGGAAGACTGTCCAACCAGATGGGTGGGCTAATAGGGGTTGTGGGGGGGGTGGGAAGGCAGGGGAGGGGAGGAGGGGGGAGAGTGGGAGGGAGAAGGGGGGAGGGGGGTTGTGTTTCTAATAAGGTTTGGTTGCAGGGTTGTGTTCTCCCATACATTAAGCGAGAGGGGTCCCAGGCTGGGGGGACCCTCCTCCGACATGAGGAGTTTGCTGGTAGGCGGAGCCTTGACACTGCCTCGTACCTCTGAAGATCATCACCTGGAATGTCTGTGGGCTGGGGACCCCGATTAAGCGATATAAAATTCTGCAGGCCTTAGCCAGACACCACTGCGATATCGCCCTGTTACAAGAAACCCACCAGACAGCCGAAGAGCACAGCAAGCTCTGTAAGTCTTGGGTGGGGCAAGTGTGCGGCTCCCCGGCCAAAGGGAAGAAAGGGGGGGTCGTCACGCTGGTTCATAAAAAGGTCCGATTTGCGGCAGATTCGGTTATAGCCGATGATGAGGGAAGATACCTTTTGCTCTCCGGCCACTTAGAAGGGAAACCAATACTAATAGGTAACTTCTATGGACCCAACACGCTTGACCCCAATGTTTATAATAGTCTGGCCTCTAAAATAGAATGTCTCCCGGACCGTCCTTTAGTGTTGGGGGGAGACTTCAACGGAGTCCTCGATGTCGACTTAGATACATCCAGAGGCGGAGACGGACGGGACAGAGTCCCTGTAACCAGGATATTACAAAGATTTCGAAAGAGACTAGACCTGGTAGACCCTTGGAGACTGCTCCACCCTGGGGAGCGAGACTTCACTCACCAGTCCCGAGCACATGGTACCAGCGCCCGTATCGATTATCTACTTCTTTCGGGGGGATTGTTCGCCCAGACCGGAGAGGCCCAGATTGGCCCCCTGGAAATCTCAGACCATGCCTTGGTATGGATAGAGCTACATTGGGGGGGCGATCCTGTGGGTCGGACGCGACTTTGGCGATTCCCCTTAGATCTATACCAGGACGCCCAGTTTCATATCTTTATTCGGCAACGCTGGCAGGAGTTTATGAGCGACCATGCTTGCCATAGCGACGATCCCGAATTGATCTGGGAAACGGCGAAAGTGGTGTTACGGGGCGACATCATTGGTTTCGCGGCACGGAAACGCCGGATGCTCGCTGAGCATATTATCCGTCTTGAACGGCGGGTTGTAGGCCTCCGTCGGCTGTGCGCCCATGCCCCACTAGCCGCAAATAAAAAATCCCTGTGGGAAGCCCAGGTTGATCTCAACGAATTGCTCCACCAACGGGCAAAGAAATCTCATCTTTATTACCGCTATCGATTGCATTGCCACGGGGATAAACCGGGGAGGATGTTAGCCCGTTGTTTGAAGGGACGGCGGGGCTCCTCCTGGATAGCAGCTCTCCGTGATGACGGGGGCAAATTACAAAGGGAAAACAGGGAGATACTCCGGGCATTTCGGAAGTTTTTTCAGTCAGTCTATGAGGCGGAACGGCCGTCGGGAGAACTAAGAGACTATTTGGAGGGATTAGACCTCCCACAACTGACCGCAGAACAGCGGGCGCTGCTGGAACAGCCCTTGGCCATTCAGGAAGTGCAATCGGTCATATCTGCGGCGAATTGCTATAAATCGCCAGGGCCCGATGGATTTGGGGCGGAACTGTATAAGATTCTCGGGGAGGCTGTATGTCCACTACTACGAGAGGTCTTTGGTAGTCGCACGGAACACGGGACATTCCGATGGGGGCGGAACCACGCTCACATTGTATTGATCCCCAAACCAGGCAAGGACCCCTTATCGGTGGCCTCCTATCGACCCATTTCGCTCCTCAACTTTGATTTAAAAATCCTTGCAAAAATTTTGGCAGTTAGACTGGCAGAGGTCTTAGAGCACCTGGTACACGACTCGCAGGTGGGCTTTGTAAAAGGCAGATACGCGGTCCGGAATCTACGGAAAATCGTGGCATCCTTGGAGTGGGTACATCACCACCAACTGCCGTCCTTGCTGGTAAGCTTTGATGCTGAAAAGGCCTTCGATAGGGTCAACTGGCACTATCTGTGGGACCTTCTACCGAAATATGGACTGGGGCCTGTCTTCTGTCGGATGGTGATGAGCTTGTATGCCCAACCGACAGCCTCGGTGTTATGCAATGGGCTCCTCTCGGATGCCTTTGCTTTGGGTCGTGCTACGCGACAGGGATGCCCGCTTTCCCCACTTCTGTTCGTCCTCTCGCTTGATCCCTTGAATAAGGACAGTTGAGGACTCGAGGGTAATACAAGGGGTCAACATAGGCGAACAGGGATTTAAAGTATCCGCTTTTGCGGATGATATCCTAGTCCACTTACTTAATCCCGGACGATCCCTGCGGACGCTGTTGGCCGAATTCGGGAGATTTGGGAAAGTGGCGGGGATGCGTATTAACCAGGCGAAATCTGAAGCTTTAGATGTTCTGGGGAAGTTGCGAGCCACATGGGAGGGGACGTTCCCGTTGCAGTGGGCGACAGATGAGTTTATATACTTGGGGATTGTGTTGACTCGACAGCCTACGTTGTTGTATAGAAGCAATTTTGACCGTACTCTACGACGCCTTCAGATACAGCTGAAGGCTTGGAGCTTCCTCCCGTTATCTCTGTCTGGGAGAGTGGCGGCAATACAGATGGTGGTATTACCCCGCTTATTATACTGGTTACAATCACTGCCGGTGTGGCTATTACGTCGCGACATGCGCCGCCTAGAAGCCTGCTTCCGTAGTTTTTTTTGGAAAGGCGGCAAAGCCTGCATACCGTGGATTCGGCTCTTGGGGAAATGGAAAGAGGGAGGGATGGGATTCCCTGATTTAAAAGTTTATGCGTTGGCCTGTCAAGCACGACATGTTGGGGATTGGTTGGGCGGGACGGAGTTCTACACACTCCGGGCCCTGGAAGAATGTTTTGTGACCCCGCTAACATTGCTGGGGGCCCTTCACGGGGAGAATCGTCAGCTCCCTAGTTATCTCGTGCGGAGTGTGCTTATCAGCTCGGCTCGGCGGACCTGGCAATTTCTTAATGGGGCATGGGGCACGCCTTGGCACACTTCTAGCTGGCTCCCAATACAGGGAAATACGTCCTTTCCCCCCGGCTCTGACTCTATGCCCTTTCGGGAGTGGCATGAGCGGGGATTGAGGAACATAGGACATTTAGTGGAGGCGACAGGGAAATGTAAATCCTTTGTAACGCTAAGTCGGGAATACGATTTGCCCCCCCGACATTGCTTCGCGTATATCCAAGTGACCCACTATGTCTCTTCTCTAACTCGAGACGCATTGCAGATCGACCGCTCCGCGCAGATCCTCGAATTCTTCGGACTGGGGGGGGAGATACCGAGGTCAATCTCCGCATATAAATCCCGATTGGCACAGTCTCAGGCCTTGCCGGATTATCGGAAGGTAGAGGAGGACTGGGCGGCCGAGTTAGCCGGCGAAGTAGCCCCGGGAACGATCCGAGCGGCCCTACGACGGATAGTACGAATAGTACAGGGGATGAGGTGGAGGGAGATACAATTTAAATGCCTCACTAGAGCTCACTTCTCGCCGAGGCGAGCACTGCGCAGTCGCTTGACGACCGATGGTCGCTGCCCTCGCTGCTCAGAGCCTCTGGCGACCCTGCTACATATGTGGTGGGATTGTAAAGTATTGGAGCCTTATTGGGCGAGGATTTGCTCCTTCATAGGGGGTTTGCTGCAGCGGAGATTGCGTTGGTCGGGTCCCCTAGTGGTGTTGGATTACATGCCTGCTCCTTGCCCAGTTAAACCAGGGGAACGTCTGCTAATGCGCAAGGCTTGTCTGGTGGGGAAAGCGCCTATTCTTAGGTTGTGGAGAGATTCCTCGGCTCCCACCTTTTGGGGAGTGGAGGAACTGTTTTCACCAGCTGATGTTGACGGAGAGATGGGGGGCGCGGGGCAGTGTCAAGCGCTGGATGGCCTTCATGGCGGTCTGGGAGCCCTATATCCAACAGTTGGGGGCTCGAAGTCGTAATGAGATTTTGCAAGTTGGCAGTTAAGACGTCCATAATGGAGGGAGTTGGGAGACGAAGGGATATAAGGGAGACAACCCTGCACATGGATGGCGGGGTGGGGAGGAGGGTGGTGGGCGGGGGCTGGGGGAGGGGGGCAGTAGGGTAAAAATGTTAAAACCCACCTCTTGTGCGTTATACATGCTGTGCTCCGGGGGAGTCACGTGATGCGTGAGTGAGTGCGGACGCTTCCCGCTCGCTCCGGGGCAGCCGGAGGATAAATCTGCTTAAAAGTCTGCATTTCGCCTTCTAACGCTCCCCCTACTTTCGGAGGGTGTCTCGGACGCTGCCCCCTACTCACCGGTGACATTACCAGTCTTGACCATGCCTTTGGCACCGCGGAAGGAGAGGGAGAAGACCTCCAAAGCCGGGCATGCTACCCCGGGGCTAACTCAGCCGGCCTCTCCGGGAGCGGAGAGTATAGACTCTGCGCCAGCGGAGCTCGCAAAAGAAGTGGTTAAGCTTCTCGACCCGAAGTTCGACCTGCTCCTAAAAAAGCTGGATAACTTAGAGGATTCGTTAGCTGACCTGGGGAAACGAGTAGATGAAGTGGAGCATCGGGTCGCCAGCCTTGAGAGCGAGGAGGGACGGCGGGAGAGAGAGGCGGCACAGCATGCGCAGCAACTGCAGGACCTGCAGCTAAAGATTGACGACTTAGAGAACAGATCGCGCCGCAATAATCTGCGTATCCTGGGCATAGGTGAGGAGCAACCTGAGGGCGAGTTGCTCCCATTTTTGGAATCTTGGCTCCCGGAGGCCTTGGGCCTGGAGGACCTGCGAGGCCTTCTCAAAATTGAGCGCGCACATCGGCTGGGAGCCCGCAGGACAGAAGATGCCAGGCCACGTGTGTTGATATTGAAGGTCCTCAATTTCCAACACAAAGTTCTAATCCTGCAAGCCTACCGGAAAATGCCTGAGCTGCTGCTGAAAAACCGGAAAATCCTAATGTTTCAAGATTACTCAGCGCAAGTGGCAGCAAAAAGGAGGGAATTTGCTCCGGTTTGTGCGGAGCTGTTCCGCCGCAAAGTTCGCTTTACACTGGCTTTTCCGGCCCACCTGAGAGTTACCTTGCACGGGAAAGTACACCTATTTGAACAAGCCGGTAAGGCAAAACAATTTCTGGCGCAACTGCCTGCTGAACCAGCGGCGGAGTGAGTCCTGATTACTGCCCCGGTGGCGCGCTGAGAAAATCTGCATAGAGAAACATGTTTCTACAATTAGCTGGGCCCTTGCTATGGCGGCCTGGAGACGGAGGACACTGATCTTTGTCCTGGAGGAAGAGGAGAACTTGGACAGAATCCTGGACTTTCAGATTAGTTCACTGTGTTTTATACAATAATATAATTTGTTTTCTCTCTCTTCTCTTTTCTCCTTTTCTCCTCTTTACTACCCTGCTCCGCTATCCTGGGTTATGTTTCCAAGGGCTGCGCTGGTGTGGCCCTGCATTAGCACTCTTGCTGGAGTGCGTGGGGAGAGGGGAAGTACCTCGGGGCTGCCCCGAGGCATTGCTAAGACTCGGGCCTCAGTCGAGGCACTGAGGGTATGGATGGTGATAGTTTTAGGGGGGGTAAAGATAGGAGGGAGGAGGCGGGTGGATGGGGGGGAGGGGGAGGGGGGGTGGGGGGCTGTGGGTGGAGGGGGGGAGGGGGGAAGGGGTGAGGGGGTGGGGGGGTGGATGGCTGCGGGGGGGTGGGGGAGGGGGGGGTGGGGAGATTCTAGACAACGGGAGACCTATGGGCGCGTCGCCTCCCTCCCTCCCTCCCTCCCTCCCTCCCACCCTCCCAATTCTGGCCAGAACTGGTTTTCTCCATGGGTGGTTTTACCCTGAGCATAGAGCTCAACTCTGTGATGGTGGGGTAGAGGCTGGGCTGCCCCGCACACAATCCCAGCTGTTTCATCCTAGGAAGGTCTGCATCGAGAGAATACATTACCCTCCCTGATTTGCACTTTGTAACATGGAATGTCGGTGGCATTACCACTCCAGTGAAGCGCACCAAAATTCTGCAAGCTCTCAGGCGGCAAAAAGCCCAGGTGGCTCTGTTACAAGAGACACACTTGACGGCTCTAGAACATGCCAAATTAAAGCGGGATTGGGTCGGGACGGTCCTATCCGCGTCCTCGGATTCTCGGAGAAAAGGGGTGGCAATTCTGATACACAAAGGTCTAGCCTGCGAGGTCCTTAAGGTAGATTCTGACCCCCAAGGTAGATTTCTGTTTGCCCATGTCAAACTTCAAGGAGAAGAAATGTTCCTTGGGACTGTATATGCCCCCAATAGTTACAACCATGATTTTTTTCAAGAATATTCTGCATAAAATTTTGGGGGCCCCAAAGATCCCGATGGTGATAGCAGGGGACTTTAATTGCCCCCACGATCCTTCCTTAGACCGTTCCCACCCTTCCACAGGGAGGGGATGGAGTAAGCGGGGCATAGGGTACCTCTGTGAGCTGGGGGGGTTGGTGGACGCCTGGCGAGTGTTAAATCCTACCAGCAGAGAATACACACATCTCTCACGAGCCCACCAAACCTGGTCGAGAATTGACTTCTTCTTGGTACCGCAGCAATGGTTTGGGAAGGTGTCCTGCGTAGAGATTGGGCCCATTATCGTCTCAGATCATGCCATGATTGGTTTGACCTGGCGCGGGGAGCGGGAGAGTTCCGCCAACTGGTCGTTTCCTAGCCACCTGGTGCATAAGACGGAGTTTCGAGACTTTGTGACCCAGCGCTGGGCGGAATATGTTGAGTTCAATGAGGGGACGGTTGCCTCGCTGGCTACCTTTTGGGAGGCGGGGAAGGCGGTTCTCAGAGGGCATATATTAGCCTATGTCGGAGCGGAGCGGAAGAGAGCTAATGCCGAGATACTTCGGCTGTCAAGAGAACTCCGTACGGCCCAGACGACGGCCTCTGGGCGGCGGAGTGGTCTGCCAGACTACTTGGAGCTACAGAAGCGCCTGAATGACTTGTTGCAGGAGAGGGCCATCCAGTCCCAGCAATATTATCGCCATCAGTTTTTCCGTTATGGAGACCGGTCTGGGAAATTGCTGGCCCATTTAGTGAAGGACCCAGTGGGTTCCCGTCGGGTCCTGGGGATTAAGGACACTAAGGGGAGGCGACATACTAGGGCGGTGGAAGTAGCTCGTGTCTTTCGCGACTTCTATGAACAACTATATACTTCCGAGGATGGGGATACGTCTTCCATAGAAGAATTTCTGGGACGTGTGTCGCTCCCCAGTGTGGGGAAGGCGCAACTGGACGTGCTTAACCGGGAAATAACGGGTGTGGAGATTCAGAAAGCGATTCGCGCTGGCAAAACGCACAAGGCTCCCGGCCCCGACGGTTTTACATATGAAGCGTACAAATTATTGGAAATCTCGGTGGTTCCGACCCTGGCGGCATTGTTTGCCGAGGTGGTGGACTTCGGCTCCTTCCCTAGGGATATGCGCACAGCCCGCATTACCTTAATTCCAAAGCAGGGCAAGGACCTGGAGGACCCTGCCTCTTACAGACCCATCTCATTAATAAATGTCGATCAGAAGCTCTTTGCTTCGATTCTGGCGGTGCGGCTCCAGCTGTTTTTGCCGGAGTTAGTGGGCTCCCATCAAGCAGGCTTCGTTAAAGGCCGGGATGCCTCGGTGAACATTAGTAGGGTGCTGCTGGGTATGGAACAAACACAGCTGGCGAGGAACCCGATGATACTTGTTAGCCTAGATTCCGAAAAGGCTTTTGATAGAGTGTCATGGCGTTATATGTTTGCGGCCCTGGAGCGCTTCGGCTTTCAAGGGACGTTCTTGCGGGGACTACAAGCTTTATATGCTGCTCCCCGAGCTGTGGTCGATGTTGGCGGAACCTGCTCTCCCCCCTTTCTGTTGCAGCGTGGTACGCGGCAGGGTTGCCCCCTTTCTCCTCTTCTTTACGTCTTACAATTAGAACCTCTCTTACTCTCGTTGATGGAATCTGAGCAGATTAAGGGGGCTACCTGGCAAGGTGGGTGCCTTAAGGTGAGTGCGTTCGCGGACGACCTTCTGCTGTGTTTGACGGACCCGATGGCATCCCTCCCGAAAGCTTTAGACCTGATCGAGCGATTTGGTGGGTTCTCGGGGCTTCGTATTAATCGCACGAAATCGATGGTTCTAGATGTCGAGAATCAGTCGCGGGGTAGATGGCGGGGTGCCTTCCCGCTGCAATGGGCAGAGGGACACATACGTTATCTAGGCGTCCATATCCCGGCATGTCTACGCTCCCTCTATGAGGTAAATATTCGCCCCCTGTTGCACTCTACGATTTCACGACTACGGCGATGGAGGGACCTACCCTTGTCTCTGATGGGACGGGTTGCCCTGGTGAGGATGATAGAGTGGCCACGATGGCTATATCTGTTAAGGAACCTTCCCCTCTGGTTGGGCAGACGGGACTTGCGGGAGTTGCATGGACAGGTTGGGCGATATCTGTGGAGAGCCAAGAGAGCCCGTGTTGCGTTGGAGACACTTATGCGACCAGCCGAGGAGGGTGGTCTGGGCTTGACTTCCCTGAGATTATTTAATTTGTGCTATATGACGAGGAGGATAAGTGATCTGGTTTTGGGAAATGCTGAACGACTGCCGATTGATCTGCTCGACCAATTTTCTGAGAAGTGGCATAGAGTGTACTTGCTTCACTGTGGGGCCGCGACGTTACCGCGGGCATGGCGGGAGTCCTACTATCTGCATACCCTGCGAGTAGGATGGAAATTTCTATGCCGTCAACGGGCTAGGCCCTGGAGAGTGACGGACTGTCTGCCCTTGCTAGGGAATGGAGACTTTCCGCCGGGAAGGCTTGGCGGGGGCGGACGGCTTTGGCGGAGGGCTGGAGTCGAGTATCTTGGACAATTGCGCCTGGAGGGCTCGGATCGGCTTGCCTCTTTTCAGGAGCTGGCGAAGAAATATGATTTGCCGAAGGAGACTTTCTATTACTATCTGCAGGTGCGCCACTACGTGGATAGCATTCCCGGGAAGAGGGACTTCCTGATCTCTGACAGCAGCCTCTGGTCAATACTGGAACAATGTCAGGCTTCCCCTGCTGCTGGGCAGCTACGGGTGCTGTTGTCCTCCCCGAGCGGCCTGGGGCATTTCGTTCGGTTGGTGGAGCGATGGCATCGGGACGGTTTGGTGGAGTTGACGGTGGAACTGGTGGGGCTTGCTTTTCGCAGAATCCGGGGGCTCTCTGAGGCTGTTCGGTACAGAGAGCTGCAGTTTAAACTTTTGTGGAGAGCGTACGTATCTGAGGCTGGGGCGAGGAGGATGGGGCTTTTGCTGTCTGATGTGTGTGCCCTCTGTAATAATGAAGTGTGAACTTTGTTCCACCGATTTTGGTCTTGCCCTAAGATTCAATTATTTTGGAGCGCGGTGCGAGGCAGGCTACTCCTTTGGGTGAATGGGGGGGTGACCCTGCACCCTGTGTGGTGTTTGTTTCATGTCGGACCCTCAGGGGTGCAGGGAGCGGACGCCCAGAGGCAGCTGTGTGCAAAAGGCTTTTTAGTGGCCAAACACTGTATCCTCCGACAGTGGCTTTCCGAGAGTGGTCCGGGGATAAGAGAGTGGGAAGCTCTGATGGGGGATCTCATGAGGATGGAGGGCCGAACGGCCCGGCTATTGGGAGGTCCCGTGTTGTCCCGATTCCTTCTCATCTGGGCTCCCTTGCTCAATCCCCCAGGGGCGGGTTCTGAGAGGGATTTTGGCGCAGGATTAGGTCAGGCTTACGAGACTGGGCCCTGACTCCATGGGGGGGGAGGTGTTCCCTGAACATGGCTGGAGAGACCTGTGGGGCTTCTTCTGGTTCTGGCGGGGGGGTGGGTGGGTGGGTTAGGGGTAAGGAGGGCAGGCGGCGGGGAGGGGGGTTGCTTAGGTGGATGATTAGGTAGTCGTGCTTGCTCTGGCTGGCGCCTGGGGGGTAGACCCCTGGCTTTGGACCGTTCAATGCTGGCCTTGCCCTACAGACCCGAGACAGCCCCTGTGAAGATGAGGAATACTGCGTTAACTCCTTTGAATTTTATTCTACGCCTTTAAATTTCTTGTATTTACTGTTCTGTGATGCATTCATTGCTGTCTTATTTGTGCAGTCTAGTTTCCAGGCTATAAGACTGCTCACTAGTTACCCCCAGCAATTCCCCCTGAAAGTTTATATTTGAAAACTGTACATTTCTTCGGTTGTTCTGGATGTGTGATGTGCCAGCTCGCTTAACTGTAATTGTATGTTTATGTGAAAACAATAAAAATGAATTTACTACATGCTGTGCTCCTGTGGGGGGGATCAGTTCACATCCCCCCCCCCCCCCCCCCCCCGGAGATGTATTACTCTGTTATTGTTATTATTGTTGATTGGTGGTTTATAAATAAAGTTACATAAAAAAAAAAAAAGAGCTCTTGCTTTTTACTTACATAGGACACAGCAACATCGAAAGTCTTCCCAGCTTTTTGTTGCTTTTCATCCTTCTCATTTGGGACTTCCAGTCTCTAAGAGAACACTCCAATTGGATTTCTCAGTGTACTTCTTTCGCCTACCAGAGTAAGAACCTTTCTCTGGAGAGCCATGTCACAGCTCATAATGTGAGGGCCATGGCCACCTCTATGGCTCATCTAAATTCTGTGTCCATCGACCAGATCTGTCGAGCAGCCACCTGGGCCTCGGTTCATAACTTCACAGCCCATTACTGCTTGGACAAGGACTCCTGCCGGGATGCCTTGTTTGGTCAGGCTGTCCTCAGACACCTGTTCCATTCTTAAACAACTCCTGCCCTCCTTCCCTGGATGGATGCCTGAGATCCATAGGAGGACGCAGACCCCTTTCAGGGTCTCATATCGTTGGGGATCTCCCAGGCATCTTAGCTAGGGAGTCCCCATATGTGAAGACTCATTCCTGCTTGTTCCTGGAGATAGCACAGTTACTTACCTGTAACAGGTGATCTCTGGGAACAGCAGAAATAAGTCTTCACAACCCTCCCACCTCCCCTAGGAGTTGTATCTCTTTTCTATCTTTCCTTTCCTCTCTCTCTCTATTGTCTCAGCTTTAAACTCGAAATGAGGAGAGTTGGTTAGGAAAGGCAGGAAGGCAGCGCGCAGGCGCTGTGGGATGCTCCCAAAAGCTTTCCTTTTTGGGAAGCTGGGGAGCGTTCCCGCGCAGGCTCCGTCGGTACCGACGTACCCATATGTGAAGACTTATTCCTGCTGTTCCCAGAGATCACCTGTTACAGGTAAGTAACTGTGCTTTCCTCCCACCCATCTCCCATCTTTCCCTCTCCTCTCCCCTACTATACGGTTTTTAAATGCTTCCCCCACCAAAATTCCTACCCCACCTTTCAAAGGATTCGCCCTTTGCCCCGCCAGCACCACTCTAGGATATGCTTTTGTTTGTATCAAGTAATCTCCAGGAACAAGCAGGAATGAGTCTTCACATATGAGTACGTCGGTACCGACGGAGCCTGCGCGGGAACGCTCCCCAGCGTCCAATCAGAAAGCTTTTGAGAGCATCCCTCAGCGCCTGCGTGCTGCCTTCCCACCTTTCCAACTGTCTCTCCTCAGTTTTCGTTTTTCCGCGGAGCTGGCAGGATGTCTTCCTGTCACCGCAGAAAATTTTTTCTTTAAATCTTTTACTCTTTGTTTTCTTGTGGTCGCGGCTGTTTCCCCGACTCCACCGGTACCGCCGGTGGTTTTTTCTTTTCTTTTTCCTAAAACTCAGGGAGTTTTTTTCCCTCTGTTTCTGTCTTGAATTTTTGGGCCTGTAAGGCCTCTCCATTATGGAGCCGCCTTCTCCTAAGAAGTGCCTTAACTGTGGAAATACAGTTTTCTTTTTAGACTCCAATAACTGGTGTCTAACCTGTTTGGGTCCTGACCCCTTTCCTCCAGAGCCATCAGGCTACAATTTTATGAGAAGAAATTCTCCATTTCGAGTTTCCCTCGATACAGTTTTCCCTTCCAGTGTAAGGGCACCGACCATTTCTTCTCTACAGGATCAGGTAACCCACAAGCAGTCTGTTAAGACTAGCCAATCCTTGGGTGGTAGGTCTCATGCCAAGCATGATGACGGCTCCGGCCTTGCCCTCAAGACCTCATTGGCTTCAAAACCCCAGCGGGAGTCTTCGGTCTCCAAAGCCTTTCAGGGGTTTCAGGTTGTTCCTGGGGCTCACCCCTCACAGAACATACCTGAGCCATGCTTGGGGGTGGCATCCGCTTCGAGCGGTACCAATACCCCGGCATCGGCACTGGTGTTGAGCGATCCACTCCTCACCAGGGATCATCATCTGGTGTACTCGGTGCCTTCGGGACCGATCGATACCCAGATTGACTTTCCAGTATCGGCAGCTCCGTCGATACGACCCCTGACGTCGGTACCATCTAGTGTGATGGCGAAGACAGCCAAAGCCCTATGGAAGTGGAAAAAGTACAAGCAATTTCCCCTAGGCAGAGGGAAAAGGAAAAAAATGCTCAGTTTAAAAGTGCAGCTAAGGTTGAAAAAAAGAACCTGTCAAAAGTTGTTGACCAAAAGCCACGCCCCAGCTCCATAGCAACTGAGGGTGGTGATGCAGCACAGCTGGGGGCGGGGTGGAAAGATACCGGCCAGTCACATGTTTATAAGCCCCAGAGAACAGAGAGAGAGAGGCTCACAGGATCGGGAAGATTCTCAAGCTTCCCGGGGGAGGAAGGGAGATTGGCAAGGATCCAAAGAGAGGCAAGGAGATTGCCAGGACAAGAGAGGAAGAGAGCTGACTGTTTCAGAGGAGGAGTCTGAAAGGGAGCCTTACTCAAGACACGAGGTTCATGTCTCCAGGAGAAAGAGAGACGAGAAGGCTGCTTTAACCCAGAGACAGCATGGCCAGGGAAAGAGCAAGGAACCCCTGCTAAAGAAACTCCCAAAAGGTAATGCTGATAAAGCTATTAGCCAGAGGTCTCAGGAAGAGTTCCCAGACAGCCAGCTCCCAGAGTTTAACCAGAAGCAAGGTTACAGGAAGCCTCTCAGCAAGGAAGGGTTAAATGTTTTAAAACTGGTTCAGCGTATGCTGAGAGACCAGGAAGTAATTAACAGGGAGAAGAATTCTGTGTACCGAGGGAAAGCACAGCTGTTTGTTGACGACGTCACAGAACACTCTTACTCAGACTGCGAATCTATGGATATCGGGGAAAACATTCTTTTAAGTGAGCCGGAGGAGCCAATGGAATGTGAGTTATCCCAGATAGTAAAATAATAGTGTGAGAATATATGTGTTGAAGAAAAACTCTATTTCTTTGCTATGCCTAATGTGTTACAGAGCTGACAAGTTTTAATTAGTATGCTTGCTGCCATGAATGAGACTTGATCAGGAGTGCTGCTAGAAGTCTCAGAATCACTGATTAAAACCAGTAAAAGCTCTGAAACAAAGGAGAAAAGATTAACTGCTGGAATTGTTTGCATTGAAGAATTCAATGAACGTTTTTTGTTTGAAGCACTGTGAAGAGAAGCTTTATATTGAATGGAAAGTTTTGTTTGCTGAAGTAAGCAATTAGTTTTTTTTCTTACCTGAGTTTCCTGTGAATAAGTGTACCCGTGTTATGCCAAGCTTCATTGTGAAGTTCCCGCTACTAAGGGAGGCTAATAAAAATATTCCTGTGTTTGCTTTCAAACCTCGGCTCAGCTTTTGCTTTACAACTACACATGCTCTGAACACTACAACTCCCAGAAGCCTTTGCTTTGGATGTTACTTGAAAGTAACATTCGCTCCCCCTTCACCTCGTCAGGCAGCCGCCTAGGCGGGGTAGGGCGCGACACTAGACATGCATCGATAGATTCGCTTCCTTCGTTGCCGAGTCTAGAATCGATATCTAGTCTGGAAGACTGGGTACCGACGCGTCTCAGAACCGACACGCACCGATTCCGGATGCGCGGTACCGAGGATATTCACCGAGACTTTCGAGTTACTTCGGTACCGTTTGAGCAGCCTCCGATGACTGTTTCGATGTCGGTATCGCCTTCGATTCCAGCTCAACTACAGGTATCTGTGTCGATACTGGTACCTGCAGTAACATCGGGACCAGCTCCATCCATGCTTTTTTCACCAGGATCGCTCCTTTCTATACCTAGTTTGGAGTTGATACCTAGCATGGACGATACAGTACTGACTGTCTCAGGTCATACCCGCCAGTCCCAGTATCCATTCATTAGAGATCCTGTTTTGCACCGGACAAGTACATCCTCTGGTGCCCAGGCTAGTTCTTCGAGTTTAGCCTGTCCAGGGATTGTTCCCATTGGAGATCCTTCTTTTCAGAAATTTCTCCTTGACATGGCTACATCCCTGGCTATTCCTATCCCTGGCTATGATACTACACAAGGCTTTTCTGGGGAAAAGGAAAATATAATGCTTCCTTTACATCATTCTTTACAGGATCTTCTTCTGAAAATATGGGAAACACCTTTAAGGGCTTCCTCACCTTCTTCAGCAAACTGCTCTTCTGTATCAGGTGCCCCCCTCTCCAGGGTTTCAAAAGACTCAACTTCCCCATCATTCCATTGTAGTGGGAAATCAGCAATGAGGAAGGTAAAAAGCAAGAAGCAGCATTCTTCTTTCCCGCCAGGTCGTGCATCTAGAACACTGGATGCCTTTGGACGTCAAACCTTCCAAACATCTATGCTGGCAACAAGGATTCTCTCATATATTTTTTATGAGTCTATCCCTTCAGGAGGTCACAGAGAAATTATCTCTTTTGACTCCTTTTCCTTCAGAGCCCAAGGCTGCAGACTATTCTTTGCTTCTTAGTCATAGCCAGAATATCTCTAGGTTTCTTTCTCGTGCTTCCCTAGACTCCTTTGAGTCTGTTAGCAGAACCTCTGCTATAGCCATAGGAGCACGACGTAGAGCCTGGCTCCAAGCTTCAGACTTGAGCAGATGGGCACAACAAAGACTGGGTAACACTCCTTGTACTGGAGAAAATCTCTTCAATAAGGAGTCTTTGCTCCACTGACTTCCCTGTTTCTGAGGGCCATCCTAAACCTTCTCCTTCCCCAGCAGGTAAGAAATGCCCTACCAAACCTCCTTTTCCTAAAAGAAGAAGGTTTTATTCTTCTCCTGCCCATCATGCCGATGTTCCCAAACAAGGGAAACCTCGCCCTGGTCTGAAGAATCCAAACTCAAGCCAGGAAAATTAACCCTCAATGGGGTTCCCATTAATATGTTATAACCTACAGTTCACTTCTTCTTCTCATTAGAAGTTTTTTCACTGTTTTTTCATTTAAACCTCTACACTTGGATTCCTGTTTCCAGGACATCCACTTGCTCTTAGGTATGCTGAGCTGTCAGGATATTCATGTCTATGGGTCACAGGGTTTTCCTCCTTTTCCTACAATGAAGAGAGGTTTGCCAACTATCTCATGATAGTTTTTCTGTACCACCATGAATTTTTCCTTCTACAGACTTACCATATGACAAGTCTCCCCTCAGCTCCTATTTTTTCTTTACCTTCTTTTCCAGGGTTCCCCTGTAAGAGTGGTACCATACCAATGGAAGGCTTTCTTAGCCTTTCCAGTTTTCCTTTCCATTCCAGTGTAGAGTTCTTTCTCTTGAGTAAACCCTTTTTTCCTCATCTGGGCAGCTCGTCAGAGACAGGATAGTCTCCTCTTGTTCTGTCTGTTCTCTCTGTTAAAAACAGAAAGATCTCTCTGCTGTGCCATTCAGCAGCTGCCCATGCAGGAGCTTCAGTAATTGGACTACTGGTACTTTTCTATAAGTTCCAGTATTGTCATCCACTACTATTTGTCTAGCCTTAGTGCTCATCTATCTTGGATAATCCTTGTAACTTCTTTTCTGCCATCTCCAAATCCTTGGAGTTGGCAGCATAGTTGAGCTGGCAGCTGGTTGTCTCCAACAGCCAGTTTTATTTCCCAACTCTCCTGCATAATGCTCTCTGCAATCCTACAGAGAAGCTTTTCACTATGGGCCCTTGCTAGAGAGCATGAGGGTTTTTTTCTCTAATGACTATCCTGTATGGTTGGAAAAGGCTTCCTCAGTCACCTCCCTTGACTGTGAGGGTTCTTTACACCCTTCTATTTCCTTTTAATAAAGGACATAAGCCTTTCCTACGTGACAGTCTAAAGAGTTACCAAATTCCTACAGGAAATATGCTCTTTTTCCTTGCAGCTTGTCCTCATGGTGTCCTAATCCTTCATGGACAGCACATATTTAACTAAATGACGCATGATACCCCACCCCTTGTCCCTCAAGTGGGTCTACCTGGTGTCTCTTCCTATGCATATTCTGTCCCTTCACCATGTTAGAGTTCTACTGGACTCAGGACTTGCTGTTTACAGACTAATATTATCCTCTGTTTTCTCGCAACCATCCTGGTTATTTTACTGGGTAGCATTCTACTCCATCTTAAAACCAGAGGGAATAGATTCTCTATATCTTCTCAAGTAGGTTCCCACCTTCTTGTTATGAGATGAATCATTCCTCTTCACATCTTCCATGTGAAGATTCCTGTAGACATATCTCTTTCTGCTTAATTGCAGACATTTCTCTTTAGACCTATATATATATTCATATATGTACATATGTCTATATGCTTTCTTTAGATGCATATGTCTGTCAGCCATGTGTGCATATGCTATACCCCCTGGATCTCGCCATGAACATATTTATCTATCTATCTATCTATCTATGCCCATATATATATATATATATATATATATATATAATATAATCTACACATATATATATGTGTGTATCTGTCGAGATACTTCTTTTAGGTAAGATATGTATTCACATACTTATCTCTGTCTGTGCTCATAAAGGGTTTTTTTCCTTCCTATCTGTTCCAGACAGTGGGTTTTCACATGTTCATACTATTTCACAGTATGTTTCGGCTTTTATGCACACAACCACTGCTGTGGTACTGACAGCTTTTACCATAACCTTAGGTTCAGGTATCCCTGAAGCTCCCTATTCCTTTATCTTCCTACCTCTCGTCAGTTAGGAGAGACATGGGGGATCTTCAGTAGCTCTGAGGTTTCCAACTCCTCAGACATCTGTCCTTCCTTGGGATTACGGGGTTTTCTCCATACCCCTTCTTCCCTCAAGGACTAAGCCAATTTTGTTCAACTCGGTCAGTCTTCCTCTTTTGCTCCTAACTATAATTAACTCTGTAGCCAAAAGAGTTTTCAGCTTTTCCATAAAGCTTTCTTCTAAAGACCTACCGTTTTTGTTCTTCCCCAGTTGAATCCTGGGGTCACCTGTCAGTTCCAGATTTTGACCTTCAACTCACTTCAGTGAGATCATCTTGAAGATTCCTCTACTGGATCCCCAGTAGATTACATCAGCCTCTCTACTTCCTGCAATCCAGTAGGTGAGGTCCATATGGTGATCATTTCAATATATTTCATGATGCTTATCATATATACAGGGACTCCTTGTCTGTAGTCCTATCTTAGGTCAGCTGTCTCCTACAGCTTCTCTCTTCTTCAACTCCTACCCTCCATCCTCGGGATGTCTGGGCATATGAGGTGGAGCATGTTTCACTCTCCAACATGCTAGGGCTCCAGGCATCTTAGCTTGGGAGTCCCCATATTTGAAGACTCATTCCTGCTTGTTCCTGGAGATAGCACAGTTACTTACCTGTAACAGGTGATCTCTGGGAACAGCAGGAATAAGTCTTCACAACCCACCCACCTCTCTTTCTTTCTTCTTTCTCTCTTTTTGTCTCAGCTATAAAACTCAACTGAGGAGAGACAGTTGGAAAGGCGGGAAGGCAGCACGCAGGCACTGAGGGATGCTCCCAAAAGCTTTCTGATTGGACGCTGGGGAGCGTTCCCGCGCAGGCTCCGTCGGTACCGACGTACCCATATGTGAAGACTTATTCCTGCTGTTCCCAGAGATCACCTGTTACAGGTAAGTAACTGTGCTCTCCTGCCCCACTCGTAAATGAGTCTCCTGCATACATACGATGTCTGCATTCATACGAGGGTTGCTTAGAAAGTAATTCCCCACATGTTTTTTCTCAGTCCAGAATGAAGATAGAGGTGTGAAATTGAAAGGGTAGTAACTTGGAACTTCAGATGACACGTGTGTAATTTTACAGTCGTCCGACAAATAGCGAGGCGGTAGTGATCCTTCAAATGGTGTCTGTGAGTGACACACGGTACAAACAACGAGCCATTTTTTTACAGCACGAATCACGCTCACGTCATCTTCAGACCTTGTTCCACGCAGGCCATCCTTTAGTGGTCCAAACAGATGAAAATCTGATGGTGCCAGATCAGGACTGTAGAGTGGGTGGGGGAGCACTGTCCAAGCAAATTTGGTGATTGCCTCTTGGGTTCGGAGGCTTGTGTGAGGGCGAGCATTATCGTGTTGGAGCAACATGTCTCCTGGATTACTGTTAGGCCCCACTCACAAGTAATGCCGCTTCAGTTTTTGAAGGGTTTTGATGTACCTTTCTGAATTGATTGTTTCAACTCTCTCAAGCACATCCACCAGAATTACGCCATCAATGTCCAATAATGTCATCAGCGCGCGGTAACTTGTCTGGACTGGTGGCTGAGGCAGGGCGCCCAGACTGCGGCCGATCTTCCAGTTCCATTTTACCACTTCCTGAAGCCTTTACTCTCTTCACCCATCATCCAACGGTGCTCCTATCTACCGCAGAACTTCCATACACAGCACACAACCGTTTGTGAATGTTTCTCACACTTTCTTTCTCCTCCACCAAGAATTCAATTACAGCTCGTTTGTACCTTGTGTCACTCACAGACTCCATTTGAAGGATCACTACCGCCTCGCTATTTGTCGGACAACTGTAAAATTACACACGTGTCCTCGTACATTTTCCCTCGCGCTCCAGCATCCGTCTTTTTTGCCAGGTCCTTAACCCTTTTACATTAATGGTAGTTACTTCTAATTGCTTAGTTTTCCCTCCGCTCCTATGCCCTCTTACTCCCTTCCTCCTCCTCCTACCTCCCCTCCTTTATCTCTTCGGTTCCTCCTCTTTCTCTTCTGTTTTCCCCCCCCTCCATCCCCCCTCCCCTCCTTTTCATTCCCCTCATCGTCCCTCCCCCCCAATCCCTCCCTCCTTATCCAGGAGTTGTTAGAGTAGTGTGTCACCTGCTCCCCCCCCACCTACCCACCTTCCTCCCCTTCTTCTTTCCCCCACCTCCTTCATTTTCAACTTCACCCCTTACCTCCCCGCTCCCTCCCTACCCCCCTCATCTCCTTCGTTTCACCAACAGCATGTACAAACTTTTAACAATTCAACCATTCTTAATAAATACTTTGCACACATTTCTGTTACTATACATTATATTCAACACAACGATTTTATCACTAATTTCTCATCGTGTCCTTTTCTTTCTCTCCCATCATGACCATCAATAGACTGTCCATCACCTTAGCAGGTCACCGTTTAGCTCGTTCTTTGCTTTCTCTACTCTGTCCCTTCTTCAGTTCTTGCTGTTCTTTCCCACTTGGACACTTTTCCATCCCCTTTCCTGCTTTGTCCATATCATTTCCACTGTTACCTTTCTCAGTCCTCATCCCCGCTTCTTGCAACACCGCTGTCGCTTCTTCCACCGTTTGTACTCTCCAAGTTTTCCCTTTTACTGTAAAGGACAGTCCAAAGGGGTGCAACCACCTGTACTTAATTTCACCATTTCGGAGTATCTGTGTAACAGGTTGCATAGCTCTCCTTCTCTGCAGTGTTCCATTGGACAAGTCCTTGTATATAGTGACTAGGTATCCTTGCCAATTCAAGGCCCCCAGGCTCCTTATTTTTGTTACGACCCTTTCCTTCATTTTGTATCCAGTAAAACATATAATGATATCTCTGGGTCTATTAACTCTCGCCGCTCCCAATGCTCTGTGTGCTCTATCCAAAGCAATCTCCTCAGGGCCCACATCTTCCCCCCCCACTTTTCCTAAGTATATCCAAACAGATTGAAGCTGCCACTTTTGCACTGTCTTGGAATTCCTTCTCCTCCGGTACTCCTCTAATCCGCAAGTTATTCCTGCGAGATCTATTTTCCAAGTCCTCCAATTTATATTGCATCTCCTTTTGCCATTGTTGTATTCCTTGGTCTTCTTGTTGCTCCTCCTTGTTGCTGTTCTAGACTTTGCAGCCTATTCTTGTGATTTCCCGCTGTGTGTGTCAATTCCATTATGTCTTCTTTCAAATTTCCTATCAGTTCTCTGACCGCTTGCACCTCTTTCTTTATTTCAGTGAACTACTCCTTTAGCTCTGCTCTAGAAATATCCTTAACAGCTTCCTTTCCTTGTTCCACAGTGCTTTTACTTGTAGACCCCTCAGCCGTCTCCGTTTGTTCTGCATTTTTGCTTTTACTCTCCACAGCACTATGTTCATCTGCGCCCCCCCCCCACCCCCCCACACACACTTTGAAAAGCATATTCTCTCAAGTCCATAGTTTTTCCGTCTTGTAGCCATGATTTACTTCTTATCTCGCTTTCCGTCGTCCTCTTCGGGCCCTGCTCCTCTGTGTTCGTTTGAGATATAGTTCAATTTCTTTTCTTTTAGACCCAGATGCGCTTGAGTCTCTTCAAGCTTATCCTCTCTATTCTTTCCTACTCCACAGTTTCCCCTGCTCTCCTTGATTTAGTTTTATTCTTCTTTCTCCTTTTTTGATTTTATCATTCTTTTTGTTTCAGTATCCCCGTTGCTGTTGGTCTCCCTCCCTGTTCTCCCCACCACTATCACTGGGGTGCTTTAAAAGTTTTTCCATTTTTGTACTCTTCTCTTTCTTTCTCCTCTTGCTCCCTGATTCTCCTCCTGTCCTCCTGCATTCGCTTGTCCTTTCCGTGCTATGCTCCTCTCCTGCCTCTGTGACCCCTCCAAGCCAGATGCCTGCTCACACAGCCATCTTGTCTGCCACGTGGTTGTCCTCCTCTATTTTCTCTGCTGCTCCCTTCTCTATTTTTTTTCTTTCCCCTCCGTGTGCTCCTGTTCACCACGCTCACCTCTACAGCACACTCGCTTTCCTGCTCTGCTCCTCTTTGGTTCAGCGCTGATGTCTCCGCCTTTCCCGGCACTGGTCCACTCTTCTTTTTAGCTTTCTCCTCTCCTCCAATATCGCGGCTCACTCCCGGGGTTTCCCCGCCGCTCCGCAACTCTGCCACCCGCAGTACTTTCTCTCTCTGTTCTCCGTCTATCTTGCCAATCGCTCTCTTCACATCCTCTCCAGCCACAACTTCCCCCCCGTCCACTTGATATTGCTGCTTACTTCGCCACCTCTCCCTTCATGCTTTGACCGTCTGCCAAGCGTTTTTTGTGCCGCCAGTCACGCGGCTCTCTCCATTCCTTCTTCCAAGGCCAGCCAACAATGCCACCTGCAATCCCAAAGCTACTCTCTCCATCTGACCTCTCTTCGCTGACGTTCTTCCTCCCGGCTGCTAACGGGGCTCTCTCCCTCGGTTTGTGCTATTAATTTCCCCCCACCCCCCGAGGGCTTTTTTTATTTTTTTATTTTTTTTTATTTTATTGCAGGGTTTGCCCGGAGCGGTGCCCTCACACCACCATCGGTCTTGATGACATAATTTCCTCCTCGTCCTTGCTTGGTTGTAAGGACTCTGTACTTTTCTCTTCTCCAGGAACAAGCAGGAAGTCAGTTCTCACATATGGGTGACGTCGGCGCCGATGGAGCCCTCGTACGGAGCAATTACCCAGCTTTCAAAGAAAGCCTTTGGGATTGCATTATGCATGCACAGTCTCCTTCCTGCCCAAGGATGCCATCTTGCTCAGTCTCCCTTTTTCCGCGGAGCCCAACGGACATGGTTCAAATTCCCTCGTGGAAAAAGTGTGTCAAACTTCACAGAAGATTCTTCTCTTCAAACTGGTTCAACGCCGGTTCCCTTTCCCGCCTCGGTTTGGTACACCGGTATCGAATCCGGTCCCTATTTTTCGTTTTTTGTCCTTAGTGACTAGCGTTTGTGCTCTTTTTATTTTTCACTGGCAACCCGGTCATTTGACCTCGCAGGGGCCCTTTTTCCCCCGATGGCTGCCAGCTGGTTTAAAAAGTGTGATCGGTGTAAAAAATTAATGTCCCTTACTGTCTCCGATGCCTCGGGGCCGACTATGACCCTGTGGCCCATGTGGCAAGATGTCTTCTAAGGCACTTAGAAGCAGGCAGCAGCAGCATGAGAGGATTTTCTCAGAGTCCGCATTCACCCGGGTCCAGACCTCGTCAGAAGCCTTGACATCTCGGGAGCTGTTGGACTCCGAGCCACCGTCGGGAGGTCTTCTGAGAGAGGGTCTCCCTCCAGGGAACATCGGAGGAAGAAAACTCGTGAGGGCGGCGTCGTTGGATGCCTCTGATAGGCCTGGTTCCTCGCAGGCCAGGTCTTGGAGTCCTGACTGCTGCCCCGGGTCCTCGGGGTCGGAGCGGCCTGCCAAGGTACCTCATACGGAGCCGGAGACGCCGAGGAAGATAAATACTGCTGTCCTTGTGGACTCTCCTCCGGGAGAACCGGCGTCTGGACCCGAGCCGGAGGCTGCGGAGCCTTCTGGACTTGGTCTCAGAATGGCGGCCTTGGAGCGCAGCATGTCTGCCTTCATGGAGCAGCAGCGGGCACTGATGGCCGGTCTCACTGGTCTGTCTGCCCCGACCACCAGGACCTCGACGTCCAAGTCAACCCCGGAGGCCGAGCCGATCCTCGAGGCCCTGCGAGCTCAAGTCGATCCTCAGCCGAGGTCACCCTCGACCTTCTGTTCGGGACCGAGGTCGTCAATGCCAGTGCCATTGGCGTCGGGGCGGTCGAGGCCGGAGCCCGTCGATTCCTCCTCGGAGGACTCGGCTTGGGAGACGGAGGACGAAGACTCCCCAGGCACCCACCGGACTCGGTGTGTCCCATTTGGACTCTCCGGGTTCCGAACCTCGGTGAAGGTCTCCCCCGGAGGATACCCAGTTCTCGAAGTTTGTAAGGGACTTGGCCAAGGCCTTGGCCTTCCCGGCGAACGCCAAGGAAGAGCCTCGAGCCAAAGAGCTCGATGCCCTCCAGTATGATTTTCCACTGAAGGAAGCCCTTGCTGTACCGGTTCCTCCGATGTTGGAATGGCTGTTGTTCCATATGTGGGAATCACCGGCCTCGATGCCAGTTCTTAGCAGGTGGGTCGATTCCATCTATCGAGTCCGCAAGAGCCCTGGGTTCCAGAAGGCACAGCTGCCGCACAACTCCATGGTTGTGGAATCGGCCATGCACAGGCTTAAGAGCCAAAAAACTCACTCCTCAGTGCCTCCTGGGAGGGAAGCCCGAAACCTGGACGCCCTCGGCAGAAAGTGCTACCAGGGCTCGATGCTATCATGCCATGTCCAAACCTACCAGCTGTACATGGGCATGTACTTAAGGGACCTGGCAAAGGAGATTGATGGGTTCTCAGCTGGCCTCTCCGAGGAACCCTTGCAGATATTCAAGGCCTTGTCCACGGGGATTCGAGAGTGCTCAAAGTTTGTCTCGAGCAGCCTATGACAGCTTCGAGGCTTCGGCCCGGGTAGCCGCAGCGGCATTGGTGCCCAACGCCAGGCTTGGCGCATGTTGTCAGACCTAGAGTTATGGGTACAGGACAAGTTGGTCAATGTCCCCTGCCGAGGTGAGAACTTGTTCAGCAAACCCATGACTGAGAAGGCTGCGGAAATCGAGTCCGAGTTCTTGACCTGGACAAGACTATCCAAAAAGACTTCTGCCCCTTCTAAAAAGAAGGGCTCGGGTCAAAAGCCCTTTTTCCCAAGGAAGGGTACTGCTTACCGCAACTACCCCACTCAACAGGCCTCCCAGGCTCCCCAACATGGGCAGCAGGCCAAGGGACGGGCATGGCCCGCGTAAGCAGAAGACCCCCAAGCCTCAGGCACCAGCTCCCTCCCAACTGGTTGGAGGTCTTTGACAGCCAAAGTATGGTCTCTCTCCAACAAGGGGTGAGACTGGGCACAGGAGGGAGGCTGGCCCTATATTCCCACAGGTGGCCAGCAGTCACCACAGACACCTGGGTCCTACAAATAGTCCAAAAGGGCTATTTACTCCACTTCCACCAGGTACCTCCCTCCTATTTTCCAGGAGAGCCTCTACGGCCTCCTCTACACAGGAAGCTCCTGCTGCAAGAGTTAGCCAGTCTCCTAGAGGATCAGGCAGTGGAACCGGTACCCCACAGCCTGCACCGGCAAAGCTTCTACTCCCGGTATTTCCTGATACCAAAGAGAACAGGAGGCCTCAGGCCCATCCTCGACCTGCGAAACTTAAACAAGTTCCTGGTAAAAGAAAAGTTCAAGATGCTTTCTCTTGGAATTTTGCTGCCATACCTCCACCAGGGAGATTGGCTCTGCTCCTTGGATCTGAAGGATGCCTACACACACATCCTCATACATCCAGAACACAGACAATATCTCAGATTTGTCGTGGGAGGAAACCATTTTCAGTACAGAGTACTCCCATTTGGCCTAGCCTCTGCCCCCAGAGTGTTTACCAAATGCCTGGCGGTGGTGGCGGGTTTTCTCAGAGACCAGGGTATCTTTGTCTTCCCATATCTGGACGACTGGCTCATCAGGGCCCACTCGCCTCAGGAGGCCCAGAAGGCCACAACTCGCACTATACACATATTGCAACATCTGGGTTTTGTCATAAATCAGGCAAAGTCCACCTTGCTCCCCACACAGAACTTAGAGTTCATAGGGACGAGACTAGACACCCTGCAGGCAAAGGCTTACCTGCCACTGGACAGGGCACAGAGGCTTCTGGAGCTAGTGCGCCAAATCAACCAGAAGTCTCAAATATCAGCAAGGCATTTCCTGCTTCTTTTGGGACACATGGCTTCCACAGTACATGTGACCCCAAACGCCCGGCTCCATATAAGGACAGCTCAGTGGTGCCTCCGGGATCAGTGGACGCAGGCCACAAGTCGACTCCGAGACAGGACAAGGGTGTCCAGATGACTGTTAAAGTCGCTGGTCTGGTGGCTTCACCTGCCCAACCTGCTCGAAGGGGTGCCTTTCCAACCTCCAGTGTACTCAAGAGTCTTGACGACAGATGCATCCCTGCTGGGTTGGGGAGCCCATTGTCAGGACTCCTGCACTCAGGGGTTGTGGTCTCCTCAAGAGGGGACACAACAAATTAACCTCTTAGAGCTCCGGGCGATACGCATAGCTCTGCAAGCCTTCTGCCATGTCCTTTCACATCAGTCTGTGCTCGTACAGACAGACAACCAGGTAGCTATGTTCTATGTGAACAGGCAGGGAGGGACAGGGTCCCGTGTCCTGTGCCAGAAGGCACTGGACCTCTGCTCCTTTGCCATCAGACAGGGTATATCTCTCAAGGCGGTTTACCTGCTAGGCCAAGAGAACTACCTGGCGGACAAACTAAGCAGAATTCTTCAACCTCACGAATGGCAACTGAATCCGGAAGTAGCCCAGCAGATCTTCCACTGATGGGGGTATCTGGCAATAGACCTCTTTGCCAGTCCGCAGAATCATCAGTTGCCCCGATTCCGCTCCAGACAGCCACAACCCCGAAGGATGACTGCAGATGCATTTCTGATCTCCTGGTCGGAGGGCCTTCTATATGTGTTTCCTCCCACGCCTCTAGTGGCCCGAACACTGTTCAGAATCCTTCGGGACAAGGCCTCGGTCATTCTAGTAGCCCCCAGATGGCCAAGGCAGTCTTGGTTCCCACTTCTCCTCCAGCTAGTGGTGGAGACCCCACTCCCTCTGGGGACAAAGCCCGACGACCTGTCCCAGGAACAGGGCTCTCTCTCACATCCCAACCCTCAGGTCCCTCAACCTGATGGCATGGCTGCTGAAAGGGTAGTGCTGGCCCCTCTCCTCCTACCTACGAATGTAGAAGTGTTACTGGCCTCCAGGAGGCAGTCCACTAGAAAAACCTATGCCTTCAAGTGGCATAGATTAGAAGTATGGTGTAGCCAGCACAATGAAAACCCTTTCTCTTGCCTTGTGCCTGTGGTGTTGCAGTACCTGCTTCACCTCTCGGACTTAGGCCTCAAGTCTAACTCTGTAAGGGTCCACCTGAGTGCTTTATCAGCACATCACTCACCAGTAGAAGGATACCCTCTGTCACTTCACCCCTTGGTGTCCCGGTTCCTCAGGGGTCTACTTCTACTAAAACCCCCGGTTTGCCCTCCAGCGACCGAGTGGGATTTGAATGTGGTCTTGCAAAAACTTACTCGCCCACCTTTTGAGCCGATGTCTGCTTGCCGTCTGCGCTTCCTCTCCTGGAAGGTCATCTTTCTGGTGGCACTCACATCTGCGAGGCGAGTGAGTGAGCTGCAAGCTTTGGTTTCAGAAAGACAATACACACGGTTTTACAGGAATAGGGTGGTCCTATGCACCCACCCTAAGTTCCTCCCAAAGGTAGTCTCTCCATTCCACCTCAACCAGGAGAAGGTTCTTCTGACATTCTTTCCCAGACCGCATACCTGCCGGGCAGAGGCATCCTGCATACCCTTGATTGTAAGAGGGTATTAGCCTTCTACCTGGAGCATACGAGGGGACACCGAAGGGCTCCTCAGCTCTTCATCTCTTTTGACCCTAGTAAGCTGGGGCTTCCTGTCTCCAAGCGTACATTGTCCACCTGGGTGGCAGACTGCATCGCCTGGGCGTACAGGGCGGCCGACCTTCCGTTGCAGAGTCGAATCACAGCCCACCGTGTCAGAGCTAAGGCCGCCTCAGTGGCTCACTTCCTCTCTGTTCCACTGGCAGACATGTGCTGGGCCGCCACCTGGTCTTCAAGTCAGACTTTTGCAGCCTATTACTGCTTGGATGGAGAGTCCCGCTGAGACAGTGCTTTCAGCCAGGCGGTACTCTGGAACCTATTTGAGGTTTAGGCAACTCCTACCCTCCGGCCCTCTGGTGTCAGGCTACCGGGGGTGTTGTGTCTCTGCTGGATTCCTATCACAGCTGCTGCAGCTCTTCTAGAGGGAGCCATTTTTCAGCTATTTATTTATTTATTTATTTTAATCAGTGCAGTTTACATATGAACAAATTTAAACGCAATGATACATTCAGCATTGTTTTTTTACAATGAACAGGGTACAAAAACTTGGCGTTCAACAAGGTTAACTATAAATAAACATGGGGGTAAAACAGGGTTAACTATATACATGGTATTTTGGATAATTACAAGGTAGTGGTAAGTAAATTACAATAACATAGTGGTGGAAATTAAATTACAAGTACAGTATAAATACGGTATGTGTAGAGTATGCAAGTATGGACCATAATGATTAACCATTTTCTACCGGGGTCAAGTGGGAAAGGCTAGCATGAGGGCTATGTTCGTTCGGAGAAGTTTCAGGGTAGTATGTTAGGAACAAATGATATTTTAAGGCTTTTCTGAACGTCATTAGACGTGTGATGGCTCTGATTTCGGGTGGAAGGGCATTCCAGGCTTTGGGCGCAAACAGTGAGAAGGCTCTAGAGGCTGTTGATTTGGAGCATTTCGTAAGGAGTTTCGGAAGGTTGATGGAATTCAATGTAATAGATCTCCTGGATCTGTTTGCTGGAGTGACATGTATCATATTGCTGATAGGTGATAGATATGGGCTCTTTGAGGCTTTAAAAGTCATGACCAGGGTTTTATATAGGGTTCTGGCCTGGAGGGGTAACCAGTGTAGGCTTTTCAGTATTGGAGTTATGTTTCTCAGTAGCCTGTAGCTAGGGAGTCCCATATGTGAGGACTGACTTCCTGCTTGTTCCTGGAGAAAGCGTAGTTACTCACCTGTAACAGGTGTTCTCCAGGGACAGCAGGAATCAGTCCTCACAACCCTCCCTCCTCCCCTGGAGTTGTAGTCCTACTATTGATTTTCTTCTTTTTGCCGTCTTTTTAGCTATGTCATTAGACTGAGCAAGATTGCATCCTTGGGCGGGAAGGGGACCGCGCATGCGTGATGCAATCCCAAAGGCTTTCTTTGAAAGCTGGAGAATTGCTCCACACGAGGGCTCCATCAGCGCCGACATCACCCATATGTGAGGACTGATTCCTGCTATCCCTGGAGAACACCTGTTACAGGTGAGTAACTACACTTTCTTCTCTCTCCCATTGCTCTTTCAGTGTTTGTTCTGGTGGCTCCTCCTCTGCTGCTGTCCCACTCTCAGTTGGTGTACCCCAAGGATCTGTCTTGGGTCCACTCCTTTTCTCTCTATATACCCAGTCCCTTGGTGCACTCATCTCTTCCCAGGGCTTTCAGTACCATCTTTATGCTGATGACTCCCAGATTTACCTCTCTACATCTGAAATCTCTGGCAAACCAGGCCCGGATCTCTGCCTGCCTTTCTGACATTGTTGCTTGGATGTCTCACTGCCTCTTGAAATTGAACATAGTCAAAACTGAGCATCTTATTTTTTCCCCCCTAAAACCTCCTCTCCTTTTTCTTCTTTCTCAGTCTCTGTGGATAACTCTCTACTCCTCCCTGTCTCCTCAGCTCACAACCTTGGGGTCGTCTTTGACTCCTCTTTCTCCTTCTCCACACACATCCATCTGATAGCAGTTTCTTTCCTATAACATCAACAAAATCTGCCCATTCCTTTCTGAACACACTACTAAAACACTTATCCACTCCTTAGTCACCTCCCATCTTGATTATTGTAGCCTACTCCTTGCTGGTCTCCCGCTGAATCATCTCTCTCCCCTTCAGTCTGTTCAACACACTTCTGTGCGGTTAATCTTCCGCCAGCCTCCTCATGCTCATATTACCCCTCTTCTCAAGTCTCTAAACTGGCTTCCTGTCCATTTCCACATCCAGTTCAAACTTCTGCTGACCTATAAGTGCATTCACTCTGCAGCTTCTCGCTACCTTTCCTCTCTGATCTCTCCCTACACTCCTCCTTGGCAAATCACTTCCATCTGTGCCCTTCTCTTCTACTGCTAACTCCAGACTTTGCTCCTTTCACCTTGCTGCTCCTTATGCCTGGAACAAACTACCTGAGTCTGTAAGTTAGGCGCCTTCTCTGACCCTTTTCAAATCCAGGCTGAAAACTCGCCGCTTTGATGCCGCTTTCGGATCTTGACTCACCTGATCTCCTTTGTGTTTCCTTACCATTCCCCCTAGATGTATCCCTGTCTAAACCTGTGTTGTCTCTTGTCTAGATTGTAATCTCAGATGAGAAGGGACCATCTCTTACATGTCTATACAGCGCTGCGTACGTCTTGTATATACAAATGCTCAGTAGTAACAGTAGTAGTATCGGTGAACAGTTAATCTGCATGTATCTTTCAGCATGTGTCTTTTGCTTGCGTGTTCTTTGGACTCGCTTGTATCATTCTCTGTTTACCGTTATGTCTCTTTGTTGTCATTTAATAAAAAAAAAATGCTTTTGGGCGCAATAGTATTGAATGTTATGGGGTGAGCGCCATCAGGCTGTTACTGTCTTTGCTAATGAACAAAGAAACTGCACGTCCTATGTGCACATAATAAGAGTGTCTGAAATTTACACGCATGTGCACACTACTGCTTGTAGCACGTCTATTCTTTGCACATGTGCTGGCTCCCCTCCTTTCAACTTTATGCTGGAGTTTTGCACACAGCTTATTTGCATATACACCCTTCGCTGCATATTGGCACTGAAGTTTTGCGCTATTGGCAAGCTACAAAAATGCATACATGGCTAATAACGCGCAACTTCAGCACCAGCTTTCTGCATCGGCCTGTTAGATTGTAACCCCTTCGGGGACAGGAAAATATCTACAGTATCTGATTGTAATTCACCTTGAACTTCTGAGAAAGGCGTGAGCTAATTCCAATAACCCCTTCCCCCTTAAAAATGCCGTCATGCACGTTCTGATGCAGTCTCTCTTCGGGCTTCTACTGACCCTGCATCATTGGCTGAATCTTTAGGATTATTGACTAGTTTAGTTTTGGGTGTCTCCCCACCTCAGCTAAGCCCTTTTGTTTTCCTCTCCACCTTCAGCAGTGCTGATCTTGCAGCATTATTCCACATCCTCATTGCTTTCTCTTCCTTCCAGCCATAAAGGAACTGGTGGTGTCCGCAGGTGATAGCGTCCAGGTCACCTTGCCTAACAATGCTGTTCAGTTAAATGCTTTTGTGCTGCCAGGACCACCTCAAGGTAAGATAACACAACACAACACATTCCAGTGATGCAGACATTAAAATCACAGGCTGATTTTCACTTTTGGGTTCCAGATATCTTTTTTGTGTGATTGAAAATGCTGTACATATTAGTTTTAGTTTATTTAAAAGTTGTGTATACTGTGGGGAGTATTGGCAGACAAAAAGATAAGATATATTGTTATGTTATGCTCAGTTATGCCTAGGAGAAAGTCCTGCTGTTGGTCCCTTATCCACAGGTTCGATGGAACTTTCTGGTATGAGCCAGGAGAGAGATACAGTTCTTTGGTGATAGGATTTTATTTTTCTATCCAAAATAAACCTATACAAATGAAATAATAAGTTGCAGCAGCATTATGATTACATAGTAGCAATAACTCACTGATTAGCAACCAGAGGTCACAGGCTCATTCCGCACTTAGAGTACAGAAAGGAGCTACCTGACTAATTTCCACCCCCAGGTGAAGACATAAGACAGTATCATAGCTCTGCCAGGTGGGCGAATGCAGCTGGGATACAAGGCGGTCACTAGAACAGCACAAAGTCCAAAGGAGGCAGCTAGGCAAGCTGTGCTGGTTCAAGCTGTAGGAGATGAGCCACGTGAAAGCACAGTACCTTACATGCATCTGTGGGAGTCTTAGAATGTCTCACAGGGTTAGTGGAACAGCATTGGAACGACAGAGTGTCTTTGTGCTTATAGAAGCAGCAAGAAAAGAAAAGACAAAATGGTCCCCCAAGTTCTTCTGTACATACTGTATTATTCTTTGTGATGAGTCCTTCACCTTTTGGTGATTGGTTGGCATGAGATACTGTGAGTTGTCAGTGAATCAGGAAGTGGTCATGTAGACAAAGGGTCCATGGTGAGAGATGGTATGTCGTCTTGGACATTGTTGCAGGTGTCCAAGGCCAGTAGAACAATCTGTGGCTGAGAGAGGCCTAAGAAGCAGTTTCTCTTGCATGTAGGCAGGACCAGGAACACACACACACACACACACACACACAAACACTTGGCAGGCAGTTTCATGGAGACCAGCAGGTCTGAGGCTAGGTTCACAGCAGGAGTTTCTGTAGCAAGAATCCATTTTGTTTGGTTCAGAGCAGGCCACAGAGTACCAGTCCTATGGTACCGCCATTCCAGCCTTACAAATGTTTTGGCAGATAAGGATTACTTGTCCCATCCAATCTGTTCTTTTGTGCCTTCCCCTCCCACCACTAAAGGGTCCTTTAATTTAATATGGAATTTTATATTCTGCTTCAACCTTACATCTCAGGGCAGATTCCAAACAAGAAATATTTATAAATCAGATTAGGTAGTGGTTATTTTTATAGTTTATAAACATATAGATGTTTTATTTATTTAATTGAACTTATATACTGCCTTTCAAGAATCAAAGCGGTTTACATTAAAATTTGAAAATAAAAGAGAGGAATACAATTAACAATTTCAAATAAAATACAGAGTGAGTTGAAACAAATAGTTCTACAATTTAATACATGAGTAATAAAGCTCTCTAAATTAAATGTATTATAAATATATTTAAGAAATTACATTGCAGAAATATTTGTTAGATAGAAACGTTTTTAAAAGTTTTTGAAAGGACTTTGGATCATCTGAAGATCTAATTAAAAGAGGAAGTGAATTCTGTAAAGAAGGCGCGAAAAGAGAAAAAGCCTCTTTGATGTAGATACACTGCAGAGGGAGTAACCAGCAGATTCTTAGAGATACTTTATTATCAGGAATAATTTGGATAACTTCTTTTAGGCAAGAGGAGGATTCTGAATGAATTGATTTTTAAATATTGTATGAATGGCTTTGAATTTAATCCTAACTCTCTATAGGAAGCCAATGTAGAAGTATTAAAATTGGCTTAATATGCTATTTAATTGGTACTTGTAAAATAATTCTTGCTGCCGTGTTCTGAACTAGTTGGAGCCTATTAATAATTTGCTTAGGAAGGTCCATAAACAAAGTGTTATAAAAATCCAAATGAGGAGAGATATCAATGCTTGAATTACTGTTCTAAAGTCACATGGATATAGGAGTGGTCTTAAATGTTGAAACATCTTTAATTTTGAAAAAAATAGCTTTTGTTGCATTGCTCACATGTTTTGAGAAATTGAGCTGTTGATCGAGAAAAACACCCAAGTATCTAACTTCTGTGTTAACTTGTATGTTTGCTTCCTTTAAATTTAGTACATCCGGAGGAACAAAAAAATTGTCTTTTGAAATAAAAAGACTTTGTTGTGCAGAGCACAATAGTTACCCCCTTGTTATCTATCCAAGTTCTGTTGCCTGTTGTAAACACAAATCGAAAGTTTTGAGATGTGTATTTAACTGGTTCTATGTAAACCGCACTGATGGAAAATAGCACGGTATATAAGTGCATGTAATAAATAAATAAATAATAAATCTATTTAAAAAAAAAAAGTAAAAAAATAATTACCGAATAAAATTCAAAAGTATAAACTTAGGGGCATGTTTTACTAAAAACCGCTAATTTGCGCGCCGCAAAATAGCGCACTAAAAGCGGTACTTAAGAGCACTTAAATGGCCCGTAAACGTGCGGGTCACCACCACACGCGTGCGCGTCACACGAACGCGCCCCGCACAAGTACGGGCCCGCAAATGTCCGATAGAGGCGTGGAAAGGCTAACGGAGGGCGGAGGAAGGCTCCGGAGGGGCGGAGAGACGGGGCTTATGGGCAGGGAAGGGGAGGGGAGAGGCGCCCCGCACATTATCGGGGCTGAATTCGCAAGTAAAAAATAGCGCGAGTGAAACACTCGCGGTAGAGGCCATGTAAAGGGAAGGGAAACCATTTTCGTCAGCAATGTACACCTAAACCGGGGAAACCTTCAAAACGTGAGCAGTGTGATACATGTGCACAGCACAAAAGTGCAATTACAAATATCAAATGACCACCACAGAAATAGTACAAAGAGGAGGTCAGCTGGGGAACAGTGATAGTAAAGGGCAAAACCAAAAAACACACCCAGGAAAGCCCCAAAAATATAAATGAATTATGGAAGGGTCTACGGAGCGGAGACCTTTCCCAACACACATTTCCTTGTTAAGTACGTTCCCTGTGAGTGGTGTTTATGGTTGCCCATCAATAGCAAGGTTGCCCAGTTTGTTTATATATCAACCCCCTTCTGCGGTGGTCAGTTCCGGGGTTTATTTGCACGTTTGTCACCAGACAGGGTGAATGAGCCCACAGTAAAAATGTGCAGAGCAGGGTTTGCGACTCCATCCTGCCAGGTTAACTATCTCCAGGGACTGCACTGTCTCTGTGGACACACTGTGGTGCAGCGGACAGAGCCAGTACCTCTAGGACCATAAGGCATAGGATCAAATCCCAGCTGGGGCTCATGCCAGCCCAGTTCCTATGTTTTACCCACCACTAAACAAAGATAGCACAGACACCCCTGTATTGCAGGGAACATAAGCATGGTGCACACACCCCATAACAATGGGCATTACCCACAGCCCAGTCCCGGAGTGCCACAATGCAATCAGGGCATATGCATTCCCTGAGAGTAGGAATGCCATCATGTTGGCGGACGAGTACAGGTGGTGGAGGGGGCAGTGGCTGCTAGCCACAGAAGACAGTGGCCTAGCCATGTGCAGGCTGGCACCGTCCACTGCAACAGACAGGCCCTGTCGGATGTACAGTCATGGACTGCCCAGGGAATCAAGCACATCTGTGGCAACACAGTGGCGCACTGCACACAGACAGTGTGTGCAAGAACAGAAGGTCACAGGTTCAAAGCCCTGCCAATCCTGTCCACATATCTTTACCCACAACTAATCCGTGATAGTAAGGACAAATCATTATTGCTGGGGACATACGCATTGCTCATACGCCAATTTTACACCCCACTGATCACAGACACCATGACAAGGGGCATTACCTAGCGCAGAGTCTCACAAATGCAGTCCCAGAGGACCACACACCATTCAGGTTCAATGCTGCCGCCCATACAAATGCCAGTGCTGTATATCTCTGCACCACCCCCATGGCATGTAGATGTAGCTAATGCATATTCATGAGGGACAGCAGGAAAACGCGAACAGTGTGTTGCAACCCTGGGCTGGATTTGGGAACCTCAGCCGTAAAGCAGCAGCCAACAGGGGCAGACACACCCACACCCACAGGCCCCAATGGCCAATGCCCCCTGGAGAGGCAGGACATCGGGCCTTGTGTGCATCTCACAATACTAGCATGTGAATACCTTAGCAATGTCACTCTACACCTGGGTATACGGTACACAGCTTCCAAACACTAGCTCTGAGTACTGGCAGATAGATATCCCTACGTCACGCACATTCTGCTCCTTGAGCTTCATCATGACAATCTATCTGTTGACTGCAGTGGGTGCATCAGGTCTGGTCTCTGACAGCGTTTACCACCCTGGGGAGTGACTCAAAACAGTATTGCTACCATATCCATGCCTGTACTGTGCCCAGGACTGGTGTGGTGGCTAATGCTGACAAACGCCTCTACAGTAGCACAATGCTTGCATACGTGTGGGAGTGTGTGTCTGTCTATACAGTGTGTTGGCTGCAAACACCTTCCACAGCCCACACTGCCAGCACTGTTGCCAGTATTGGCCTGCCAATGTGCATAATGAGCAGCAAGGTACCATGGGTATAGCTCTGACAGGGCGGGTTGGCCGGGATGCATCTGCACAGGGCAGAGGGCACTGACTGGGATAGTGTAGTGGTTGCCCACCACCTACACATACATGGTGGCCTCTGTATGTGCTGCTGGGGTTGCACTCCACCCTGACTGTGCAGTGAAGACAACATGGCTAGGCACCCCCATAGTGAATGATAGTATGTCTCCCATGTGATATATATGGGTTTTGTGTCGGGGCCCAGTCAATGACTTAACTGCTGGTGTGCACTGCCATCCCAGTTCTGGGTGCATGCATTTCCAACAGGACTAACTAGCAGACATATGTTAGCTGGTGTGTGTCCTGATGGAGCGCCGTGCAGTGGCTGATGGCTTGCTGTAGGCGAAGATCAGATAGTGGTGGGGTGCAACTTAGCATATCAAGGCCTAATGTCTGTCAGATATTGTGTTATGGATGTGTATGGAGTTGCTGTGACAGCGCTGTAGGGTGTCTCTCCCACAGCAGGACTGGGGTTGATGGTCCACCGTACTGCTACCATTGCAGGGAGGTTGCATGATGATAAGAGACCCTGCTTTCCAACCTGAGGGGGAGAAATGGTGGTAAAGAGCCCACCTAGGTCTCACATAAGGGGTGCCCCTGACTCTGCCCGACAGAGATATCCAAGGTGTCTCTGCAGAAACAACCTATCTCACAGAGTAATAGTGCTGTGAAGCTCTGGCATGGCCTCATTCTGCCACGGAGGTTGTGGTGGACCTGGTCCTGGGTGCCTCCACGCACACTCAGGGTGAGCACAGTACCCGCACAATGTGACGGTGTGTAGCTACTCTGTGCCAGTACAACACCCACTCAGTACACCCTACCAGGCCGAGGTGCTGTGTGGGTGCACATGGACACTCCCTCCTACCAAGCTGTGGAGATGCCGGGGTGCATTCCCGATCCTGTGTCTATCTGTGGACAGTTGATTTGCATGTGCAGTGCATCATGGGTATGGGTGGACTAACCCTATCCTGGCTACCACAACAGACTGTCTGTGTGGTGACATGCAGGCTCTCTGCAGCCAGCCAGGGGCTTGCTGGCAGCTATAGAGCTGTAGGCCAATGGGTACCTCATTGCCTGTGAAGTCAGAGGTCATGGGTTCAAACCCACAGTGGTGTAATTTTGTAGGGCGGTGCATAGGTATTTAACATTTAATGTGCAGATGTTGCTGGCAGCAAATCAACCCACAGCGTACTATACCCACATGGTGCCCTTGAGTGTGGTTGATAGGGCACACAATAGGCCATCTTTTAGTTTAGGTCCATATGAGGTGCACTAGTCTCTATCCGGAGACACAACATATATGGTGCCCTATAGGGGACATGCAAGGGTGCCTTGGCGGACAGTGCACTCTAACATGTGCCTCATGAGCTGCCTCATGTCAACATGATGTGCGAGTGCGTTGGGTAGCTGTGCTAAATAAAGGAAAACTAAAAGCCACCCTACAGCACTACTCACCAAAAACATACTGCCTCAGCCAGCCCTGTGCACTGAGCACTGTGAGGGATCGAACCCCTGATCCGTGCACCATTGGTCAGTGTACCCACCATTGTGCTGTGTCCCTGTTACTGTGCTGACACATCAGTACGCCGCCTCATGGCCATCTGCGCGCGGCCCTAAGCTGCTCACAATGAACAGTTTGCCGCACACTGCCGCCCCAAAAAACAGTGCGCCGCTTCATGCCGCCAAGAATGAATAGTGTGCCGCCTGCTGCTGCTCAAAATTAACACTGCTCCGCCCTATGCCATGCAAAAGTAAGATGCCCCCTAAAACACTTCTACCTATTAAAGGTGATGCCTCAGTCAGGCGTTTACGTTGTGCACAAAGGGGGTTTGAACACATGGCCCCTGCACCATTGGTTAGTATCTTCACCGTTGTGCTACGGCACTGTTCCTATATGTGCCCAGCAGCGCCCCACTTAGCCTTCCCACGCGCTAATGTGGACCCGCAAATGTGCACGCCGCGCACAGGTACGGTCGTTTTTATTCCTTTTTTCTGCCTGAACCGCCCACTCCTTATATGGCACAGGCACACTAACGGGGCCCCGCACAATTTCGGTGTTTCGTAAACATGCCCCTTAGTATTAACCAGACAAGTAGTTTTAAAACAACCAAATTTTTAAAAGTTGACAAAATTGCAAATAAAAAGTCAATTGTGTCATAGCAGTCTCTAAATGGCTTCATACACACAACCTTAACATATAAACCATGATAAAATTGAACTATTACACATAACAAGAGACCAGAACTTCATCCCACTACCAACAATCACACTGGACAGTATTCAAATCAAAGTCAAGACTGAGATTAAATACTTGGTGTAACACTGGACCAGCAACTCACTCTCCTTCCACACATAAAACACACAACAGTAATATATTACAAGCTACGAATAATAATCTACATCCACTCCTCTCACCAACCGACTTCCGATCTGTATGTCAAGCCATTATAAACCTCTGCTCGATTACCACAACTCAATATACCACGGCATTCCAAAGAGCACACTATACCCACTGCAAGGATTATCCTGGGGCAAGCTTGTCAATCTCACATCACGCCACTCAAACAACTTCACTGGCTGCCCATATCACAAAGAATAGAATATAAGGTCCTTATCAACACACACAAAATCATACACAACACTTCTGCTCTCAGTCTTAATGCCTTACACTCAATCCACAGCTGCAATAGGCCCACAAGACACAGCATGTCCAACACACTAAGCATACCAACAGAAAGAACAAAATGTAGCCGGCGAACCAGTAACAGGGTCTTCCTTTTCATCCCTCTAGACCAGTCCCGGAACCTGAGAGTTGTGTATCTCTTCCAGCAGCTATGGAGACTGAAACACGTCATCACTTTGATGAAACTGGTATAAGTAGTCTAGGACCGCCTCTCCCCACCAGTTTTCAGTGTCCATAGCAGCTGGAGAAGGTGCTGAGCCTAGGGTCTGGGCTCAGGCTAGTGGCAAATAAGCAGAGTGTTCATATTGATTTTAAATGGATTTTAATTTGATTTGGTTTTAATTGCATTAGAGCGCAGATCGCGTTAGAGCAGGGTTGCACAGGTTAGCTTGCCTTCTCTCTGTTTCCTGTTCTCCTGCTCCCCCCTCCCCTCCCCCCCCTGCCGCACGAAAAGAGAAAGCTGAAGAACCGGCAGGAAGAACCTCCCTGCGCCTGAACCCGCTTGAAAGGATGAGGAGCAGGTGGCAGGCGCAGCCGGCAGCGTGTGGATGCGGGGAGAAGGTTGTCAGCGGTCTGCGGCAGTGCGCTGCGCCTCTCTGCTGGGAGCTGAAGCTGCCGATTTGGCTGAGCTCCGGTGGTGGATTGAAGCCCCCCTCCCCCGACAGCAGAAAAGCCGCGGTAAGTGTTTTCTTAAGCTATGGGGGAGCCAGCCACGTGCAGGGAGGCTGGAGAACATGGATCGTGCCGTTTTGGTGGGCAATCGTGTTCGGCGGGCCTGGCCGCGTGGCATTCGCGTGGGAAGCGCGGGAGTGGATATTTTGAGTTCTTTGTAATCCTTTGCGTTTGCAGGCTCACAGAACCAGTGAGGTAGAGGCAGTTGACTCTTCTGGGGTGGTTTTTAGGGTCCTGAGGTCTCTGGAACTTTAGTTTAGCCTGACCCCAAAAAAAGGAAATGCCTTTCTTCAGAACGGTATATCTCTGAGAGAGGAGGGTTGACATCCAGTCTGGAGGCTCCTTGTGGTCAAGTTCCGTGGGGTCCTTGCTCAGGAATAGCATGCCGGCTAGGCCTCGGTGCCTAGTGTGTGGTTCGAGGCGAGGCGCGCTCCTAGAGTCCGGTGTTTGTAGAGGTTGCACACAGGAAGCAGTGTTGATGGAGCAGGCGTTGGAGGGGGGGGAACAGTGTGGCAAGGAGTTCTGTCCCAGAGTCAGGAAGACGGTCTGCCTTCGGCCCTGGTCCCCTCGGGGGCCGTCTATCCTGCTGGGACAGGGCCCAGCAGAGGGTCCACCCACTGTCCCTCCGGATTTCTTTTTGCTGATGCACCAGGCGTCTTCTCTTCTGCAGCCCAGTATGGCCACGCTCACAGCCGAGGTTCGGAGGGAGAAATGCCTGGTGAGCCTGATGGGCCCGGAGGCAGCCGGTACCCCTGCTAAGAGAGGTAAGACTGCGGGGATAGAGGTGTTAGCGTATACGCCCTCGGAAGATTTGGAGACAGCGGCCGGGGATCTCGAAGATGATTCCGGGGAGGAGTTAGAAGAGGGCATGTTTGCCGGATGCAGAGCAGCAGGCCCGAGTAGTCCGGGTGTTTAGGCGGGAGGAGTTGCCAGCGCTGATTACCGAAACCCTCAAAGCGCTTAATATGCCAGCTGCGAGTCCAGCATCGGATGAGACCTTAGAGGATCCGTTGTTACAGGCTGTACGGATGACGCAACGGGTATTTCCTGTTCATAGTGTTCAGGAACATGATTCAGGAAGAGTGGGATTTGCCCGAGGCGGCCCTTAAGGGTTCTAGGGCTGTAGCTAAACTTTATCCATTGTCTGACACAGACAGGGACCTGTTCCATTCCCCAAAGGTTGACGCGGCAATATCAGGGGTAACCAAGAAGATGATGATCCCGGTTGAAGGGTCGGCGGCGCTTAAGGATGGGCAGGATAGGAAATTAGATACTTTGCTGAAGCAGGTGTTTGACATAAGCGCTCTATCCATGCAGGCCTCGATTGCGGGGGCGTGGGTGGTGAGAGCGTGCCTGAGATGGTCTCAGCGACTGCAGGTGGATCAGGCGGCCGAGCAGGTGAATGAGGTGGCTCGCATGGAGTCCGGGTCCGCCTATTTGGCGGATATTCATTATGACCTGATTCGGGTGCTGGCTTAGAGCATGGCTTCGGTGGTGGCAGCCCGGAGGTATTTGTGGTTGCGGAACTAGGCGGCGGACAGTTCTTCCAAGGCTCGCCTCAGTAAGCTCCCTTTTAGGGGAAAGTTGTTGTTCAGTGAGGATTTGGACAAGCTAGTCAAGGATCTGGGAAAGTCCAAAGGAGGTCGGCTGCCGGAAGATAAACCAAAGCAGGGCCATCCTATTCCAGCTCCCAAAGGTTTGCAGAGAGAGTTTCGTAGGTTTCGCTCGCCTTGCTTTGGGCAGTCTCAGCGCGGCAAGTTTCCAATGTGAGGCCAGGGGTTTCGAGGATTTAGAGGGGCAGGTAGAGGTTTTGCACCCTTCTTCTCCTCGAGCCTTAAAAAAGCCACAGTGAGATGAGGGGGACTCAGGGGGGCGCCTACAGGACTTTTACCCACCCTGGGTCCAGTTAACATTGGATCAGTGGGTGTTGGAGGTTATTCGAGAGGGCTATGCTCTGGAGCTCCAACAGCCAGTGGTAGACTTGTTTTGTCCAGTCTTTGTGCAGGGCGCGGCTCAAGTTCCGGGTGGTGCAGGAGACGTTGCAGCGACTGTTGCGGCTTCAGGCGGTGGTGCCGGTTCCACCGGGACAGTGCGGGTACGGTCAGTACTCCATCTATTTTGTAGTGCCAAAGAAGGACGGCACGTTTCGGCCCATTCTAGACTTAAAAGGAGTGAATCACTGTCTCCGGATGCCTCATTTCTGCAAGGAGACGTTGAGGTCTGTGATTCTGGCAGTAAGAAAGGGAGAATTCCTTACGTCGTTGGATCTGACCGAGGCCTACTTACATATTCCCATTCGCCGGGAGCACTAACAGTTTCTTCGGTTTGCGGTGCCTATGGGGCATTTTCAATTCCAAGCCTTGCGTTTGGCCTGGTGACGGCTCCGCGGACATCCACCAAGATTATGGTGGTGGTGGCAACAGCTCTCTGCAAGGAAGGGGTGCTGGTGCATCCATATTTGGATGACTGGCTGATTCGGGCGAAGTCGGAGGAAGAGAGCGGAAAAGCCACTTCCTGGGTGGTGCAGATGTTGCAAAGCCTGGGCTGGGTGGTCAACTTCTCCAAGAGCAAGCTGGTACCATCCCAATCACTGGAATACCTGGAGGCGCGGTTCAATACAACACACGGGAAGGTTTTTCTCCCAGTTGCACGCTTGCAGGGGCCTGCGGGAGCCAGTGAGGAAGTTTCTGTCTCCGGCCTGGCAATATCTGCAATTGCTCAGAACAATGGCGGCCACGATAGAGAGGTGGTGCCATGGGCCAGGGCTCACATGAGACCATTGCAAAGGGCTCTTTTGAGGCGCTGGTTGCATCAGTCAGATGTGCTGTCTCAGCGGTTGGTCTGTCCCCTGGAGGTGCAGCAAGCGCTTCTATGGTGGTCCAGGCGAGAGAACTTGGAAAAGGGAATGCCCCTGGAGGCCCTGGCATGGCGGCCCCTGACAACATTTGCCAGCCTCACAGGATGGGGGGCACATTTCGAGGGAAGGTTTGCGCAGGGACAGTGGTCGGTAGTGGAGAAGGAGTGGTCGATCAACCGGCTGGAAATGAGAGTGGTGTATTTAGCCTTGTTACAGTTCCAGGAGTGCCTGGGACGATGGGGAGTTTGAGTGCTCTCCGACAATGCGACTACAGTAGCCTACATCAATCAGCAAGGTGGCACGGGGAGTGCGGCACTGAAGGCAGAGGCGGGCCAGTTGTTGGCTTGGGCCGAACTAAATATGGTGGCCATCTCAGCACAGCATGTAGCAGGGGTGGACAATGTAGAGGCGGATTACTTGAGTTGGCGCAAGGTGGATCCAGGCGAATGGGTGCTTCATCCGGACATCTTTGCTCTAGTAATGGAGCACTGGGGAATGCCGATTATGGATCTGATGGCGACCTTCGAGTCAGCAAAAGCAGCTCGGTTTTACAGCATACGGCGGGAGCAGATGTCGGAGGGGCTCGATGCACTGATGCTGAAGTGGCCTGTTAAGGGGCTCATCTGGTTTTCCGCCATGGGCCCTCATCGGACGGATGGTGCCGCGCTTAGAGAGGCACTAGGGTCTCGTGATTCTGGTGACGCCGGACTGGCCGAGGCCGTGGTACGCGGACCTGGTTCGGCTACTCGTAGATGCTCCGTGGCAGCTCCTGTTGCGGGAGGATCTGTTGCTGCAGGGACCGCTTCGCATGCCTCAGGTGGATCTATTCTCGCTTACGGCTTGGCTCTTGAAAGGGCGAGGATGAGAGCCAGGGGTTATTCGGCAGCAGTCATCTCCACTTTGCTGAAGGCAAGACGCACTTCTTCCTCCTTAGCTTATGTGCAGGTCTGGCGTATTTTTGAGGCCTGGTGCGCGGGCCGAGGGATACGTCCCTCAGCGCCGTCTATTTTGCAGATCCTTTTGTTTTTTCAGGATGGTTTGGAGAAAGGGTTGGTGGCCAGTTCTTTGCGGGTGCAATTGGCAGCGATTTCGTGCTACCGAGGCAAGGCTCAAGGAGAGGTCTTGGGGGCACACACGGACATGAAGAGGTTTTTGCGGGCCATGTTGCTCCTCAGGTCTCCTCGTCGGTGCTTGGTTCCTCCATGGGACCTGAATCTGGTATTGGAAGTGTTGGTCGGAGCTCCCTTTGAGCTGTTAGGTAGGGCGTCTCTGAAGGATTTGTCGTTAAAGACGATTTTCCTGGTGGTGATATGTTCCACTCGCAGGATTTCGGAATTGCAAGCTTTGTCCTGTAGGGCACTGTTCCTGACGTTTTCAGACCAGAAAGTGGTGTTGAGGACGGTTCCCGCGTTCTTGCCCAAGGTGGTTTTGGTCTTCCACGTCAACCAGCCTGTTTCATTACTGGTGTTCTCTGGAGAGGAGAAGGAGTCATTGGGAGGTAGATTGCGTGCGTTGGATGTTTATCGGGCACTGAGGCGGTACCTCTGTAGGTCTGCAGCCTTCCGTAAGTCGGACTGTTTATTTGTGGTGTTCGGCGACCCGCAGAAGGGGGAGGCGGCGACTAAAGCATCCATTGCCAGGTGGTTGAAGGAGACAATTGCAGCAGCATATATTTTAAAGGGTAGGCTGGTTCCGGAGGGTCTCGGCTCATTCGACTAGAGCGCAGGCAACTTCCTGGGCCGAGTTTAGCTTGGTGCCACCTGTAGAGATTTGTAAGGCGGCGACCTGGTCATCCTTGAATTCGTTTGTTAAGCATTATAGGCTGGATGTGCAAGCAGCGACTGATGTGCGTTTTGGGTCAGTGGTGCTTCAGGCTGCTCTTGCTGGGCCCTCCCGTTGATATGTACTGCTCTGTTCCATCCTTTCAGGTTCCGGGACTGGACTAGAGGGTTGAAAAGGAAGGTTAAATTAGACTTACCTGCTAATTGTTGTTCCTTGAGGAACTCTAGTCCAGTCCCGGATCCCGCCCGGGGTGGTGTTCCAGGTTCGAGTCAGCCTGAAGGCCTTGCAGAGCACAGTGTAAATAAGGAGTTTCAAGTACATGGCAGCTTTCTCTCGCTCTCGCTCTCTCTCTCTCTCTCTTTAAGACTTCTATTCTGGAGCAGGGAGAGGGCAACTTTCCTAAGCAGTAATTAGTTGATTCTTGGAAGGTCTTCGACCAGGGGATCTTCTCAGAGGTCTTAGGTCGTTGGAGATGGCATTGAGGGTTTTGCAGTTGTGTTTTAAAAAAAAAAAAAAAGACACAAAGAAAAGAATGTAAGGATTTAACTACTTATTTGTTACTCTGCTGAGTCTTATTTGTCAATAGGTACTGGCGGGAAGAGGCAGTCCTTGCCTACTTATTATACCAGTCTCATCAAAGCAATGACGTATTTCAGTCTCCATAGCTGCTGGAAGAGATACACAACTCTCTGGTTCCGGGACTGGACTAGAGTTTCTCAAGGATCAACAATTAGCAGGTAAGTCTAATTTAACCTTTTCGCTATATGCCCCTGCATTATGGAACTCACTTCCTCCAAACATAAGAGACATTCATCTATTGCAAGAGTTCAGAAAATGCTGATACTGGGCTTGATGGACCTTGGTCTGATCCAGTATGGCACATCTTGTGTTCTTAGATCAGTCCAGACAAGTGGGCCATGCCTTGCTGCCAGCAGCTGGAGCAGACCCAAGCAACCCATAATGAAAAACAATGCCCATACTTCTGATTTTAAAACCTATGCGTTGCTCTGCCCTGATTGGCTGCCCACAAAAGTGGTGGGTACAAAGCAGTGCCTGTCATTTGTATGTGTGCACCTGCAAGTAGCTTTCGGAGAGACTGCCCAGTGAAACACAGAAACATAGAAATATGACAACAGAAAAAGACCACATAGCCTATCTAGTCTTTCCTTTTATATCAACAACTACAACAGTCCCCTTTTTACCTTTTAGAGATCCTCTGTTTGTCCCATGCTTTTTTGAATTCAGTTACTGTCCTCATCTCTACCACCTCCACTGGGAGACTATTCCACAGATCCACCACTCTTTCCGTAAAGAAATATTTCTGCATATCACTCCTGACTCTATCACCCTCATCCCATGTCCCCTCGTAGCAGAACTTGCTTTCAATTGAAAGAGGCTCTCTCCCTGAACATTTATGCCACGGAGGTATTTAAACATCTCAATCATATCACCTCTATCCCGTCTTTCCTCTAAGGTGTACATATTAAGATCCTTAAGTCTGTCCTCATATGCTTTATAATGAAGACCACTAACCATTTTAGTAGCCACCCTCTGCACTGACTCCATCCTGTTCACATCCTTTTGAAGGTGCGGTCTCCAGAATTGCACACTATACTCCAAATGGGGTCGCACCAAAGACTTATACAGAGGCATTATCACCTCCTTTTTTTCTGCTAGCCATTCCTCTCCATATGCACCCAAGCATCCTTCTAGCTTTTGCCGTCGCTTTTTCTGCCTGTTTAGCTACTTTAAGATCATCAGACACAACCACGCCTAGGTCCCGCTCTTCTTTAGTGGACAAAAGTACTTCATCCCCTATACTATATTGCTCCCTTGGTTTGCTGCAGCCCAAATGCATGACCTTACATTTTTTAACATTAAATCCTAGCTGCCAAATTCTAGACCATTCTTCAAGCTTAGCTAGATTCCTCCTCATGGGTTTCTACTCTATTGCAGATTTTGGTATCATCCACAAAAAAGACAAACCTTACCCGACAGCCCTTCCGCTATATCACTAACAAAGATGTTAAAAAGAATCGGACCAAGGACAGATCCCTGGGGCACGCCACTGGTAACATCCTCCTCAGAGTGAGCTCCATTTACCTGTACTCTTTGTTGCCTCCCACGCAACCAATTTCTAACCCAAGCAATAACTTTAGGGTCCATCCCTAGGGTGCTCAGTTTGTTTATAAGTCGCCTGTGAGGAACAGTGCCAAAGGCTTTACTGAAATCTAAATACACCACATCTAGGGCTCTCCCTCGGTCCAACTCCCTGGTCACCCAGTCAAAGAAATCAATCAGATTTGTCTGACAAGACCTGCCTCTGGTGAATCCATGCTGCCTCGGATCCTGTAATCCACTGGACTCCAGTGATTTTTCTTTGAAACTTAGCCAGAAGTATTTTATTTTTCCATGGTGTCCCTCCAGTCCAGTCTAGACTCCTGGGTTCTGTCCCCCTTCCAGCAGATGGAGACTGAGCATTCTAGCTTTAGATGATGTCACAATACAAGGAGCCTGCGCCCCTCCCACCTAGCTAGTATCCTCAGTCGCCAGTAGATATGACAGAACTCTGTGTAATCTGGGCTACACCGAGAGAAGCAGAAGGTTTGATTTCTGGAGGAAAAAAAAGGGGAAAAGGAAGCCAATTATTTTCCCTTGTACACAGAGCTCAATATTCTTTTGCCAAAGGTTTTCTGGCTTAGTTTTTTTCTTTGACAACAGTCCAATCCTGTAGACCAAATAAATCCCACTAAACTTGAATCGTTTATCAATAATTTTTCTCCGACTTCATGTCAATAAAGCTGTCATACTTTTCTTTTATACTTTTAAAACCACTGGACAAGTCCACAATTTTTAGTATTAGATCATATAACTGCCAACCACGGCTGCCATGTTTCGAAGGGAAATCAATCTGACTTCTGCATCAGGACTCCAACAATGCAATATAATCATTCAAAGACTTATCTGAACATGAAGGATTCTTTTATCCGATCCTGTTGTCAATAATTTCAATTATCCATTCTTCTTAACTTCGTGAGCACTCCCGACTTTACTTCCAAAGATGGTCGTGGTGGTTTTATTTCAAAAAGACACCCCCCCCCCCCCCCCCCCCCCCCCCAGTTTTCCATGAATCAGATCACAGTATACCAATCCACTTGCTGGTTAAGACCCATTTGTTGGACCGTATGTAATGTGAAAATCCAGAATTGTTCCAGGTAATTGAGTCGCGCTTGGTGATCCCTCCCCCCCCCCCCTCTCATCAATGGTGGGACATGAGCAATTACACACCAGCAGAGATCCAAAAACCAATGCGACATTTGCTTACAATGCTCTGGGAGCAGAGGATGTGTCTCTGGATCTTCAGGAGGATGTTCTGCCGCAGGGGAGGACCCTGATATAGTGTGGGTATTCCACAGGGAGGAGCTGGCGGTGTTGATTGATCACTCCTTGGCAGCCCCGAATTCCTCACTAGAAACGCCCTCTACGGAACCTTTTCTTGAGGACCAGCTATTGCAGGGCATCAAGATAACGGAAACTGCCTTTCCCATGCATAAAGACCTCAAGCAAATGAGAAATTTGGAATGAGGGCCCCAAGTCCAGTCTACCTGACATTGTCTCTATCCCCATTCCTGCCAGTGAACAGGAGCTCCTGAAGCTGCCTAAGGTGGGTGCCCTAGTGTCAGCAGTGACAAAGAAAACTACTATTCCTGTGGAAGGTGGAGTGGCTTTAAAGGATCTACAGCAAAAGACGTTGAAGACTCTGCTGAAACAGGCCTTTGAGGTCAACACCTTGGCTTTGCAGGCCTCAGTGTGTGGTGCTTATGTAGCCAGAGCGTGTATGCAGTGGTCACAAGCCCTTTCAGGTTCAGAGGTGGAGGTCACACTGGCTCTATCTGAGGCTTCTTGTCTAGAGTCCGGAATGAAGACCACGCAGCAGAATTGTTTTGATACGACTCGTGGACTGGTGTTTCTGCCTAAGGAACGACAGGTGAAGATCCTCAGATCTGCAAATTCTTGCAGCGGCGCACCCAATCAGCATGGTCTTATCTGCAGATCTTGGGATCCATGGTGGCTATGTTAGACCTAGTGCCTTGGGCAAGGGCACGTATGCACCCTCTGCAAAGAACCTCTCTCTCAGCACCATCCCCTCTTGAAGAAGCTACTATGTTAGTTGGAGGTCTGCAGCAGCATGTCTTGGTGGTTAGCGTCTTCCAACCTCTGCAAGGGAGTGCCTCTAGAACCGCCGAGTGGACGGTGGTCACGACGGATCCTAGTCTATCCGGTTGGGGGGAAATGTCTCTCTCAGGTCATGCAGGGACTATGGTCGCAGGAGACAATGCAGTGGTTGATCTGTTGCCTGGAGATGAAGTCCATTCATTTGGCTCTCCAGGAGTTTTTGCCACCACGGTGCCATACATCAGTTGTCAGGGAGGCACGGGGAGCATGCTGCTAGCAGACAAGATCGCCCCGCTGCTTCAGTGGGCGGAAGTGAATGTCTCGCAACTGTCTGCATCCCATACACAGGGAAGGAGAACGTGCAGGTGGATTTTCTGAGTCTGCATAAACTGGACCTGGGGAGTAGTCTCTGGAGGAATCGGTCTTCCTCAGTCTGACCAGGCGCTGGGGAATGCCAGTCATGGATTTGATGGTATCGGCAGAGAATGCTAAGGGGAGCCGATTTTTCAGTTGTCATAGAGAGCAAATGTCAGAAGAACTCGACGCATTAGCCCTAAGGTGGCCAAGAGAGTGCCTTCTCTATGCATTCCCGCCATGGCCTCTCATAGGGTGCTTAGTTCAGCGCATCGAAGCTCACCGAGGCCTGGTAGTGCTTATAGCTCTGAATTGGCCTTGGAGGCCCTGGTATGCAATCTGGTGTGGCTAGCAGTGGACAGGCCATGGTGGCTGCTGGCCAGGGTTGATCTGTTAGCTCAAGGCCCCATCATGATGCCTCAGGTGGATCAATTCTCACTTATGGCTTGGTTCTTTAGAGGGCTCGCTTGAGACAGAGAGGTTATTCAGCACAAGTCATAGCTACGTTGCTAAAGGCATGGCGGAGGTCAGCCTCACTGGCTTATGTGTAAGTATGGCACGTGTTCGAGGCCAGGTGTGCGGAACGAGAGCTCTGTCCATTGAAAGCTTTTATCCCAGATGTTTTAGCTTTCTTACAAGCTGGCATGGACAAGGGTTTGGCCCTGAACTCCCTTCGGGTGCAAATCATCATACTTGTTTGTTACTGTGGTCGTGTGCAAGAGTTCTCGTTGGCGTCTCATCCTGATGTGGGACCTTTTTCTCAGGGCAGTCATACACTTGCGTCCTTTAAGTCCCACTGTGCCGTTCTAGGACTTGAACTTGTTCCTGGGGTTCCTTTGAGCCTTTGGCTGCAGCTTCGGTAAAGGACCTCACTTTGAAAGCTATCTTTCTAGTAGCGATCTGCTCAGCTTGCCGGATTTCTGAACGCAAGTGTTGTCCTGGAAGGAGCCTTATCGCGTTTTGTCAAGACAAGGTGGTTTTATTAACAGTGCCATCCTTCCTGCCTAAAGTGGTGTCGGCGTTTCATCTGAACCAGACCGTAGTCTTACAAGGGTTTCCCAAGGAACGAGGATAGGCAACTCCACAGTTTGAATGTGTGCAGGATACTACGCCTCTATCTGAAGCAGACTGCTCCATTTCAAGACGGATAATCTCTTCATCTTGTTTGGAGGCCTGCATAAAAGGAAGGTGTCTTCTAAGGTGTCGCTGGAATAAGGAGGCGATCGGTTCTGCCTACCTGTTGCGTGGGAAGCCTATTCCGGTGAGGCTCTGTGCGCACTCGACTGGGGCGCAGGCGTTGGCGTGGGTGGAACGTAGTCTAGTCTCACCAGTAGATATTTGCAAAGCAGTGACTTGGGCATCTTTGCATACATTCGTCTGGCATTACAGGTTGGATCTGCAGGTGCCTTCGGATGCACAGTTTGGCACTCAGGTGTTGTAGGCCGGGCTTGCCGGTCCGCCCGGGTCTGAGTACTGCTAGATTCCATCCCAGGAACCTGAACTGGACTGGAGGGACACTATGGAAGGTGAAATTAGACTTTACCTGCTAATTTTCTTTCCTTTAGTCCCTCCAGTCCAGTCCCCGCCCATTTCTGTAGTGGTAGGGCAATCCCGATTCAGATATTCAGCATCTTTCTCTATCTTTATTTTTATCTTTATTTCTTGATTTATCTTGCCTTCAGAACCATCAGGGCAGTTTACAATAGTGCAAAAAAACCATTACTGGCACAAAGCCTGAAACAGAAAAACTACTTTTTTTTGATAGGAAAGATAACAATCACACCGGAGATGGAAGAAGAGAGGAGAGAAGGAGAGGACAGAGTGCAACAAGACAGGGTTAAAGCGGGGTCGAGAAGGGGAAGGTCATGGGCAACACAAAAAAGATGAATTTTAAGGAGAGATTTGAATTTTAAAATGACTGTTCCTGAAGGAGGAAAAGGGGAAGGGAATTCCAGAGGGATGGGGCTAAGAAGAAGAAAGCTGAATGGTAGGTCTGTTCTAAATGGGCACGAGCTGGGGAAGGGAGAGCTAGACTGTTTATATGTATGGAACGAAAACTACAGGGCGCCAGATGGAACTGTAAGGAGTTGGCCCGCATATGTTCAGGTTTGCGGTCTTGTCCTCCGGTATTGTTGGAAAGGTCGGTTCCAGGACCTAAGGATTTGGTTCTGGGGTGTTCTGGAGCCGGCTGTGGCCTTGGTTCTCTCAGGCTGCACTTCAGTCACCATATGTCTCTCGGAGCAGGTGTGTAAATAGCGTAAGTAGTTGTCCTAGGGACGTAGTTTCTCTTTTTGATTAGTGGTCTTTCTCTATCTGCTTTGGCATTGGAATACTTGCTTGGTGGGAGGAGCACAGGCTCCTTGTACTGTAACATCACCTAAAGCTAGAATGCTCAGTCTCCATCTGCTGGAAGGGGGACAGAACCCAGGAGACTGGACTGGAGGGACTAAAGGAAAGAAAATTAGCAGGTAAAGTTTAATTTCACCATTTATTACCAGTACTTGATATGTCACTAAAAGCCAGAGATATAAAGAAAAAAAGTGTGTGGGGGGCAACAAAAAGTAGGGATCCAGAAAGAAAAGTGATGAAGGGGGAACAAGGGAGGAGATAATTACAATTCAAAAGGGAGGAATTTGCATGCAGTGTGCTAATAGTGGCCCTCTACATTGGCAACTTCTGTGGCTGGCTTATAGCGTAGGTCATGCACCAGAGCTTACTTGCCCACTCCTGCAGTGTACATTTCCTGGGGCTGGTCATGAAAACCCACATCAACAGTGTAAATTATTTGCATAGGTCCCTGCGCTGTGTGCCTTTGTTATGCCAAGGCAAGGTGTATTTGTTTCATTCAGACTTGTCCTAGTGTGACTAGTTTGCTGGTTGTCTGTCATTGTCCCTTGGGTCTGATACAGTGATGTGCCCAAACAAGCTTCTCATTAGTGCAAGAAACCACTCACATTCTCTGGAAATAGCTCAGAATATTTTGGCTTTGCTGTGATTGACTGGGGGCGGCAAGGAACAAGATCTCTGTGTTACATAACTGTAACCTCCAGGTTATATATACTTGTTTTAAAGCTTTTAACTGGTAAACTGAGTGGGCGACTAGAGCCGAAACACAATGGTCTCTGTTTCTTTCAGCCTTCTTTTGAACTGTAAAGACTGGTGAGTCTGGTGCCAGCTGATTTTTGCCTGTCTGCCAGCCACTCATCCAGTGGAGAGGTTACATCTGATAGCCGATACCGACATTGTTCCAAACATCTGTGGCTTTTTCATTCATTTCTGTTACATTTTACATATTCTGTTGACTGCATAAACAAGACATGCATCAATCTCAGGACACAGCTCTAGAGGATGTGGGGAGTACTTTTATAAAGTTTTTCCATGCAGAAACAGGCCTTGATAAAATTGTCTGTGGGTTGCACATGTTTTTAGATGATTTGCACCTAGGTGCTCTCCAGTCCAGAATTTGGGTAGAGCTGGGGCTATGTTGCAAGGTATGTGCATATTTACATATGTGCACACATAAGGTCCATGCACACATTTGCATCTTCCTCATAACAACAGGTGTAAATTTCATTGAATGAACCTGTTATAAGGGCACATCTGGCAGATCCTTCTGCCTCCATTTCAGCAAAGTAACGAAGGGAGTGATGGAAACCTTTTAAATGGCAATTCAGAATGTCCACACTTTGCAGCTATATTTAACCTTCGGTTTTTGCCCCAGTTTTAAAAGTGAAATGCACTTGTTCTTTCATTTGGTAAGTTGCTTAAAGAAAAGACTCCGACAGGGGCATTTCTGGGGGTGGGATTAAGGAGGGGATGGTTATAGTACATGTAGTTCTGTCTTTTAAAAACTCTGTGTGCTCTTTTGGTTTACACAGTGCAGCCATGGGAACCCCAGGCACAAGTAAGCACATGGTAGAAGAGTGTGCATACTTCTGCTTGCACACAGGGTGGCCATTTTTCAAATAGCCCTTTTAGCTGAGTAAATAGATAATTGCGCACACAAACTGCTTTTGAAAATTGCTCTCTTATGGAGTAATCAAAGTGTTTTCACATGTAAAGCATGTTTCACACACAAAAAGGGGCTCTTGTAAAATAGTATGAGGGTATACACATGTAAAACATAGCAACTGCATTTTTATGCAGACCAGGTTAGGTGTTCTTGGGGTGGACTTTGGGCAGACTTGGAGCAAAGTTGTGATGTTCTTACACGAAGGCACATTTTAGATATCTGAAGATCGGCACTGAGATGTCAAGGTTGGACTGTACTCTGTTCGGATAGTATTTTAGAAATGCCTCAGCTAAACGTGGAGCTGTTTCTAAAACAGAAGAAAGTTCAGAAACAAAGGTGGATTGACATCTATATGTAGCAGGAGGTGCCATTTTACAAATTTACATGTGGGGAAAAATCAGTGGAGGAAATAGGGCAGCTTACATGCTTTAAATGCTGACATTTTACAACTTGCACGTGTAAATAATGGCACCCACATGTGCATGTGAGCTATCTTCAAACTTAGATATCTGACTGCTGCTAGTTAACTACAAAAGACGCTGACTTAAACTCGTTTCATTTTGGAGGATAACCTCCTTATAAAGGGCTGGCTGAAAAGCAAATTTTTTTTTGAAAATCTACATGTGCCAAGGAGCAGGGCAGGCCCAACCGTTAGGCAAAATAGGTGGTTGCCTAGGGCAGCACCTTGGGTGTGGGTGGCAAAAAAACAGCGCATTCCATATCATCCCTCCAGTCCAGATTCCTGGGTTGTGTTCTAGTTCCAGCAGATGGAAACTCATCCTATCGGACTTCTGTGATGTCACAGTGTAAGGGAACAGAACTACTCCCCCTTAAATCAGTACATTTTGTCTCCAGCAGGTGGCATGAGCTTAGTTCAGTTTGAGCTGCGCTGAAGGGATGATTGGAAGGAAGAGACTGGTGTGCACAGTTTGACTTTTCAGCAGAGCAGTGCTAGCAAGACCCAAACCAAAAAAAAAAGACATTTAACAAAGGCAGTCCATAGCAGGCTTTAGTGCTAGCTGGTAGAGGGCTGGTCAGAGTAGCTACCCCCCTCCCAGGGGCCGGAGACCATTCAGTCAGCTGATCACCCTGAGAGCAGAGGGGAGGTTTTTGGTGGGCTCCCGTTTAGTCGGGCCATCTGTTTCCCCTTTGTCTGGAGGTAGTGCAGAGGCTTTGACACGGTGAGCGGTAACTATCAGTAGGCCCAAGGGGTTCACTCCCTGGCGGCTTTGCCATACTGGCGCTGCTTGGCTCTGCGGGATAAGCAATGTTAGCTGGCCACATGATTTGTAGAGGAAGGACTTATACGTGTTTGGTCAGTTTGGGGAGTTACAGTTGGACACATGTATCTTGCAGCGATGCCGAAGGAGGTATGTGCGGCTTGTGGAACATGGAGCAGGTAGCTCTCCAACGCTTGGTTTTGTTGCAGCTGTGTGTCAGAGGACCATGGGGAGGATCTCCAAGGGAGCAGATTTGGTTCAGACAGACTCCTTTGGACACGCTCTCTCTCCTTCTCACAATATGGCTTCATTGTCCTCCCAGGCATGGTTCCTACGATTTTGGCAGGAACTGCAGCCATTTTGAGAGCCTCAGATGTGGTGAGATTGCTCCTTACCAGAGGGGCAAGTTTGCCTCTTGGGGGCAAGATTTTTGGGGGTTTCAAGGAACAGGATGGGGCTATTTTGCATCATTGCCATTCTTGGGGCCTAAAAAGGCACAATGAAACAAGGGGGGACTCCGGAGGGGGTCAGCTGTGGGAATTTTACCCTGCCTGGGTTCAGATCACGTCTGACCAATGGGTGCTAGAGGAAATCGGAGAAGGTTATGCATTGGAGCTCTCCAGGCCGCTGGCTCCCTCTTTCGTACGGTCTCCCTGCAAGGCATGGACCAAGGCTGGGGGCGGTCAGGGACACCCTAGGGCACCTGATCCAGTTGAGAGCAGTCGTACGGGTTCCAGAGTACCAGTGCGGCACTGGTTGATACTCAATTTATTTTGTGGTCCCCAAAAAGGAGGGCTCTTTCTGTCCCATTCTCGACATAAGCATGTGAACAGGTGTTTACGGGTACCTCGCTTTCACATGGAAATGTTGAGGTCCATTATCATAGCGGTGTGAGAAGGGGGGGAGTTCTAGACATCCCTCGATCTCACGGAGGCCTATTTGCATATCCCTGTGTGTCCAGAGCATCACCAGTTCCTACGCTTTGTGGTGCCCATGGGGCACTTTCAGTTTCGGGCATTGTCCTTCAGGCTAATGATGGCTCCTCATACCTTCATGAAGGTGATGATGGTGGCGGCGGCGCTTCGCCAAGAAGGCATCCTGTTACACCCATACTTCGACGACTGGCTCATCTGGGCAAAGTCAAAGCATGAGCGCAAGCAGGCCACAACAAGGGTGGTAGACTTCCAGCAGATTTTCGGATGGGTGATAAATATGGCCAAGAGTCACTTGGTACTGTCCCATGTCATTGAGTACCTGGGGGCTTGGTTTGACACCCACGTCGGAAGAGTGTATTTGTCGGACCAAAGGGCACAAGGTCTGCAGCGGCTAGTTCGACAGTTCCTGCATATGAAGCAGCTGACAGCGTGGCATTATCTGCAACTGATAGGAACCATGATAGTACCATCAAACTGGTCCCATGGGCATGCGCGCACATGTGACCATTGCAGAGAACGCTCCTGCGCAAGTGGTCGCACCAGATACATCCTTTGTCGCAGCCTATGCCATGTCCGAAGGAGACAAAGAGGACACTCAAGTGGTGGTTAAGAAGTTAGCAGTGGGGATGCCGCTTGAATTGCCAAAGTGGATCCCCTTGATGACGGATGCCAGCCACTCGGACTGGGGGGTCCACTATGTAGGCTCGATTGCACAGGGGCGCCGGACACAGGAAGAAGCGGTTTGGCCCATTAACAGACTAGAGATGTGGAAGGTCTTCTTAGCTCTGCAGAGGTTTTGGCCCAGGCTGCAGGGGAAGACAATCCGGGTCTTCTCGGACAATGTGGCCATAGTAGCCTATATCAATTGACAAGGGGACACAGGCAGCGTACAGTTGTAGTAGGAGTCAAAAAGGTGGTTGACGTAGATGGAAGAGCACCTCAAAACACTGTGTGCCGTGCAAGTGACAGGAACAGAGAATGTGACAGCCGATTACTTAAGCTGAGTCCGCATGGATCTTGGAGAGTGGACACTTTGTCAGGAAATCTTCGACCAGATAGTGCAAAGATGGGGTCTTCCAATTATCGATCTCATGGCGGTTTGCTTCCACCAAAGCCAGCTGAGTTTTCAGCAGGAGAAGAGAAAGGATGACGGAAGGCTTGGATGCCCTGGTACAGAGGTGGCCCACAGAGGGGATTCTCTGTCTTTCCACCGTGGGCTCATAGGCTGGGTGGTGCAATTCATCAAGGCTCAACGAGGAAAGGTTATTCTAATTACCCCGAATTGGCTGAGACGCCCCTGGTATGCAGACTTGGTCAGGCTGAAAGCAGGTCGGCCGTGGTGTCTCTCAGCCAGGGCAGATCTTCTAGGGGCCAGTGCTAATGCCTCAGGTGGATTGATTCTCGCTTATGACATGGCTCTTGAATGGGCTAGGTTGAGAAGGTGTGGCTACTCAGGGTCAATAATTGCCATGTTGAAGGCTTGTAAGAAATCTATTTCACTCTCTTACATTGGGGTATGTGGTGTAGTCCGTTCTTGGCTACTGTGCCGAAAGTACTTGCTTTCCTTCAGGTGGGGTTGAAAAGGGATTGGTAGTTCCCTGAGGGTTCAAGTAGCAGCCATTACTTGTTATCGCTGTAAGATCCCCAGGAAGTGTTGTTGGGAGCTGACTCGGATGTGGTCTGCTTCCTGAAGGCGGTCAGGCAGCTGTGCCCACCGTTGCAATCGGTGGTTCCTCCTTGGGATCTTAATCTCGCATTATCTGTTTTAGCATATGAGCTATTTGAACCTCTGAGCTCCTGCACCTTGAAGGACTTAACCCTTAAGACAGGCTTCCTGGTAGCGATTTGCTTGGCTCGACGAATTTCTGAACTACAAACTTTGTTGTGCAAGGAGCTGTTCCTCTCTATTTCAAAGGAGAAGGTGGCTCTCTGTCCCGTGTCTTCCTTTTTGCCCAAAGTAGTATCAGTTTTTTACATGAATCAGCCGGTTTCTTTGTCGGCGCTGTCCGATCCACAGTGGCATCTCCTAGATGTCTGCCGGATCTTGTGGAGATATTTGAAGAGAACAGCTCAGTTTCATAAGTCGGATCATTTGTTTGTTCTGTTTGGGGGGCTGCGCAGAAGTGAATCTGCAGCCAAGGCTTTCATAGCTAGATGGGTCAAGGAAGCAATTGCTTCTGCATACGTGTTGAGAGGGAAGTCTGTGCCGGAGGAGCTGAGGGCTCATTCGACCAGGGCTCAGGCAGCCACCTGGGCGGAGTTCAGCTTGGTGCCACCCGGCAGAGATTTGTAGGACGGCCACGTGATCTTCCCTGGACGTCCAAGCGGCAGCGGTGATTCAGGCTGGATTCATGGGCCCCTCCCATCGTTAGTACTGCTCTGTTACATACCAGAGATGTGGGACTGGACTGGAGGGACAATAAGGAAGGTAAAATTAGACCTTACCTGCTAATTGGGTTTCCTTGAGGAACTCCAGTCCATTCCTGGATTCCTCCTTAGCGTTGCAATGTGTGAACATTGCGATCTTGGGCCTGAAGAATGTCAGCATTGACTTGGGGGGGGGTCTGGGGAAACCTTTGCTTGCGTAGTTTCCGCGTTCAGGAATGGTGAGTTTTGATGGGACTGCTGTTTGTAGTCTTGCCTGGGGCATGGCCGCTCTAGGTTTCTTTACCTGGATGGGGGAGGATGAACATGCTCCATGGGCAAGCTTACTCATACCGGGGTCCGAATGTATGTAGATAGTTTGGTTAGTACTGTTTTGAGTACTTATTTGTTGCTCCTGTGAGTCTGCTTTGTCAATACGTTACTGGGGCTGGAAGGCGGAATCTGCTGCCTAAGTATTGTGATGTTATCAAGAAAATGACATGCTCATTCTCCAAGCTTCTGGTGGGGGTTGACTATTCAGAGGTGCGGGACTGGACTGGAGTTCCTCAAGGAAAGCCAATTAGCAGGTAAGTCTAATTTTACCTTGGTAATTGTCACAGTGCATCAAGGCGAGTTCCTCACCGCCCTGGACCTGATGGCAGCGTACCAGATCGCATCTGACCAGTGGGTCCTTGAGATCATTCACAAAGGCTATGCGCAGGAGTTTGCACAGCCCTTCTTCGTATCGCCCTACAAGGCCCCAGGCAAGCTGCAGGCCGTCAGACACCCTGCAGCATCTCATGCAGCTTGAGGCAGTGGTGCTGATCCTCAAAGACAAGTTAGGTACTGGTCATTATTTCATATACTTTGTGGTGGCCAAGAAGAAAAGCTCTTTCAGGCCCATTCTCTACCTCAAGTATGTCAACAGGGCCCTCTGCGTTCTGCACCTCCGGATCAAAACGCTACATTTGGTAATTGTCGTAGTGCATCAAGGCGAGTTCCTCATTGCCCTGGACCTGACTGCAGCATACCTTCATGTGCCCATCAAGCCCAAACACCAATGGTTTCTTCAGTTTGTGGTGCCGATGGGCAACTTTCAGTTTCAGGCCCTTCCATTCGGTCTGGCCACAGCTCCTTATCTTTATCTTTATTAAAACACTTGATATACCGCCCAGGCCGAAGCATCAGGGCGGTGTACAATCATAAAATCAACGACTGCTAAAAGGAAAGGAACGCCATAAAATAATAGGACAGAGGTAGAGACAGTAAGACAAAGAAATAAAATCAGGTAAATAAAACAGATGGCAGGGAGCCTGGGTGCAGGAGGGCAACAATCGGGAAAGGAGGGGGGGAAGATAAAGGGAAAAGGGGAAGGGGGAGGCGCGGCTAGGGAGTGGAAACACCATCAGCAGAGGGGGGGAGATCAAAAGCCTGACAAAAAAGATGTGTCTTAAGGAGGGTCTTGAAACGGGTGTAGGATAATTCAGTGCGGAGTGGGAGGGGAAGGGAGTTCCAGAGGGCAGGGGCTAAGAAAAAGAAGGCAGAGTGACGGGTAGATTCAAGATGGGCCTGAGTAGGTGATGGGAGAAAGAGACGATTACCGTGAGACGAACGTAGGAAACGGGGAGAGGGCTGTAGACGAATGATGTCAGCTAGGTACCGGGGGGAATCAGAGTGAAGAGCTTTGTGAGCAAGAATAAGCACCTTGAACATAAACCGGAATTTAACAGGAAGCCATTGTAAAGAAAGGAGACAAGGTGAGACATGGGCATGAATGGAAGAAGCAGTAATGAGACGGGCAGCGGCATTTTGGATAAGTTGAAGACGGCGAAGTTGATAGGAAGGAAGACCAGCAAAGACAACATTACAATAGTCAAGATGAGAAATAACCAGAGACAGAACGAGAGTGACTAGGGAGGAGGAGGGGAGAATGGAACGAACAGCCTTGATACGACGTAAATGAAAAAAGGAGGAACGTACAACGGAGGAAATGTGATCGTGAAAAGAAAGAGACGAGTCTAGGATAATACCCAGGTAGCGAAGGGTTGGGGCGGAAGGAATGGGGTGAGAGCCCATGACAGGTTGAAGGGAGGGGGGGGGAAGACCAAAAGTAACCCAAAGCGCAGATGATTTTGCAGGGTTAGCATGCATAAAGTTTGTGTCAAACCAGGAAGCGATAGAGGACAGACAGGAGTTCAAGAGGCCCAGATCCGGAGAGGAAGGGGAGGTATGGTGGACCAAGAGAATGTCATCGGCATAGATATAGAAGGAAAGGGTGGATTGTTGGATTAACAGGGCCAGGGGGGCAAGGAAGACATTGAAAAGCAGAGGGGCTAGAATGGAACCCTGGGGAACACCACAGGTAGCGGGGGTGGGGGGAGACGCCGAGGTGCCGGAGTGAACTGAAGAAGGTACGACAGGAGAGGAAAGAGTGAAACCACCGAAAAACAGTGCCACAGATGCCAAAGTCAGACAGACGAGACAGAAGGGTATGGTGATCGACCACGTCAAACGCAGAAGACAGATCCAGAGAAACCACACTAGACATATCACCACGGTCGTGAGAACGGTGAAGTTCAGAAAGCAAGGCAGAAAGAATAGTTTCAGTACTATGACCAGAGCGGAACCCAGATTGGCGGGGGTGGAGGGCGTGAGTAGAATCGAGGTGAGAGGTTAGCTGAAGAAAGACGAGTTTTTCAAGGACCTTAGACAAAAAAGAAAGGTTGGAGACAGGGCGCCAATTAGCAGGGGAAGAGGGATCAAGGGAAGGCTTTTTCAGAAGGGGACGGACAATAGCATGCTTCCAACGGGAGGGGAATAGACCGGAAGTGAGACTAGAGTTGAAAATAGAGAGAATAGAGGGCACAAGTGCAAGGTTAGGATTGAGCAACCAGGAAGAGGGCAGTGGATCGAGGGGGCAAGTGGTATGACGAGCAGACGAGATAACCTGAATGAGTTCAGAGGAGGAAATGGGAGAAAAAGAACACCAGCTGTGCGGAAAGGTGCGAGAGGGAGGCGATGTAGACTGAGAAGAGGGAGAGACAAGGGGGGATAGGGGGGGAGACAAGGGGGGCGGGCAGGAAGAGAAAGAAGAACGAAGGGAAAGAGTTTTATTGGTGAAAAATGAGGCGAGAGTGGAGGGACTAGGGGGAGGGTCGGAGGGAGCAGAAGGGGTGGAGGAGATGGATTTGAGGACAAGAAAAAGACGTCTAGCGGAATTCGATGATGTAGAAATGAGGTGTGAATAATGAGAGAGTTTAGCGGAGGAGATTGCGGAACGGTAAGAGAGATGAAGAAGCTGATAGTGAGACCGAGAGGCAGGTGTGCGGAGCTTCCTCCAATTCCGCTCCGCACGACGAAGATTGGAACGAAGAAGGAGGAGGCCAGAGTGGAACCAAGGATGGTGAGAGGCTGGGCGAGGGGCCATGGGGCGAAGAGGTGCCACGGCATCAAGGGCAGCAGAAAGAGAAGAAGACCAAAGGTCAACCTGATGATCAACCGAGAAGGAGGGAAACTCTGGGGGGAGGAGAGTTTGAGCTGGAGGGAAGGAAAGCAGGGAGTTTGGAGTGAAATGACGTCTGAGAGATGGCACAGAGAAGGGAATGGGGGCCGGTGGCGCAGAAAAGGGGAGGGGGAAAGTGAAAGAGGCAGTGATGATCAGACCAGGGAACAGGGGTAGAGAGAATATTAGAGGGGAGAAAAGGTGAGGGATCAAGGGTGAGGATCAGATCCAGAGATCGACCGGAAGCGTGAGTAGGGCAGAGAACATGTTGGGTGAAAGACAAATCAGAAAACAAGGAGGAGAGAGCCTTGTCGCGGGGATGGGAAGGAGGATCCAAATGAGCATTAAGGTCACCCAACGTGACCAAGTGCGGAGAGAGAAGGGTAGCATCCGAGAGAGTATTTAGCAGAGAATCCCAGAGATCAGGACGTAGGGAAGGGGGGACATACAGGAGAAGAAAGTAGATAGGAGTAGAATTAGAACGAACCAGGAGGGATTTGGGATAGGCAGGAGGAGAGGTGATACCAGGGAAAAGGAGAGGGAAGACCTATAAATGAGCGCCACCCCACCGCCAGAGCGACGAAGGCGGGGGGTATGAAAGGCAGAGAAACCAGGTGGAAGACATTGATGAAGGAGGGCGTCCTCTCCCTCACGGAGCCAAGACTCCATGATGAAGAGGGCATCCAGGGAATGTTGAAGGAGAAGATCATGAACCAGGTGAGTTTTAGAGCGAATGGAACGGCAGTTAAGGAGGGCAAAGGAGAGCGTGAGGAGAGGAACAGCTGAAGAGGGCATAGAGGAGGAGGGAACAGAGGCAGAGGGCACCAGACGAGAGGAACAGTGGAGAAGATTGAGAGGGTTACGGGCCAGCAGACCAGGGAGGACATGGGGTAGAAACAGTGAGCGATGTCCCCAGTGAACGGGAATGGCGGTCATGGCCTGAGGAGAGGACGTAGGAGAGGCAGATAAAGGCAAGAGCGTTATGAGACAGAGCGAAGCAAACAGGATAGTTAATAGTGGCACAAAATATCCGAAACAGTAATGAGAACAGCCAGAAAGAAAAGAGGGGGACAGGCCAGAGGGGCAGTGCGGAGGGAACGAGTACAAACCAGGAGGGGAGAGATGGTGTTTCGAGTCGCCCCTTCAAGGGGCAGCTTCTCTTCGGGGAGGATCTCGAGAAGCTGGTTAAGGAGCTGGTGGTCGTGGCAGTGGTTTTGCATCAGGATGATGTATTAGTGCATCCCTATTCAGATGACTGGTTGATCAGGGTGAAGTCATTTGAGGAGCGTGGCATGCAGACTCGCTGGGTGCTAAAGATGCTCCAGGAGTTGGGCTGGGTGATCAGTCTTGACAAGAGCAGATTGACCCTGACTCAGGATCTCCTTTACTTGGGGGCACATTTCAATATAGCCCTCGGTCGGGTGTATTTCCTGCTGGAGCGGGCTCGGAAGTTATAACAGCAGATTCAAAAGTTCTTACGTCAAACTGCTCCGTCAGCCTGGTCATATCTTCAGGTACTGGGGTCGATGGCAGCAGTGCTGGATCTGGTGCCATGGGCATGTGCTCACATGAGACCATTGCAGAGGTCGCTAATGTTGCAGTGGTCTCCGCAGGCTCACTTGCTGTCCAAGAAGCTACCCAGTCTTCATTGTGACTGGATTCTGCAAATCTGTTAGCAGGGATGCCTTTGGAGGCTCTGGAGTGGACAACAGTAACAGCAGGCGCCAGTCTCTCGGGGCGGGGGTACCCTGCTTAGCCCAGGTGATTCAAGAGTAATGGACAGAGGAACAGAAGCAGTGCTCCATCAACTATCTGGAGATGCAGGCGGTGTTTCTAGTATTCAAAGCCTTCCAGTTGCTGATTTTGCGGAAAGCACTGCACGTGTTCTTGGACAATGCCACAATAGTGGCCTAGATCAATCACCAGGGGGGCATGGGAAGCACAGTCCTTCCGGAAGGGATCATGCCACTTCTTCAGTGGGCAGAACAGCATGTCCTGGCGCTGTCAGCAGCACATGTGGCCAGAAAGGCAAACGTCCAGGCCGACTTCCTCATCCGCAGCCACCTACACATGCAAAGAAGAGAGAGAAGCCTCCCCTCCCCCCCGGGTTCAATCCGGGGGGATGGTCTCTGGAAGACTCTGTTTTAAGCAATAATGCGGCAATGGAGGGTGCCAGTGATGGATCTTATGGTGTCCACAGCAAATACTAAGGCCTCTCGCTTCTTCAGTCAGTGTAGGAAGAGAATGTCAGAGGGCCCCAAAGCTCTGGCGCAGCCCTAGCCATCGGGTGGGGGGGAGCTTTCTCTTCCTGCCATGGCTGCTCATAGGCAGACTGATTCAGAGGATAGAAGTGCACCGTGGTTTGGTGATACTGTGGCTCTGGACTGGTCTGGGTGACCCAAAAATGCAGACATGACCCATCTGCTTGTGTGGGAACCCTTGGTGCCTGCCAGCGCAGATGACCTGCTATCGCAAGGCTCGATTTACATGCCCCAAGTGGATTGCTTCTTGCTTGTGGCCTGGCTTTTGAAAGGGCACAGTTAAGGAAGAGGAAATATTCCTCGCAGGTGATCTCCACTTTGCTACGGACTCACAAGCATTCCACCTCTCTGTTGTATGTGAGAGTGTAGTGGGTGTTCGAAGATTGGTGTGCGAGCCAAGGGCGACAGACTCTCTCAGCATCTATCCCGCAGATTCTGGCATTTCTGCAGGCTGGAGTGGAAAAAAGGGTGTCTGGACCTCAATTCTTTGCATGTGTAGGTGGCTGCGTTGGCTTATTATCGGGGGCGTGTGCAGGGGGTCTCCCTAGCGGCATACTTGGATGTAGTCCACTTGTGGGCGGTAAAACAGTTTTGACTGCCTATGCATGCGGTGGTTCCAGTCTGGGATTTCAGCCAGGTATTGTCTGTGTTGATGGAGGCACTGTTCGAGCCCTTGGAGGGCTCACTCTCCACCGTTTTGAGCCCTCAAAGACTTCACTCTCAAGGTGGTTTTTCTGGTGGCGATTTGCTCAGCTAGGTGCATCTCAGAGTTGCAGGCCCTCTCATGTCGGGAACCCTTTCTCCTCTGTGCCAAGGAGAAAGTGACTTTACATCCTTTTGCAGTCCTCTTTGCCCAAGGCTGTTTCCAATTTCTATTTGAACCAGGCGGTAGTCCTGCCGGCGATTTCCAATTCGGCGGACCAGCAGTTGCAGAAGCTGGATGTCCGTAGAGCGCTTCGTCAGTATCTTCAGTGAATGGAGGTTTTTCGTAAATCAGACCATCTATTTTTCCTCCTTGGAGGACTTCAGTGGAGCGAGATGTCCTCCAAAGCTCCCATCTCCGCCGAGTGAAGGAGGCAATTTCCTCAGCGTGCCTTCTTCAGAAGAGGTCGCTGCCTGCAGGATTGCAGGCACATTCTACCAGAGCGCAGGCATCTTCCTGAGCTGAATTCAGTCTCGTGCCTCCAGCAGAGATCTGCAAAGCGGCTACCTGGTTGTCGTTGCATACTTTTGCGCCACTATTGGTTGGATGTGCAGGCATGGGAGGACGCACAATTTTGGGCGCTGGTTTTACAAGCTGGCCTCGCAGGTCCCTTCCTCTCTTGACTGGATTGAACTGGAGGGATGATATGGAAGGTGAAATTTTCTTTCCTTGAGCCTTCCAGTACATTTCAGAACTCACCCTCTGAGTTTTCTGGGTGAGGCTTCCTGGTCTGTTGCTTACAGTGAGAAGCCAGTGGCCCATTTAGGCATTAGACAATACTGACAGTTTCTGGCCTCTCGATAGGGGAGCAGTTGCTAGCTGACTGTCCTTAGAGAGGATATTTGAGTCTGAAAGAGCATCTGTAGATAGTTTTTGCATTTTACTGTTCTGCTTTGCCATTTGCTACTGACTTAAGTGGGGGGGGGGCTAGTTCCGTTCCCTTCCCTTATAGTGTGACTGCTGTAACTGGAAAACAGCCCAGGAGCCTGGACTGGAGGGACTCAATGAGAAAATTAACTTTGATGGTGAAATTCGGCCTTATCTGCAAAACAATAGATTCTGACATCAGGGGAGCGTAAGGCTTGAGGTTTGCCCACCAACACCTTGAACCAAACCTCTGGAGTTGGCCCTGCCATGGAGTAAGTATAAATCCTGGCATAGGGAATTGTAGCCTTACACGCGCATTCTTTATATGGCAAATACATACGTAGATTTGTTGTCCTACCTAGGCCACACCCATACATGCCTCTGATGCGCTCTTTCGAAACGCCCATGTACTAAGGACGCTCGTGTAAACTGCACCCTTTCTAAAATGGCCTTTTACACGTAGATGCGATTTACATGTGTATATACCTAATTAGCCACATGTAAATCACGAATAGCATTTCTAAAATAGCCCAATATTTTATAACATGTGCCCATCTCTGGACATAGCTACACCATCTTCCGGGCAGCTGTAAAGTGTGGATCAGCATTTGCACACTGCAGGAGCTGATTTCTGTGTGACCCATTTATAAAGCCACTTAAACGCCTCTGTTACCTCTATTAACTAGGCTTATCGGTGTCTTTTTCCAGATTTGCCATAGACTCCCTGTTATAAAGTTTAAACCCTCCCCCCCCCACCCCTTTATGTGTTTGTTTACGGGAAAAAAAGATGCTTTGAGATTGTATGGGTCTAGCATGTACTTCATGAAGGCGCTTTGTCTGTTTGCTCTTGCACGGGGGATCAGGGCAGGAATTTAAAAAAGAAAAAGCAGAGGGGTATGGTAGGCGCAGAGAGAGTCTGGGCATGTGTTTTGCAATAAGACTCCATATAAAAGGATCAATAGGACTGTCCCCAGGCTAGCAACATGTGCAGTAAAAGCTGCCTGCAATGTCTGTCTCTCTCTCTCTTAGGGACATCGTATAGATATGATTGGAGACTGATCACACACCCCAAGGATTACAGCGGGGAAATGGAAGGGAAGCACTCGCAGGTCCTGAAACTGTCCAAGGTGAGCGCTGTATGGACAGTGCACTAGGCAATGCCCACGGAGTTAGAAATTCAAAGCAGTTAATAATGAATGTAATTTACAAGCAAGGGACGCACACTTCAGAGTTAGAGCATTAAACTGCTAAGGGACAGTATTTCACTCATAGCCATCTTGTGGGTAAGAGGGCATAGGTCTGTGCTTCTGCAGTAACCCTGCCCCAGCACTATAATTTCCTTCCTGCTTGGAGGCAGAGCCATGCACATGAGCACTTGGGGGCCTTGCTGCGGCTGATTCATACTGTGCCTCAGATGCCCTTGATTTCATTAGAAGCTTCTTAGGAGAGGCATATTTTGGGCTACTAATACCTTGAGTAAGTGGAAGTGACACTGTTGCATGCAGAAAGCGTCAAAATGCTCGTACCTAGGATGATGATGAAACGAGAACTGCTTTTCTTCTGTCTCTCCAGGCAGCAGACAGAGGGTGGAAACACGTGCTGTTGCTGCCATGGTCTTATTTAACCTTATTGGTTTTTCTGTCCTCTTCCAAGCTAACTCTCGGACTGTATGAATTCAAAGTGATAGTTGATGGAGAAAATGCACATGGTGAGGGATATGTGAATGTAACCGTTAATCCAGGTACGTGGAACAGTTTTGGTATTTTAATCTTTCTGATGGTGATAATGTAATATTTGACCTCTATAGAACTACTTAGCACCTGGATGAGCGGATGAGGCGTCGGTATTTAGATTCTTGAATAGCTGTCCCAGTTTTTATTTGTACAATTACCTGTCTTAGTATTATTTTCCTCAATTACCATTTCATGGGCCATATGAACTAACGAGTTTTCTCCATTTTCTGGCTATGGGCCCTCAGCTGGAAGCTCTAGAGTACCACCATATGATTTGTAATAACCTGCTAAGCTCTTCAGTAATGATGACTGAAGTGATAGGAAACGTTTGGCTTGGTCATTATCGCATGCTTTGAATACCTGATCAGACTGTTATAATTGAAGTAGTTTCTCATTTATGTAAATATAATAGCTAGTGTATAGATTTCCTTTCTTTTCTCTTCACCTCTATCATGTCATACTTTGGCTATGTTGTATCACTGATAGGACCTCAGCAGTGTGGCATGGGTGTAACAACAGCATTATAGCCATAAATCTGTGGCCTTTGCAGAATCCCATTTGCTCATGTGTTGTATTTATTTATTTAACAATGTTTCTATACCGCCTTATTTAATCAAGGCAGTTTACATTAAACTTTAACTGTTACAGAAAACTTGCATGTAAAAACAATAAAACTTCAAACAATCACAGAAACCTTTCTGTGGGGGAAGAGGGGAGAGGGTAAGCTGGTATATGTTAGTGTTTTGGTTACTGGCACTTTTCTTTGTCTCTCTCCCACTTCCTCCCCAGAGCCTCGTGTGAACCAGCCACCAGTGGCCATCGTATCCCCACGATACCAGGAGATCTCCCTACCAACTACTTCCACGGTCATTGATGGCAGTCGTAAGTCCATTCTCTTCTGCTTTTGAGGAAGGACGAGACTCTCTGTGCAAGGGAGAATCCAGAAATCCAACTGCATCATTCTGTCTTGGTGTGGTACGGTCTGTGTGAGATTTACCCTGACAAAGGGAAAATGGGCAAAATTAAGTCTACAAAGCACTTAGGAATCTGTAGATCACAGATGATTATTTATTATTATTACTACTATTTATTCATTAGCATTTAGCTCAAACCTTTCCAGGTGAGTTACAATCATGTATTGTAGGCATTGCCCTGTCCCCAGAGGGCTTAAAATCTAAGTTTGTAGCTGAGACAGCGGAGGGTTAAGTGACAGGCCACAAGGAGAGTCAGTGGGAATCGAACCCTGGTCTTTCTGGTCCCAGGCTGCTGCTCCGCTCATGCCTCCTAATAATTGCTGTGTCATTATATAAGGGGCCCAGAAGTGCCTGTTATGGTATAAATGTGCTAGTTCATGCATCTCCTAGCCTCCCACGGAAATTTTCAACCTTTCCCCTAAAGCGACCATTCCAGAAGAGTTTCCTTGAAAGCCATTAGATTGAGATTCACCCACGTCATGCTACCCATGTTTGGGTAATAATTTGTGGCAATGCAAAGAAAGCAAAAATAAAGATTGGAAGTAGTACACTGTGTGTGCTTCCTTGATCCCAGGAATCGCATTGCTTTCCCCCACACTCCTATAAAAGAATATGTGGTAACATCTAATGTTGTGATTTCATTCTGCAGAGAGACTTCTCTGCTTTTTTGGTCTCCTGCAGGCCACACTGCATCCTCTTCTGCAATTAATAGTAAAAGTATTGAAAAAAAATGAAAGCAAAATGTGACTAGATCAGTGCTTCTCAACCCTCTCCTGGAAGCATATCTAGCCAGTCCGGTTTTCAGGATATGCATGTGCATGAGATGGATTTGCATGCAGTGGGTCTCCCATATAAGCAGATTTATCTCGTGATAATCCTGAAAACTTGATTGGCTAGATGAGCCTCCAGGAGAAGGTTGAGTACTGGACTAGATGAAGCCAGAAGTGGTAGGGAAATCACGCCTTGCTGCTCAGTAGCTTCTATAACAATAGGCTGGCTATAAATTCATTGCATGAAATGACACGTTGCTTTCTTCCTGCCCTCAGAAAGCACAGACGATGATAAAATTGTTAGCTATCGCTGGGAAGAGCTGAAAGGACCTCTGAGAGAAGAGAAGGTGTCTGCTGACACTGCCATATTAAAGCTTACCAACCTGGTACCAGGCAGCTATATGTTCAGGTAAGTAATGGGGAAATGTTCCTTTGCGTCCCCCTAGTCCAGTCCCGGAACCTTAGAGTCTAGAACGTCCTCCAGCAGCCTTGGAGACTGAATGATGTCATTGTTCTAATGTCACCGGTACAAGTAGGCTAACACCGCCCCCCCTTTCACCAATACTTCAGTCTCCAAGCAGCTAGTGAGACATCTGAGCCTGGGACTGGGCTCAGTTGTAACAAACAAGTAGAGCTAGATTATTATTATTTAAATTTATCTGACTTGAATCAAATTTTTGATTAGATTTTTGTCTTTTTGGTTTTAGGAGTGCTGCTGCTGGTGATGCTTCCTGCTGGGCTATAGTGATTCTTTTCATCCTTTTTGATTTGCCCCCTCCCTCTCTGCTTTCATGCTTTTTCTATCTTGGAGTTAATTTTTCCCCATCCTCTAAACGAGCAGGGGCTTGCAAGGAGCTTTTTAAAGGTTTAGCGGGGGTAGAGCCTCCCGAACCCGATAAGAGGGGTGAGGAGCAGGTGGAAGGAAAGAAAAAGGCAACAGCGCCGCACAGCCCTTAACAGGGAAAGGCTTGCAGGACATTTTTTGGTGTGTCCGACGCCGGAGCCGAAGCTGCGGAACAGCTGAGCTCCGGCGCAGTGAACTCCTCTTCCCTACGTTGGAGTTTAAGGTAGGTGGGGAAAGAGCTGGCGGTTGGCTAGGTGGTGTTGAAAGCGCCTTGTTGCCGTTAGTTGTTTTGCACGCGCATGAACTGCGCGCGGCAGGCTCAGGAGTGTTCAGCTTAAGCAGGTTATTTGTTTTGCACGCGCGTGAACGGCGCGCGGCGGCTTCAGGAGGTTTTAGCTTAAGCAGGAAACAAGCAGCAGTCATCTTTATTTCATTTTTATTTGCGGTTTAACTTTATTATTGTTTAGCCCTCGTTTAATAATCATTTTAGTCTGGGGCACCTAGGCTTTTAATATTGCAGTCTTAGGTTTAAAAAAAGAAAAAGATAGTAATAGTTAATATCACAACTATTTCTGGAAATTTGGTTAATGATAGTCATAATCTCCAGTAATTATTATAAGATGCCGGCTAAGCCGCGATGTTTAGTTTGTGGCTCGCGGCGTGGAGAAGTAATGGATTCGGGTGTGTGCAAGTCATGCACTTTGGAGCCCGATGGTGCAAATAAGGCCCAAGGGAGTTCCTCGGGAGGTCATGTTGGTTTGACAGGGGAACTGGGTAATTCTCTGCCGCCTGCTTTAAGTCCAGTGCAGACAGGGCCAAGGCCATCTACTGAGGTTGATTCTCTGGTGCTTCAATCTATGAGCTCAGGAGATGTTCCTCATTCTATTCCTCCTAATTTCTATTCGCTTATGACTCAGGCCTTGGAGCTCCTGCAGCCTATGTTGGGGGTTTCTTCTCAAACTTCAAAGGGTAAGAAGCGTACTGGGTCTGTATGTCTACCCGAGGAGGAGGCCGGGTTAGCAAAGATCAGTAAACTGGCGGTAACTGATAGTCTTCTCGAAGAAGTGTTGGAGGGTGCGGACGATGTTGATCAGTCCTCGGAGATTGAGTTAGAGGAAGGAGAGTTGCCAGAAGAAGAACAACAAAGTAGAGTTGTCAGAGTATTTCGTAAAGAGGAATTGCCTGCTTTGATTTCTGAGACTCTCAGGTCTCTTAATATGCCTGCAGGCGAGTCTATAGCGGAGGAATCTTTGGAGGATCCGCTTTTGCAGGCGGTGCGGAAGTCCCAGCGGGTTTTTCCAGTTCATAGAGTTTTTAAGTCTATGATTCAAGAAGAGTGGGACTGTTCTGAGGCAGCTCTTCGAGGTTCTAGATTTTTAACTCGTCTCTTTCCCTCTTTCAGATCAAGATAAGGAGCTTTTTCGCTCTCCTAAAGTGGATGCTGCGGTTTCGGCTGTAACCAAGAAAACTACGATTCCGGTTGAAGGGGCCGTGGCATTAAAGGATGTTCAGGACCGGAAATTAGACACTTTGCTTAAGCAGGTGTTTGATATTGGCGCCCTCTCCTTGCATGCCTCGATAGCGGGGGCATGGGTCGCGAGAGGATGTTTACGATGGTCACAAAAGTTGCAGGTAGATCAGATAAATGAGCAGTTAGATGAAGTAACTCTGGAGTCGGGCGCTGCTTATTTATCGGACATTCATTATGATCTTATCCGGGCACTGGCTAAAAGTATGGCCTCTGTAGTGGCGGCCCGAAGATACCTTTGGTTGCGTAACTGGTCAGCGGACGCTTCCTCTAAGGCTCGTCTTAGTAAGTTACCATTTAGGGGTAAGCTTTTGTTTGGTGAGGATTTGGAAAAGTTAGTTAAAGAACTTGGGGAGTCCAAGGGCGGTCGTCTGCCAGAAGATAAGCCTAGGCAGAATCGAGATGCTGGGGGGCTCCCGAGGAAATTCTAGAGTTTCGTAGATTTCGGACACCTCGTTTTAACCAGCCCCAGTGGGGAAGGTTCTCAGTACGGGATCAGGGATTTCGAAATTTCCGGGGAGCCGGCAGGGGGTTTTCGCAGTTTCAGTCCCCAAACCTTAAGAAATCCCAATGAGATGAGACAGGCTCAGGCAGGGTTTATTCCCGTGGGAGGAAGGTTGAGGGATTTTTACCCTGCCTGGGTCCAAATTACCACAGATCAGTGGGTTTTAGAAATCATTCGAGAAGGTTATGCTCTAGAGCTTCTTTGGCCCGTGTCAGATTCCTTTGTTCAATCTCCTTGCAGCACTCCGCAAAGAGTCCGCGCAGTTGCAGAGACGCTGCAGCGTTTACTACAGCTTCAGGCAGTAATACCCGTTCCTGCGGAACAGTGCGGCCTCGGTCGGTACTCCATCTATTTTGTAGTGCCAAAGAAAGAGGGCACTTTTCGGCCGATTCTAGATTTAAAAAGGGTAAATCGCTGTCTTCGGATTACCCACTTCAGGATGGAGACGCTACGCTCTGTCATCGCGGCTGTGAAGGCAGGCGAATTCCTAACGTCATTAGATCTGACAGAAGCTTATTTACATATCCCCGTGCGGAAGGATAATCAAAGATTTCTGAGATTCGCTCTGCCTATGGGGCATTTTCAATTTCAGGCGATGCCTTTCAGATTGGCAACAGCTTCGCGAACGTTCACCAAGGTTATGGTGGTGGTAGCGGCTGCACTACGCAAGGAAGGTGTACGGGTGCATCCTTATTTAGACGACTGGCTGATTCGAGCAAAGTCAAGGCAGGAGAGTCTGATGGCCACCGCGCGGGTAGTACAGTTGATGGAGAGCCTAGGCTGGGTGGTCAATTTTGCAAAGAGCAAGTTGGAGCCCACACAGTCTCTAGAATATTTAGGAGCACGTTTCAAAACAACGAAAGCTGCGGTTTTCCTCCCGAGCCCCAGAGTTCAAGGGTTGAGGGAGATGGTGAGTCGGTTTCTAGCCAGACAGGCGCCGACAGCGTGGCATTATCTGCAATTACTGGGCACAATGGCGGCCACAATCGAAGTTGTACCGTGGGCCAGAGCTCATATGCGTGCATTGCAGGGGGCACTTCTGCAACGATGGTCTCACCAGAAAGATGTATTGACTCGGCGCCTAATCTGTCCTCCAGAGGTTCGTCAGGATCTTCTCTGGTGGTTAGCGGTGGAGCATCTGGAGGCGGGTATGCCTCTGGAGCCTCCATTGTGGAGTTTGCTAACGACGGATGCAAGCCTCACAGGTTGGGGGGCTCATTTCCAAGGCAGGTTTGTCCAAGGTCTCTGGTCACCGGAGGAACAGACTTGGTCCATCAACCATCTAGAGATGAGAGCTGTGAGTTTGGCGTTGCAGGAATTTCAGGAATCTCTGAGTCAGTTGGCAGTAAGGGTGCTCTCCGACAATGCGACAACAGTAGCCTACATCAATCGTCAAGGAGGAACCGGCAGTCTGGCTCTGCAAATGGAGGCAAGTCAGCTTTTGAAGTGGGCAGAGCGCAATCTGTCGGCTCTTTCCGCTCAACATGTCGCAGGAGTGGACAATGTGGAAGCGGATTTTCTAAGTCGTTGCAGAGTAGACCCAGGAGAGTGGCAGCTTCACCCGGAAGTGTTTGCGTTGTTGGTACAACGATGGGGGATTCCCCTAATGGATCTGATGGCAAGTTTCGAGTCGGCGCAGGTGTTGCGATTTTTCAGCAGAAGGTGGGAACGAATGTCCGAAGGCCTCGATGCCTTAGCACAGAAATGGCCGGAAGACGGTCTCCTTTACGTGTTTCCGCCGTGGACTCTGATAGGGCGTGTACTACAACGGGTGGAGAGACATCGAGGTCGGGTGTTGCTAATAGCGCCCGATTGGCCTCGAAGACTTTGGTATGCGGACCTAGTGCGTCTGCTGGTGGACATGCCATGGAGGATTCCTCTTCAAGAGGATCTTTTACAGCAAGGTCCATTACGCATGCCCCAGGTGGCTCGATTCTCGCTTACAGCATGGCTCTTGAAAGGGCTAGGATGACTGCCAAGGGCTACTCGTCGGCGGTCATCCCTACTTTGCTTAAAGCGCGTAGGCGTTCCACTTTGCTGGCGTACATACGGGTTTGGAGAATTTTTGAAACATGGTGTGCGGAACGGAATCTAAGGCCGTTTAGGGGCATCGGTGCCGCAGATTCTTTCTTTTTTACAAGATGGTGTAGAAAGGGGTCTAGCGGCTAGTTCTTTGAGAGTACAGCTGGCAGCTATCTCATGTTATTGTGGTAGGATTCAGGGTCAGCTATTGGGTTCTCACGCAGATATTCGTAGATTTTTAAGAGTCGTATTGCTTATGCGGCCTCCTAAGCGTAATTTAATACCTTTATGGGATCTAAATTTGGTGTTAGAATCTCTAATGAGTCCGCCTTTTGAGCCATTGGGAGTTTCGTCATTGAAGGATTTGACGTTGAAGACGGTGTTTCTCGTGGCGATTTGTTCGGCTAGAAGAATTTCGGAGTTACAGGCTTTATCCTGTAAAGAGCCATATTTATCCTTTTTTAATCACAAGGTTGTATTACGTACAGTGCCTGCGTTTTTACCGAAGGTGGTTTCTGTGTTTCATGTCAACCAGGTGGTTTCACTTCCTGTGTTTTCAAAGAGTCAGAAAGATAAGTCAGGCGGTAGATTGCATCTTCTGGATGTACGTAAAGTGCTGAAGTGGTATCTCTGCAGAGCCGCTCCTTTCAGGAAGTCCGATAGATTGTGACCTTTGGAGGTCCTCGTAAAGGAGAAGCGGCGGCAAAGTCTTCTATTTCTAGATGGTTGAAAGAAGCGATAGCATCGGCATACCTTCTTAAAGGAAAGGCGGTTCCGGTGGGTCTTCGAGCCCATTCAACCAGGGCGCACGCAGCGTCTTGGGCGGAGGTTAGTTTAGTTCCGGTCAGTGATATCTGTAGAGCGGCTACATGGTCGTCTTTACATTCTTTTCCTAAGCACTATCGTTTAGATGTGCAGGAAGCAGGAGATGGGCGTTTTGGTTCAGCGGTTCTTCAGGCTGGGCTTGCGGGTCCCTCCCATTAAGATTCACTGCTCTGTTACATCCTCTAAGGTTCTGGGACTGGACTAGAGGGACGCAAAGGAAGACGAAATTAGACTTACCTGCTAATTGTTGTTCCTTAAGGAACTCTAGTCCAGTCCCGGATCCCTCCCAGTGTATTTGAAGGGGTTTTTTCATCAGCCTGAGTTTAATTCAAGTTTTTAGGAATTTAGTTTTAAAAGTTTTTAGAGTTTTGCAGACATTTCGATATAGTTCAAAGTTTTAGGATTCTTTGTTGCAGCAGTGCTTTGTTAGCATGCAAAAAAAAAAAAAAAAAAATTATATAATTAGTCTTATGATTGGAGATATTTTTTGCCGATTAATATTTTTTTTTAGTGAAAATCATTTTTATTCATTTTCAATTAGGACAGAACATCATGGGGAGAATAAACAATAGGCTCGTAACAACATAAACTATGAGGTCCAAACAGAAGGCCTCTCAGACCCACAAACATGAACAGTAGAATGCGCTAACACTGACAGTAGAAGTCGCTACACCCCCCCCCCTACACCAGAAGAGCAGAGGATAGGAGGATTGAGGAGACAGACAAAATTCAACCAGCCCCCCCCAACCCACAGGCACAGCCCTCCACGCCCCTCCACTCCCCCGCCCCAAAAACGCCACACGAGTAGAGTCCAGGACCGGGGCGAGGTGGCGGGTCTGCCTCCTAGTCCACATCACCACGTTAAGCCACCAGTCCTAGAAACTGTCCGGAGTACCCCACCCCCCATGCCCGCCCCCCTTTCTCCCCCCCCCTTCCCATCCCCTCCCGCCCCCCAAGGGACTGATCAACCTAAGTCACTGCCACTGCACAGAATTGGCACCTTAACCACCCCTCCCATCCAAGATCCTATTCCGCACACGGGACGGGAGGTGCCGCAGGTGGGGCCCCCAGCCCACTGTAAAGACTTCCCACCGTTTGGGGTGATGGCGGGCATGAAGTCTCTCCATCCACATCTGAGTATGCAGGCGGGTCCGCCATTGTCCAACTAAAGGACCCCTAGGGTCCAACCAACTCCGCAAGATAGTCATACGAGCCACCACCAGCACCCGGCGTATCCACGCCCATTCTGTCTGCCCCATTTCGGCCCCACCATCCCCAGACCAGACATCCAACACTAAAGGCGCGGGACTTCGCACCAGCGCAGCCCCCAAGCACTCGTCTAGGTAATCAACAACCGCCTTCCAAAAATGCTGCACCACAGTGCAATGCCAAAACATATGTCCCAGCGTAGCGTCACCACTGCCACAGCGCGGGCAGCTACTCGTAGAGGCCACCCCCGCCCGCCAAGCCCTGTTGGGTGCAAAATATAAGCGACGGACCAACCGATACTGCATGTCTCGATGGTCTACCAAGGCAAACACCAAAGGGATCTGCGCCAGGGCTTGCGATACTCCTTCACCAGCTACTGACACCCCCAAATCCTGAGACCACGCCGCCGCCAGCCCCTCCTCAGTCCCGGGAGTCACAAGGCTCGACAACGCCCGATGTAATCTGGAAACCTTCCGCACTAACTCTCCCCCCAGCAGAAGTTCCTCTAGCCTAGAACAGATGTCACCATGTAAAGAAACCGCCGGGAGCGTATTAAGATAACTCCGAATCTGAACATAGGGAAACACATCTTTACTAGTCCAACTAGACACTGAGACGATCCCAGGTCTCAAGGGTGCCATCTCCAGCCAAAAGCCGCTCAAGAGTGGAGATTCCCATCTGCTCCCATCTTATATAATTGGCTTCCGTGAGACCCGGTAGAAAGTCGGGATTGCCCCGAACTGGTAGATAGGGTGAATAAAACGCCGATATCCCCAGTTTGCCGCACAGATACCGCCAGGTTCGCACCACCGGACAGAGCAGGACAGTCCACACCAGTGGGTCCAAGCCGGTCGCCCGTCTCATATGCAAGATATAGCAAACATGTAGCGGGGCGACAAGAGCGCCGAGCAATTCCAGAGGAGTATAATCCCCCAAACCCAATCCCCAACATGCCGCAGCAGACATGCCTGGTTATATAGTCTAAGGTCAGGAAGCCCCATACCGCCCGCAGCCCACGGTCTCTGCAATACCGCCATACGTACCCGAGGTCGCCTACCCCTCCACAACAGTATGTTAATTTGTTTTTCCATGAGCCAGAGATTAGACCGTTGCATTAGCAATGGTAAGGTCTGTAACATGTATAACCATTTAGGAAACAGTACCATTTTATAGAGGGCAATACGGCCTCCCAGAGACAAAGGCAAGTCCTTCCACTTCTGTACCCTAGTAGTTAAGTGCTGCAGTAACGAAGTTACATTTATGCGATAGAGATCGCGCAGGTCCCGGGGCAGATAAATACCGAAAGTATTTGAACCGATCTCCCGCCCATTTTAAGGGAAAAGGACCTGACCAATCCCGAGAAATAGCGGTGTCGAGCAGTAATGCCTCAGATTTATCCAAATTTAAACGGAATCCAGAAAATTCCCCGTAGCGATGAAACAGCTGAAGTAGGGCAGGTAAGCTGTCCTCGGGATTCTCGAGATGCATCAAGAGATCGTCCGCGAAAGCGGCAACCCGAAAGTCGGCCTTGCCTACCGAGATCCCCCGAAAAGCCGGGGAGGTCCGAATATGACACAATAGGGGTTCTAATGTCAGGACAAACAGAAGAGGCGAAAGAGGACACCCCTGCCTAGTACCCTTCTGAATCCGAAATTCCGAGGACATATGTCCATTAACTAAGATCGCCCCCCTAGGATCAGCATACAGCAACCGTACTGCTGCAACGAAAAAGCCGTTAATCCCCACCGCGTCCAACACCTGGTACATGAAGCCCCAATCCACCCTGTCAAAGGCTTTCTCAGCATCAAAACTTATCAACATCGATCGCTTGTTATCCCTACGACTGGCACACATAGAGGCTAGCACCCTCTGCAAGCTGTAAGCCGCGTGCCGACCTCTTACAAAGCCAACCTGGTCCGTTTGAATTAAGCTTGGTAGGAAACCCGCGAGCCGCTCTGCCAGAATCTTGGCAAGAATCTTAATATCAACATTCAATAAAGAGATGGGCCAGTAAGAACTTGGCAAAAGTGGGTCCCTTCCCGGCTTAGGCAAGACGGTAACAAGTGCCTTATTCGCCTCATAAGGAAACAAGCCTCGACGGATCAAATCCTCGTAGTACTCGGAAAGAGGGATCACCACCTTGTCCGCTAAGATTTTATAGAATTCCGGGCGCTCGGCCCCTCCTTAAGCCCCGAATCACGGACTGTACCTCCTGGGGGGAGATAGGTGCGTTCAGAACCGCCAGCTGATCCTCAGCCAGTCTGGGTAAATTGCAAGACCGCACAAACTCCTCCCCTCCACCTCTGGAGCTAGAGCCTTCCCGAGCATAGAGAGTTTGATAATATTCACAGAACACCTATTCAATCTCCGCCGCCTTAGTCTTCAAAGTTCCATCAGCATGCCGTATCGCCCCTACCTGCCGAGACCCCCCATCAGCCCGTACCAACGAAGCCAAGAGTTTACCTGCCCGATTCCCATGCGGATAGAGCCGGAATCTATGATAGAGCAAAGACTTCCGGGTGCGTTGGCAGAGCACAGCCTCCAATTCTAGTTGTAGTTCCTTTAGCTTAGCCTTAGCCTCCCTACTATGGCAACGTGCATGCCAACTTCGGGCCTTAGCCAGCTCCTTTTCTAACTGCAAGATCTGATTATTAATTGCCTTCCGCTGCCGACTTTGATAACTAATAATCTCACCGCGTAGTACGGCCTTCCCCGCCTCCCAAAAGAGGGCCGGGTTATCGCTATGTGCAGCATTATGCAGGGCATATTCCTCCCATTTCCCTCGCAGAAACTGCACAAAACCTGTATCACCCCCGAGATCTAAGGGATACCGCCAGTTGCACCCCCGGCCCTGCTCAGGATCCTGAATCTCCAGGAGCACCATGGCATGATCCGAGAGAACCGGTGGGCCAATATCTACTCGGTCCACCAACCGAAACAATCCAGCAGAAAGTAAGAAGTAGTCAATTCTCGACCACGTCCCGTGAGCCCGGGACATATGAGTGTACTCACGGTCGCCAGGGTGCATAACCCGCCACACATCCAAAAGATCATACCCGTCACACCAGCCCCGAATGCACCGAGCACTACGCCAGTCCCTGGAGCCCGACAGCACAGAACGATCCATGGTCTCGTCCATTACGGAGTTAAAGTCACCCCCCAGTAACAGATGGTAGTCCCCCAGAGCTGACACCACCCGAGACACTTGCTGGTAGAAACGAGCTTCATAACTATTAGGCGCATACACCGACCCCAACACCACCCGCAGGCCAGCTAACGTTCCCCATACAAAAACATAGCGCCCCTCAGGGCAACCTCCACTCTCTCCTCCACCCATCCCACTGATTTTGCAATAAGGATAGCCACCCCTCGCTTTTTCCCAACAGCCGCGGCTCCATACACCTTACTCACCCATCCCTTACTTAACTTACTATGCTCTTCCGAGGACTGGTGCGTCTCCTGTAACATGGCTATATCGATCCTTTTAGAGCACAGTTGTTGCAGCACTCAATAGCGCTTGATAGGGGACCCCAAGCCACAAACATTCCAAGAAGCCAGCTGCACGCGCTTACCCATATTCAGAGGGCCACCCGCGCAGATTAAGCAGGAAAAAATCTCCCATAGCAAAGCAGCAGCCCCCCCAGCCCAGGGCTCCCACCTCTCCCACAACGTCCCAGCCCCGCCACCAATACCAAGATCTGAGCAGCAGCGATTCCAGCCGTGTCCAGTCCCCCCCCCCTCCCCTTCCCAAGCCATCCATCCCCAGCCTCCCTCCCCCCCATCCCCCCAGCAAGGCTCTACCCTTCCCCTACCCCCCACCCAGCCCTCCCCAACCCACCACATCTCCCTCCACGGCTCCTCCGGGCCCCCTTCCACCCAGGACCCCATTCCAGTGGCATTCAGGGTCACCCCTCCCTATAGCCAATACCCCTCACGTTCCCCCCCCCAAAAAGCAACATTCATTGCCTCCCCCATCCCTGCAGCAAGGCAGGATAATAGGACAGTGGGGGAGAGACTAGCCCAACCCCACAAGAAACAGTAAAACCAGAACCCAAAAGAGAAAAAAAAAAAAAAACACCCCCAGAAAAGAGAAGAACAGACCCCAATCAGCAGTGGGCATCAAACAGCCAAAGCTATAACGGCCAGGAGCCAGCTCTCCCTGAAGGGTCCCACCCATTTGCAAGCAAGAGGGACAGTCAAGGCCGGTGCCGGCAGTGAGGCCCACCACATGTAACATACACGTCACAGGCCTGAGGAAACCCAAAAATCCACCAGGGCGGCCTCAGCTACCGATGCAGCCACCCCTTTGGGGAAAGGTCAGCCCAAAGCGGTCAGGCCATCCCCCAAGAGAGTGCCATAGAGCAACCAGAAAAACTAAAAATAAAATAACAATAATCCATCCTGGAACCCACGATCCCCCCTCCCCTCACCCGCCAACCCACACAATAAAACAGTACAGGATTCACAGTCAGCCCGACCGCGAGAGAGATAAAAAACAAAAAAAAAATCAAAAGCGCAAAGGGAAAATCAAAAAAGAGAAGGGAGAAGGATAAGGAGAAATTAAGAAACAAAAGCGGAGAAAAACGAAGAGGTGGAGACAGGCAACAAGGCAAACCGCCACCATTGCTCAACCCCAGCACGGGGACATGTCCATGAAGAAATGGCAGAACACACAATAAGAATTAAAGAAACATAGGCATAATAACAATGAGGTAGTGAATAGTGAGCAATAGTGGTAGCAATAATAGCAGCAATAGTAACATTAGTACTTCGCCCCACATAAACGCCCTCCACCCACGCCTTCTGCCCACAGGCAGTCCAGAGCTTCACCCCAACCGCACAGCTACTCATCTTCATGGAGGTGCACCTCCACCAAGCTGCTCCAAAAATGTCCGGGCTTCCTCCGGAGTGGCCAGAAACCGCACTCCACCTTGGTGCTCCACACGAAGTTTGGCAGGATATAGCAACGCGAATCGCACATCTCGATTTGCTAGCTGCCCACATATAGATGAAAAGGCCCGCCGCTGCTGACTCACAAGAACTGAATAGTCTTGGAACACCAGGATCTGATCATCACCGTCGGGTCGCCTCCTCCGAGAGCGGGCCGCCCGCAACACTTCCTCCTCCTGCCTGTACTCCAAAAACCACGCAATGACTGCACGTGGCCGTCGGGCTCCGTCCCTCCGCAGGCCCAATCTGTGCACCCTCTCAAGCTTTATCGGGCCTGCAACAGCGTCCGGGAAGGTCTGAGTGATCCAGGATGCTAAGTGCCCAGCCAGCGCACGGTCCCCCACACTCTCAGGGATGCCGACAAACCGTAAGTTCTTACGGCGACCCCGATTCTCGAGGTCGTCGAGTTTGTCATGTTGTTGTTGGACCAGACCCTCCAAGGCCGTCACACGCTCCTGTAAGGTTCGTTGGGAGTCTTCGACATCCGAGACCCTTGTCTCCACCTGATCCATGCGGCCCGTAAAGTCTCCAACGCTCTGATTGACCCGAGAGATTTGCTCAGCCAGTGCCCGAAATCGGTCATCTAGGGCAGCCACCACAGCCGCACTCACTTCAGCCACCGTCATTTGTGGTAGGCCGGCAACAGGGTTCGCCGGTGCGTCTTCCGCCATCTTTCCCTCCGGCGGCCTGCCCTTCTCCTTGCGGGTAATTTTGGAGGCCATAGAGCCGCGCGGCTGAGCTCAAAGACAGAATGCCGCTCCTATGCGGTATCCGCGGGTCGTCGCAAAAACTCCGAGGAGCTTAATGCACTGCTTAACGGGGTTATATCGCCGAATTTTGGGGTATCCCCCGGAGCTGGCCAACACACGTCTTACCAGCTCATTGCCACCGGAAGTCCCCTCATTAATATTTTTTTATTAACTACTTATTTGTTGCTCTGCTGAGTCTGCTTTGTCAATAGGTACTGGTGAAAGGGGGCGGTGTTAGCCTACTTGTACCGGTGACATCAGAACAATGACATCATTCAGTCTCCAAGGCTGCTGGAGGACGTTCTAGACTCTAAGGTTCCGGGACTGGACTAGAGTTCCTTAAGGAACAACAATTAGCAGGTAAGTCTAATTTCGTCTTTCTGCTAGGCTGATGGAAGGTATGTTTTTATTGTTCACAAGACTTTGAGGGGCTGGCAGTTTCCTTTTGAGCTTCCATCCCAATTAAAACATAGGAATGGCACTATTTCCCCTACATTATCTTCTCTCCCAACTTACTTAGTCTAGTGATAGCGGCAGCTCTTCAGCTAGGAACCAATCACCAGGTCTCCTTCCGCAAACATGCAGCATGGGCCTTAGATCTGGCCACACCATGGTGTGAGGACTTCCTCCCCTGAGCTGGTCGGAGTTATTTCCACAGCATCCCATGCCCCAGCTGGTCCAGCGAGCAGAAGAAATTGAACCCTGGTATCTCTGCATGACAGTTGGCAGTACTGCCACTGAGCCACCAAACCTGCCCGGCCCTTCCACATCCTGATTTTATTTAAAACGACTTCTTTCTCGCCTATCTATATATTCTTAGACCAACTGGGAATGCGTCTGTAGCTTACATCTTGCATCTTGTTCCCTTCTTCCTGCCCCGTTTTCAGCCTGACCGTGGTGGACTCGGATGGTGCCAGCAACTCCACCACGGCAAACCTGACAGTGATCAAAGCAGTTGATTACCCTCCTGTGGCTAATGCTGGGGCCAATCAAGTGATTACACTACCCCAGAACTCCATCATCCTGTATGGCAACCAGAGCACCGATGACCATGGCATCATCAGCTATGAGTGGTCCCTCAGCCCCAGCAGCAAAGGGAAGGTGGTGGAGATGCAGGTAGGAACAGTAATGAAGGTGGGGGAAGCTGTGAGAAACTTGGGGTGTGCTGTTTACACGCACTATTAATTGCTTTGCTGTTTGTTACACTCAGAAGCTGAGAGCACATGTTTTGAGATTGGATATCATGTGAACAGGACGTTTTTGATAAGGCATGTTAGGTTATGAATTGAGTAGTTTGTCCCAGGAGGAGCTGACCTATCTCCAGGAACAAGCAGGAATGAGTTTTCACATATGGGTATCGTCAGTACCGACGGAGCCTGCGCGGGAACGCTCCCCAGCGTCCAAAAGGAAAGCTTTTGGGAGCATCCCCGCCTTTCCTAACCGCCTCTCTCCAGTTCTTCTTTTCCGCGGAGCCAGCAGGTCGTGTTTCCTGTCACTGCTGAAGAATTTCTTATTTTCTTTTATTTTTCTTTAGTCGCGTGTCTGCCTTCTCGATTCCGGACCGGTACTACCGGTCTTTTTTCTTTCTTTAAAAAAAACAACTTTTACTCTCTTCAGTGCATTTTTTCTTCTGGGGCCTTAGGCCTACAGATATATTTTTCCTCATGGAAAAACCCGCCTCCGGGTTTAAAAAGTGCACGAAGTGCAGTAGCACTATTTCTGTCACCGACACCCATGACTGGTGTCTAAAATGTTTAGGTCCTGACCACTCCATTGCGGATTGTGAGTCCTGTTCCATGATGTCTAAAAGAGGGTTACAGAATCGGGCAGCCAAGCTGAGTGTCCTGTTTCCCTCCGATGCAGCTTCTGTGGCATCGACGTCTTCCAGGGCTGCTTCTTCATCCCATGGATCTCAGATAACCAAATTTAAATCTGGCTGGTCCTCAGAGTTCATCTCCCTCCAAGTATCGAGATGCCCCCAGGCTTACTCTTGAGGAACCCACACCAGCAAAATTACCCCGGCGGGAGGCTCCAGCTTCCAAAGCACTACCTATGGGGTCACAGGTTGACATCGATGGCTCGGCCTCGACCGATCACCTGTTACAATGTTCTGGGGTACCGGTGGTCTCCACCGGTACCGACATCCAGACATTGGTGGCGTCAATGGATCAGAATATCCTGACCATGCAGCGTGCCATCACGGCATTCATACAAGCTGCGACGCCTACGGTACCGCAACAAACCCCGTTGTCGGTACCCGTACCGATTCCGGTACAGGATCCGGTTCCGATACCAGTACCGCTTGCATCGACATCAGCATCAACGGCAGCGGTACGCTATCCAGTGATGCCCATCAGTACCGACATGGTACCGATTACTCCCGATGTCGATACCTCCTGGTACCCGTATCGGGCTCTGCGAGAGCATCCAGACAGTCGATACTTCGATTCCTCTGAAGACTCTGATTCTTCAGAGGCCTCAATTGAAGCATCGGGGATCCTTCCTCAGGAACCCTCTTCTCCAAAAAGGAGAATGTCTCCTCCTGAAGATTTGTCTTTTCAGGACTTCATTAGGGAGGTGGCCAAAGGCCTGTCCATCTCAGTGACCTCTGAAACTGAACCTAGAGCCAAAAAATTAGATATCCTTCAATATCCTAAGGCTCCTAAAGAGGCAGCCACCTTACCAATACATGAGATTCTTTTTGATCACATGTTGGGCATATGGGAGACTCCTCTATCCACCTCCCCTCATTCCAGAAGGTTGGACACCATGTATCATGTTCCTCCTTGTCCTGGTTTTCATAAGACTCGGCTTCCTCACCACTCCATTGTGGTAGAGTCTGCTATGAAAAAGATCAAGAGTACAAAAAGGCACTCCTCTGCTCCTCCAGGAAGAGAATGCAGAACCCTAGATGCCTTTGGCAGGAAAATCTTCCAGGCCAGTATGCTTGTAGCCAGAATCAACTCGTACAGTCTCTATATGGGGATGTTTCTGAAAGAAGTTACAGATCATCTGCAAACCTTATCTCCTTTTATGTCAGAAGATAAGAGAGAAGAATATATCACCTGGCTTAAACATGCACAGGATGTATCCAAGTTTTCCAACCGTGCAGCCTTTGACTCTTTTGAGGGGGCCAGTAGAGCCTCGGCTATTGCCATAGGTGCACGCAGAGTTGCTTGGTTGCAAGCCTCTGATTTGGAATCCTGGGTACAGGATGGTCTAGGTAACCTTCCCTGTACAGGCGAAAACCTGTTTGGCAAAGATTGGCAAGCAAAGGCCAACCAGATGGATACTGAAAATTTTGCTTTAGATAGACTTTCAAAGTCTACTACTGCTCCTTTTAAAAAGAGGTTGTTCAGAAAGGGATCTTTCCCAAAGAAAGGGAAATTTTCTTCTTATGGTCAGGCCTCTTCTCAAGGTCGTTTTGCTACAAAGAGACAGCAACAACCAAAACAGGCCAAAACCCAGGCTGCGAGGACTGCTACGGCCCAACAGCCTCAGCCTCCTCAGGGCCTTTGACTTTCCACAAGAGAACTTAGCCTTTCTGGCTCTAGAAAATCCAGAGCCTCTCACCATCCCAGGAAGGTTAGCTCACTTTGCTCCCAGATGGGAACAAATCACAGCAGAGCAGTGGACCCTCTCCATCATAAGGGAAGGGTACAAACTTCATTTCTTAAACCTTCCTCCTCACACCATGGTGAAACAGTTCAATTCTCCAACATCTCTCCTCAACCTTCTAGGTCAAGAGATTGCTACCCTTCTTGCCCAAGGGGCAATAGAAGAAGTACCCCTTCTTCAACAGGGCTCAGGGTTCTACTCCCCCTATTTTCTCATTCCAAAGAAAACAGGGGGCTACAGACCCATATTAGATCTCAGAGAATTGAACAAGTTTCTATGCAAGGAGAAATTCAAGATGACTTCTCTCGGAACTCTCCTTCCGTACCTCCAGAGTCAAGACTGGCTTTGTTCTCCTAGATCTCAAGGATGCGTACACCCATGTTCTCATCCATCCAACACACAGAAGATTCCTTCGGTTCCTTTACCAAGGAAAGCACTACCAGTACAAAGTGCTTCCTTTCGGTCTGGCCTCTGCTCCAAGAGTGTTCACAAAATGCATGGCAGTAGTAGCTGCATTCCTACGCACTCTAGGAATATTCGTATTCCCATATCTGGACGACTGGCTCATCCGAGCTCCATCCCAGTCAGAGGCCCAGACTTCCCTAGCCTGCACAAGGCGTGTTCTTCAGTATCTGGGACTGGTAATCAACGTTCCAAAATCCCATCTTACCCCTACTCAGTCTCTAGAGTTCATAGGGGCCTTACTGGATACCACAACTGCAAGGGCCTATCTTCCCCAGGCCCGTTGCCTACGCTTGGTGCAGTTGGCCTCCCAGATTCAGTTAAAATCCCATTTAACTGCTCGAGAGATGTTGCAACTTTTAGGCCACATGGCATCCACGGTGCATGTGGTTCCCTATGCTCGCCTTCACATGAGAGCAGCTCAGTGGACCCTATCCACCCAATGGACCCAGGCATCAGGTTGCCTGTCAGACAAAATAGCAACCTCCAGTCGCCTATTTTGGTCCCTCCACTGGTGGAAGTCCACTCAGAATTTGTTGCTGGGGACCCCTTTCAACAGGTGTTATCCCAAGCAACCCTTACAACAGATGCCTCTCCAAAGGGTTGGGGGGCTCATCTACGAGATCTCTCGACCCAGGGCATCTGGTCTCCACAGGAGACATCTCTTCATATCAACCTCTTAGAGCTCAGAGCAATCTTTCTGGCTCTCAGTCTTCCACACCCTGCTCAGCTGCAAGACAGTCCTCATCCACACGGACAACCAGGTAGCCATGTTCTACGTGAACAAGCAGGGAGGGACTGGCTCTCTGTCGCTCTGCAACGAAGCTCTGAGATTGTGGGCCTTCGCCAGAGAGCATCAAATCCATCTCATGGCAGTGTATCTTCCAGGGGTTCAAAACTCTTGGGCAGACAGACTCAGTTGAGTTCTGCTTCCGCACGAATGGTCCCTCCATGGGGACCAGATAGCCAGGATTTTTCGGATTTGGGGTACCCCAGACATAGACCTGTTTGCAAGTCCGTGGAATGCCGAACTTCCCCGGTTCTGTTCCAGGATTCCATGTCAGGGAGTTCAGGCCAGGGATGCCTTCCTCCTTCATTGGGGGCAAGACTTCCTCTATGCCTTTCCACCTATTCCCCTCATCCCCAAAACTCTGTTCAAGCTTCAGAGAGACAAGGGGTCTATGATCCTCATAGCACCACTTTGGCCACGCCAAGTGTGGTACCCTCTACTTCTGCATCTCTCTCAAGCTCCCTCCCTAGACCTGGGGTCTGCTCCAGATCTCCTCTCCCAGGAGGAGGGAACCTTGTGGCACCCAAATCCTCAGGGCCTGGTTGCTGAAGGCCTAGACCTTCAAGATTTACACCTTTCTCAGCAGGTGAAGGATATCCTTCATGCTTCCAGAAAGCCTTCCACCAGACGTTCATATGCTTTTAAATGGAAAAGGTTTTCCATTTGGTGTGCAGAGAAGGGTCTCAACCCTCTTGCAATACCTTTGAATTCTTTACTAGACTATTTGCTGCATTTATCCCGTGCAGGCCTTAAAACAAATTCAATCAGAGTCCATTTGAGTGCTATTGCAGCATCCCTTAAGCCTCTCAATGGACAACCTATTTCCTCTCATCCTCTTATAGCAAGATTCATGAAAGGCCTTCTTTTGACTAAACCTCCCATTAGACCACCTCCAGTGGCATGGGACTTGAATCTGGTTCTTGGCCAGCTTATGAAGCCACCCTTTGAACCCTTAGCCACTACCTCCTTGAAATTCCTTTCCTGGAAGGTTATTTTTCTCATTGCAGTCACCTCAGCTCGCCGTATCAGTGAGTTGCAAGCTTTAGTGGCTAATCCTCCTTATACAAGGTTCCATCATGACAAGGTAGTCCTCAGAACTAATCCACACTTTATGCCTAAAGTGGTCTTGCCTTTTCATCTGAACCAGGAGGTGTATTTACCTGTCTTTTTTTCCAGGACCTCATGCATCAAGTGCAGAGAGGAATCTTCATACCCTGGATTGTAAAAGAGCACTTGCTTTCTATTTCAAAGGACACAGCAACATAGAAAGTCCTCTCAACTTTTTGTTGCTTTTGATCCTTCTCATTTAGGACTTCCAGTCTCCAAGAGAACTCTGTCTAATTGGATTGCTCAGTGTATTTCCTTCGCCTACCAGAGCAAGAATCTTTCTCTGGAGGGCCATGTCACAGCTCACAATGTGAGGGCCATGGCAGCCTCTATGGCTCATCTTAACTCTGTGTCCATCGACCAAATCTGTCGAGCAGCCACCTGGGCATCAGTTCATACCTTCACAGCCTATTACTGCTTGGACAAGGACTCCCGCCGGGATGCCTTGTTTGGTCAGGCTGTTCTCAAACACCTGTTCCATACCTAATCAACTCCTACCCTCCATCCCTGACTGGATGCCTGAGATTCATGGATGCAGGTGGAGCCCTTCCCAGGGACTCACAATCTGGGTGATCTCCCAGGCATCTCTAGCTGGGGAGTCCCCATATGTGAAGACTCATTCCTGCTTGTTCCTGGAGATAGCACAGTTACTTACCTGTAACAGGTGATCTCTGGGAACAGCAGGAATAAGTCTTCACAACCCACCCACCTCCCCTAGGAGTTGTATCTCTCTATCTTTCCTTTCCTCTCTCTCTTTTGTCTCAGCTTTAAAACTCGAACTGGAGAGAGGTGGTTAGGAAAGGCAGCGCGCAGGCGCTGTGGGATGCTCCCAAAAGCTTTCCTTTTGGACGCTGGGGAGCGTTCCCGCGCAGGCTCCGTCGGTACCGACGATACCCATATGTGAAGACTTATTCCTGCTGTTCCCAGAGATCACCTGTTACAGGTAAGTAACTGTGCTTGATCTGAGAGGGAGACGACAGAACTCTTACAGGCTCAAGAGAAGCACTGATGAAGATATGCACCATCATTGTATTTTGGTCTTAGAAACAATAGCTAACAGGTTAGTGAACATGAGGGGGCAGACATGAACATGGCGATTTATTATGGCTCAGGATAGTTCGGGTACTGCGTGTGCAGCTTATGCAGAGAGAAACTGAATGGGCTTCACTCTTAGGAGGGGCAAATGTAAGTGAATAACTGCTGTGGTTTTCAATCAGACCAGGGCCCTTTGGATCTTGGTTTTATTTAATGTTCTCAGGAAGGTATCTAGTGCACATTCGCTGTTATATGCTTTTCTTCAAGGGTGTGAGAACATCCATGCTGCAGCTTTCGGCCATGCAGGAAGGAGATTACACTTTCCAGTTAACAGTGACAGACTCTGCAAGTCACCAGGCCACCGCTGAAGTGACTGTGATAGTCCAGCCAGGTAAGATGGAAGAAGCAGAGCAGGGCTGGTGACCCTGTAGCTTTCAGCCTAATTGTCTGACAAGGCAACTGTTCCAATCTCCTCTGAAAAGACAACTTGGGCCCTAAGGACCATCCCTGAATTGGGGTGTGTGAGGATAAGTCCACATTCTCCAGGAACAAGCAGGAAGTCAGTCCTCTCATATGGGTGACGTCAGCACTGATGGAGTCCGTGCAGTAACCTCTCCCCAGCTTTCAAAGAAAGCCTTTGGGAGATCACCACGCATGCATGGTCACCTTCCCACCCAAGGGTGCCACCTTACGTCAGTCTCCTCTTTTCTGCAGAGCCCATCGGACGTTCGTCTGCACCCTTGAAAAAATTGATCATTTCTTTTTTTCCCTTCTCTTTTTTTTCCTTCTCTGGTACGTGTACCGGTGCCTTCTCGCCTTCCGGAACCATTTCCATCTTGGTGCCGCATTCTTCTTTGGTTCTTTTTCCTTTGGGTTTTTTCAGTGCAAGGGAATCTTCACGCCCTTTCTGGCTGGGACTGTAGAGTTTGATCTCGTAGGTGCCGTCTTCCCTGCTATGTCCTCGGCCAGCAGTTTTAAGCAGTGCAAACGCTGTGGGCACATGAGTCCTCATGACTGCTGCCTATGGTGCCTTGGTGCTGACCACAATGGCTCCTCCTGCAAGCTCTGTCAGCAGATAACTAGCAAGGGGCATAGGAACTGTGAGAAGCAGCAAGAGTCCATGTTCAGTAAGACTTCTGTCTCGGCTCTGGTGTCGCTTGCAAAACTTGTGCCCTCTCACGACGGCTGTGCCCTATTGGAACTCCAAGGCTGCAGGGCATTGGACCGGGGATTGTTCTCTGAGAGCCATCCCCTGACGAGCCAGATGATGTCAGTGGCATCTTCAGGCAATGATGCTGAAACCATGGGTAAGACTCACTGTCATCGGCATCAGAGCCCCTAATGCGATGCTGAGGATGATGACCAGAAGCAGCATTCCAAGCTGCCCCAGCAGGAGAAAGATGCCTTCGGCGTCAGGCGATATCTACCCCAGTCTCCTGAGCCTATTCTCGTTGAGGACACTCCCTCTACTGTGCCAGCATCAGACCTGAGGTCCTTGGTGCCTGCAGAGCCTTTTGGCCTCAAGGTCAGGATGGCAGCCCTGGAGCATAGCCTTGCTGCCTTCTTGGCCCAGCAGCGAGAGCTAATGCCCAGTTCCTCCGAGTCATCTGTCCTGTCCACCGGCCCCTCCACAGCAAAGGCGTCGCCAGAGGTCATGGAGCACCATTGGCCTGAAGATGATTCCTGGCACCGGTCTCTGTTCTGGTCAGGACAGAGGACTTCCCCTGCCAGCGACTTCAGGTTGGAGGTCAGGGGCCCTGGGACCTTCATTGCGCTGGTGACCCAGTACAGTCCCGATGCCCAGAGGATCCTCGAGGTCTCCTCTGACCCTTTCTCAAAGTGGAAGACTGATGAAGAGTCCCCTCTGGCCTCTCTCCCCCAGAGGACCATCGCAGGAACCCGCCCGAGGGCCTCTCCTTTTTGGACTTTGTCAGGGACATGGCAAAGGCCCTGACCTTCATCATGGAGTCCGAGGAGGAGCCTTGGGCGGAGGATCTCAAGATCCTCCAGTATGGGGCCACTCCAAAGGAGGTACTCATGGTGCTTGTTCTCCCCCCTCCCCCCCCAATCCTGGAACGGGTTCACTTCCACATGTGGGAGTCCCCAGCCTCGGTGCCGATCATGTGCAGGCGGCTTGATGCCATGTATCGAGTCCGCAAGAGCCCTGGATTCCAAAAAACATGGCTGCCTCACATCTCCATGGTGGTGGAGTTGGCCATGCGCAGGATCAAGAGCCAGAAGATGCACTCCTCTGTGCCCATACCATGGATGCCTTTGGCAGGAAATGCTACCAGGGCTCAACACTCATGGGCCACATCCAGGCTTGCCCAGCTGTACATGGGAATGTACTTGCGGGACCTGGCAAGGAAGCTCACTGGATTCTCGGAGGAACCTCTTCAGCGGTTCCAGACTCTGACCTCAGTGGTCAAGGAGTGCTCCAAGTTCATCACTCAAGCAACCTGTGATGGCTTTGAGTCATTGGCTAGAGTAGCTTCGGTGGGTGTTAGTGCCTGCCACCAGGCCAGGCTACAGTTCTCTGATTTGGAGCAATGGGTTCAGGAAAAATTGGTCAATGTTCACTGCCAGGAGAGAACCTCTTCTGCAGCCCCATGACGGACAAGGCCACCAAGCTGGAATCCAAGTTCCTGACCAGGACCAGGCTCTCCAAAAAGACCTCTGACCCTTCCCAATAGAAGACTTCGGGGGAAAAGTCCCTATACCCAAAGAAGGGGAAGACATTTGGAAACTACCCCCAATACCTGGCCTTCCCAGCTCCCCAAGAGGGCCAGCAGGCCAAGGGACAGGGGCATGGTCCATATAAGCTTAAGGCCCCCAAGCCCCAGGTGGTGTCCCAGCCACAACCCCCCCCCCCCCCAGCCACAAGGTGGGGGGGTGCTTTTGACTCCTTGGGCATAGTCTCTACTCCCCCGAGAGGTCCAGCCCTGCAGCACAAGGTGGGGAGACATCTGGTGTTCTACACCAGCAGGTGGTTCAGCGTCACCACCAACACTTAGGCTCTGCAGGTGGTGGGGGAGGGTTACCTCCTCCATTTTGATCAGACGTCTCCCCTGTTCTTTCCAGGGGAATTCCTGATGACTCCCCTTCACTGAGACCTGCTTCAGCAAGAGTTCAATGGTCTCCCCTTCACCGAGACCTGCTTCAGTGAGCTCTTGCTGGTCTCCTGGCCAACAAGGTTGTGGAACCGGTCTCGCCCCACTTCAAGGTCGAGGGGTTCTACTCCCGATACTTCCTGGTTCACAAAAGGACTGGTAGCTTTCGACCTATAGTTGATCTTCAGGATCTCAACCGGTTTCTTGTGAATGAGAAGTTCAAAATGCTCTCCCTTGGAACGTTGCTGCCCTATCTCTGGCAGGGAGATTGGCTATGCTCCTTAGATCTCAAAGATTGCATACATGCACATCCTCGTCCATCCTCGCCACTGGCAATTCCTGTGCTTCATCATTGGAGGATGCCATTACCAGTATACAGTCCTACCCTTCGTCCTGGCTTCGGCCTCAAGGGTGTTCACCAAGTGCCTGGCAGTGGTCGCCACCTACCCATGGCTGCAGGGGAGTGTTCGTCTTCCCCTACATGGTTGACTGGCACATCAAGGATGGCACCACCGACGAAGTCCAGCAGGCAGCATGCTGCACCATTCGCACTCTGGCGCACCTGGGATTTGTCATTAACTATCCCAAGTCCCACTTGCAGCTGACCCAACACCTAAAGTTCATAGAGGTGCTGCTGGACATGGTCCAGGCCAGAGTTGTCCTCCCTCTCGACAGGGCCTGGTGCCTAGTGACCCTTGCAAAGGAAGTTCAGTGCAACAACTCAGCCTCTGCTCGGTTCATGTTGCGCCACCTGGGCACATAGCCTCGACTGTTCACTTCACAACTGATGCCCTCTGCTCCTAATGGTCTCAGGCAACAGGGCACCTGCAAGACAGGTTGATTGTCACCCATCCCTTTGCCGAGTCCCTCAGCTGGTGGCAACAGCCGCAGAACCTGCTGGTGGGAATGCCCTTCCAGGCCCCAACTCCTCAGAGGGTCCTCACCACAGATAACTCCAAATCGAGCTGGGGGGCCCACTGTGACAACCTCTGCACTCAGGGTCTCTGGTCGGCGTCAAAGAGCCTCCAATAGATCAATTTCCTAGAGCTCCGAGCCATTGCCTACGTTCTCCAGGCCTTTCAGCACCACTTGCAGAACCAGTCGGTTCTGATTGTCTGTCTTAATCAGGTGGCGATGTTCTCTGTCAACAATCCTAACTCCTGTGCTAGGAAGCAGTCCACTTCTGCACCTTTGCTAGTGAGGGTGGGATGCTCCTCCGGGCCATGTACTTTCCTGACCAGGTCAATGATCTGGCGGACTGGCTCAGCCAGGTTCTTCAACTCCACGAGTGGAAGCTCGACCCATGGGTGGCCAGCCGACTATTTAATCTCTGGGGCCTTCCTGTGATGAATCTCTCTGCCAACCCCAGCAATGCTCAGTTGCCCCGCTTCTGCTCCAGGACACTGCACCCCTCCCGGGTGGCGGCCAATGCATTTCTCATCCTGTGGAAAGAGGGCCTTCTCTATGCCTACCCTCCCACCCATCTGATTGCCAAGACTCTTTCCCCTGATCCTCATAGCCCCCCAGTGGCCCTGGCAGCCGTGGTTTCCCCTGCTCCTCAGCTTGTCTCAGGCGCTCCCAGTTCCCCTGGGGTGTGCCCTGGACCTGCTGTCGCAGGACGGTGGCTCTCTCCTGCACCCCCACCTCTAGTCTATGGCTGTGATGGCCTGGCTGCTGAAAGGGGAGCCTTGGCCCAGTTCGACTTGCCCAGGGAGGTGGAGGAGGTCCTGTTGATGTCCCGCAGGGATTCCAGTCAACGTGCATGCGCCTTCAAGTGGCATAGATTCTCTGGTGTGCAGAGAAAAGTGCCAACCACTTCTGCTGTTCTGTCTAGCTGGTGCTGCATTATTTGCTGCATTTGTCCGACGCTGGTCTGAAGTCTAACTTCATCACGGTACATCTCACTGTGCTGTTGGCGCACCATCACCTCATAGAGGTAAAGCCCCTCTCTGCCCAGCCTCTCGTGGCTCGCTTCCTGAGGGGCCTCCTGCTCTCTTGACAACCCACCCATCCGCCAACGGCGGTATGGGATCTCAATGTGTTTCTCTTGAAGCTTCATCCTTTGAGCTGCTGGCTTCTTGCCATCTCGGGTATCTGTCGTGGAAGGTGGTCTTCCTTGTGGCACTCACATCTGCACACAGTCAATGAGCTCCAGGCTCTGGTGGCTCATGCCCCCTATATCACCAGGTTCCACAGAAATAGTGTCGTGCTCTGGATGCATCCTAACTTCCTCCCTAAGGTGGTTTCTCAGCTCCACCTTTAACCAGGAGGTGGTGCTTCCCACCTTTTTCTCACAACCTCATGCTAACATGGCAGAGGCCGCTCACCACACCCTGGGCTGTAAGCAGGCCTTGGCCTACTATCTGGAGCGAACCAAGCCTCATCGCTGCTCCTTGCAGCTCTTCATTTTCTACGACCCTAATCACCTGGGTGTAGCAGTCTCGAAGCATACCCTGTCCGCCTGGGTGGTGGACTGCATCGCCTTCAACTATGAGCCGACCACGTCACGGCACACAGCTTTCAGGCCATGGCAACATCTGTGGCAAACTCTGCTCGGCTCCCTTGCTGGAGATCTGCTGTGCCACTACCTGGTCCTCTGTCCACATCTTCACAGCACATTACTACCTGAAGGAGAAGTCCCAGCAGGACAGTGCCTTTGGCCAGGCAGTACCCCATCATCTTTTTGGGGTTTAAGGCAACTCCTGCCCTCTGATCCTTCTGTGTGTCCAGACTACCGGAGAGCTGGTTTCCCTGGTCGATGCTGTGGTCACTGCTGAGGTCTTGTAGATAGGGAATCCTATATGTGGACTGACTTCCTGCTTGTTCCCGGAGAAAGTGTAGTTACTCACCTGTAGCAGGTGTTCTCCAGGAACAGCAGGAATGTCCTCACAACCCTCTCTCCTCTCCATGGAGTTGCCTTTCTTTTTGCCATCTTGAGCTATGTTGTCATACTAAGGCAGATGGCACCCTTGGCCAGGAAGGTGACCACACGTGTGGTGGATCTCCCAAAGGCTTCCTTTGAAAGCTGGGGAGAGATTACCATATGGGCTGTTTCGGTGCCGATGTCACCCATATGTGAGGACTGATTCCTGTTGTCCCCGGAGAACACCTGCTACACGTGAGTAACTACACTGTCTGCTCTCTGGGCAAGAAATATCCCATGCAGCTCGTTTTGGACAAGGAGAGGTGTGAGCTTTAGTGGCATAGCTAAGGACCCCCTGCCCTGCCCCCTTCTGGCACCGAACACAGTACAACAGCTTCACTGTGGCTGTGCTGTTTACAGCTGAGAAACTCTGGGGAAAGAAGAAAACTTTCTAAACTATATATGGCTTCTCTTGTTGCAGTTTCATTTGTGTAATAGAAATTAGATTTTCCTCATACAGTTATATGCTATTGTATTCTACAGATTATTTATTTTATCCTGCTGTTTCAGTGTGAGCACATAGTGGATTACAAAACAGAGAAATTATCAGAAAACGAGATTTACCAGGGGAGGGTGGCAGAGGAGAATAAAAGCCAAACCCACAGTGTTCACGTGGTCCCGGAGAGCGGTTGTATTCTGCCCGGGTGCCACCTGTTGCAATGCAAGGTCTTAAGGGCCGCAGTTCAGAAAGTTCAAACCACAAGATGCAAAGATGACACAAAATGTGTAACCTGTCTAGCAATACGGAGGTGGTTTTAGAAGTGCTACACTGCGTGTTCATGTGTAAATGGCCCTAGATGTGTGTAGTTCTTATATTGTAAGGGCAGTACACACACATACTTTAAACAGATTTACCTGTTGGTATTTACACATACTTTTGAGTCCCATGTAAGGGTCAGATACCTGCTCGTTTGACCTAGACAAGGTTTTAGATAGAGCTGGGGAGGAGCCTGCTGTCTTGGTACATGTTACCAATGACATAGGAAAGTGTGGTAGGGAGATTCTGGAAGCCACATTTAGGCTTTTAGATTGGAAGTTGAAATCCAGAACTTCCAGGGTAGCATTTTCTAAAATGCTTCCCGTTCCATACACAGGACCCAAAAGGCAGGCAGAGCGCTGGAGTCTCAATGCATGGATGATACAAAGAAGAGGGTTATGGATTTGCTAGGAACTGGGCATCATTCTGGGGAAGGGAGGGGCTTTTCCGAAAGAATGCGCTCCACCCTAAACAGGATGGAACCAGGCTGCTGCTATTAACCTTTAAAAAGGAGAGAGAGCAACTTTTAAACTAGATAATAGGCGAAAGCTGACAGTCACCCATGGTTCGGAAGGATACTAGTAGAAGAGGGAAGTTAGGGCATCCTGACATACAGATTCCAATAAAGATAAAAGTAACCCAGATGCCCTTTACAGTGCAGGCAGAGCTGAAAGATTCCAAATTACCCCTATCACCTGACAACCAGATTAATATGAATAAAATACAACCTCTACAATGTCTGTATGCAAATGCTAGAAATCTAAAAAAATAAGATGGGAGAGTTAGAATATATAGCACTAAGTGAAAGGTTAGATATAATTGGCATCTCGGAGACCTGGTGGAAGGAGGACAATCAATGGGACGCTGTGATGCCTGAGTACAAATTATATTGCAATGATAGGATAGAACAAATTGGCGGAGGGGTTGTGTTCTATGTTAGAGGGGGCATTGAGTCACACAATATTAAAGTTTTTCAGGAAACTGTTGAATCTCTATGGATAGAAATTCCATATAAAAAGGGGAAGGCGATCGCAGTGGTGGTGTACTACCAACGGCCTGTCCAGAATGAACAGATGGATGATGAAATGATAAGATATCAGGGAAACTAACAAATGTTACAACACAGTAGTAATGGGTGATTTCAATTATCCTGGTATCGACTGGGTCAGTGTCACAGCAGGACATAATAGGGAGATAAAGCTTCTAGATGAAATAAATGACTGTTTTGTGGAGCAGCTCGTTCATGAACTGACGAGGGGAAGCTATTTTGGACCTGTTCCTTAGTGGAACACAGGATCTGGTGCAAGAGATAAGGGTGTTGGGGCCACTTGGCAATAGTGATCATAGCATGATCGCCTTTGATTTAATAAATGAAGGAAGGATAACGAAGAAATCCACAGTATTACCTTTTAACTTTCAAAAGGGAGACTATTCCTAGGAGGGAGGAGTGGCCTAGTGGTTGGGGCAAGGTACCACAGGCCAGAAGGTCGGTGGTTCAAATCCCACTAGAGGACAGCAACCTTGGGCCGGAAGGACTGGGGTTTCTAGTCCCACAGGTGCTCCTTGTGGTCTTGGGCAAGCCATTTAACCCTCCATTGCCCATGTTCCCTGTAAGTATTAGTGTATGTGTCTCATATCCCCTCGTGTTAAATGTATCCCCCAACCGCTTTGACCCGGTGAAAAGCAGGATATAAATGCAGCTAAATAAATAAATTATACAGTGTTGAAAATAGTTTAAACTTTGCAGCTGCTCCTTTTAGGTTTTGTTTTGTTTTTTTAAAGATTTACATCAAGCATAGGCATGGATAGTTTAAAAATACTATCTTGGAAGCCCAAACCAGATGTATTACACACTTTAAGAAAAGTGGAAAGAAGGCAAAAAAACTGCCAGCATGGTTTAAAGGGGAGGTCAGAGAGGCTGTTTGTAGCAAAAAAAAAAAAAAGTATCTTTCAGGAAATGGAAAAAGGAGCCAAATGACAAAAACGGAAAACATAAGCACTGGCAAGTTAGATGCAAGGCATTGATAAGGCAGGCAAAGAGAGACTTTGAAAAAAAGCTTTCTGTGGAAGCAAAAACAGATAACTCGTTTTTCAAGTACATTAGTAGCAAAAAAACCTGTGAGTGTGTCAGTTGGACCATTACATGATAGAGGGATAAAAGGGGCGTTAAGGGAGGACAAGGTCATAGCGGAGAGACTGAATGAATTCTTTGCTTCGGTCTTTACTGAAGAAGATGTAGGGAAGTTAGCATTACCTGAAATGGTATTTAAAGGTGTTGTATTGTAAGAATTGAAAGAAATATGGATAAACCGGAAAGGTGTACTACCTTTATTTGATAACTGAAGAGTAGCAAATCACCTGGATCGGACAGTATATATTCGAGGGTGTTGAAAGAAGTGAAAGATGAAATTGCTGACCTACTATTAGTAATCTGTGAACTATCGTCTTGGGGCGCCATGAATGATTCTTGCAGCAGTGTTTTGGACCAATTGTAATGGATCAAGGGTGTGTTTGGGCAACCCTTGGTAGATTGTTTCCATAATCTAGGAGGGTGGGTTATTTTATGGCCTGGCATACTGTGCAAAAGAGGCCTTGTGTCGGAAGGGGATGCAAGTTCCTTTAACTTCTTAGCTTGTGGTATGCCGAACAGATTGTTCAATTGTTCCTAAGCGTCTCTAGTCCAGTCCCTTTCTTCTGGGTTGTGCTTCTCTTCTAGCAGCCTGGAGACGGAGTACATCATTTTTTGATCACCTCAGGATATATATCACTGGCACCACCCACCAGCTTCAGTATACTCGGTCTCCAAGCAGCTAGAAGGAGCATTAAGCCAAAGAGAAGGCTTACTGGAGAGACCTTAGTGCAGAGGGGTTTTTTGTTTGGGTTGCCCTTTCTTTCTTTCTTTCTTTATTTCTTGAATTAATTTTATTTCTGCCAGGAGTGTCTGTGCCCCCCCCCCCCCCCCCCCCCCCCCGGCGAAGGGCTTGGACTGGAAGAGGCTTGCCTTGGCCCAAGGTACTTAAAAAAGACTGGTGAGGTGTCTTCTGCCGTGTCTCCCAGTGGTGCAGGGCCTCTGAGCTGCCTCGTTGCTGAAGCCTGAGAGCCGGCTGAGCACGAGGGCAGGAAGGCGGAAGGCCCCTATCCCGCCTGGACGTCCTTGGAGCGCTGAGACTGCAGCGCGAGGTAAGGGGGGGCAGAATGGGGTGGAATTAGTGCAGAGGAGCCTCGTGGAGAGCAGGGATCAGTGGCCGCGGCGCTGTTCGTGCAGCCAAGGCAGTAAGAGCTTCCTCTCCCTTGATTTTTCACGTGCTTTGCGCACCGGGGGTTTTGTCCGGGTGCCAGGCAGCTCTCAGAGAAGTGCAGGCAAATGGCTGCGTTCAGCTTTCCAACGCCTTAATTTGCAGTTTTCTACACATTTGAGGGGTGTATAGGTGTGCATATGAGGAGTCACTCTGTTGGCTGTCAGTTATATGTAGTTAAATAAAACAAAAAAAGAAAGGGAAAAGCTGTGTTTTTACTTTGGCAAGATGCCAGCTAGGCCTCAATGCCTGCTCTGTGGAGCCCGCAGAGGAGTGGTCTCGGGTGCAGGCGTCTGCAGGGGCTGCGCCATGGAGGCGGCCTCAGTGGAGCAGGGGCTATAGGCTAGCGGCTCTCAAGAACCTGTAGCTACAGTAGCACAGGAATCGGTGGAACACCTGGAAGGGCTCCTCGGGGAAGGTTCTCCTTTCTCCTTGAGTTTAGAGCAGCAGGTATCTTCTCAGCCACAACCAGGGACCTCCTCAGGAGAGGGAGGCCTCTGTGGAGATTTCTCCCCGGAGTTTGTTTTGTTATTGCATAAGGCTTTCTGTTTGCATCAGCAGGGGAGTCACAAAAGCGTGAGGCACAGGCCAAGTCTCTGAGACAGTGATTCCCTCCAAGCGGGTTAGAACCCTGGAGGAGGAGTATCCTCTTTCCCCTGGTTCGGAAACACTGGAAAGGGAGGCCTCCAAACAAGAGTTGGGGGAGGAGGAAGTAGAGCTCGAGGATGGAGAGATCCCGGAAGAGCAGGCGAGAATTGTAAGGGTTTTCGATCGAGAAGAGCTGCCGGCCTTAATTGGAGAGTCCCTGAAGGTATTTAACATGTCAGGGGTCCCGGCACAAGAGGATGAGTTGGAAGATCTGTTAATTCAGGCAGTTAGGAAATCGCAGAGAGTATTTCCTGTCCACATGGTGGTGCGGCAAATGATTCAGGAAGAGTCAGATCAGCCGGAGGCTGGATTGAGCGGCATGCAATCGATGTTGCGTTTGTACCCTCTGCCCGAAGCGCAGAAGAAATTGTTGAAATCACCTAGAGTGGATGCTACAGTATCGGCGGTGAACAAAAAGACCACCATCCTGGTGGAGGGCAGTACAGCTTTAAAGGATACCCAAGACAAGAAGTTGGACACTTAGTTGAAGGAAGCCTTTGATATTAGTGCCCTGGCACTTCAGGCGTCAGTATGTGGGGCTTGGGTGGCCCAGGCTTACCTGAGGTAGTCCTAGCAACTACGGATGGTGGGTGAGTTTCCGGTTGGGCCACAGGGAGAGGCTGCGAAAATTTGAGTCCGGTGCGGCCTATCTGGCGGATAGCCAGTATGATCTTATTAGGAGTCTGTCAAAAAATATGGCTTCTGTGGTGGTGGTTCGGCGGTACCTTTGGCTCTACAATTGGGCATCGGGCGGCTCATCCAAAGCTCGACTTAGAAGGCTCCCCTTTAAGGGTAAGCTCCTTTTTGGGGAAGATTTCGACAAGTTGGTGAAGGAACTAGGAGAGTCAAAGGGAGGCAGGCTGCTAGAAGATAGACCTAAGCCAGGTCGCTTCTCGGCTCGGAGACGTTCTCAGCAGAGGGAATCCTGTTAGTTTCATCCAGCTCGGCAGACCTCCTTTCAGAGGGGCCATTTTCCTTCAAGGGGACAGGGGTTTCGGGGAGTGGGAAGAGGTTTTGGGGGCTCTTCGGCCGCTTCCGCCTAGAGAAAGCCAAAATGAAGCTGCAGGGGCTCAGGTGGAAGTGCTGCCAGAAGGAGGACGTCTGCGGCAGTTCTTTCCCGCCTGGTTACATCAGACCAGTGGGTCTTGGAGGTAGTGCGGGATGGTTATGCCCTCGAGTTTGCGAGACCAGTACTTCCTTTTTTCATCCAGTCGCCATGCAAGTCACAGGCCAAGCGAGCAGCAGTACAAGAAATCTTATAAAGGCTGTTGGCCTTGAGAGCGGTAGTCCTGGTGCGAAAAGATCAATGCGGCTGCGGTCGATACTCCATCTATTTTGTAGTCCCAAAGAAGGAGGGCTCCCTAAGACCGATTCTGGACCTAAAAAGGGTCAGTCTGAGTCTTCAGGTTCCCCACTTCCGTATGGAAACTCTGAAGTCTGTGATAGTGGCGGTCTGGCAGGGAGAATTCTTAACATCTCTCGACCTCACCAAGGCATATTTGCATATCCCCATCAGGGAGTCTCATCAGCAGTTCCTCCGCTTTGCGGTCCCAAAAGGGACATTTTCAGTTTCAGGCATTACGGTTCGGTCTGGCAACGGCCCTGCGTACCTTCACCAAGGTAATGGTGGTGGTCACGGCAGCGTTACGCAAAGAAGGGATTCTAGTTCATCCTTACCTGAACGAATGGTTGATCAGGGCCAAGTCCAAGGACGAGAGTTTTAAGGTAACTGCCAGAGTGGTCACTTTCCTCTGGAGTTTGGTGGGTAATCAATCTGTCAAAGAGCAGGCTGGTCCCCACTCAGGTGATCAAGTTACCTGGGAGCGAGATTCAACATGGTCGCAGGCAAGGTGTTCTTGCCAGCTCAGAGAGCAAGAGACCTTCGTCGGTTGGTACGCGAGTTTTTGGCTCGGGAAGTGCCCTCAGCGTGGCACTACCTGCAGGTGCTAGGAACTATGGCGGCAACATTAGACCTGGTTCCCTGGGCCAGGGCCTATATGCATCCACTACAGAGGTCGCTTCTGCGGCGATGGTCTCATCAGCGGCAGCCCTTGACAATGACGCTCCCATGTTCCCTAGAAACCAAAGAGAGACTCTTCAGTGGTGGCTCTCCCCAGGGATTCTAGAGAGCGGAATGCTCCTCGAACCTCCGCAGTGGGTGCAGGTGACGACGGACATGAGTCTGTCTGGTTGGGGAGCCCACTGCGAGGGGCAATTTGCCCAGGGTCTCTGGAGTGTCCAGGAATCCCAGTGGCCCATCAACAGATTGAAATTGAGGGCGGTGACCCTAGCTCTCAAAGCATTCCTGTTTTGGGTTCACAGGAGGGCAGTCAGAGTTCTCTCGGACAATGTAACAGCGGTCCAAGAGAATAGACAATGAGGTACAAGCAGTCCTCTGTTGGAAGAAGAGGCAGAAAGCCTCTTAGAATGGGCCGAGACTCATCTGTTGGCTCTTTCGGCTCAACACGTGGCCGGCGTGGAAAATGTTACGGACGATTACCTCAGCCGGTACAAGGTGGATCACAGCGAGTGGGTACTCTGCCAGGAGGTTTTCCAACAGGTGGAACGCAGGTGGGGTCCGCCTGTTATGGACCTGATGGCACACTGGGAGTCGGCCAAAGCAAGCTGGTTCTTCAGCAGGCGGAAAGAGAGAATGTCAGAGGGCCTGGACGCTCTAGTTCAAAGATGGCCCGCGGAGGGGTTGCTATATGTATTTCCTCCTTGGGCGCTCATAGGCAGAGTTCTGCAGAGGATAGAGGCGCATCAGGGCTTAGTGGTACTGATAGCTCCGGACTGGCCAAGAAGACTGTGGTATGCCGATTTAATGTGGCTATTGGTGGACAGGCCATGGCGCCTTCTAGTAAGGGAGGACCTCCTCAGTCAGGGTCCCGTGAGGATGCCGCAGGTGGATCGGTTCTCGCTTATGGCCTGGCTATTGAAAGGGCAAGGCTGCACAAAAGAGGATATTCGGGGTGATCTCAACCTTGCTGAAGGTGCGTAAACAGTCACCCTGTCTAGCGTATGTGAGAGTTTGGTGCATTTTTGAGAACTGGTGTGAGGGACGGCAGAAGAGACTCTTGAAAATTTCTGTTCCGGAGGTGTTGGATTTTTTGCAGGATGGTTTTCAGAAAGGTCTGGCAGCCAGTTCCTTGCAAGTTCAGCTTGCAGCTATTTCCTGTTATAGAGGCAAGATCTTGGGTAAGTCGTTAGGCGAGCATCCGGATATGGTCCATTTCCTTAAGGCAGTGAGGCGTTTGAGACCGCAGTTAAGGGCAACTGTGCCTCCTTGGGATCTTAATCTGGTGTTAGATAACCTGGCGGGTGAGCCTTATGAACCAGTACATCTTGCTTCGTTGAAGGATTTGACACTTAAGACTCTTTTCCTGGTGGCCATCTGTTCAGCCAGGCGGTTGTCTGAGTTGCAAGCGTTGTCCTGTTCCCCTCCTTTTCTTGTTTTCTTCAAGGATAAGGTGGTATTGTGGATTGTACCATCGTTCTTGCCCAAGGTGGTTTCCCCGTTCCATGTGAATCAGTCGGTCTGTCGACCTTCCTTTGCCAGTTTGGGGCAGGGGGAGGGCGACACACGTTTGCGCCGGTTGGACGTGCGAACAATCTTGAGGCGTTATCTGAAGCATACTGAGGCGTTCTGCAAATCGGAGCGGTTATTTGTTCTGTTTGGAGGGCTGCGCAGGGGGGAAGTGGCTACCAAAGCTTCCGTTTCGCAGTGGATCAGGGAAGCCATTGCTTCAGCATATATCCTGAGGGGACGGGAAGTTCCGTTGGGGTTTGTCACCACCCTCCCTGGTGGCCGGTGGCTGCATGGGCAGGTTGTGCATTTAAATCAATTGTAAAAGTAAAAGAGACTTTTGGGCCAGATGCACCTTGGTCCTTGTAGTCCTTTCTCCTTATAGAAATGAGTTGTGGATGCCAAGTAGCACTGAGGTTCGCTAAGTAACAAAAGTAAAGTTTTGAGTGAGGTCATTGAGTCAGAAAGGATTAAAGTTTTGCAGGAAACAAAATCTGCTGTAGAATCTATATGGATTGAAATTCCATGTAAAAGGGGGAAGGCAATGGCAGTGGGGGTGTACTATCGAGCGCCTGGCCAGAATGACCAAATGGATGATGAAATGCTCAAAGAAATCAAGGAAGCTAACAAAAATTACAGCACAGTAATAATAATGGGTGATTTCAACTACCCCGGTATCGACTGGGTCAGTGTCACGTCAGGACATGCTAGGGAGATAAAGTTCCTAGATGAAATAAATGACTGCTGCTTGGAGCAGCTGGTTCATGAACCGACCAGAGGGGAAGCCATATTAGACCTAATCCTTAGTGGAACACCAGATCTAGTGCAAGAGATAAGGTTGTTGGGGCCCCTTGGCAATAGTGATCATAGCATGATCGCCTTTGATTTAATTAGTGGAGGAGGGATAGTAAGGAAATCCACAGTACTACCTTTTAACTTTCGAAAGGGAGACTATGATAAAATGAGGAAAACAGTCAAGAAAAAATTAAAGGAGCAGTTGCAAAGGTTAAAGACGTACATCAGGCTTGGCTGTTGTTGAAAAATACTATCTTGGAAGCCCAGACCAGCTGTATTCCACGCTTTAAGAAAAGTGGAAAGAAGTCCAAAAAACTGCCAGCATGGTTTAAAGTTGAGGTCAGAGAGGCTGTTGCCAAAAAAGCATCTTTCAGGAAATGGAAAAAAGAGCCAAACGACAAAACCTGGAAACAGCACAAGCACTGGCAAGTCAAATGCAAGGCATTGATAAGGCAGGCAAAGGGAGAATTTGAGAAGAAGCTTGCTGCAGAAGCAAAAACGCGAAATAAAGACCTTTTCAAGTACATTCGTAGCAAAAAACCTGTGAGAGTCAGTTGGTCCATTAGATGATAAAGGGGTTAAAGGAGCATTAAGAGGCGACAAGGCGATAGCGGAGAGACTGAACGAATTCTTTGCTTCAGTCTTTACTGAGGAAGATGTAGGGATGTTACCCATGACTGAAGTGGTATTTAAAGGTGCAGAAGAATTGAAGGAAATATCGATACATCGAGAAGATGTATTACAACTATTAGATAAGCTGAAGAGTAGCAAATCACCTGGGCCGGATGGTATACATCCAAGGGTATTGAAAGAACTGAAATATGAGATTGCAGACCTGCTATTAGTAATCTGTAAACTATCATTAAAATCATCTCTAATACCTGAAGATTGGAGGATCGCCAATGTAACACCAATTTTTAAAAAGGGTTCCAGGGGTGATCCGGGAAACCACAGACCGGTGAGCCTGACATCAATACCGGGAAAAATGATAGAAACCATCATAAAGAATAAAATTACTCAGTATGTAGATAGTCATGAACTAATGAGAGACAGCCAACATGGCTTTAGACAAGGAAGATCTTGTCTTACTAATCTGTTATGTTTTTTTGAAGGAGTGAATAATCAGGTGGACAAAGGTGAGTCAGTTGATATTGTGTATCTGGACTTTCAGAAAGCCTTTGACAAGGTCCCTCATGAGAGACCTTTGGCAAAACTAAAGAGTCATGGGATAGGAGGCAGTGTACTATTGTGGATCAGGAACTGGTTAAAAGATAGAAAGCAGAGGGTAGGGCTAAATGGCCAATTTTCCCACTGGAGAAAGGTGAATAATGGTGTACCCCAGGGATCTATGCTGGGTCCGCTGCTTTTTGACATATTCATAAATGACCTGGAAAGTGGAATAACGAGTGAGGTTATCAAATTTGCAGATGACACAAAACTATTTAAAGTTGTTAAAACCCAAGAGGATTGTGGAAAATTGCAAGAGGATCTTGATAAATTGGAAGACTGGGCATCAAAATGGCAGATGAAATTTAATGTGGACAAGTGCAAGGTTATGCACCTAGGGAAGAACAACCCAAACTATGGTTACACGATGCAAGGTTCCACATTAGGAACCACCACCCAGGAAAAAGATTTAGGCGTCATTGTGGATACCATGTTAAAACCCTCGGCCCAGTGTGCAGCGGCGGCCAAGAGAGCAAATAGAATGCTAGGTATGATAAGGAAAGGAATGGAAAATAAAACAAAGGATATTATAATGCCTCTATATCGTTCCATGGTGAGACCGCACCTTGAATATTGTGTGCAATTCTGGTCGCCGTATCTTAAAAAGGATATAGAGTTATTAGAAAAGGTTCAGAGAAGAGCCACCAAAATGGTAAAGGGGGATGGAAGGATACTCCTATGAAGAAAGGCTAAAAAGGTTAGGGCTCTTTAACCTGGAAAAGAGACGGCTGAGGGGGAGATATGATAGAAGTCTACAAATTAATGAGCGGAGTGGAATGGGTAATCGTAGATCGATTGTTTACCTTATCAGAATATAGAAAGACTAGGGGACATGCAATGAAGCTACAGGGTAAACTATTTAAGACTAATAAAAGAAAACATTTTTTCACTCAACGTGTAATCAAACTCTGGAATTTGTTACCCGAGGATGTAGTAAAGGCTGTTAGTGTAGCTGGGTTTAAAAAAGGTTTGGACAAGTTCCTGGAGGAAAGGTCCATAAGCCATTATTAAGAAGGGACCCAGGATATCAATGCTTGAACCAATACAAGCATTGTGGAACCTATGTCCCTTGGGGAAACTGCTAGGTACATATGACCTAGATTGGCCACTGTTGGAAACAGAATACTGGGCTTGATGGACCTTGGTCTGACCCAGTATGGCATATCTTATGTTCTTATGTTCCTTATTTTCAGGTTTGTGCCAAAGTGTTATTAAACAAGTAAAATTGTTACAGGCTTCACAGTTCCTTGTAGAATATAAAGGGTTTTCTAAACTTCGGAGTGAAACAAATAAACCAGCTCTCCTTTAGCTCAATGTAAGCAGAATCATTGTTAGTGCATGTTCTGGTAAACTATAGCTCTGGGAGTGACTCCAGGCTTTACGCAACACAAATAGAGCAGTCCATTAATTCCTCCTGTGACAATGCTTTTAAATCTCCAGGCTCCACTTGCATGGGTTCCAGCTCATCTGTGCTTTCTCCTGTATTTGAGCTCTCCCTGGCTGTTATAGTGTGCAAATTTAGTATTTCCTTCACCTATCCTCCAGCTGGGCTGTTCAAGGGGTTTCAAGTAGGAAGCATGGCTTGTTCTTAAGCCTCTATGGCGTGGCTTCCAGAACTCCTGCCTCTTTCATTCCTCTCAGAATGGTTATCTGATTCAAAAGCCCTTCTAGGAGCTAAGTCTCTTTTTAGAATTAAAGTACCACTGTACCTTGGCTTCCTGAAGTCGGTGCTGCTGGTATTTTCCTTACCAGGTACCCTTCCTTGGATACGGTCTCGTTTACAGAATGTTTCTGTGAGTCTCCTGGGCACTGCTTGTCGTCCCCGAAGCTTGGGACGGCCAGGTAACGAATCCAGGCCTCTCTGCTTCCCAGTATGGGGGATTCCACTGTCAGGACCTTTCCTTCCAGTACCTTTAAGTTCCTTTCTCAATCCTTCTGGTGAGCTCAGGCCTCCCTCTAGGCATGGAGTCTCTCTCTCTTGGATCCTGGCTTCTCCTGGAGTCTCTCTCCTTTGGATCCTGGCTTCTTCTCCTCTTTCTCCCCTCTCTAGTCTGGCTGCAGCTCTCTGCTTATAAAGCCATTCTCCTCTTGAGTTTCCTGGCCTGCTCTTCAGGTGCATCTGATTAGTCCCTGCATAATCAGTACTTGGGTGTGTTCTCTCAGCCTCTGCAGGTTCGTGCCTGCTCCCTCTAGCTGTGTTGCTATGCAATTGCAGCTCCTGCAAGTCAGCTGCTTTGTGAAAGACAGCGTTTTTTTCCAAATTCACAGCTTCACTAGCTTCAGCCCTATCACAGGTTCCAAGCTCATTCCACTCAAGCTCAAGCAACCTCGTGGGCGGAATTTAGTTTGGTTCCTCCTTTGGAAATCTGTAGGGCGGCTACTTGGTCTTCCCTACATACCTTTGCCAAGCACTACTGGTTGGATGTTCAGGCGGCCACAGATGTTGGTTTTAGGAGAGCGGTACTTCGGTCCGGTTTGGCAGGCCCCTCCCATGCTTGAACTGCCCTATTACATCTCAGAAGAAAGGGATTGTACTTGAGAGACGCTTAGGAAGAAGTAATTAGACTTTACCTGCTAATTAGTGTTCCTAAAGGATCTCCAGTCCAGTCCCTGGTCCTGCCCGGAATGATAGAGAGAAGAGTGGATTTCTGGTCCGAAGGGGTTCAGAAAGGATGGTTTGCTTGGCAGGAGGTTTCCTTCAGGTTTTGGTTCCGGAGTGGAAGAGGCAGTCGCAGGGCACTGATATCACAATTATCTGTTAAGTTGGCTCTCAGTATAGGTAAGGGCCTTTTTCAGGTAAGCCTCCTCCTCGAAGGGAGGGTTGGGATATCCCTTCCTGGGAGGGCGGGTTTTTGGTTAAAAAAATTTCAGTAGTTAGTTTTGTTTGTGCTTAGTTGTCTCTCCGTTAGGTCTGCTTTGTCAACAGGATACTGAAGCTGGTGGGTGGTGCCAGTGATATATATCATGAGGTGATCAAAGAATGACGTACTCAGTCTCCAGGCTGCTAGAAGAGGAGCACAACCCAGAAGAAAGGGACTGGACTGCAAATCCTTCAGGAACAGTATTTAGCAGGTAAGGTCTAATTACTTCATTTGTGCTTGAAAGTTTAGTCCTTGGTCCAGAACAATTCCTAGATATTTAACTTCTGTTTTAACTTGAAGTTGGTAATCTGAGATGGTAAATGACTGAGATGGGTCGAAGGATGAGTCTCTAGTAATGTGTAGAGTCTTATTGTGGTTGTTGGCAAGGTTGTGTTGTAGCCAATGTCTTACTGCCATGAAGCATTCTGATGTTTTAGTGTGATCTGGTTTACCTGTCTGAAATGGAATGAAGATTATAATGTCATCGGCGTAGATTCTGTAGAGTATCTTATGGGATTGGATTATTGAACATAGAGGCTGAAGGAAGATGTTAAATAGTAGGGCTGAGAGAGAAGAGCCTTGAGGTACTCTTTGACCCTGGAAAAATGGGTGAGAAGTCTTGGAACCTGACTTTATTTGTTGAGTGTGACCCTTTAGATAGGAGTGAAACCAATTTATCATGCAGTCACATAGGCCGATATCATGGAGTCGTTTGAGGAGTTGATAGTGGGGTATGGACTCAAATGCCACTGAGATGTCGAGGAAGATGAGAGTGAAACCCAGGGTGATGCTTTGCGGGCCAGTTTTGATCCTTTCTAATAGGGAGGTGAGAAGGGTCTCAACGCTGTGGTTTAAGTCTGAAACTATGTTGGTGTGGTCTAGGATGACATGCTCGTTAATATAGTCCAGATTCAACTGCAAAACTATCTTTTCTATTATTTTTGAGATGAATTGCATGCTAGAAATTGGTCTGTAGGAGGTTGGGGAATAGTGATCCAAGCTAGTATTCTTGAAAAACGGCCTGACCGAGCTCTGTTTTAAAAAGGGGGGGGGAGGGGCATGTATTATTGGGTTAGGGAAGTATGGACAATGTTTAGGATGTAAGAGCTGAGCTATGATCTTGTAATCTTAATCCAAGAAACTGCAGTGGTTCAGGGGCGAGGTAGTTGTGTTTGAGGCTGGATATTGTACTTTAGATTTGTTCGGTGGTGATCTTGTTGAAGGTTGACCATGTGCTTGAGTGCTACAGTATCTTGAGACAGTGGCAGGGGGATGGAGAGTTTTTTTTAGGAATGTCTAATTTGTATTTAATTTGGTGAGCCATTACATGAGGGCATATGGAAGCACGGGACCCATGGCTAACTGGTTCCTTTAGAAGGGTTTTGGTTATATCAAAGAGCTCCTGGGTCTGTTGATGGGAGCTCATGATTAAGTTGGTATGGTACTTTCCTACATCTATTGGTGGCAGTGCAGTATTTCTTTTGTTTTGCAATGTACATTTTCTGGATGCATGGGTCTTGGTGTTTCTCCATTGGCGTTCCAGATGCTGTAGGGTGCGCTTTAGGTCCTTTAGTGCTGTGGAATACTAGGGAGCCAGGTGATGTTTCCTGCAGGAGATTGTTCATGGTGGTGCGAGGGCAGTTGATAAGGTTTTGTTCCAGCTGGTTATCTGGGTGTCTAGGCTGGCATCAGGAGGGACAGTTTGAAGCTGGGGGAGTATTTCTGATAAGAATGCTTGGGTATTGAACTGGTGAAGTCTGCGATTTGTAGAGTTCGCGCATGTGTGTGTGTGTGAGTGTGTGTGTGTCTGTTTATTTATTTATTCTTATATACCGCATTTCCAAGGATCAGTGCAGTTTACAGGGAGCAAAGTTGAACATTACATGAAACGGGTGTACAAGGAACAATTAACTCTTATGAATAGAACAGCTGTATAATACTATTTATAACACAGAATTGTAACTATATACAATTAGAGAGTCGCTTACATCTTTTAGTGACTATGTACGGGTAGAAGGTTGCTTACATCAGAGGGTATATTAAGGGGTAGATAGGTAAGAGGGGGTTATGTTATCCCATCAAATGTTCCTTGAATAGGTGGGTTTTAAGCAGTTTGCGGAAGGTTGCAAGGTCGTGGGGGGTCTCTGATTTGTGGTGGTAAAGCATTCCATAGGCGTGGGGCATACAGGGAAAATGCCCTGGAGCAAGTTGACTTGTTACACTTAGTTCTGGGTCCCAGGTGTTTGAACTAGGAAGTGAAAAGTGTATTGTGTTATGGGTAGACCAGGGGACTGATGAAACAGTGATGAGTGCTTGTATGGGTCCTATTGGCATGGAGTCTGGGATGAAGATATAGTCAAGGATTCCATCCCTCCTATGGGTTGTGTTGGCGATTAGCTCTTTGTAGTGCAGTGCCTCCATAGCCTCTAGGAAGGCAGAGGCTTGCTAGTGGTTCACGTCGCCTAGTAGGATGAGATCATGGTGTTTTGAGTGTGGTGAGCATGATGCTTAAGTAGTGTGGACAATTCATTTGCATTGCTGTTTGGGGCTCTCTATGCAAGACATATTCATGATTTATTTTTGCAATTGTTAAGATATCCATGTTGCTCATGGAATTGGTGTTAACGGTGTGAAACTTGAGTTGGTTTCTGATAACTATGCAGACACCTCTGCTGGCTGTTCTAGTGGTTTTGGATGGTGTGTGTCTAGTTTATTAATACATCATCATCCTTAGTGAACCATGTTTCAGTTATTTATCAGGTTTTTTTATACTGCTTTATCATTTCAGTCAAAGCGGTTTACATTGTAACTTAAACTTGGTAATGTACATTAAACAGAGACATTGAAAACTTGGGTTTTTCTGAGGCAGTGGACGGTTATGTGACTTGCCTGAGGCCACAAGAAGTGGGAATCGAACCCTGGTCTCTTGGTTCCTAAGCCAGTGCTCCAACCATTAAGGCGGCTACTCCACTCCATAGAATGTCAATGTTATGGTCTCTAATGCGGTCAGTCAGTCTTTGGGATTTTAATGCGGGCTGAGCGGACGTTGATGAGGATGCATCTTAGATATGGATTGCAATTTAGCTGGACCATAGGGTCATACATAGCTTCATTTTGAGTGTCAGTCCTCATTATGGGGCGTGGAGCCCAATTGAGATAGGGGGGATGTCTGGGCCGTCCCCAAGGAATATGGGCCCATGTGGAGCTGATTCTAGTCCATGGGAACAAAATGCTCCCACGGTGCACAGAATCGGGCCCTTGGACAGCCCGGCGTGCCCTTGCTGCCTGCAGGGACATCCTCCCTGCAGACGCCCCCAACTCCCATGGCTTCGGCCCCTCTTTTCCCCGCTGCCCGACCCACGACTGGCCTGCCGAGACCTGGATCTGATGACTGGGAACCCCCCCCCCCCGGCCCGATCGACAGATTTGTGCTACTTATTCCATCTTTGAGGTGGAATAAGCAGCATGTCCCCTTTGCCCCAGCAGGACCTACAGGACCATGACCTGAATTGGCCCTGTATGTCCTGCGGGGCTGGCCCGCCCTCTCCCACTCCCTGCCAGCTCTCCCCATCCTGCTGCTCAGCCAGAGGGGAAATCGGGCACGGACGGCTTGCGGATGTGCAGCCTGCAACTCGCATCGGGCCCATAGTCTCCTGTATTGGGGTGCATATAGTGAGCTCTGCTGGATCGTGTTCCATGCATGCATTTGTCTCTGTGTTATAGGAATATGTCCCTTTTGGTGCATTTGGGAGGCATTGGTTAGGATACATATGCAGATTATACAGAGGAGAACGCTTATGGGGCCAGCCAAAGGCATGATTTTCACTAAAGCCATGGTAAGGGCAGGATAAACTGAGCGTTTGTTTTGTAAAGCTGTTCAGATGTGGTGGAGGGTTAAAGAGTTCTAAGCTGTGCCATTAAGAAGTGGTTATTGAATAATGTGAGGGGTTCTTACCAGGAGTCCTCTGAGTTGGTGTTCCCTTTCTGGTCCATTCTAAGGGCCACTCCTAAAGGCCCTTAGGCATGGCGTACGGGTGCACCTAGGCTAGCTCTCCTTTTAAGTGGTGCAATGATGCTCGCTCTTACCTCATGGTTTCCTGTAGGCCAGCTTTCCTCTCCTCTCCCCTGCATGCGATTCAATGGCCCAGTGAAATTGTGGTAATATTGAGAGCTGTCGAGTGTGCAGGTTTCGATGCTGGTGCCAAGGGGGCCTTTGTAGCATTTGCAATGCCAATCAGGAAGGTAAGAGGGAAGGTTCCACATTAGAACCCCACTACCCAGGAAAAAAGATTTAGGCTTCATCGTGAATAATATGTTCTTCTCCAGGACCAAGCAGGAAGTCAGTCCTCACATAGGGGTGACATCGGCGCCAACGGAGCCCTCGTGCAGAGCATTTCCCCAGCTTTCAAAGAAAGCCTTTGGGAATACAACGCGCATGCGCGGTCCCCTTCTTTTTCCGTAGAGCCCAACGGACGTAGTTTGTGTCACCCGGTAAAAAGTTGATTTTTCTGCGATTTTTCGCGTTTCCTTGTCCGGTTCGACACCTATTCCCCATCCCACCTCAGCTCTGTACACCAGTATCAAGCCCGGAGTTTATTTTTCGTTTTTTGTCCTTTGTGATTAGCGTTCGCTCCTTTTTTTTCACTGGCAGCCCTGTCTTTTGACCTTGCAGGGGCCCTTTTTCCCCTGATGGTTGCCAGCAGGTTTAAAAAATGTGATCGGTGCAAGAAATTTATGTCTCTCACCGACACACACGACTGCTGCCTCTGATGCCTCGGGCCCGACCATGACCCGCTGGTTTGTGGCCCGTGTGGCAAGATGTCGTTTAAGGTGCTTCGGAGCCGTCAGCACCAGCGCAAAAGAATTTTTTCAGAGTCTGCGTCCGGATGGGCCCGGACTTCGTCAGAGGCCTCGACGTCTTGGGCGTTTGACCCCGAGCAGCGTCATGGGTCCTCTGAGAGGGGGTCTTCCGCCCGGGAGCACAAAAGGAAGAAGCTCGTGAGGGCATCGTTGGTGGAGGCACCTGGATCCTCAAGGGCCAGGTCGCGCAGCCCTGACCGCCGCCCCGGGCTCTTGGAGTCGGAGCGGCCGACCAAACTACCTCGCCTGGAGCCGGAGTCCCCGAGTCAGGTAGCATATGTTGTCCTCGTAGACTCTCCTCCGGGAGAACCGCCATCGGGGCCCAAGTCGGGGGCTGCAGAGTCTCCTGAGCTCGGTCTCAGGTTGACGGCCCTGGAGAGCAGCCTTGCTGCCTTCATGGAACAGCAGCGGGTACTGATCGCCAGTCTGACCGGTGCATCTGCCCTGACCACTGGAACCTCAATGTCCAAGTCGACTCTGGAGGCCGAGCCAATCCTCGAGTCCATCAAGTCTCGAGTCGATCCTCGGCCAAAGTCTCCCTCAACCTGCCGTGCGGGGCCGAGGTCGTCGACGCCGGTGCCCTCGGCGTCAGGGCGGGTGGCATCGAGGCCCACACGGCCGGAGCCTCTTGACGACTCCTCAGAGGAGTTGGCGTGGGAGACGGAGGACGAGGAGTCCCTGGACACCTTCCGGACCCGGTGCATCCCGTCGGACTCCCCGGGGTCCGAGCCTCGGAGAAAGTCCCCCCCGGAGGATACACGGTTCTCGGACTTCGTCCGGGACATGGCCAAGGCTTTGGCTTTCCCAGCGGAAACCGAACAGGAGCCTCAAGCCGAAGAGCTCGATGCCCTCCAGTATTACTTTTCTCTGAAGGAAGCCTTTACTGTACTGGTTCCTCCAATGCTGGAACGGCTGCTCTTCCGTATGTGGGAAGCACCGGCCTTGGCGCCGGTTCTTAGCAAACGGGTCGATTCCATTTATCGAGTCCGGAAGAGCTCTGGATTCCAGAAGGCACAGCTACCGCACAACTCCATGGTTGTGGAATCGGCCATGCACAAACTGAAAAGTCAAAAGATGCACTCCTCGGTGCCTCCTGGCCTGGAGGCCCGGAATCTGGATGCCCTCAGTAGAAAGTGCTTCCAGGGCTCTATGCTATCTTGCCGTGTCCAGACCTACCAGCTGTGCATGGCCATGTACCTACGGGACCTGGCAAAAGAAATTGCCGGGTTCTCAGCTGGCCTCTCCGAGGAACCCTTGCAGAGGTTCAAAGCCAGGGATCCGGCAGTGCTCGAAGTTTATCTCTCGAGCAGCCTATGATGGCTTCGAGGCTTTGGCCCGGGTAGCCGCAGCCGGCATCGGTGCACGTCGTCAGGCCTGGCTACAGTCATCGGACCTGGAGTCATGGGTGCAGGACAAGTTGGTCGATGTCACCTGCCGAGGTGACAGCCTATTCGGTAAGCCCATGACTGAAAAGGCTGCAAAAATCGAGACTGAGACTCTCACCAGGACAAGGCTGTCCAGGAAGACTTCTGCCCCTTCTCAAAAAAAGAAGGGCTCGGGGAAGAAGCCCTTTTTCCCGAGGAAGGGTGCTGCTTACAAAACCTACCCTCAGTATCTGGCCTCTCCAGCTCCCCAACAGGGCCAGCAGGCCAAAGGGCAAGGGCAAGGGCAGGGGCATGGGCCACGTAGGCAGAAAACCCCCATGCCACCAGCCCCGGCTCCTGCACAGCAACGAGGGTTTTTTTTGACTCCCACAGCATAGTCTTTCCTCCGCCGGTAGTTCCACTCAGCACAGGAAGACGGCTGACCCTGTACGCCTGCAGGTGGCTGCCATCACGGGATACCTGGGTACTGAGCATAGTCCAGAAGGGCTATATGCTCCATTTCCATCAGCTACCCCCCTACTACTATCCAGGGGAGCCTCCAAGACGCCCTCTACACAGAGACCTCCTCTTTCAGAAGTTGCAAAGTCTTCTAAAGGAACAGGCGGTGGAACCGGTGCCACACCACCTGGAAGGGCAAGGCTTTTACTCCAGGTACCTCCTGGTACCAAAGAGAACAGGAGGTCTCAGACCTATCCTAGACTTGCGAAATCTCAACAAGTTTCTGGAGAGGGAAAAGTTCAAGATGCTTACCCTTGGAATACTGCTGCCCTACCTCCAGCAAGGAGACTGGCTATGCTCCTTAGATCTCAAGGATGCTTATACTCACATCCTCATCCATCCAGACCACAGACGATATCTCAGATTTGTGGTGGGAGGAACCCACTTTCAGTACAGAGTGCTTCCATTTGGCCTAACCTCTGCCCCAAGGGTCTTCACCAAATGCCTGGCAGTGGTGGCGGCTTTTATCAGGGGAAGACAAAAATTCCCTGGTTCCTATCTGGACGACTGGCTAATCAGGGGCCAGTCACTCCAGGAGGCCCGACAGGCCACTCTGCGCACTGTCTCTCTTCTTCAGCATCTAGGCTTTGTCATAAACTACACAAAGTCCACTTTGCTCCCCTCTCAGAACCTAGAGTTTATAGGGGCCAGGTTGGACACACTTCAGGCAAGAGCTTACTTGCCTGGGGACAGGGCCTACAGACTTATGGACTTGGCCAACCAGTTCCAAAGCAATTCTCGTGTTTCCGCAAGATAATACCTGCGGCTGCTGGGCCACATGGCATCTACGGTACATGTGACTCTGAATGCCCGTCTACACATGCGGGCTGCTCAGTGGTGCCTCAGAGATCAGTGGACACAAGCTACCGGCAACCTTCGGGACACAGTAAAGGTGTCCAGACGACTTATGAACTCCTTACAGCGGTGGCTACATCTGCCAGACTTCCTCAGGGGGGTACTTTTTCAGACTCCAGCACACACAAGGGTGCTGACGACAGATGCCTCCTTAAAGGGCTGGGTGCACATTGCCAGGGCACCTGCACTCAAGGCCTGTGATACCCTCGGGAGGCCACACAGCAGATCAACCTTTTAGAGCTGCGAGCAATCCGCTTAGCTCTGTAAACCTGCCATGCTCTCTCTCAACAGTCTGTCCTAGTTCATACGGACAATCAGGTAGCAATGTTCTACGTGAACAAACAAGGAGGCACAGGCTTCAGGCTCCTATGTCAGGAGGCACTGGACCTTTGTGGTCAAACAAGGCATGTTTCTCAAAGCAGTTTATCTACCTGGTTAGGAAAACTTCCTAGCAGACAAGCTAAGCAGGATTCTCCAGCCCCACGAATGGCAGTTGAATCCATTGGTGGTCCAGCAGATCTTCCTCCGCTGGGGACGTCCATCCATCGATCTCTTTGCAAGTCCACTAAACCGTCAGCAGCCCAGATTTTGCTCCAGACAGCCGCATCCCCTGAGGCTGGCAGCTGATGCTTTTCTGATCACTTGGTCTATGGGCCTCCTGTATGCGTTTCCTCCCACGCTCCTGGTGGCCCGAACTCTGTTCAAGATTCTCCGGGGCAAAGACTCGGTGATTCTGGTAGCCCACAGATGGCTGAGGCAACCGTGGTTTCCACTCCTCTTACAGTTAGCGGTGGAAGCCATGTTCCCTCTGGGGCTGCAACACGATCTCCTGTCTCAAGAGCAGGGTTCCCTTCTGCACCCCAATCTCAGGTCCCTCAATCTGATGGCCTGGCTGCTGAAAGGATAGTGCTAGCTCCCTTACTTCTACCTAAGGAGGTTGAGGGGGTGGTTTTGGCAGCAGGAATCAGTCCTCACAACCCTCCCTCCTCCCCTTGGAGTTGCAATCATATACTTTATTTTGTTTTTTGCTGTCTTTTAGCTATGTCATCAGACTGAGCAAGATGGCACCCTTGGGCGGGAAGGGGACCGCGCATGGGCGCTGCATTCGCAAAGGCTTTCTTTGAAAGCTGGGGAAATGCTCTGCATGAGGGCTCCGTCGGCGCCGATGTCACCCATATGAGGACTGATTCCTGCTGCTCCTGGAGAACACCTGTTACAGCTTAGTAACTACGCTAAATCCTCAGCCCAGTGTGCAGCGGCAGCCAAGGAAGCAAACAGAATGCTAGGAATCATAAAGAAAGGAATGGAGAATAAAATCAAAGATGATATGCCTCTGTGTCATTCCAAGGTGCGACCTCACCTTAAATATTGTGTGCATTTCTGGTTGTGGTATCTTAAAAAGGATATAGCAGAATTAAAAAAGGTACAGAGAATAGTGACCAAAATGATAAAGGAGTGGAAGGATACCCCTCTGAGGAAAGGGTTAAAAGGTTAGGGCTCATCGACTTGGAAAAAAGACGGGTGAGGGGAGATATGATGGAGGCCTATAAAATATAATGCAGATTGGTTATTTACTGCCTCAAAAAGTAGAAAGACTAGGGGACATGCAATGAAGCTACAATGTAACCCATTTAAGACTAATAAGATAAAATATTTTTTCATGCAATGCATAATTAAACTCTGGAATTTGTTACTGTTAGTGTAGCTGGGTTTAAAAAAGATTTGGACAAGTTCCTGGAGGAAAGGTCCATAAACCATTATTAAAGAGGACCCAGGAAATCCACTGCTTACCCCAGGATGAGCATTGTGGAACCTGTGTACCTTTTTGGGAACCTGCCATGTACTTGTGACCTGGATTGGCCACTGTTGGAAACAGGATAATGAGCTTGATGGACCTTGGTCTGACCCAGTATGGCATTTCTTATGTTCTTATGAGTGGGTATGGGACAATTCTGGTTGTCTCTCAGGGAAGTTTTATTAATTATATTTTAATGATTATTTTGCAAGCCAAGAAACAATAAACCAAGAAATAAGCATCCAGTAGCAAAGGGGTTAGCATAAAATATCTATAGCAGTGGTTTGCAACCCAGTCCCCAGGACACAGCCAGCCTGTCAGACTTTCAGGATATCCACAATGAATATGCACAGGTTAGATTTGCATAAAAGGCAGCCATGCATGAAAATCTGCCTCATGCATATTCGTTGTATATATCTGGAAATCTGACTGGCCGGACTGGATTGAGATCCACTGATCTAGAATAATTTAAAACAAAAATACAAAAAGTGAAAATAACTTATGCAAAACCCCATAAGTCCACAAAAGTGTGAGAAACGAAACCCGAGATGTCGCTGTACAGGAAAGACTGTGTTCCTTCAAAGCGCAGCCCATCTTCAAAAACCAAAAGTTGGAGTTTTGGAGCTTGTTTCCTTAATTGGTTCCCACTGGAGATCCAGTTTATAAAGTTGGCGCTTAGGGTGCAAAATCAGCCACTTACATGTGTAAGTGCTACTACCTCCACCTTCAGAGTCGCACGTGAGGCCTGCCCTTCTTTTGGAATGTGTATCTTTGTTGAAAGCTCACCTCTTCACTGCTGCTTTTGGATCTTGACTCACCTGATCTCCTTTTCCTTCCCCCTGTTTTACCGCTGCTTACACCTTCTGTGTTTTGTCTTGACTAGATTGTAAGCTCTGATGAGCAGGGACCGACCTCTTACATGTCTGTACAGCGCTGCGTACGACTGGTAACGCTATAAAAAGTCTCAGTAGTAGTAGTAATGTGTGTGTCTGTTTTGCTGCATGTACTACACGTGTATTTCCTATAGCATTAGAGAGATTTTACAAAAGGTCAGTGACCTTTGTCATAAAACATATGGGTCTATTTGTAATACATTTCACCCATATAATTCTAAACCATCCAATAAATTGTTCTCATTCGTTAAATTATGGCTTATAATGGTCTCAGATAAACGGCAAGTTTTTTTCGTATGCTTTTGTAAGCTACTTGCTGTCACACTTCTTATTGGGTCAATGACTTACACCCAAATTAGTGCACGTTTAGCATCAATGACCTCAGCCACTTTTTTTCTCTTTTAATTGCATAATATTGCTTAATAACCTTTTTTTTGTTATTTTCTTTAACGGGTTGACTCTTATCATACCCTAATATTTTTAAAAAGCTGCGTTTGCTATTCTACTTAACTTATGTAGAATCGCATCGGCCTGTGTCCCATTCTTTTCTTTGCAACCACAAATGATGTTTGCTAAACCCCCGACGCCTCACACTCATGCGCGCTGTGGCGTTTCTCCAGTAGGGTTTATCAAGGGGGACAATATCATTGCTTCTTCGGGACGTAATCTTCTTAATGTATCATTTTAATTTTCTATAAAGATACAAAGCAACATTATCTGGTTAACTTTTATCAAAATCAATCTCATATAATTCACAACCTTCTTATACCGGTAACATATGTTTACTGACCCATTCGCTTCTCCGGTCTGCTCTCTCTTTCAACTAAACCGATCTCAGATTTTTCAATGAAGACGCTAACGCATGCGTGTTCAACGTTGTTTAAATAGCTGTTGTAGTATTGTTTGATTGGGGCTTTCTCAAACACAGACTATCCAATCAATGCTGATGTTTAAACCTTCAGGTTGCACTGTATGAAGTTGGTGAATCCACCATTGTTCTTGATATGATAATCTCTGTTCGACTGATTTTCCTTGAGACCCATACAGTATTGACTCTATACTCCAACATTTTAAGGTTTCGAACTTGTGGCCCATAGTCAAACAATGTTGCACTATTGGGGCTTCAAGCCGCTTACAACGCAATCTACTTTGATGTTCTAGCATGCGTGTCTTCAATGTACGAGTTGTTTTACCAATGTATAGTAATGAGCAGGGACAGCGAATTGCATACACCACAGATTTCGATTGGCAATTAGTTTTCTGTTTCAGATAATATACTTTATTCCTATGGGTAAATTGCGAAGTTTCTAATGTAATACTACAAATGGTGCAGTGGCCACATTTTTGATGCCTACCCTCCGTTTTTTCTGAGTTCCAATTTAATGGTCTCAGTACTGCTGGTGATAGATATTCCTTTAGACTTCGATTCCGCTTCCATACGCATCTGATTGACATTTCTTTTAGTGCTGGAATTGTGTCTAATACTCGTCTGTTTTTTTATTATCTTTTGAAGTTTGGTACTGAGTGGTAATAATTTTTTTATCTTTGAACAACAAATTTATTTGCAAAAAACAGGAGTAGCTATGGGGGCCACTTGTGCCCCCTCAATAGCCAATTTTTATGTAGGCAGTTTTGAGAAACAATTCCTACCACAATCTCCTTTTGCAATTAATATAAAATCTTGGCATCGATACATCGACGATGTCTTTATGCTGTGGCAAGGATCAACAATAGAACTGTTGGATTTCGTAAGCTGGCTAAATGCATGTGATAACAACTTGAAGTTTACCTTTGAAAGCCATGAACAACAGATCACATATTTAGATGTTAAAATTATTCGAGCTTCAACAGGATGGCAAACTACAGTTTTCAGAAAATCTACACAAAAAAATTCACTTTTGCACTATGATAGTGCTCATCCAACAGGTTTAAAGAACAGTTTACCAGTATCACAGTTTCTTCGATACCGGAGAAACTGCTCTACAACAACGGAGTTTAAACATTCAGCAAAATATTTGAAGAAGAGTTTTCAAAGTAGAGGTTATCCACAGAAGATAGTGCATAAAGCCTACAATAGAGCTCTCTATAACAATAGAGAGTTACTACTCACTTATAAAGAAAAGAATGCTGCACAAATGGATACTCAGAATATTAATCTCGTTACGACATTTTCACCACTCAGTACCAAACTTCAAAAGATAATAAAAAAACATAGACGAGTATTAGACACAATTCCAGCACTAAAAGAAATGTCAATCAGATGCGTATGGAAGCGGAATCGAAGTCTAAAGGAATATCTATCACCAGCAGTACTGAGACCATTAAATTGGAACTCAGAAAAAACGTAGGGTAGGCATCAAAAATGTGGCCACTGCACCATTTGTAGTATTACATTAGAAACTTCGCAATTTACCCATAGGAATAAAGTATATTATCTGAAACAGAAAACTAATTGCCAATCGAAATCTGTGGTGTATGCAATTCGCTGTCCCTGCTCATTACTATACATTGGTTAAAACAACTCGTACATTGAAGACACGCATGCTAGAACATCAAAGTAGATTGCGTTGTAAGCGGCTTGAAGCCCCAATAGTGCAACATTGTTTGACTATGGGCCACAAGTTCGAAACCTTAAAATGTTGGAGTATAGAGTCAATACTGTATGGGTCTCAAGGAAAATCAGTCGAACAGAGATTATCATATCAAGAACAATGGTGGATTCACCAACTTCATACAGTGCAACCTGAAGGTTTAAACATCAGCATTGATTGGATAGTCTGTGTTTGAGAAAGCCCCAATCAAACAATACTACAACAGCTATTTAAACAACGTTGAACACGCATGCGTTAGCGTCTTCATTGAAAAATCTGAGATCGGTTTAGTTGAAAGAGAGAGCAGACCGGAGAAGCGAATGGGTCAGTAAACATATGTTACCGGTATAAGAAGGTTGTGAATTATATGAGATTGATTTTGATAAAAGTTAACCAGATAATGTTGCTTTGTATCTTTATAGAAAATTAAAATGATACATTAAGAAGATTACGTCCCGCAGAAGCAATGATATTGTCCCCCTTGAGAAACCCTACTGGAGAAACGCCACAGCGCGCATGAGAGTGAGGCGTCGGGGGTTTAGCAAACATCATTTGTGGTTGCAAAGAAAAGAATGGGACACAGGCCGATGCGATTCTACATAAGTTAAGTAGAATAGCAAACGCAGCTTTTTAAAAATATTAGGGTATGATAAGAGTCAACCCGTTAAAGAAAATAACAAAAAAAAGGTTATTAAGCAATATTATGCAATTAAAAGAGAAAAAAAGTGGCTGAGGTCATTGATGCTAAACGTGCACTAATTTGGGTGTAAGTCATTGACCCAATAAGAAGTGTGACAGCAAGTAGCTTACAAAAGCATACGAAAAAAACTTGCCGTTTATCTGAGACCATTATAAGCCATAATTTAACGAATGAGAACAATTTATTGGATGGTTTAGAATTATATGGGTGAAATGTATTACAAATAGATTATCTAGTAATTCACTCTAAAGAAGTCCTATATTGAGTTGTTATAAAACATATGGGAACAGACTTAAAGATCTCAATATATATACTTTGGAAGAAAGGCAGGAGAGGGAGATATGATAGACGTCTAAATACATCTGCAGCATAAATGCACAGGAGAAAAGCCTCTTTCGATTGAAAAAGAGTTTTGCAACGAGGGAGCATAGGATGAGGGTGAAAGGGGAGAGGCTCAGGAGTAATATGCAGAAATATTTCTTTTCGGAAAGAGTGGTCGATGCGTGGAATAGTCTCCCAGCGGAGGTAGTAGAGATGAGGACAGTGTCTGAATTCAAGAAAGCATGGGGCAAACACAGAGGATCTCTAAAGGAAAAAGCGACTGTAGAGCTTAGTGGTTGGTATTTAAGGGCAGAATGGATAGGCCATATGGTCTTTATCTGCCATCATAGTTCCACATTTCTATGTTTATTTATTTATTTAACATTTATTATATACCGTCCTTCTACAAATCAGGACGGTTTACATAGAACAATTTATAGCAGTATGTTTCAACTGTTTACATAGAACATTGAACAGGGATAAAAATATATGTGCCAGAAAATAGAAACTAAACGTGGAACTATTTACACAATAACTATGTACAAGGTATATACAGGATAAGAGATACTACATGGTTTTTGATCAACATTGAGATAGCCTGGGTAAGAGGAGGGGGAAGCAGGGGGCTAAGAATTAAGGTGGTTGGGAGAGGTGCTCCAGGAATAAGTAAGTTTTTAACTTTTTCCGAAACTCGGAGTGGCTGGAGCAGTTTCGCAGGATATGTGGAAGGATATTCCATAGGGATGGGGCATAGAGGGAGAAGGCCCTGTTACTAGTAAATTGTTTGCTATGTCTCTTGTTTATTGAGATAGTAAGTAGGTTCTTGGTAATGGAGCAACGTGTTCTTGTGTTGTTGGTGGAGGAAAGGAGAGGGGAGAGGCATGGGGCGGACTCATTGGAGATAATCTTATGTGTAATGGTAAGCACCTTGAATTTAACTCTGTATTGAATAGGGAGCCAGTGGAGATTATAGAGGACAGGTGTGATGTGGGACCGTCTAGGGTTGTTGGATAAAAGTCTGGCTATCGTGTTCTGGGCCAGTTGGAGGGGTTGTAAGCAGTGCTTGGGAAGGCCACGGTATACCAAGTTACAATAATCAAGAGAGGGGATTGTGAGAGCCTGGCATACGGCACGAAAGGAGCCAGGACTTAAGAGAGGTTTGAGGTTCCGTAGAGTGCGTAGCTTAGCGTATATTGTGTTAGTGGTCCTCTTAATCTGATCTGTGAAGGAGAGTTTCTGGTCAAGGATTGATACCAAGATATTTCACTTGGTTTTTTATGGGGAGGGAGAGATCACCGATAGTAAGGGTTAGAGGTGGGGTGTATGAAGTATTGGAAAATACCTGAAGGACCTCATGTTCTTATGTTCATTGAGCCTTTTACAAAATACTCTGCAAATTCTGAACGTCCAGATGTGGATGTCCCTCTTTTCCTAGACACACGGCTTTATGGGTGTGACACTGCAGTAAAATGAGTGAAGGTATTAGAGTTGCATGGGGCTGTAAGCAGCAGAGGGCTTTAACGATGGTACAAGTTTGTTTCCTAACTCCCATCCCCCTTTTTTTCAACCAGAGAACAACAAGCCACCCAAGGCAGACGCCGGCCCAGATAAAGAATTGACCCTCCCCGTGGACAGTACTACTCTGGATGGCAGCAAGAGCAGTGATGACCAGAGAATCGCCTCCTACCTCTGGGAGAAAACCCGGTTTGTTCAGCATTCTGTGAGGAACTGTCTGCTGCTAGCGTTAAACCTGTCCATCCTGTCTGCAGCAGGGCCCTTACAAGGCTTGGATCTCTGCAGTGCCAGAATTGCAACAGGGCAGAGCAAGGGATGCAGAACTGTTTTTTGCTTTCTCCCTCTCCTGCAGGGTGTACCTACATTCATCTCTTCTCTGCAAAGGCACCTCAAGCTTGTTCTAAGGCGTGGGCTGGCTGTTGTCATGGAATTTTTCTGGGTGGTTATCCAATCACTCAACTTAAGGACATGAATTTCTTTCCACTCTAATTTTAGGAGTCTTTGCCTGTCCCCTTCCTCTTCCACATGAGACAATTATTGTCCCTGTAGGTGGTTTCTAAACATAATTTCTGTGAGGGTTTGCCTAGATGTGCAGATAGCATCTCATTGGTATGTTAGCTTGTCTGAGCTTAGATGATTGGGTATGGAGGTGTTGTGCACACAGTGCCCATTAACTCTCCTCACTGTTGCTATATTTTGTAGAGGCCCAGATGGAGTGAGGATTGAGAACTCGACGAGCAGTGTGGCAACAGTGACAGGGCTGCAGAGCGGAACCTATGAGTTCACACTGACTGTGAAGGATGAGCGGAACCTAGAGAGTTTGAGTTCTGTAAATGTCATTGTGAAAGAAGGTGAGGAGGGCTGATGCCCCAGACTTGCTTAACATCTTCAGTTAGTCAGCAGAGGAAAACAAGCCCACCTGCTCTGAAAAAGCTGCTACTATGGTTATTTTGTGCAAGGTTGCCCTTCTCTTCACCTTGGTGTATAGTAGATGGGCACCCTGTGGTGTTGGATGCAGCATTGGAGAATACCTAAGGCTCAGTAGCTTGGCTTAAAGAGAGTACCTTATTAAATCAGACTGGTACAGAATGGCAACTTGTCCAAGTCTGGCATAGGCCAGCCTAGGGCTGGAAAGATTCAGGAGCCACATCACTTAGATGCACAAAACCTGGCACCTGGTGCCTAAAATTCAGTAAATCAGAAAGAAAGAAAAAACTAAAAAAAGCAAAAAATATGAAAAACAACTAAGCTGAAAAATAGACAAAGTGAAAAGAAAGACCAAAAAAAAGTGAGACATGTAAAGAAAGCATTTTCTCTGGCTCTTAAGTTTCCTAATATATTTTCACTCCTGAGCCACCCCCTATCTCTAACTTAACCTCTTGGCTATCCATAATTTGCAGCACCTTTTACCACCAGCTGAAACATTTGTTATTTTGAATATGTTCATTTCTTAGTTGTTGCTCAGCTGTTTCTCCTCCCAACTCTGAGCCAGGGTTAAACATTTCAAGAGTCTAGAGGAAAGAATAGGGAAGGGCAAAAGAGAACTAGAAAAGAAGTCAAGCGAAAACTAATGTGTGTGTGTGTGTGCGTGTGTGCGCACAATATGAGAATAATTGTATAAACCCCCGCACGCTTTCTGCACGTTGCCACTTGCGTATTTGGGGATTATTTTTTAAAATAACATACAAATGCACTTTACTTTATAGAATAAGAGTGTATTGGTATGCTTGAGCCTCATCATGACAGTTAAGCCTGCATATGAATTTCGTCCCCACCTATGCTCTGCCCAAGAGCCCCACCCTCTTGCACACTCCTGGGGAAAGTACACACAGTGTGTCATGCAGGTGCTTGCAAAATGTATTATACCACTTTTGAGTTACAAAAAAGAATCAAGCAGAGTTTTCTATAAAACATTATCATCTACTGAAACATATAAAAAACACAATCTATAAACTTACTGAAACAAGTACTAATAAATCCGAATATAAAATATTCACTTAGGTTTGGGGTTAAGTGGAGCTCTCTTGTATCTCAAAACAAAAAGTGCTGGAAAGATTCACTGTTGGCCTTAGTTTTATTTCTGCATGGTACTGACTAATTGGGGGAGGAGAAAGGTACGGCAGGACAAAAGGGCTTTTGCAGTCTGTGTGTGGTCAGGATGGCACATGAGGAGTCTGGAGCAGTGGCAAAGCAAACATTGGGGGTCAGGGTTTGAAGAAGAGACAGGGATAATATTTGGGAGATAGGACTGACATACTAGATATTAATACCTAAAGGCAATTTATTGTGATTATTACAGAGATAAACAGACCTCCAGTTGCAAAGATTGCTGGGAATGTGGTGATTACTTTGCCCACAAACACGGCCGAGTTAGATGGGTCCAGGTCTTCTGATGATAAAGGCATCTTGAGCTACATATGGATCCGGGATGAGGGGAGTCCTGCAGCAGGGGTGAGTGATATGTCTGAAAGGAAAAGATCAAGAAGAGCAAACACAAGCAGTCACCGATTTCAGTATCTTGCTGTATCTGTTCCTTATACATGTTATACTGACCTAAATAGAGCTTTCTTGAATCTCTTCTCCTTGTTGATGGGGCTGTTGTGGATTTTTTTCAGTGTCTTGTAGCAGGATTTCATTTCATAAATAGAAACAATGCAGGAAATAGCAGGCTTAAGCATTTCTTTTACTTTGGAGAGACTTAGGAGCTAGTTACTAAGGTGCATTAATATTAATGTGCCTTAAATTCACTGTAATGCGCATTGTTTTAGCATAGGTCCCATACTATACAATGGGGCCTAGTTACTAACAATGCATGTTAACAGTAGCACACCTTAGTAACTAACCCCCTTAATTTCTAGGCTCTGCCTCTGGTCTATCCTGTGACAAGGGGGCAAAGGAACCACCTCTTTCACCCTGATTTAATTATACAATGAAACCAACAGGAAGTGTTGAACAGTTCGGACCACCATGCTGTGCTTCTCCTCTCAAACCTGGTGGAAGGGATGTACACGTTCCGCCTGAAAGTGACTGACGCCAAGGGAGAGAGTGACACCAATAGGGCCACCGTGGAAGTCAAGCCAGGTCAGTTCTCTGTCAGTTCAAAGGAGTCTCTTTAGCTATAAACTATGTCCTCTCATTTTGATTATCTCCAGGAACGTAGTCTTCACATATGGATATCGTCGATACCGACGGAGCCTGCGCGGGAACGCTCCCCATCGTTCAATAGGAAAACTTTTGGAAGCATCCCACAGCGCCTGCGTGCTGCCTTCCCGCCTTTCCCAACTGTCCCTCTCCAGTTCTTCATTTTCCGCGGAGCCGACAAGTCGCACATCCTGTCACCGCAGAAAAAATTCCCTTCTGTTCTTTTTTGTGGTTGCATCTGCCTTCCCTCGATGCTACACTGGTACCGCCGGTTCTTCTTTCTTTTTTTCTTTAAAAAAAAAAAAAAAAACCTTTCTTCTGGAGTCTTTCCAGTAATTTTCTCTTCAGGTGCCACGCGCCATTTTGGGCACTAGGCCCAACTTTTTCCTTCAAAATGGAAAAACCTGCTTCAGGTTTTAAAAAGTGTTCTAAGTGTGGCGGTACCATCTCCGTCACCGACACCCATGAGTGGTGCCTCAAATGTTTAGGTCCTGACCACTCTATTTCAGAGTGTGTTGCCTGTGGGATGATGCTGCTAAACCAAGCTGCTAAACTTAGCACCCTTTTTCCCTCCGATGCAGCCTCCTTAGCATCGACGTCTTCAAAGGGCTTCGTCTTCCTCCCATGGATCTCAGGTAACTAAACATAAATCTAGCCGGTCCTCAAAGGGTAGATCTCCTTCTAGACATCGAGATGCCTCTGGCGTTGCCCTTGAGGGACTTTCACCGGCAAAATTGCCCTGGCGGGAGGCTTCAGCTTCCAAAGCACTAACGGGTCTCCAGGATGTTCTCGAGGCTTCAACCTCGGCAGAACTACTGGTGCCATGCTCTGGGGTTACGGCTGCTTCATCCGGCACCGATACCCAAGCATCAGCAGCATCGATAGACCAGAGGTTCTTGGCTATTGAACGCAGTCTGGCGGCTCTTCTCACGGCCTCGATGCCCCTGAAACTGCTTCAGACAATTCAACCGGTACCGGCACCAACTGCATCAACATTGGCAGGTATTCTACCGGGACCGAGTCATGTGTCTCTATCCGGCATCGACAAGTTGGTACCGGACCCCTCCGATGCCGACTTCGATCGGTACCGTGCCTTGCACGAGCACCCGGATCGGAGATACTTCGAATCCTTGGATGAGTCTGAAGACTCTGAAAGCTCTGCCGATACCAGAGTACTTCTTCCTGAGGATTCCTCTTCTCCTCAGTGCAGGATGTCTCCACCAGAGGATATGTCCTTTCAGGATTTTATCCGAGATGTGGGCCGAGGTCTTTCCATCACAATGGCTCCTGAAAAAGAGCCTAGGGCAAAGGAATTAGAAATCCTACAATACCCTAAAGCTCCCAAGGAGGCAGCTACCTTACCTATTCATGAGATCTTGCATGATCTCATGTTAAGGATGTGGGAAACACCTCTAACCACATCTCCTCACTCTCAAAGACTCGACACCATGTATCGAGTTCCTCCTTGTCCTGGGTTTCAGAAGACTCAATTACCACACCATTCCATGGTGGTGGAATCAGCTATGAGAAGAATAAAGAGTGCAAAAAGGTATGCATCTAATCCTCCAGGACATGAGTGTAGGACTCTTGACACCTTTGGACGTCGAAACTTCCAGGCTTCCATGCTTTCTGCTAGGATCAGTTCCTGTATCTTATATATGGGAATGTTCCTTAAGGAGGTCATAGGAGATTTAGAGCTTATGAGCCCTCTCCTTCCTGATGATAAGAGGCAAGATTACCTCGCCCTTGTCAAACATGCTCAGGATGTTTCCAAGTTTGTGAATCGTGCAGCCTTTGACTGCTTTGAGTGCATAAGCAAAACCTCTGCCATTAATAGGTCCACGTAGGATTGCCTGGCTCCAGGCATCTGACTTGGAAATTTGGGTACAGGATCTCTTTGGCAAGAATTGGCAGGAAAAAGCTAATGAGATAGATGCTGACAATATCACTTTGGATAGATTGTCTAAATCTACAGCTGATCCTGCGAGGAAAAAATCCTCTAAGAAACCATTCTTCAGTAAGAAGACGTTTTATCCCTCCTATACCCAACAGGGGCATCGTTTAGGTCAGTCTGCCCAAAAGGGACAGCAGCAACAACCTAGGCAAAGAAAGACAAAAGCAGCTAAGCCTCAACCGGCTCAGCAGACTCAGCCTCCACAGGGGCTTTGACTCCTATCTAGAGAACTTTGCCTTCCTGGCCCTGAACGGCCCAGAATCCTCCTCCATCCCAGGAAGGTTATGTCATTTTGCCCCCAGATGGGGTCAGATAACAGCAGAAAATTGGACTCTGTCTATTGTAAGAGAGGGGTACAAGCTTCATTTCCTCAGCATGCCCCCTCCTACAGTGGTAAGACAGTTAAGTTCTCAGACCTCTCTCAACGACCAGTTAGGTCAAGAGGTCACTGTGCTTCTTGCCCAAGGGGCAATAGAAGTACCCATTCCACAGCGGGGTACAGGGTTTTACTCCCCCTATTTCCTTATTCCAAAGAAAAAAGGAGGACACAGACCCATTTTAGACCTCGGAGAATTGAACAAATTCCTGTTCAAAGAGAAGTTCAAAATGATTTCTCTAGGAACTCTGCTGCCATACCTTCAGAGTCAGGATTGGCTTTGTTCTCTAGATCTCAAGGATGCGTACACTCATGTTCTCATCCATCCAACTCACCGAAGGTTCCTTCGCTTTCTATTTCAAGGGAAGCACTACCAATACAGGGTTCTTTCTTTTGGCTTGGCCTCTGCACCAAGGGTGTTCACAAAATGCATGGCTGTGGTGGCAGCATTTCTCCGCACCCTGGGAATATTCGTCTTCCCTTACTTAGACGACTGGCTCATTCGAGCCTCTTCAGAGCCAGAGGCCAGGGTTGCTCTCTCTCGCAAAATGCGCATCCTTCAGTATTTGGGACTTGTCATAAACTTCCCAAAATCCAACCTTGCTCCCACTCAGTCCCTACAGTTTATAGGAGCACTGCTGGATACCAGACAGACAAGGGCCTACCTTCTACAGCCCCGCTACCTTCGCATTGTGCAGTTAGCTTCCCAAGCAGTGCTAAAACCTCACCTCACTGCTCGGGAAATGTTACAGTTGCTAGGCCACATGGCATCCACCGTGCATGTGGTTCCTTATTTTGCCTCCATATGAGGGCAGCCCAGTGGACTTTATCCACTCAGTGGACTCAGGCGTCAGATTGCCTGTCAGACAAAATAGCAAAACTCAATCACCCCAAAACCTTCTGGTGGGGTCTCCTTTTCAGCAACCCCCACTCCAAGCCACTCTAACAACAGATGCTTCACAGGTGGGTTGGGGAGCCCACCTGCAAGGCCTCTGTACCCAGGGTACCTGGAATCCACAGGAGGCCTATCTACACATCAGTCTCCTGGAACTCAGGGCAATCTTCCTTGCTCTTCGAGTATTCCACACCCAGCTCAGCTACAAGTCTGTCCTAGTTCCAATGGACAATCAAGTAGCCATGTTCTATGTGAACAAGCAGGGCGGCTCTCTGTCGCTCTGCAACGAAGCTTTGCGACTATGGGCCCTCGCCAGAGAGCATCAGATTCATCTCCTTGCGGTGTATCTTCCAGGCATTCAAAACTCTTGGGCAGACAGACTCAGACCATTCGTGTGGCAGCAGAACTCGACTATCCATGCAGACCAGGTGGCCAAAATTTTTCAAATTTGGGGAACCCCGGACATAGACATCTTTGCAAGTCCGCTGAATGCCAAACTTCCCTGGTTCTGTTCCAGAATTCCGGCTCAGGGTTGTCAGGCCAGGGATGCTTTCTCTCCTCCATTGGGGCCAGGACTTCCTGTATGCCTTTCCACCCATTCCCCTAATTCCCAAAACCCTGTTCAAGCTTCAGAGAGACAGAGGTCATATGAGTCTCATAGCTCCACGTTAGCCACGGCAAATGTGGTACCCTCTGCTCCTACATCTCTCTCAAGCTCTGCCTCTAGAGTTAGGATCTGCTCCAAATCTCCTTTCTCAAGAGGATGGGATGCTGTGGCATCCCAATCCCCAGTCTCTGCATCTCCGGGCCTGGTTGCTGAAAGCCTAGAACTTCACGGTCTTAACCTTTCCCAGCAGGTAAAGGATATCCTTTATGCTTCCAGGAAGCCTTCCACAAGATGCTTTTATGCATTTAAGTGGAAAAGGTTTACCATATGGTGCTCGCAGAAGGGTCTTAACCCTCTTGCGATACCTCTGGAATCATTACTGGAGTATCTCCTTCATTTATCAAATGCAGGGCTTAAGACCAATTCAGTGAGAGTTCATTTGAGTGCTTTTGCAGCTTTTTTCAAGCCTCTAAATGGACAACCTATTTCCTCTCATCCTCTCATAGCGAGATTTGAGAGGCCTTCTTTTAACTAAGCCTCCCATTAAGCCACCACCGGTGGCATGGGACTTAAATCTGGTTCTTGGGCAGCTCATGAAACCGCCCTTTGAACCAATGGCCACTACCTCTTTGAAATTCCTTTCCTGGAAGGTCATCGTTCTTATTGCAATCACATCAGCATGCTGCATCAGTGAATTGCAAGCGTTTGTGGCTGATCCTCCTTATACAAGGTTCCATCATGATAAGGTAGTCCTTAGGACTCATCCACACTTTATGCCAAAGGTGGTGTCACCTTTTCATTTAAACCAAGCGGTTTACCTTCCTGTATTCTTCCCAAGGCCCCACGCCTCAAATGCAGAAAGGAATCTTCATACTTTGGACTGTAAAAGGGCTTTGGCCTTTTACTTGCAAAGGACACAGCAACATAGAAAGTCCTCCCAACTCTTTGTTGCTTTTGATCCTAGTCATTTAGGACTTCCAGTCTCCAAAAGAACACTGTCCAGCTGGATTGCACAGTGTATATCTTTTGCCTATGAGTAAAAACCTTCCGCTTGAAGGCCATTTCACAGCTCACAATGTGAGAGCCATGGCAGCCTCTATGGCTCATCTTCACTCTGTGTCTTATCAACATCTGTCGAGCAGCTACTTGGGCTTCGGTTCATACCTTCACAGTCCATTACTGCTTAGACAAGGACTCCCGCCGGGATGCCTTGTTTGGTCAGGCTGTTCTTCAGCACCTGTTCCATACTTAATCAACTCCTACCCACCATCCCTGCTAGGATGCCAGAGATCCATGGGGGGGAAGTGGAGCCTTTTCACAAGGGCACACAACTTCTGGGGCTTTCTCCCTGGCATCTGCAGCTAGGGAGTCCCCATATGTGAAGACTACATTCCTGCTTGTTCCTGGAGATAGCATAGTTACTCACCTGTAACAGGTGATCTCCGGGAACAGCAGGAATTTAGTCTTCACAACCCACCCACCTCCCTTAGGAGTTGTATCTCTCTATCTTTCTCTCTTTCTCTCTCTCTTTGTCTCAGCTTTAAACTCAACTGGAAAGGGACAGTTGGGAAAGGCGGGAAGGCAGCACACAGGCACTGTGGGATGCTCCCAAAAGCTTTCCTATTGGATGCTGGGGAGCATTCCCGCACAGGCTCCGTCGGTACCGACGATACCCATATGTGAAGACTAAATTCCTGCTGTTCCCGGAGATCACCTGTTACAGGCGAGTAACTATGCTGTGTCAAGTGGCGACTGTTGAATATGGGGGTCCTCTGTACCTGGGTTCTTTTTTCTCTGTTGCACATGGAGACTTTAATCATCATCTCAAAGCATTGGGTAAATAAACATCACTTCCATGATGTCCCTATAGTCCAGTCCAGTCTCCTGGGTTGTGTCTCCTTTCTACCAGATGTAGACTGAGCATGCTAGCTTTTGGTGATGTCACAGTATAAGGAGTAGACACTCCTCCCACCAGGCCATTATCCTCAATCTCCAGCAGATGGGACAGAACCCGTGGTAGCCTGGGCTTTCTTCAGGAACAAGCAGGAAGTCAGTCCTCACATACGGGTGACATCATTGCCGACGGAGCCCTCATGGAAGCATCTCCCCAGCTTTCAAAGAAAGCCTTTGGGAGATGCCACCATGCAAGCGTGGTCCCCTTCCCGCCAAAGGGTGCCATCTTGGTCAGTCTCCCTTTAGCCGTGGAGCCCTACAGACATTCGTCTTGTCCTCCAGAAAAATGTTTCTTCAATTCGTACATATTTGTACTTTTCCGGCTTGCCCCGGTTCTCTTCCACCTTGGAACCTGCTGCTGTGGCATCGGGCCTCGAATTTATGCTTTTTGTCTTATGTTTGCATTTCAGCGCTTTCGTGCCCTTTTAACCGCTGACTGCGGCAAGGGTCTTCGACCTCGCAGGGATCCTTTTTGCCCCAAAGGCCACTGGTTGTAAAAAATGTGACGGGTGTTTGAAAAATATGTCCATCACCAACACGCATGATTGTTGCCTCTGGTGACTAGGCGCTGACCACGACCCGGAGGAATGCCCCTTGTGCAAGAAAATGTCTGCAAAACCCATATAAAGTCGTCGGCTTAAGCAGGATGACATCTTCCACAAGGCAGCCTCTACCTCGGTATCCTCACATTCAAAGGCCCCGCATGGCTCCTGTAGCCCCTCAGCAGACCCGCAGGCACTCCGAACAAGGTACTCCTGAGCGAGAGTGTAAGAAGAAGACTACTTTGAGGGCCTCTTCCAGAGATGTGGACAAGCACGGGAAGTCCCGTGCACAGTCCCTCAGCCCCCAGAGAGATCTCAAGGAGTTGGAGCAGGAGCATCCCCGAAAGGTGCCCAGAATGGATGTCGTGGCCTCTGGCAACAGTCTCCTGAGAGCTGTCCCATTGAGGACCCCCTCTCCTCCTCGATGCCTGACCCGGTCACTCCATCGTCTTTGTCAGTGGCTGCCACCCCCCTGAGTGCAAAGCCCATATGTTGGCCCTGGAGTGCAGCATTTCTGCATCCATTGCCTTCCAGCGGGTGCCACCCGGCCCTGCAGGGACCTCGACCTCGAGGACTCCCCGGGCCGCCACCAAAACGATCGCCAAGAGTCAGAAGCCTCAGTCAGATCCTCAGCGAGGGTCTCGTTCTCCGGGAGTGAGGTCTTCGCAGGCAAGCGCCTCTGGCTCCAGCCATGCCACGGTCTTGAAGCACTCAAGACTGGAGCTGCCAGCACTCCTGCAGCCAAAATATCACAAATTACCAACACAAACCCTTCCCAAAATAACAAAACAAAAGTGAAAATCTTTTTATCGGATGGAACCAGGGGAAGTTAGAAAGATACTCTAACCACTCCAGATGGCAACATCCATTTTATTCGAATTTCAAAACTACGTATTTGCTTTAAAAAGACTTAATTAATTTGTCAATGAAAACCTTGTTCAGAATCGTAGCAAAACAGTCCTCTGCGGACATAGCATGCCCCCTCCTACAGGCTCGGAGTACTCTGACAGGAAGTCCATTATCGAGACATCCCCAGAGACTTGAGCCCACCCCTCGGACCTGCCTCTACCGGCTGTCAAGCGCTGATCCTCACCCAAGGACACCTCTTTCCTCAAGTTCATCAGAGACATGGCTCAGGCACTGTCCCTTACGATGGAGTTGGAGGAGGATTCACGTACGAAGGAACTTGACATCCTCCAGTACGAGGCACTACCAAAGGAACCTTGACAGTCCCCATCCCCTCCGTCCTTACCCAGCTCTTCTTCAGGATGTGGGAGACCCCTGTGTCGGTTCCTATCGTCAGCCGTTGAATGGATACTATGTACCAGGTCCAGCGGGGCCCAGGTTTCCGCAGCTCCCCCACACATCTATGGTGGTTGAGTTGGCCATGCGCCGGCCAAGAAGCTTGAAGTCGCACTCTTTGGTGCCCCCGGGCAGAGAGTCCGTGCCCTCTATGCACTAGGGCAGAAATGCTACCAGGGCTCGATGCTGACATGCCGTATCCAAACTTACCAACTTTATATCGGTATGTTCCTTTGGGACCTGGCCAAGGAGCTCAGGGTTTCGTGCTGGCCTCGATGGAGACCACCTCCGGCGTTTCCAAACCCTCTCAAAGTTTGTCTCAGAGTGCTCGAAGTAGTTGTCTCGAGCCGCCTACGACGGCTTTGAGTCCAGTGCAAGGGTGGCAGCTGCTGGCATTGGCACTCGATGCCAGGCCTGGCACCAATCATCAGATCTCGAGCAGTGGGGTCAAGAGAAGCTTCTTGATGTCCCCTGTCTCGGTGAACAGCTCTTTGGTAAACCTATGGAGGGCAAAGTGGCTGAAATTGAGATAGAGTATGTCACCTGTACCCATCTCTCAAAGAAAACTTCCACCTTGCCTCAGAAGAAACTGCAGAGCAAGAAACCCCCTTTCTTCCAGAAGGGCCAGCCTTCTATACCCTGCCACCCAGACCCCACAGCAAGAGAACAGGCCAGGCCCTGCGCAAGCCCAAGGGCCCAGCCGCCAACCCCGGCCCGGTCAGGGTTTTGACTCAATCGGCATTACCTCTCTTCTGCTGCAGGATCAGTTCACAACAGGGGGGGCGCCTGGTTCACTTTGCCCACCGACTCCTGGGTTCTTCAGGTAGTCAAGGGAGGGTTACTGCCTCCACCTCGACCAGGCCCCTCCACCCTTCTTTCCCAGGGAGCCCATTCGGTCTACCCTGCAAGGACAGAGCTGTGGAGCCTGTTCCGCACCACGCGAAGGGCAAAGGGTTTTACTCCAGATACTTCCTGGTCCCCAAGAGAACAGGGGGCCTGAGGCCCATCTTGGATCTGAGAAACCTCAACAAGTTTCTGGTGCGGGAGAAGTTCAAGATGCTCTCCTTGGAACACTGCTGCCCAACCTCCAGCAGGGAGATCGGCTATGCTTCTTGGACCTGAAGGATGCTTATACCCACATCCTGAGCCACCCAAGTCACAGGCAGTATCTCAGGTTCATGGTAGGAGGCAACCACTACCAGTTCAGGATACTCCCCTTCGGCCTCGCCTCTGCCTCAAGAGTCTTCACCAAGTGCCTGGCAAAGGTGGCAGCCTATCTCCACTTCCACGGGGCATTCGTCTTCCCCTACCTTGACGACTGGCTCGTCAAGGGGGACATGGCCTCAGTGGCCAGACAGGCCACCAGCCGCACCATTCAGATGTTACAGTACCTGGGCTTCATGATAAATCATCCAAAGTCCAACCTTATTCCAATGCAGGCTCTGGAGTTCATCGGGGCCCCCTTGGACTCCATGCAGGCCAGGACTTTCCTTCCCCTCAACAGGGTGGACCGCCTCATGGCCCTCGTAGCCAAGGTACAGAGGTACCATGCCGTGTTAGCTCGAGGGCTCCTCCGCTTCCTGGGCCACATGGCCTCTACAGTCCATGTTGTCCCCAACATATGCCTCCATGGGCGGGCTTCGGGACAAAGTTACCGTCTCGCACCAGTTCACAGAGTCCCTCACCTTGTGGCAGGATACCCGGCATCTGTGGGCGGGCATGCCCTTCTAACTCCCGAACTCACGGTGGATGTTTCCTGACTGGCTGGGGTACCCACTGTGAGGAGCTGTGCACTCAAGGGGCTTGGTCCTTCGAGGAGAGCCAAAAGCAGTCTTGAAGGACTAGAAAAGGGGACTGTTACTTCTGGAGAGAGATCTGCAATTGTGAGTATATACCTCTGGGAATTTTCTGAAAGGAATTCTTTTTATTAAAGCTAATTAATCTGTGAACCCACTATTTTTTGTTAAATCAGTCAAGGCTTAGTAGCAGCAGTTTAAGTTTACATTTAAAACACAGAAGAGAGCTTTCTGGTTAAATTTCATACCCAGCAGAGAGCTTGTAGTTGAAATTTCATAATAAGTTAGAGTCTAGCAGCAGCAAAGAGCTATAATTTAAATCAAATAAGAATATAGCTTACCTCAGTAGCACAGGACAGGGTACTGTGTAGCAGCCCTCTTTTTAAAGTGTTATTTCTCTCCCTCCCTCCCCAACACCCACCCACCCCTGAGATAATCGTAGCTTTCTAGGTACTTACACATTTTTTTTTTTTTAAATTTAAATTTTTATTAGCATTTATAACAGTTACATTTGCATGTGAACAACAGCTCCAAGGCATCAAGGGTTCCACTAACAACACAAGAGAAAACCCTTCAACTGACACACAATACCTATTACATAGATCCCGTCCCTAGCACCCCCTCCACCCAGTCGCCCCCCTCCTCCCCTACCCAAATGCCCTGGCTCGAGCTATGTAACAACCAAATGGGAAAGCCAAACAGCGTACCGCCCATGTGGCTTTCTCAATAATCAACGTACACAAGTCATTTCTCCCCCTATATACAATCCCCCCACCTCCTCCCTACTTCCACCCCTCTTCACTCAGCCATCTCCAAACCCCTGCCCACCGCTTCTCCATTTGCTCCCCTCTCCCTCCCCTCTCCCCGGTCAGTTTATACATGGCATAGAGATGCGACACCCTGCGTGCATAACTCGCTATGGAGGGTAGAACTGGTCTATTCCAATACCATGCAATTTCGCACCTAGCCGCTGTGACACAATACCAAATAATTTTCCAATCCCCCTCCCATTTCCCATCTGGTCTATGCAGGAGACACATCTCAGGTCCAAGCTCAAGGCTCGCCCCCATCATTTTATTAATGTTTTCCCCTATGCGGTGCCAGTACTCTCCCACTACCGGGCACGTCCACCACATATGCAGCCAGGAGCCACGCTCCCCACACTTTCGCCAGCAGTCATCCGTTTGCAACATCCCCGCTTTGCACAACCGCTCTGGTGTGAGATACCAGCGACTCAACACCTTAAACCCATTCTCTCGCAGTGACGTGGCAATGGAGAATCGTGCTATGCCTAATGCCACAGCCTCCCACTCCTCCACCCCCCACGTTACCCCTAAATCCTTTTCCCACGCTTCCATGTATTTCAACTTACCTTCCCCCCGCGCTATCAACCCTCTATAAATCCGGGAAAGCATCCCCTGTCGTCCCAGGGATCCCAGGCAGGCTCCTTCAAACCATTCACCTCCCCCCCCATCCCCCTTGCTCCCTTCCCTTTGTACTCACTACCGAGCAAAGCTGCCGATACGCGAACCTATCCACCCTCCCCCAGACGATAGAGGTCCCGGACCCCCTCAAAGCCTCGACAGTGTCTTCCTACCACAATCTGGGACACCTGGGACAATCCTAACGCCGCCCATTTACGGAGCACTATGGCTCCCGGTCCCCCGCTCTCCGCACAGCAAGCTTGTAATGACATGGTAACCGACCATCGTTTGTCGCCCACCAACCGCTTCCTGTACTGCTGCCACACTTGCAGGGTATGCCCCAAAATGGGGTTCCTCCCCTTCTCTCCTCTCCCCTCCCATACTATCCGTTCAAGTTCACCCGGCCTGTATTCGGCCAGCTCCAGCTGTACCCACTGCTGCTGGGGTTCCCGCAGCCACGCGTATACTGCTCTCAATTGTGCTGCCGCATAATATAGTCGGAAATTGGGGACCCCCATCCCTCCTTCCCGTACCGATACTTGCAGCGTCCGCGCCGCCACCCGTGGGCACCTCAACCCCCAGATAAATCGCTCGACCTGTTGCTGGATCTTCCTCAACACTTTCGGCGGGATCGGGACCGGCAAAGCTTGAAACAGAAACAGGAACTGGGGGAGAAGCATCATCTTAACCGTCGCTATTCACCCAAACCACGAGTAATACCCCCTGCTCCAGCCCTGTAACCTCTCCTCCACCTGCCCCACCAATTTTTTGTAGTTTAGCTCATACAACTCCTCCAAGGTTCTGCCGAGGTGTACCCCTAGGTAGCGGATCGATGTCTTTGCCCATTTAAATGGGAAATTCTGTTGCCAGTCACGCTGCTCCTCCCTCTCCCCCCCTATACTCAAAATCTCCGATTTCCCCCAGTTAATCCGGAAGCCCGCCCTCTCGCCGTAGTCTTGGATCTCTCTCATCACTGCCCTCAGAGATTCGCTAGGATTCGTGAGTGTCAGAAGTATATCATCTGCAAAGAGGGACGCTCTACACTCCTGGCGTCCCACCCTAACCCCCGTGATATCGGAGCTGCTTCGCAACTTTGCTGCCAACGGCTCTAGGGAGAGCACAAAAAGTAGGGGGGACAGTGGACATCCCTGCCGCGTCCCTCTTTCTAGGGGGAAGAACCCAGAGTACCCCCCATTCACTCGAACACATGCCCTCGGCCTAGCATAAAGAGCCCTTATCCACTGCATGAACCCAGGTCCAAACCCCTGGGCCTCCAACACTGAATACAGGAAATCCCAAGACACCTGATCAAAGGCCTTCTCTGCATCCAGTGATACCAACAAGGCCCCTGTCCCGCGCCGCTGCGTCGACCACATCACATTTAACACTTTGCGGATATGGTCCGCCACTTGCCGGCCCGGTACAAATCCAGCCTGGTCCTCATGCACCAGTTTACCTAACACTCCATTGAGTCGCGTCGCTAGTACTTTCGCCAGCAATTTCGCATCTAGATTCAGTAACGAGATAGGGCGGTAGGATGCACACTCCTGCGGGTCTTTCCCCTCTTTGTGGATGAGCGTAATGCCTGCCCAACCCATTGTTTCAGGCAGGGCCTCCCCCCGCCCCGGCCCATTAAATACCCTAGTCAACGGGTTCAACAGGAGGCTTCCAAAGCGTTTGTAAAACTTTGCCGTCAGTCCATCGAGCCCTGGGGCCTTACCATTCAATCCCTTGATGGCCTGGTTGACTTCTTCAGCTTGTATTTCCCTATCTAACCCCTCTTGATCGTCTCCCGTCAGAGTCGGAAGCCCTGCTTCCCTCACATATTCCCGAATGTCCTCCCCCGACCTTGCGGCCCGGGCTGCATACAAGTTGCTATAGAAGGACACAAATTCCTCCCTTATTCGCGGAGCCTCTCGCACCACCCCCCCTGTACTCCTGATCTGTGTAATCCTATTCCACTCCCTCCGCTTCTTCAGTTGTCTCGCGAGGAATTTCCCAGCTTTGTTCCCCCCTTCGAAGAACCTCTGTTTTAACAGCTGCAGGCGGAATTGTATCTTCTCCGCTTCAATAGCATTCACTTGGGCCCGCAGTGCCAGCACCTCTCCCCGTACCTGTCCAGTTCTGTCCTGTCCGTCTCTTTCCTCCAACTCCCGCAATTGCCGGCGGAGCTGGTCCTCCCTCTCCGCCCGCTCCCGTTTTAGACGGGCTCCCCTCTTAATTAGAACTCCCCTAACTACAGCCTTGAAGGCATCCCAGACTGTTCCATCCATAACCTCCCCACCGCCATTTTGATCAAAGTACTCCGGGATTAGACTTTCAATCTCCCGCACCACCCTCTCGTCCTCAAGGAGCCCCTCATTCAACTTCCAGAACTGACGGCCCCTATCTTCCCCTTCCACCCGCACCCGTACCACCACCGGGGCATGGTCGGACCAAGTAATGGGTTCCATCTCGCCCCCCAGGAGCCTCCCTGTTATCTCCTTCCCCACCCATATGGCATCCAACCGGGAGTAAGTGCCATGCGCTGCGGAGTAAAAGGAGAATTGCCTCCGCCCCGGGTTTAGGGTCCTCCATACATCTATCAGGCCATTCTCCCTCACAAAGCTATGGTAATGTTTCCTATCCGTGCCTCTCCCCACCTCCCAGGCCACATTGAAATCCCCACCACAAATTAGGACCCCGTCCCCCATTGCCGCCACTTGCTCACTCAATGCATTCCAGAACTCAGTTTGCGGACCCGTAGGGGCATACACATTTACCACGCAAAACCACTCCTCACCGATCTTTACCCTCAGCAAGAGATACCGCCCCCCCCCTATCCCGGGATATCACCTGAACTTCCATGGGGGCTGCCTCCCTGAGGAAAACCCCCACCCCGCCTTTCTTCTTCTCTATAAGATTAGAGGCGAACACACGATGCTTGTACCCCCGGGGTTGCACCAATGCCTCATGCTGTCTCAGTAGATGTGTCTCCTGCAGCAACACTATATCCACTTTGTCTCTTGTTAACTCCTTATATAATTTCTGTCTTTTCATGGGCGAATTTAATCCTTTCACATTTAAAGTAAGAATTTTTAACACCCTTCCTTCCTTCAGTTCCCCGCCTCGCCCCCCTAAGTCCCTCCGCCCCCACCCCCTACCCCCCTCTCCTCCCCCCACCCCTCTCCCCCCCTCATAACTCTCCTCTGCGGAGATGCAACTTCCATTTCGGTGACCTTCTCCCCCTCCCCACCTACCCACCTCAACCGCCCCCCAGCCCCCCCCAGCTCACCAGCCCAACCCCCCTCACCACTATCCCTCTCCCCTCTAAACCCCCTCCTCTCTCCACCCTCCGTGGACCTTCTCCCTCTCAGCCTAATCCCCGCCTCGTCCCCCCTCCCTCTCCCCTTGGCCTACTACCCATCTCTCCTTCCCCCCCCCCACCCACAACTCATCTTATTCAAAAATACCAGTCCTTTATAAAGGTGCTTCATCTCAGCCAGTCTCTTGTTCTATGGCCCGACTCTGGTGCGCGTCCTTGGTGGTCCTTGCCAATCTCCGTCCACTTGCCCTCTGCCATTTCAGCTGTGCCGCTCCTCCGGTCCTGGATTCCGTTCTCGGCGGAGTGGAGGAGCCTCCAGCCTGCTCCGGTAGTTGCTCGGCTCCGAGCTCTCTCAGCGCTCTCCATGCCTCCTCACTGGATCTCACCGTCCTCGATCGTCCTTTCACCGTAATAAAGAGTCCAAAGGGGAAGAGCCACTTGTAGCGCAGGTCAGCGCGTCTGAGATAGGCTGTGACTTCTCTAATCTCCCTCCGTCTTTGTAGCGTGCCCTGGGACAGGTCCTGGTACAGCTCCACCGTATGTCCCTCCCAGCGGAAGCTTTTCAGTTTGCGGCTAGCTCCCAGCAGGAGTTCCTTACTCTTAAAGGAACGCAGGCAGACCACAATGTCTCTCGGCCTATTATCTCGGATGGGCCCCAGTCCCCTGTGCGCCCTTTCTATTTCGGGACGGGCCTCCTCTGCAGGTCTCCCTGGGCCAGCTGCTACTAGTAGGTCTCGGAAGATCCGCTGGACTACTTCCTCACAGTTCTTATATTGCGGTTCCTCCGGTACCCCTCTCACCCGGAGGTTGCATCTGCGTGATCGGTCCTCCAGGTCCTCAGTTTTAGCTTTCAGGATCTCCTGCGCCCTCTGAAGCTCTTCCCAGCTGCTCTGGACCTGCGTCAGGGTCTCCTCTTGACTCTCCAACTTGGTCTCCACCTCTTCCATTCGTCCTCCCAGCTCCAGCAGGTCTTGGCGCATAGTCTGCATTACTTCTTTGATTTCATTTTTAACCCCACACATCTCCATCTTCAATTCCTCCTTTAACTCGAGGAGCCATTGTTTAATCTGTTCTGCAGCCGACAGGCCCTCCTCTCCTCCTTCGCTCCCCCCTGGGCTCTGTGGGGTCTCTGTCACAGGTTTCCCAGCTTTTTCCGCCTCCTTCCCTCCTTTGGTAGTTGCATATGGGGATCGGAACTCAGCCAGCTTTTTTTTTACCAGAGTCTCTTTTTTGCTATTTTTTTCCATTGTGGGCTGGTCAGCCCCTCTCTCCCCGGTCTCCCCGGCCTGTGGATCAAGTACAGCGTCCACTCACTTCACTATAGCCTCTGCTGGGGACAGGTCTTGTATCTGGCAGTACTCTGCCTCTGCTCCCTCTCTTAGTGCAGTCGGGGTTTATGAGACTCACCACTGCTGGCTGCTCCTGCACTCCGCTCCTTTGTAGGCGATATTGTGGCACGGGTTTCTGCCTCAAACTTCTCCCAGCCACGTGCTAGGCCTTCCCGGCCCCCTCTGCCTCCGGGCGCAGCTTTCCACTGATCTCCCTCGTCTGCAGCCACGTGGTCTGTGGAGTTCGGCGGCGCGGTTTCCTGCCGCCGAGGAGCTCACTGCCTCTGCTCTCCAGCAAGCCTCGTTCGGCCCTGCGGACACTCTCCCAGCTGAGCCTACTCGGCGTAGCCACCGGCCAAGAAGCCCTCTGGTGCTCAGGCTGCAGCACCCGTTCAGCTCCCGCCTGTCTCGCCGCGCCTCCGCACTTGCTTGCTCCGCCGCCGCGGCTCGCCGGTACTCCCCGCTCACTCCACCGCACCTCAGACCGCCTCTCCGTTACCCGTAGGGGCTAAAATTGCATCTTTTATTGCGGGTTGGTGGCGGAGCTCCCCCGCTACGCCGCCATTCAAGTAGGTGACGTCACCGGAAGCGTACTTACACATTTTGAAAGACAGGAGGTGCTCTCAGGTGAAGCTCGTTACCCAAATCAGTCCTACACTAAGGACCTGAGATTAATTAAGCTTCAGGTGAACAAGGTATATTAAACGTATTAGGTACAGTTTTATTGGTATAAATATCTTTAACAACCCTTAGTAAGTAAAGAACTTAAAGATCTAAACAAAAACTTAAAACTAAGATGCAGACAGCAGTCCAGCAGCGAGATGGGGGCTTTCCAGTCTTTTGCATTGAGTGTCACATGTATGATTTTCTCCCAGTTGGTGAGAGGTCTTACGTGTGCACTAGGTGCAAGGAGCTCTTTGCTCTCAGGGAACGAGTCTGTTCTCTAGAGGCTAGAGTAGCAGACTTGGAAAACATAAGACAGACAGACAGAGGTACATAGACAAGACCTACAGGGATATAGTCCTGAAGTCCCACCTCCAGTCTGGCAGCATCCCTGTTGCCATGGAGGAGAGAGGTCACGTGACAGGAGAGCATCACCCTGGTGTGGCAGGAAGTGATCCTGTAATTAGGACCTGTCCTCCAGGTGATGTAAAACCCTCTCGCACCAAGGAAGTTTCTCCAGGGCCATGTGCCCATGAGGGAAGGGTTAGGACAGCCGTTATAGTTGGTGATTCGATCATTAGGCATGTAGATAGCTGGGTGGCTGGTGGACGTGAGGATCGCCTGGTAACATGCCTGCCTGGTGCAAAGGTAGTGGACCTCACGCGCCACCTAGATAAGGTCTTAGATAGTGCTGGGGAGGAGTCTGCTGTCTTGGTACATGTCTATACCAATGACATAGGAAAATGTGGTAGGGAGGTTCTGGAGGCTAAATTTAGGCTTTTAGGTAGGAAGTTGAAATCCAGAACTTCCAGGGTAGCGTTCTCCGAAATGCTTCCCGTTTCACGTGCAGGACCCAAAAGGCAGGCAGAGCTCCGGAGTCTCAATGCGTGGATGAGACAATGGTGCAGAGATGAGGGTTTTGGGTTTGTTAGGAATTAGGGAACATTCTGGGGAAAGGAGGGGCTCTTCCGAAGGGATGGGCTCCACCTTAACCGGGATGGAACCAGGCTGCTGGCATTAACCTTTAAAAAGGAGAGAGAGCAGCTTTTAAACTAGATAATAGTGGAAAGCCGACAGTCGCCAAAGAGCGGATGTTTCGGAAGAATGTATCCTTGAAGGATACTACCAAAAGCAGAGAGGTTCCACAAAAAAGAGTAAAGTAGCCCAAATGCCCTCGAGTATGGAGAAGACAGAGCTTAAAGATCCCAAATTACCCATGTCTAACAATAGCCAAATTAATATGAATAAAATACAGTCTCTCTAAAATGCTTGTATGCAAATGCTAAAAGTCTAAAAAATAAGATGGGAGAGTTAGAATATATAGCACTAAATGAGAGGTTAGATATGATTGGAATATCAGAGACATGGTGGAAGGAAGACAACCAGTGGGACACTGTGATACCTGGGTACAAACTATATCGTAATGATAGAGCTGATCAAATTGGTGGAGGGGTTGCGCTCTATGTTAGAGAGGGCATTGAGTCAGAAAGGATTGAAGTTTTGCAGGAAACAACATTTGCTGTAGAATCTCTATGGATTGAAATTCCATGTAAAAAGGGGAAGGCGATGGCAGTGGGGGTGTACTATCGACCACCTGGCCAGAATGAGCAAATGGATGATGAAATGCTCAAAGAAATCAAGGAAGCTAACAAAAGTTACAGCGCAGTAATAATAATGGGCAATTTCAATTACCCCAGTATCGACTGGGTCAGTGTCAAGGCAGGACATGCTAGAGAGAGAAAGTTCCTAGATGACATAAATGACTGCTTCTTGGAGCAGCTGGTTCATGAACCGACCAGAGGGGATGCCATATTAGACCTAGTCCTTAGTGGAACACCAGATCTAGTGCAAGAGATAAGGGTGTTGGGGCCACTTGGCAACAGTGATCATAGCATGATCGCCCTTGATTTAATTAGTGGAGGAGGGATAGTACGGAAATCCACAGTACTATGATAAAATGAGGAAAATAGTTAAGAAAAAACTAAAAGGAGCAGTTGCAAAGGTTAAAGACTTACATCAGGCTTGGGTGTTGTTGAAAAATACTATCTTGGAAGCCCAGACCAGCTGTATTCTACGCTTTAAGAAAAGTGGAAGGAAGTCCAAAAAACTGCCAGCATGGTTTAAAGGTGAGGTCAGAGAGGCTGTTGCCAAAAAAGCATCTTTCAGGAAATGGAAAAAAAGAGCCAAACGATGAAACCTGGAAACAGTACAAGCACTGGCAAGTCAAATGCAAGGCATTGATAAAGCAGGCAAAGGGAGAATTTGAGAAGAAGCTTGCTGCGGAAGCAAAAACGCGAAATAAAGATTTTTTCAAGTACATTTCGTAGCAAAAAACCTGTGAGTGTCAGTTGGTCCATTAGATGATAGAGGAGTTAAAGGGGCACTAAGAGGCGACAAGGCGATAGCGGAGAGACTGAATGAATTTTTGCTTCGGTCTTTACTGAGGAAGATGTAGGGATGTTACCCATGACTGAAGTGGTATTTAAAGGTGCGGAAGAATTGAAGGAAATATCAATACATCGGGAAGATGTATTACAGCTATTAGATAAACTGAAGAGTAGCAAATCACCTGGGCCGGATGGTATACATCCAAGGGTGTTGAAAGAACTGAAATATAAGATTGCAGACCTGCTATTAATAATCTGTGAATTTTCATTAAAATCATCTGTAATACCTGAAGATTGGAGGTTCGCCAATGTAACGCCAATTTTTAAAAAGGGTTCCAGGGGTGATCCGGGAAACTACAGACCGATGAGCCTCACGTCAGTACCGGGAAAAATGGTAGAAACCATCAAAAAGAATAAAATTACTCAGCATGTAGATAGTCATAGCCTAATGGGAGACAGCCAACATGGCTTTAGACAAGGAAGATCTTGTCTTACTAATCTGTTATGTTTTTTTGAAAGTGTGAATAAACAGGTGGACAAAGGTGAGTCGGTTGATATAGTGTATCTGGACTTTCAGAAAGCCTTTGACAAGATCCCTCATCAGAGACTTTTGGCAAAACTAAAGAGTCATGGGATAGGAGGCAGTGAACTATTGTGGATCAAGAACTGGTTAAAAGATAGAAAGCAGAAGGTTGGGCTAAATAGCCAATTTTCCCAATGGAGAAAGGTGAATAGTGGTGTACCCCAGGGATCTGTGCTGGGTCCGCTGCTTTTTGACATATTCATAAATGACCTGGAAAGTGGAATAACGAGTGAGGTTATCAAATTTGCAGATGACACAAAACTATTTAAAGTTGTTAAAACCCAAGAGGATTGTGGAAAATTGCAAGAGGATCTTGATAAATTGGAAGACTGGGCATCAAAATGGCAGATGAAATTTAATGTGGACAAGTGCAAGGTTATGCACCTAGGGAAGAACAACACAAACAAACTATGGTTACACAATGCAAGGTTCCACATTTATTTATTTACAATTTCTTCTATACCGCACTATTCAGTATCAGCGCGATTTACATGGAACATAACAATCAGACAGGGTACTTGAGTCTGAGTTTACAATTAACAGGAGAACCAACTTGGATAACAAGATAACTATTTACACAACAGTGTCATATCAAGACATAGTAAAAGGGTGATTTAATAGGGACTCCTTGCATGCTGATTGGGTGTGATGGCACAGTTGAACATATTTGGATGGGGATTAGTTTCACTACTCTCAGGGAAGAATTTTATGAAAAGGAAGTGTTTTAGGGCCTTCCTAAACTGGGTTAGGTTAGTGATTGCCCTGATGTTTGATGGTAATGAATTCCAGAATCTTGGGGCGCAGAGTCTGAAGGCCCTGTTTGCAGTTGTTGAGGTGCATCTTGTTAATTCTCTCGGCACATCTAGCATATTTATCGCTGTGGATCTTCTTGGTCTATTAGTAGCTGTTGTTTGGATAAGGTCCGATATTGAAGATGAAGAGAGGTTATTTATTGCTTTGAATGTCAGCAGCACTGTTTTGAAGAAAATCCTGGCTTGTACAGGTAGCCAGTGTAACTGCTTTAGAAGGGGCATCACATGGTCCCTCTTAGATGCACCCTGGAGAACTCTCGCAGCACTGTTCATGGCAAGTTGCAAGGGGTTCAAGGTGGATTGGGGGAGACCTTGTAATATGGCGTTGGCATAATCAAGGTGTGGTATGATAAGAGCCTGGTAAATTGTCCGAAAATCTTCTGGTTCAAGCAAGGGGCGTAGGTGTCTGAGTGAACGGATCTTGAAATAAATTGCTCTTACAGTATTAGCTATGTGTGCCTTCATGTCAAGGTTTTGATCTAGTGTAACTCATAAGTAACGAATTGTGTGTTTTGCTTGAAGATCAGCTTCTTTAACTTTCAAGAATTGAGGTGGGTTAAAGCTTGGGTTCTTCGTAATGAAGAGCACCTCAGTTTTCTTATGCTGGATTCGAAGGTTTTGTGATAAGAGCCATTCAGAAATGGCAACATTAGGAACCACCACCCAGGAAAAAGATTTAGACATCATTGTGGATAACATGTTATAAACCCTCGGCCCAGTGTGCAGCGGTGGCCAAGAGAGCAAATAGAATGCTAGGTATCATAAGGAAAGGAATGGAAAATAAACCAAAAGATATTATAATGCCTCTATATCGTTCTATGGTGAGACCGCACCTTGAATATTGTGTGCAATTCTGGTCGCCGTATCTTAAAAAGGATATAGCATTATTAGAAAAGGTTCAGAGAAGAGCCACCAAAATGGTAAAGGGGATGAAAGGATACTCCTAGGAAGAAAGGCTAAAAAGGTTAGGGCTCCTTAACCTGGAAAAGAGACGGCTGAGGGGAGATATGATAGAAATCTATAAATTAATGAACGGAGTGGAACCGGTAAACGTTGATCGATTGTTTACGTTATCAGAATATAGAAAGACTAGGGGACATGCAATGAAGCTACAGGGTAAACTATTTAAGACTAATAAAAGAAAATATTTTTTCACTCAACGTGTAATCAAACTCTGGAATTTGTTACCGGAGGATGTAGTAAAGGCTGTTAGTGTAGCTGGGTTTAAAAAAGGTTTGGACAAGTTCCTGGAGGAAAGGTCCATTTTATTTATTTATTTTATTTAACAGTCGCTTATATACCGCTACCTTCCAAAGATCAGGTGCGGTTTACAGAAAACAGGTAAAGAAACAGTGTAACATATCTGTTTTATATTAAACATCGCTTGAATTATGTACATCTTGACTTTAACAGTTAAACTTTAGTGAACTATGTACAAGCAACAGATGTTGAAGTAAACAAAAAGGTAACTATTTACAAACATCGTAAACCGTGTATAATGGTCATATTTTCATGGGTAATTATAGAACTATGCTCGAAGTGTTATATTTTATCCCTTTTCATTTTGGGATTGGGAATTCGCAAGTGGACCGTAGTGGGAGCTAAACAAGTAAGTTTTTAATGTTTTTGTAGTTCTTTAAGATCAGTTAAGGCTCTTATTTCTTCAGGTAGGGAGTTCCAGAGTATAGGGGCTGCATGAGAGAACGCTTTTTTATTTGTTGTTTTTTTAGTCTTTGTGAACTCTTTTGGAATCCTTATTTTATTAGTGTTGCATCTTCTGTGAACAGTTTGGGGTGTGTCTTTAGTGAGGAGTTTGTTTAGTGTAGCTGGGGCAGTATTATTTAAAGCTTTGAAGGTGGTTATTATTAATTTATAGTTTATTCTGCATTGAATTGGGAGCCAGTGTAGTTTAGCTAAATAGGGTGATAAACCATTATTAAGAAGGGACCCAGTATATCAATGCTTGACCCAGTACAAGCATTGCGGAACCTGTGTCTTTTGGGGCAACTGCTAGGTACGTATGACCTAGATTGGCCACTGTTGGAAACAGGATACTGGGCTTGATGGACCTTGGTCTGACCCAGTATGGCATTTCTTATGTTCTAATCCACTCAAGTTCAGAGCCGTCTTCCTCGCCCTGAGTGCCTTCAGACACTGCCTATGGCACCAGTTGGTGCTCATCCAGATGGACAACCAGGTCACGATGTTCTACATGAACAAGCAGGGCGGTACGAGTTCCTACCCCCTCTGTCAGGAAGCCATGGCCCTCTGCTTCTTGGCGGCCAGCCAAGGGATGCTCCTCAGAGCTGCCTATCTCTCAGGCCAGGACAACGCCCTGGCGGACAGGCTGAGCAGGGTCCTTCAGCCACACAAGTGGCGTCTGGACCCCAAGATAGTGCTCAGACTCTTCCAGCTATGGGGAACCCCCATCATGGACATCTTCGCTAGCCCGGTCAATGCTCAGCTGCCTGGTTCTGAAGCTCTCAACCCCACCCCTCCCGGCCATCGCCTTCCTCTCATGGACAGAGGGACTCCTGTATGCATTTCCCCCCCCACTCCACTGATTGCTCGGACCCTCTTCAAAGTCCAGCGTGACAAGGCATTGATCATCCTTGTAGCCCTGTGGTGGTCCAGGCAACCGTGGTTTCCTCTGCTGCTCCATCACTTGCTGGAGCCTCCGGTTCCCCTTGGGAGCTCTCCAGGGCTCCTGAAACAGGAGGAGGGCTCGATCCTCCATCCCAACCCAGGAACTCTATCTCTCACAGCATGGCAGCTGAGCGGGTTACCCTAGCCTCACTACACCTTCCCAGGGAGATGAAAGGAATCATCCTGGCCTCTTGCAAGGATTCCATGAGACAGGCTTATGCTTTCAAGTGGCAGAGGAGTGTGTTGCACGGAGTATTACCTCGACCCGTTCTCTTGCCTGGTGCACTCGGTCCTTCAGTACCCTCCTCCACCTATTGCAGACTTAACTCCGTCAGGGTGCATCTCGGCTAATCACCCCATTTAGGACAAGCCCCTCTCCATGCAGCCCCTCATCACCAGGTTTATGCGGAGCTTATTGCTCTCTAGACCTCCCTTGGGATCTCAATGTGGTTCTGGCGCAACTATCCTGGACGGTTGCCTTCCTCAGGCGCTCTCCTCGGCTCGTAGGGTCAGTGAACTCCAAGTGCTAGTGGCCAAGCCTCCCTACACTAGGTTTGACAGGAACAAGGTGGTGCTCCGCACTCACCCCAAGTTTCTACTGAAGGTAGTCTATGATTTCCACCTCAATCAGGAGGTGGCTCTTCTCCTTCCCTTGACCTCACGCCGACATGGCATTGTCCGTTCTCCATCCCTTGAACTGCAAATGAGCCCTGTCCTTTTACCTACAACGGATGCAGGGCCACTGCAAAGCCTCATGGCTTTTCGCCTCCTTTGATCCCAGCCACATGGGACAGGCGGTCACCAAACGGACCATATCCGCCTGGGTGACAGATTGCATAGCTTTCGCTCATAGCTGTGCCAGATTCCCCTGGAGCACTGTTACAGCGCGCAATGGTGACCTCTGTCTCAAACCTCCAGTTGGTGCCGATGGCAGACATCTGCCGGGCCCCCACTTGGTCTTCTGTCCAATACTTAAAGAGAAATGAACAAACAAACCTCTTCCAAAGACGGGGAAGCTGTAAAACGAGAGGGCATAACATGAAGCTGCAAGGTGGTAAATTGAAAGGCAATGTCAGGAAATATTTTTTCACTGAAAGGTGGTAAATGCTTGGAATGCCCTACCGATGGAAGTGGTGGGGGCAAACACGGTAATGGAATTCAAAACGGCATGGGACAAACACAGTGGATCCTTTTACAGCAACAGGATAAAAACAAAATAAACTGAAACATATAACTTCTGAACCATCTAACATCTCAACAAATAGGGGTGTCCTACATGGAGAGGTGGGTTCACCCCTAAACAAAGACATGGAGAGGTGTGGCCTGCACCTACCCTTGCCATATTCCTGGGCAGACTAGATGGATTATGCTGGTCTTTATCTGCCGTCATCTACTATGTTACTGTGTTATCTTTGCAGCCCACTACTGCCAGGAGAGGGAGTCCCGATGGGACAGCACCTTCGGCCAAGCCGTACTCTATAACCTCTTTGGGATTTAGGCTATTCCTTCTCTCCAACCCTTCTTATTCAGACTACCGGCGTCATGGTTCTCCCTGGACATGGGGGTCCTCGCTACTCACGGCTGGGCCGTGTTTTCTCTACCAGTCCTTGGTAGCCTGGAGCTAGGGAGTCCCATATGTGAGGACTGACTTCCTGCTTGTTCCTGGAGAAAGCATAGTTACTCAAGTGTAACAGGTGTTCTCCAGGGACAGCAGGAATCAGTTCTCGCAACCCTCCCTCCTCCCCTTGGAGTTGCTGTTCATTTTTGGCCATCTTCTTGGTTGGACTCTAGCTATGGCACCCGACTGACCAAGATGGCACCCTTGGGTGGGAAGGGGACCACGCATGCTTGGTGGCATCTCCCAGTCTTTCTTTGAAAGCTGGGGAGATGCTTCCACGAGTGCTGACGTCACCCGTATGTGAGGACCGATTCCTGCTGTCCCTGGAGAACACCTGTTACAGGTGAGTAACTACGCTTTACTGTGGTTCCTGGGCTGCTTTGAGGGAAATTATTAAAAAAAAAAAAAAAGACACACAGACTTAGCAGACATTGACAGAATTCCTGTGCCAAAGCACTGTAGTGCAGATCATTGTCAGGGTAGTTGTGGTGACTCTGTCTGCCCCAGGGGACCGACGTCATTTGGTCGGCAGTAGAACCCTGGGAGGAGTGGTTGGGGGGCTTTCTTGCTTCCTTTGGATAACGGACCTGCTGCCAACAGCCTCGTTGCCCTTTGGTGGGTTAGAGACTGTCGGGCTTGCTGCTGTGATCAGAGGGACACTTTGCAGTATTCGGTGAGTGGCTCTTCTTGGTTCTATTTCTCTGCATGCGACTTGGTTACAGGCCATAGTTTTACCCAGCTTGAGAGGTCATGGTAGTTTGGCAGTGTGTGGGGTTTATTTTCCATAGTGGGATGCCGGCCGGCAAAGCAGTATGCATTGGGTGCGCTAGCAAACGGAGTCATCTCTCCTAAGTCGGTCTCTGTCATGCTTGTGAGGCAGGAACATCCTCGTGAAAAACGCCATCATCGGAAGCCGTTTCTCCATGCTCTGAGTCCGCTGGGAGTATTCTTGCGGCAGTGGGGATATCCGTGGCCAAAGCTCCCACGCTTTTTGCAGGAACTCTGACCATTTTTGTAGCTTCATCGGCAGACATTTCCTCGGCCTCCAGAAAGTCTTTGGGCACTCGGAACAGAGGGCTTTTCAGTCCCAGCAGTCAGCTGAGGCTCTTTTTCAGATATCTGGTCTCCTGCGATTCCTTTCTTGCCAGACTTTATCCTGCTACTGCATCAGGCTTACTATATTACAGATCCTCAGGAGTCTCGAGTCGGGCAACTCAAGGAGCAGCGGCTCGAGGGTGTCTTGAGAACCATCTTGGCGGCCAGGACTGCTTCTGCATCAGAGATTCCGGATGAGGATCTGGGGTCGGAGCGCTCTTTAGGCTCCGAGGATCCTTTAGAGGGTCCCTCGAGCCTGGAAACAAGGAAAGGGCACGCAGACCTTAGGAAGGACTCTCAACCAGCTGGGGAGGACCCCCAATAGTCAGAGTCTTCCATAGGGAAGAGCTAGTGTCTCTTATTGTGGATTCGCTGGCAGCGCCAAACCTCTCTGCGGACATGCCCGTGATGGATCCTTCCTTGGAGGATCCGTTGCTTCAGGGGATCCTGTACGTTGGAGACCACCTTTCCGTTGCACCGAGTCATAAAGCAGATGGTTGAATTGGAGTGGGACTCTCTAGAGAGGGCTTATGTGGCTTGAGCCATGCAATGCCTCTATCCAGTCCCTGCAGGGGAACAGGAGTGTTTTCAAATACCCAGAGTGGATTTCCTTGTGTCGGCAGTCACCAAGCGTACCACCATTCCATTGGAAGTCTGTGCTACGCTGAAGGATCCCTGAGATAAGAAGTTAGAGAATCTGTTGAAGCAGGCCTTCGAGGTTAACACATTGGCTTTTCAGGCTTTGGTCTGCAAAGCTTATATCGTGTAAGTCTGCATGCGCTGGATACAGGGGTTTACAGGAGCAGAAACAGGTATCGTCTCGGCTCTCTCGGAAGTGACCAAAATAGACTCAGGGGTTGCTTACCTGACGGATGCCTTCTGTGACTTGCTGCAAGCGTCTGCAAAGACTATGGCCTCAGTCATAGCCGCCCGGCGTTTGCTTTGGCTGTGGAGTTGGTCCACAGATGTATTCTCCAAACAGCATCTGAGTTAGCTGCCTTTTCATGGCAAGCTTCTCTTTGAGGAAGCTCTGGGGAAGTTGGTCAAGGATTTGGGGTGTCCAAGCTGGCACGTTTGCCGGAAGACAGCCGGTGGCATCCTTGGGGAGGGAAGGATTTCTGTAAGTTCAAGGCAGTGAGATTTGCGCTTTACCAGAAGCCCGCCTATCGGGCTCGGGGGCAGTCCTTTCAGGGCAGAAGGGGTTCCAGAAGAGGCTCCTTTGCAGGTACCAGTGGGGTGGCTAAAATGTCCCAATGAGATGAGCAGGGTTCAGGAGGGGCCAGTGCTGATCGGCGGTCGCCAGTTCTACCCGGTCTGGTTCCACCTTACCTCCGACCAGTGGGTGCTGGAGGTCACTTGCAAGGGCTACGCTCTGGAGTTTGCGGTTCCTCTGGAGGATGCCTTTCTGTTGTCGGGTGCCAGGAAAGGCGCTTGCGGTCTCCGAAACGCTCAACCAGTTAGTTCAGCTGCAAGCAGTCTTGCCCATTCCGCAGGGGCATTACTCGATGTACTTTGTGGTGCCCAAGAAAGCATATTCCTTTTGGCCCATTCTCGATCTCAAGTATGATAGAAGTCTATAAATTAATGAACGGAGTGGAATGGATAAATGTAAATCAATTGTTTACATCATCAGAATATAGAAAGACTAGGGGACATGCAATGAAGCTACAGGGTAAACTATTTAAGACTAATAAAAGAAAATATTTTTTCACTCAACGTGTAATCAAACTCTGGAATTTGTTACCGGAGGATGTAGTGAAGGCTGTTAGTGTAGCTGGGTTTAAAAAAGGTTTGGACAAGTTCCTGGAGGAAAGGTCCATAAACCATTATTAAGAAGGGACCCAGGATATCAATGCTTGACCCAGTACAAGCATTGCGGAACCTGTGTCTTTTGGGGAAACTGCTAGGTACATATGACCTAGATTGGCCACTGTTGGAAACAGGATACTGGGCTTGATGGACCTTGGTCTGACCCAGTATGGCATATCTTATGTTCTTATGTCAATTGAGTGTTGCATGTCCCTCATTTTTGGATGGAAACCCTGTGGTCCGTGATTATAGCTGTACATCAGGGTGAGTTCCTTTCCTCTCTGGACCTCACGGAAGCATACCGGCATGTACCCATTTGGAAAGAGCACCAGCGTACCTGTGTTTCACAGTGCCTAGGGAGCATTTCCAGTTTCAAGCGCTTCCCTTTGGACTAGCCACGGCGCCGTGCACCTTCACCAAGATCATAGTAGTGGTCGCAGCTCATTTGAGGAGCGAAGGGGTACTGATATACCCCTACCTCGACAACTACCTCAGTCGCGCCAAGAGAGCATAGAGGCCATGCAGTGGGTCTGCAACCTGCTCGGGCAGCTGGGCTGGGTGGTGAATGTGACCAAGAGCCACTTGGCACCCTCCCAGAGTCTTCTGGACCTAGGTGCTTGGTTCGACATGGTGCAGGGAGGTTAGTGTTTCTGCTGGACGAGAAGCAACGGTCAGAGTCGACTTGGTTCCATGGGCACGGGCTCACATGTGGCCCTTACAGAGGGCACGTCTCTTCCACTGGTTGTCTCAATGTTACTCTCTCTCACTCTCTCTCTCACAGCCTCCTGTGCCCGTTGGAGGGGCGCACCAGTCTAGTGTGGTGGTTAGTGTTGACTCACATGTCCAGGGGCATGCCACTGGTCACGACGGATGCCAGCCTCTATGGCTGGGAGGCAACTGTGAGGGTCAAATTACACAGGGCAGTTGGACACCATTCCAGATGCAATGCTTCATCAACAGGCTGGAAATGCGAGCCATGAGGTTGGCTGTCCTGGAGTTTCAGGAGCTTCTCTAATACAAGGCCGTGAGAGTATTGTTGGATAATGCCTTCACAGTGACCTATATCAAGTGACGGCAGAATAGGCAGTGCCAGTCTGGCGGAGGAGATTACCCCGCTGCTTCAGTGGGCAGAGGCCAATCTTGCACAGCTGTCAGCAGCTCATGTGGCAGGAAAGGACAACCTGCAGGCGGATTTCCTAAGCAGACATCAGTGAGATCCAGGGGAGTGGTGCTTGGTGGACGAGGTTTTCGTGCGGCTGACTCTGCACTGGAGCACACCTGTTCTGGATCTCATGGTTTCGGCAGATAATGCCAAGATAGAGTGCTTCTTCAGCAGGCGCAGGTAGCGCATTTCCAAAGGCCTTGATGTGCTGGCTCAAATCTGGCTGTCTGAGTCTTCTTTATGCCTTCCCGCCCAGGCCTCTCATAAGGTCGCTTGGTTCAACACATCTTGGTAGCGCCAGATTGGCCTCAATGTCCGTGGTATGTGGACCTGGTGAGACTTATAATGGACAAGTCATGGCGGCTGCAGGTGCAGCCGGACCTGTTGTTGCAAGGTCCAAGCCTGATGCCTCATGTGGATTGATTCTTGCTTATGGACTGATTCTTGAGCGGGCATTGTGGTGTAGGGGCTATTCACAGTCTGTGATTGCTACCTTGTTGAAAGCGAGGCAGTGGTCTACGTCCTTAGCATATGTCCATGTCTGGAGGGTCTTCGAGGCATGGTGTGAAGCGGGGTTATATGTTCGACATTTTGAAGAAGAGATTAACAAAGTGGGTTAGATTTATTGATGACATATTCTTTATTTGGCGCACCTCTGAGAGTTATCTACGGCAATTTTTGAATTGGTTGAATGATCAGGATATACATTTAAAATTTACACCGGAGATATCTCCTGTGGAAGTCCATTTTTTGGACATTAAAATTGTTTTAAAGGATAGTAGGCTTCATACATCCATTTTTACGAAACTTACCGATAGGAATAATTTGTTAGACTATGAGAGTTTTCATCCACGTTGCTTACGTGACAAAGCACAGTTACTTACCTGTAACAGGTGATCTCTGGGAACAGCAGGAATAAGTCTTCACATATGGGTACGTCGGTACCGACGGAGCCTGCGCGGGAACGCTCCCCAGCTTCCCAAAAAGGAAAGCTTTTGGGAGCATCCCACAGTGCCTGCGTGCTGCCTTCCCGCCTTTCCTAACCAACTCTCCTCAGTTCGAGTTTAAAGCTGAGACAATAGAGAGAGAGAGGAAAGGAAAGATAGAAAAGAGATACAACTCCTAGGGGAGGTGGGTGGGTTGTGAAGACTTATTCCTGCTGTTCCCAGAGATCACCTGTTACAGGTAAGTAACTGTGCTATCTCCAGGAACAAGCAGGAATGAGTCTTTACATATGGGGACTCCCTAGCTGAGATGCCTGGGAGATCCCCAAGGATATGAGACCCTGAAAGGGGTCTGCGTCCTCCTATGGCTCTCAGGCATCCATCCAGGGAAGGAGGGCAGGAGTTGTTTAAGAATGGAACAGGTGTCTGAGGACAGCCTGACCAAACAAGGCATCCCGGCGGGAATCCTTGTCCAAGCAGTAATGGGCTGTGAAGGTATGAACAGAGGCCCAGGTGGCTGCTCGACAGATCTGGTCGATGGACACAGAATTTAGATGAGCCATAGAGGTGGCCATGGCCCTCACATTATGAGCTGTGACATGGCTCTCCAGAGAAAGGTTCTTACTCTGGTAGGCGAAGAAATACACTGAGCAATCCAATTTGACAGTGTTCTCTTAGAGACTGGAAGTCCCAAATGAGAAAGATCAAAAGCAACAAAAAGCTGAGAAGACTTTCTATGTTGTTGTGTCCTATGTAAGTAAAAAGCAAGAGCTCTTTTACAATCCAGAGTATGAAGATTCCTCTCTGCACTGGATGCATGAGGAGCTGGAAAAAAGACAGGTAGATATACCTCTTGATTAAGATGAAAAGGTGAGACCACTTTAGGCATAAAGTGTGGATTTGTCCTAAGGACTACCTTGTCATGATGGAACCTTGTATAAGGTGGATTAGCCACTAAGGCCTGCAGTTCACTGATGCGGCGAGCAGAAGTGACTGCAATGAGGAAAATAACCTTCCAGGAAAGAAATTTCAAGGAGGTAGTGGCTAAGGTTTCAAAAGGTGGCTTCATAAGCTGACCAAGAACCAAATTTAAGTCCCATGCTACCGGAGGAGGCTTATTGGGAGGTTTAGTTAAAGTTAGGCCTCTCATGAATCTTGAAATAAGAGGATGAGAGGAGATAGGTTGTCCATTGATGGGCTTAAGAGATGCTGCAATAGCACTCAAATGGACTCTTACTGAATTTGTTTTAAGTCCTGTATTGGAGAGATGCAGGAGATAGTCTAACAAAGAAGTTAAAGGTAGTGCTAGAGGGTCAAGACCCTTTTCAGCACACCAAATGGAAAATCATTTCCACTTAAAAGCATAGGAACGCCTGGTGGAAGGTTTCCTGGAAGCATGGAAGATATCCTTCACCTGCTGAGAAAGATTCAAGTCTTGAAGGTCTAGGCCTTCAGTAACCAAGCTCTGAGGTGAAGGGACTTGGGGTTTGGGTGCCACAAAGTCCCTTCCTCCTGAGACAGAAGGGTCTGGAGCAGCTCCAAAATCCAGGGAGGGAGCTTGGGAGAGATGCAGAAGTAGAGGGTACCACACTTGGCGTGGCCAGCGTGGAGCTATGAGGATCATAGATCCTTGATCCCTCTGGAGTTTGAACAGAGTCTTGGGAATCAAGGGAATGGGTGGAAAGGCATACAGGAAGCCCTGACCCCAATGAAGGAGGAAGGCATCCTTGGCCTGAACCCCCTGACACGGAATTCTGGAACAGAACCGGGGAAGTTTGGCATTCCATGGACTTGCAAAGAGGTCTATGTCCAGGGTTCCCCATTCTTGAAAGATTCTGAGTACCTGATCCATGTGCAGGGATCATTCGTGTGGAAGCAGAACTCGACTGAGTCTGTCTGCCCAAGAGTTTTGGATTCCTGGGAGATATACTGCCAGGAGATGGATTTGATGCTCTCTGGCGAAGGCCCACAATCTTAGAGCTTCGTTGAAAAGCGACAGAGAGCCAGTTCCTCCTTGCTTGTTTATATAAAACATAGCTACTTGATTGTCCGTATGGATGAGGACTGTCTTGTAGCTGAGGAGGGTATTGAAGACCTTGAGAGCTAGAAAAACTGCTCGAAGCTCCAAGTGGTTGATATGAAGAGAGGTCTCCTGTGGAGACCAAGTGCCTTGGGTGGAGAGGTCTTGTAGATGAGCTCCCCAACCTGTTTGGGAGGCATCTGTTGTGAGGGTTGCTTGGGGCAACAACTGTTGGAAGGGGGACCCCAGCAACAGATTTTGAGTGGACTTCCACCATTGGAGAGACCAAAAGAGACGTTTGGAGGTTGCTATTTGGTCTGAGAAAGCTCTTGAAGCTTGCGTCCACTGGGTGGACAAAGTCCACTGAGCTGCTCTCATGTGTAGGCGAGCATAGGGTACCACATGTACTGTGGAAGCCATGTGGCCTAGCAGTTGCAGCATCTCCCTGGCAGTTAAGTGGATCTTTGACTGAATCTGGGAGGCTAGCTGCACTAGACATTGGCAACGGGCCTGAGAAAGGTAGGCCCTTGCAGAGGTGGTATCCAACCAGGCCCCTATGAATTCCAGGGACTGAGTAGGGATGAGCTGGGACTTTGGGAGATTTACTACCAGTCCCAGATACTGCAGAATGCGCCTTGTGCGGTCCAGGGAAATCTGGGCCTCTGACTGAGATGGAGCTCGGATGAGCCAGTTGTCCAGGTATGGGAAGACAAATATTCCCAGAGTGCTTAGAAATGCAGCAACTATTGCCATGCATTTGGTGAACACTCTCGGAGCAGAGGCCAGACCAAAAGGAAGGACTCTGTATTGGTAATGTTTTCCCTGGAAAAGAAAACGTAGGAATTTTCTGTGAGATGGATGGATGAGAACATGTGTGTACGCATCCTTGAGATCTAGAGAACAAAGCCAATCCTGACTTTGAAGGTATGGAAGGAGAGTGCCCAGAGAAAGCATCTTGAACTTCTCCTTGCATAGAAATTTGTTCAATTCTCTGAGATCTAGAATGGGTCTGTATCCCCCTGTCTTCTTTGGAATGAGAAAATAGGGGGAGTAGAACCCTGACCCTTGATGAAGAAGAGGAACTTCTTCTATTGCCCCTTGGGCAAGAAGGGTAGCTACCTCTTGACCTAGAAGGTCGAGAAGAGATGTGGGAGAATTGAAATTTCTCACCATGGTGTGGGGAGGAAGGTCTGAAAAATGAAGCTTGTAGCCCTCTCTTATGATGGAGAGGGTCCACTGCTCTGATGTGATTTTCTCCCATCTGGGAGCAAAATGAGCTAACCTTCCTGGAATGGTGAGAGGTTCTGGCTGTGTTAAAGCCAGAAAGGCTAAGTTCTCTAGCATCAAGTCAAAAACCCTGAGGGGGTTGGGACTGCTGGGTTACAGCAGCCCCTGTAGACTTAGGCCTGGCCTGCTTAGGTTGCTGACGCTTAGCGGTAAAGCGACCTGTAGAAGATTGTTGGCCAGAAGTGGAAGGAAACCTGCCCTTTTTGAAAAAAGACTTTTTTAAAAGTTTTTTTCTTGGCAGGAATGGAGGTAGACCTTGAAAGTCTATCCAGAGCAGAATTCTCTGCATCCATTTGAGTGGCTTTAATTTGCCACTCTTTGCCAAAGATTTTCACCTGTACAGGGCAGATTTCCTAAGCCATCTTGAACCCAGGGTTCTAAATCAGAAGCCTGGAGCCAAGCAATTCTGCGAGCAGCTATGGCAATGCCTGAGGCTCTACTGGCACCTTCAAAGGGGTCAAAGGCTGCCCTGTTTGAAAACTTGGAGATGTCCTGAGTATGCTTAAGCCACATGCGGAATTCTTCCCTTTTATCTTCTGGAATAAAAGGGAGGAAAGTGTGCAGCTTTTCTGCCACTTCTTTCAGAAACATACCCATATAAAGGCTATATGAGTTGATTCTGGCAATTTATTTATTTATTTATTTATTTATAGTCTCTTCTATACCGCACTATTCAGCATCAGCGCGGTTTACAGTGAACAAAGAATTTACACATTTCCAATGGTACTTTGTGTTTACAGTTGAACAGGCATAAACAACTTGGATAACAGGGGTAACTATTTACAGTTTATAACATAATCATGACCTCTTTTTGTTTCTGTCTTAGGGGTTTTGGGAGAACTGTGAGGTGGTTGAGGTGTCTGCATTGGTTACTGGGTAATACAAGAGGAAGAGGTGGTGTTTCAAGGCTTTTCTGAATTGCAATAGATCTGGGATTGCTCTGATGCCTTGAGGGAGGCTGTTCCAACACCTTAGTGCACAGAACTTGAAAGCTCTGTCTGCTGTTGCTTTGGTGCATTGTGTTATGGATTTTGGGACTACTAGTGTGTTGAGTGTTACTGACCGTCTGTCCCTGTTTTGAGGTGTCATCTGGATCAGGTCCGTTAGTGACGTGGATGTGAGTCCATTGATGGCCTTGAATGTAAGTAGTAATAGCTTGCAAGTGAGTCTACTTCGTATCGGAAGCCAATGGAGTTGTTTTAAGATGGGTGAGACATGATCTTTCCTGGATGCTCCGTGAAGGACTCTTGCTGCGGAGTTCATTGCCAGTTGCAGTGGGTGTAAGGTGGCTTGAGGGAGTCCTTGTAAGATAGAGTTTGCATAATCAAAATGTGGTATGATTAGGGCCTGATAGATGGTTCTGAAATCATCCGGCTCTAGCAGGGATCGGTGTCTAAGGGAACGGATTTTATGGTAGACCGCTCTTACAATGTTTCCTATGTGTGCCTTCATATCCAAGTGCTGGTCTAAGGTGACCCCGAGGTATCTGATAGTGGGTTTGATCTGGAGGTCTGCATCCTTCACTTTCAAAAAGGACGGGGCGGTGAAATTTCGGTCCTTCGTGATGAACAAAACCTCCGTTTTCTTGTGTTGGATCCTGAGGTTTTGAGATTGCAGCCAGTTGGATACTTCATTTATGCAGTTAGTTAATGGAGTGAGGTCGGGGTTCTCTGTTGTAAAAGGCATGTATAACAGCACATCATCCGCGTATATTATGCAGTTGATACTGAAGGACCGTATCAGGTTGCAGATAGGCTGCATGTATATATTGAACATAAGGGCGGAGAGGGAGGAGCCTTGTGGGACCCCCTGCTTTTGATGGAACCGATCTGATGAAGTATCGTTGGATCGTACCTGCTGCCACCTGTCAGAAAGGTAGGACCTGCACCACTCGAGTGCTTTATCGGTGATTCCCTTACCCTCGAGTTGTTTCAGGAGGCGTTCATGGCTCACGGAGTCAAATGCCGCTGCTATGTCTAGGAAGACAAGGATGAACCCTTGGCGGATGTTGTTGATGCCAGTTAAGACGTTGCTGAAGAGAGTAGTGAGCAGTGTTTCTACACCATGGGCTTCTCTAAAGCCGTGTTGGCAAGGGTCCAGTGGTGCGTTAGTTTCTATATGCTCTTCGATTTGTTTTTGTACTTCCTTCTCCATTATTTTTGCCAGCAACGGTATACTTGCTATTGGTCTATAGGATTCTGGCTTCAGAGGGTCGAGCTTGTTGTTTTTTAGTAATGGCCTTATGGTTGTGTGTTTGAGAGTATGTGGAAAAGTTCCTGTTGTGAATGAATGTTCCATGAGTGTGGATATGAATGGGCTCAGGTGGTTTCGTAGTTCTTTGATCCAGAACGCCGGGCATGGATCGGTTTGGGCGGTGGTCATGTTGATGCCCGCAATGGTGTCTTCAATACGCCGTTTGGGTGGGATTGCGAAGATGGTGAGTAGAGTCTGATCGAATGGTTTAAGGGACTTGCAAGGTGTTGGGATGTTGTCGATCTGGCAGAGTTTGGATTGTAAATAGTCAGCGAAAGTTTGGGGGTGGATTTCACTAATACGTTCAAAGGTGGGTTCATTTGTCAGATGCTTGACGATAGCAAACAGGTCATGAGGTTTGTTCAGAGATCTTTTCAGCGTGTCTGCGTGGTAGCGTCTCATTGATTCCGTTACCGCAGTACGATGAGCTACTAGTTGTGATATATATGCAGTTCTGTCTTCCTCTGAGTGTGAGCGTCGCCATCGTCTCTCAAGTTTCCTTAGGGTTGTGCGTGAGGCCTTCAGATCTGATGAATACCAGGTTGTAGAGTGTCGCTTCCCATGGAGTTTGTTAGTTGATGGACAAATGGCGATCGAACTGAGCTTATTATTCCAGTCGGAGACTAAATCATCTGGGTTGTGTGCCGGTGAGTTAGCTAGGGGGAGCATTGTTTTCAGTATCAGGTCTTTGTCGAAAGGCTGGAACCGTCTCGGGGGGGGGCACTGGGATGGCTACTCATTCCTCTTTCTTCCATTTGGCTACATCTGGGAAGGGGAACTTTGAATAAGATTAGTTTGTGATCTGACCATGGAACTGGGTTGATTGATAGCTTCAGGGTGGTTGGTGTGTTGAGGGTTGGCTCAGTTGTGAATATTAGGTCTAGGATGCCTCCTTTGTTATGAGTTGGATCCTTGATTAATTGATTATAACCTAAATCTTGTAGAGCTCCAAGAAAAGCTGTTGCATGGGAGTCTTGCAGTGAAAGTAGGTTGAAGTCTCCTAGCATCCAACTTGTTTTAAGTGGGTTCTGGGTGTTGGAGGCCAGGTCAATTAACGTTGATAGGGCGTCTGGGTCGGCTGATGGAGCACGGTATAGTAGAGTGAAAGAGCAGCACTTGTTTGCTATTGAGATTGTGTCCAGGAGTGTTGAGCTGGTTGCTTCCCTGAGGTTGAACTGGAGATCAGATTTGGATATGGCTAGAACACCTCCTCCTCTTTTGCCATTTCTATGACAAGTATGTATGGAGAAATTGGAGGGCAGGAGTTGGTTGATTAACACGTTGTCGCAAGAAAGCCATGTCTCGGTGATCAGGAGTAGGTCGAGGTTGTGTAGTGATATCATATCAGAGATGACTGGCCATTTCTTGCGTACAGAACGGGCATTTATCAGTGCACATTTCAGATGTTGGGGGATTGGGATTGCATCCTGTTTTTTTTTTGTGTCATGTTGTAATGAGATGAGTAGAAGGTGGTGGTGGGGAGTTCGGGTAGACTCCCTTGGGTTGTAGAAGGGAGCGTCTGGCCATCTCCTTCTGTAATTGTGGATTGTTGGAATGTGGTTGTGGTTAGTGTGCAGGCTGGTGACGTTGCCTATTCCTATGGTGATAAGGTAAAGGGTAATTGTGATAATGCAGGACAGAGTCATGTGTGTGTGGAGTGGGGGTGGGTCAGAGATAGGGTCTTGGCTGTTAGGGTCAGGTGTGTTTCCCGGTCACTATGCTCTTGCAGTGGATACTGCACAGTTGGATGAGACACCGATGGTGATGGTTACTCTCAGTGTTTCAGAGGATTGGGATGGATTCCTACACAATTACCAAATATCAGTGGTAGCAGGATAATAAGGGTTGCCAGGTTGCGCAGTTAATTACTATGGCAGAGGTATTTGGAGATAACCGGTAAATCTGCGATAAATTGGAGGCAGGTAAGTGATGGTATACTATACAATTACATCTTAAATCAGAGATCAAGGATTGCGCAGATCGACAGTATATCAGAGGTAATTACACAGTATGTCAGAGGCGATTATACCATATTACATTGTGTATCTGAGGCAGTTATACTATATATCAGAGAAACTAAGTTGCACATTTACTTAGTATAACAGAGGTAAATTACATAGAATGTAAGAGGCAGTTACACCATATATCAGAGATCACAGGTTGACAAGATGCTAGAATGTCAGCTGAGCTGGAGATGGTAGGTTACTCAGTTAAATGAAATATTATTTCACAATGCAAATAGTTCTGAGACCTAGGTCCTGGATATTTCTGCGTTGTGTACTGGGAGAGTTAGGTATTACTTGCGATATTGTGATCAGGAGCTGTGCTTTCGTTCAGTGCTGTGCCGATCTCAGCTTGATGGGGGGTGGCCTACGCCTGCAATAAGCATACTGGCCTGGAGGATTTTCCTACCAAAAGCATCCAAGGTCCTGAATTCTCTTCCTGGAGGAGCAGAAGAGTGTCTCTTTGTACTCTTTATCCTCTTCATAGCTGACTGCACCACAATGGAATGGTGAGGAAGCTGAGTTTTCTGGAACCCAGGACAAGGAGGGACACGATACATAGTGTCCAACCTGCGAGAATGAGGAGAGAGAGTGAGAGGAGTCTCCCATAAATCAATCATGTGTTCATGAAGAATCTCATGAATTGGTAGGGTGACTGCCTCTTTAGGAGCCCTAGAGTATCCTAAAATATCTAATTTTTTTGCTCTAGGCTTTGATTCAGAGGTTACTGAAATAGAGAGTCCTTTAGCTACTTCTCTTATGAAGTCTTGAAAGGACAAGTCCTCTGGAGGAGACATTCTTCTTTTTGGAGAAGAAGGCTCCTCAGGAAGGGCTATGGATACTTCAGGAGACTCATCTGATGTATCAGAAGCATCAGAGGAATCGAAGTATTGCCTGTCAGGGTGCTCTTCTAACGCTCGATACGCGTATCGAGCGGTATCGACATCGGGCGTCTTCGGTACCGAGAAGTAGCCCTGGACAAGGAACCACAGCAGTCGGTATCCTGGTCGATGTCGATGCAGTCGATACCGGCATCGGCGCTGGTGCCGGTACCGGAGCCGATACCGACAACGGAGCTCGTTGCGGTACCGCCGGCGTCGCAGCTTGAATGAAGGCTGAAATAGCCTGCTGCATGGACAGAACATTCTGATCCATCGACGCCATGAATGCCTGGAGATCGGTACCGATAGATTGTGCCGGTACCCCAGAGCATTCTAACAGGTGATCGGTCGAGGCCGTGCCATCGATGTCAACCTGTAACCCCATAGGAGGAGCTTTGGAAGCCGTATCTTCCCGCCGGGGTTGTTTGGCTGGTGCAGGATCCTCGAGGGCAAGCCCGGAGGCATCTCGATGCTTAGAGGGAGATCTACCCTTCGAGGACCTGCTAGGTTTATGTTTGGTTACCTGAGATCCTTCAGGAGAAGAAGACCTGGAAGATGTCGATGCTACTGCCGGTGCCTCAGCGGGAAACAGCACATGGAGCTTAGCTGCTCGGTTCTGTAATCCCTGTTTAGACATTAGGGAGCAAGACGGACAATCCGGAATGGAGTGTTCAGGACCCAAACATTTAAGACACCATTCATGGGTATCTGTAACAGAAATAGTACCGCTACACTTAGTGCATTTTTTGAACCCGGAGGTTGGTTTTTCCATGAGGGAAATTTTCTTGTGGGCCCTGAGGCCTTAAGAAGAAAAATACACCAAGTGAGGAAAAAATATCGATTTTTTTTTTTTTTAAAGAAAGAAAGAAAAGACCGGCGGTACCGGTCCGGAGTCAGGGAAGGCAGACACGCGACCAAAGAAATAAAATAAAATAAAGAACTTCTTCAGCGGTGACAGGGCTCGACCTGCTGGCTCCGCGGCAAAGAAGAACTGAGGAGAGTTGGTTAGGAAAGGCGGGAAGGCAGCGCGCAGGCGCTGTGGGATGCTCCCAAAAGCTTTCCTTTTTGGGAAGCTGGGGAGCGTTCCCGCGCAGGCTCCGTCGGTACCGACGTACCCATATGTGAAGACTCATTCCTGCTTGTTCCTGGAAATTATACCTGCAGGGCAGTGTTTACGGTTGCGGAAACTATGTTCGACTCGTGAGGAGTTTGTATGTCAAGCACAATATATGAAACAGCGTTTTCAACAGCGGAGATATCCCTCTAATGTAATACATGGAGTTTATAAGCAAGCCTATAATGTCCACCGTGAGTGGTTTTCTTTTCAGCATCAAAAAAGAAGGGTTCCTTCTTATGCCCTTGTAGAGAACGGTAATACACAGGTCAGTCATGTGCGAAATTTAATTCTGTCCCATTGGGATATTTTGAGGGTTCACCCTATTTTTACAGATCCGCTTACTTTTTCGTTTCGTAGGGGATGTAATTTGAGGGACAGATTAGTACATACTCAATTTACACCCATAGATATATCTTTGACTACACACTGGGGTCATATGAAATGTAACAAATGTGTGCTTTGTGCTGTTACATTGGAATTGCAGTCTTTCCAACATCCCACCTTGGGATTCATTTTTGACTTAACGAGGAACAACAAATTGCTTGACTAGTGGAGTGATATATGTGGTATTATGTCCATGCTCCTTGTATATTGGTCAGATATCTCGTCCCTTTAAGACGCGTATTATCGAACATCTTTCGGCGATTCGCCATGGAATAGAATCGGCACCTTTAGTTTCACACTGGAAGCTAAAAGGTCACAAGACTTTCGTTGTTTCATATTGATGCAGATCAGGGGTGGTAATTATCAGCTGCTTCTTTGCCGCAGAGAACAGCAATTTATTTTCCATTGGAACACTATGGAGCCGAATGGGTTAAATGCTCAGGTGGAATGGCATTGGTTTTATTAACCTGATGGAGTTTTTTGAGTTGGCTATAAATGCGCAAGCGCTGGCATTTTTTTGTTCCCTGTTATCCATTTGCTTGAGGTACTGAGAATGGAGAGTTAACCTTGTGGTAGGGTTTGTCCTTTTAATTGTATGTGGTGTGTGTGTTGGTTATAGTGTTTTAGTTTTGAATGTGGTTTGTTTTATATAGGTAGTTTCCCTGAAGAAGCTGTTAACCCGGTGAAACTATGATTTATGGTGATTTCATACATTACGGTGGAAAACCGTATGGATTCTATTGATTGGTGTTGCGATTGACTCTATTCTTCTTTTTTTATGTTTAGAGTGCGTTCAAGTGCCTCTACGTTTTTCAGCCTGGTAGGTACATTTTATAAGATCGTTGTTAATATTTTAGTTTGGCTAATTTGGTTATTAATTTGTATTTTTATGATTTATTTGTAGTGACCCTGATGGGGTGTGATGTAATGAAGATAGTTTCTAGCAGATATTTCTATTTGCCAAGGCTTTGCAGTGAACTGTTATCAAGGCTGTGATATCGCATAAACGTATTCAGTGGTTCCGGGAAAACATCACCATAATCGATGGTTGGATTTGCATATGTATTGGAAGGGGGGTCTACATATGTTGTTTGAAAGTCATCCAGCTGAGTGGAGCTGAGTACGCTCAGATTATGTTTATGATTATGGTAAAACTAAATTTGTATGAGTAGAAGAGATAGTTGAGCAATATTGGTGTAACCTTTGGGGTTATTGTATAATAAGTAATTGTGTGGAAACTCATGTTAAATTTGAATGTAAGTATGGGTAGGTCATTATCCTTTAAATAGGTGGTATTGTGAGATTGTGACATTGTATCCATTGTTTGTAAAGTGATATTTAGTAATATGTTATATGGATTTTGATAGTGGTAATAAAATGTATTTATACAACACAGTTAACTTTGTGCTATTTGTAAACATATAGGTTTTTGATTTATATATTATATGAGACATTGTTTTCACATTCTAATTTGTTTAATGTATTAGTAATAGTAAAAAGGAATTTTTTGCATTATGGTTTCTTATATATGGTGCGAAGAGAGACATTAACGGCCCTTTGGGGCTTCTATCCCAGACATCTTGTCTTTTCTGCAGGATGGCTTGAAAAGGGGCTAGCCTTGAACTTCGGGTGCTGATTGCGGCGCTAGTGTGTTATCGGGCGCACTCAGGGTGTCTCCTGGGCGGTTCACCCAGACAGATTTCTCCAGGCGGTCAAGCTTCTGCGGCTGCCCTTGCGACCCTGTGTCCCTGCTTGGGACTTCAGTTTTTCTCAGAGCTCGCTCAGAAGCGCTGTTTGAACCTTTAGCAGCTGCTTCCCTTAAGGACCTTACCCTTAAGTTGGTTTTCGTGGTGGTCATTTGTTTAGCTCGATGAATTTCAGAGCTGCAGGCTCTGTCTTGCAGGGAACCCTACCCTGCCTCTGGCGAAGGACCGGGTGGTCTTGCATACTGTGCCCTCCTTTTTGCATAAGGTGGTTTCACCTTTTCATTGCAATCAGACCGTGGTGCTCCTGGTCTTTCCTAAGGGCGAGGATCTTCAGCTCCATGCTCTGGATAGGTGGCAGGTCCTTTGGCGTTACTTGAGAGTCACGGAAGACTTCTGGAAGGCAGATAGTCTGTTCTCTTCGGAGGTTCTCGCACAGGGGAAGTGGTGTCGAAGGCCTCCATTGCTAGGTAGTTAAAGGAGGCAGTCGAGTCAGCATATCTTTTAAAGGGAAAGACAGTGCCCACAGGTCTATGGGCGTACTCTATCAGAGCACAGGTAGTCTCCTGGGCTGAGTGCACTCTGGTTCTGCCAGCCGATATTTGCAGGGCGGTGACTTGGGCTTCCTTACATACCTTTGTACATCTTTATGAGCTCGATTTGGAGGTGCAGTTTGGCGCACAGGTGTTGGAGGCCGGGCTTGCCAGTGTCACCCGTGTTTAAGTACTGCTCTGGGACTGGACTGTAGGGGCGTCATGGAAGATGAAATTAGACTTACCTGCTAATTTTCTTTCCATTAGGATTTAAAGTCCAGTCCAGAACATACCCATCTCAATATGGTGGCTATCCAGTTATGATGGTCAGCTTTATCCTCTGGTTTGGTCAGAGGGGTGGATCCTCAGCCGTAGGATTGAGTTCTTGGGAGTCAAGGATCCCTGGTATAGCCTTGGTCTGCTTTGGTTGCACTAATCACCATGGGAGGTTTGAAAATGTAAGTGTACATAGTTGGCCATTCGGGCCATGGTTGGTTCTGGAGTTCTGCTTTGACACTGGAATACTGGCTTGGTGGGAGGAGCATCTATTCCTTATATTGTGACATCACTAAAAGCTACCATGCTCAGTCTCCATCTGCTGGAAAGGGGTCACAGCTTAGGAGACTGGACTGGACTGTAGATCATAATGGAAAGAAAATTGTAGGTAAGTCTAATAATCCCCATGTTAGACTGACTTTGAGGGTTCAGCTTCTCTTTGTTGCTTATGGATTATATGGCTGATCTTCAGCGTTTTGCCATATTCTTTCTCTTCCCCTCTGTCTGAAAGTGCTGTTTCTGATTTCTGTGTTCTCTCTCTAGATCCCAGGAAGAATGACCTTGTGGAGATGGTTTTGGACGTTAATGTGAGCATGTTGACTGAGAAGCAGAAGGAGATGTTCCTGCGACAGATTGGGGTCTTGCTGGGGGTCTTGGATTCAGACATTATGGTGCAAAAGATCCAGCCTTACACAGAGCAGAGGTAGGAAGAGGCAAATAGCAGAGGTCATGTGCAGGTTTACTCAAGCAGTGAGCGACTCTGTCACGGCAGCTCTCTTTTTATTTATATTCTGTCTAGTGTCTAAATTCAAGGTAAAGTACAAAAACATATACCATAGATTACAGCGCATTATAATATATACCTAAAATTTGGAGGCTCAAAACTGATCCAAAAATATCCCTACGAGTAAATACCTAGGTTGTGAATAATTTTCAGTAACTAAGTAAATTATAATTTAGTCCTGAACTCGTCAGCTAGATTATTCCATAATGGTGGTGTATAAAACAAAAGCCCTTGCACATGTTAGTTATGATTTTATTTTAGCTCCTTTTTGACTTGTGCCCAGTTTCGGGCTTTACTGCTATAACACAGTAGGTGATGGCAGAAGGGCTAAGTAACTGCAGTGATTTCATACATCTGATTGTGCCTCTAACCAGCCACTGGGTATCTCCATGAGAGCTATAGTCGAGGCTTTGAGTGGCTATTAACCAATTTCAGGGAGGACGTTAAACTAGTCCTCTCTGTCTCTCCGGGCCAGTCCAGGTAACCGTAGGGTGGTCAACCTCCTTCAGCAGCTGAAGACTGTATTACAGAGTGTTTTGCTGACAGCCTATCCGGCTCCCTCTGACGTCCCAGACTGAGTCTTACAGTCCTCAACAACTGGATAGGACGTAGCTGACAGGCTCTGGAGTGAAGAAGAGGAATATTTGGCTAAAGTGTTGGTTTTTCTGGCGTGGTGGCCCTAGCTGGACTACTAGGGTCAGAACAGAAGGGTATTGACTGAAATTAAAAAAAAAAAAGAGCGAAAAAGAATATACCGGTACTTGGAGCTAGAGGCAGAGCCTGCCTCAGTTATAGCTTCAACGGTCATACCCTGGGAAGGACAGTGAGAAGATCTGGGAGCCCCAGATTGCAGCCCTCTGCCCTCATTGCCTTGAATTGTTCAGCCACGAGCAGCAGTTGTTTAGGCAGTCTGTGCATCGCGGATCTGGATTTCAGGTAGGGAGCGGGGGGTTTTAGTTCGCCGGTGCGGTTTGGGTCTGGCGGGACAGGAAGCGGTGCTTTGAGGTTTTCTTGCCCTTCGGGCGCACGCTGGCCGATCCAGGGGCTTGTGCACAGTGCGGGAGTTGGCGGGGGCTGTCGGGTCCCAGCATTTGCGGGATTTGTTTTCGTACTGGTAGCTCTGTAGAACGGCTCTTCGGGGGTGCAATGGACGTTAAATCAGTGTCAGACGCCGATGAGGTGATTCCTGACACAGAGGAAAAAAAGCAGGAGCGGTGGCCATTTTAACTAGGGCTGCAGTCACTCCCGCGCTTTCTGGCAAGCCTGCAAAACGCAAATCTAAGTCCAAGAGGCCATCTCCGGAGGTAGTCTCAGTGCAGGGTCCCTCTTCTGATTTGCAACAGAACTTGCCATCTGTTTTCTCAGCGGATTTTATACTCTCACACAAAGCTTATGTTTTGAAGGTGGAGCAGAGCCTGGGCAAGTCTACTTCACCTAGCATGGGGAGTATGCTTAAGGGGGAAACCTTACTGCAGGATCTGGGGGAAGGCCCCTCTTCTAAGGTTATGAGAACGGACCCGGAAGCATTCAGGGGGCAGAGCACGGTGCCTCAGGAAACGGAGGAGGGAGAAGTGCTCTCTGAAGGGGCCTTGGATCCCTGGGCTTTAGGAGACTTGGAAGAAGGTGAATTAGTACCGGGGGACCCTAATGTGTTTAGGGTCTTTCGTAAGGAAGAACTCGGGGCTCTTATTGCACAATCCCTAGCGGCGCTAAACATTGCCTTGCCAGTGGTACAGGAAGAGCCGTTAAAAGATCCTTTACTTCAGGGTTTTAAACCAGAGCAGCGTTGCTTTCCGATGCATAGGGTGATTAGACAGATGATAGATTCGGAATGGGAGTGTCCAGAGGCTTCTTTGAGGGGGGGGGACGGGCTATTGGTAGGCTTTACCCAATCCCTCAGGAGGACAAGGACTTACTGCATATGCCCAAAGTCGATGCGCTGGTGGCAGAAGTGACAAAGAAGACTACCATTCAGTGGAAGGCGGTGCTGCCCTGAAAGATCTGCAAGACCGCAAGTTGGAGGCGCTGCTTAAGCAAGCGTTCGATTCTAGTGCCCTGTCGCTCCAGGGCTCCATTTATGGTGCTTGTGTCTCTCAAGCATCTATTCGGTGGCTACAGAGTGACATAGTGGCCGACAAGGAGGTGGGCACGTGCTCGGAAGGAGCTAGGCTAGAATCGGCGGCAGCGTACGTAGCAGACACTTTTTATGACTTGGTTAGGATTTTCGCAAAGTCCATGGCGTCTGATTGCGGCAAGGAGGTTCCTCTGGCTGCGCAATTGGGCAGCAGACACGTCCTCTAAATCACGGCTCAGTAAGCTCCCCTACAAGGGTAAGCTGCTCTTTGGGGAGGCCCTCGATAAGATAGTTAAGGATTTGGGGGATTCCAAAGGGGGACGCCTCCCAGAGGATCGCCCAGGCCCCTAGCAAGGGGGCAGGGGAAAGACCTATGCAAGTTCCGAGATTCTCGATTTGTTCCTTAGCAGAGAGGTCAGTTTGTGGCTCGGGGGCAGTCCTTTCGAGGAGCGTGGGGGTTCGGCAGAGGATACTTTGGTTCCCAGCAGAACGCCCCCAAGAAACCCCAATGAAGGGTGGCCGGCTCAGGCGGAAACCCCGGTGGGGGGACGATTGCAAAACTTTCTTTCCGTCTGGGCTGACATTACGACGGACCAGTGGGTGCTGGAAATCATCCGCGAGGGCTATGCGCTAGAGTTTGCACAGCCTCTAGCGGAAGCGTTTCTAAGGTCTCCTTTCGGATCCCTGGTAAAGAAGAAGCCGGTGAACGATACCCTGCAACGCTTGCTTCGGTTACAGGCAGTGGTACCTGTCCACAAAGACCAGTACAGCTTAGGTCGATACTCGATTTATTTCGTAGTTCCCAAGAAGGAAGGGTCTTTTCGCCCCATTCTGGATCTCAAGCACGTAAACCTATGTTTGTGGGTACCACATTTCCGTATGGAAACCCTAAGGTCCGTTATTCAGGCGGTGAAGCCCGGGGAATTTCTATCATAGACTTGACGGAGGCGTATCTTCACATCACGATCAGGCCGGAACATCAGAAATTCCTAAGGTTTGCCGTGCCCATGGGCCACTTCCAGTTCAGGGCATTGCCTTTTGGTCTGTCTACGGCTCCGCGTACCTTCACTAAGGTGATTGTGGTGGTTGCAGCGGCCTTGAGAAAGGAGGGGATTCAAGTTCATCCCTACCTGGACGATTGGTTGATACGGGCAGGGTCTCTGTCGGAGTCAGTTACAGCGACCAAGCGCATGGTTCAGTTTTTGGAGCAACTCGGTTGGGTGATAAATCAGTCCAAGAGTCACCTCAGTCCGTTGAGGCGGCTGACTTATCTCGGCGCATTGTTAGACACCGAACGTGGGTTGGTTTTCCTGCCCGACGACAGGGTTCAGAAGCTGTGGAAGCAGGTGAAGGCTTTTTTGCGCATGCGGGCTCCCACAGCGTGGAGATACCTACTGCTACTGGGGTCCATGGCAGCGGCCTTAGATTTGGTGCTGTGGGCCAGAGCTCATATGCGTCAGCTTCAGCAAGCGTTGCTGAGCAGGTGGTCCCCGCAACAACACTCCCTGACCCAGCGACTAGACTGTCCAGAGAACGTGAGGGTCAGTCTGCAATGGTGGTTGGATCCCCATCAGGTGCGCGCGGGAGTTTCGCTTTTAGAGCCGGAGTGGTTGTTAGTGACAACAGACGCCAGTCTATCGGGCTGGGGAGCGCATTGTTTGTTGCACGTGACGCAGGGGGTCTGGTCCAAGGAGGAGAGCGGTTGGTCAGTCAGTCGCCTAGAGATGAGGGCGGTCAGCTTAGCCCTTCAGGAGTTCCTCACTCTGGTCCGAGGGAGAGCGGTTTGCATTTTCTCCGACCAATGCGGTGACTGTCTCTTATATCAACAAGCAGGGAGGCACAGGTTGCGCGGCTCTGTTGGAAGAGAGTCAGAGTTTGACGCATTGGGCAGAAGCCCATCTTCTGGCCATCTCGGCAGCGCATGTGGCCGGAAGGGACAACGTGCAAGCCGATTATCTCAGTTGGAATGTCCTAGATCCCGGGGAGTGGGAACTGAACGTGGCTGTTTTCCACAACATCATGCTTTGTTGGGAGCAGCCGGTCATGGACCTCATGGCTACCCTCGGGAACACCAAGGTGGCTCATTTTTACAGCAGGTACAGGGTTCATATGTCGGAAGGACTCAATGGTCTGGTTCAGCCGTGGCTGAGAGGACAGCTGCTATATAGAAACATGATGACAGAAAAAGACCACAAGGCCCATCTAGTCTGTCCTTCCATAACAACAACTACAACAGTCCACCTTCTACCTTTAGAGATCCTCTGTGTTGGTCCCATGCTTTTTTGAATTCAGTTACTGTCCTCATCTCTACCACCTCCACTGGGAGACTATTCCACGGATCCACTACTCTTTCCGTAAAGAAATATTTCCGCATATCACTCCTGAATCTATCTCCCTTCACCCTCATCCCATGTCCCCTCGTAGCAGAACTTGCTTTCAATTGAAAGAGGCTCTCTCCCTGAACATTTATGCCACGGAGGTATTTAAACATCTCAATCATATCACCTCTATCCCGCCTTTCCTCTAAGGTGTACATATTAAGATCCTTAAGTCTGTCCTCATATGCTTTATAATGAAGCCCATTAATCATTTTAGTAGCAACCCTCTGCACCGACTCCATCCTGTTCACATCCTTTTGAAGGTGCGGTCTCCAGAATTGCACACCATACTCCAAATGAGGTCGCACCAAAGACTTATACAGAGGTTTTATCACCTCCTTTTTTCTGCTAGCCATTCCTCTCCGTATGCACCCAAGCATCCTTCTAGCTTTTGCCGTCGCCTTTTCTACCTGTTTAGCTACTTTAAGATCATCAGACACAACCACGCCTAGGTCCCGCTCTTCTTTAGTGGACAAAAGTACATCACCTCCTATACTGTATTGCTCCCTTGGATTGCTGCAGCCCAAATGCATGACCTTACATTTTTTAACATTAAATCCCAGCTGCCAAATTCTAGACCATTCTTCAAGCTTAGCTAGATCCCTCCTCATGTTATCTACACCTTCCTGGGTGTCTACTCTATTACAAATTTGGGTATCATCCGCAAAGAGGCAAACCTTACCCGACAGCCCTTCCGCTATATCACTAACAAAGATGTTAAAAAGAATCGGACCAAGGACAGATCCCTGGGGCACACCACTGGTAACATCCTTCTCCTCAGAGTGAGCTCCATTTACTTGTACTCTTTGTCGCCTCCCACCCAACCAATTTCTAACCCAAGCAGTAACTTTAGGGTCCATCCCTAGGGTGCTAAGTTTGTTTATAAGTCGCCTGTGAGGAACAGTGTCAAAGGCTTTACTGAAATATAAATACACCACATCTAGAGCTCTCCCTCGGTCCTACTCCCTGGTCACCCAGTCAAAGAAATCGATCAGATTTCTCTGACAAGACCTGCCTCTGGTGAATCCATGCTGCCTCGGATCCTGTAATCCGCCGGACTCCAGAAACCTCACTATTTTCTCTTTCAGCAGCGTTTCCAATAATTTACTCACCACTGAAGTTAAACTAACCGGCCTGTAGTTTTTCAACCACATCCTTACTTCCGCTTTTGTGTAAAGGCACCACATGAGCCTCTCTCCAGTCCTTTGGCACCACTCCCGACTCCAACGAGGCATTGAAAAGGTCAGTCAGTGGAGTTGCTAGAACGTCCCCAAGTTCCCTCAGTATTCTAGGGTGTATCCCATCCGGTCCCATCGCTTTGTCTACTTTAAGTTGAGCTAGTTTCTCACGAACACAGTCTTCTGAAAATTGTTCAAGATGTCCCTCGCTTCTGTTCTTATTTGTGGGTGTTTTCTGAGGTCCTGCTCCTGGTTCTTCATCTGTGAACACAGAAAAAAAATATTTGTTAAGCAATTCCGCTTTATCCTTATCAGCTTCTACATATTCCCCCCCCCCTGCACCCTTGAGTCTGACAATACCACTTTTGCCCTTCCTCTTCTCACTAATATATCTGAAAAATGTCTTATCCCCCCATTTTATTGCATTGGCTATTTCCTCCTCCTTTTGAATCTTTGCCTTCTTGACTACTTTGCTAGCTTCCTCCGTGTTTCCTCCGTGGCTGTTGATCGGCCGGATAATACGGCGGATTGCGAGACACGAGGGGGACATGATTCTCATTGCTCTGGATTGGCCCAGGTGGCCGTGGTATGCAGATCTGGTCAGGCTGCTTGTCGCTCAGCCGTGGAGGCTCCCAAGTCGAGTCAATCTATTGAACCAGGGGCCGGTGTTGATGCCGCAGGTGGATCGGTTCTTGCTTACGGCTTGGCTGTTGAGAGGGAGCGGCTTAGGCGCTGAGGATACTCGCCGGCGTTAGTTGAGACCTTGTTGAAATCTAGGAAGCAGTCCACTTCCCTGGCGTACATTCGCGTCTGGCGTATTTTTGAAGGCTGGTGTGCTGAACGTAATGTTAGACTGTTTTCCGCATCCTTACCGGTTATCTTGGCTTTCCTGCAAATGGGGATAGAAAAAGGTTTGGCGCTGAGCACACTAAAGGTTCAGTTGGCGGCTTTAGCGTGTTATAGAGGTAAAGTGTTGGGGGGCGTTTTGTCAGCTCACCCAGATGCTCAGTGTTTTCTTAGAGCTTCTAAGCTTATTTGTCCTCCTCAAAGGTCAGTGGTCCCTGCGTGGGATTTGAATTTAGTGTTGGACGCTTTAACACAACCTCCCTTTGAGCCGGCTTCAATGGTGAGCCTAAGGGAGGTTTCTTGGAAGACAGCTTTTCTCGTCACCTTGTGTTCAGCTAGGAGAGTCTCGGACTTCCAGGTGCTCTTGTGTCGGGCTCCTTATCTTCAGTTTACAAAGGAAAGGTAGTGCTGCGACCAGTGCCATCATTTCTATCTAAGAGGGTATCCAGTTTTCATTTGAATCAGTCCGTTTCACTTCCAACCTTTCCACAGAGCGAGGGCAGTGGCGTGAGTCAGGCTCTCCGAAAGCTGGATCTGGGTAGAGTGCTGCGCAGATACCTTCGTAGAACCGAGATTTTTAGGAAGTCGGACAGGTTATTAGTGATCTTTGGAGGGCCTCGGAAGGGGGAGGCTGCTTCAAAAGCGTCTATTGCCCGATGGATAAAACGAGCGGTCGGTGCGGCTTATGAGACGAAGGGCAAATTGCCTCCGCAAGGGCTTAGGGCTCATTCCACTAGAGCACAAGCCACTTCTTGGGTGGAGTTGGTGTTGGTTCCACCTGTGGATATCTGTCAGGCGGCGTCCTGGTTGACTCTGCATACCTTTACTAAGCACTATCGTTTGGATGTGCAGGTGCGGGGAGACATGGTTGTTGGGACCTCGGCTTTATTAGGGGGTCTCGCAGGTCCCTCCCATTTTTAGGAACTGCTTTGGTACTTCCCTACGGTTACCTGGACTGGCCCGGAGAGACGAAGAGGAAGGAGAAATTAGGCCTTACCTGCTAATTGTCTTTCCTTGAGTTCTCTCTGGACCAGTCCAGGTCCCACCCTCTGGATCTGCGAGAGTTTCTTCAGTAGCAAGAAGTCATAGTTTTCAGTGGAGGGGTTCTGGAGGATCTAGAGGTTCAGTTAGGGGGAGGTGTAGTGTGTGCTCCGATTCAGAGTGGCTGCAGTTGGTCTTCCTTTTCCACTGGGGGAGAGAGAAGGGCTACTGGCGGCGAGAAAAAAAAAGAGAGAGTAGAAGCTTCAATAAGGGGCTACAAAAAGCCAACACTGCGTACAAAGGGCAAGGAGAGGCCCATAGGCGGCTATAGCGGTTTGTTGTTTTTGGTTATTTAGGAGCTGCTTGGACAATAGGAGACTGAGTCTGGGACACCAGAGGGAGTTGGATAGGCTGTCAGCAAAAAACTCTGTAATACAGTTCTCAGCTGCTGGAGGAGGTTGACCACCCTACGGTTACCTGGACTGGCCCAGAGAGAACTCAAGGAAAGACAATTAGCAGGTAAGGCCTAATTTCTCCTTAAGTTTCTTCTGTAAAAAATGCATCCAATTACAACTCAAAAGTAAATTAGAATAATTCTCATACTACTTTCTCAACACTTAACAGGTCTCAGACTCACGTAGCACTCATCTCAGGACTCTTGTCCTATAGTTCGGTGCTGTGATTAACATCAACAACGACCCCAGTGTATTTTCAACAATTGTGATTTAGATTTATATGGTAAATTAACTTAACTTAAAAGGCATCACCCAATGTGTTCCTCAACTGGTGAAACGGATCCCTTTCTATGTGCAGGGATCCATTTCACCAGTTGAGCAACACATTGGGTGATGCCTTTTAAGTTAAGTTAATTTACCATATAAATCTAAATCACAATTGTTGAAAATACACTGGGGTCGTTGATGTTAATCACAGCACCGAACTATAGGACAAGAGTCCTGAGATGAGTGCTACGTGAGTCTGAGACCTGTTAAGTGTTGAGAAAGTAGTATGAGAATTATTCTAATTTACTTTTGAGTTGTAATTGGACGCATTTTTTACAGAAGAAACTTCAGAACGCGTTCAGAAAAAAGACCAAATTGTTTCTAATTTCTCCTTAGTCAACGCTGGTCAGTGATCTCTTTCCTGACTCCGGTAACTCGAGTCTGATGTTTATTCCCATGCACATGGGTATGGAGGATTCTAACACTGTAGCTGAAGTTTATTCTTGGACAGGGGTGGTGCTCTTATTCTGCTGGTGCTTTGATCTCTTTTTTTTTTTTTTGCTTGCAGTACGAAGATGATTTTCTATGTGCAGAATCAGCCACCCCACCAAATTCTGAAAGGCCACCAGATAGCATTGACCCTCAGAAATGAACTCCACAAGCAGCAAAAGGATTTCCTCATCTTTCGCGCACTGGAAATCAACACAGTCAGTGAGTGAATGCAACTCTCGCACACCCTGCTACATATGGGGCAACTCCGCACTGTGCCAAAGATAGATCCTGCCATATCAGAGTGTCTCTGCTGTACCCTTAAGACCATCCCCATTGCACCAGGACAGCTCACTCCTCCATGCCTGCTCACCACTCATTGTGTTATCAGCAAACTGCATAGTTGGCATTTTTAGCTAAAAACAAAACGTGTTCACATTAATGGGAGGCATCCAGTTAATCCTCCTCATAAATCAGCAGCTTGTGTGGGATCTAATCTGTAAGACTGTGCGAGTGATCGTGCCGGTACCTGTTTGTGGTTTTTATGCAGTTCTCTCTGGAGTGGTTCTTTTTTGAGTTTGTGTGTAGTCTTGTAATAGCAGCACACATCTGAGACTCCAGTTCAGTTCTCAGAACCGTGACTCAGTCATTGTCTGGTATTTTCTAAGCAATTTGAGTGTATAGAACAGATTTTTGCATGCTCAAGTACGCACTTGCAAAGACATAGTACTTTCTTTTACATGTTATAAGGTTAGCATTCTCAGGGTTGAGGACAAGATCACCATAATATATATATTTTTTAAACATTGTTGGTATTTTATTTTTAACCGGTTTCTATACCCTTCAATCAAAGCGGTTTACATTATGTAATTACTACAAACAGGTACTGGATACATTCCCTTGTCCCCAAAGGGCTTACAATCTGTGTACCTGAGGCAATGGAGGGTTAAGTAGCTTGCCCAAGGCCACAAGGAGTGCCTATGACTGGAAACCCCAGTCCCTCCGGCCTGAGATTGCTGTCCCCAGGTGGCACTTGAACCCCCGGCCTGAGGCACCCCATCCTAACCACTAGGCCACTCCTCCCTATAAAGACCTTTACTCCTTTATAAAGGCCTGCAGATGTGCCATTCCTTACCAGCACATAGTGGCCTCTTCTGCAGAGCAGATGTAGCTGTGTATGGAAAGCCTGCAGGGTGCTGGTTTATAAAGGTATAGTAGGTCCATATGTTGGCTTTATGGGGTAGGCATGACATGTGCACATAAATGCTTTCCCTGCCTAGAAGCCCTGCTGTAAAATTAGCCTCTTTGTCGGTGGCGGGATTTGATCTGAGCAGTAACTGGTTTGGACAGAACTGAGCGGATGGCAGTACAGCACCCTAGGGCACTGCAGCAACTCCCTGGTGGCCTAGCATCCTTATCCCTCTACCCACCAGTGGTTTGACGGCATCGGGGGCTTCCCCTGCTGCTGCGGTCCTCCGATGCCGTCAAACCACTTGCAGGTGGGGGATTCCCACCTGTGCATTGCAGCATCGGTCAGCGAATTCGGCCCGTGGCAGGAAACAGTTTGCACAAACCAGCCAAATCCCGCCACTGCTCTGTGTGAATCTGAGCAAGTCGCTTTACCTCCTTCTGATTTTTAACTCTCTGGGGAAGGGCTGTTGTAAGTCAGCATGTTCCTTGCAGACTGTCTGCTTATGTTTCTGTGCCTGCAGCCTGCCAGCTGAACTGCTCCGATCACGGCCGCTGTGACTCCTTTACCAAACGTTGCATTTGTGACCCCTTCTGGATGGAGAATATCATCCGAGTGCAGCTTGGGGATGGAGAGCGTAATTGTGGTGTGTAATCCTGTTAATCCTTTTCCTTTTCCCTTTCACAGACACCAACAAACAGAATAGAAATTGTGGGTCTGATACATTCAGCCTCACTCCCTATAGCTGCCTAGATAAAAAGTTAGGACAGTGTTTTTTCTTATCTAACTTTGTGGCCACTAATCTGGTTATCAGACTGAAGATTGCTGGGACTGCTCTTGGACCACCCCAGCGCTCTCCAGACAGAGCTGGGATGCTTAGAGGAGATTTTCAGCAGCAGTGTACGATTAATGCCGCTGAATGTCATTCCTACTAACCAGATAAACCTTTTTGAATACCAGCCCCTTGGTCCAAGGTCAGCCTAATAACACCAAACTTTAGGCACAAGACTGTAGCCATTTGTCAGCAGGTAGACTTGTTATGGGGTCTTTAAATGTATATGATGAACATAAGAAATGCCATACTGGGCCAGACCAGTGTTCTGTTTCCAGTGGCCAACCCGCAAGTACCTGGCAGGTTCACAACAGTACACATTTCCCCCAGTCCACTTTAATAATGGTTTATGGACTTTTCCTCAAGGAACTTGTCCAAACCTTTTTTAATCCCAACCACACTAACATTTTTTACTACATCCTCTGGCAACAAATTTGAAAGCTTAATATCAAGTGAAGAAATATTTTCTCTGATTAATTTTAAATGTACTACTTTCTGGCTTCATCGCATGCACCCTAGTCCTTTTGAAGGAGTAAACAACCAATTCATGTTTACTTGTTCTACTCTTCTCATTATTTTATAGACCTCTATCCTATCTCCCCTTACTCGCCTCTTCTCCAAGCTGAAGAGTCGACAACCTTTTTTCGTGGAGTATCCTTCCATTCCCTTTATGATTTTGGTTGCCCTTCTCTGTACCTTTTCCAGTTGCACTGTATCTTGTTTTGAATGCGGCAACCAGAACTGTACATAATACTTGAGGTGCAGTCGCACAGAGGCATTATAATATTGCAACCCAGTATGGCATTTTTTTTTATGTTATATTCTCCATTCCTTTCTTTATAATTCCTAGCATTCTACTTGCTTTCTTGGCTGCTGTTGCATATTGATCATAGGATTTCAATCAATTATCCTTGACGATGCCTAGATCCTTTTCCTGGGTGGTGACTCCTAATGAGAACCTTACATTGTGTAGCTCTAGTTTGGATAGTTCTTCCCAAAGCGCATATTGCTGCAGAGGGGCTCCTGGACACTGTCCCTAATACTTGGAGCAGAGAATCTGGGCGTTATTCTCAAAAAACATCTTCCCCATACTGTGCCAGTGTGCTGCTGTTACTGGAACCTATCTGGCCAGCACTGTGAAACCTCTGCTCCCAGGAAGGGTGGAAACATGCCACACAGAGCCCCAGTCTCTTCTTTTCTTTTTGCTTGTAGAGTGGAGTGTGCTGTATGTTGTCATTGCATCCTTTGTGATCTTGGTGGCTCTTGGAATCCTGTCCTGGATGCTGGTGTGTTGCTGTAAGAGGTGGGTCACTCAGGAAAAGGACAATGCCAAACTTTAATTTGTCCAGCTGCAGGTCCCCTGTCCAACCTGTTCCTCCTCATTTCAGGAGGAAAGGAAAACCCAAAAGGAAAAGTAAATATAAGATCTTGGATGCTACAGATGACTTGGAGAGCCTGGAATTGAAACCAAACGCCAAAACAGGTATGAAACAATAATGCAGACCTGGGGATCATGTACACCTTTCGCGGAACTCCTGATGGCAGCCTTCAGGCAAAGATTGATATCTGAGCTTGACCAGATTCTTGCCCTATAAGCTTGGGTTTTCTGTGATAGAAAGTAAAGAAAAGAGTTCATGCATGCACATCACAGTGTGAGAATGCACCAGCCCTTGTCATATCGCCCCTGCCAGTCTCCTAGTCCTAGTCCCAGATACTGTTGTAGCTTGCACGGAGATGATTTAGTACTCACACTGTGACCTGCTGTGCTACTGGCCAGCACCCATTAAATGCAGTTCAGTGTATGTGGGAAGTCTGTGGACGGAACACCTGCAGGTCTCCGTTTTGAACAAGACAATGCCACAAGCAGGGATCCTAACTATTTCTCCTGCATAAACAAGTGAATAGCTCTTTAACACTCGACTAACGTGTCTCTGCTCTCTCGTTTCAGGCAATAGGAAAAGCAGTGATAAAGAGAAGTAGGTAGAATAGCAAAAGGAAACAAACCAAATTATACACACAAAAATGCACACTGATCAGACTACTTTGAGATTTCAGATGGCAATGTTCATTGTCATAGATTCGTTTTGAACAATGTCCCAGGCCCTTCAGCATCTCTGTCTCGGCTCGTGAAATCTGCCTTTGTTAGGGTTGTGATGTCACTCCATCACATCTTTATATATAAGACTGCAAAGTTCCTAAAGCATAAAAGCCAGGATGTTCTATAGTGAGAGAAGAAAGGCTGAAGCTAATTAATCTATAAAAAAAAAAATCCTGAAAAATGCAGAAAACAGCAGGGTTTACAGGCTCCAGCCCACGTCTGGGGACATCGGGCAATTTATTTTCACATACCACAGCTTATAACCATGAAACAGCTACTTTCTTTACCAGGCACAGTTTATATCCAGGATCTGAAAACAATGTTTCTGTCCAGCCTTATTTATTTTACAGCTATAAAACTATTTGTGCTATGCCAGGTCAGATTTAGCATGCTGTGTGTGCGAAGATGCCTGTAGGAGGTGCTCACAGCCTGGCAGGAGAGGACAGAGAGTGCATTTGTAAAGTTGCCAGTCTGAGGCAGTGTTCTTTGGACAGCAGAGTTATAGTGGATGTGTTTGCCCCGAAGGAATCAGAATTTGCCGCCATTGTGATTCCTTTTACAAGATCAGTAGCAAAAGTATTAAAAGAAATTGTTGTACCTTTTCCTTAGCCAGTCCAGATAAGGACATCACAGCCTGCGACAATCTTAGGGCTAGACTTCAGAGGGGAAGCCACCTCAATTAGATGGTCTGTTACTACTGTGGTCGGAAGGGGAAGGGGAATGGAGATTTGAGGGAACAAAGACCAAAGTCCTGATTCCTTTTTCATTTCTTTTTATTAAAGGGGGCCGACTGAAAGCTCAGGTTCGGAATACTAGCTTAATGCACTCGGAGTCGGAGCTGGACAGCGATGATGCTATCTTCACATGGCCGGACCGAGAGAAGGGGAAACTCTGCAGCAGCCAGAATGGCTCCCTACGGAATGGCCAGGTGACACCCAAAAGCCAGAGAGAGGAGATCTTATAGCACGAAGAGAACCCATGAAAGAGAATGTAAAAAGCCAGAAGGCGGAGGTCCCTTCCCTGCTTGCAGACTGGTCATACTTGAATTGGACTTCTCTAGGTGAAATATCACAGCGTGAAGAAAAACTGTGAAGATGTTAGGAATAAAATTGTATCCTTCAGGGGACATATCTACAGTGAAGGAGTTCAGCCCATCAGGACAGAACCACTCTTGCAGCATCTCGATGGGGGCGGCTCCACTACTGAAAACTAAGAATCTGTAGCCCTCCCTTGCAGCAGGAGGAGCTGGGGATGCTTTCATGGATTTACTGTTTTTTGGACCGGGGCCTGGAACCCTCATGAGGTCTTCCAGCTATGTGGTCTTCAGCTCGGGTACATTTCACTGCACTATAGCCAGAGATGCTAAGATGACTAGCACTGGTTAATAATTTTTGATTCACATGTTGCTTTGATATCTGAAAAATGATCTCTGAACAGGTGTTACCGCCGTGTCCTCTTAAACCCACTCAGACTTGGAAGCACTAGTGCAGCGGCAAAGCATGATGTAGTCTTTGGGCCTACAGGTGTGTGCTCTTTGACTGTCCTCACTAGAAAGGAGAGAGGCTGTGCTTTAGCCTCAATGACACCCATAAATTCTATAGTGTCTTCCTCATGCTCTACATCTCATTCAGTTTCCAACTGTGAATTTAGGGGACGCTTATACCTCCCTGTTTTTAGAGAACCTCTCAGCCCTTCAAGAGGATTTGGAGGAGACTCTGCCACATCTCCAGCTGAATCCCATGTTAAACCTCCCACCTGTGCCCCCTCAACATAACCATGCAGCATTGCAGACCCAAGATAGGGTCAGGTGGGCCTGTTCCTCTGTAGGCAGCTGCTAATCTGCATCTTGCACTATTCACAGCTAATCGGATAACCCATTAGTTTTTCCCCAGTGCTCTCCTCTTTCAGGCCCCATCCTAGTTGTTAACAAAGCAATGAGCACCCTGGTTTAAATGTGAAAAACTTTGATGAATACTCTGGAAGATTTTATTAAAAATGAAAGACCCTACAGCCCAAGCAAGGGAAAAATCCCTCAAACTCTTGCTGTGTAAGGAGAAGGCCTGATGTTCAAGCAGTAAAGATGGCCAAGCCACCCTATTCAGGACTACAGATTTGGGTATGTCTGGGGGTGAGAGAAATCCTAACTATAAGGAGCTAGGAAATCACCCTTCCATTATCCACATCCCCCACCCTTGTCACTACTGCAGGCACTGTGAGGTCAGGTAACAGCGCAAGGGGAGAAGGGGTTGATTCACTGAATGAACTTGTTATAAATTCTATGATGTGAAAGAAACTGATTGTATTTTGCCTTCTAGTGGCAAAGTGTAATACTACTGAAAAAAAAAAACCACAACTTTAAAAAGATCTGATTATTAAAGATGGTCGGGCTGTTTAACCAATCTGATCACTCGGTTGACTGGGTGTCCTTCCTGCACACTCCCATTAGGTTACACCAAGCATGTAGCAACTGAAGTGTTAAGGTGCTTATTGAAGGGCTGCTTCTTCTGGACACCTCTACAGTCCATGTTATCCTACACTGAAGGGAAGTGGACAGCTGCCCCTTTCTTGGTGGAAGCTTAGCTATGTCACTGTGATGCTAGAGGTTTCTTCTCTTTTGGCCTTCAGCCCAGAGGAGGGGTGTCTGCCTTTTACAAAGATGATTAAATATCTCTATCTATCTATCATTCCTCTCCTTCCCCCCCAAAAAATAAAGCCAACAAATTCAGTGCAAAGATTCTGTTGCTCAGAAAATTACACGTATGTGCACATTAATTTCACCAGATAAAATATTTCCTTTAGCAATCTGTTACTGTAAGCACCTGTTGTCTTTCAGGCTTTGAAACATATGTTTGGAAAAGTTGATGACATCACTATACGTAGGCAGCTGGCGCACCACCTACCACCCTCAATATACTATTGACAAAGCAGACTCAGCAGAGCAAGATTTAAGAAAACTTTGTTGTTGTAATACATATACAGAAAGAGAACCCTCCCCCAAAACAACCTCATAGAGCACTCTGCTAGCTCCCTGACAGAGTATCAGAGACGCTTACCTGAATGTATCCTCTTAATGCCCTTTCTTTAAGCTACTAGGAAGACTAAGATTCCCCCAAAAGGAGTCCTGCCACACCTGTGGCTGTAACGAACACGAATGGACCCAGCCCCTGCAATAAACAGATGACCAGCTTCAGCCAATTCAACGAATATACCAGGGAGGGTCTGGGACTGGACTTGGAGGTATTCAAGGAAAGCCAATTAGCAGGTAAGGCCTAATTTCACCTTCCTTATCATGCCTCCAGTCCAATTCTGACTAGCAGGTTTTCACCCATCAGCAGCAACTTGGAGACTGAGTGTGTGTAAATTGATGGCACCATGCAGCTGGAGAGGGGTGAATTCCTTCAGGTGGACTCGCTGGCTTTTGCTTTAATAAAAAAAAAGAAAAGAAAGGGTTTTGAGGTGTGTTGGTCAAAAGGGGAAAAGTTGCACAAGGGGGATAATGCATTTGAAGAAAAAAAAAGACGGGCAGGAGTTAGTGCAAATACTCAGAACGCATCAGAAGGAGAAATACCTGCCTCCGCCCTCACACCTAGTAAGTGGGGGCAATTTAACTGGCACCTGAACCCACGAAGGGTGAGGCGCCAGAACTTCCTGTCCTGCTGCTGCCAAAGCTGAGAGCAGAATGGACATGTAGATGCCACGATCCAAAGTACGTTTATTTTTGGAGCTGCGGGCGTGTAGAGCCAGGCCAGTGTGCTAGTGCAGCAGTTGCCTGACCTCAGGAGTGCCAACATGAGCAGACCGACTACTTGGTTTTAAGAGACGGCCCACGGAAAGCAGGAATGGTGCCTTTTTGGGGTGTTTGGAGGGTGGAAACAGATGCCCAGGACCTTTCTCCATATGTTTTGTTAGTTTTAAGGGGGGGGGGGACCCTCAAGCCCCAGGGAGGAGTGGCCTAGTGGTTAGGGCACGTTACCTTGGGCCAGAGGTTCGAATCCCACTAGAGGACAGCAACCTTGGGCCAGAAGGACTGGGGTTTCTAATCCCACATGTGCTCCTTGTGGCCTTGGAAGAGCCTCCATTGCCTCAGGTACAGAAAACAGATTGTGAAACCTTCAGGGACAAGGGAAAAATATATACACAGTACCTGAATGGTACACCGCTTTGACTGGTAGAAAAGCGGTATATAAGCCTAGTTAAATATATTAGAAGACATATTTTTAAACAAACAAACTTAAGCTCCCTTTTCTTGTTTTTAGTGCAGCTCTGATCCTGGCCTAGTTTCTGGAGGTGATACAGTGGGCAGGATGCCCTCTAAAGCCTGCTGTTTGGCATGTGGGGTATGCAGAAGCACCATCTCTGTAGCGAGGGGTGTCGCAGCTGTGAGGCAGAGGCTCAGCACACAGAGGACAGTCTGCTCCCAGACAGCATAGATAGAGTGGACAGTTGGGGTGAATGGAGTTCCCCCAGAAGGTGAGCACCAAGAGCCTCCCAGGAAGGGGAGGAGCAGGGTAAAGGGGACAGGTCTCCAAGGGCCTCTACCTCCAGGGAAGCTACTGCAGGGGGTTTGCAGGACACTTTTTTCCTGGCGTTTGTCCTGCTCCTGCACAAAGCATTCTGCATGGGAAGGACAAGGGGGCAAAGTGCTCTTGACCCGAAAACAGCAGCAGGTGAGGGGAAGAACTAGGGCCTAGCTGACAGTGTCCATCCACTCAGAAGAGAGGGCGGACAAAGAAGCAGAGAGAGATTTGGAGCCCGAGTTTGCGGAGCTTCTACAGGACAAAGCTAGGATTGTGTGAGTTTTCCACAGGGAGGAGCTGGAAGCTCTCATCACCCATTCCCTGCGCACCCTTAACATGGCTACGGAGGCCCCAGTGGAAGACAAGCCCCTGGAAGATCCGTTGTTCCAGGTCGTGTGGAAGCCACAGATGGTGTTCCCTCTTCACCAGGTCTTCAAGTAGAATGATACAGGACAAGTGGGATGTCCCTGTGGGGCACGAGAGCTAAGAACATAAGATATGCCATACTGGGTCAGACCAAGGTTCATCAAGCCCAGTATCCTGTTTCCAACAGTAGCCAATCCAGGTCACAAGTACCTGGCAGGTACCCAAAGTTCACAGTTTCCACAATGCTTGTCCTGGGGTAAGCAGTGGGTATTCCAGGTCCTCTTGAATAATGGTTTATAGACCTTTCCTCCAGGAACTTGTCCGAACCTTTTTTTAAACCCAGCTACACTAACAGCTTTTTACTGCATCTTTTACCCGCAAGCCCGACCTGAAGCACCAGAGAACCAAACTGAGCGTCCCCTGCCACCTGTACATCGAGATGATAATGCTTCACAAAAGTAGGCAGGGATGACCACATTGCCACTTGACAGATGTCTAAATGGAGAAACCAGGCTAGCCTCTGCCTTGGTCGAAGGGGCTTGCAAGCCATCAGGTACCCTTCTGTGCTGTAAGAGGTAGGCAGAGGAAATGGCCTCCCTCATCCATCTGGAGATTGAAGCCTCGGAAGCTGCCTCGCCTTTGTTTGTCCTCTTTGGGGTACCCTGCAAACGATCCAACTTCCGAAAAGGTGCTGTCCTCTTTAAATAAGTTAAGCACACTGCGAACATCCAGAAGGCATTACTGCAGATCCACTGCCTCTCCTCCTGGCCCTGAAAACACTGGCTGATTGAGATTGAAGGCCGAGACCACTTTGTGTAGGAAGGAAGGGACAGGTCTCAACACTACCTTTTCCCTAGACATGGAGAGAAACGGTGGCCAATGTGAAAGCGCCTGTAGCTTTGATATTCACCTGAACAGATGGCCACCAAGAGCACCCCTTCAAAGTGAGATGCTCAACAGCTTGAAGGGCAGTTCTGTCAGAACAGACAGCACCAAATTGAGGTCCCATGGAGGGACGATCAGTTTTACCAGCGAGCGCACCTGCTTTTACCACCTGCAAAAAAAACAGACAACATCCGGATGAGCCGCTAGGGAGACCCTCTGAATGCTACCGTAGTAGCAGGTGAGGGCTACCACTTGCACCCAGAGGGAACTACATGCCAGGCTCTTTTCCAATCTAACCTGCAGAAACACCAGAATATCCGGAATGGATGCAGCCAGGGGCATACAGTCATGGCCGCACATCAGGCTTCAAAGACTCGCCACACTCGAACATAGGCTACCGAGGTGGAGTGCTTACGCGCCTTTAATAATAATGTGATCACCACAGGGGAATGACCATGCCTCCTCAACCTATCCCTTTCAAGAGCTAGGCCGTAAGCGAGACTCTATCCACCTAGAGCATGAGTACTAGACCCTGCGAGAGCAGACCAACTCGAGTTGGGAGTCTCCACGGCCAGTCCACCTCTAGTCAAACCAGATCCACGTATCATGGCTTATGAGGCCAGTCCCCAGTGCTTCGACGTGTTACACCACACTTGCAATCAGAGCCCATGGGGGGGGGGAAGTGGAGATGTAGATTAACCCCTCTGTGGGCCAACTCTGTATCAATCCGTCGAGCCCCTCAGACATGCTTTCCCTTCGGCGACTGTAGAAGCGTGTTGCTTTCGCTGACTCGAAAGTGGCCATGAGATCCATGATCGCTGACCCCCAAGCTGTACCAACTGCATAAAGACTTCCGCATTGAGTGTCCACTCACCCAGGTCCAGGCAATAACGACTGAGATAATCTGCCATCATGTTGTCTGTTCTGGCCATGTGAGCTGCTGACAGTGCTTGCAAATTGTCCTCTGCCCAGGCCAGTAGGGAGTTCTACCTCTCTTGAGTTGAACACTGCTTGGGCCCCCCCCCCCCCCCCGACAATTGATATAAGCTACCGTGGTGGCATGGTCCAAGAACAATCTCAGTGCCTGACCTTGAAGGAGTCCTTGAAACCTCTGCAGGGCCAAAAGCACCTGTCATCTCCAACCGCTTGATGGGCCATGCTCTCTGGGCCTCACATTGTGCTCCCCACCCTATGAGGCTGGCATCCATCATCAACAGAATCTACTTCAAGGTCTCCAGGGGCATCCCCACCAACAGCTTGTCTGGACTGAGCCACCATCTCTGCAATCTTGGTGGGCTTGGGGCAGGGCAGCAAGCAAGAGAGTGGATGGTGCTGAGCTAACCACCTCTGCAACAGGGTCCTTTGCAAAGATCCCATTTGAGCCCAAGCCAGAGGTACCAGCACGAAGATGCTGCCATTGACCCCAGCACCTGAAGATAATGCCACGCTGTGGGAGCCTTCATCTTGAGAAATTGATGTATTTGCCTCAGCAGTGTGTGCATCCTGTCGACAGGCAAAAAAAGTAAGCCATATCCCATCTGGAAATGAGCACCTAGATACACCAAATCTTGCAACAGGCGAAGATGACTCTTGGCAAAATTGATGGCTTAGCCGTGTCACTGCAGTCAGGCAATAACCTTTTCTGTCACCTGCTCACTCTTGTCCTTGGACATATGAGCCAGTCGTCCAGGTAAGGGTCATCAGAACTCCCTCCTGATGAATTGCTACGACCACCACCATGACTTTGGTAAAGGTGCATGGAGCAGTCGCTAGGCCAAACAAACAGTAGCATTCAAAATTGAAAATGTCCCATGGGCACTTCGAACCTGAGAAACTGCTCATGATTGGTCTGAATGGGGATGTGCAAGTATGCCCCCATGAGATCCAGAATCGTCAGAAATCTGCCTTGTCTGATGGCTACGATCACCAAGCGAAGCATCTCCATGCAAAATCTGGGAACTCAGACAGTGATTCACATGCTTGAGATAGAGGATGGGCCTGTAGGAGCCCTCCTCTTTGGATCCACAAAGATGGAGTATAGACCACATCCTAACTGGTCTCTGGGCTCTTCCACTATGGCATTTAAGTCCTGAAGATGCCGGAGGGTGTCCTGGATGGCCTGAAGCTTGCGTGGTGCCCTGCAGGGGAGAGAGTGAGCGAAGGCTTTGGCGAGAGGATGTGCGAATTTGAGCACGTGCCCCTCACGGATGATCTCCAGCTCCCACCGATCGGATGTGAATTGCACCCAGGCAGAGTAAAAATCCCACAGTCGAACCCCCTCGGGAACCACTCCTGCCTGGGCCCTCCTTGCATCATTGTGCCGCCTTTGCTGGAAGGGTGTAGAAGCCCTTACCTGTTCCCCGAAAGGCCTGACCCTGAGAGGGAAGACAAACCCCTCTGGTAAGGTAAAAACCGAACTGTACGAAAACACCAAAAGTCCCGTGACTGGCGCCATAGACCTAACTGGCTTCTGCTTGAATTAGGAGAAACTAAAAGGTGGTAGCCTCCCCATAGTTCTTCACCAACTTCTCCAGAGCTTTCCTGAACAAGAGTTTACCTTTGAACGGGAGCTTACTCAAATGGGCCTTGAAGGACATGTCTGCCAACCAGTTCTGTAGCCACAAATACCGTCGAGCGGCCACCACCAAAACCATAGACTTTGCAAGACTCCAAATAAGATCATAAAAGGTGTCTGCCAGGTATGCAGAGCTTCTCTCCAACGTGGCTGCCTCTAGAGGAGGGGCCTGCAACCAATGCCAACATGCCTGGGCCACAAAAGGTGCCATAGACTGAAGCCTGCAGAAACAAGACATAGATTTCAAACGCCTGCTTGAGCAGAGTCTCAGACATATGATCCTGCACATCTTTGAGGGCTGTACTGCCCTCCACCAGGATTGTGGTCTGCTTGGTAACCATAGAAACTCCAGCTTCCACCTTGAGAGATCTCAGGATCTCTTTCTCCTGATCCAGCAAGGGATACAAATGTGACATCGCTCAGGTCCCTTTCATCCCAGCTTCCAAAGAATCCAATTTGTCCTACATCATCTGCTTTATAACTCTATGCAGCGAGAATACTGTCTGATGCTTCCAGACTGCCTGGATCAAGGGATCCTCCAGAGGTTTGTCTTCCGACTGACCCTCTTGTGCCATATTTAAAGGCCATCATGGAATGAAAAATCAATACCGCTAACTCCACCAGCGGAACAAGCGCTCAGACTCATCCCCTGGAGCGATCTCATCTTCCTCCAGCTCTGTGCTCACTCCCGGTTCCGGGTTGTCGTCCTCTGCGTGAACTGAGCCCATACGAGGGGGTACCCAAAAAAAACAGGAATTATTTTTTAAAAGCTATTTATTTCAAATTCTTTACAAAACAACCTTATCCCCTTCAAAATACTCTCCATTACAACTGATACATTTGTCCCACCGGTGCTTCCACTGTTCGAAACATTTTTTGTAGTCATCTTTAGAAACGGCTGACAGCTCCTCTCTCCTTTTTTTCTTGACGACTTCAATGTTGTCAAATCGGTGTCCTTTCATGCCCCTTTTCATGCATGGAAATAAGAAAAAGTCGCACGGAGCCAGGTCAGGCGAGTAAGGCAGCGGAACCATGCCATTTTTAGCCAAAAACTGTCTAACAGAGATGGCTGTATGTGCAGGTGCGTTGTCGTGGTGGAAGAACCAGTCTCCTGTCTGCCACAAATCGGGTCTTTTTTGACGAACACTGTTGCGCAATCTTCTTAAAACTTCCAAATAAAAGGTTTGATTGACGGTCTGACCTGGGGGAACAAACTCTGAATGAACTACCCTCTTGGCATCAAAAAAGCAAATCAGCATTGTTTTGATGTTTGACTTGACGACATTTTTTTGGATGGGGTGACAATGACGTCTTCCATTGGCTTGACTGTTGCTTTGTTTCTGGGTCGTAACCATAGCACCATGACTCATCACCTGTAATGACCTTTGACAGAAAATCTGGATCAGTTTCAAGCTGTTGTTTCAAAACACGACATGTTTCAACTCGCTGTTCCTTTTGATTGTCAGTCAGAACCCGAGGAACAAACTTGGCAGCAACCCTTTTCATTCCCAAATCTTCCGTTAAAATTCGCTGAACCGAGCTCCAAGATAACTCACTAATCTCTGACAGTTGATCAATTGTCTGTCGACGGTCTGTGAGCACAATTTTTTCAATATTTTCGTTGATTCAGGCAGTTGATGGATGCCCAGAACGAGGTTTGTCATCAATCAACATGTCGCCATTTTTAAACTGAGCAAACCACTGGTACACTTGACTTTTTCCCATACCGTCATCTTGATAAGCTGTTTTCAACATTAAAACAGTTTCAGCAGCATTTTTACCGAGTAGAAAACAAAATTTCACAGCTGCACGTTGTTCACTTAAACTCGTCATAAAAAAAGAAACAAGAACAAAACAGCGCTAGCAAAAACAATCACTGCAGATGAACAGAACAAGCCAGGTCGACAACACAGGCGGCACTGAACTGACAATGAGTTGCACTATACACGCCTAGCGGCAGAAGTGCGTACTACACAAGCTCCGCCCACGGCAATATTATTCCTGGTTTTTTTGGGTACTCCCTCGTATACTCTCACGGGTCCACATCTAATCGTTTCTGGCTAGGTCCCAATTCCTCCCTGGAACCCCTGCCAGCCAAGGAGTCTGGAAGACCCCGCTTTTTTGCTTGTACCTTGGCCTCCACGGAGCTGCTGCCTCCATGCTGCTTCAAGTAAAATGCTTTATGCATAAGGAGGACAAACTTGGGAGAAAAGACTCCCAAAAGCTCCCCTCTAGCTACATCACATGATGTCTTGGCCAATTTACCCCGCTGTGCAGGGGATGGTGGTGGCGATGATGACGATGCTGCCCCGTTGGGCTCCACATCGGCCATTGCCACTACCAGACCCCAAGGGGAGCGGAGCCCACCGGACCCCTGAAAAGGCTCCTCAGACCCCCTCAGATGTCCCTTTGGTGGTTCTATCCTCCAGTAAGCTCTTCTCTGCGGAGCGGGATTTGGTCTTACAGCCACAACAAAAACTGGCTGCTGAGGTCAAGTGCCATTGCAACCTGCAGGCCAGACACATAGCCTTTGCGGGCATAAGGGACACTGTAGCACCCCGGTGTCACCAGAACCACAACCTCAGCTGCTATTGTAACTGGAGGGGATTTTTTCTTCTGTTTCCTTTCTCCATTTTTTTTAGTCAGTTGAGCTATGGAGAAGTAAAATTAAAAAAAACAAAACACAAACGCATCCCCATGTCAGGAGCCTCCTGCCCTAACTAAGGCTGCAGCACAATGCTATAAAATGATGCCATTCCTGTGCAGAGGAGCATGGCGTAAAACAAAGCATGTAGTCAAAGGCCTCAGCACTGCCCAAAATAACAAAAAAAAACCTTTGAGATGAAATGCCCTGCAGGGTCCCCTGACAAACTCACCGCTGCCTCAGATCCTGTTAGGTTTCCAGTCAACGCCTCTGCCTCCCCTCTACATGCTCCAGCCGCAGCAGGAGTCCTGTGAGGGTCCAGGTGGTCTGTTATGGCTATCAGCGGCTCCTCACTCACTGAAGAGCTTGGGAGCTGCTGCCTTTCCCCTTTAGCTGTCCCAGCCCGGTGAGCACTACGGGATCACTAAAGTTGCTGCTCTCTGGAAACCGCTGCTTACGGCAATAGGAGATTTATTTATTTTATTCCATGTTTCAGGAACAAGACACTCTTTAAGAGACAGAGTTGACTTAGAACAAACACTGTTTAAAGCTGAAATGAACTTCTAAAGAAGCAGCATTCAAACACAAGTGCCAATTCCAAAAAATCTAAGGAAGTCCTCACAGAAAGAAGGCCCTAACTTCCTCCCCCCCTTAGTCTCCAAGCAGCTGGAGAGGCATGATTCTTTCCCATAGACTCACTGTGGAACTTCTAAGATACTGAGGCTAGTAGGTGGTGCCATCTGCCTATGTAGAGTGATGTCATCAACTTTGACTGCTCAGTCTTCAAGCTGCTGGTGAGGCGTGAAAATTCACATGTCAGGACTGGACTGGAGGTATGATAAGGAAGAAAATGTTTTCTCTCAGGACACCCTAGAAAGTTCTCAGCATACATACAGGTTTAATTAAAACACCGTTTTATGGAGAGATTTCCACAGTGAGAACAGCAGCTGTTTGAGAACTGCTTCCATCGTTCTGGGGCCATATTTTCTATTGCTTTTACAAGGTTACTACTGATAGACTTTGTGTGGTATTAAGTTGTACTGACTTTGATTATATCCTGCTTGTCCATGGAGAATGCGAAGCTCTAGCAGCACAGTCATGATCACATTCACAAGGGCTGCAGTACATTAGCCACCCATCCCTGATGGCATTAAGGTTGGATCCACTTTCCCAGAGCCCAGAAGAGTCTCCTCTCGAATGGTATGCGTGTGCTCCCTCCTGCATGACTACTGTTCCTCCCCCTCATGTGCTTCATCCGTCTGACAAGCAAGAACAGATTTGCTCTCCTTCTTATTTGTTTTAAGTGTTACAAGTGAAAACTGCATCTTTACTGAACTACCCTGCGTCTTCACACCACCACCAGAAGCACCTAAAAACCTCAAGGGGTCTAGACACAGATGGAAAGTGGTGCACAGGATAATGTTCTTTGAACAGAAACTTGTATTGGTGTGCAGCTGACATCCCACAGGGCCCAGACACGGTACCCACTGGACTTTCTTCATTGAAAAAAAAAATCATTACATTGGACTGTGGCAAACTGGATTTGGTACCCACAGGTTAGTCATCCATTGAGCACAAAGACTCCTTTTTCTCTGGGAACAAGCAGGAAGTTGATCCTCACATATGGGTGATGTCTATGCTGATGGAGCCCACATGGAAGTATCTCACCAGCTTTTAAAGAAAGCCTTTGGGAGATGCACCATGCATTCGTGGTCCCCTTCCTGCCCAAAGGTGCCATCTTGCCTCATTCTCCTTTATTCCGCGGAACCCTCTAGACATCTGTCCAATTTCCCCAGAAAAGGTGTGTTTTTGTCTAGTTTGCATACTGGTTCCTTTCCCACCCCTGAGCCAGCTCGCCTCGGCATCATTCCTCAATTCGTTCCTTCATTTTTGCTTTTTTCTTTGCGATATCCCTAGACCGGCATTTGTGCCTTTTTTCATCTGGAGGTCTCTGACCCCTGCCGGGTGTCAGGGCCCCCTTTTTTCCCCAATGGCCTCTAGCAGCTTCAAGAAATGTGATCTGTGCACCAAGATGATGTCCCTCACCAATCCACATGACTGCTGCCTTGGCCAGAACATAACAACTCGGACTGCGAACTTTGCAGGACTATGACCTCAAAAGCCCTTAAGAGCCATCAGCAGCAGCAGGAAAAATGTTTCCAAAAATCCAACGCCATGCCAGAGTCTCCGGCAACACCATGCAAAATTTGGGCCACCTCGGAGCCCCACAGCCATGGTTCCTCCGAGAGGAAATCCCCAGAGGTGGAATGCAAGAACTCAAAGTCCTCGGAGACCGGATCTGGGAAAATCCCACTCCAGGCCCTGCAATCCCCAGCGTGAGTCGGAGCAGGAGTGGCCTCTCAAGCTGCTCCAAAAGGAGTCGTCGATATCCACCAACCAGCCTCGGACAGCTGAGGTGATCATAGTGTAGGACCCCCTCAATGAAACAGACATCAGATCTGAAACCCTTGGAGTCTGCATTGAATGCTGCAAAGCCAACTGGCATAGAGACCAGGATGACGGCCTGAAAATGCAGTATCTCTGCCTTTGTAGCCCAGCAGTAGACATTCATGTCCAGTTCATTCGCCTCGACAGTGAGGGCCTCCCTGGATGTCGAGTCAATCCTCGAGCGCCACCAGCACCAAACGAGGTCTGGTGCCGTTCCTCAGGTCACCGGTCCTCTCCAGTAAGCGCACATTGAGACTGAGGCAGAGGAGAATCTGCGCAAAGATGAACTGGAGATCCTCCACTGTGAGGCCTTTCCAAAGGATGCCCTCACGGTACCTTTTCTGCTGATCCTTCAACGCCTCCTTCTCTGCATGTGAGAGACACTGGCGTCAGTGCTCATTGTCAGCAAGCAACTCTATTCCATGTACAGAGTCCGCTGAGACCCTGGGTTCCAGAAAGCCCAATTTAATCACATCTCAATGGTCACTGAGTTCGCCATGCACAGGGAGGCCCGGACCCTCGGCCAGAAGGCTTTTCAGGGCTCAATGCTGCCACGCTGGGTCCAGTTCTACCAGCTCTGCATCGGCATGTACCTTAAAAAGCTGTTGAGGGAGCTCAGTGGGTTCTTGGCAAGCCTTGATGGGGAACCCTCCAGGAGGTTCAAGTCACTGGCCTCAGAGGTCAAAGAGTGCTCGAAGTTCCTGTCTCAAGCAGCTTACCGACGACTTTGAGTTGGCAGCCAGGGTGGCCGCAGCTGGCATCGGGACCAGACCACCAGGTATGGCTGCAATCGTCTGACCTCAAACAACAGGTTCAGGACAAACTTATTGATGTCCCCTGCATCGGAGAGAACCTCTTTGGGAAACCGTTGGCAGACAATGCAGCAAGTTCCTCACAAGGACCAGACTCTCAAAAAAGATCTTGGTGCAGAACTGAAAGAAGCCCTTCCCAAGGAAAAAGGGTGACTTTGGCAGCGCCTCACAGTTCCAAGCGTTCTCGGCCCCTCAGCACAGCCAGCAGCGCAAGGAACAGGGGCATGGCCCCTGTAAGCAAAAGACCTCCAAAATCCCAGGCTCTGGCTCAGCCTGGGGGGAGCTTTTGACTCCCGAGGTGTGATCTCCTCTCCCCCAGGAGGCCCCTACAGCCCACAAGGGGATGGCTGGCCCTGTTTGCCCACAAGTGGTCCATTATCACCACCAATACCAGGGTCCTACAAGTGGTCAAGGAGGGCTACCTCCTCCACCTACAGCAGACACCACCCTCATACATTCCAGGAGAGCCCATAAGACCTCTCTTCCACCAGACCCTGCTCCTCACCAAGCTCGCAGGCATCCTCAAGGACAAGGCGGTGGAGCCAGTGCTGAAACATATCTGGGGCATCAGCGACTACTCTAGGTACTTCCTCTTCCCCAGATGAACAGACCTGATAAGGGAAAAGTTTTTAAAATGCTCTCCCTTGGAACATCGATACCATTCCTCCAGCAGGGAGCTTGGCTATGCTCCTTAGACCTAAAAGGATGCCTACACACACATCCTGATCCATCCCACCCACAAAAAATACCTCCGGTTTGTGGTGGGAGGAGTGCACTACCAATACAGGGTGCTGGCCTTATCACCAATGGTCTTCAAGTGCCTCGCAGTGGTCATAGCCCACCTTTGTCTCCCAAGGGGCTTTCGTCTTTACCTACTTGGACAACTGGCTCATAAGGGGAGGCACTGCTGCAGAGGAGCAATGTGCCACAGGGCGCACCATCATTGCCCTGCAGCATCTGTGGTTTATCATCAACTACCCCAAGTCCCATGCTCTGGCTCAATGCCTGGAGTTTATAGAGGCTCAGATAGACACACTCCAGGCCAAGGCCGGCCTTCCTTCCTCAGGAGAGGACAGATCACCTCAGGGGGCTAGCTGCAGGGGTACAGCGACACCAGTTGCTATCTGCCCAGCTGCTTCTCCACCTGCTGGGCCACATGGCCTCTATGGTTCACGTGGCTGCACATGAGAGTGGTCCAGTGGTGCCTCCACTCTCAGTGGACACAAGCCACAGATAGGCTCCGGGACAGAGTGAGTGACCCGCCAGCTGGCGGACTCCTCAGATGGTGGCAAATCCCTAGTCATCTTCAGACCAGGATGCCCTTCCAGGCACCCACTCCCCAGAGGGTCCTCACCACAGACGCCTCCTTACTGGGTTGGGGAGCGCATTGTGAGGACCTCCAGCTGCAAGTCAGCTGGTCCCAGACGGAATCCCAGATGCAAATCAGTCTGTTGGAGCTCCAGACGATATTTCTGGCTCTCCGAGCCTTCTACCACAGGCTGCAGCACCAGTCGGTGCTGGTCCAGACAGACAACCTAGTCACAATGTTCTACATGAACAATTAAGGGGGCACGGGGTCGTACTCCTTTTGCCAGGAGGTGGTAGCCCTCTGCTTCTATGCAACACGCAGAGGATGCTCCTAATAGCGGTCTACCTCCTGGGCCAAGACAATGCCCTGGTGGACAAGCTGAGCAGAGTCCTCCAGCCACACGAGTGACACCTGGATCCCGAAGTGGCCTCCCGGCTGTTTCAACTTTGGGGTGTCCCCATTGTGGACCAGTTTGCCAGCCTGGACAACATGCAGTTGCACCACTTCTGTTCCTGCCAGCTGCACCCATCCCAGGTGACAGTGGATGTGTTCCTCACTCCATGGATGGAAGGCCTTCCCACCGACTCCTAGTTGCGAAGACCCTCTTCAAGGTCCAGCATGACAGAGCATCACTAATACTGATAGCTCCCAGGTGGCCCAGGCAACCCTGGTTCCTGCTGCTCCTCTCCCTGTTGGCGTCACTGATTTCCCCTGGGCCGAGCCCCAGGATGGCTGTCTCCTATAGCCCAACCTGGAGTCCCTGTCACAAACGGCTTGGCTGCTGAAAGGGTAAGCATTAGCTCCTTTCAACCTCCCATGGGACGTGGAAGAGGTTTTTCTGGCTTCTCATAAAGCTACACAAGAAGGGCGTATGCCTTCAAGTGGTGCCAATTCTCGGTGTTGTGTGGTGTGCCGAAAGATGGGTGAACCTGTTCTGCTCAGTACAGGTGGTACTCCAGTTCCTGCTCCATCTATTGCAGGTGGGACTAAAGTCCAATTCTGTCAGAGCACATGTGAGCGCTATCACAGCGCACTACCATTCAGTTGAGGGCAAGCCCCTCTCAGCTCAGCACCTTGTCTTTCTGTTCTTGTGGGGCCTCATGCTATCCAAACCATCGTCCAGAAGAGTGGGTTCTCAATGTCGTGCTCTCGCAGCTCACTAAGCTGCCATTTGAGCCCCTAGCTACCTGTCACTTGAGGTACCTCACCTGGAAGATCGTCTTCCTTGTGGCACTCACATCAGCTCACAGAGACAGTGAGCTCCAGGCTCTGATGGCAGAGCCACCCTACACAAAGTTCTACAAGAACAGAGTGGTGCTCTGTGCACACCCCAAGTTTCTGCCAAAGGTGGTGTCCCTATTCCACCTCAATCAAGAGGTGGTGCTCCCCACCTTCTTTCCAAAGCCTCCCGCTGGCAGGACACAGACTGTTTTCCATACTTTGGATTGTAAAAGGGCCCTGTCCTCCTATCTGCAACAGACTCAGAGCCATCTCAAAGCACCTCAGCATTTCATTTCATTTTATTTATTTATTTAGCGTCTCTTCTATACTGCTCTATTCAAATCAGTGCAGTGTACATTCAACAGAACCTTATACAAAGCAGTCGTGCTGCACTGTATTTACAATAAACGGCCTAAAAACTGGGGCGTAACTAGGGTAACTTTCTACAATTTATTTACATTAATGACTATTCATATCCTATGACCCCAGTCATCTGGGGCTCCCAATGACTAAGCAAACTCTGCCTGCTTGGGTGGCGGACTGCATTACCATCGCCTATGAGCAGGCGTGGATCTCACTGGACCAGAGGGCCATGGCTACTTCCATGGCAAATCTGCCAGGCCGCCACCTGGTCTTTAGTCTATACCTTCTCAGCTCACTACTGCCTGGAGAGGGAGTCCCGACAGGACAGTGCCTTCAGCCAGGCTGTATTCTGTAATTTCTTCAGGGTGTAGGCAACTCCTGCCCTCCGACCCTTCTGTGTTCAGGCTACCGGAGTGTTGGTTCCCCACTGGACACTTGGGTCTTGCGATAGTCTCTCAATAGGAACTCAACTACTGCTGCTCAAGGCTCATCCTTTGCAGGTCGCCATGGTATTTTTACAGATTCTTGGTAGCCTGGAGCTGGGGAGTCTCATATGTGAGGACTGACTTCCTGCTTGTTCCCGGAGAAAGCATAGTTGCTCACTTGTACCAGGTGTTCTCCGGGGACAGCAGGAATCAGTCCTCACAAACCTCCCCCCTCTCCTTGGAGTCGTTTCTTTACCGTATTTTAATTTTTGCTGTCTTAACTATGTCATTAGACTGGGGCAAGATGGCACCCTTGGGCAGGAAGGGGACCACACATGCATGGTGGCATCTTTCAAAGGCTTTCTTTGAAAGCTAGGGAGATGCTTCTGCATGGGCCCCATCATCACCCATTTGTGAGGACTGATTTCTGCTGTCTCCAGAGAACATCTGTTACAGGTGAGTAACTACACTTTCTCACCAAACTTCTGCTCCAAAGGCCTGAAAGGCTACCTCTGGAGTAAGAACGAATATACAAAGAGTTCTGTCTCAATTCGATGGGTTCTTAGCTGCAGAATCCTTCCTTGTTGCACACCGCATTTGTCAACCATGTGCTGCACAGTACAAGTCTTAGGTCACGTCTCACACATCGGCCATCGAAACATTGGGGGGGGGGGGTGTCCTGTGTTTGATGTCATAACTTAGACAATGCACTGGTCACAAGCCATGTACTGCACTTACTAACAAAGAGGGCTCAACTGCACTCTGCAGCCTAAACTCTGGCAACTCCTGTAGCTTGGCTATTGGTCATTCCTCCTTCTGCTCAAGGTAATGCTGACTGATGTTGCTATCAGACCCTCAGTTCATAGCCTATCCTTGACCTGAGGACCTATCTCCCAAAACGCTTACATATGGTCTGAAGCGGCTCCTCCTCTGCCATTCCTTTAAAAAAAAAAAAAAAAGGAAGGAAACACTAGCGATATGCCACAGTACATTGCTGCTCCTAGTGGAGTGCTACCGAGCTTTGACACCTAATGTTTATTTCCTCCAGTCAGGCACTAGAAAGAATTTTCTTTCTTAGTGCACTCTAATTGCACAATCCATACAGTGAAAGAAATCAAGCCAGGCATCCACAAACTTCACAGCCTGTCTTATCCTATCCATTGGCCATGTGGACTCATTAATTCCCTTCCACTCTGACATGTACCAGGAAAGATCTTCCTCAAAAGTCCTGGACCTGGGCCTGCCCCCACCCTTAGCCACTGCTAACCTGAACATTTGAGTTTGGGGGTATTGGGAAGAAAGATGGGGCCATGCAGTTTTTATGTATTATCACCCAATCACTTCCTCTGTAATTGGTTAGAACTCCCAATGTCACACTTCACCTCCATCCCCCTGTGCCTGCTCCTTTTCATGGCCAGCTCTATTCAACTGATCTTCATTCTGAGCAGTACAAGCTGACCCAGACCCCTAGTTTCTGGTCACTTTTCCAGTGATGTCTCAGAGATAGTGGCACTCTTGCTGCTTATGTAATACTCTATGCATTTCTCTGCATTGGGAACAGACCTTATTAGCGTGCCATTTTAATACATTTCATTTATTGCACTTGATATACTGTCCCAGGTGGCTGTGGCTTTGGAGCGGTTTACAATAAAAGCACAATGGCTACAAGAGAGATTAGAAAGGAACGCCAAGGTGGGACAGGAAAGTGGGGGAGAGAGCGGGAAGACAGGAGAAGTCAGAAAGCAGTTCCAGCCTGGGAGGACTAAAAGGATAGCCTGCTAAGGGACAGAGGTCGGTCGGTCAAATGCAGTAGTGAAAAGGTGGGTTTTTAAAAGTGTCTTGAATTTTGGGAATGAGATTTCGGAGCGTATGATGTTACAAGGAGTTCCAAAGGGCAGGGCCCAAATAGAAAACCGCAGATTTCCTGGTCTGTTCCAGGAGGGGCATGCGTGACTGTGGGGAGAGCCAGATGATTAACATGAAGGGGCCTGGGGGGGGGGGGGTGTGAAACCAGCTCATTTGCATATTTTAAATATGCTTGGCATTGCTGTGTATGCATACTTTTCCTTTGCTGTTTACACACACATCAATCTCTTCTGCATTTGGTGTGTCAGAACGTCTGTGTATAAATTGCATTATCTACACCCAAAGGGTGCATTAATCTTTCTGCATCGTCCCATAAGTTTGTACCTGTGCAAAACCAACATGTTGCCTACTCACTCAATTCAGCCATACAAATGCCTGAATGCATACTCCCAACCAGCCAGGCATCTTTCAACTGTCTTAGACCCTGGAGCAGGCAGAAACAGTCGTGAATGGCTTGTCACCCTTTCTCAAACAGCCAAATAGGAGGACAATCCAGTCCAAGATTTCTCTAGACCACTGATTGACCAAGCATTAGAGCAGTAAGCACAGGCCTCATGTCTTTGATCCCTACGCCTATAGGGCTGAGGTACACTGATTTCATTCCACCTTTCTCTTCCACCACTTTATCAAGTTGACTCATTCTTGGGATTAGTTTGCACATCATTGACTCCCATCACCAGTTCAGTTCATCACCATCAAACTTCAGTGCTATCCCTTAAAAGAGCCTCCTTCCAATGCATCTAATTATTAGGTGCTCTACTCCCCTGCAATAGTTTTTTTTTTTAAATCCATAGACTAAGGTACAATCAACTCATAGATCCCTCTTGCTCACTAACTTCCATGTTCTATGCTTTAAAAAAAAAAGGGAAAACTAACAGAACCATCATAATTTGCTTTCACTGAGGGGGTTGACCCAAGATCCTTGCATTCTTTAGCTATGGGAAAGAGAAAGTAAGCACTGTAATTTCAGCAATTCTCTGTCAAGCAGGGATAACTTATCCCTTCTCACTGAAGACAAAGCATGATTGCTCATATTCCTAGTTTAGTTTATTACAATTTGATATAATGCCAATTTGTGTTATTGTTTTTATTATAAACTGCCTTGCTGGTACAAACATCCAACTAAGGGCACAATACCCCCCAGCTAATCACTCTACTCATTCTTCCCTGATCATTTGAAAACATCACCTTCAAACTACCATAGCACTACCACCGGGGTTGCATGGCTCTTTCGTACCAGTCTAAAAACGCTTAATGCGCTTGCAGCCTCAGCTTGGGAATCACCTAAATGTGTGGCTGATTATACCCTGCTTGTCTATGGAGAAAGAAGTTGGTTACTTGTAACAAGTTCTTCATGGACAGCAGGATAAATCACTCCCACAGTTCCCCCCCCCCCCCCCCAAGGTTGGTTACACTATGGAACAGACTAAGGGGAAGGAACATTCGCACATGCCCCAAGGGGCTTTTAGACTCTTCTGGGTTCTGTGACATTGGTATTGTCAGGGATGATGTCATCCATATGTGTGGTTGATTTATCCTGCAGTCATAAGAACATAAGATATGCCATACTGGGTCAGACCAAGGTCCATCAAGCCCAGTATCCTGTTTCCAACAGTGGCCAATCTAGGTCATAAGTACCTAGTAGCTTCCCCAAAAGACACAGGTTCCACAATGCTTGTATTGGGTCAAGCATTGATATCCTGGGTCTCTTTTAATAATGGTTTATGGACCTTTCCTCCGGGTACTTGTCCAAACCATTTTTAAACCCAGCTACACTTACAGCTTTTACTACATCCTCCAGTAACAAATTCCAGAGTTTGATTACACGTTGAGTGAGAAAATATTTTCTCTTATTAGTCTTAAATAGGTTACCCTGTAGCTTCATTGCATACCCCCTAGGTCTTTCTATATTCTGATGACATAAACAATCAATCAATCTGTTTACCCATTCCACTCCATTCATCAATTTATAGACTTCTATCATATCTCCCCCTCAGCCATCTCTTTGCCAGGTTAAAGAACCCTAACCTTTTTAGCCTTTCTTCATAGGGGTATCCTTCCATCCCCTTTACCATTCTGGTGGCTCTTTGTACCTTTTCTAATAACGCTATATCCTTTTTAAGATACGGCGACCAGAATTGCACACAATATTCAAAGTGCGGTCTCACCATGGAACGATACAGAGGCATTATAATATCCTTTGTTTTATTTTCCATTCCTTTCCTTATGATACCTAGCATTCTATTTGCTCTCTTGGCTGCCGCTGCACACTGGGCAGAGGGTTTTAAAATGTTATCCACGATGACGCATATATCTTTTTCCTGGGTGGTGGTTCCCAATGTGAAACCTTGCATCGTGTAACCATAGTTTGGGTTGTTCTTCCCTAGGTGCATAACTTTGCACTTGTCCACACTATAAATTTCATCTGCCATTTGGATGCCCAGTCTTCCAATTTATCAAGGTCCTCTTGCAATTGTCCACAGAAGCACTGTTACTGATAATTAGCCTCTCTTTATGTCTTTTCCATTCCCTGTATGCACATGGGAGGTCACCTGGCACTTGCTGTTTTCTCAGCATGGCAGCACAATAGTGTTTTGCCCCTTCTGGTAATACTTTAAGATTTCCGTTATAACAGATTTTACTTCCACCTATGGCAGGTAAGCAGTGTCGATGTGCCTAAAACACTCCGAGATGGGAACACTCACTCAGACTGCCATGCACAGAGAGACAGAACATCCTCCCTGTATGGACAGAAATGAAGTCCCAGTGACAGGAGGCTGACTCTTCGGTTTTACTTCCATTCCAGGGTCCTGGCTTTTTCCTCAGGTGGATGGAGCTCACTTCTGAACCTTTTGTTTCTGATTGAACAAGATCAACATGAAAAGATCTCACTTGCCAAACAATGGTAGCCACTAAGAGCCAATTGGAGCATATGTGAAGGCAACATGAATGTCTATGGTCTTTTATTCCTCTGTAACCACAGTCCACGTTTAATGCTGGTTCTGACAATGCTTTGTGTAACACCGATTCCCAAATGCCATCATGCTTTCTCCTTCTGTAAAATAAACCATCCTTCCTTCTCTCTCAGAACAGCACTATACCACAGTCACTCAGAAAGCAGCTCAATAAAAAGCTTTATTTTGAAACAATTTTCACCTGTTCTCTTTTATTTCCAGTACAGAGAATTTGTTAGAATGAGGGTTGTCCAGTCGTGCCAATACAAACAGGCATCTTGAGATTTCAGAACACAGACTGATGTCCAATTCTAGATAAGAAATGTTACTTAAGACTGTAATGAACCAAAAATGTGTTTCTTGGATCATTTCTGCACAGGTCTTCTAGAGTGTCAAAATTCTGGGGACAGGAATGTCCTGAGGCACACAAATGTGTTGGATCTGGACCAAAGCACCCTGTCACCTGCTTCATTGGAAAGTGCAATTCCATAGCCCAGTGAGGAAATGTGTGGGGTGGGGAAGATTCTTGGAGGGGTCATACCACCATCTGTGCGACTTTCACTGTTTACTGGAAGCTATAGCTGGGCCTGCCGAGATTTTGCCATAGAGCGGCAGAAGTACTTCTACTACCACCACCAAGCATTTGTATAGGAATAATGAGTGAGGTGATCATATCTGCAGATGATACAAAATTATTCAAAGTTGTTAAAAACACAAGAGGATGGTAAAAAATTGATAAAGTGCAAGACTGGATGTCCATATGGCAGATGAAATTTAATGTGGACAAGTGCAAAGTTAAGGCAACTATAAGAGCAGGGTGAGGGCTGTTTGGACATTATAAGAGGTGGACTTTCTACTCGCTCTGCTCTTACAGTTCCTTGGTTGTCTGCGGGTACGTGCACCTGTTGTAGACACCAAGTGCAAAGTTATGCACTTAGGAAAGAATACCCCAAGCTATGGTTACATGATGCAAGGTTCCATATTAGGAACCACCACTCAGGAAAAAGATTTAAGCATCATCATAGATAACACGAAACCCTGTGCGCAGTGTGCAGTGGCAGGCAAGAAGTCAAATAGAATGCTAGGAATCATAAGTAACGGAATGGAGAATAAAACCAAGGATGACATCATAATGCCTCTGTATTGTTCCATGGTGCCAACCGCACCTTGAATATTGTGTGCAATGCTGGTCACCATATTTTGAAAAGGATATAGCAGAATTAGAAAAGAACAGAGACAAATGATAAAGGGGATGGAAGGATATCACAATGAGGAAAGGCTTAAAAGATTAGAAACATGATGACAGAAAAAGACCACATGGCCTATCTAGTCTGCCCTTCCATATCATTTACAATAATCCCCCTTTTACCTTTAGGGATCCTCTGTGTTTATCTGAATTCAAAAAAGCATGGGACACTTTCCTTGTGTCCACCACCTCCACTGGGAGACTATTACATGCATCTACCACTTTCTATAAATAAATAAATATTTCCACATATGTACTCCTGAGTCTATCCCCTTTCACTCATAACAGAGCTTACCTTCAATTGAAAGAGACCCTCCTGTGCATTTATGCCCATGAGGTATTTAAAGGAAAGGCGGGATAGGGATGATATGATAAAGATCTTAATATGTATACTTTAAATGTCTCTAAGTCTGTCCTCATATGCTTCATAACGAAGGCCACTAACCATTTTTAGCCACCCTCTGCACAGACTCCAACCTGCCTATATCCTTCTGAAGGTGCGGTCTCCAGAACTGCACACATTACTCCAAATGAGATCACACCAGAGACTGATACAGAGGCATTATCACCTCCTTTTTTCTGCTGGCCATTCTTCTCCCTATACACCCAAGTATCCTTCTGGCTTTCACAGTCACCTCTTCTACCTCTTTAGCTACTTTAACATCGTCAGACACAATTATGCCCAGGTCCTGCTCTTCTTTTATAGACAGTACCTCCTCACCCCCTACATTGTACAGCTCCTTTGGAGTTTTGCAGCCCAAATGCCTGATCCTGCATTTTTTAGCATTAAATTTCAGCAGCCATATTCTAGACCATTCTTCAAGTTTAGCTAGATCCCTCCTCATGTTGTCAACTCCTTCCTGTGTGTCTACTCTATTGCAGATTTTGGTATCGTATGCAAACCTTGCCCGACAGTCCTTCTGCAATATCACTAACAAAGATCTTAAACAGAATCAGACCAACAACAGATCCCTGTGGTACACTGCTGGTAACCTCCTTCTCCTCAGAGTGAGCTCCATTTACCTGTACCCTTTGTTGCCTCCCACTCAACCAATTTCTAGCCCGATCATTAACTTTAGGGTCCATCCCTAGAGCACTCAGTTTGTTTATAAGTCACCTGTGTGGAATGTTATCAAAGGCTTTACCAAACTCTAAATACACCACATCTAGGGCTCTCCCCTGGTCCAACTCCCTGGTCACCAAGTCAAAAGAAATCTATCCAATTTATCTGACAAGACCTGCCTCTGGTGAATCCATGCTGCCTCACATCCTGCAATCCATTGGACTCCAGAAACCTCACTATTTTCTCCTTTAGTAGCCTTTCCAATAATTTACTAATCTCTTCAACCTGGAAAAGAGATAGCTGAGGGGAGATATGACAGAGCTCTATAAATTAATGAATGGAATGGAACAGTAAATGTAGATTGATTGTTTACGCTATCAAGATGTAGAAAGACTAGGAGACATGCAATGAGACAGAGTTTTTCACTCAACATGTAATCAAACTCTGGAATTCTTTACTGGAGGATGTCGTAAAAGTTGTTAGTGTAGCTGGGTTTAAAAAAGGTTTGGACAAGCTCCTGGAGGAAAGGTCCATAAACCATTTTAAAGAGGACCCAGGAAATCCACTGCTTACCCAGTTGACTTCAGAACAGTATTTCAAGCTCTAGTAATGCCTCATTTCGACCACATTAACTCCATACTGCACTGACTTCCGAAGAGCACCCTACATCCCTTACAGTTGGCAATGAACGCTGCAGCAAGAACTCTACACGGAGCCTCCAGAAGAGAACACATTACCCCCATACTAAAACACCTACACTGGCTCCCCGTCCACTACAGGATTTCATTTAAGATTCTAACAATGACTTTCAAGGCCATCTATAATTGCATGTCCACCTCCCTCTCTGACTTAGTCCAGATAACCCCCCCCCCCCAACAGGATAAGGAGATCAGCTGCTACTAACACACTCATCCTTCGCAAAGCAATCATTAAATGCTCCAAGACTACGAGCAACCGTGCCTTTGCCTTCTACGCACCCTCCTGCTGGAATGCTCTCCCACCTGACATCCGCGCCATCAACAACCTTCTTCAATTTAGGAAAGCGTTGAAACGTCACCTATTTACCCAGCACTTCTCCATCCCAAATGACAGCTCTCAGCCACCATCCCTCATGTCCAACTCTCTCCGCACGAGCCCCATGACACTACTTTCCGAACCCACCTCTATTTAATTGTCAGAATGTCATTGCCGTATCAACTGTACTTACCGACGAGATAGGTGTATAAGCCTGCATACCTAATTGTAAATAGTTGTTACCTGTTAACCTGTTATCCATGTTTATTTACCCTGTTTATTGTAAGTGCATTGAACTGCCCTCTTTGCACAAATACGTTTCCTGTAAACCGCGCTGATAATAAATAGTGCGGTATAGAAAAGCAATTAAATAAATAAATAAAATAAATAATACCCTGGGACAAGCATTGTGGTACTTGTGTACCATTTTAGGAACCTTCCAGGTACTTGTGACGTGGCTTGGCCACTGTTAGAAACAGGATACTGGGTTTGATGGACCTTGATCGGACCCAGTATTGCATTTCTTATAGTTATGTTCTAGTCACAGTCCTGAAAGGAAAATAGAAAAAGCTGCAGCATGAGACTGGTGGGGTCAGATATCCTGTTTAAGCAAGAAGAGACCCAAAACTGTCCCGTCTTTCCCATGGCCATACATGAAAAAATTAATTTGACTAAATTTCAGATATGACACATGCGAGCAGATCTTGGGTTTTTAAAAGATGTTATAGATGGAATTGCTGCTTTGTCCCTCTACTTCATCTATTGCCTCCAGCTTCCTGCCATCACTCACACCTTCTTCAGTGGGCTCTTCTGCACCTCAGTTTGTGAGCCTAAAGGGGAAGGGGACACCAAAAGCAAATCTTGCTCCAAGTGTGGACGTAGACCGTGTACTTCCTGGTCTGCTCTTCCCCCTATAGTACACACGTTTTTTGTAACCAAGAAGTGCAGGAATAGGCTGGATTTAGGCATAAGCAGCTGCCTCGGTTAGCAGATTTTGAAGGTACCAAATACCTGTATTAAACCGGAGCCTAAATCCATGTGAATTAGGAACAGGGCATTTTGGATTCCACCCACTGTAAATTTCTCCAAATCACCCACTCAAAGGAGGGCTAAAAATTAGTACCTACTAAAGATCAGAACTCTCCTCTTGCAAGCTAGAGAGTAGCTGAATCTGTCCCCACCCTTGAAAATGGCAAAGACTGTTATTTCTGGGGGCAACATCTCCTCTCCTCACTGCTCTTCTTTCCTGTCTATGGGCACCAAAATCTTAAATTTGCCTCTGGGGAGGAGAAGCAATGGCAGAGAGTAGGTGAGCGCCTACTGTGGCCCCCCCCCCCCCTCCCCACACACTGCCAGCCTGCTCTCACTACCCTTGACTGGCAGAGGGTGGGCGAGGATGGCCTTTTAAAGGTAATAACATTTGGTATGATTTTTAGCAAGGTGATATTGTGTGGTTTAGGGAAGCGTGTGGGTGGCCTCTCTGAAGGAGAAAGAGACCTTGAAAGGTTTTTCTGCCGGTCTCTCCTACTCTGAGGCTGCGTTACAGAAAGAGTCGCAGTAGAGTTCTCTTGAACTACAGCCTGGTGTGCTGGAATGCATTCAGCAGGCGCTGCAGTTACACTAGAGACTCTCCCCTGCCTGCTAGAGCAAAGGTTTCCTATTCAAAGAATTCCTCAGCTGGGAGGATCCTTCCACACATTTCCATAGTGGGAGAGGCTCTTCTTAAATTCTTTTCTTCTTCAGGGAAAGCAGGGAAATATCCTGGAGAACAAAACCAGGGATCTTATAATGCCTCTATCACGCCATGGTGCGACTGCACCTTCAATACTGTATGCTATTCCAGTCGCCATATCTTAAAAAGGATATAGCAGAATTAGAAAAGGCACAGAGAAGAGTGAGCAAAATGGTAAAGGGGATAGGAGGATACCCCTATGAGGAGAGGTTAAAAAGATTAGGGCTTTTCAACTTGGAAAAGAAAAGGCTGACGGGAGATATGATAGAGGTCTATAAATGAATGAATGGATGGACTGGAATGGGTAAACGTAGATCAGTTGTTTACTCCTTCAAAAAGTAGAAAGACTAGGGGACATGCAATAAAGCTACAATACAATTTAAGACTAATAAGAGAAAATATTTTTTCACTCAACACGTAACCAAACTCTGGAATTCATTACCAGAAGAAGTAGTGAAGGCTGCTAGTGTAGCTGGGTTTAAAAACGGTTTGAATAAATTCCTGGAGGAAAAGTCCACAAACCATTATTAAAGAGGACCTGGGAAATCCATTGCTTACCCCAGGATAAGCATTGTGGAACCTGCATGCCTTTTGGGAACCTGCCAGATACTTGTGACCTGGATTGGCCACTGTTAGAAACAGGATACTGGGCTTGCTGGACCTTGGTCTTTCCCAGTATGGCTTTTCTTATGTTCTAAAGTTCATCAGCACACAAGGTCCATATACACAGATAAGAAGCTTGTGTTCCCCTCCGCATGACAGCTGGGAAGAGGAAGATTGCAAATGGTCTGGAGCCTAAAGGGATATGAACAAGAAGGTGCCTTAAACTGTGCTCATAATCTGTAGCTCCAGACTGTCTCAGTTCTGGACTTTTGAACAGGTTTCCTAGAATCCAACACACATATGTCTCTCTTTCTCCCTCTACTATTGATATTTCTTCCACAGGGAAATGATCAACAGAGATTTTGCCATCTATGATGCAGACAGATTAACACACTTTCTAATATTAAGGGGATACAAACAAAAAAAAGAAAGCCAGCCACCTCTCTCTGCCTACTTTCTAGCCCCTTTTTAATCTCCACTTTTCTCCCTTGGCCAGTAAAGCCATGCTGGCTGCCATCTAGGGTGCCAGGCATGCATAACATAGCCACTACTCTCATCTACCTCCTATGTAGATGGTGGTCAAAAATGCCACCAACCGTTTGGACTCCTGGGGTTTGAAAACAATATAGGTCGGGGATAAGGAGTGGAAAAGGAAAGCATAGTTACCCACCTGTAGCAGGTATTCTCCGGTAATCAGTCCACATATGGGTGATGTCAGCATTAACTGACCCCGTGCAGTAACCTCTCCCCAGCTTTCAAAGAAAGCCTTTGGGAGATCCACCACGCATGCACGGTTGCCTTCCTGCCTCAGTATGATGACAGCTCAAGACTGCAAAAATCAACTCCCATGTGGAGGAGGGAGGGTTGCGAGGACTGATTCCTGCTGTTCATGGAGAACACCTGCTAAGGTGAGTAACTACGCTTTCTCTGGGAACACGCAGGAAGTCAGTCCTCACATATCGGACTCCCTCGCTACAGGCCACAGAAAAAAAACCCTGTAACCTATGAGCAACCCAAAAAATGAACCATGAGGAACAAAGAGTACAGTTCAGTTGCAAGACCTCAGCAGCAACCCCAGCATCGACCAGGGAAACAAGCTCTCCTGTAGCCTGGACACACAGAAGGGGCTGGAGGGCAGGAGTTGCCTTAAACCCCAAACAGTTGAAGGAGTGCTGCCTGGCCGAAGGTACTGTCCCCGCCAGGACTCCCAGGCAGTAATGTGCTGCAAAGATCTGAACCAAGGACCAGAGGGCGGGCTGGCAGATCTCCAGCAAGGGAGCTGAGTGGAGATTCACCACAGATGCTGCCATGGCCCAGATTCTGTGTGTCACAATGTGACTCTCCAGTGAAAGACCAGCCTGTCTGTAGGTTAAAATGATGCAGTTTGTCACCCAGGTGGACAGAATATGCTTGGAGACCATTATGCCCAGGCGATTAGGGTAGTAGGAAATGAAGAGTTGCAAGGAGCGACAATGGGGCTTGGTCCACTCAAAATAATAGGCCAAGGCCCACTTACAGTCCAGCATATGGAGAGCAGCCTCCTCCCTGCTGGCATGAGGCCATGGAAAAAAAAGGTGGGAAGCACCACCTCCTGGTTGAGGTGGAACGGGGAGACAACCTTAGGGAGAAACATAGGATGCGTCTAGAGCACCACCCTGTTCTTGTAACACCTGGTGTAGGGGGCATGAGACACCAGAGCTTAGAGCTCACTGACCCTGCATGCAGATGTGAGCGCCACGAGGAAGACAGCCTTCCAGGACAGATACTTGAGGTGGCAAGAGGCCAGCTGCAAAAAGGGTGAAGCGATGAGATGATCACATTGAGATCCCATTCTGCTGCTGGTGGTCAAGTGGGTGTTCGAGAAAGCAGGAGGCCCCTCTGGAAGCGAGCCATGAAAGGCTGGGCAGAGAGGGGCTTCCCATCGATGAGGTAATGATGTGCCAAAAGGACACTGAGGTGAACTCTGATAGAGTTAGACTTCAGACCAGCGTCGGACAGGTGCAGCAAGTACTGCAACACCAGCTGGACAGAACAGGAGAAGGGATTGGCACCCCTCTCTGTACACCAAACAGAGATTCTACACCACTTGAAGGCATATGCCCATTGAGTGGAATCCTTGTGTGATGCCTACAGTACCTCTTCCACCTCCCTGGATAGGTCTAACTGGGCCAGGGCTACCTTTTCAGCAGCCAGGCAGTCAGGACCAGGGACCCCAGGTTGGGGTGCAGGAGAGCGCTGTCCTGTGAGAGCAGGTCCAGGGCACACCCCAGAAGGACTGGGGGCACCTGAGACAGGCTGAGGAGCAGAGGGAACCACGGCTGCCTGGACCATTGGGGGGCTATGAGGATCAGGGTGGCCCAGTTGAGCTGGCCCTTGAAAAGAATCTTGGCAATGAGTGGCGTGGGATGATTGGCATAGAGAAGGACTTCCTTCCACGGGCTGAAAAACAAATTGGCCACCACCAGGGAGGGGTACGGTGCTCTGGAGCAGAAGCAGGGCAGCTGAGCATTGGCCATGCTGACAGAGAGATTTAATCATAAGAAGGGTCCCAGTGACAGAACAGTCGGTTGGCCACCCACAGGTCGAGCCACCACTCGTGGGGCTGGAGAACCCAGCTCAGTCGGTCTGCCAGAACACTGTCTTGGCCGGGGAGGTACATGGCCCTGAGGAGCATACCACTCTCACTGGTGAAAGTGCAGAGATTGACCACTTCCCAGCACAGGTCTTGCTTGTTGACATAGAACATTGCAACCTGGTTGTTTCTCAGAATTGACTGGTTCCACAGATGGCACTGAAAAGCTCAAGAGTGTAACAATGGATCAGAGCCCCAGGAAATTGAGTGCAGAGGTTGCCACAGTGGGCCTCTCAACCCAATTTGGAGGTGTCTGTGGTGAGGAGCCTCTGAGAGGGGGGGGGGGGGGTCGGGGCCATCAGCAGGTTCTGCGGTTGTTGCCACCAACCAAAGGAACTCAGCGAGGGGATGGGTGACAGTCACCGTGTCTTGCAGGAGCCCTGTCACCTGAGACCATTGGGAGTAGAGGGCCCCCTGGACCAGATGCATGTGGAGATGGGCATCAGTTGTGATGTGCACAGTCGAGGCCATGTGACCCAGGAGGTGCAGCATGAGCCAGGCAGAGGCCAAGTTCCAGCCCTGAACTTCCCTTGCAAGGTACGCTTGGCGCTGAGCCCTGTCAAAGGGAGGAAGGCTCTGGCCTAGACCATGATGAGCAGCGCCTCTATGAACTCTAGGAGTTGGGTCAGCTGCAAGTGGGACTTGGAGTAGTTGATGACAAACCCCAGGTGCTCCAGAGTGAGAATGGTGCGGCATGCCATTTGCAGGACTTAGACGGCTGTGCAACCTCTGACAAGCCAGTCATCCAAGTAGGGGGAAGATGAACATCCACTGCATTCACAGGTGGGTGGCAACCACCACCAAGCACTTGATGAACACCCTTGGAGCCGAAGCCAGGTTGAAGGGCAGGACCCTGAACTGGTAATGGCATCCTCCAATAACAAAGCAGAGGTACTGCTAGTGGCACAGATGGATGAGGATTTGCATGTACACATCTTTGAGATCTAAGCATAGCCAATCGCCCTGCCAGAGGGCAGCAACATTCCAAAGGAGAGCATTTTGAACTTCTCCTTCACCAGGAACCTGTTGAGATCTCGAAGATCCAGAAGAGGGCAAAAACTGCTGGTTCTCTTGGGAACCAGTTAGTACTGGGAATAGAATTTCTCACCCCTGAGGTGGGGGCAGGACCAGTTCCACTACCTTGTCAGCTAGGAGCCCGGCGAGCTCTCACTGGAGTAGGGCTCGGTGAAGGGGAGGCGTCTGATCGAAATGAAAGAGGTAGCCCTCCCAAACACCTGCAGGACCCAGGTGTTGGTGGTGATGCTAGACCACTGGCTGGCATAGAACACCAGACACCTCCCCATGTGCTGCAGGGCTACATCTCTCAGGGGAGGAGAGGCTATGCCCAAGGAGTCAAAAGCCCCCTCCTGGTTGCAGCTGGGGCTTGGGGGTCTTAGGCTTACGCAGGTCTTTCCCCGTCTCTTGGCCTGCTGGCCCTGTTGGGGAGCTGGGAAGGCTGAGTACTGGGGGTAGTTTCCGTAAGCCTTCCTCTTCTTCAAGTAAAGGGGCTTTTTCCTCGAAGCCTTTCATCGGGAAGGGTCAGCAGTTTTCTTGGAGAGCCTTGTCCTCGTCAAGAACTCTGACTCCAGTTCGGTGGCCATGTCCGTCATGAGCTTGTCGAAGAGAATCTCTCCCTGGCAGGGGACATCAACCAACTTGTCCTGAACCCATTACTCCAAGTCAGAGGACTGTAACAAAGCCTGGCAGTGGGCACTAATGCCCACCACAGCTACTCTGGCTACCGACTCAAAGTCATCATAGGCCACATGAGTGATGAACTTGGAGCACTCCTTGACTATCGAGGTCAGGGTCCGGAACCACTGAAGAGATTCCTCCACAGCCCAGCCCATGTACAGCTGGTAGGCCTGGATCTGGTTGACTAGCATTGAGCCCTGATAGCACTTTCTACCTAAAGCATCCATGGTGCGGCCCTCCTTGTCTGGGGGCAATGAGGATTGCATCTTCTGGCTCTTGATTCTACACATGGCCAACTCCACCACCATGGGGTCATGAGGCAGCTGCGCTGTCTGGAACCAGAAGCCCTTGCGGACTTGATACATGGAATTGAGCCACCTACTCACAACTGGCACAGAAGGGGGGACTCCCACATGCAGAAGAGAAGCTGTTCCAGGATGGGGGGGGAGGAGGGGGAGAAACAGGCACCGTAAGTGGCTCTTTTGGAAAGGCCTTGTACTGGAGGATCTTGAGGTCCTCCCCCCGAAGTTCTTTCTTGGAGTTAGTGGTGAAGGCCAGGGCCTTCAACATGTCCCTGAAGAACTCTAAGATGGAAAGGTCCTCGGGAGGAGACCTGCGTCGGTCCTCCGGAGGAGAGGGGTCCAAAGGGACATCCCAATGGAGGCGGGTATCGAGGGACTCAATCGGTCTCCCATTCCCACTCAGAGTCGGAGACAATCACAGACCCTCCAGGCATCAGGGCCACAAGGACCCTGGAGCCTCTGCACTTCAATCCAGAGGCACTGGCAGGGGACGTTCAGTCCCAAATGGGACCGGAATCTGTGCCGGGAATCATCTCGATGGAAGTGGCGCTCAAGGACTGGTTCCACGACCTCCAGTGACACCCTCGCAGTGGAGGGGCTAGCGGTTGGGATTGATGACCTGGAGGAACCAGGCATCGGTCCCCGCTGCTGGGTCAAGAAGGCAGCGAGGCTGCACTCAAGGGCTGCTGTTCTGACCTAGAAGTCATAGGGCTCCGCAGCCATCAGCATGGGCACCAAAGGCTTTGGGCCTGATGCCAGCAGAGTCGAGGGGGTGTCCAACGAGGATGGGCTCAGGAGATCAGGGTCAATCTCCTAACGCTGATGGTGTTTTCTCCTGCTGGAGAAGCTTGGAGGACCGCTCCTGGCCATCGCCCCTGGGGGCTCTTACCCATGGTTCCAGCATCATCTTCCTATGCCACCGATGACGGCTGGCTCTTCAGGAGACAGCCTTCAGAGGACAATCCCCAGTCCAATGCCCCGCATCCTCAGGGCTCAGAATAGGCCGAGGCTAACAGCTCCACAAGCGACTGAAATGGAGGTCTTGCCGAACACAGTTTCTCGCTGCTTCTCAATGTTCCTCCATCCCTTGCTCGTCATTTGTTGATGGAGCCCACAGAAGTAATCATCACAGTCAGTACCGAGGCAGCAGTCATGCAGATCTGTGTGGGACATGGTATGCCCACAGCGGTCGCACTACTTAAACCTACTGGTCAAGGACATAGTGAGGAAGGCAGACAGTGTCCACGAGATCAAACTCAAGAGTCCCGGCTAGGGAGGCATGAGGTTTCCCGCACACTGAAGGGAAAAAGACCAGAGAAAAAAATGCAGCAGCGGTCCCAGGAAGGCGAGAAGGCATCAGTATGCGTACCGGAAAAGGACAACAATAACGAGGGGAAAAAAACCCAAACAATCAACCTTTTCCAGGGTGCAGAAATAAAACGTCCAATGGGCTTTGCGGAAAAAAGGAGACCAAGGCAAAATGAGAGATCCACCATGCATTCATTGTTGCCTTCCTGCCCAAGGGTGCCAAAGGCTTTTCTTGAAAGCTGTGGAGAGGTTAGCATGCAGGCTCCATCAGTGCCAACATCAGCCATATGTGAGAACTGACTTCCTGCTTGTTCCCGGAGAATGCAGGGGTTGGCTTGCTAGGGCGGGGAAAAGTAGGAGGATAGAGGAGGAGATAGGAAAAGGATACTAAAAAGGATGAGGACATCTATTCTAAGAAGGCACAACAGTGAAGGAGCTACCCACCACATCCGATCTTTGGAGAGTATAGAGAATTCAATGCAACCGGGGAGGGCGGCAGCTTGTCACAACTACAGCAGGCAGCCCAAAAAAATGACAGTTCAATGTGGCACTTAGGTGCCATTAAAACAGAGAGCACCTAGGCAGGTGGGGGATATTGGCTTAGTACAAAAATTGACCCCTAATATTTAGACCATAAATAGGGTGGCGGAGTAAATTTGTAAGTGCACGTGTCTAAGGTTAAAAGGTTACCTCACACTACATCTATGGGTGGCTGGAAATGTATTTGTGTTGCCTCATACCATGTCTCACATTTATTCATTGGATATACCACAAATCAGGAAAATAGCTTTTTACAATTAAAAATTTAATGTCTGTAGGAAGCTAAACGATACACAAGAAAAGACAACCATAACAAGCACAGGATAGGACAATAATGCAATACATTTCAAGGCTAAAAGGAGTACATAGAGCCTTGGTAAGGTTACAGCAAGCCACAAAGAACACAGTCACCATATGGGCACACTGGAAGATCATTAGTCATGGGGAAAAGTCAAGCCAAAACAGCACATCTTGAGCAGCTTTAAATGGCTTGCATGATGATTCTAACATGGGATGCTCTTCCAAGGGTTGCAGAGCAGAGATGGCGTCCATCTGTCCAAGAAAGGTTGACATGTCTTCAGTAGCAGACTGGCTAAACTACTGAAGAGGGCTTTAAAACTAGATTCGCTGGGGATGGGTGAAGAAAGCCCCCAGGTAAGTGATACATTAAATACCTTTATGGAAATGGGTAACAGGGGTAATATATGGAAAGCAGTGTATATAAATGCCCGTGGCATGGGAAAATTAGATCCCAGATGTTGAAGCTTTGGTGGGAGTGACCGACTTGGATTTAGTGGCAGTTACAGAAACATGGTTCACAGAAAACCATGACTGGGATGTAACTATACCAGGCTGTACTTTATTCAGAAAGTACAGGGTAGGAAGAAGGGGAGGAGGAGTGGCACTATATGTAAAAAATACTATTAAAGCTTTGGAATTACAGAGCTTGAAAAGGGAGAGAGGAGGCATTGTGAGTTAAATTAGAAAGAGGGAAAGAGAAATCTGTTTGCATTGGTGTGATATACAGACCTCCCTCACAAGAGGAAGAGGTGGACAGAGAGTTAATTGAAGACATACGCAGCATTGCTAGCAAAGGGGAAGTGCTACTGATAGGGGATTTCAGTATGCCAGATGTTGATTGGCATATTCCTGCTGCAGTATAGCATAGTTAGTCACCTGTAACAGGTGATCTCCGGGAACAGCAGGAATTTAGTTTTCACATATGGGTATGTCGGTATCGACGGAGCCTGCGCGGGAACGCTCCCCAGCGTCCAACCAGGAAGCTTTTGGGAGCATCCCACAGCACCTGCGTGCTGCCTTCCTGCCTTTCCCAACTGCCTCTCTCCAGTTGAGTTTAAAGCTGAGACAAAGAGAGAGAGAGGGAAAGGGAAAGAGATAGATAAAACTCCTAGGGGAGGTGGGTGGGTTCTGAAGACTAAATTCCTGCTGTTCCCGGAGATCACCTGTTACAGGTGAGTAACTATGCTATCTCCAGGAACAAGCAGGAATGTAGTCTTCACATATGGGGACTCCCTAGCTTTAGATGCCAGGGAGAGACCCCAGAAGTTGTGTGCCCCTGTAAAGGGCTCCACTTCCCCCCCCATGGATCTCTGGCATCCAACCAGGGATGGCGGGTAGGAGTTGATTAGGTATGGAACAAGTGTTGAAGAACAGTCTGACCAAACAAGGCATCCCGGCAGGAGTCCTTGTCCAAGCAGTAATGGGCTGTGAAGGTATGAACCGAGGCCCAAGTAGCTGCTCGACAGATGTCGTCGATAGACACAGAGTGTAGATGAGCCATTGAGGCTGCCATGGCCCTCCAGAAGAAAGTTCTTACGCTGATAGGCAAAGGAAATGCACTGTGCAATCCAGTTGGACAGTTTCTCTTGGAGACCGGAAGTTCCAAATGAGAAGGATCAAAAGCAACAAAGAGTTGAGAGGACTTTCTACGTTGCTGTGTTCTTTGCAAGTAAAAGGCTAAAGCTCTTTCACAGTCTAAAGTATGAAGATTCCTTTCTGCATTAGATGCATGAGACCTTGGAAAAAAGACAGGCAGGTAAACCGCTTGGTTTAAATGGAAAGGCGAGACCACCTTCGGCATGAAGTGTGGATGAGTCCTAAGGACTACCTTGTCATGATGGAACCTTGTATAAGGTGGATCAGCTACTAGTGCTTGCAACTCACTGATGCAGCGTGCTGATGTGATTGCAATGAGAAAGATAACTTTCCAAGAAAGGAATTTCATTGATGTACTAATCAGAGGTTCGAAAGGCGGCTTCATGAGCTGACCAAGAACTAGGTTTAAGTCCCATGACACTGGAGGTGGCCTAATGGGAGGCTTGGTTAGAAGAAGACCTCTCATAAATCTTGCTACAAGAGGATGGGAGGAAAGAGGCTTGAAAGAAGCTGCAATGGCACTCAAATGGACTCTTACTGAGTTAGTCTTAAGTCCCACATTGGATAAATGAAGGAGATACTCCAGTAATGATTCCAGAGGTATCGCACGGGGGTTAAGACCCTTTTGCGAACACCATATGGTAAACCTTTTCCACTTGAAAGCATAAGAGCGTCTTGTGGAAGGTTTCCTGGAAGCATAAAGGACATCCTTTACTTGCTGAGGAAGGTTAAGATCATGAAGATCTAGGCCTTCAGCAACCAAGCCCTGAGATGCAGGGATTGGGGATTGGGATGCCATAACATTCCGTCCTCCTGAGACAGGAGATCAGGAGCAGACCCTAACTCTAGGGAGGGAGCTTGAGAGAGTTGTAGAAGCAGAGGGTACCACACTTGCCGTGGCCAATGTGGTGCTATGAGAATCATATGGCCTCTGTCTCTCTGAAGCTTGAATAGGGTTTTGGGAATTAGGGGAATGGGCAGAAAGGCATAAAGGAAGTCCTGACCCCAGTGAAGGAGGAAGGCATCCCTGGCCTGAGAGCCCTGAGCCGAAATTCTGGAACAGAACCGGGGAAGTTTGGCATTCAACAGACTTGCAAAGAGGTCTATGTCCGGGGTTCCCTAAATTTGAAAAATCTTGGCCACCTGGTCTGCATGGAGAGACCATTCGTGTGGAAGCAGAACTCGATTGAGTCTGTCTGCCCAAGAGTTTTGTATGCCTGGGAGGTACACTGCCAGGAGATGAATCTGATGCTCTCTGGCGAGGGCCCATAGTCGCAGCGCTTCATTGCAAAGCGACAGAAAGCCTGTTCCCCCCTGCTTGTTCACATAGAACATGGCTACCTGATAGTCCTCATTCATAAGGACAGTCTTGTAGTTGAGCAGGGTATGGAACACTCGAAGAGCAAGGAAGATTGCTCTGAGCTCCAACAGATTGATATGCAGATGAGTCTCCTGTGGAGTCCAGGTGCCTTGGGTGGAGAGGTCTTGTAGATGAGCTCCCCAACCCACTGGTGAAGCATCTGTTGTGAGAGTTGCCTAGGGTAAGGGTTGTTGAAGAAAAGGGGACCCCAGCAACAGGTTTTGAGTGGACTGCCACCATTGGAGGGACAAAATAAGACAACTTGTGTTTGCTATTTTTTCTGACAGGCACCCTGATGCCTGGGTCCATTGGGTGGATAAAGTCCACTGGGCTGGTCTCATATGGAGGCGAGCATAAGGAACCACTTGCACTGTGGATGCCATGTGGCCTAGTAGTTGTAGCATTTCTCAGGCAGTGAGATGAGGTTTCAGCACTGCTTGAGAAGCTAACTGCACCATGCGAAGGCAACGGGCCTGAGGGAGATAGGCCCTTGCCCTTTTGGTATCCAGCAAAGCTCCTATGAACTCTAGAGACTGAGTGGGAGTTAGACTGGATTTTGGGATGTTTATGACTAGACCCAAATACTGAAGGATACGCATTGTGCAAGATAGGGAATTTCTGGCCTCTGACTCTGATGGGGCTCGAATGAGCCAGTCGTCTAAGTAGGGGAAGACGAATATGCCTAGAGTGCAGAGAAATGCTGCTACCACAGCCATGCATTTCGTGAACACTCTTGGAGCTGAGGCCAGACCAAAAGGAAGCACCCTGTATTGGAAGTGCTTTCCCTGGAAAAGGAACCGAAGGAACCTTCTGTGAGTTGGATGGATGAGAACATGGGTGTACGCATCCTTGATCTAGAGAACAAAGCCAATCCTGACTCTGAAGGTATGGCAGCAGAGTTCCTAGAGAAATCATTTTGAATTTCTCTTTGAACAGGAATTTGTTCATTTCTCTGAGGTCCAAGATAGGTCTGTATCCCCCTGTTTTCTTTGGGATAAGGTAATAGGGGGATTAGAATCCTGTACCCTGCTGATTAATGGGTACTTCTTCTATTGCCCCTTGGGCAAGAAGTGTAGAGACCTCTTGATCTAACAGATTGATGACAGAGGTCTGAGAATTGAACTGTCTTACCATTGTGGGAGGGGGCATGCACAGAAAGTGCAGCTTGTACCCCTCTCTGATAATGGAGAGTGTCCAATGCTCTGCTGTTATCTGCTCCCTCCTGGGGGCAAAATGGCATAACCTTCCTGGAATGGTGGAAGGCTCTGGTCCATTGAGGGCCAGGAAGGCTAAGTTCTCTAGATGAAAGCCAAAGACCTTGTGGAGGCTCAGACTGCTGAGACAGTTGAGGCTTAACAGTCTTCGCCTTCCTTTGTTTGGGTGGTTGCTGAGTTTTCCGGACAGGTTGACCTGCAGAACGTGCCTGCTGAGAATAGGCAGGATAAATTTATTTTTTAGAAAAGAATGGTTTCTTAAAAGATTTCTTTCTTGCAGGATCAGCTGTAGACTTGGACAGTCTGTCCAAGGTAGAGTTTTCAGCATCCATCTCGTTGGCTTTCTCTTGCCAATCTCTACCAAACAGGTTCTCACCAGTACAAGGAATATTTCCCAGTTTGTCTTGTACCCAGAGCTCCAGATCAGATGCCTGGAGCCAAGCAATTCTACGTGCACCTATGGCAATGGCCGAGGTTCTGCTTATGCACTCAAAGCAGTCAAAAGCTGCACAGTTGACAAATTTCGAAACATCTTGGGCATGTTTGACCAAATGTGAGAAAATCCTGTCTTCTATCGTCAGGAAGATTAGGACTCAAAGCCTGTAAGTCATCTGTGACTTCCTTCAGGAACATTCCCATGTATAGACTATAGGAACTGATCCTGGCAGAAAGCATGGAAGCTTGGAAGACATGACGTCCAAAAGCATCCAGAGTTCTGCACTCACGTCCTGGAGGATTAGAGGCATGTACTTTTTGGACTCTTGATCCTTCTCATAGCTGATTCCACTACAATAGAGTGGTGAGGAAGCTGAGTTTTTTGGAATCCAGGACAAGGAGGGACTCGATACAGAGTATCCAGTCTACGAGAATGAGGAGAGGTGGTAAGAGGTGTCTCCCACATTCTCAACATGAGATCATACAAGATCTCATGGATGGGCAAGGTAGCTGCCTCCTTAAGAGTTTTAGGATATTGTAAAATTTCCAACTCCTTTGCTCTGGGCTCTGTTTCAGGTGCCCAAGTAATGGACAGACCTCGAGCCACCTCCCTGATGAAATCCTGAAAGGACATGTCCTCTGGAGGGGAAATCCTACATATAGGGGAGGAAGGCTCCTCTGGGAGAAGAATTCCCGCATCGACAGAACTGTCAGAATCTTCAGACTCTTCTGAGGACTCGAAGTATCTTCTGTCAGGATGCTCTTGAAAAGCCCGATACGCGTACCGACCGAAGATGGTACCGGGAGTAAATCGGTACCGGGGTATCGGTACCGGAGGACATCGGATGACTGAGTGACGGCAATGTGGCCACCAAAGTCGATGCTAATCGGTACTGGTACCGGGGTCGGTGCCGGTACCGGTTGAAAAGTCTGACGCGGTTCCGAGGGCGTCAACGCCGCAAGGAGAGCCGCCAGACTGCGCTCAATAGCCAGGACTCTCTGGTCTATCGATGCCTGGGTGTCGGTACTGGAGAAGACCGCCGGTACCCCAGAGCCCCGATAATGATTTGGAAGCCGAAGCCTCCCGCCGGGGCAATTTTGCCAGTGTGAAATCCTCGAGGGCAATGCCAGAGGCATCTCGATGCTTAGAAGGAGATCTACCCTTTGAGGACCGGCTAGACTTATGTTTAGTTACCTGAGATCCACGGGAGGAAGACGAAGCCCTGGAAGACGTCGATGCCACCAAAGCTGCATCAGAGGGAAACAGGGTACTGAGCTTGGCGGCTCGGTTCTGTCGACCTCTCGGACATCATGGCAGAGGCCATACACTCAGAGATGGAATGGTCAGGACCTAAACATTTCAGACACCACTCATAGGTGTCGGTGGTGACGGAAATGGTACCGCCACACTTGATGCACTTTTTAAAACTGGAGGAGGGTTTTTCCATTATGGAAAAATATATCTTGGGCCTAAGGCCCAAAATGGCATGTGCACCTAAAAAAAAAATTGGGAAAAACTAAGGATTTTTTTTTTTTTTTTTTTAGAAAAGAAATACAGAAGTAAAGAAAAGAACCAGTGGTACCGGTAAAGCGTCGAGGAAGGCAGACGCCACCACAAAAAGAAGGAAATTTTTCTGCGGTGACAGGAACACGACCTGCTGGCTCTGCGGAAAACGAAGAACTGGAGAGAGGCAGTTGGGAAAGGCAGCACGCAGGCGCTGTGGGATGCTCCCAAAAGCTTCCTGGTTGGACGCTGGGGAGTGTTCCCACGCAGGCTCCGTTGGTACCGACATACCCATATGTGAAGACTACATTCCTGCTTGTTCCTGGAGATCATCTAGAAGTAAGGAGATCCTGGACTCTCTACAGGGAGAACTATTCAGGCAACTGGTAACAGAACCCACACATGAAGGGGCCATACTGGACTTGGTGCTTACCAATGCTGAAAGTACTTCTGATGTTATAGTGGGAGATCATTTTGCATCCAGTGATCACCACATGGTGTGGTTCAATATTAGGACTAGGGCTGTTAAAATCCATTCAAAAGCGAGGATCTTAGATTTTAGGAAAACTAACTTTGCCAAGATGGGCCAATACCTCAGGGAGTCGTTAGCGGGATGGGAACAGCTGGGGGAGGTAGAAAAACAGTGGGCAAAACTGAAAGGGGATATTTTAAGGGCAACCAATCTTTTTGTTAAAATGGTAAAGGAAAAATGAGACCGCTATGGCTTTCGAAAGAAGTAGCTGAAAGAGTGAAGAAAAAGAGGGAGGCCTTCATGAAATACAAGAGATCACAGAGAGAGGAAGACAGGCATCTATATTTGGAAAAACAGAGAAGCTAGCAAAGTAGTCTGGAAAGCAAAGATTCAAAAAGAGGAGGAAATAGTCAATGCAGTTAAATGGGGGGTTAAGACATTTTTCAGATATGTTAGTGAGAAGAGGAAGGGCAAACATGGTATTGTCAGACTCGAGGATGAAGGGGAGGAATATGTAGAAGCTGATGAGGATAAAGCAGAATTACATAATACATATTTCTGTTCTGTGTTCACAGATGAAGAACCAGAAGCAGGACCTCAGAAAACACCCACAAACAGGAACAGAAGCGAGGGGCATCTTGAACAATTTTCAGAAGACTGTGTTCGTGAGAAACTAGCTAAAAGCTTAAAGTAGACAAAGCGATGGGACCGGATGGGATACACCTGAGAATACTGAGGGAACTTGGAGACATTCTAGCAGCTCCACTGACTGACCTTTTTAATGCCTCTTTGGAGAGAGGCACATGTGGACCCTTTATACAAAAGCAGAAGTAAGGATGTGGTTGAAAACTACAGGCCGGTTAGTTTAACTTCAGTGGTGAGTAAAATTATTGGAAGCGAGGTTTCTGGAGTCCAGCGGATTACAGGATCCGAGGCAGCATGGATTCACCAGAGGCAAGTCTTGTCAGGCAAATCTGATTGATTTCTTTGACTGGGTGACTAGGGAGTTGGACCGAAGGAGAGTCCTAGATGTGGTGTATCTAGATTTCAGTAAAGCCTTGGACACCGTTCCTCACAGATGACTTATAAACAAACTGAGCACCCTAGGGATGGACCCTAAAGTTACTGCTTGGGTTAGAAATTGGTTGAGTTGGAGGTGACAAGGTGTACAGGTAAATGGAGCTCACTCTGAGGAGAAGGAGGTTACCAGTGGTGTGCCTCAGAGATCTGTCCTTGGTCTGATTCTTTTTAACATCTTTGTTAGTGATATAGCAGAAGGGCTGTCTGGTAAGGTTTGCCGCTTTGTGGATGATACCAAAATCTGTAATACAGTAGACACCCAGGAAGGTGTAGATAACATGAGGAGGGATCTAGCTAAGCTTGAAGAATGGTCTAGAATTTGGCAGCTGAGATTTAATGTTAAAAAATGTAAGGTCATGCATTTGGGCTGCAGCAATCCAAGGGAGCAATATAGTATAGGGCAGGGGTGTCAAACTCCAGTCCTGGAGGGCCACCAACCAGTCAGGTTTTCAGGGTATCCTTAATGAATATGCATGAGATATATTTGCATGCACTGCCTCCTGCATCCTGCATCCCGAAAACCAGACTGGTTTGTGGCCCTCCAGGACTGGAGTTTGACACCCCTGGTATAGGGGGTGAAGTACTTTTGCCCACTAAAGAAGAGCGGAACCTAGGCATGATTGTGTCTGATGATCTTAAAATAGCTAAACAGCTAGAAAAGGTGATGGCAAAAGCTAGAAGGATGCTTGGGTGCATAGGGAGAGGAATGGCCAGCAGAAGAAAGTCGATAAGTCTTTGGTGCAATTCTGGAGACCGCACCTTCAAAAGGATATAAACAGGCTGGAGTCCATACAGAGGGTGGCTACTAAAATGGTTAATGGTCTTCATTATAAAGCATATGAGGACAGACTTAAGGATCTTAATATGTATACCTTAGAGGAAAGGCAGGATAGAGGTGATATGACTGAGACAGCACAGTTACTTACCTGTAACAGGTGATCTCTGGGAACAGCAGGAATTAGTCCTCACATATGGGTAAGTCGGAACTGACGGAGCCCGCGCGGGAAAGCTCCCCAGCTTTTCAGATGAAAAGCTTTTGGGGCTTCCCACAGCGCATGCGCGCTGCCTTCCCGCCTTCCTTACCAGCTCTCTTCAGTTCGAGTTTATAGCTGAGACAATAGAGAGAGGAAAGGAAGGTAGATAGATAGAAGATACAACTCCTAGGGGAGGTGGGTGGGTTGTGAGGACTAATTCCTGCTGTTCCCAGAGATCACCTGTTACAGGTAAGTAACTGTGCTATCTCCAGGAACAAGCAGGAATAAGTCCTCACATATGGGGACTCCCTAGCTAAGATGCCTGGGAGATCCCCCTCCAAGGGTAAACCATCTTCGTATGGATCTCAGGCATCCATTCAGGGAAGGTGGGCAGGAGTTGCTTAAGTATGGAACAGGTGTTTGAGGACAGCCTGACCAAACAAGGCATCCCGGCGGGAGTCCTTGTCCAAACAGTAATGGGCTGTGAAGGTATGAACCGAGGCCCAAGTGGCTGCTCGACAGATCTGATCTATGGATACAGAGTGAAGATGAGCCATAGAAGTAGCCATGGCTCTCACATTGTGAGCTGTGACATGGCCTTCCAGAGAAATGTTCTTACTCTGGTAAGCAAAAGAAATACACTGAGCAATCCAATTGGAAAGTGTACGTTTGGAGACTGGAAGTCCCAAATGAGAAGGATCAAAAGCCACAAAAAGTTGGGAAGACTTTTGATGTGGCTGAGTCCTGTTGAGGTAAAAGGCGAGAGCTCTTTTACAGTCAAGAGTATGAAGGTTCCTCTCTGCACTGGATGCATGAGGAGCCGGGAAAAAAAAAGGTAGATATACCTCTTGATTAAGAAGAAAAGGCGAGACCACTTTGGGCATAAAGTGGGGATTCGTCCTAAGGACCACCTTATCATGATGAAATCTGGTATAAGGTGGATTAGCCACCAAAGCCTGCAGTTCACTGATGCGGCGAGCCGAAGTGACTGCAATAAGGAAAAGAACCTTCCAGGAAAGAAATTTCAAGGAGGTAGAGTCCAAAGGCTCAAAAGGTGGTTTCATAAGCTGACCTAGAACTAGGTTCAAATCCCATGCTACCGGCGGAGGTCGGATGGGAGGTTTAGTTAGGGTCAGGCCTCTCATGAACCTTGCAACGAGAGGATGAGAGGAGACAGGTTGTCCATTTATAGGTTTTAAGGATGCTGCAATAGCACTTAAATGGACTCGTACTGAATTCGTCTTGAGGCCTGCATTGGAAAGATGCAGGAGATAGTCTAGTAGAGAATTCAAAGGAAGTGCCAGAGGGTCAAGACCCTGTTGAGCACACCAAATGGAAAAACGTTTCCATTTGAAAGCATAGGATCGCCTGGTAGAGGGTTTCCTAGAGGCATGAAGGATATCTTTCACTGGCTGAGAAAGATTAAACTCATGAAGGCTTAAGCCTTCAGTAACCAAGCTCGGAGATGTAGGGACTTGGGGTTTGGGTGCCACAAAGTCCCTTTCTCCTGAGACAGAAGGTCTGGCGCAGCTCCCAGGTCCAGGGAGGAGCCCTGGGAGAGCTGTAGAAGTAGAGGGAACCACACTTGGCGTGGCCAGCGTGGAGCTATAAGGATCATCGACCCGTGATCCCTCTGAAGTTTGAACAGAGTCTTGGGAATCAAAGGAATGGGTGGAAAAGCATACAGGAATTCCTGACCCCAATGCAGGAGAAAGGAGTCGTTGGCCTGAGCTCCCTGACACGGAGTCCTGGAACAGAACCGGGGAAGTTTGGCATTCCACGGACTTGCAAAGAGGTCTATGTCCGGGGTCCCCCATTCCTGGAAGATTCTGTGTATCTGGTCCATATGCAGGGACCACTCGTGTGGAAGCAGAACTCGACTGAGTCTGTCTGCCCGAGAGTTTTGAACTCCTGGAAGATACACTGCCAGAAGATGAATTTGATGCTCTCTGGCGAAAGCCCATAATCTGAGAGCTTCGTTGCAAAGCGACAGAGAGCCCGTCCCTCCTTGCTTGTTGACATAGAACATGGCCACCTGATTGTCTGTCTGAACTAGGACAGTCAGGTTGGCAAGGAGGGTATGGAAGACTGTGAGGGCAAGGAAGATTGCTCGCAGTTCCAGAAGGTTGATATGAAGGGTGGTCTCTTGGGGAGACCAGGTTCCCTGAGTGGAGAGATGTTGAAGATGAGCTCCCCACCCTGTTTGGGAGGCATCTGTTGTGAGGGTTGCTTGGGGCAACGAAGGTTGGAAGGGGGTCCCCAACAACAGATTTTTGGAGGATGTCCACCACTGGAGAGACCAAAACAGACGTTTTGAGGTGAGTACCTGGTCTGACAGCAGTCCCGATGCTTGAGACCACTGGGTGGCCAATGTCCATTGAGCTGCTCTCATATGGAGACGAGCATAGGGCACCACATGAACCGTGGAGGCCATGTGGCCCAGAAGTTGCAGCATTTCTCTGGCTGACAAGTGACTTCTGGACTGAGCCTGGGAGGCCAAGCTTATTAGCCGTTGGCCTCGGACCAGAGGAAGGTAGGCCTTTGCAGTGGTGGAATCCAGATAAGCCCCTATGAATTCCAGGGACTGAGTAGGGATGAGTTGGGACTTGGGAATGTTTACCACAAGTCCCAGATATTGAAGAATACGCCTTGTGCGGTCCAAGGAAATCTGGACTTCTGACTGAGATGGAGCTCGGATGAGCCAGTCGTCCAGATATGGGAACACGAAGATTCCCATGCCTCTTAGAAATGCGGCTACGACTGCCATGCATTTTGTGAATACTCTTGGAGCAGAGGCGAGACCGAAGGGAAGTACTCTGTATTGGAAATGTTTTCCCTGGAACAGAAATCGAAGATATTTTCTGTGGGATGGATGGATGAGTATATGAGTGTACGCATCCTTGAGATCTAGAGAACAAAGCCAATCCTGACTCTGAAGGTATGGAAGGAGAATGCCCAGAGAGAGCATTTTGAATTTCTCCTTGAATAGAAACTTGTTCAATTCTCTCAGATCTAGGATAGGTCTGAAGCCCCCTGTCTTCTTTGTTATGAGAAAATAAGGGGAGTAGAACCCTAACCCCTGTTGAGGAAGAGGAACCTCCTCTATTGCCCCTTGGGCAAGGAGAGAGGAGACTTCCTGACCCAACAGGGTCAGAAGAGATGGGGGAGAACTGAATTGCCTCACCATGGTATGGGGAGGAAGGCTGGAGAAATGAAGTTTGTAGCCCTCTCTGATGATAGAGAGGGTCCATTGCTCTGATGTTATTTGCTCCCATCTGGGAGCAAAGTGAGCTAACCTTCCCGGTATGGTGAGAGGCTCTGGTTGTTCCAGAGCCAGAAATGGTAAGTTCTCTAGGGGCAAGTCAAAACCCCTGAGGGGGTTGAGCCTGCTGGGGTGTAGCAGACACTGCAGACTTTGACTTTACTTGCTTAGATTGCTGACGTTTAGCAGCAAAGCGAGGCTGAGAAGATTGTTGGCCAGTATTTGTGGAAAATCTGGTCTTCTTGTAGTACGGCCTTTTAAAAGGTTTCTTTTTGGCAGGAGTAGAAGTAGACTTAGAAAGTCTATCTAGAGTGGCATTTTCTGCGTCCATTTGAGCAGCTTTAATTTGCCAGTCCTCACCAAATAAGTTCTCTCCTGTACAGGGCAGATTCCTTAAGCCATCCATGACCCAGGGTTCTAGGTCAGAAGCCTGGAGCCAAGCAAGACATCGGGCTGCAATAGCGATTCCCGAAGCCCTGCCAGCAACCTCAAAGGAATCAAAGGCTGCCCTGTTGGAAAACTTGGAGACCTCGGAAAGTTGTGTCACCAGAGTAGTGAAGTCCTCCTTTTTATCCTCAGGGATAAAGGGGGCTAAATGCCGTACCTTTAGGGCAAGTTCTCTGAGAAACATGCCCATATAAAGGCTGTAAGAATTGATCCTGGCTATAAGCATACTAGCCTGAAAGATCTTTCTACCAAAAGAGTCGAGGGTCTTACATTCTCGCCCTGGAGGGGTAGAGGAATGCCTTTTAGGACTCTTTATCTTCTTCATAGCAGACTTCACCACAATGGAGTGGTGAGGCAGCTGAGTCTTTTGAAACCCAGGAGAAGGAGGGACCCGGTACATGGTGTCCAACCTACGGGAATGAGGAGACAGGGTTAGAGGAGTCTCCCACAAATCCATCAAGTGTTCTTGAAGGATTTCATGGATAGGCAGAGTAACTGCCTCTTTAGGAGGTTTAGAGTATCCTAAAATATCCAATTTTTTTGATCTGGGTTCCTTTTCAGCAGATGTAGCAATAGAAAGTGCTTTAGCTACATCAACAATGAAATCCTCTGGAGGAGACATCCTCCTCTTTAGAGAAGAGGGCTCCTCAGGAAGATCAAACTCAGCAGAGTCATCAGAGGAATTGAACTCATCAGAAGAATCTGAGTATTCTCTCTGTGCTTGCAATGCACGATACGCGTACCGATCGATATCGACATCGGGTGTATCGGGCATGGGATTGGTATCGGGCAAAAGCCTGAATCCAGCAAGCGGAACCGATCGACGCTTGGAAGTCGATGGTCTCGGTTCCGGTGTGGATACTGGAACCAGGGTCGGTACCGATGGAATCGGTACCGAGGGCGTCGCAGCCTTAATGAAAGCCAAAACGGCCTGCTGCATGGTCTGGACAGTATTGCCCATGGACGCCACTGCTGCCTGGATGTCGGTACCGGTATCGAACGGTACCCCAGAGCAGTCTAACAGGTGATCAGTCGAGGCCGTGCCATCGATGTCAACCTGTAACCCCATAGGTGATGCTTTGGAGGCCGGAGCCTCCCGCCGGGGTTTTTTGGTCTGGGCAGAATCCTCGAACTCAAGATTGAGAGCCTCTCGATCTTTTGAAAGAGATTTGCTTTTAGAGGATTTGCCCACAGAAAGTTTGGTTACCTGAGATCCATCCGGAGAGGAAGACCTGGATGACTGTGATGCTGGATTATCTGAAGCAAACAGCACATGGAACTTGTTGGCCCGGTTCTGCATACCACGTTTAGACATCTGGGAGCAGAATGGGCAGTCCGGTATGGAGTGGTCAGGTCCTAAACATTTAAGACACCATTCATGGGTGTCTGTGAGAGAAATAACAGCATTGCACTTGGTACACTTTTTAAAACCAGGAGCTGGTTTCTCCATGAGGAGAAATTGTGTAGGCCTGAAGGCCTAACAAAAGTTACCAAGCTGTGCTGAGAAAATAAAAAAAGAAAGAAAGAGAGACCGGCAGTACCGGTTTTGGTATGGGGAAGGCAGGTACGCGGTCAAAAGAAACAAATTAAAATAACAATTTCTTCAGCGGTGACAGGAACATGACCTGCTGGCTCCGCGGAAAAAGAGAAACTGAAGAGAGCTGGTAAGGAAGGCGGGAAGGCAGCGCGCATGCACTGTGGGAAGCCCCAAAAGCTTTTCATCTGAAAAGCTGGGGAGCTTTCCCGCGCGGGCTCCGTCGGTTCCGACTTACCCATATGTGAGGACTTATTCCTGCTTGTTCCTGGAGATGTTTAAATACCTCCGTGGCATAAATGCACAGGAGGAGAGCCTCTTTCAATTGAAATCAAGCTCTGGTATGAGGGGACATGAAATGAGGGTGAAAGGAGAGATTCAGGAGTGATATGTGGAAATATCTCTTTACAGAAAGAGTGGTGGATCCGTGGAATAGTCTCCCAGTGGAGGTGGTAGAGATGAGGACAGTAACTGAATTCAAAGAAGCATGGGACAAACACAGAGGATCTCTAAAGAAAAAAAGGCGAATATTGTAGTGGTTGATATGGAAGGACAGACTCAATAAGCCATGTGGTCTTTTTCTGTCGTCATGTTTCTATATCCAGGCGCAAGTCATTCCATAAAGTAGGTACTGTCACGCTAAAGCAGGATTTACATGTATACTCTAATCAGACAGTCGAGTGTCATGGAAAAACAAGCAAATCGTGCTGAATGGAGCAGAGAGTGTGCTGAGGAACATACGAGATTAGAAGATCAGCTAGGAAGAGGGAGACCAGAAAAGTAAATCTGATGTGTAAAAATAAGCACTTTGAATAGAATCCTATACATTAGCGGGAGCCAGAGTTTCTCACAGAGAAGATACTTCTTCGTGCCGGAGAGAAGTCTAACTGATGTATTTTGGATTGTGTGTAATCTTTGCAAGTGTCTTTGTGTTAGGCCTCTGTACAAAGCATTACAGTAACCAAAGCATTACAGTAACCAATGCAAGAATAACAGCGTACAAAGATTCCCCATCTAGTCATAACCTAACTGCCCATATTTAGTTTAACATAAAGAAGGATTTTTGTACGATATTAGTGATTTGTGCATCAAAGTTGAGTTTATCAAGAATGACTCAAATAATCTTAATGGAATCTTTCATAGATCTGTGCTGGATCCGCTGCTTTTTGACATATTCATAAATGACCTGGAAAATGGAATAACGAGTGAGGTTATCAAATTTGCAGATGACACAAAACTATTTAAAGTTGTTAAAACCCAAGAGGACTATGAAAAATTGCAAGAGGATCTTGATAAATTGGAAGACTGGGCATCAAAATGGCAGATGAAATTTAATGTGGACAAGTGCAAGGTTATGCACCTAGGGAAGAAAAACCCAAACTATGGTTACACGATGCAAGGTTCCACATTAGGAGCCACCACCCAGGAAAAAGATTTAGGCGTCATTGTGGATACCATGTTAAAACCCTCGGCCCAGTGTGCAGCGGCGGCCAAAAGAGCAAATAGAATGCTAGGTATGATAAGGAAAGGAATGGAAAATAAAACAAAAGATATTATAATGCCTCTATATCGTTCCATGGTGAGACCGCACCTTGAATATTGTGTGCAATTCTGGTCGCCGTATCTTAAAAAGGATATAGCGATTTTAGAAAAGGTACAGAGAAGAGCCACCAAAATGGTAAAGGGGATGGAAGGATACTCCTATGAGGAAAGGCTAAAAAGGTTAGGGCTCTTTAACCTGGAAAAGAGACGGCTGAGGGGAGATATGATAGAAGTCTATAAATTAATGAACGGAGTGGAATGGGTAAACGTAGATCAATTGTTTACCTTATCAGAATACAGAAAAACTAGGGGACTGCAATGAAGCTATAGGGTAAACTATTTAAGACTAATAAAAGAAAATATTTTTTCACTCAACGTGTAATCAAACTCTGGAATTTGTTACCGGAGGATGTAGTAAAGGCTGTTAGTGTAGCTGGGTTTAAAAAAGGTTTGGACAAGTTCCTGGAGGAAAGTTCCATAAACCATTATTAAGAAGTGACCGAAAATATCAATGCTTGACCCAGTACAAGCATTGTGGAACTTGTGTCTCTTGGGGAAAAACTGCTAGGTACATATGACCTAGATTGGCCACTGTTGGAAACAGAATACTGGGCTTGATGAACCTTGGTCTGACCCAGTATGGCATATCTTATGTTCTTATGTTCTTAAGGTGGAAAGCCAGCAATAGTTGGGATTATTTGAAGGGGGAGTCAATCACCAAGAAAATGATTGGTTCAAATTTGCCTAGGATCAGTTTTAAACCATTATCACAGAACCATCTGACACTTTTATTCAGTTTAGCTGAGCTATCTGAAATGGTCTTGGGAGAGATTGAATGTAAGGGGGCAGGGGCGGCCCAAGGGGGGTGTGGGGCCATGTGCGGAGACTCGGTGCGGGGCCTCATTTGCATAAGGGACCTCATTTGCATAACTATTTGCATAATGTTACCATATACTAACTTTTAGTAAACATGCCTCTTAATGAGTGTATGGATAAAGACAGACAAAGATTTCTACATTACTATAATCCAGTGCCAACCGCCAGACACATTAGGAACTACTACAAACACTGCCCATTTAGAACCCATAGCAAACCCGCCGTATCCTAACAGCACTACCAGGACTCACAAAGCACCATACCCTACCTATCAAAAGGAAACATCCAAATATTAAACCAATACATTTCAGAGAACAACAATACATGACCTACTGGGGAAAGAGAACAAGTGGCAATGTCAAATAGGAATTATATAAACCGAACACCTCAGCTCAGTTACATATGCAGAACATAGACCATCACCAAACAAGTAATCACAATTTAGAAACAGGAAGACAATAATTAAACTGGGAATCCCAAAAGCCAAACTTGGAATGTACAACACTGTAGAAATAAAACTATACATTAATTTGCTCTTGTACTTAACAAAGCGCAGACGTTAATGATGCACATTTACCAGAGCTGACATATTCTAATTAATAAATTCAAAATAAAGAGATAATTTTTCTACCTTTTGTGCATTTTTTTCAGCTGCAATTGCTCCAGCCACTTTCTTCTGGTTTCTTCGTGTCTTCTGCTAACTCTCCATCGTCTGCTGTCCATTTGTCCTTTCTTCTCTCTTCTAGTTTTTTTCCATTCTCTCTCTACATCTGCTTTAACATACTAATCTTTCTCCTTTTGCTCTTTCCTCATTCCTATTTCATCCACTCAAATGTTACCCCTCCATCCTCAATCCCAACTTACTCTCCCAATACCCGGCCAATTGTAGATTTTTTATCCCTCCCACACAAAATATTTTTCCCCTCTCCATTTTACTCTTCCAGCCCCATCCCATTCTAATCCTCCCCCAACATCAGCTCCCTTCTAATTCCAGCCTCACCCAGCATCCATTCCCTTCTAGTCCCTGCATCAGTCCATTTCCAGTCCTAGCCCCCCATCAGCCCATTTCCAGTCCTAGCAACCCCCCAACCCAATACCAGTCCTAGCCCCCCCATCAACCCACTTCCAGTCCTAACCCCCATCACCCCATTTTCAGTTTAAGCCCCCCCATAACCCATTACCAGTCCTAACCCCCCCCATCAGACCACTTCCAGTCAGCCCCCCATAGCCCATTGCCAGTCCTAACTCCCCCCCCATCAGCCCACAGCCCATTACCAGTCCTAACCCCATCAGCCCACCTCCAGTGTTAACCCCCCATCAGCCCATTTCCAGTCCTATCCCCCCCATAGCCCATTACCAGTCCTAACCCCCCCCCCTACTTTGCACTGAGTATTACCTGTCCTAAACCCATCAGCCCATCTCCAGTCTTAACCCCCCCATCAGCCCATTTCCAGTCCTAGCCCCTCATAGCCCATTACCAGTCCTAACCCCCCCCAACAGCCCACCTCAAGTCCTAACCCCTCCCCATCAGCCCATTTCCTGTCCTAGCCCCCCAGAGCCCATTACCAGTCCTAACCCCCCCCCCCACCAGCCCATTACCAGTCCAAACCCCATCAGCCCACCTCCATTTTTAACCCCCCCAGCCCATTTCCCGTCCTAGCCCCCCCCCCCCCCCAGCCCATTACCAGTCCTAACCCCCCCCCCAATCGGCTCAAGTAAAATTAAAAAAAAAAAAGCTGGCTGCTACCGCTGCCGCCGCAGCAGCGGCAGAATGGAGTGTCCCGCGGGGCCCCCTCTGCCCGGCTGAGTCCGTCCCTCCCTCCCTCTGCGACGGCTGAGCCCCTCTGTGCCGGCTTTCAGATTCACGAAGGGAGAGTGTCTCCCTCGCGTCTCTGTTAAGCCTGCAGGGGCAGATGGGAAATTTCCCATCAGCCCCTGCGGGCTTAACAGAGACGCGAAGGGAGACACTCTCCCTTCGCGAATCGGCTCAGCCGTCGCAGAGGGAGGGACTCAGCCGGGCAGAGGGGGCCCCGCGGGACACTCCATTCTGCTGCTGCTGCGGTGGCAGCAGCAGCGGTAGCAGCCAGCTTTTTTATTTATTTATTTATTTAATTTTGAAAAAAAATCAGAATGTTCTTTGCGCGGGGCCCCCTGAAACGCGGGGCCCTGTGCAAAAAACATTCTTGCTCAATGGACGGGCCGGCCCTGTAAGGGGGATTAACAAACTGTATGTCATCTGTATATATGACAAAGGTTAGATCTAGCAAATGGATCAGTGATGCCAACAGAGCAAGAAAAATGTTGAATAAAATTGGGCCTAAAAGAGAGCCTTGTGGGACACCAATCAAATCTGGATTGGGGCCGCAGCAGTATGAGACCAATGACCACAAAATGAGTGCCATTCTAAGTAAGAATGGAACCATCTGAGAGCTGTTCCTCTAATGGAGAGGCCAGAAAGAGTAGTTACTCACCTGTAACAGGTGTTCTCCAGGAGCAGCAGGAATCAGTCCTCACATATGGGTGTCATCGGCACCGATGAAGCCCCAGCGGAGCATTTCCCCAGCTTTCTATGAAAGCCTTTGGGAATGCAGGCACGCATGCGTGGTTCCTTTCCTGCCTAAAGGTGCCATCTTACCTCAGTCAAATGACATAGCTAAGAACAGCACACAAAAATGAAAAATAAACTATGTACAACTGCAACTCCAAGGGGAGGAGGGAAGGTTGTGAGGACTGGTTTCTGCTGCTCCTGGAGAACACCTGTTACAGGTGAGTAACTACTCTTTCTCCAGGACCAAGCAGGAAGTCAGTCCTCACATATGGGTGACTCCCCAGCTCTGGGCTACCAAGGAACCCAGGCTGAACAAGAGAACTCCCTCTAGTCTCAGCAGCAAAGAAAGGCTTTTCAAGGACACAACCTCCACCGGTAGCCCAACAGAGGGCAGGAGGGCAGGAGTTGCCTAAACCTCAAAGAGACTCCGGAGTACTGCCTGGCCAAAAGCACTGTCCCTACGGGACTCCCTCTCCAGGCAGTAATGGGCTGCAAAAGTCTGGCTTGAAGACCAAGTTGCAGCCCTGCAGATGTCTACGAAGGGCACAGAGCGGAGATGAGCCACTGAGGCAGCCATTGCCCTGACACGATGGGCCCTGACCCTACCCTGCAAAGGAAGGTCAGCTGCCTTGTAAGCCCAGGTGATACAGTCAGCCACCCAGATGGACAAGGTACACTTGGACACAGCCAACCCCAACTTATTGGGGTCAAAGGATACGAGTAGCCCTTCTATGCCCCTGCGTACGGTCAAGGTAGAAGGATAAGGCCCTCCTACAGTCCAGGGTATGCAGGACTGCTTCAGCCTGGCTTGCATGAGGCATAGGGAAGAACGTTGGAAGAAACACCTCCTGATTGAGGTGGAAAGAGGTGACAACCTTAGGGAGGAACTTTGGATGAGTCCTGAGGACTACCCTGTTCTATAAATCCTGGTGTAAGGCCTGTCACAGACCAGGGCTTGAAGCTCACTTACTCGCCTAGCCGAGGTAAGGGCTATTAGGAAGAGTGTCTTCCAGGAGAGGAAGCGTAGTGGACAAGTAGCCATCGGCTCAAAAGGTGGGCGAGTCAGTTGCTGCAAGACCACATTCAGCTCCCACTCAGGGGCAGGAGGACGGATGGGAGGCTAGAGCAAAAGCAAGCCCCTGAGAAAGCGGGACACCAAGGGGTGACCAGATAGAGACTGCCCCTCCACCAATGAGTGGTGAGCTGCTAGAGCTGAGAGGTGGACCCGAACAGAATTGGACTTAAGTCCCTGATTGGATAAGTGCAGTAAGTACTGAAGCACTATTGGCGCAGTACAGGAGAAAGGATCCTCTGTACGTAGGTGACACCACACAGAAAACCTCTTCCACTTGAGAGCATAGGTTTTCCTAGTGGACTGTTTCCTAGAGGCTAGGACAACCTCCTCAACTTCCTGAGGTAGGCCCCAGGGAGCCAAAACTACCCTTGCAGCCTCCAGGCCATCAAATTGAGAGACTTGAGATTGGGGTGCAGAAGGGAACCCTGGTCCTGTGTGAGAAGGTCAGGTTGCAACCCCAGAGGCAGTGGAGGATCCACCGCCAGTTGAAGCAGAAGAGGAAACCAAGGCTGTCTCGGCCACCTGGGAGCTACCAGCAGGACCAAGGCTTTGTCCTGAAGAATCTTGAACAGGGTTCGGGCTACCAAAGGGCGTGGGAGGAAACGCATAGAGGAGGCCCTGAGACCAAGATATCAGAAAAGCATCCGCTGCTATTCGCAGAGGATGTGGTTGCCTGGAGCAGAACTTTGGCAGTTGCTTGTTCATTGGGCTGGCAAAAAGATCCATCAAAGGGAGACCCCATTTGAGAAAGATCTTCTGAACTACCAAAGGATGCAGCTGCCACTCGTGGGGCTGCAGAATCCTGCTTAACCTGTCTGCCAGGTAGTTGTCCTGGCCTGGAAGGTACACAGCCTTGAGGAGCATGTTGTGCTTGAGGGCAAAAGAACACAGGTCCTGGGCCCGGTTCCGCCCTGTTTGTTCACATAAAACATGGCAACTTGGTTGTCTGTCTGGATCAGGACAGACTGGTGAGTCAGGGTAGGAGTGAAAGCTTTGAGTGCTAAGTGAATAGCTCTGAGTTCGAGGAGATTGATCTGCTGTGCAGCTTCCCAGGGAGACCAGAGGCCCTGGGTGCACTTGCCCAGACAATGCGCTCCCCAGCCTTGCAGGGAGGCATCTGTTGTTAGCACCACTGTGTAACCTGGAATCTGAAAGGGCACCCCTTTCAGCAGATTGGGTGGGTGTAGCCACCAGTTGAGGGAATTCAGAAATGGTCTGGACCCTCTTATTCTGTCGCTGAGGCTGCCTGTGGCCTGTGACCACTGAGTTCGAAGACACCACTGTGCAGGCCTCATATGGAGCCTGCCATTGGGGGTCACATGTACTGTCGAAGCCATGTGGCCTAGAAGCTTCAGGCAGAGTCTGGCGGAGACCAGGGACCTGCTGAGAAACTGACTTGCCAAGGCCATCAACCTTCGGGCTCTGTTTTCTGGCAAGAATGCCTTTGCCAGGAGAGAGTCCAACCTTGCCCCTATGAACTCCAAGTTCTGGGAAGGGAGCAAAGTGGACTTTGCAAAGTTTATGACAAACCCCAGACGTTGTAGAAAAGCAATGGTCCTGAGGGTGGCTTGATTGGCCTCCTGACCTGTCTGACCCCTGATGAGCCAGTCGTCCAGATAGGGGAAGACAAAGATGCCCTGATTTCTCAGGTAGGCCGCCACCACTGCTAAGCACTTTGTAAAGACTCTGGGGGCGGAGGTGAGGCCGAAAGGCAGCACTCTGTACTGATAATGGTTTCCTCCCACAATGAACCTTAGGTACTTTCTGTGGTCTGGATGAATGAGGATGTGAGTGTACGCATCCTTTAGATCTAAAGAGCATAGCCAATCTCCCTGCTGGAGGTAGGGCAGAAGGGTTCCAAGAGTAAGCATCTTGAACTTTTCTTTCACTAGGAACTTGTTGAGGTTCCTGAGGTCCAGAATGGGACGAAGGCCACCGGTCCTTTTGGGCACCAGGAAATACCTAAGAACATAAGATATGCCATACTGGGTCAGACCAAGGTCCATCAAGCCCAGTATTCTGTTTCCAACAGTGGCCAATCTAGGTCATATGTACCTAGCAGTTTCCCCAAGAGACACAAGTTCCACAATGCTTGTACTGGGTCAAGCATTGATATCTTCGGTCACTTCTTAATAATGGTTTATGGACCTTTCCTCCAGGAACTTGTCCAAACCTTTTTTAAACCCAGCTACACTAACAGCCTTTACTACATCCTCCGGTAACAAATTCCAGAGTTTGATTACATGTTGAGTGAAAAAATATTTTCTTTTATTAGTCTTAAATAGTTTACCCTGTAGCTTCATTGCATGTCCCCTAGTCTTTCTATATTCTGATAAGGTAAACAATCGATCTACGTTTACCCGTTCCACTCCGTTCATTAATTTATAGACTTCTATCATATCTCCCCTCAGCCGTCTCTTTTCCAGGTTAAAGAGCCCTAACCTTTTTAGCCTTTCTTCATAGGAGTATCCTTCCATCCCCTTTACCATTTTGGTGGCTCTTCTCTGTACCTTTTCTAAAATCGCTATATCCTTTTTAAGATACGGCGACCAGAATTGCACACAGTATTCAAGGTGTGGTCTCACCATGGAACGATATAGAGGCATTATAATATCTTTTGTTTTATTTTCCATTCTTTTCCTTATCATACCTAGCACTCTATTTGCTCTCTTGGCCGCCGCTGCACACTGGGCCGAGGGTTTTAACATGGTATCCACAATGACGCCTAAATCTTTTTCCTGGGTGGTGGTTCCTAATGTGGAACCTTGCATCGTGTAACCATAGTTTGGGTTGTTCTTCCCTAGGTGCATAACCTTGCACTTGTCCACATTAAATTTCATCTGCCATTTTGATGCCCAGTCTTCCAATTTATCAAGATCCTCTTGCAATTTTTCACAATCCTCTTGGGTTTTAACAACTTTAAATAGTTTTGTGTCATCTGCAAATTTGATAACCTCACTCGTTATTCCACTTTCCAGGTCATTTATGAATATATCAAAAAGCAGCAGACCCAGCACAGATCCCTGGGGTACACCACTATTCACCTTTCTCCATTGGGAAAATTGGCCATTTAGCCCTACCCTCTGCTTTCTATCTTTTAACCAGTTCCTGATCCACAATAGTACACTGCCTCCTATCCCAGGACTCTTTAGTTTTGCCAAAAGTCTCTGATGAGGGACCTTGTCAAAGGCTTTCTGAAAGTCCAGATACACAATATCAACCGACTCACCTTTGTCCACCTGTTTATTCACTCCTTCAAAAAAACATAACAGATTAGTAAGACAAGATCTTCCTTGTCTAAAGCCATGTTGGCTGTCTCCCATTAGGTTGTGACTATCTACATGCTGAGTAATTTTATTCTTTATGATGGTTTCTACCATTTTTCCCGGTACTGACGTCAGGCTCACCAGTCTGTAGTTTCCCGGATCACCCCTGGAACCCTTTTTAAAAATTGATGTTACATTGGCGATCCTCCAATCTTCAGGTATTAGAGATGATTTTAATGATAGTTCACAGATTACTGATAGCAGTTCTGCAATCTCATATTTCAGCTCTTTCAACACCCTTGGATGTATACCATCTGGCCCAGGTGATTTGCTACTCTTCAGTTTATCTAATAGTTGTAAGACATCTTCCCGATGTATCGATATTTCCTTCAATTCTTCCGCACCTTTAAATACCAATTAAGTCATGGGTAACATTCCTACATCTTCCTCAGTAAAGACCGAAGCAAAGAATTCATTCAGTCTCTCCGCTATCGCCTTGTCGCCTCTTAGTGCTCCTTTAACCCCTTTATCATCTAATGGACCAACTGACTCTCTCACAGGTTTTTTGCTACGAATGTACTTGAAAAGGTCTTTATTTTGCGTTTTTGCTTCCGCAGCAAGCTTCTTTTCAAATTCTCTCTTTGCCTGCCTTATCAATGCCTTGCATTTGACTTGCCAGTGCTTGTGCTGTTTCCAGGTTTCGTCGTTTGGTTCTTTTTTCCATTTCCTGAAAGATGCTTTTTTGGCAACAACAGCCTCTCTGACCTCACCTTTAAACCATGCTGGCAGTTTTTTGGACTTCCTTCCACTTTTCTTAAAGCGTGGAATACAGCTTGTCTGGGCTTCCAAGATAGTATTTTTCAACAACACCCAAGCTTGATGTACGTCTTTAACCTTCACAACTGCTCCTTTTAGTTTTTTCTTAACTGTTTTCCTCATTTTATCATAGTCTCCCTTTCGAAAGTTAAAAGGTAGTACTGTGGATTTCCTTACTATCCCTCCTCCACTAATTAAATCAAAGGCGATCATGCTATGATCACTATTGCCAAGTGGCCCCAACACCCTTATCTCTTGCACTAGATCTGGTGTTCCACTAAGGACTAGGTCTAATATGGCTTCCCCTCTGATCGGTTCATGAACCAGCTGCTCCAAGAAGCAGTCATTTATTTCATCTAGGAACTTTATCTCCCTAGCATGTCCTGACGTGACACTGACCCAGTCGATACCGGGGGTAATTGAAATCACCCATTATTATTACTGCGCTGTAACTTTTGTTAGCTTCCTTGATTTCTTTGAGCATTTCATCATCCATTTGGTCATTCTGGCCAGGTGCTCGATAGTACACCTCCACTGCCATTGCCTTCCCCCTTTTATATGGAATTTCAATCCATATAGATTCTACAGCAGATTTTGTTTCCTGCAAAACTTTAATCCTTTCTGAGTCAATGCCCTCTCTAACATAGAGCGCAACCCCTCCACCAATTTGATCAGCTCTATCATTACGATATAGTTTGTACCCAGGTATCACAGTGTCCCACTGGTTGTCCTCCTTCCACCATGTCTCTGATATTCCAATCATATCTAACCTTTCATTTAGTGCTTGTCGTGCCCTCGCCCCGCCTAGGCGGTTGCCTGACAAGGAAAGGGGCGAATGTTCCTTTCAATTGTACTCCAGGGCAAAGGCCTCTGGGAGTTGTAGTTAAATTGTAGTTGTAAAAAAATGCTGAGCCGAGGGTTGAAAGCAAACACAGGAATTTTATTCACCTCCCGTAATAAACAGGAACTTCTTAATGAAGCTTGGCTTTTCACGTGTAAAGACTTTTTGCAGGAAAATAAAAGATAACAATGGCTCTTGCTTACTTCAACAAGGCACATGTGGTTTCTTCAAAAGTAAAGCTTCAATTCACATTGCTTAACTGAAACTTAAATGTCCATTGAAACCTTCAATGCTACAAAACTCAAGCAATAAACTTTCCTTCTTAGCTTATTTCTTCAGGGGTTTTAATTAGCTTCCTAGAGACTTCAGGGAGTCCTCCTTAATAAGTCTCTTTTCAAGCAGCAGCCACGCTAATTAAAACTTCCTGGCTTCTTAGCATAACATGCACAGCAAACACATGGATATTTCTTCAAGGTTAGAATTTTCCAAACATTCTTACTTTACTGCTATGGACAAATCACACTCCATTTCTATCTCAGGCTGACTCAAGACAGTATCATTCCCTCCCAGTTCCATTGATTCACATTCTGAACACGATGGATCTGTGACGTCGTTGTAAAACAGCTGTTCCCCTCGAGACCTCTCTCGGTACACAGAGCTGTTATTACCACAAGCTACTTCCTGGTCCTTTAACAGACCTTTTAAAAGCTTTAAAACATTCAGCCCTTGTTTGTTAAGAGGATTTCTTACCAGCCCTTCCTGGGTTGTTGAACCACCTGCAGGCTTCCTGTAACCCTGGGTCTGGTTTGAATGTTGGAGCTGCCTTTGGGGATATCCTTCCCTCAAACTGCCATCTGGGAACCTTTCCTGAGAGCTTTGGCTATAATCCTTTTGAGCAATACCTTTGGAGATTCTTTTCAGCAGTGCTTCACTGCCACTCCCCTGGCCATGCTGGTTCCTGGATGAGTTAGCCTTCACGTCAATCTCCCTCCTGCAAGAGTGAAACTCTTGCTCAGACTGAGGTTCCTGCTCAGACTCCGCCTCTGAATCAGACTCAGCTCTCCTCCTCTCGTGCCTTCCTGTTACTCTTTCTGCTGTCTTGTTCCTGTTTCCTGTTCTCGCTGTTAATCTTGCTGCTCCCTCTTTCCCTGTTCTCTGGGGCTTATATGAGTGGGTCTGACCTGTATCTTTCCACCCCGCCCCCAGCTGTCCTGCATTACCACCCTCAGTTACCATGGAGCTGGGGCGTGGCTTTTGGACAACAACTTTTGACAGGTTTCTTTCAACGTTAGCTGCACTTTTAAAGTGATCATTTCTTGCATTTTCCTTCTGACTATGGGAAACTGCATGCGCTTTCTCTATCTCCCTAGGCACCTGGCTGGCTTCGCCACCACATGCTATATATTCTAACTCTCCCATCTTATTCTTTAGACTTCTAGCATTTGCATACAAGCATTTTAGAGAATGTATTTTATTCATGTTAATTTGGCTATTGTTAGACATGGGTAAATTGGGATCTTTAAGCTCTGCCTGCTCCATACTTGAGGGCATTTGGGCTACTTTACTCTTTTGTGGAACCTCTCTGCTTTTGGTAGTATCCTTCAAGGATACATTCTTCCGAACCATCCGCTCTTGGGCGACTGTCGGCTTTCCCCTAATATCTAGTTTAAAAGCTGCTCTCTCTCCTTTTTAAAGGTTAATGCCAGCAGCCTGCTTCCATCCCGGTTAAGGTGAAGCCCATCCCTTCGGAAGAGCCCCTCCTTTCCCCAGAATGTTCCCCAGTTCCTAACAAATCCAAAACCCTCATCTCTGCACCATTGTCTCATCCACGCATTGAGACTCCGGAGCTCTGCCTGCCTTTTGGGTCCTGCGCGTGGAACAGGAAGCATTTCGGAGAATGCTACCCTGGAAGTTCTGGATTTCAACTTCCTACCTAAAAGCCTAAATTTTGCCTCCAGAACCTCCCTACCACATTTTCCTATGTCATTGGTACCGACATGTACCAAGACAGCAGACTCCTCCCCAGCACTATCTAAGACCTTATCTAGGTGGCACGTGAGGTCCGCTACCTTCGCACCAGGCAGGCATGTTACCAGGCGATCCTCGCATCCACCAGCCACCCAGCTATCTACATGCCTAATGATCGAATCACCAACTATAACGGCTGTCCTAACCCTTCCCTCATGGGCCTGGAGTAGAATCCGTGACCTTGCAAGTGGGGAGGCACAGGCTCCACCACCCTGTCCACCAACAGACCCTGAAGCTCCTGACGGAGAAGGTCTGTGTGCAGAGGAGGCCTTGGAGGGTCCCCTGGAAAGTATGGGGGTGGCAGTTGATGGAAATGGAGGGCATATCCCTTGTGGATTATCTCCAGCACCCAACTGTCCCCGGTGATAAGGGGCCACTGGTGGGCAAAGAGGGCGAGACGACCTCTTGTGCAGGGTTGGGAGAGCAGTGGAGAAAAGGCTATGTTCAAGGAGTCAAAAGCCCCCACCCTGCTGAGTGGTAGCAGGGGCCTGAGGCTTGGGGGGTCCTCTGCCTACGGGGCCCATTACCCTGGCCCTTGGCTTGCTGACCCTGGGGGGCAGCTTGGGCAGCCTGATATTGTGGGTACTGTTTGTAGGCAGTGCCCTTCCTCGGGTAAAAGGGCTTTTTACCCGAGCCCTTCTTTTTATGAGAAGGGGCAGAGGTCTTCCTCGACAGCCTTGTCCGAGTGAGGTGCTCGGTCTCGAGCTGAGCAGCCTTCTCGGTCATGGGCTTGCCAAAAAGGTTTTCACCTCGGCAAGGGACATCGACCAACTTGTCCTGAACCCATGGCTCGAGGTCCGATGACTGTAGCCATGCCTGGCGTCGAGCCGCAATGCCGGTTGCCGCAACTCGGGCCGAAGCCTTGAAGCCATCGTAGGCGGCGCGGGACATGAACTTCGAGCAGTCCCGAATCCCCGAGGACAAGGACTTAAATCTCTGCAAGGGTTCCCCGGAGAGACCAGCAGAGAACCCGGCCAACTCCTTGGCCAGATCCCGCAAGTACATGCCTATGTACAGCTGGTAAGACTGGACACGGCAAGCAAGCATCGAGCCCTGAAAGCACTTTCTACCGACGCCATCGAGGTTTCGGGACTCCCTGCCAGGAGGCACCGCGGAGTGCATCTTCTGGCTCTTCAGACGATGCATGGCCGATTCCACAACCATGGAATGGTGTGGTAGCTGTGCCTTTTGAAAGTCAGGGCTCTTCCGGAGCCGATAGATCGAATCAACTCGCTTGCTAAGAACCGGCACCGAGGCCGGTGCCTCCCACATATGGAAGAGGAGCCGTTCCAGCATCGGAGGAACCAGGACAGTAAAGGCCTCCTTCGGAGGAGAGTCATACTGCAGCGCCTCAAGCTCTTCAGCTCGAGGCTCTTCCTCGGGGTCCGCCGGAATAGCCAAGGCAGTGGCCATATCCCGGACGAACTCCGAGAACCGGGTGTCCTCCGGGGGGGACCTACTCCGGGGCTCAGACTGCAGTGAGTCCGAAGGGACGCACCGAGTCTTGAAGGTATCAGGAGACTCCTTGTCCTCCGTCTCCCAAGCCGACTCGTCTGAGGAAGAGTCGGGGTCCGACCCCGTGGGGCCCTGGAGAACCTGCCCCGACGCCCTCGGTCCGAAATGGGAGGTCGAGGGAGACTGCGACCGAGGTCGACTCCGAGCCACGATGGACTCGAGTATCGGCTCGGTCTCCGGGGTCGACTTCGACGTCGATGTCCTGGAGGTCGGGGCAGATGCGCCAGACAGGCTGGCCATCAGTGCCCGCTGCTGCTCCATGAAGGCAGACATTCTGCTCTCCAAGGCTGTCATCCTGAGACTCAGCTCGGGAGACGCAGCAGCCACCGACTCGAGCCCCGGCAGCGCCGGGCCCAACGTCGGCTCCCTGGGAGGAGAGTCCATGAGGACTACGGGGCTTACGTGTCCAGCAGACTCCGGCTCCACACGAGGAACTTTGGCAGGCTTCTCCGGTTCCACGGCCCCGGGGCGATGGTCCGGGGTCTTAGACCTGGCCCTCGAGGAGCCAGGGACCTCCTCTGATGCCCTCGCGAGCCATTTCTTCCTCTTGCATTCCCGGTCGGGGGACCCCCTGTCCGAGGAGCTTCGACGGCGCTCGGGATCGGAATCCCGAGATGTCGAGGCCTCAGACGAGGTCCGGGCCCAGCCAGAGGCTGAGTCCGAGAAAAGCCTTTCCTTTTGCTGCTGGCGACTTCGTAGTGCCTTGGAAGACATTTTCCCCACAGGCCCTGCATGACTTAGGATCGTGGTTGGGGCCGAGGCACCGAAGGCAGCAGTCGTGTGTGTAGGTGAGAGACATTAGTTTCTTACACCGATCACACTTCTTAAAACCGCTGGAAGCCATCGGGGAAAAAAAAAAAAAAAAAAAGAGTCCCCGCGAGGTCAAAAGACCGGCCTTCCAGGGAAAAAGAGTAAAAAGGGTGCGAACGCCAGCCACGAAGGGCAAAAACCGAAAAAGAAGAAATCGGGCTCGATACCGGTGTACCGAACCCGGCGAGAGGGGAACCGGCGTCGAACCGGTAGAAAAAGAGCAAACATCACTGAAAAATCTAATTTTAACTGGGAAAACTGGACACACGTCCGGTGGGCTTCACGGAAAAAAAAAAGAGACCGAGGTAAGATGGCACCTTTAGGCGGGAAGGGAACCGCGCATGCATGCCTGCATTCCCAAAGGCTTTCATAGAAAGCTGGGGAAATGCTCCGCTGGGGCTTCATCGGCGCCGATGACACCCCATATGTGAGAACTGACTTCCTGCTTGGTCCTGGAGAAAATGTTGGAGGAGTAAAGAGTGATTGACAATGCATCAGATAAATCAAGCAAAATAAGGAGGAGAACATCTCTACCAGCATCAAGGTTTATTTTGACAAAATCTAGAAGACCAAGGGGGGGATCTCTCAATTGAATGATGCAAGTCTATTTGTCTTGGATAAAAGAAACCTAGAAATACAACAGCAGAAAAAGACCATTCGGTCTATCCATACCAACCACTAAGCTCTACAGTCCCTTTTTTCCTTCAGAGATCTTCTGTGTTTGTACCATGTTTTGTTGAATTCAGATACAGTCCTTGTCTCTACTACCTCCACTGGGAGACTATGTCACACATCTACCACTCTTTCTGTAAAGAAATATTTCCACAAATTACTCCCGAGTCTATCTCCTTTCACCATCATCCCCCGCCTCCTCACTACAGAGCTTTATTTCAGTTGAAAGAGGCTCTTATGTATTTATGCCACGGAGTTATTTAAACATCTGTCATATCTCCCTTCTTTCTTCCTTAAAAGCTATATGGTGAATGTGGACATCAATTCCACTACCTCTCACATGCTAAGCACGCACTCTATTACTTAAGATAATTCTCCCTAAAATTCAACGTGTGCCTTTAAGTCATTGCTGACTCCTGGGGACCCAGTAGTCCCTGGGTTTTCTTGGCAAAATGTGGCTAGTAGTAGATTGCCAGGCCTTTCTTCCAAAGTAATGGAGCATGAAGTGACTTGCCCAAGGCCACAAGATGTGTCAGTGGGAATGAAACCCTAGTCTCTTAGATAACAATTCTAACCACTATACACACACTCAACTAAATTGCACCCTCACTGCATGATTAACACACTCACTTTACCCGATTGTTTGCTGTGATACCACCTTGATTAATAAGATAAGGCGGTTTAAAAATACTGTTAAATAAATAAATAAAATAAAAAACCACTAGGCTGCTCCTCCACTCAAAGCAATAGTGACTTCAAGAAATAGTGTGAGCTAGTTTGCAACAATTTTTTCTGTCACCTTCCCAACAAAGGAGAGGTTAGAGATGGGATGAAAGTTATAGACCGAAGATGTGTCAGCCTTGGGGCCCTTGATACGAGGGAAGACCACAGTTTGTTATGACATTGTAGGGAAATTCCTGTGTGTAGGGCTTACTGTAATCACCGAATGCAGATAAGACCACAATCACAGGTGGTTGCGGATGTACTTGGGTTACCTCAGACCACAATCACAGGTGTCTAAAAGGAATTAGTGGGAACGGTTCAGGATGGCTGTCCTATGCCCCAGAAAACCAGCACTGCCGAATGAGGAGCAAAAGGTGGATAATAATAATAATAAGTTAATATGTCTTTGCTTGTGGCTGCTGCTTGGGCATAACTTTGGTTATGGTTAAATATGAGTTTATCTATTGAATTATGCATTTTGTGAGCAGTGGCCTGTCAACTCTATGTTGAAATACTGTGCTAATAAAAATGAAATGTCCTGAGTTGTTTCTACTACTACTACTGAGCATTAGTACAGCGCTACAAGTCGTACGCAGCGCTGCACAGACATGTAAGACAGTCCCTGCTCATAGAGCTTACAATCTAGTCAAGACAGACAACACAGAAGGTGTAGGCTGGGATAAAACAAGGGGGAAAGGAAAAGAAAAGGAGATCGGGTGAGTCAAGATCCAAAAGCAGCAGCGAAGAGGTGAGCTTTCAGCCTGGATTTGAAGAGGGTCAGAGAAGGCGCCTGGTGCACAGACACAGGTAGTTTGTTCCAGGTGTAAAATGCAGCAAGGTGAAAGGAGCGAAGTCTGGAGTTAGCAGTAGAAGAGAAGGGCACAGATAGAAGGAGTTTGCCAGAAGAGTGGAGTTCCCGAGGGGGGTATAAGGAGAGATAAGAGAAGAAAGGTAGTGAGGAGCTGCAGAGTGAATGCACTTATAGGTCAGCAGGAGAAGTTTGAATTGGATGCAGAAGCGGATAGGGAGCCAGTGAAGTGACTTGAGAAGAGGAGTAATATGGGCATGATGAGGCTGGCGGAAGATTAGCTGCGCAGCAGAGTGTTGAACAGATTGAAGGGGAGAGAGATGACTCAAAGGGAGACCAGCAAGGTGTAGGTTACAGTAGTCAAGACGGGAGGTGATTAAGGAGTGGATAAGCGTCTTAGTAGTGTGCTCAGAAAGGAAGGGACAGATTTTGCTGATGTTAGAGAAAGAAACGACAGGTCTTAGCTATCAGACAAATGTGTGTGGAGAAGAAAAGAGAAGAGTCAAAGAAAACCCCAAGATTGCGAGTCGAGGAAACAGGAAGGAGTAGAGAGTTATCCACAGAGACTGAGAAAGGAGGAAGAGGAAGGGAGGTTTTAGGGGGAAAGATAAGAAGTTCAGTCTTGGCCATGTCCAATTTTAAGCAATGGTGAGACATCCAGGCTGCAATGTCAGAAAGGCAAGCAGAGATCCGGGTCTGGGTTGCCGGAGAAGTTTCAGGCATAGAGAGGTAGATCTGGGAGTCATCAGAATACAGATGGTACTGAAAGCCATGGGAAGAGATAAGTGCACCAAGGGACTGGGTATAGAGAAAGGAAAGGAGCGGACCCAAGACAGATCCTTGGGGTACACCAACTGGGAGCGGGGGAGCGGAGGAGGAGGAGGCACCAGAACACACACTGAAAGTTTCAAAAGGGAAAAGGGAGGAGAGAGATGACTGGTGCTTCACGCCAGGGTCATGTCATCCTTAGAAACAGGCAAGTCCACATTTCGTATCATAGCATAAGAAGGGCCATACAGCCTACTGTCCTGTGCTTAATCCAGGTCACAGGTACCTGACATATCCCAAAAATAGCCAGTTCCATGTTACTTATCCCCAGGGATCAGCAGTGGTTTTCTCTCAGTCTACCTTAATAATGGTTTATGGACTCTTCCTCCAGGAATTTGTCCAAACCATTTTGTTTTAAACCCAGCTGCACTACCTGCTTTACCACATCCTCTGGCAGTAGGTTCCAAAGCTTAATTATATGTTCAGATAAAATTTTAAAAAAAAAAGATAAAATAAAATTCTCCTCCATTTTTTACACCACTTTATAACTTCATGGCATGCTCCCTAGTTCTTGCATTTTTTGAAAAAATAAACCATCAATTCACATTTAGCTGTTCCACTCCACTCAGGATTTTATAGACCTCTATCATATTTCTTTTCTGCTGTCTCTTATCCAAACTGAAGAGTCCTCACCTCTTTAGTCTCTCCCCATAGGAGAGTTGTTCTATCCCCTTTATCATTTTGGTTGCCCTTCCGTGTACCTTTTCTAAAGTCACAATATCTTTTTGAGATGCAGAAAATACTCTTAAGAATGTAAGATATGCCATACTGGTTCAGACCAAGGTCCATCAAGTCCAGTATCCTGTTTCCAACAGCGGCCAATCTAGGTCACAAGTATCTATCAGGTTCCAAAAAAGATACACAGACTCCATGCTGCTTATCCCAGGGGTAAGCAGCAGATTTCCCTGGTCCTCTTTAATAATGTTTATGGACTTTTCCCTCCAGGAACTTGTCCAAACCTTTTTTAAACCCAACTACACTAACGGCTTTTAATACATCCTCCGGTAATGAATTCCAGAGTTTGATTTCGCATTCAGTGAAAATATTTTCTCCGATTAGTCTTAAATGTGCTACATTGTAGCTTCATTGCACGTCCCCTCGTCTTTCTACTTTTTGAGGAAGTAAATAACCAATCTGCGTTTACCCGTTCTACTCCATTCATTATTTTATAGGCCCATCATATCTCTCCTCACCCATCTTTTTTCCAAGTCGATGAGCCCTAACCTTTTAAGCCTTTCCTCATAGGGGTATCCTTCCACCCCCTTTATCATTTTGGTCACTGTTCTCTGTACCATCTCTAATTCTGCTATATCCTTTTTAAGATATGGTGACTAAAATTGCAGACAATATTCAAGGTGCAGTCACACCACGGAGCGATACAGAGGCATCATAATATCCTTGATATTATTCTCCATTCCTTTCCTTATGTTTCCTAGCATTCTTTTTGCTTTCTTGGCTGCCGCTGCACATTGGGTAGAGGGTTTCAACATATTATCCACAATGCCTAAATTATTTTCCTGGGTGGTGGTTCCTAATGTGGAACTTTGCATCATGTAACTGTGGTCACACCATGGAGTGATTCAGAAGCCTTATGATATTCTTTGCTTTATTCCCTATTGTTTTCCTAATGATTTCTTACCATTTCTATTTGCTGTCTTGACTGCCACTGCATCCCGAATAGAAAATTCCACTAGTGCTACTAGTTATCCTTTGTATTGCGCTACACCTTATTTATTTATTTATTTATACATACATCTCTTCTATACCGCCACTTCCAGCGATCAGTGGCGGTTTACAAGTTTATTTTACATAGAACGGGTTTAGAAACTATTTTACATAGAACAGGTTTTGAACTATTTTACATAGAACGTGTTTTAGTACAAAGAACAGTAAATGGAGAACAAGAGTTTTTACATAGAACAACATTATAAAAGTAAACATTTAACTATTAAATTGCAACTCAATAATACAGTGAAATAACTGGCTATCAATAGTAAATCATCGGCAATGGAATATATTACATTAGTTACACTTATTCACATTTTGCTAGATCTTCTTCTTGGGTGGTGACTCCTAATGAGGAACCTAGCATCATGTATCTATAGTTTGGGTTATACTTCCCTAAATGCATCACTTTGCCTTTGTCCAAATTAAATTTCATCTGCCATTTGGATGCCCAGTGTCATACGGTCCTGCAAGTTCTCACAATCTACATATGATTTAGCAAGTTTGAATAATTTGGTGTCATCTGCAAATTAATCCCCTCACTTGTTCCCAATTCCAGATCATTTACAAATATGTTAAAAAGCACTAGTTCCAATACAGATCCCTGGGGTATTCCACTATTCACCTTCTTCCATTAAGAAACTTGACCATTTATCCCTACTCTCTGTTTTAGATCTCTGTGTCTCCAATCCACAATAGGAGAATGCCTCTTATGATTTATAAATGACCTGGAAATGGGAATATCGAGTGAGGTGATCAGATCTGCAGATGACACAAAATTATTCAGAGTTGTTAAAACGCAAGAGGACCTTGAAAAAGTGGGAGACTGGATGTCCAAATGGCAAATGAAATGTAATGTGGACAAGTGCAAAGTTACAGGAACAACCCAAACTACAGTTAAACGATGTAACATAGTAAATGACGGCAGATAAGACTAGTAGGGTCCATCTAGTCTGCCCAGTAAGATGGCAAGAGTAGGTGCACCTGCTGCTCTGTGCAGGCCACCCCTCCCATGTCTTTGTTTAGGGGTGAACCCACCGCTCCATGTAGGACACCCCTATTTGTTGAGAAATTAGATAGTTTATTTTGATTTTATCCTGTTGCTGTAAAGAAGTATTTAAACATCTGGATGATGTCTCTCCTGTCCCTCCTCTCCTCCAGGGTATACATATTTAGGCCTTCAGTTCTCTTCTAATACATCTGCTGGTACAGGCCCCATATCATTTTGGTCGTCTTCCTCTGAATCATTTCAAATTATATCCTTTGTGAGGTATGGTCTTCAAAACCAAAACGTTCCACATTAGGAATCACCACTCAGGAAAAGGATCTAGGCTTCATCGTAGATAGTGCATTGAAACCCTCTGTCCACTGTGCAGCCGGGGCCAAGAAAGCAGATAGAATGCTCGGAATCATAAGGAAAGGATTAGAAAATAAAACCAAGGATCTTATAATGTCTCTGTATTGTTCCATGGTGTGACCACACCTTGAATATTGTGTACAATTCTGGTTGCCATATCTTAAAAAAAAGATATAGCAGACTTAAAAAAAGGTTCAGAGAACAGTGACCAAAATAATAAAAGGGGATGGAAGGATGGTGTTTTGTATGTTGAATTTGCAAGGGGGGGTAAAATCTGGATTTCTTGTCGTGACCATAATTTCAGTTTTTTTGTGATCACGACAAGAAATCCAGATTTTACCCCTCTCCCCCCTTGCGAATTCAACATACAAAACCACCACAATTCTGGTAAAGCAGGAGGTGAAATACTTGGGCATCATCCTGGACAAATCCCTCAGTATGTCACTTCATATAAAAACAAACAACTAGGACCATATTTTTCAAACTAAGATCCATCCAGAACCTCAGACCCCTCCTTGAACCCAGCGATTTCCGAACTGTGGTCCAGGTGCTAATAACTCCCCATTGGGACTACTGCAACATCTTACTACAGGGCCTCCCCAAAAAACTATCAACACCTTACAAGTTGCCCAAAACATGACAGCCAGAATTATTTCAAGAACTCACCTAACAGATCATATCACACCTGTGCTTAAAAATCTACATTAGCTTCCAATAACGAGTAAAATATAAAACAATAATTATCACTTTCAAACTAATTAACGACATCTCTCCCTCCTTCCTTAAATCTAGAATCCAACTGCAAACAGACTCCAGGAACAGAAGAAAGAGTAACCAAAACATACTTGCAATACCTTCCTCAGTCCGTAAAACAAAAACCAACCAGCAACAGGCCTTTACTTACACCGCACTGACACTTTGGAACTCATTACCAGACCCCATCAGGTCAATCAAAGACCCGCAGACCTTTCGAAAAGAGGTAAAGACGCTTCTTTTTACCGAATACTTTAACAACATTGACTGAGGCAATATTGTCACCCATGCCCATTTGCAACCCTCAAATTCAAGTTTATGTTAACAATTTCAGTTTAATCTCATGATCAAGAAACTCACTTTGTACATAGTTTATTGCATTTATACTTATGTTTCATATTCTCATGTAACTGTAAATAGTTAAACCATTTTGGTTTGTAAAATTGTTCTATGTAACCGGTTTGTTTAAATGTAAACCGCCCCTGATCTCTGGAAGGGGCGGTATAGAAAAAGTGTTTAAATAAATATCCCAATGTGGAAAGGCTTAAAAGGTTAAGGCTCTTCAAACTTAGAAAAGAGACAGCTGAGGGCCGATATGATAGAGATCTATAAAATAATGAATGGAGTGGAACAGATAAGGGTAGATCACTTGTTTACTCCTTCAAAAAGTAGAAAGACTAGGGTAAATGCAATGAAGTTACAATGTGGCACATTTAAGACTAAACTGGTGAAAATATTTTTTTTTTCACTCAACGCGTAATCAGACTTTGGAATTTATTACCAGAAGGTGTAGTGAAAGCTATTAGTGTAGCTGGGTTCAAATCAGGTATTGGCGAGTTCCTGGAGGAAAGGTTCCTAAACCATTATTATAGAGGATCTGGGAAATCTGCTGCTTACCCCTGGGATAAGCAGTACGGAATGTGTAGACCTTTGGGAACCCAACAGATACTTGAGATCTGGAATGGCCACCGTTGGAAACAGGATACTGGGCTTGATGACCCTTGGTCTGATCTAGTATGGCATATCCTATGTTCTTATGATTTTTAATATCCTCAGGAGTCTCGGATGTGGGACTTTGTCAAATGCTTTCTGAAAGTCTAAATATACTGTATCAACTTGCTCATCTTTATCTATTTATTCATGCCTTCAAAAGAAATGGAGCAGATTGCTGAGGCAAGACATCCCTTGGCTAAATCCATGTTGACTTTGTCTGTCCATGTGGTCAGTAATTTTGTCCTTTATAATGCTTTCCATCATTTTGCCCAGGACGGACCAAGCTGTAGTTTCCTGGATCACCCCTGAAGCCCTTTTTAAAAATTGGAATTACAATGGTCTCCCTCCAATCTTCTGCTACTATAGATAATTTTAATGATAGAAATCAAAGATGAAACTGTACAGGTATTAATCAAGTTCAACCTTTCAGCACTCTTGGGTGTATATCATCTGATCCAGGTGATTTGCTGATCTTTGTTTTGTCAATGTCTTCTACTACATCTTCCAGACTGAGATTGTATTCAGTTCTTCTGACTCATCACCATTAAATATCTTTACTGGTGTGGGTAGCTTCCTTACATCTTCCTCAGTAAAGACTGAAGCAAAGAATTCATTTAGTCTTGTCCTTCCCAAGTGCCCCTTGAACATCTCAGAATTTTTCCTGTGTTGATAGGTAGAGAAAGATGCATAGCAGCTCTCATGTCTTTGGGCTCCGATTTGCTGATGTTTCCTCCGACACAAGAATCTCTGGTGATATCAGTAGCTTTCAAGTCAGGTTCCTAAAAACTCTCCACTACAGCCAAGAGGGAGCAGAGCACACACAGCCACATTGTGTGACTCACTGAATACTGGTTTTCCTGTAAGAGAACTGGCTAATTCTGAAACAGATTTGAAAACATTTTAATGCAGCAAAGCTCCTGATTATGGACTTTCCTTATTCCTGCTGATCAGCAGAGCTTTGGGTTTGAGCAAGTAGCAGAAATTGCTCAGATCTTACAATTGATCTTAGCCAGAAAGAACATGAATTGAGGGAGGCTATTCCATGCACCCTTCACCCATCTCTGCGCCCCTATTTCACGACCTGCAAACAGACAGTGGTAACATGATCTCCCCGCTCTTTTTCCAATCAAAACCCGACATGTGTGTTCTGGAGGTGGTTGCATTGTAGGGTTTCCAAGTGGCTCCATGTCACATGAGGCAAGGTGAGCCAGGCCTGATTTTGTCCCATTGCATCTCTAGACTTGTAGTTTAATTTCTCTTTGAAAGTAGAAACTATAATTGTGCATAATTATAGGAAGGTGGAGGTGGTCCATAGAAAACCCATCAAAATGGTACAGGGTCTGCACCAAAAGCCTTATGAAATGAGACAGCCAAAACTGAACATGGGTCATTAGATGACACCTACTGAAATATCAGAGGATGTGTATAATTGTGGGTTATAGTTGTGGTCAACATTATTGGTACCCTTTCAGTTCAACCCTTTAATGTCCAATATCTCCTTTAAAAAAGTAGCTAGTGAAATGGCTTTGGACTATACATGCACACGTATTTGGCACATACAAGAATCAAATAAAACAAGACCAATTCAAAAAAGGAAATAGTATAAAAACTGAGACATTGCCATGATATGATTATTGAAATGATCATAAATAGGCTTCATGCAAGAGCATCAATCATTTGATTAGTCTGTGGATTCATAATGGCTACTTCTAAATGGGCCAAAGTTTATGCCTATACAGATGACCAGATGTCTAAAATCTTCAAAAATATTCCAAAACTGGTTCCTTTAGATACCATTACAGAAGGTGAGAAATGGTCACCTATATAAAAAACAAGGATGTAATCAATTACATAACGTCTCCTTATCTCAATATATTTGATCTGGGACATCGCCAAGGGGTCTATGAGTGTTAAACGAACCAAAATTGTTCAATGATAAAGAACTATTTTTGCATAAATGGAATGGAATATTAATGAAAACGTACAATGGATCTTATGTTGTTAGTAGAAACGTTATCCGCCACAGAGGCATGTGTAACAGATTCAGTAAATCAATTGGAGGTTGAATTAAAAGAAGGTATGGAAGAGGGTTTTTTTTAACAAATCTCAGGAACTTAAAAGGAACAAGTTGGGAAGTACAAAGAATCTATTAAAGTGACAAAATTGAAAAAAATAATCAGCCTGATCTCGCCAATTTATTTAGCAACTTTTTTATACCACTGTATCTACCAGCCACAGCAGTGTACAGGAAACAAACAAGTAATGTTACATAGAACAAGATAAAGAATGATCAACATACTTAATAACTAATGGAAATAACGAGAAACAAGGTAAATTGTAAGTTAACCAGATTCAGGGGGATGTGATAGGTTGAGATGAGTTTGAACATAGTTAAAGGGGAAATGTAAAACAAGGCTTTGCTCAATGGGTGAGCTGCGGAAGAAACAGGGTATAATGTTGTAAGAGCTCAGATGTTGAGACTAGGGGGTGGTTAGGTGATGGATCCGAAATGTTTGAGGAAGAAGAAGGTTTTTAGCTTGCAGGGAAACTCACCAACATCTGTAAGTGATCATATCTCTGGAGTGAGGGCGTTCCAGGTGGCAAGAGCGTGAGGGAGAAGGCTCTGCTGGAGGTGGCAGTATCAGTGTGGGTGACTGAGGCTGGTACTGAGAGGAGGTTGTAGATGGCCTGTCTCCTTGCTCTATTACTGGGGGGGGGGGGGCTGGAGAAGTCTGTCTTCCCATAGATGAATAAAGACAATCCTTCCCAGTGGAAAGAATATCAAGACTACACCTCTGAAGATACCGATTCAAGTGGAGATGAATATTTGAGAGAATATGGTGCTGATTTTTTAGAACATTAGAAGTGGCATGACAGAGGGAAAAGGCCAGTATCAGGGCCATCGGCCGAGATAGACCATATACGGCAACAACTGGCAAGGTCCCATCAGAGACGGCCCAAGGGGGGTGCGGGACCATGTGCGGAGGCTAATTGCAGGGCCTCATTTGCATAAGAAGCCTCATTGCATAAATATCAGCATAATGCTAACATGCCTCTTAATGAGTGTCTGGATAAAAAAAAAAAAAGACTACTAGATTTCTACATTACTATACTCCAGTGCCAACCGCCAGGTACATTAGGTAGTACTACAAACACTTCCCATTTAGAACCCATAGCAAACCCACCGTATCATAACAGCACTACCAGGACTCACAAAGCACCAAATCCTACCTATTAAAAAGGCAACACTGCAGATATTAAATCAATACATCTCAGAGAATACCAATACATCTCACTGGGGGAAAGAGAACAAGTGGCACTGTCAAACAGAAACTACAAGAATAGAATACCTCAGTTCAGATACACATACAGAACATAGACCGTCACCAAAGAACAAGGAATCACAATTTAGAAAATCGGAAGACAATAATTAAATTGGGAACCCCTAAAGCCAAACGTGGAATGTACAACACTATAAATTAATTTCCTTTTGTACTAAACAAAAATGCAAAGATGTTAGTGATACACATTTCTCAGAGCTGACATATTCCAGTTAATAAATTCAAAATAAAAAAAAAGTGTTTTTGTACCGTTTGTTGTGTGGGCATTTTATTTTTCAATTGCAATTGCTCTAGTCACTTTCTTCTGGTTTCTTCTGTCTTCTGCTAATTCTCCATTGTCTGCTGTCCATTTGCCTTTTCTTCTCTCGTCTAGATTTTTTCCATTCTGTCTTCTACATCTGCTTTAACATACTGATCTTTCCCCTTTTGCTCTTTCCCCAATTTCTTTTTTATTCCTTTATCATCCACCCAAATTTCACCCTTCCATCCTCAATCCCCACTTACCCTGCCAATACCCAGCAACTCGTAGATTTTCCTTCCCTCCCACACAAAATATCTTTTAATTTAATTAATTTAATTAACAGATTTTTTATATACCGCTCCTTCCATTGATCAGATGCGGTTCCCATAGAACAATAAACAGTGCAAGCTGTTTTTACATATAACAATTTGTAACTTAGATATTACAGTTAACAATTAACAATTAGTGAACTATGTACAAATGAAACAGGATTTTCCCCCTCCATCCTCATTCCCCCAGCCCTATCCCCTTCGTCTTCCCCCAAAATCAGCTCCCTTCTAGCTCCAGCCCCACTCAGCATCCGCTCCCTTCTAATTGCATTCCCCCCCCTGCACAGCCCATTTCCTGTCCTAGCCCCCCAATCAGCTCATTTCCAGTCCTATTCCACCCCCCATCAGCCCATTTCCAGTCCAAGCTGCCCCATCAGCCCATTTGCAATCCTAACCCCCATCAGCCATTTCTAAAACTACCCCCCGCCCAATCGGACATTTCCAATCCTATTCCATAACCACATCAGTCCATTTCCAATCCTACCCCCCCCCCCCAAAAGCCCATTTCCATTCCTAGCCCCCCCTCAGCCCATTTCTATTCCTAGCCTCCCCCCCACCCCACTCAACCCATTTCCAATTTTAGGCCCCTTCACTCAGCCCATTTGGAATCTTAGCCCCCTGTCCCGACTCAGCCCATTTCAAACCCCCCCCCCCAAAGAGCCCTTCGGTAGGCTTTAGAGGCCCCGGTTCACCACCTTTAGCGACTCGCGGCTCCCGGAAGGCTCAGCAACAGCTCGTTACAGCTGCCGAAGTGAAGAGCGTTGTTTCCTTCACTTCAGCAGCTGTGTTGTAATGAAGATCACTTGCGCGCCGGAGATCAAAGGATATTTCCTATGTCCCGGCTCTCTGCACTCCTGCGATCTTCATTACAACACAGCTGCCAAAGTGAAGGAAACAACGCTCTTTACTTCGGCGGCTGTAACGAGCTGTTGCTGAGCCTGCCGGGAGCCGCAAGCCGCTAAAGGAGGTGAGCTGACAGTGTGCAGGATGTTGTTGGCGCGGGGCCCTGGATCCCATCACTCAAGCATGCGTGAAGGTTCAGCCATCATAAATCTCTTTTCATTTCCTTTGTTCCATGAACAAGCGAATGTCTTGAATCTAGGATTATCTTTTGTGCCTACAGTTCGACATCATATTTTTGAATTGAGAGTAGCCTTATATGGCTTCTTTTGAAAACTGGTGATCAAATTATATTTGTAAAATCACTCTTCCATCCAATCCATCAATAGTTAGTCGGCTGTCAAAATGGATTCAGACAGTGTTTATGGACCCGTTAATTGCAGCTTATCAGCAATTAGTTCTACAGGAGGTTGAGGCAATTGAGAAAAAAATAACTGCCTATAAAATGGAGTATGTCATATTGCCAATTTCAAGTATTACAGTGGCTGACGGCTAATGATAACATCATTATCTGTAGGGCAGATAAATGAGAGACAGTTATACAGTCTAGAGTCCAATATGATATGGAGATTGATTGGCAACTCTGTGATTTAAACTATTATCATCTTTTACAATCTGATTCTACACAGAATATTTTGAAAGTCATAAATGTTGTTAAATCAGGGTATGAGTGAGACTACATCACATTGAAAGAATGTAATTTTCTTATCAATAGGTCTCCCCTGATACCAATATTTTATTCATACGTTCTTAAGATCCCCTCCTGGACACCCTATTGTGGCTGATAATGGTCCTGTTCTTGAACCCTTATCAATTTTTGTAGATCGAATACTTAACTCCTTGGCATCTCAAGCCCAATCTTATGTTAAAGGATACAACTCAACTTCAAAATAATCAATAACCTCTCTCCTCCGATCCTTCAGTCATTGCTCAAGAAAAACACATCAGACCAGAACTAGAAGAACAGTGGACCACAACATCCTGGAAATACCAACAATCATGAGAACAGAAAAACAATCCACTTACAAGAGATCCTTCTCTGTATATGCTCCCCAGCTTTGGGATGACCTACCTGCCTCCATACAAGCAATTAAAGACTTAACAGACTATTGGAAAGCCATAAAGACCCACCTCTTTATGGAATACTATGATCCCATCCCTTAAAAACACAGATCAATATGACTGATTAAGAAAAAACATTAAACTTGGACCTATGCCTAGAAAATCACATGTATCAACCTCCTGATCTACCACCTCAGTAAATATGTATTAGCGATATTCACAACCTATGCCACACCCATGCAAATGTACATAGTTTATAATTGTTAAAGATACCTGTTATATCTCAGTTAATTCTCCAAATTGTATTCCCTGTTCTATGTAAACTTTAGCTTGCTGTGTTGTTATGGTTTATGCACCTGATATACTGCCCTTTACTATGTGCATCAGAGCGGCATAAACCTGTCCCAACCACTGAGCCACTCCTCCCTCTGTAAACCACCATGAAGTAACGAGAAGGCGGTATAGAAAACCCGGTAAATAAATTAAATAAATAACTCAAAATGTTGCATATTCTTGCTTCATTTGATGAGATCTTTTCCGAAGACTGGCTGGTCACGTTGGATATTAAATCATTATATACTAATGTGGACTAAAGAGAAACTGTTGCAATGTTAGTATCCCCAGATCGAATCTGCTTGCCTGCCTGGTTTCCAAAGTCATTTGCTGTTCATTACTACAGCTTGCGCTATTTGAGAATTATTTTTGTTTTAATAAAAAGTTCTATCAAAAGGATTATGGTATCGCCATGGGTGCTACAGTTGCCCCTACAGTAGCCACGTTATATGTTGCTGCATTTGAGGAACAATATCTATACTGTTCCCACTGGATGTCCTCCATAAAGATATGGAAACTGTATTTGGATGATGCATTTTGCATCTGGAGTGGGTCAGTATCCTCACTGCAAGATTTTGTGAAGTGGCTTAATATTCAGAAACCTAATTTACAATTTGAATCTTTATATGATCAACATCAAATTCCTTTTTTGGATATTATGGTTCTGAAAACAGTCTCTGGGCTTAGGACCACCTTGTAACAGAAATCAGTAGAACAAAAATTACCTCTTACATTTTTCTAGTCATCATCCAGGTAAATTAAAAAGAGGTCTTCTGGTGAGCCAGTTTGAGATGGATCTGTGATACAAAGGAAAAATACAAATCCCAGGCCACCAAATATATCCTTCGGATTGTGGATATCCCAGTACTGTAGTAAACAAGCATACAAACGTGGCTTAAATGCACAGAGAGAGCATTTACTTTCGAAAAAAATCAGAATCTTCAGTGTTGGTTTGTGTGCTACCATCATAGCCTCTTTTATCTATAAATATTGGAATAACTTGCAATCACATGCATGCTTTACTAAAGACCTATAGTTGCATAATCGCCAAGGACACAGTATAGTGAGATATGCTAGTAAATCTGTTACATGGAATGTGGAAGAAGATAGAGAGGAACAGTTGGGCACTAAGTGTGTGGTCACTGCAATTTTTGCTCTTCAACAATTGAAGTAATTGGATTGGAATCCTGCTTCCAGTAGACAAGTAATTAAATCTAATTGGAGGACAATGTGTAAAACTCCATATGTGGTATATCTTATCAGCTGTCCCTGTGATAAGATATTATTTAGGACGCACTAAACACCCCATGGTGAATAAGTTGAGAACATAGTTCTCGATTAAACACAATAACTAGATCTGCGCCAATTGTGGAGTATCATTGAGCATGTACCAGTATATTGGAGAGGCGGTGATCGGGAGGCAAGATTAAATTACCAAGAACAGTATTGGATTTTTACATTGGTCACGGTATATCCACACGGGCTAAATCAGCAAATAGATTGGAACACCTTGATGCGATACAAAATATCTTCCCTTAAGGGATCATTGGCTCCTGGACCAATCAGATTGTATGGGGAGGAGTTTTGAAGAAATTCAAAAAGAACGGCGCAGCCATTTTTTTTTATAAGCCTACAAGCTCATTGATATATGACGGACTACTGCTCTGAGGAATACAGAAGATAGGCAAAGAACAATGCAGGTGAAGCCATGTTTTGGATCAGATAAGTGAATTGCCTTTGAACTGTTTAATACCTTGCTGGAGACTGCACCTTGAATATTGTGTGCAATTCTAGTCGCCGTATCTTAAAAAGGATATAGCGTTATTAGAAAAGGTTCAGAGAAGAGCCACCAAAATGGTAAAGGGGATGGAAGGATACCCCTATGAAGAAAGGCTAAAAAGGTTAGGGCTCTTTAACCTGGAAAAGAGACGGCTGAGGGGAGATATGATAGAAGTCTATAAATTAATGAACGGAGTGGAACGGGTAAACGTAGATCGATTGTTTACGCTATCAGAATACAGAAAGACTAGGGGATATGCAATGAAGCTACAGGGTAAACTATTTAAGACTAAAATAAAATATTTTTTCACTCAATGTGTAATCAAACTCTGGAATTTGTTACCAGAGGATGTAGTAAAGGCTGTTAGTGTAGCTGGGTTTAAAAAAGGTTTGGACAAGTTCCTGGAGGAAAGGTCCATAAACCATTATTAAGAAGGGACCCAGGATATCAATGCTTGACCCAGTACAAGCACTGTGGAACCTGTGTCTTTTGGAGAAACTGCTAGGTATGTATGACCTAGATTGGCCACTGTTGGAAACAGGATACTGGGCTTGATGGACCTTGGTCTGACCCAGTATGGCATATCTTATGTTCGATCGTATAAATATAATTGGTACGGAAGCATTAGAAAATGTTTTAACCCTGAAGCAGAATTGAATTATATCTATTTGAAAAATGACAGTCATAGTTGGCAACTATCAATTCATGTACCAGTATATAGCAGTAGAGTTGATTTAGTGTTTTAAATTATATATAGTAAGAGAAATAGCACTTTTCATTTTTGGACACATGATCACTTTAAAAAGATAAAAAAGGACTTATATGCTAGAAGTGGCTAGTACATGGCAGCTTTGAATGAAACAGTGACACATCATATGATATTTGAGCATTCTATTAGAGGACATTATTATTGGCACCCTTATAAACAATTCAAGTCAGTTTGAACAGAAGAACCACATAAAATTAGACGCACCTGTGATCAATCGTCAGCAAATGATTTGAATCAAAACAATGAATGATGGCTCTAATGTTTAAAATGGCCACATTCACTCACTGTTCCATTTTGACGATGGTGAAGACAAGGGAGCTGCCCGACTCTGTCAGGGAAGCCATTATCAAACTTCAAAGGGATACAAGGCCATCTCCAAAAACCTTGGGATTCCTGTGTCTACAGTACACAATGTTATTAAGAAGTTTTCTGCTCATGGATCTGTCAAGAATCTCCCAGGATGTGGTGGGAAGAGGAAAATTAATACAAGTCGTCTTTGGGGAGAACCTACCTGCTTGGGAGACAGACGCGGCATTCCTGTGCCGCGGGAGCAGCTAGCAGGTGCCTGGAGGCCCTGCCCGGATTCGGCCAGGCAGTGTGAGGGCCGTCCCCGGCTGAGGAGGACCCCCTCTTCACTCCTCTATTTCCATCGGCGGCTTCTACACACGGCCGCGTGTCGTGGCCTGCGTGGCGCGACCTAAGGGGCGTGACTCAAGGGGCAGGACACGCCCCTTTGGCGCCCCTTCGGCGCAACTGAGAAGCCAAGACTGTTTGTTTCACCATGGGTAAACGTAAAGTCAAAGTTTTGAAATCTGGAGATAAAGCTCAAGGAGAGAAAGTAGTGGGGCCCATGGATAAACACCTAGTCTCCCAGCTATCTGCCGTATCGTCACCTGAGGGAGCTTTGTTGAGCCCCCATTTCAGGACACCACCTCCTCTTCCCCTGCCTCCTCTTTCATCAACGGTATTGGAGACATCGCCGGAGCATATTCCACCTATGCCACAACCAGTTCTACCGGGGAAGCTAGAAGGAATATCCAAGAGTCCAGGTTCTGGTGATGTAACTCTAACACAGTGTTTTTCAACCTTTTTTGTGCAAAGGCACACTTTTTTCATGAAAAAAATCACGAGGCACACCACCATTAGAAAATGTTAAAAAAAATTACCTCTGTGCCTATATTGACTATATATAAAGTAATTCTCTTGAATAGGAATCAAACACTCACACCAACCCCCCTCCACTGCTGGTTCACTCACCCACCCCCCTGTCACTTACTCACCCCTCCTGCTGGGTCACTCACTCACTTACCCCCCCTCCCCTGCTGGTTCACTCACACCATCGCCCCCCCCCCTTGCTGGTTCACTCACACCACCCCCCCCCCCCCTCCACTGCTGGTTCACTCACACTCCCCCCCCTTGCTGGTTCACTCACAACCCCCCCCCCCTTGCTGGTTCACTCACACACACACCCCCCCCCTCTGCCCAAGCCGCTGCTTCTGCTTTGTACAGAGCAGCGGCTGCACTACACTTACATTGAAAAGTAAAGAGAAACTGCGTCAGGAGCCCTCCGGTCATCGCAGAGCCCGAGGAAGTGATGTCATGGGGGCGGGCTCCTCACAGGCTGTCTTTCCTTTTCAAATTAACTTTATTGCAGCTAAAGTTAATTTGAAAAGGAAAGACAGCCTGTGAGGAGCCCGCCCCCATGACATCACTTCCTCGGGCTCTGCATGATCGGAGGGCTCCTGACACAGTTTCTCTTTACTTTTCAATGTAAGTGTAGTGCAGCCGCTGCTCTGTACAAAGCAGAACCAGCGGCTACACTGCTATAGGGAATCGTGATTGCGTTCGCGCCGCGGACTTCGGCACAAAAGCCGTTTTTTTGCTCTGGCTGCTCCCGATCTTGCGGCCAGAGCAAAAAACCGGCTTTTCAATGGCTGGTTTTACAACTGTGCTGGCAGCCGGCCTGGCCATGGAAAAACCGGCCGGTTGGCAACCCTAATTTGTGAGCCGAGACCACATGTTACGGATGAAATTGGAATTTTTCCCACGGCACACCAGACAATATCTCACGGCACACTAGTGTGCCGCGGCACAGTGGTTGAAAAACGCTGCTCTAACAGACATTTGGACAGCTATTAATGGCATTGATAAACGTTTAACTGCCACAGTGTCTTCCCTTTGTATGTTTACCTCTGATGTGGTCAGTAAAATGCAAAGTACTGATAAACAACTGGGAGCTATAACTAGTTCGTTGGCAAAGACTGATTCTCAACTTCAAGTTTGCTTAGATAATAATTATGCTTTGATTCGGGATCTTTCATCCCTAAATTATCGTTTAGAGATGCTTGAGAATCAGTTGAGGGCCAAAAATTTGCGTTTCCTTAATTTTCCAGTCACCCACCTGTTGTCTCCTGCCATTTTACTTAAGAAATACTTTACTGATGTTTTAAAGTTAGATGGAAGCATTGAGGCTATGTATTTGTATTATTTGCCTACGCGATCTCCCTCTCCTGTAAATCAGGGTGAGGCTGACGCCTCTCCTTTAGATGTTACAGCCGGCCAGGACAACTGCCTTCTTAGAAGACTCAGCTGGTATTATTTCCAAACGTAGCACATTGGTGGCTACCTTTGGTTCTGAACTTATCAAATTGAATGTTCTTCGTGCCTATTTTAAAAATCGGGAATCCCTTTTCTGTGGTCAAAAGCTGCAGGTTTTCCCAGATGTGAGTAGGGCTACCCAGGTCTGGCGCAGGCAGTTCCTGGTGTTAAAACCATCTGTGTTGGCTATTGGCGCATGCTTCTATCTAAAATTTCCTTGTAGATGTGTAGTTACCTTTGAGGGTCAGTCCTCTGTGTTTACGGACGTGACCCAACTTAAGTCTTTTTTGAATCAGAAAAAGGAGGTAAAGGATGTTGGTGGTGAGATTTCTGGTCCCTTATAGTGGAGTTTGATACTTCTGATTTCCTTATTTTTTTTTGTATTGAATAATAGGTAAATGCTCTCCCTTGATGTGGTATGTTTATGTGATCTATATTTTTTTCTTGAGTATTGTTAAAACGTGAAGGATTCTATTGTATTGCCTTACTATTTTGTTGTTATTCAGGAAACTTAAATAAAAATTAAAAAAAAAAAAATACAAGTCGTCTTTGAAGGTTAGTGCGAACTGTTGGAAAAACACCACCAAAGAGCTTAAGGCTGACCTGGAGCAATCTAGAGTGGTGGTTTCAACCTGCACCATACAAAGAAGGACTTCATGGGCAAAATCCAAGGAGGATCCCACTGCTCAAAAGACGGACATAAAAAGGCACGTCAAGGTATTTTGGAGTGAAATGTGCTGCCTGGTGTCAGAAAGCTAGGTCTGGGTCTGTCATGGGTCCTCCAGCAGGACAATAATCCAAAACATACATCCAAAAGTACAAAAGAATGGTTAAACAGGGAAAAAATTGACTGTTTTAAACTGGCCAGCAATAAGTCCTGATCTCAATCCAATTGAGAATCTTTGGAAAGAGCTGAAATCTGCCATTGGTAAAAGGAATCCTGGAAACATTCATGAGCTGGAACAAATCACAGTTGAAGAGTGGGAGAAACAACCAGCAGACAGATGTACAAAACTTATAGTTGGCTACAAGAACAATTTGAAGGCTGTCATTATAGCCATCGTGCAACCAAATATTAGTGAAGGGTGCTATTAATCCTGTCCAGGTCATATTTTGTTTTTTTCTCAAAAATTACTAAATGTCTTAAGTTGCATAGAAATCTGTTTTTTGTTCTAAAACCTTTGAATATACTATTAAAATATTATGATGATATACAGTTCGGATATTTCCAATTATTTCTCAAGCTAGTGTACACAACATACCTAAATTGCAAGGGTGCCAATAATGTTACTGCTGCTGCTGCTACTACTACTAAGGCTACTCATTTGTATAGCGCTACAAGAAGTACGCAGCACTGCACAGACATGTAAGAGACAGTCCCTGCTCATCAGAGCTCACAGTCTAGTCAAGACAGATAACACAAGGGAAACACAAGGCGATCAGGTGAATCAAGATCCAAAAGCAGCAGTGAAGAGGTGAGTTTTCAGCCTGGATTTGAAGAGGGTCAGAGAAGGTGCCTGACATACAGACTCAGGTAATTTGTTCCAGGTGTAAGGTGCAGCAAGGTGAAAGAAGCAAAGTCTGGTTAGCAATAGAAAAGAAGGATATAGATAGAAGCAACTTGCCAGAAGAGCAGAGTTCCCAAGGGGGGGGGGGGGAGAGATCAGAGAGGAAAGGTAGTGAGGAGCTGCACTTATAGGTCAGCAGGAGTAGTTTGAACTGGATGCAGAAATGGATAGGGAGTCAATGAAGTGACTTAAGAAGAGGGGCAATATCAGCATGATGAGGCTGGCGAAAGATTAGCCATGTAACAGAGTGTTAAAACAGATTGAAGGGGAGAGAGATGATTCAAAGGGAAACCAGCAAGGAGTAGATTACAGTAGTCAAGGCAGGAGGTGATTAAGGAGTGGATAGTAGTGTGCTCAGAAAGGAACGGGCAGATTTTGTTGATGTTATAGAGAAAGAAAACAGCTGGTCTTAGCTATCAGATGGATGTGTGTGGAGAAGGAGAGAGAGGAGTCAAAGACAACCGCAGGGTTGCGAGCTGAGGAAACAGGGAAGAGTCGAGTAGATAGTTATCCACAGAGACTGAGAAAGGAGGAAGAGGAGAGGTTTTAGGGGGGGGGGGAAATAAGAAGCTCAGTTTTGGCCATGTTCAATTTCAAGCGATGGTGAGACATCCAAGCAGCAATGTCAGAAAGGCAGGCAAAGATCTGGGTCTGGAATGACAGAGAGATTTCAGGTGTAAAGAGATTGATCTGGGAGTCATCAGCATAAAGATGGTGCTGAAAGCCATGGGAAGAGATGAACGCACCAAGGGACTGGGTAAAGAGAGAGAAAAGGAGCGGACCCAAGACATATCCTTGGGGTACACCAACAGAGTGGGATCTACCAGAACAAATACTGAAAGAGCGATGGGAGAAATAAGAGGAGAATCAGGATAGTACAGAGCCCTTAAAACCAAGCAAGGACAGGGTATCAAGGAGAAGGTTGTTGTCAACAATGTCAAAAGCAGCAGAGAGGTCAAGAAGATGAGGACAGAGTAAAGGCCCTTGGATTTTGCCAGGAACAAGTCATGGGAGACTTTGTAAGAGCCATTTCAGTAGAATGTAAAGGACTAAAGCCAAATTGTAAAGGATCCAGGAGGGCATGAGGAGAGAAAGTCAAGACAGCGGCGGTGAACCATGCGTTCAAGTAGTTTAGAAATGAAGGGGAGGAGGGTCGATAATTAGAAAGACAGGTACGATCACATGAGAATTTCTTGAGGAGAGGTGTAACTACAGCATGCTTGAAGGCTGCAGGGACAACTGCAGTGGAGAGCGATTAGGATGAGAATATGAGAGATGGAAGGGACAACGGTGGAGGGGATGGGGCTTAGGAGAAGTGTGGGGATAGGATCAGAGGAGCAGGTAGTAAGTTTGTAGGAAAAAAGAAGGTGTATGAGTTTTGTATGCATAGCACACTTGACCTCCCCCTATGATGATGATGATGATGATGATGATGATGATGATGGTTTTTTAACAGATTTTTTATACCGCTTTATCATTTCAATTAAAGTGGTTTACATTGTGACTTAAACTTGGTAATGTACATTAAACAGGGACACTGATAACTTGGATTTTTTTTCTGAGGCAATGGAGGGTAAAGTGACTTGCCCAAGGTCATAAGGAGTGCCAGTGGGAATCAAACCCTTGATCTTCTGGGTAGTAGAAAGTTGCTCTAACCACTAGGTAGTTAAGTGCCGTCAAGTCTGTGTCGCCTCTGGATAATTGTCCTAAACTAAGTTCGGTCTTCAGTCAGGCGCATCATTGTTGATAGAGCAGCATCCATAGCTGCTGTTATTGTATCGATCCATCTCATTGCTGGTCTTCCTCTTTTGTGTTGATAAACAGGCTGGAGTCAGTACAGAGGGTGGCTACTAAAATGATTAGTGGTCTTCATAATAAAGCATATGAGGACAGACTTAAGGATCTTAATATGTACACCTTAGAGGGAAAGCAGGATAGAGGTGATATGATTGAGGCATTTAAACACCTCCATGGCATAAATGCACAGGGGGAGAGCCTCTTTCGATTGAAAGCAAGCTCTGCTATGAGGGGACATGGGATGAGGGTGAAAGGAGATAAATATTTCCGCATATCACTCCTAAATCTATTTACAGAAAGAGTGGTGAATCCATGGAATAGTCTCCCAGTGGAGGTGGTAGAGATGAGGACAATATCTGAATTCAAAGAAGCATGGGACAAACACAGGATCTCTAAAGGAGAAAAAAGGGGACTGTTGTAGTGGTTGATATGGAAGGGCAGACTAGATAGAAACATGATGACAGAAAAAGACCACATGGCCTATCTTCTACCTTGCCAAGCATGATGCCTTTCTCTAATGACCTCTCTTTGCATGATGTGTCCAAAATATGAAAGTCAAAGTCTTGTCATCTGAGCTTCTAAGGAAAGCTTAGGTTTGATTTCCTCTAGTACTAACTGGTTTGTTCTTTGGGCAGTCTGTGGTATATGCAATATTCATCTCCAGCACCATAATTCAAAAGGCATCGATTTTCTTCCTATCTTTTTCACTGTCCAACTTTTGCATCCATATATTAATTATTGAAAATACCATGTCTTAAAACAAGTCAAATCTTTGTATGGAGACAGACATCTCTGCTCCTAAGAATTCTGGTCTGCAAAAAATTTATTTTCGAGAGCTGTTTGGTTATTCCATGTAATCTTTGTTTTTTAGTGCGCTGAATCCGAAAATGACCTCCATTTTGTCATAGGACAATATTTTCATGAAAATCATTTTTTGAACTGAAATGAGCTCACCTACACACACTAAACTCGATTCTTCTTCCTTGTCAGGCTCCTCTTGGTGCATTTACGCTTGTGAGTAGCATCTCAAATGTCTCTCTGAAGCATCCAACAGTAGTCTGCCATCATTGTAATGCTCCATTTTCCCTGGTATCTCCTTTCCATCTCTTTAATGTCTTGGTGGAATCGTTCACCTTGTTCCTCACTCATAGCTCCCAAATTTTCAGGAAAGTAGTCAAGGTGGGACTCGAGGAAATGCACTTTCAAACTCATCAGGCAACCTAAAGCTTGAAATGCTTTCAGCATTCGTCCGACGATCTTTTTGTAGTGAGGATCTTTGTTATTGCCTAAAAATTTCTTCTTTAAATGCAATCCACTCTTCTTTTTGAGGATCCGTCATGGTATTGACAAACTCTTGATCAACTATAAGCCTTCTAATGTCTGGTCCGACGAACACAGCTCCCTTCAATTTTGCCTCCGACAGGCCTGGAAACTTGGTGACCAAGTATTTGAAGCATTCTCCATCTCTTGGAAGTGATTTTATGAATTGCTTCATCAATCCCAATTTTATGTGGAGAGGTGGTAGAAGAACTTTATGGGAAGGTACCAAAGTTTCTCGGAGGACATTTTTTTCACCGACTGTTAGCACCCTTAGCTGCCAACTTTATCCAAGGAACCATCCTCTGGACCTCCATTTGAGCTACACCCACAAGATTTTGCAACTTATTTACAATCCAAGATATGTCAGACCAACAAAACCTCTACTATAGCCTCTACCACAGAGCAAAACTGCCAAACAACCCTAACCATGTTTTCTACCCCCTCCAAGAGAGGAATTGAAGACACTATTGCAGCCCTTAACACCAGTACTGCTCAGACTGATCCATGCCCAGCCTTCTGGATCAAGGAGCTTCGCAGTCACTTCAGCTCAGTACTGGCCAAAATAACGAATCTCTCCTTCTCAACTGGCTCCTTCCCTTCAGCCCTTAAACACACCTCTATCAGACCTCTGTTAAAAAACTGCAAGCTTGACCCCCAACAGGTGGAATCCTACAGACCCATATCTAGTATTCCACTACTCGCGAAGATCATTGAAAAGGAGGCCCAAAAGCAACTGCAGGATCACATTGACTCCGCTGCACCATTAGACCCCTGCCAACATGGTTTTAGGGAATTCCATGGAGTGGAAACCCTCCTTACCACCCTCTTCTGCAAAATAATCACTGGCATTGACGACATCCGTCAAGGATTTGCACTCATCTTTCTGGACATCGCTGCAGCTTTCGACTCAGTAAATCATGAGCTTCTACTAGGACGTCTGATTGACAAAGGCATTAATGGAAAAGCGCTTGAATGGTGCAGATCCTACCTGGCCGAGAGGTGGCAGCATGTCCGTTCTGGAGGGATAAAGTCTGAACCTTTCCACCAAAGCCAAGGAGTACCTCAAGGATCCTCCCTTTCTGCGCTCCTTTTCAATATTTACATGCAGCCAATTTGTAATATCATCCGGTCTTTCAATGTTGACTGCATGTTATATGCAGACGATGTCCTGCTTTACATTCCCTTCTCTACCGAGCATCTCGACCTCTCCCCACTGACGAGTTGCTTCAACGCAATATCTGACTGGCTCCTGTCTCAAAACCTCAGAATACAACATAAGAAAACTGAAGTACTCTTCATAACAAGGAATCCCAATTTTACCCCCCCAAAATATCTTAAAGTAAAAGAAGCGGAGTTGCAATCTAAATCCTCAATTCGATATTTGGGAGTCACACTAGATCAACGCCTAGACATGAAAGCCCACATAGGAAACATAGTCAGATCAGTTTACTACAAGATACGCTCACTTAGACACCTACGTTCCATGCTTGATCCAACTGATTTCCGGACAATCTTCCAGGCGTTGGTTATACCCCATTTCGACTATGCCAACGTCATATTACAAGGTCTTCCCCAATCTACATTAAACCCGCTTCAGCTAGCCATGAACGCGGCAGCAAGAGTCATCCATGGAGCCTCCAGGTACGACCACATTACGCCCCTGCTGATACAGTTGCATTGGCTTCCTATTCAAGCTAGAATAGTTTTCAAGACCTTGATAATTACTTTTAAAGCTGTCAATAATCTCACATCGGCATCCTTATCCTCACTTATCCAAAGCACATCTCCAAATAGAGCAAGGAGATCCATGGCTATAAACTCCCTCAAAATCCCGAGGGAACTTACTACTTGCACTAAATCGACAGCCAACAGAGCATTCAGTCTCAGTGCCCCAATATGCTGGAATGCACTACCCCCTGATATCTGGGCTATTAGGAGCCTGACACAGTTTAGGAAAGCCCTCAAATGCCACCTCTTCAACAAATACCTTATAGAACCCAATGGCGTCACCTAGAGCCCAATAACACCCACTGATACCAGTCCCAGATAAATCTAGGGTATATCAACAACTCACCAAGTGTGATATTCATTCCTATAGTGGGCTGGTTTCCCTATGTATCTTCTGTGTATATGATTCCATGTAGTATGTTTTGTAAATAGTTCCCCCGGTTATCCAAGTTATTTATACCCTGTTACCTGTAAACTCATACGTGTTAAATGTACTGAGCATTTTGTTCCATGTGAACCGCGCTGATGCTGAATAGTGTGGTATATAAGAGACTGTAAATAAATAAATAAAATAAAATAAATAACTCTTCTTGGTCCAGTGATTTTGTCAGGTCTCGACTGTCCCATAGACACAGAAAACAAGGATATTTGGTATACCCAGCTTGTTGCCCGAGCAGCATGCACAAGACCTTCAAGTCCCCACACACTTGCCAACCATGGTCTTCATATTTAAGTTTATGAAGAACCAATTCCAAGTTCTCGTAGGTTTCCTTCAAGTGTACGGAATGACCTACAGGTATGGAAGTGTAAAAACCGTTGTGGAGTAAAACTGCTTTGAGACTTCTTTTTGAAGAATCTATAAAAAAAAAGACGCCATTGCTCTGAATCATATTGGATTTTAAATTGACCCATCAGACCTTCGACATCAATGCAATAAACCAACTTGTCTTCCTGGGCGAAGTAAGGAACGAACTCCTTTTCACGATGTCTGAACCATGCAGATGACACTCCTGGCAAAAATAAATTCCTGTTTTTCAGCCTTGATCCGAGTAACTCAGTGACATCTTTGGGAAGATTCAAGTCTCTTACCAAATCATTCATCTCTTCCTGAGAAAACAATTTTGGTCTTGTATCATCTTCAAAGTCAGAACTTGATTCGTCATCTGGTTCAGGTATGACTTCACCTTCATTGGAGCTAGGTATCTCTTCCAAGGTAGCAGGGGGCTTGGGTACTTGTATATCTGTGCCATGGGGGATGGGACGAATTGCCGAGTGAAGATTGGGGTATGAAATGGAATGCTTCCATTTGGAATTAAACCCTTTCACATCGCATGAACAAAAGTAACAGTCGTCACTATGGTTCTTTTGCTCTCGCCATACCATAGGAATCCCATAACGGAAAGATTTTTTCTTACCCTTGAACCAGTTTTGGAGGTCCTCAACACACCGTTTGCACACTTTATGAGGCGCCCAGACTTTATCTTGATCTCCAATTTTTAGTCCAAAGTATGCAAAGTATACTTTTTTCACAAAGTCTGTAATATTCTGCTGTTGCTTCAACACTGTATATTCACCACAGATGAAACAGATACTGTCTGGCGAATTAATACACTTTTGTGGAGCCATAACATAATGGTTGAAGAATGACGAGCTAACACGAATTGCGATGAAAAAGTGTGAACAGCCTAGAACCAAGAACCTGATGATGATTCGTGCACAAGTGTGGCATGCAGGAGAGAGCAGCTCTGTGTCTGTACACGAGACGTCACAGTGCTGGCCACGCCCCCCTGCACTGACCGGAGCTGCTGCTATCTACCCTGTGTCTCCCTCCCACTGGATTCTTCAGGAAAGATTAACCCCTTCTACCATTAGAAGCACGGACGTAAAACTTGCTTAGCTTATGTATATATTGCTGACCATCAGATTTACAGTGCTATATTTTTTTTTACATAAACTTGGACAACCCCTTTAAGGTTTTTTTGGCATTTTATATCTTAAATGCACTTATGTGAATTAATTAATAGTAATTTGAATTAATATTAATTTGAAAAAATTTGATAAAATTTGAAGACAATTTTGCATGTTGTGGCAAATCATGACGTCTAGGAGTTTTTTCAATATTTTATTTGTTTTCAGCACACCAAAATACATGGAAATTAGATGAAAATAATCAAACAGCTTTTTAGTCGCAGACCTGTGGAATCTTGTCTAGGTCCTTCATAGCCATTCTGCCAAGAGCAAGGCGTCATCTGATTTCTTGACTGCTTGTTGTTTCTTTATTGGTAGTTGATCCAAGTAGGTTAAAAGTTGTCCACTATTTCAATTTCTTCTCCATCAATGATGAACTTATTGATTTTGCCAGTTGTCAGGGTCTTTGTCTTCTTTACATTAAGGTGCAGGCCCATTTTAAGACTATGTTCCTTGATCTTGAGAAGCAAATGTTTCAGATCATCTTCACTTTCAGCCAGTAATGTGGTATCATCAGCATAGCAAATGTTGTTGAGTCTTCATACAGTCCTGCTTCTCTGATGATTTGTTCTGCATATAAATTAAACAGGTAGGGAGAAAGTATGCAGTCTTATTGTACACCTTCGCTGATTTTAATCCATTCTGTTTTTCCTTGTTCTGTTCAAATTATTGCTCCTTGATCAATGTAAAGGTTGTGCAAGACAACGATCAAGTGTTCTGGTATACTCATGCTTCTTAATGTGGCCCAGAGTTTCTCATGGTTTACACAGTCAAAAGCCTTGCTGTAGTCGATACAACACATATACTGTAGATATTCTTTTGGTCTTGTTGGTCTTTTCAAGGATCCATCTCACATTCGCAACGTCTCTCATTTCTCACCCTTTCCTGAACCCTGCTTGCACTTCAGGCAGTTCTCATTCCAGGTATGGTTGTAGTCTCTGCTGAATAATCTTGCTGGCATGCGAGATCAGAGAGATTGTGCCATAAATTTCCGCAGTTAGCTGGATCACCTTTCTTAAGTATTGGTAAAACACAGATCTTTTCCAGTCAGTTGGCCATGATGTTGTCTTCCAAATTTCCTGTCAGAGCCTTGTAAGTTTAGTAACAGCTTCATCACATTGATGTAATCCTTCAATGGGAATGCCATCAATGCCCGGTGCTTTGTTCTTTGATAAGGCTTTCAATGCCACTTTGAATTCTTCTTTCATCACCTGATCATAAAGGTACAGGTTGAAATGGCTGTCGGTCCACTTGATCTTTATTGTATAATGACTCTGTATATTCTTTCCACCTTTTCTTGATCTTCTTAGCATCATTCAACATGGATCCTTGAGCATCTTGTAACATTCCAATTCAATATTATCAATTCAATATTATCAGATAACCCTCCATTGTATTTAGTTTCCCCTATTTTCGCCAAGTTATACTTCCTGTTAAATGTAACTGACCAGACATATGTAAACTGTCGGATGTTTTCTGTTCAATGTAAACCGCGCTGATGTCTAATAGTGCGGTATATAAGAATTGTTAATAAATAAATAAAATAAATAAATAAGGCTGGAATTTTCTCTTTAGCTCTCGTAGTATTAGGAAAGCTGATCTTGTTCTTCCTCTAATAGTTTCTGCTTCTATTTCCTTGCATGTGTCATTATAGTACTTCTCGTTGTCTTGTCTTGCTGCAAGTTGGAAATCTCTATTGAGATGTGCGATTGAAAATTGCCCAGAAATGCAGAGAAGCTAGAGTCAGAGGAGAAAGACAGGCAAAGTTTCTTCGGTCATCCATTTTGGCCGTTTTTGCTTTTTCGCCTTTTGTAGAGACTTCTCACTTTTTCTTCTTGATGTCATCCCATAACTCTTCTGGAGCTCTGTCATTTATATCTAAAGCAGCAAATTGATTTTGCATCTCAAACACCTTCTTCCAACACCACAAGTGGCACCTGTACAATGGATTGTACAAAAATGGATTGTACAAAAATCAAACTGACAACATCTGTGGAAGTGAACGATGGAAAAGCTCTATAAACTTCAACAAAGACAAAACCTGTAGCTGACTGTGGTACAGATGATCACCAACTACAAATATGCATACTCAAGCTAAGTTGAAAGAGAAGCCACTCATGAATGCAGCAAAATATGACCTTGAGAATATACCACTGGAATTTAAAGACTGCATGCAAAATCGATTTGCTGCTTTAGATACACCCCTCTGCCTCCCACACGTGCCCCAATTATATGCATGTCCAACTCCTTCCTATCCCTACCCTATTGACTTGTGAGTGTAGGTGGGGCAATGTGCAGTGCATCCAAAGTGTGCCTATAGGTGGGGCATTAATGGTCAGAGTCAGGGTATGTAAGTAGAGCACGAGGGGGTGCACCAGCCATCTGCTGCTATCAGTACTAGTTATAGTAAATATCGTTTGTATAGTGCTACAAAGTGAACGCAGCACTGAACATATACAGTAAGATGTAAGAGACGGTCCCTCCTCATCAGAACTTACAATCTAATAAAGACAAACAACATCACAAGAGTGGGGACTAGGATATGGTAAGATCACAGTAAGTGATGAACAAGAGAGAATGAGGAGCAACAGGATCCTAAGGCAGCCTTGCAGAGGTGGGTTTTTAACCTGGATTTGAATAGGGCTGGAGAAGGAGCCTGATGTACCGACTCGGGACAGAACTATTATATTCCTATTAAATATGTGTCCTTAGAGCAAAGGAGAGAGTGAGAGGGGTCATGCTCTTATGCTTGGAAGTAAAGTGGCCTGTGCCTACTGGATGGGTCTAGGGGGTCCTCGTCTGCATCATGTTCTATGCTTCCAGACAGGCCTGGCTTAGTCCGTTCCTGCGGTGACAGCAGATTTCCGACACATTGCCCCCGAGCACATGAAGTTGTGCCCTTCCCCGGGAGCCTGCGATGTTGCGATCGGATTCCGGCTTTCCACTCCTGCGTGCCAAAGTTTCCGCTCCTCTCTTGTGCCCTTAAGTATATTTAGCTTCCTATAGCGCCTGCCTTACCTTATATAGCAGATGCCACATGGGCTCCTCACTCCTGTTATTAATAGCTCGGGAGAAGTTCATTGGAGGCTGAGTGCGAGAGGTGCGGGGGGACAGTCTGTGTCCTTGCCAGCAATCTGCTGCTGCTGCTGCTGCAACAAAAAAAAAAAAGCCCAGCCCATGGCTCCGATCGCTCGCCTCTCGCCGGATCCTGCGGGCCGCAGCAAGAGGTAAGGCGCCTGCCTGGGGCGGGGGGGGGGCACCTGCTTCTGCATTCAGCCCGAGAGCTCCGGCAGCCCACAAGCACCTTTCCTCCGCTTCTCAGACTTTCATTGCACCATTCCCCCCCTCTGCTGGGGCTGAAGACCATCTGCTAAGTTTCTGGTGCAGTGCAAAGCTCCTGCAAGGTGGGACCCCCTCCCTCAGGTGTCTGGCCTTCCATGTTAGTAACGGGGGGGGGGTTGCTGGGGTGTCTCCCAGACGCAAGTCCCCGTGAACAGGGACTCGGGGGCCTGCTTTCATTTGCACGGCGGTGACAGGATCTCATTAGCAGCGAGCTGGCTCCGTCCCATTGCCGGCTCTTCTGCCGGGGAAGGAAGAGGCGCACATGCGGCAGGCGAGTACCCGCGGGCCCACGACTCCGGCTCTTGAACTTCCACCCCGAAGTAGTGGGGACTCGGGAGGGGAGAGCAGACGGATCCGCTTCCCTTGAAAGATTAAGCAGCCCTGTGATGTTCGGAGAACATGAATCCCACTTTGGGGTGGGGGAAGGGGGTTGCCAACTCGATTTAAGAGGTCTTCGGAGCCTTTTGCTTATTAGCCCGGTCCTAGGAAGGGATACTGGCTAGCAGAATCCAAAATGCCCAGCTTCCAAGGTAGGCACGGTGACGAGACATTTCTATTGCTGCATGACTGGGGGACTATCTCTGGGGTCTGGTTGCTATTCTCCAAAAGAACAGGTGAAGGAAAATCGTACTATAGATAGGAAGGTCTTCGTTAACACACATGAAAGTGCTGTTGAACAGAGAGAGAGCCTTAGAGACAGAGACCAAGGCTGGAGGCATCTAGTCATACACTGGTGAGCCAACTGTCCATGAACTATTGCTGGCCTCTAACCTCAGACACGTCCAGCAGATGCCACCAGCGGGTCGCTGGAGCTCACTAGATGAGCATCTTCAGTCAGCCCTCCTTTGCTTCCTGAACACAGAGGTGTGAGATCAGTGCTGCATATACTAGAAAATGATACCAATGAGGTCTCCGATTAATAGCAGCTCTGGACTTAGCCATAGGCAATCGCCAAGAGCACCAAATATCCAGGCCAAAAAGGATCATGCTCCTACCTATTTTAGGGCCAGGTGCATGTGCTGCTTCAAAGGGGCCCCCGACTACTAGACAGACTAGGCAGCTGCCTAGGGCAAGGAGCTCTAGGGGAAGGCAGAGAGCAGGGCAGTAATAGAATCTATCAGCCAGGAGGGCAGAAGGTTTGCCAACACCTTGAACAACCTCTGGGGGGCAGATATCCTGGCTCATCAATCGTTTTAGGCTATCAGATGTGCCCTGCTCCCCACACTCTCTGTGATCTGCAGCCTGGTTTTGTCTGTGGGCACCAAGAGCTTAAATCTGGCCCAGGTACAGTCTTCTGATGGATATGTGCATAGGAAAAAGGCTTTGCTTAACACTAGTGAGAGAATGGTTTAAGGTTAAAAGTTAGCAGGTATACTGGGTATAAGCTCTATATTACTGTCTTGCATCATGCAGCACTTTGAATTCCAGTTTTTTTCCTTTATTTTTTAATTTCTTTCCTATTCACTTCTATTCTGTTCACACATCCTCCTTTAACTGTGTGGTTGCACTGGATGGCAATGTTTATCTACTTTTAAGGTCACACCTCCTCACCCCCTTGTTCTTCTTAATAACACCCCTTCCCCCCCCCAAAAAATATTGTAATTAAAATTGCATCAAATCAAGCATCTCCCTCTCCCCATCCATCTTGTTTGAGAACCACTGCGGTGGACTCTCAAATGGATACTGCATCCAGCGGGCTAATGATGGGAGTTTTGGATTGTGGGTGAGATGGACTGTGCTTCCCACAGGGGCCGTTTCTCCAAACTGGTTAGTTTTGCACCTACTATGTCAGTAATGAACACCACTCCTAATCAAGGCTAGGTTGGCTATGATTTCTGTCTCTCAAAGTTACTGCTAATACTTGCATTAATACTTTCATCCTGCCAGAAACACCTTCCTTGTGGCATTTGTGGGATGTAATATGTAAATACATCTTATTAAGATGTGCTTAAAAATTGCATTTAATCAGACCTTTAGCATCCAGTATGGCAGGAAATATTTCTTTACCTTTCTGCCCCCTTTTCTTAGCTTTTCTACATACTTGAGGATCTCTGCACATGCTGAATGGCAGGATGAAATGAGTTTCCTTCAGGACCATAGAAGGGTTGCAGGCTGTGCATGGGATGGACTTTGCTTCCTACTGGCCTGTGGATGCTGTTGCTGCATTGCTTGTGTGTTATCATGGTGCATTGTCATAAAACAATGGCTTGGAGAGCAAGCACTATAGTCAGTTGTACAGACACTGCCTTTTATAGCCTGCCTGAGAAGGATGGGCTCTCTGGCACACTGCTAGAGGATCTGCAGTCTCCAGCGCTGGGGACGCTGAAAGATGTTTATGCCGAGAACCCTGATAAGATTACACCATTCCATGTGACCTCACCCATACAAGTCTGCTATGGGCAAAGAACTTTTACACACTGTGTCATCTTAAATACCATACATGTGTGGTGCTCTGTGTGCAATATACGCTTCATTCTCTATAAAAGCACCCCCTTATAAGAACATCCTTTCACACAGTCTCTGCATGTCCCTTCTTGTAGAAGTGGTTTCTGTTATAAGAGCATTCCCCTTATAAGAACATCTTTGCACAGTCTCAGTCTGCTCCTCCCCATGGAAGTAATTTCTGCTTAAGAATAATGTTTTCTGGCTTGAGGCACTGTCAGAAGAATCCATTGTATACACAGCGAGGGTTCATAGAATAAATAGGGCCGGTGTTGGAGAGAAAATTTTCCATCAGAGGATCCTTCAGTGAGTTGCAATAAACAGTCACCTAAGTGTATGAAGCTGAGATAATAGAGAGTCATACTCGAGAGGTGAAATCTCCTTTGGTGTCCAGTGTAGGTTCAGCACTTTGGGTGGGCCTCCCACACAGTCCTACTTTAGAGATTCCTTCTGTTCTTTAATGGAAAATTATAGTTACTCCTGTAAGGAATGACTTGTCCCTTTCCTGCAGTTATTTGTTAATTTATCAACAAATGACTGGGACAGATCACAGCATTTGCAAATCTTCATATTAGGGATGCATGGACCATTCTAAGTCTTGTATTAACACCCTCACATGACATTCCAACAGACATCTTTTTAACATCTTTGTTAGTGATATTGCAGAAGGGCTCTCGGATAAGGTTTGCCTCTTTGTGGATGATACCAAAATCTGCAATTGAGTAGACACCCAGAAAGGAGTAGATAACATGAGGAGGGATGTAGCTAAGCTTGACAAATGGTCAAGAATTTGGCAGCTGAGATTTCATGCTAAAAATGCAAGGTCATGCATTTGGGCTGCAGCAATCCAAGGGAGCGGTACAATGTAGGGGGTGAAGTACTTCCATCCACGAAAGAAGAACAGGACCTGGGCGTGACTGTTTCTGATGATCTTAAAGTGGCTAAACAGATAGAAAAGGTGATGGCAAAAGCTAGAAGGATGCTTGGGTGCATAGGGAGAGGAATGGCCAGCAGAAGAAAGGAGGTGATAATGCCTCTGTATAAGTCTCTGGTACGACCTAATTTGGAGTATTGTGTGCAGTTCTGGAGACCGCACCTTCAAAAGGCTATAAAACAGGTTGGAATTGGTGCAGAGGGTGCCTACTAAAATGGTTAATGGTCTTTGTTATAAAGCATATGGGGACAGACAAAGATCTTAATGTGTATCAAATTTTTTATACCGCCTTATCAAGTAATCAAAACGGTTTACGATGAATGCCACATTGCTATTACAAGAAACATAGTTAACAAGATTACAATGTTGGAAGAGGCGGGATAGAGGAGATATGATTGAGATATTTAAATACCTCCATGGCATAAATGCACAGGAGAGTCTCTTTCGATTGACAGCAAGCTCTGCTACAAGGGGACATAAGATGAGGGTGAAAGGAGCAATATGCTGAAATATGTCTTTACTGAAAGAGTGGTAGATGCATGGAATAGTCTCCCAGTGGAAATAGTAGAGACGAGGACAGTATCTGAATTCAAGAAAGCAGGGGACAAACACATACACACACACACAGTGTATCTCTAAAGGTAAAAAAGGGGACGATGTAGTTAATATGGAAGGGCAGACTAGATAGACCATATGGTTTTTTCCCTGCGGTTATGTTTCAATGTGTTTTGTCTGTGTGTGTGCACGCCATGATGTATTGTAGGTCACTCTGGGTATGTGTTCTGCTGTGTTGGATGTCCGAGTGGGTGTGCAGATAAAGATTTTAGTTTGCAACTTCTGCTCCATCCAGTTCACCTTCACTTTGTACTTTTACTTTGGGTTGTGACTGCCGCTCTATGCGGGCTACCACTCTTTGCATGAAAAAATACTTCCAGATGTTCCTTTAAGTTTACCTCCTTTGTAGCTTCATTTTATGTTCTCTAGTTTTATAACTTCCATGTCTTTGAAAAAGGTTTGCTCATTAATGCTTTCGGGTATTTAAAGGAGTAGCCTAATGGTTAGAGCACTGGTTTGGGAACCAAGAGACCAGGGTTCAATTCCCACTAACACTCCTTGTGGCCTTGGGCAAGTCACTTAACCCTCAATTGCCTCAGAAAAATCAATGTCCCTGTTTAATGTACATTACCAAGTTTAAGTTACAATGTAAACTGCTTGAACTGAAATGATAAAGCGGTATAACCCCCCCCCCCCCCCGATAGATAAATAAATAGATGGACATGAATATGTATACCCTAGAGAAACGGAGGGTCTAAGTCTGTTTGCATACGGCTTCTGACACAAACCGCTAACACACTTTGGTTGCTTTCCCTCTTTTTAGGTATCTTAGGTGAGCTACATTGAACACTGGAGCCTCACCAATGACCTGTATAGGGGCCTTATCACCACCTCCTTTCAGCTGCTTATGCCCCTCTCTATGCCCCCAGCATCCTTTTGGCTTTGACCACTTTCAGATCCTTGGATACCGTCACCAAACAAAATGTCCAACAAATAGTGGCCTCATTAGCTGCACCGTATGCTGGAGAAACATCAACCTTGAGTTTACTCCGAGCCACGCACCAGTAGGTCACTCTGGCATTAATCACTCACCAAAGCCAACCCTAGAAACAGAAAGGAGTCATCCTCATCTTATAAGACAGGCAGACATCGGGAGCAAAGGATGCCAGTCATCAGGCAACAATGACCCGAAGCAGCCCCGCCATGAGGACTGCTCATCTTCTTTGGTATCAGAGGGGGCTACACAAAACTCCATGAGGCCAAAACCAGCCTGCTGATAATTCCCCATCATATTCTGGAGACATTGGCTGAATTTGCTGCAGGGCCCATGCCTGTCAGTCAATGGCAGCCCTCAAGGAGAGGCTCACGAAAGGCCTCAAAGAGAAGATGAAGATGCCTGCAGGAAAGGAATTGACATCAAGATCTTGAAGGGCCTAGACACTGGTTTCTGCCAGGTCAATATTCATCTTTAGTGCATCAGAGAAGAGATTGATCCCCTAAGAATCAGAGGTTAGTGCATGATGCTCCTGTAGGAGATCCATCTCACATGAGAAGCAGAGGTTAGTCCAGGCAGAGACTTGGGCATCATTCGAGTACCTCTTTGTTTTGGGGTGCTCTTAGAATTATGAGGAACACTCTGTGCACTTCTTATTTTTATTTATTTATTTATTAACAATTCTTATATACCGCACTATTAGGCATCAGCGCGGTTTACATTGAACAAAAAACATCCGACAATTTACATATGTCTGGTCATTACATTTAACAGGAAGTATAACTTGGCGAAATAGGGGAAACTAAATACAATGAGGGTTATCTGATAAAGGATATTCTGGTTAACTATATACAATGGTGGTACAATAGTACATGGAACAACTTACTATTTACATTGTGAAGTTGGCCTGTTGCGAGGTTCTATCTGTTTGACCACTTCTGCTATTTGCCTGGGGGTTATGTTCGGAGCTGTCAATGAGATATTTAAAGGAAGAGGAAATGTTTCAGTGCCTTTCTGAACTGACTCAGATTAGGTGTTGCTCTGATTTGTGCTGGTAAGGTGTTCCATAGAGTTGGGGCACAGAATTGGAAGGCTCTGTTGGTTGTTGATCTAGTGCATCTTGTGGTATCATTTGGGATAACTAGTGTGTTTAATTCTGCTGTTCTTCGTGGCCTGTTTGGTGCGAGTGGTTGTATGAGGTTGGAGAGAGAGGAAGAGGTGAGTCCCTTAGCCGCTTTGAATGTTAGCAGTAAGGTCTTGAAGCTGATCCTTGCTTGCATGGGGAGCCAGTGTAGCTGTTTTAGAAGGGGTGTTACGTGATCTCTCCTGGATGCCCCGAGGAGTACCCTTGCTGCACTATTCATGGCTAGTTGCAGGGGGCTCAGGGTGGACCGGGGGAGTCCTTGTAGTATGGAGTTTGAGAAGTCGAAATGGGGGAGTATAAGGGCTTGATAAATGGTTCGGAAGTCATCCGGTTCGAGTAGCATGCGTAGGTGTCTGAGGGATCTGATTTTAAAGTAGATTGCCTTGACTGTATTGGCTATGTGGTTCTTCATGTCAAGGTTTTGGTCCAGCGTTACTCCAAGGTAGCGTATTGCCGGTTTTACTTGGAGTTGGGCATCCTTTACGTTAATACAACTCGGAGGGGTGAAACTGGTGTTCCTCGAGACGAACAGTACTTCCGTCTTTGTGTTGTATTCTCAGGTTTTGTGATAAGAGCCACTCTGATATGGTGTCAAAGCAGTTAGTCAGCGGGGTGAGGTCTAGGCAATCCAATGATATTGGCATATATAGTAGTACATCGTCTGCATATATCATGTAACTGACATTAAAGGATCTGATGATGTCGCAGATGGGTTGGATGTATATATTAAACATCAATGCAGATAAGGAGGATCCTTGAGGTACACCTTGACTTTGTTGGAAAGGTTCAGATGTGTCCCCATCGACTCGGACATGCTGCCATCTATCGGACAGGTAAGATTTACACCATTCGAGTGCTGTTCCACTGATGCCTTTTTCCCTTAGCCGGCAGATGAGAATTTCGTGGCATACCGAGTCAAAAGCCGCTGCTATGTCTAGGAAGACGAGAGCGAAACCCTGGCGTATGTTATCCACACCCGAGATTATGTTGTTGAGGAGTGTTGTGAGTAGTGTTTCTACTCCATGGGACTCTCTGAAACCATGTTGAGCTGGATCCAGAGGGGCTGAGGTGTCTATGTGATCCTGTAATTGCCTGTGCACTATTTTCTCAATGATTTTTGCTAGCATAGGTATGCTAGATATGGGCCTATAAGATTCTACTTTTTGAGGATCAAGTTTGGTGTTCTTTAACAGCGGTCTTACAGAGGTCTGCTTGAGCGTAGCGGGGAAGGAGCCAGTGGTGAAGGAATAGTTTAAGATTTTAGCTATAGTTGAGGATATGTCACATCGCAGGTCCTTTATCCAGTGCGCAGGGCAAGGGTCTGTGTGAGCAGTGGTTGTGTTCAGAGCTAGAATAGTATCTTCAATAGTTTTCTTCGAGGGGGTAGAGAATGATGCCAGTGATACTGGGTAGTCTTGTTCATCAGGAGAGTCCGGTATTAATATTTTGTTAGTCTTGCACATTTTAGATTGCATGTAAATTGCATAGTCCTGTGGATGGATCCTGCTGTGGTGCTCAGGGGTTGGCTCTTTGGCAAGCGTTTTAACTAAGTTAAACAAGTCGTGAGGTTTATTCAATGACCGTTTCAGGGTATCTGTGTGGTGTTGTCTGATTTTATCTGAGATGGTTTTACGATGCTCAGACAGGTGTTGGATGTAAGCTGCTTGGTCACTGCTGGTACGTGACTTTCTCCATCGTTTTTCTAGCCTTCTTAAAATGGTTAGTGAGGTTTTTTAAATCGGCTGTGAACCATGGGGCTGTAGATCTCTTCTTTGGGTTCTTGTTCGTTGGAGGGCGGATAGCGATTGTGCTGAGTTTTTTGTTCCAGGAGGAGATCACCTCATCTAGGCTTAGTGAGGTGTCATCAAAGAGTGTGCTCATTTCAGTGAGGATGCGTTCTCTGTTAAATGGGTGGAAGCTTCTGATAGTTGAGTTAGCGGGCCTGCTTTCATCTGTTTTTGTCTTGTGTGAACAGTTAGTGGTAGGCATCTGAAAGGTGATGAGTTTGTGGTCAGTCCAAGGGACTGCAGTTATCGATAGCACAATGTTTTGTGGTTGATCCAAACTTAGCTGCGGTGCGAATATGAGGTCAAGGATATTGCCTTTCTCATGAGTAGGTTCTTGCACCATTTGTGTGTATCCTAGGCTATCTAGGGCATCTAGGAAAGCTGTTGCTTGAGTGTCCTGTAATGATGGTAGGTTGATATCTCCTACGATCCAATTAGGTTTATTTGGACCCTGGGTGAAGGATGCCAGATTTATTATGGTTGCTAGGTCGTCTGGATCTCCTGATGGTGATCTATAGACCAAATTTATGGAGCATGTGTTGTTTGAGACTGATACTGTTTCTAGATGGTTGTTACTGTTGGATTCATCCATTTTGAACTGGAGGTCAGCTTTGGTGATGATAAGTACTCCTCCGCCTTTTTTGTTTTGTCTGTGTCCGGTGAATGCTGTAAAGTTAGGTGGGAGAAGCTGGTTGAGGATGATATTGTCTTCAGTTGAGAGCCACGTTTCAGTGACCATGAGGATGTCTAGCTGGTGAGATATTATTACATCTGTGATCACTGGCCACTTGTTTCGAAGTGAGCGGGCATTTATAAGTGCACACTTCAGTCTACTAGGGTAGAAGTTTTTAGTTTGTCTAGTTTTCGTGTTGTATTGTAGTGGGACATGCAATAGGAGGTTGCGGTGCGGAAGGTTGGTCCCACGTGGGTTGTAATAAGAGTTTCCTGACCATTTTCTCTCACTAGATAGTACAATAGGAATGTGGTTTTGTGAGGCGGTGAGGGCCAATATATTAGATGGTAGCGTTATAATAAGTAGGAAAAGGCACATTAACCTGATGATCACGTCTTCCATTTTAACCCTGTGAGGTATGAGGCTTATTCGGGAGGCGAATAGAGGGGTTTTGGCACGTTAGGGCTGACTGGATCTTAGCTTGTGTATTGTGCAACCAGCAAGCAGGCTCAGTGTATCATACAATAACACAGTATTTCTGGCAGTGTTCAACTCTTAAGTATGGATTGAATGTGTATACCTACACAGAATAAAGCTTAACAGTAAAGAAAAGCAGATGAAAATGCGGTCACTTCAGTAAATTAGAAGTGAGTTACTGACAACAGTAATATATTTAAGATGAAACACAGATCGTAGTGATATTTCAAATTGAGTTACTGATAACGGTAATTAATAAATCTAGGGTGAGTCACAAATGGTAGGAATATATCTAAGATGAATTACAGACGACTGTAATATATCTGAAACTTACTAATGACAACAGTGCTAAATCTGAGATGAGAAGTAGCAGGTGAGACTTGCAAGTAGCAGGTGAGACTTGCAAGTGAGAGGTAGCAGATAAATAGAAGAGAGGTCCCCAGAGCTTTCCTCAGATCCCACTCCTCTTCACATGTGATTAAAGTTCCCGCATGAGGGATTGACTTTCTATGATTTTGTGAGGGAAATGGCCAAGTCTATTCGGTTTTGGTTAGAGATGAAGGAGGAGCCCAGGGTTGAAGAGTTGGATATCTATCTTGGACCCAAGGGATCTGAACACCTATCTAATTCATGAGACTCAGAATGATTTCCCTAGCACTCTACTTCCTTTTCTTCAAAAAGGAGATTGACTAGGTTTTGCACTTGAAGGGATGCCTACGTCCATATATAGATACATCCCAGTCACAGCATCTGTGATTTCTTGTAGGGAAACACCACTTCCGGTACTGAGTGCTGCCTTTTGACTTCACATCTGCTCCTCATGTATTTGAAAAGGGTGTCATTTTAGAAGTTCTATTCTTGATTTGCACATCTGAAAACGCCCATTCAAGATGGCAATCACAACTATGCCCCAAGAGCCATTTCAGGAAGTACCGAATTTACAAATGTCTGGCACGATCATATCTGTGTTGCACAGGGGTATGGTGGAGACTTGTTCGGGGTGTTGCAAACACAAAACACACATGTGCGCCTGATTTTAAAATGGTGCCACATGTCTAAACCTGCCAGCAGACACATCCATGTCTATTGGTGCTCTTACAAATAAACAGCCATGTACATGCGTCTAGGGTATAATTCTGCATATCCTCATGTTTTTTTCTGTCTGACAGAGATGTTTATCTTTTAGGGTAAAAATGGGACAAATTTTAGAAAACACTTAACCATGCCCATCTGCATTGCTGCCTGTCACGTGGCATTTCAGATGTTTTGACTATGTCCCACATTGCACCTACATGGCCTTTCTAAGATATACCTTCACCTGTCTCACAGTAGTCACAGCATTTCTACACTAACTAGGCATGTATGTTTCACTGTTTGGATGATTGACTGGTCAAGAGTCCCACTCAAGAAGTTCAAGAATCCATGCACATCATCATACGAGCTCAAGTCAAATTTGAGCCTGTCACACCAACTGGAATTCATGTTGAAAATGTTGGGTCACAGGATCTCAACGGTTCATGTTACTCCCTTGGCACATCTTCAAATGAGATATGCTCAGGGTCCACTAAGACTGTAGTGGAGACAGTTAATTACCAGGCTCAGTGACATATCTATCTATCTCTTCTCCCTGTCCTGGTGGACAAATCATTCTGATCTGGTCAAGGGTTGAGCTTTTCAAAATCCTCTTTCAAAAGTTGCTCATGACAGATGCTTCCAGACTAGGCTGGTAGATGGCTTCCATACTCAGGGGGATTTGCTCTGCCCAGGAAAGCCTCTATCAGATCAATTTTCTGGAACTGAAAGCAATATCAAAACACTCTAAAGGCTTTCAGAGATTGGCTGGCCAACCAAATTGTCATGATGGAGATGGACAGTCAGGTGGCAATATACCATATCATCAAAACAGGGAAGAATGGGGTCATACCTCTTGTGTAGGGAGAGAGGATGTGAAACTTTGTCATCTCTCAAAAGGATGACTCTCAGAGCCACCTACCTACCTACCTGTCAAAAGCAATGTCCTGGTGGTGAGGCCGAGCTGTGTCCTTCAACCTCATGAATAGGCGGCTCTGAACTGGAAATGAGCTCAGATCATCTTTCGGGAATGGGACACCCCCTTGATAGATTCATTTGCCACTCCTCAGAACAGGCAGGTGCCAAAGTAGCCTCAGATGCTTTCCTCCTCCATTGGGGGAAGGATTTTCTGAAAGCAATAACTATCCTGAAAGGAGATGAGGACACAGTGATTCTCATTGTGCCTTCTTGGCCCTAGCAACCATGGTTCCCTCTTCTTCTTGAATTTTCTATCAGTGATCCAGTTCATCTAGGCAGATCAGTCCTGATAACAGAAGATTAGGGGGAACTACTGCACTCCAAAATAAAGTCCCTTGCCCTCACAGCTTGGATGTTGAGGGGATAAGATTGTTCTCTTTAAACTTGCTGGTTTGTGTCACTATTGTCCTCTTGGCTTCCAGGAGAGATTCCACATGGAGATCTTATCGTTCCAAGTGGAGGAGTTTTGGGATGAAGGACACACAAACTGCTTTTCCATTCATTTGCGTCTGGCTTAAAGACGAACTCCATTAGAGTTCACTTTAGTGCAATTGGCACTTATCATTCTCATGTAGAAGGTAAATCCATCTCTCTACAGTCTTTAGTTGTTCACTTCATGCAGAGCTTGCTTCATAGAAAGCCTCCCACTGTGTCTTTGGACTTCAATGTGGTTTCATCTCAGCTGATGAGAGCTCCCTTTGAGCTCTGAAGTTCCTAACCTCTCAGTTAGCAAGCTCCAGGCTCTAGAAGTGGATCCATCCTTTACCAAAGTTTTCAACAATGGGGTGGAGTTGCGTACTCATTCTAAGTTCCATCCCAAAGTGGTGTTGGACTTCCACCTTAATGAATCAGTTGTGCTTCAATATTTTTCCCCAAAGACTTCACGCTCATGAAGGGAGAACCACATTGTACATGTTGGACTGCAAGAGAGCCTTGGTCTTCTGCTTGGGGCAGACTAAAGCCCATAGAAGTTGCATACAGCTTTTATTGTCTTTTGACCCCAATAGAATGAGGGCTGCCAACAATAAACACATTCGTTCAATTTGGCTGGCAGATTGCACCTCTTTTGCTTACACCCAGGCTATGTCTGAGCCATAGCTATGTTGATGGCCCATTTAAGTTTAGCCTCCATGGAAGAGATTTTCCCGAGCTGCAACTTGGGCTTCTGTCCACACATTAATTTCCCCAATACAGTCTGGAAAGTTGTTCCTAACGCAACCACAGATTCAGCCAATCTGTTCAGGGATTAGAATCCAGCTTCAGTCCCTCCTAGGTCCTGTTCCATGTGGCCTCCTTATAGGTAATGTAAGTTCTGTAAAAGCCTATTATAAAAAACAAAAAAAAAACCCCAAAAACACACAACTGTATCTTTTGGTCCATTTGTTACGATACTTGTTTACCCTTTGGTAGCTAGGGAATTCCATATGCGACCACTTATCCTGCTTGTCCACAGAGAAAACAAAGTTACTTACCTGTAGCAGGTATTTTCCATGGACAGCAAGATAAGTCCTCATGACTTTTCATCCCGCCTTGGAGATGTATTCGGGCATTAGCTAGTCATCAGACTGAGGGAATGAGGCATGGTGCAGGCAGGAATTCGCATGAATGCGTAGCTGAACCTATCCAAAAGCTTCTAAAAGGAGCTGAGAGAGGTTGCCACGTGGGCAACCATTTATTTATTTAAACTTGTTTTTATGCTACCTTACTACCATTCAAGACGATTTACATTTAACAAGAACATAGCAGGGCCTCTGCTGTACAGAGAATTAAACATTGTAACTTTTGAACAGGATAACAGTATCAGATGCTTCAGGTAAGTAACTTTGGTTTTTTTCTGCACAGTGGAACTTTTTCTTGTACGCTGTGCTGTCTTTTCCTGTCTGATCCCTCTGCTGACATCACAGCGTGGGAATTGCAATATTGTAAGCCAGTGTCCATGAAAACCCATGCTGTGATATCAGCAAAGCATTACTCAGTGCCAGTGACATCACAGCCTAGAATCTGAGACTCAATTCTTTTGTTAGCTGTGAATCATTGTTAATTTAGCACCATTAGAAGAACGGGAAGGAGATGCTGACTGCAGACTTTCGAGCACTCGGTCACATAAATCTTCAGTCATCAGCAGTGGGAAAGAGCGAGATAAAATATCACCTTTTCCAATTGGCCTGTGCAATGTCCTGACTGTGCAGTGTGTATGTGTGTGGTGTGCTTGTATGCAGCGAGATTTCCATGCTTCAGAGAGCCTGCAGAGGGCAAAGCAGAAATATTCTCCTGACTTCAAAATCCATATTGAGCGAAAGCAACCTTGAAATAATGTGTCCTTGGTAGGAGATTCATTTTAAATTGGTGCACAGCACTGTTCTCATGAAAGCCCTTTGTAAAACAGAACAATTCACCCCTCATGAGGGGGGGGGGGGGATTTTCTTCCCTTAAGGGTGAGGGTTAATTCTAGTGACCTGCAACTCTGCTGCATATTGGTGGAGTGAACTTGGCCAGTTTTCCATATCCTTAATTCCAAAATGTTTACTAAACAGCAGTAGCGACTTCCGTGCAATATCTGCTCTGATATCACACGGAAGCTGCTACCACTCTTTAGTAAACGTACCCTTAAGCCCCTCCCAAACTGCACTGCCTTTTTCTAGAAATAAGCAAATTTCAAGTTGTCCGATATCTGTCACAGTGCCGCTGCAGGCTTGTGGTGTATTCTCAGGTATAACCAGGGGAAGATAAAAGGTCACCTAGAAGGGGCAGCTGCTGGCTGGTGCCACTATACGCCTCACAGTTAGGAGCATAGAACAAGGAGCGAATTCCTGCAGGCAGCCAACTTTGTATGGCTGACATTTGAGAGATATCCTTGGTGACCTTGGTGGTAATTGTTCTGCCAGGTCATGTCAGGTTGCTGATCTGGAATCTTTTTGAACTTTCTTCCTTTTCCCCATTGTATGCCTCCTCTCCACCCCCCCCCCCCCCCGCCCCCGCCCCGAGTTGAAACTTTTTTTTTCCTTTAGTGCAAAGATTCTTAACCCAGTTCTCAGGACACACCTAGCCAGTCAGATCTTTAGAATAACCACAAAGAATATGCATGAGAGAGATTTGCATTCAGTGAAAGCTGCACATGCAAATGTCTCTCATGCATATTCATTGTGGTTATCCTGAAAACCTGACTGGCTAGGTGTGTTCGAGGATGGATTGAGAATCACGGCTTTAGTGTAGGGAAGGTAACTGAAGAGACTTGACGGCCCCAATGGTGATTTTCTGCCAACGTTTTGTCTCTTATGGAGATGGTCTTTCTGTATCTCAGGCCACCGCCAAGCTTTGCTTCCTGGGAGGGAGGCTGAAGGATGAACAATGTCAGTCTTTCAGGCTGTTTAATTATTGAGAACTTATTGATTTGTTTTCCACCGAGCAGGAAGTTGAGTGAAATACAGAGCTGGAAAAATGCTTTTACAGGAGAACTGATCAGAGGGAGAAAGGGACTAGAGAAAGGATCCTATCTAGATCACATTCCAGAACCATCCAAATTCCTTCCTGCTTCATGTGTTAATCTCCCTGTTCCCCCCACCCTTTGTTTGCCCTGTGCACAGGAAAGAAACTGTAGGGCCAAATTCTGGGTGTGGCAACAGCAAAAGACTGACTGTGTAAGCGCTTGCTTCCAGAGACACGAGCAGTGGGCTGAGCACCAAGGAAGTGGGGCAAGTCATTTTCATCGCCTCTCATCTTTGCTACAAAAGGTACCAAGAGTGAAACTGTCCTAAAGAGTGAGATTATAAGCCAAAAAGTGAGATTTACAGGCAATGTGTCAGAGCTATAAATCTAGACAGATTTCAGTGTCAGGGCTTCATAAACGGAAGGAGGAATGATGTTGAACTTACTTTGGTGCCTCTGAAGGGACACAGAGAGAATGGGGGCAGTATTAGGACAGTTTCCAAGGGAATTTTCCCAATAATAGAATAGTTACCTGGATAAATCTTCTTGGCTGAAAACTTCCTTCCACTTAGTAAAACACACAGGCACCTCGCTTTTTGTATGATCTTTGAGATGAGAGGAATTGGAGGGAAAGTGTACAGAAATGCTCAGTTCTAGGGAATGAGAATAGTGGCCCCCCTCCACCATCAGGGCATCTGCCTTTTTCCCATACCTGCAGCAAGCCAGCAGAAAGTCCTTCACACCCAAACAGCCATGATAACGATGCTCACCGAGGTTGATTTCATCATCAACTTTGACAAATCTTTCCTCATACCATCACAGGTTGTAGAGTTTATAGGAGCGCACACCCATACCTCCTCGACCAGTTACACAACTCTAGCCAGAGTTCATCTCCTTCATCAACTGATCATTGACATGACAGCATGACCATTTACTTTAGCACATCATCTTCTCTGCATACTGGGACATATAGCAGTGGCAGTACATGTACTTCCTCATGCTTGCATACACATGCGTGGCATCCAGTGAAAGCTTTGCTTCCAGTCATCTCAATACCTCTAGCCTCTTTCTCAGAGAGAAATCTTCATGGAGACACTCCAGAGCTCTGGTATAGTGGGCCCAACCTTCCAACTTGGTTCAGGAAAAGTATCTTCATCCTCTTGTGTCCACATAGATGTTAACTACCGATGCATCAGGAACAGGGTGGGGCGCTCACATTGTACAGGTGTCCACACAGGGCAGTTAGAGCCTTTTCAAAGATCTCAACATAGCAATCTGCTGGAGCTCAGGGCAGTTTGTTATGCCATCACTACCTTCAAAAAGGTTTTTGTGGGGCTCCATCCTGTAAGTATGCAAGGACAACCATGTAGCATGTTCTACCTCTACAAGCATGGTGGCATTGATTCCTTACATATCTGTCGGGAGGCCCAATGCATATGGACACTGGCTTTCTCCCTAGACATCTTCCTGGTAGTGACCTACCTTCTGGGGGGTTCCAACCTCTTAGCTGACCAATTAAGCCAACAGCTCACTCCACACAAATGGTTACTCTATCAATCAGTGGTGAACAATTTCTACCGTAAGTGGGGAACACCACAAATAGACCCTTTTTGCAATGGAAGACAAAAAGAAGTGTCCAGCCTTCTGTTCATGCCATTCAACTCACTGTGCTCTACTATTTGACGCTTTTACTGCCATACATTTCATGAATACATGGGATGCTGAGGAAAGGTGGAAGGGAAGCACTTTTTATTGATAATACTTGTCGAGCAGAGCGAAACAAAAGATACTTCTCGTGGTGTGGATATATGAGGATGTGATTGTAGGCATGCTTGATGTCTAACGTCACTAACCAATCATTTGTTTGAATTAATGGAAGAATAGAATCTAAGGAATTCAAATTGAAACACCTCTTTGAATATGACGTGGTTCAATTTCTCAAGTCCAAAATAGGCCTTAAACCTCCAGTCTTTTTTGGCATTAAGTAGTATTTGGAGTAGAATCCATTGTTGCACTCTTACAATGGGACTTCCTCAATAGCATCCATAGAGTGATGGTTGGTGATTTTGCTCTGTAAGAGGGAGGTTTGGGAAAGTGGAGGTAGCCAAAAAGTAAGTGACCTGTTTCAGAAGGAGTTTTGAAATGAAGATAGTACAACAAAGATACTATGTTCAGGATCCAAAGGTCTGATGTAATGGTCTGCCAGTGCTCTTGGAAGTGATGTTGTGGCGTTGACCTTTGAGATTCCGTCCCTCTGACACAGCCATTGCTGATGATACAGTTGGCCAGATCTTTGGGGCAGAGGACGACGGCTGTGACCACACTGATAGTGCTAATAGCATTTGTATGGATAGTATGGTTTCTTATAATAGGAACCCCTTTTCATTGGCAAAGACTGCAGTTGATCTATATTGTCAGCAGCAAGGATCCATATAGTGCAGTCATCCTTTATCATGGAAGCTGGTTTTCACTTTAGCTGCAAAGGGATTGTCGCCAGCAGATGAAATGTCTACAGTATGGTAATCGATGTCCTCTTTGATAATCATGTCATACACCTGCTTGTTATTGCAACAGCTGCACTCCTGGTCACCATATCATATGTGTCAAATGCTGATCATATCAGGAATTTTGTACAGTCTTGCAGATTCTGCATGGAGACAGCATCCAGATCAGAATTGTGCTTAGACGTAGAAAAGTGACCTTTGGCTGAAGCAATTCCACAGTGTTGTATAGGTATTGCACCATTTGAAACTGGTGGGCTGCAATGCTGGTGCAGAGCATGGTGTTTTGGAAATGCGGCAACCTACAATGTGCCATGTGATGGTGTGCAGATCTAGAAGCACTTTATGAACCAGAAGAACCTGTAAGTATTTAAGAGCCTCCAGGAGTTCTGCTGTAGGATCTGGGGTGTTCTGCATCAAAAGATCTGTTTTGAGATCTTCCATAGGAAGACTGGATAAGAGGCAATCTCTGGATGAGAGTGTTTTTCCGATAGAGGCAGCAAGGGATCAGATAGAAATCCAGGTGACTGCCTTTTTGGTGAATGCATAGCAGTGGTAACATCTTTACAATAATAATCAGAGTCTCTTGATGGCAATGGAGGAGAAGCATGCCTCTTCTGACTCTGTGGCGAGGACGATATACCAGATGATATGAAAAGATTATGTTCTTCATCAGAGGTGCAGGTTCTTTCTCCAGGAAGGGTGTCGTCGGTTTGTTTCTGCAGTAGCATTCTCTCAAATTCACACCACAGACCAGTTATTACTGAATTTGGCTGAGCTGCCAAACTCATTGACTTGTGATATGAAAGCAGCAGTGGAGAAGGTGAGTATTTGGATCTGCCATGATCAGCTGGTGATAAATGAGAGCAACTTTTAGAAGATCTTGCAGCATTAGGCTTTGTAGTGTCATGCAGTTGGTGCTGCTTTGGCTGAGGAGACCTGGAGCCACTGGACAAGCTGGAATGTTTTCACTGACTGGCATTGTGACTTCTTGGCACCATGGTTGTCTGCACCAAAGAATGGGCTGATCTTTCCAGTGCAGAAGAATGCCTTTTTCTTCAGCATCAAGAGGGACGGCACTGAAGTCTCTGTGCTGTGTTGTGCCATGGCCAGCAAGTTGTGTTGTGCTCTGGAAGCTAACCTTGAATCAGTCAAGATGGTCCCAGTAGCCCTTTCATTTAGGTGCTGTGGGAATACACTGGTGCTCTCCTGGGTCCTCATCTAAACTCTGTGCTTTGGAGAAATTGGAACAAGGGTGTTTTAAACTCTGGAAATCTTTCTGCTTTAAAATTCTCACATCTTTATGGCTCGGGTTGACATCTTTGCGCGCTTCAGGCAGTCCTCAACCCTATGGAAGGACCCCATACAGCCGAGAGACAGACATCGTGGGTGTCAGATATCAACATCTTACTACCATGGCACTTGCAGCTGGGCTTCTTAACAGACATCACAAAGATGAGATCTGCAATGTTGAACTCCCCTTCAGCAGATAGAACGTTGTAGTTCGGACTGACAGAAAGTTGAATGTCCACTCGTTTCCTTGTATAAGTTGACAAAAAATGATTGACAGAGTGCACCTCACACATAAGCATGGGCAGATTACATCTTTCTGGAAGTTTTCAAGTTTTGGAAACCAAGAACTGTTGGCTTCACCACAGATGTCAACAGCTGTGCGGCTGTGGCAATCCTTGCTGTCCATAGAGTAAAGCAGAAACCAGAGACTGGAATCAACATGACTAGAACAATTAAATGGCCAGACAAAGGGAGGAAAAATATTTTCAATTTAGTGATTAGACTATGTCACTTTTTGAAATGGACATCTTCTATGTTTATATTTTGCATAGTATAGAGGAAACGCTATTTCTCTAATACGGCTCTACATGTGCAATCTGGATTCTTGGGAGTTCAATTTTTGTCTACAATTTTCTCTCTTTAGTTTGTGGTTACTAATTCTATACTTGGTAAGGGTCTGTCTGTGTTGTGTGTGAAAGAGGCCAGGTAATGTCTCTGTAGAATTGATCAATACTAATCTGACTTGTACAGTGTTCCGAATAGGTGTATTGATATTCTGCGACCCACTGCAGTGTTTATGGTACTGCTTTTTTCTAGCCCTTGTTCTGTGACTCATGGAAGTTAGTGCTGTTGTGTATAGTAAAATTTGCTCAATAAGTTCTGAATGACTTTTGTAGGGTTTTGCGTTGCATCGTAATATGCCTGGTACTGGATTTTGGATCTGGCTCAGGCCTTTCTTGGTAGTAGATCAAGGTGAGTTAAATCTGGGTACAGAATCCCTGGAGGATTTACAATCTAAGTTTTACTCCTGTTGGGATCCTGCACACAAAATGTTGTTTCAAAAGGTCTAAATTTTGTAAAATTCTGCATGCTTTGTTTTGTCAAACTAATAAAGCATATCGCTTTTGAATGATATTTAATTTAAAATACAATACAGGAAAAATATCAAAAAGTGCAAAATTTTGAATTATTGTGTACAGAATTCCAGCAGAAGTAAAGTTTGTATCTGAGGTAATGGCGAGTTAAGTGACTTCAACATCACAAGGAATGGCAGTGGGATTTTAATCCTAGTTCTCAGCCTACTGCTAACCATTCCAAATAGGTTTAGTTTATTGCTGAATTATCAAAAGCCTACCAAAACTATACAAACTCCAAACCCCCCTTATACTATCTACAACTACACAGGAAAACAAGGAGGGCCAAAATATGCTCAAATGTCTTAAACCCTGAAAGGCCACTCAATTCTTTACCAGTAAATAAAAAACCGGAAAAATCACTGGAGGGCGAATAGCTTAACCCTTACTGAAGAGGATGGGAAAGAAGCCTCAGAACTAGGGCTAGCAGCTGGTTCGCGGCAGCTTTTAAACTGCTAGATGCAGTGTATCGCAATTGCCCCAGATTATCATTCATAGGCTTCTAGGTTAGCATATCTATTTTTGCAAATTTTTAAATGCATTTAAAACAACTGAAAAACACTTAACTGTCATTATCCCAATCCCTCTCCAAACTTCAAGGAACCAAAACTAGCTGTAAGACACAGGTTGTCAACTCGCATTTCGCCCACATTTAAACAGGATGCATCAGGATATGTCGAACAGCGGTAATGAAGAAGCCTTCAGGGAACAAAAAGAGCTTCTACTCCAAGCAGTTTAAAATGGTTGGTCTTTGCTTGCCTGCTGCTTTTGCTTCCAATCTGGCTATAATGCTGTGACCTAGTTGAGGCTTTCGTTCAAGTCCATTGGCTGGACTGTATTAAGAGTAACGACACACTTTCGCTCAAGGTGAGCAAAGCGCTGTTCTGTTTGACTGTACCTGGCATTTTTTATACCATCAGTCACAAGCCATTGATATTGAAATTCCATTTAAACTGCTTGGAGTAGAAGCTCTTTGTTCCCTGAAGGCTTCTTCATTACCACTGTTTGACATATCCTGATGCAGCCTGTTTAAATGTGGGCAAAACTCAAGTCAACAACCTGTGTCTTACAGCTAGTTTTGGTTCCTTGATGTTTGGAGACTGATTGGGATAACGACAATTAAGTGTTTTTCAGTTGTTTTAAATGCATTTAAAAATTTGCAGAAACAGATATGCTAACCTAGAAGCCTATGAATAATAATCTGGGGCAATTGCGATACACTGCGTTTAGCAGTTTAAAAGCTGCTGCGAACCAGCTGCTAGCCCTAGTTCTGAGGCTTCTTTCCCATCCTCCCCAGTAGGGGTTAAGCAATTTGCCCTCCAGTGATTTTCCAGTTTTATTTATTGGTAAAGAATTGAGTGGCCTTTCTGGGTTTAAGACATTTGAGCATATTTTGGCTCCCTCTCTTTTCTTGTGTAGTTGTGAATTATTAAAAGCTAGTAGATCTGAAGCCTAGTGTCCACTGGCATCCTATAAAAAATGATAGGCAAATGATGGTATGGTTGCCAGTAACTGCAGGATTTCTGTTGAACACCACTGTTCACATGCCATCAGGAGGATGCTGGACCAGGGGGCTAGAACCGACTGGAAACCAAAGTGGTAAAGTATCTGCATATATTTCCAGAATACTGCAAATACTGTTAGGTTCCACTCCCCCCCCCCCCCCCACCCCAGGTGACTCTCCCAAAGATATTCCAATTCACTGCTGCGGCACGCACTTCTGATGTGCATCAAAGCAGCAGGAGGGGCTCCTCCTTTCTACTGTCCTCCTCTTTCATATTCTATTCAGATGACTCCTATTTTATCCCTCTTGGAAAGAGACCTAGCTCTTTTCAGCCTTACAGGTCTCTTATCTACATCCTCTTCATAGTGAAGGTCGTTATCACGCCACCATCCAAATGCTTCGGGTAGGCCGCTTAAATGTAAGTATAAAAAACCAAAATGTCACTTATTACAAGGCTTCTTTATCACCTTGATAACCAGGGGCAGCTCAAGGTAGTCTGCTGCTTGAGGCGATGGATGAAATGGCACCCCCCCCCCCCCACCGCCCTGTAGAGGGGGGCAGGGCTTTTTCAGAATTCCAGTCAGGGACTGAACCAAACCAAAAAGCCGATTAGATTATATGGAGGAAATGCAAGATGTTTGCACACCAAGGAACTAAAAGACAGCGAGAACCAACAGCAGAGTTTATAAAACTAAATTATAACTCATTTTTATTTTGTTGTCATAAACTGCCTTATGGTTCCTGCTTTTTCTTTTTCAACTTATATTTTGCATCCACAGTGGGTGCAGAGCAGAACCAGGACATTCACCCACAGAACTCAATATCTTAAAAAAAAAAAATAAATAAATAAATCCAATTCTGATCATCTCACTAAACAAACATTCTCCAGTACCAGGCATATTGTGAACTAATACAAAACCCTACAACAACGAGCCAATCTACCATACTATATCAGCACAAACTTCCAAAACTTACGTAAGGAGCCCATCCAAAAAAAGCATCACTGTAAATACTATAGTGGGCCCTGGAACATCCATACACCTATTTGAAAAGCTGAACAAGTCAAATTACTACAGTACAGTATAGATCTTTATGTACAAACTCCATGTTAACAGAACACCTGACCTCAGTCAAACACTCGCAACATCGACCCTCACCAAGAACAGAATAAGAAACCACAATCTAAAGTAAAAATAAAAATATGTAGACAAAATTTCAACTGAAACCCCAAGAAGCCAGAGTCCACATGCAGTGCAACATCAGATAAATAAGAGATGCAGTTCCCCAATACTGTGTAAAATATAAAGATAGCACAAAGTCCAATCACTAAAATTAAATAAAATTATTTTCTACCTTTGTTGCCTGACCATTTTATTCTCTGATCATGCTGGTCCCAATCTGAGGCTTCTGCTTTCCTGTCTTCTCTTAGCTCTCTTTCTGTGGTCTATGGTCCATCTGCCATTTCTTATCTCTTCTTTTGTTTTCTTCACTTCCTTCCATCAGCCCATTTCCAGTTCCAGTAACCCTCCCCAGTATCAGCCCCTTTCCAGTCCTCCCCTCCCAGTCCCTTCCAATGTCAATCGCCTTGTATTCCCACGACTGCCACTGGTATCCATTCCCTTCCAGTCCACCTCCTTCCCCACTGTCCAGCCCCTTCTAGCCCAAATACCATCCCAGGTATCAGCTCACGTCCACTATCAGTGCCACACCCCCCCCCATCAGCTCCCTTCCAGTCACCCTACCCTCTGTCCATCCCCCTTCCAGTGCCATTCGCACATGTCAGCTCCCTTCCAGCCTCCTCCCCATTACCCAGCCACCTACCACTCCCATCCCCAAGTGTCAGCTCCCTTCCAGTGCCCTTTCAGTACATCGCAGGTATCAGCTCCATTCCAACCTCCTCCTCCTCCTCCCCCCCCCCCATATCAGCTCCTTTCCTGCCCTCTCCTTCCCTTGGCAGATTCTCTCAGTATCCGCTCCCTTCCAGTCCTATTCTCCCATCCCCCCACATCAGCTCATTTGTAGCCCTAGCCCCTAGTTTTTTCCAGGGCCAGCAGCACTCTCCTCATCTCCCCCATTAGCCCATTTCCAGTCCCAGCCCATATCCCCCTTATCAGCCCACTCCAGTCCTAGCCCCCCCAATCAGCCCATTACCAGTCCTAACCCCCCCCACAGTCCATTTCCAGGCTTAACCCCACCGATCAGCCCATTACCAGTCCTAGCCCCCCCCCCCATAAGCCTATTCCCCATTCTTAACCCCCCATCAGCCCATTACTATTTCCACTGCTTACCCTCCACCCCTGCCCAGCCCAGCCCCAGACCTTCTCAAGGGGAGTTTAAAACAAAAACAAACCCCGTCCTAGCTGCTGCAGTGGCAGAATGAAGTGCCCTGTGGCCTCCGCCTCCCTGGAAGAGCCTGACATTCTTTTCCCCGCGCCGGCTCAGCTTTGCAGAGCTGCGAAGGGAGAGCATTTCCCTTTCCCACGGCTCTGTTAAAGTTGATCCCACCAGCGCTGATGGGAAACAGGCATTTCCATGCCGTGTGGCACTTCATTCTGCTGCTGCTGCTGCAGTGGCAGCAGCTTCAACGGCCGGGGTTGTGGGTTTTTTTTGTTTAGATTTTGAAGCTGAGTGAGGCAGCCTTTTTGGGGGCATTTTTTGCCACCCCTGAAAAGTTGCCGCTTGAGGCCACCGCCTCACTTGGCCTCATTATAGAGCCACCCCTGTTGATAACTTAGCGCTCTGTGAGACACAGCTGCAGGAAGGCGACACCACCTACTTACAGCAAGAGGTATGCCCCAAAAGTCATAAATGTTTCCCTTGCAAGTGCCTCTTGAAGAGGGGCAGTGGAGTGGGTTGCATTAGTGCAAAATCAACGAGGTTGTAAAGAGATCTTTAGTAAATCTATGCATTGATGGTTCTATTCCTTTTTATCTTATGCTAATTTATCAAGCTCCCCCTGTTTTCTCCACCTCTCCAGAAGAGCTAGAAAGAGCCATATTTATTTATTTATTTATTTACATTTTCTTATATACTGCGCTATTCTGCATCAGTGCGGTTTACATTGAACAAACTGAAATTACATTGAACAGGGCATTATAACTTGGAGATAACTATATTACAGGGAACATGGGCTATGGAGGGTTAAGTGGCTTGCCCAAGACCACAAGGAGCACCTGTGGGACTAGAAACCCCAGTCCTTCCAGCCCAAGGTTGCTGTCCTCTAGTGGGATTTGAACCCCCGACCTTCCGGCCTGAAGTACCTTGCCCCAACCACTAGGCCACTCCTCCACTCCTATATTGGCATCTAATCTTTTTCCTGAACCCTCACAAATGCTAGGGGATTTGAATATAATATTTGAAAACCCATCCACCAATGCCAAGAAAGATTTTTAGTACTTTTAGCAGATCTTGAATTTACAACACTATTTTGTAAATCAACTCATGTAACTGGTAAGTAAAAAACTGCAATGCATTATCTAATCAGCCATGAGTAGTTCCCTTTTCTTGGGCAGATCACTTCTTCAAAGTCACTATAAACGTTAAGGTAGCAAAAATAATCCTATCCACACAGAAACCAGGGCTTTGCAGTTTTTGCAACCTCTGGACATAGAGACTTCTTTCAACTTTTCAACACTTGCTAGAGAATTTGAAATATCAACCATTTGAAGGGAAAGTCCATCCTTGGTTTTGAAATATTGCAGAAAATTTGGACAAAAATTACCCCATTACAAGAAAAAAAAAATTAGGAAACAGAAATCCTTGGTTCTCATGAGAGTTGCAAAATTTTAAAAAGCAACTAAGAAAAGCCAAATGCAAAAGGAGAACTGCATTTCTTTTCATTAGAAGGAACCTATGCAAGGAACTACGATTACATGTAAAAATACGATTAAAAATGCTAAAACAAAATTATATTTCAAGTCTGATGCACTGCAATGAGAATTAGCCTAAGCAGCTTTTATCAATCCTGAGGAACTCTCCCAAAAGATAACATTACTCCTAAATATCAATTAGATCAGGAGAAATGTATTTGGCACGTTAATAAACTAGCCCCAACATAAATCCATTTCTCTTTTTTTTTTTGTTACTTTGTTTTTATTGTTTTTCAAAACACATCATTTACAACCATTTTCAACAATTCTCTTCCTGCTCTTTTCCCTCCCACCGTCCCTCCCCTCCACCACAACTGATAATGTCTGATACAGAACAAATCAAATCAGCTTACAGAGTATAAGTTACATCCAAATATCTGTATTTTCTGTACACTCTGATTATAGCCTTGTCCCTAATACATTTATTATCCACCCATTTTGCATACTTTGGGATGAGTAATTCAACGACTATCCGTTCAATCTTGGGAATGCCATAACTACCCCAGGCATTCCTGTTACCTAATACACTTTAAACTCGTAATCTAGTGTCCACTGTTAAACCCTCGTATGTCCTTGGCTCCGTGGCCTTCTAATCCATACTCTATGGGGCTATCAGCATTGTGTAGTCCAGCTCATTGTTTTGCTATCTTATTTGCTCCTTAGTTTTCCACACTATTGCTCTCTCCATTGCACAGCAGTAGCGAAGTAACATTTTAAAAAAAACCACCGTACCCAGGACTCCTTTGTTTCCCTTACCCCACTCGTTTAATAAGGCGGCTTCTGGAGAGAATGATCCCCTCCACCCCACAATTCCTTTTGCTCAGGCCCTCATTCACTCCCATATTTGCATAATTACTGGGCACGACCACCACATATGCATAAATCCCCCTTCTTGCCCACAGCCCTTCCAGCACAACGCACTACCTCTGCCCCACATTTTTACTAACTTGGCCGGGGTGTGGTACATTCTGTACAGCATTCTTGTATTAGTGCTGATACCAAAGGGATCTTCACCCCCTCGTAAATTCTCTGACTCCATTCACCTCCTAAGTCCTGTGCTCATGCCTTTTCATATTGTTCCTGTTCTTGAGCTACCCAGTTCTTGATATATGCGAGATATCATTCCTTTAACCCCCTGCGCCCTAAGAAAGGCCTTTTGAACATTGTTGTGGCCCTACTCTCTGCCTGGTCTTGTCCTCTCTTTTTCAGCATGGATGCCAGCTGGCAGTACCCATACCACTCCCCCTTATTGAGAATATGATCATCTTGTAGTTCCTGGAAGCTCCTAAGATTTCCTTGTTGGGAGAACAGCTGTTGTACACACACATACACACACCTCCTACCCCTTGAAGTATGGGAATGTCAGTATCCTTAATCTCCTCAAAGTTTGTTGCATTGGCACTACTCCCATTTTGCCCCACCAAGTGGTGTTTAGTTTTGTAACACGCTTGCAAGGTATTTTTCACAAAAGGGTTTTGTTCTTCTCTGCTTTTTACCCACATACTCTCAGGCCTCCATAGTTGATCTACCCGTTCTCCAGTTTTTTGGGATTCCCCATACATTGATTCCTGTTCTATCTGGCACCATGCTGGGCCTAGGGGCCCTGCTCTCCAACTGAGGACGGCTCGCAACTGTGCAGCTTGATAATATTTCCACATCTGGAACCACCAGCCCTCCTTTATCTTTGGAATTACAAATCACTAATCTCCTCACCCTAGGTGGGCGTTTCCTCCATATATAGGAAAATATTCTCCACTGTACCATCATTGTATTCGGGGTTGGTATGGGTAGGGACATGAAAAGAAACAGCAGCCTGGGCAGCAGATTCATCTTAATTATGACTATCCGGCCAAACCAGGAGAAGCAGTTCTTATTCCATCTACTAAGATCACTTAAGACCTTCTTGCCCAGGGATTCATAATTAAGTTTCATTAGATCCTTCCACTGGCTCCCTATTGGGAGCCCCAGATATCTGACATACCTTTTGGTCCAATGAAATGGGGATGCCTCCTTTAATCTATTTTATAGATCTGGTGCCAAGACCATGTTAAGTATTTACATTTTTTCCTGTGTTCATTTTGTACCCTGACATAGCACTATATTTCTGTATCTCCCGTATCAAGCATGGTAGCGTGGTTAGAGGCTGTGTGATAAAATAGATGACATCATCTGCAAAGAACGAGATCTTCTATTCCTTGGTTCCAACCCAAACTCCTTTTATATCAGCCTGGGCTCGTATCCTCATTGCTAACAATTCTATTACTAGAACAAAACAGTATCGGTGATAGGGGGCACCTCTGCTGCGTTCCTCGGCCTAGTGGGAATTCTTGGGAGTATTCTCCATTTACCCTTATTCTAGCACATGATTCTGTATATAAAGCATGTATCCACCTTAGGAATTTCTCCCCGAATCCTAACTTATCCAGAACATGAATGGCCATTCCACTCGGTCGAATGCTTTTTCAGCGTCCACCGCCATTACTAAAGAAGGGAGTTCTATCTTTCTGGGTTGCCCATAATAGGTTTAAGAGTTTGCGTATGTTATCAATAGCTTGCCGACCCAGGATAAAACCTGTTTGGTCTGCCTTGACCAGTTTAGGTAGAAAGCTTTGCACTCTGTTTACCAACACATTTGCCAGAATCTTCGCATCCAAATTGATTAAGGATATAAGGCAGTAGGAAGCACATTCCCCCACATCCTTGCCTGGTTTTGTCAGGTCGATAATCCTCGCTGTCCTAGCTGAGCTCGGTGGCTCCTTGCCTCTCAGAACTCCATTGAATACTTCCATTATTTCCAGGAATAGCTCGGTCACAAACTTTTTGTACAGGGTGGCCATCATTCCATCAAGGCCTGGTGCCTTGCCTTCTTTTAACCCCTTGATAACCTTCAAAACCTCTGCTTCTTCTATATCCCTATCCAACCAAGCCCCTTTGTCGTCCTCTAATTTAGGTAGAGTTACTTCCTCTAGATACTCATATAGTGGTCCTTCCCCTCCTTTATACTCCAATTGGTATAATTTCTGATATAAATCACTAAATACTCGGAGAATCTTCTTTGTTCCCATCTCCCATTGCCCCTCCCGATTTTTAATCTTGCCTGAATGTTCTGTGCCCGTCTTTTGTGTAGTTTCCTGGTTAGGTAGCTACCTGGCTTGTTCCCTGAAATAAACATATTGTGCCACAACTTGGTAAGCTCAAAGGCGCTTTCCTCAGCTTTAAGTGCTTCTAGTTCACGACACAAGGCAGTCAATTGCTTCCCTCCTCATTTCCCATGTTGAATAGTGAACAGGCGGATTTTGTCGCTGAACTCTAATTCTTTCTGTTCCTTTTGTTTTTTTCTTCCTAGCTCCTACCGAGATTAGGTGTCCCCTAAGGGCTGCCTTGAGCATGTCCCATACCATCGATGTAGTCATATCCCCTTGTTTATTAAAGTGGAGGTATTCCTTTATTACTACTTGCGTGACTCTCACATGGCTTTCCTCAGATAACAAGGAATCATTTAAATGCCAAACATTTAGTCCTCCTTTTTGTCCCTCAGTTCCTATTGTAAGTACTACAGGTGCATGATCAGACCAAGTAATTGATCCAATTGTTATATCCTGGATCTGCTCTACTATTGATATATCTACCCAAAGCATGTCAGTTCTGCTAAAGGTTTCATGTGGGTGGGAGTAGAAGATATATTCATGGATATTTCCTTTTAGGTTCTCTCCAAGCCTCCTTCATCCCTAATCTCTTCATTGTTCCCTGCAGTCCAAGTCGAGCCCCTTTACTTCCCCATCCCCCTGTAGTGTCCAACCTGGGATTCACTACTGCATTGACGTCGCCACCCAGTTTTAGGGGCCCTCTCACCTGGTCTTGTATACTAACTCTCATCCAATCATAGAATTCTCTTGGTTTTTGATTTGAGGCATAAACTGCCTAGTGTGACCTCCCAGCCATTTATCTTTCCTGTCCACAAAAGGAACCTCCCTTCTGGATCTCTCAAAAGGTTCCCTTTCCTGTAAGACCAAATCTTTGAGAACACCTCCTTTCTTGGGTTGTGCTCTATTCAGGGCCATGAAGTCATCGCTCCTGCGCCTGTGTGAGATGAGCTTCCTGCACCATCAGTATATCCGCTCGCATGCGTTCCCCTTCTCTCAGAAGAGATTTTCTTTTTTTACCACACATTTAACCTTTGACATTGAGTGTCATGATCCTGAGTCTTCCTCCCCTTTTATGACCCGTGGCTAATAGTCAGAATATCTGTCTCTCTTATGATACAGAGCTCCCTCTCCCCTCCCAGCCCTCCCTCCCTCTCGGAGCCTTCCCAACTCATGTTCTCTGTCGGAAAAACTCCGCCCCAACATGCCCTCACCACTTCATTTTTTTTACTATCTTGAATTCCCAACCCGCCAAACATGCTCTCCCTTACTCCTTCCCTCTCTCCCATCTTTGCCTCTGTCATCCCACTTTCCCATACCCTCCTCGCTTTGTTCAAAATAGTATCCCCTCCCTCCCCCCACCTCCATACCCCATGCAATATAAATGTCAGCAATAAGAGAGGGGAGAGGGGAGACGCACCTCTCAACCTGGGAAGTGCGTCTCCCTACACCATCTTCCTCCGAAACAGTTCAACTGCTTTGTTCAGCAGTCCTCATTCTCTTGTGTAATTGTTCTCTTCTTCCGTTGCTCCCTTTTGTCCATTTTCTTCCACTTAGGCTGGGGCGGTCCCCCACCCTAACACTTACCATCTGCCGCCATTTCAGGTACCCCCTGTAGCCCTGCCTCTTTCATTGCTGCTGTCAGTTCTGGTATGTTCATGGCTCTTTTGGTAACTCCATTGATTGTGAATGCCAATCCTATTGGGTACAGCCATTTGTATTTATATCCATCCTCACAAAGGCACTTTCTACATCAGCTCTATTGCTTGTGCCTTTGCAATGTAGCCTCTGCAAGGTCAGCGAACACTGCCGCCATCCCATAAAAAATTGCCCTGCAGCCCTCATTCGGACTATTTCCTCCTTCTGAGCATAATCGTGCAAATAAATTACAATGTCCCGAGGATGTTCGGCTCGCATGGGACCCAGAGCCCTATGTGCTCTGTCTATTTTTAATCAGGCATTCTTCTCCACCACCAGAGTTCTGCAGAAGCGCTGCACACACACCCTGGGCTACCTGCTCACAACTGCGATATTTTTCACTTTTGGGTACCCCTTTAATTCTTAAGTTATTCCTCCTGGAGCGGTTCTCCAGATCCTCTATCTTCAATAGCAATTGTTCATTTGCCAGTTCCATAGAAGATGTAGAGGTCTCTAAGGCGCCTATTTTGCCTTGCATTTCTTCCACATGCATTTCAGTATCCTCTATGCATCTGCCTACCTCCTGGATTTCACTTTTCAAGTCGCATAGCGCTTCTTCTACTTCAGCCCGCACCTTTGCTATGTCCGCTTTTATTTCATTGAACCAAGAGCGAAGCTCTGACTTAGTAATTTGTACCACTGCACTTTTTCCTGCCAGCACTCTGCTCATAGGTGTCCCCTCAGCCTCCTCCTCGGTCTGTACCATTGCATCATCGGGCACCATCTTTTCAGCCTCATTCTCTGCTCTCTGGCCGGCATAGGCAAACTCTCTTAAAGTCCACCATTTTACGTCTTGTAGAGATCATTTTGCCTGCTACTGAAGGCCCATGTATTCCCACTGCTGTCTGGGGTTTTTACCGCTGCTGGGGCTCAGAAAGACCACTCGTTTGGTGAGTTAAATGGGGAGCCCTTCACTCTCCCATCCGCATGACTTGGCTGACTTCACTTCCTGCCATAAATGAATTTCTTTCTTGCCATTGAAAGCTCTAGATGAGAAAAATCATTCTCAGGCCCTTGGCATTCATCAAAGCACCTTTTCAAAATCTATACTACTTGCAGAATTTAGTAATTTGAGCAGCTTTTCTAAGTGGAATTCTGTATCTTCTCTTGCTGATAATTTTTAATTAAATGAGAAGGAAATTTGTTGGCCTAAATTCTCTCCTATATTCTTAGATAATAATTCCACTATGTCTTCTGGAATTGTTCCAAGAGATTGGAAGCACTTGGTAATTCGACCTCTCAAAGAAAAAAAATAATCTAAATCCTCCATTTCCAATTATCTTTTGCCCAATATAGAATATTTCTTTTACTGCAAAGCTCTTTGAGAAAGCCATGACAGACCAGATACCTTGTCTCCTCAATACTAACAATACTTTTCACCCACATCAATCTGAATTTAGTAATGAGATTGCACTTGTAGCCAGTAACCTATCACGACAGCCTTAAAGTCATCATACTCATCTAATTAGACTTGCTCTGTGTGACATTTGATGTTATTGATCAGTCGCTCTTGTAGGAATGCTTGGAGCAGGTGGTCCATTCTGGCATAGTTCTCAACTGGTTTCGTTCCTATCATGTGACAGCTCACAATTCATCTTCCTCAATTCATTTGCTTTCATATGCTGCACCTCGATCAATTTTAGCCCCCACTCTATTCAATATCTTCAGTGCACCTCTTGCAACACCAATCCAAGATCAAGAAATCAGTGTATATATCTATGCAGACAACATTCAACTCTTGATTGCAAATGATTCATGGGTTGTTCAGTTCAAAAATAGTTTGCAGGCTTTGAAAGGCCATTTTATTTAACATTCTTTTATACTGCTATTCATAATATCATAGCAGTTTACATAGAACTCAGCTGTATAGTACATAGAGCATTGTGTCAGTAAATGAACTATATACATTATAATTAACAAGGTTAAAGAGTAATTTGTAACCTTAACAAAAAGGTAACTATGAACAAAAGTATTAGCTTGAGTGTAATGGGAATGATAGCCGTTAGGATTTTTGGATATGAATGTGAGTGACAGGGAGTAGGGTGCTGAGGGTAGTCTATGTGATATTTCCATAGGCTTCCCTGAGAGATGTGTTTTTAGCTCTTTCCGGAAATTATTTAATTCTTGGATGGACCTTAGAACGGGTGGCAATGAGTTCCAGTTTGTCAGGCCATAGAAGGGAAAAAGCTCTTTGACAGAGCGATTGTGAACTTCTTGTTTTTAATTCTGGGATAGAGAGCAGGTTTTGGTGTTGTTGTCGACATAGTCTTGTGTCCATGCTCCTTTGGATGAGTGGTACCAGGTAGGCTGTTGAGAGGTTGTGCATAGCTTTGAAAGTGGTCATCATGGTCTTATATTTTATTCTTGTTCCGAACATGAGCCAGTATAGGTCCTTAAGTACTGATGTCATATGGTTATGATGTGGTGTTTTGGTGATGAGGCGAGCAGCTGTGTTCTGTGCTGTTTGAAGAGGTTTAAGGGCTATGTTTGAAAGACCATGGAGGACTGAATTATAATTGCCCAGGTGTGGGGTGATTAGGGCCTGGTATACTGTATGGTAATGCTGAGGATCTACGTAAGAGTGGTCGAAGGTTGTGCAAGATCCTGATTTTCTGGTAAAATAGAATTTGTTATTCTTTTCATATAAAAGTCTGGAAGATCAGCTTGTGATCTAGGGTGATTCCTAGATATTTAACCTCCAGTTTTACAGGTAGCAGGATGTTATTGGAGTTTTATTGTTCTGGTGGGTTGTATGATGGATTTTATTTAACAAGATTTATATACCGCCTTTTTCTTAAATCAAGATGGTTTACATTATAATTCCAACAATTTTACATTGTAACAAGGTGATTTGCACTTAACTCAAACAGTTTACATTTAACTTTACCATTAACATTGTATACAGAGTGATGTCGCCCAGCATGCATGAGGCTTAATAAGACCAAGTTTAGCTTATTTACAAATTTGGGTTTTGTGTAGTGTTCGTTTGGTGGTGTTCATTTTTCAGGGTACATTAGTGTGTGGGTGGACAGTTGGCGTTCCTCTATGTGATGCCGCCAAAGTATTTTATTATGAGAACTTCCAACTTCTTGTAGTTGATAGAGAGTTTCTTATGTTCCAGCCATTTAGTGACTTTGCTGACACAGAGTTGCATAGTCATGTAGTCTGGGTTGGTGGTCTCGAATGGCGCATACAGCATTAAAACATCAGCATAAATGTGGTAGTGTATTTTATGTGCTTGTATGATATGGCAGATTGGTTGGATGTATAGACTGAAGAGTAAGGCTGAGAGGGCTGATCCTGGGGGATGTCTTGGAGTTGTTTGAACAGTTTAGAGGTCTTGTTTCCTATTTTTACTTGTTGGTGTCGGTCAGTAAGGTAAAACTGGAACCATGCTAGAGGGGTACCACTTACACCTACTGACTCCAGCCTTATTAATAACCTAACATGATTTATTCAGTCAAAGGCAGAAGCTATGTCTAAAAATATTAGGATGAAGCCTTGCTTGATTTGTTCAAGCCTGTGGAGCAGAGTGTTGATTAGCGAGGTGAGTAATGTTTCCGCCCCATGGTTGGTTCTAAAACAGGTGTTGTATGTCCAGTGGGGCAGAGAGGTCCATGAAAGCCTGCAACTGTAGTTGAACTGCTTTTTCAATTATCTTTGCAAGGAAGGGGATGCTGGATATGGGTCTGTATGGAGGTGGCTAGGTTTATATATATCATCTTTTCAGCCTCAAATTAATGGTACCCTGGTTTCAGTCAAGAATTTTAAAGAGATAGAGATAATCAGAAGTGATATGGGATAGTAAGATATCCCTCACCCTGTAAATCTCACAAATGCTTAAGAGTTCCCATGTAGCTCTTAGGCGGATCATATCTCTGAAACCTTAAATGGCATTTAAAGTTATACTTCTGCCCTGGTAGTTAATCTCCTGGACTACTGCAGCTCACTACTTGCCGGAGTCTCACAATATCAACTGAAGAGCTTCCACTTATCCAGAACGTGGCCATAGAAGTTATCATGCTCTTCCATAAGGCCTTTGGTCTGCCCATTCCTTAGTCTTTATTATATACGTGTCCTTTCCCTGCTCCCCTCTATCTACCTTGTCTCTTTCCCTCAGGACGACTTGCTCTCTTTTATGCTATTTTATGGAGTTCTTTTCCTTGTTTTTATTGTGAACCTCTCTGATATACCCATGAAGGGTGGTATATCAAATTTTAATAACAAAACACTGGCTTCCAGTTACAAGTTGTAACCAATTTAAAATCTTAATACTCACCATGCTTATTACACCGGCTTTCTGTTTTATCTTAACAGAATTTTGATTCCAGATTGTCCAGAAAATACTTTAAGATCCTCTCGGCCAAACTACTTAATAATTCCTTCAAAAACAAAGGTTACAATTCCTTCCCCCCAAAAAATGTTGCATGTAATTATCAGGCTCCATTGATTTGGAACTCACTCCCCTTAGAACTGTACCTTGAGAGGAATCAGAACGTGACTCTTCAGACATGATTTTTGATTAATCTTCTGCAAACATTTGTTGGCACTTTCAAATACATACTATCTCTCAGTTAATTGTCTATCCATGGATGATTTTTTGGTTCTACACAATTCCCCCCCTCTTGTTTCTGATTTTTAAACTGAAGAGTCTTGTTTATAAAATGTTCCCATATGAAACGTTATTACCATTGACTTTGGTTTTTGTAAACCACTATAACATAAAAATCAAATAGAAGTACAGTATATCAAATCTTGATAAATACATAACTTAAATAAATTATTTAGTTGCATTACTTTGATTTCTTTTGGCACATAATTCCCTGGTGTGTGTTCAGTGGGCTCACTATCAGTTTCTGCATCCAGTTCAAACTTCTGACCTATAATGCCTTTATTCAGCTGCTCCTCACTACCTTTCCTCTCTCAATTAATATAACAACTTTTCTATACCGCTTTATCCAGTGGTCAAAGCAATTTACATTACAACAGAACAGTATACATTTAACAGGGTGGTCAACTTGGAGAGATATTAACACCGGGGGTGGGGGTTTAAAGTAACATGGAGGGTAGGAGGAGGTTAAAAAAGGGTACATCAAGGGAGAAATCAACTTGGTCTTATCTCTCCCTACACCCCTCCTCGGGAACTCCACTCTTCTGACAGATCCCTTCTCTTCCACTGCCAACGCCAGACTTCGATCTTTCTACCTTGCTGCTCCTTATGCCGGGAACAAACTACCTGAGTCAGTACGTCAGGCTCCATCTGTGGCCTTGTTCAAATCCAGGCTAAAAACTCACTTCTTTGAGACTGCTTATGCGTTTCCTTACCATTCCTCTAGATAGTCTGTAAACTCTTATGAGCAGGGACCGTCTCTTAACATGTCTCTGCACAGCGCTGCATGTGCCTTGTAGCACTATACAAATGCTAAGTACTATAGTAATAGTGGCAGCAACAGTATTGCATGCTACCATCGTAGCAGAGGTACTACAGGAGAGGCAACTGCTGTAGCTGCACCAGTGCCCGACAGCACACCCTACTGTGCTCAAGAGTGCCCACCATTGTCCCTTTTCTGCTGACAGAAGTGTTGCCCCACCCCAAGATTTCTTTAACTTGCCCCGCCATACCCCATCCCATCTGCCCTAGTCCTGCCCCACTTTAGCTTTCCCAAACAGCGGAATCATGGACAGTCTATATACCTTCACCAAGAATTATCAAAAAAATTCCAAACAGTCAAGAGAAGGGTAAAAGAACATGTTATCGTACATTCTCAACCCAAAACATTTATCTGGATTCATTATACATTAAAGAACTTCAAAGTCATTACAGAGAGCAAAGTAGATCTTTTTCATCACAGGTCTCTCTTACATGTCATCATCAGTCCTCAAAATGCCTTCTGCAATAAGTGTTTTTCAGATATAACCATCAAGACTTTCAAAAAACAGTCACTTCTTTAAAATAGTAGCATGTATAAGAGATTTTATTCACTTCTAGACAATTATAAAGTCATAAAAAAAAAGTTTCTCATCTGCACATGCACAGTAGCTATAATCAATCCATCCACCAGAACTCCGTTTCAAAGGGTCACTTCTACTTCAGGAAAATGTTCCATACCTCCAACTTCATAGTCAAGGTGTAAACTGTTCCTTCCTTAAAGAACAGCTTCCAGCTTGCTTGGACTCTCCTGGAAGGTCCAGGTGCAAGGGACAGCAGTAAACTATTACACCCACAATCAAGATGCACTCTCCACCCTTTCCCTGCCTCCTAATGTACGTATTTAATGTGGCACAATCATTTTTTATTTTAGTTACAAATCAAAAGCACATTAAAACCCAACTTAAACACCTAACATACAGCTCGATGCAGAAAGCGTACTACCATTATGCACAAGGAATTTAGCACAAGTGTAATCACTGTGCAGGTACGGGCATTAATAGCAGTACGCAGCACATTTAAATCCATTCAAATAGATGGCAATGAAGTAATTAGCTCTGCAGTGGAAATGCAGAGAAGTGTGCCGAAGAGCAGAGGGATTTTAACACAAAGTCTGAGGGTTGGCCCATAGGTCGGCAGCAGTTGCTGGTGAGGAATTTATGCCTGTTTGAGTTCTGGCATTCTGGCTTTGCTGAAGAGAAAAAGAGCCAGCAGGGGGCATATGCTGAACAGTGTGTGCACGTGCTGCAATGCTATGCGGCACTTAAGAGCAATATGTTTCTGCCCAAAATGAACACTGATATTATTCTAGCACATGCTTAGACGTGCGTTTTGTGCGCAGGGTCTAGGTCAGGGGTCTCAAACTCAAATTGCTTTGAGGGCCAAATGAGGACTTCTAAAATAACCCGGGGGCCGCATGAGATGTGGGACCTCATTTGCATAAGGGACCTCATTTGCATAAATATTTGCATAATGTTACCATACCCTAACTTTTAGTAAACATGCCTCTTAATGAGTGCATGAATAAAGAAAGACTAAAAGATTTCTACATTACTATAATCCAGTGCCAACCGCCAGGCACATTAGGAACTACTACTGCTGTCCCGATCGCTCTCACCCTGCCGCCGCGGCACCTGAACCCTGCACCCAGAAGAGTCTGCTGGCCCCTTTAAGACTGGCTCCCCCTCCAGAATTCACTAGACCTAGCCGTGCCTAGCATTGCCTGCATTCTCCTGCTCTGGAGCCCCCAATGCTGCTCCCCTATCCTGCCACCATCTACTACTGTAAGTCCTGATGCCGTCAGCCAGTCCCATGAGCAACAGCAGATCCAGATGTGTGGTGACCATAATTGTACACAGTACTCAAGGTGCGGTAGCACTATGAAGCAATAGAAGCATTATAATACACTTTAATTTATTCTCCATTTCTTTTCTAATAATTTATAGCATTCTATTTGCATTTTAAGTACCTCTGCACACTATGCTGAGGATTCTGTTTCCTGAATGGTGACTTCTAATGTGTACCTAGCATTTTATAGCAAATATTTGGATTATTCTTCCCTATATGATTAGTTTTCACTTATCTACATTAAATTTCATCAGCCATCCAGATGCCCGGTCTCATAAGGTCCCACTGCAGTTCCTTACAATCTGCTCGCGATCTAATGGCTCCGAACATTTTTGTGTTACCTGCAGATTTGGTCATCTCATTTGTTTTTTCCAGTTCATTTCTAAATATGCTAACATGCACTGGTCCTAATGCAAATTCTTAGGGCACTCCACTATTTACTACTTTGCGGGCCCCTCTGCCTGCTCTGAGTCCTCTCCTCCCTGCAGCATCAGTTCCAAAAGCGGCGGCTTTTCAGAGCCGCGAAGAGAGTTTCTCTCGCGCGGTTCTGAAGAGCAGCGAGAGAGTCTTCAGAACCGCGCGAGAGAAACTCTCTCTCTTCGCGGCTCTGAAAGCCGCCGCTTTTGGAGCTGATGCTGCAGGGAGGAGAGGACTCAGAGCAGGCAGAGGGGCCCGCGGGACGCTTAATACTGCGGCGGCAAGTTTGGAATTTTTATTTTTTTTTTAGACGCCGGTAAGTGCTTCGCGGGCCGCACAAGATGCTCTCGCGGGCCGCATGCGGCCCGCGGGCCGCGTGTTTGAGACCCCTGGTCTAGGTGCTGCTAATGCAGACACCTATGTGCATGGAGCCAACTTGCTTCCTTGTTTAATGCAGACTTTTTATGCACAGCTCACTTGCATTACGGAGGAAAACGTCAGCGCTAAACCTGCATTAGGTATCCCTGCTTTAACACCGGGCTCCAGTGCAGGGTTTCTCTATGAACAAGTAGGATGCATTAGCCACACCTGGTGGTGATGTCATCCGACGGTGTCATGGACCGAGGTGCTCTCCAGAGCTCAGAAAGGCAAGCCTTTCTGAGCACGTGCAGATAGCCCTACCCACCGGCCCGCCACTAGTTATCCCAGTTTCCTTTCTTCCACTTTGCCAGCAAGACGGATCTCACAGCTCTCCAACTAAACAAAAAAAAAGCAAAGATCAACTCCAAAGAAAAGATCTCGGCAATCTACCCTACTATCAAAGTTCAATTCCTAAGCCTAGGTTCAAGAAACACCTGTGCTGTGCTATGAAGATGAGCTATACAGGACACGCACAACCGGTGCTTCAGTATCTCCCACAACATGAAAGTCTGTGCTCAGTGCGTGAAGATGTCTCCCTATGCCAGGAAATCAAGAAAGCATGACTTGCTGAATTTCTACTCTGGGACCACACTGACCTCTTCAGCAGCCCGCGACCATATGGTCACCTACCTGGCCCACGAAGAACCTCAGACTGCTTCTGTCGCACGGGATGTGCCGGCACGGGCCTCTATCCCCAACAAATCTGCATCCAGGGCTCCTCTCCCCTCAGCAACCCAGGCTCATTCCCCTCAGGCTGCCCAGCACAACCCAGCCAGGAAAGATGATCCCACAGCTTCCCAGTGTGCAGGAACAGATGTCAGCAGAGAAGGACCCGCTTCCCACGACACAGTTGGCCAGAAGCATCATCACCACCGTGGACCCGGAAGCCTCCAGCCTGTCCCCCCGAATCGGATTGGCTGCTGGTATGAAACTAGAGGAGGGAGCCCCGATCGACATCACCGTGCCAATGGGGGAACTCCTCAGCAGCACCGGCAATAGCCTCCCCACGGTGCAGAAACCCCAACACTCACCACGGCATGCCTCCCAGTGTCATAGGAGCTGCAGCAGCAAAAGCTGCCGAGAACAGAGGAGGCATCACAAATGCAGCAGACACCGCACAGACTCCTCCAGCTCCTCTACGAACTCGTCACACAACTAGCATCACAGGAGATGGATCAGACAGGACCAGGACCAGGACCAGGACCAGGACCAGGACCAGGACAGTGCTAAAAACACCACTGACTCCTATCCCGCCTAGATGAGCAGGGCATCCTTTCCCCCCTGGAACCCTCAGCCACAGCTGGGCCTGCCAGCACAACAAGCCACAGGCTGCAGCCAGGAGCCATCCATCCCATCACGCAAGTGCAGAGCGGTCTCCTTTTGGACTCCCTCCCCCCCCCCCAACTTACCAGACTTGACACTACCTGGACCTCTTGACAGAGGAGAGCGGGGAAGAGAAGGCGGCGGCGGCAACCTTGGGCTCAGTCACCAAAGGTAATGCCACTAAGGGAGACACGCTCCCATCGCTGAGCTCAAGGACAGATCCACAACTGTAGCAGCCCCCCCCTCCCTAAAGACCTTACCTACCCCAGGCTCCTAAGAAAGGTGACTACCACACTGGCTCCCATGCCCATAGACACTTTAAACCCCAAAGGCCCCGAGGTGCTAAAATACCTGGACTCACCAAAACCTACAGTGACTCTACTAATTCACCAGAGGCTGCTTGACAACCAGACCAAAATTGTGGCAGATGCCCGCTTCAGGCCCAACCTGCTCCCGCAAATTAGAAACCAAGTGCCAGGTCCAGCCAGCACCAGGGTTCGGGAAGACACAGCTCTCAGACCAATCCATTGTGGTGTCATCAGCCTTTAAGCAACTTAAGACAACCCACCAGGGCGTGAACTCAAACTCTTGGACGACATGGGGAAGAAAGTCTTCCAAGGAGCCATACTCCATGCCCGAATTGGGGCACACAGATTCCAGCACATCCTCTTCCAGGACGTTCTGATGGGGATCCTGAGGAGCACCATTATGGCCCTCCCCCAGGAGTCAGAAGCTGCCGCTTCTGCCACCCTAAAGGACCTTGCTGAATGCAGAAAGCACCTCATCAGCACAGTGTTTGACGCCTTTGACTCTGCCATCTGGACCACCGGCACTGCCAGGTGATAGGCCCAACACCCGCAGCCAGGCCCAAGAGACACCACACATGACTGTATAGTGGATACCCCCTGCTCAATCGATTCCCTTTTCAGTGATAAAATCAATGACACAGTGAACAATATGAAAACACTGCACTACCCTCCAGACGCTTGCAGAGGACAGCTTTGAATGCCACTCCAACACCAATAAGGGACACTACCAAGGCCAGAAGCCATACTACTCCTCCTTGAAGTACAGCTCCCACCACAAGTGGCAGGCCCCACGATACAAGCAGCAATCGTACCATGCCCCCTACCAGCAAAAGCATAACCAGAAGAAATACCAAGTTGATATATAAACTGTAAATAGTTCACTATTGTTGTTAATTGTATATAGTTTCCCCTGTTACATTCCCAAGTTACAATGTATGCAAAAGATCCTGTTCTGATGCAAGTTTGTTGTTATTTGTAAACCACACTGATACCAAATAGCGTGGTATATAAGAACTGTAAATAAAATAAATAAATAAATGCAAACAAAAGAAGCAGGCCACTCCTCTATCTTGAAAGAGCACACCCTCCTTGACAAAAGATAGCAGGCCAGGCTCCCTGTGAGAGTGGGAGGGGGTGCCTTCTTACACACCTGGGAATGCATCACAACCAACAGCTGGATCCTACAAATCATCAACAGGGATACTGCATAAGATTCTTCTCCTCCCCCTGCCAACATTCACAGCCTATGAACGAAACTCCGCCACACCAGGCTTTAGCGACGATGATGGAACTGATGCACCTACTGGTGACACAGGCCATAGAGTGTGTTCCAGCTGACGAAGTCAACATTGGGTTCTACTCCAGATATTTTCTCATTCCCAAGAAGTTTGGAGGAATATGCCCCATCCTTGATCTCAGGAAACTGAACAGATTCATTCTGAAGGAGAAGTTCCGGATGTATTCCCTCGGTTTGATCCTATCGCTTATGCAGCCTGGGGACTGGCTAGCCTCCTTGGACCTACAGGAAGCCTATACACACATCCTCACGCACAGGACACACAGGAAATACTTCAGCTTCCAGGCGCTCAGCTATCACTACAGAGTACTCCCCTTCAGCCTGTCACTGAACCTGCTGGTGTTCACGAAGTGTGTGGCCGTGGCAGCGGCGCACCTCCACAAACAAGGCATCCATGTCTTCCCTTAACTTAATGACTAGCTCCTCTCTGCGCCTTCAGCCCAGTAGACACACACGGCTAATCCGGGCAACCATCAGTCTACTGTCCTCCCTTGGGTTCTTAGTGAATTACCCAAAATCCCAACCACATCCCACTCAATGTTTGCAGTTCATTGGAGCAGACATCGACAGTACCTCCTTAAAGGCCTTCCGTCCCACCCAGCGGATGAACAAGATCGCCTCTCTGGCACAGGGCATTTCCTTGACCAACTGCACCACCGCAAGGACCCTCCTGCGCCTCTTGGGCCACATGGCGGCATCAACACAGGTCTTGCCCCTCATGCGTTTGCACATGCGCAACCTCCAGTAGCATCTTCACACCCACCCCCTGTCCACGTGCATCCTGCTGGACATCTGGGTCAAGAAGAGCCTCCAATGGTAGACAATCCCCGACAATCTTATGGTTGGCAGGGACTTACAGCAGCACAATCATCATGTGATCCTCACCACAGACGCTTCTACGGCCGGATGGGGAGCCCACCTCCACACTCAAGGAGCATGGACAACGAGAGAAAAGACACATCAATCTGCTAGAGATACGGCCATCCAGTATGCACTATGGGACTTCCAACCGCATCTCAGTGACAAGACCATCCCGATACAGATGGACACCAAGTAGCCATGTTCTATGTCAACAAACAAGGGGGAGACCAGGTCGCACAACCTCTGCAGGAAGCGCTCGCAATCTTGTCTCTCACCCTATCGAACCACTGCCAGCTACAAGCATCCTATCAGGAGAACAGAACACCCTGGCAGACAGGTTGAGTTGCCAGTTGGATCCCCATGAGTGGATGCTCAGCCCCGTGGTGACAGACACCCTCTTCCAGTGCTGGGGGATGCTGCAGCAAGTCAATCTATTTGCCACCAAGCAGAACTCAAAGTGCAACTTCTTCTGCTTGAAACCCCCATCCTCCAGGAGCATAGCCACGGATGTCCTAGATGTGTCCAGGGGAGGGGGTGGTCACTCAAATACACCTTCCCACCCACCCCACTAATATCCATAACTCTACAGAGGATCATCTGGGACAGAATGAGGATCATCCTCATTGCCCCCCCCACCAGATGTGGTTCCCTCTCCTCTGTCTCACCCAGGAACCGCCAGTGTGACTGCCCTTCAAGCCAGACCTCCTCACCCAGAACCAAGGGAGCACTCTACACCCCAACCTGCAAGCCCTCATGCCAACAGCCTGGAGACTGAGCGGTTGACCCTCTCCTCCCTCAGCCTATTGATGGAGGTGCAAGCATGTCATCCTCACTGCATGGAGACTGTCCATGAGAAAATCCTATGGGCTGAAGTGGAAATGCTGCAGCATCTGGTGCACCTCTCAAAGGCTAGACCCAATAACCTGCCAGGTCGCACAGGTCCTGAGGTACCTCACCTCCCTACTTAACAGTGGCTTAAAAACACAATCCATAAGAGTAAATCTCTTGGCCATAGCAGCCTTCCATGATTGCATGGGAGAGAGCTCCACTGCCATGCTACTACTTGTCACCCACTTCATGAAGGGCTTGGCGAACCTGTGGACTGCAGTGCAATCCCTGGTCCCTCCTTCGGACCTCAACATCATCCTCCACCAGCTGACATAGGAGCCCTTCAAGCCTCTGCAATCCACAGCTTTGAAATACATCTTCTGGAAGACCCTCTTCCTGAATGCGATCACATCCGCCAAAAGGATCAGCAAACTACAGGACCTTGTGGCTCACTCACCATACATGCAGCTCCATGTCACCCTTCGCACATACCCGAAGTTTGTCCCGAAAGTGGCCACGGCCTTCCAAATCAACCAGGCTATTGAGTACCCACCTTCTACCCGGATGCCCATGCCTCCTTGGAGGAACAGAGGCTGCACATCCTCAAGTGCATCAGGGCAGAGCCCCTGTGGCAGGGGATGCAATTCTTCATGTCCTTCGACACGGACAGGATGGGACAGCCTGTCACGAAAAATGGACTGTCACAATGGATATCAGACTGCATTGCCCACTGCCACAACACACAGAGATTTTTCCCGAAAACAGAAGAGGAGCCAAAATCCACAATTTTTCAGATAAGGGTTCTGAATAAAAGAAATTCAGGCATACACTGCGACAGTATTTTCTAGTGTTACTCTCCCCCGCCTCCCCCCTCCAAACATCCTATTATAACCTTATGATCCAGATTTCTTTCCATTGAGAGATGTTACCTACACCGAGAATGGGAGATCATGATATATGGGTAAAGGGGGATAGATTCAGAAATAAATAAGGCAATATTTCTTCACAGAAAGGGAGATAGGCACATAGAATACTCTCCCAAGGGAAGTGGTGGAGACTAGAATGGTAGGTCTGTATTTATATTCATTTCTTAGGGTTAAGCATCAAGTATCAGAAGTCAAGAAAGCCTGGTGTAGCTTCTTTTCTGGGCACTGTTCAACACACTTAACAACATTATAGAGCAGGGCTCACTTACTGTAGCTGCAGACCCCAGGCCCACAGACTACGCAAAACCTGACATGGATCCTCCAATGGGAAAAGAGATTATCCACTTCTGGACTCAAGGCAGAGGTGCCAAGTTACCCAGTTCTAGGAGTGAGCTTTTTGCCAGTTCTGGTTTTAAATTTGCATTCCAGTGCAGTGTGGTATCTGTAGTCCCTGATTTTACCCATTGGAGGAGTGGCCTAGTGGAGTAGTGGCCTAGTGGTTGGGGCAAGGTACTTCAGGCCAGAAGGTCGGAGGTTCAAATCCCACTAGAGGACAGCAACCTTGGGCCGTAAAAACTGGGGTTTCTAGTCCCACAGGTGCTCCTTGTTGTCTTGGGCAAGCCACTTAACCCTCCATAGCTCATGTTCCCTGTAAAATAGTTTTTTCCAAGTTATAATGCCCTGTTCAATGTAATTTCAGTTTGTTCAATGTAAACCGCACTGATGCAGAACAGCACGGTATATAAGAGAATGTAAATAAAATAAAATAAATAAATTGGATTCAGTGCAGCAGGTCCCATATGCATCAGAATAAGTGTGTCAGGAATCCAGGACAGGCTTAAAATCTCACTTCTGGAATTGGATAACTTGGCAACTCTCCTCAAAACATATTAGTCAAAGTTCAAGGCAACACTCCAGATAGAGTAGTCATGTTCTAAAATAAGTCTTTACTAATAAAAGTTTCTTCAAATAATACAGCACATACGGTAACGGGTCCATGTGCTGTTTCACAGCATATACATGACAAGCAGAATAGAGGTTAGATCCTTTTTGAAAGCTCTCTCTTCTTTTGGGGTTCCCTCTGAACTTTCACTAGGCTCCATAACTCCCAAGAACCCTTTTAGAACATTTTTTTACACTCCTACTGCTTGAATCTCTCCTGGGCAATCTTTTTTTCTCCTCTCCACCTCCCAGTTTTTTTGTAGGCAAATCTGGGATGTGCATTCCAGATTGGGAGGGGGGAGGGGTGAAAAGGAAGGGCCAATTTAATTACAAGTTTCAGCAACAAGGCATGGGGGACAAAAGTGGAGTCATTACCCTGCCACTGCCCTATCCATCCTATGACAAATCAACAGAGAAACAGAAACAATTATGCAACTGCCCCATACTGTGCAAACTATAAAGATAATGGATGTAAATTCTAAAAGCTGGAATATTTGCATCACTAAATTTAAAATAAGATTTTTCTTCCTCCTCTATTTCCTTTGCTGTAATTGGAGTCAAGAGGCTACCAAACAAGTGGGAATCAGGGACACAGCTGTAAAACTGGGGACAATCCCTGACAATCAGGACACCTGGTAACCTTACCTCTTGGACTTCCTGGATTAAGTATCATTGGGATGGCCCTTGTTTTCACTTTCCAGTCTTCATACTGCTGGATCCCTCAATAACCACTTCTTCACTGGATGCCAGGAGAAGCAACACAGGAACTTCTCTGCATCCACCAAGGGAAAGAGACACATGAGGCAGCTTGCACCATCTCCAGCTCCAAAGACACTCACGAGCAGGAGACCGAGCTTCCACTTCTAGACCGATCTTCTCTTTCCCTGGAGACAGAAGGCTATACTCAGTCCAGAACTCTTCAGAAAGACAGGAGGCTGGCTTTCTCCTTCCTAGCCCAGATCTCCTGAGAGAGATAGGTGACTGACCACTCTTACTCCAAATCAACTCATAGATACACCCTGGGATGTACCACTGTAGTCAGTCCTGCAGGGGAGTGCCTTAGCTCGATGGTTCAGTTCAGTCCAGTCCATTCTACTCTCACCACCATACATATGCTCTCCACTAAGAGAGAAGCCTGTAACTTAGTAAAGAATCCAAAAGCCTTTTTAGACTTGGACAAGCAAAGAGGAAACTTAGAAAGTAGATACAAAAGTCTGAGGCTAAAACTTAGGATCAAGTAGAATGAGCAGACCAGATGGCCATCGCATTCTCTGTTTCAAAATATCATTTCTATTATATCCTAGTTTAATGAAGTGACTGCACTTTAGAGCAGCCCCTTTTATAACAAAGCCTTTGTGGTTCCCAACCCAGTCCTCAGGTTACTCCCCCCCGGGCTAGTCAGGTTTTTCAGGGTATCCACAATGGATATACATGAGATAGATCTGCATGCACTGCTTCCATTGTATGCAGATCTATCTCATGCATATTCATTGTGGATATCCTGAAAACCTGACTGGCCTGTGGGGTACCCAAGGACTGGGTTGGGAACCACTGCTCTAGAGAAAGAGGGATCCTTCTTGTTTTCAGATGCATCTTCTCCCTCTACATAAAATTCAATATTCATTTACTGTTACAAAAAATGAATACTGATTTTTTTAAGCAAGGACATTGTTCCTCCAGTGTTTGGTTCTCACCTACACCCAGCAGTTTAATTCTTCTTTCTCAGAACAAGTTTGCAATCTGTGTGACGGATAGGGTTGCCAACTGGCTCCAGATGCGCCCGACACACTTGATCCAGTCCTAGGTTTACCCCACTGCATGCAGGGACATGTAGTTCTGATTTTTCCATTGCATTCCATAAGAAAAGCAAGACTACATGTCCCTGCATGCAATGGGGTAAACCCAGGACTGGAACAAGCCTGTCGGGCGCATCTGGAGCCAGTTGGCAACCCTAGTGACGGACCATCTTCATTTCTCTCTAACACTAGTGATGTCAGGAACATTACGAACTGTACCTCCCTCTTCTCCCACAATTAAGAATCTATTGGCAGTGGCAGACATCAGTAGGCATTGATTTCCGTACTTCCTGGTAAAAGCTCAGCAATGCTTCTTGGCAGTGTCAGTTGGTGAACACCAGTCGCATCGGTGCTCAGGTTGAAAGCCCCAGGACATGGAATAAGGTCATCCTCAAAGGTTCATTAAAATACCATGTCAGACATAATAGGACAATCCACCCTTGGCTTTTGAGCCTTTCCTGAGAAATGGAAAATTTTGATTCTAATGGGGAGGGGGGGAGGGGTGGTAATGTTGCCTGATATTAATGCCGACCATTCCTCGCCTGGATTATTCCAGGACTTGTGGGTGAAAGTGCAGAAATAGTTCTAGTTGTATTAGGGGCCACAGGCTTGATCAAAAAGAATTTCTAGGAGCAGCTCGATATGTTGCCTGTACATACTACACCCTATAAACTCCAGGAGGCGAGTCCCCCTGGCACAATGCAAAGATTTAAGCATGCATCAGCATATCCCCTTTACTAATGAGGTTTATTCCTATCATGGTATGCTTAAAACAAAACCAAGCAATCTAAAAAACCCTTAGATAAATAACAGACTAATCCCACATAATCGCTCAACCTCAAGTGGAAAAGCGTAAAGCATTAAGTTAAATATCAACCAAAACCAGTGGACCTTATGTACACATAGTGCTTCTGAGCTACATAAGGTCCACTTCTTCCAGAGATATCAATCCCAACCCTGGCCACCCTAGACTTTTGTCAAACTCCCAGAACAGTTCTTCACGCAACAGCTCAAATCTTATTCATATCATAAGAACATAAGATATGCCATACTGGGTCAGACCAAGGTCCATCAAGCCCAGTATCCTGTTTCCAACAGTGGCCAATCCAGGTCACAAGTACCTAGCAGTTTCCCCAAAAGACACAGGTTCCACAATGCTTGTATTGGGTCAAGCAGTGATATCCCAGGTCCCTTTTAATAATGGTTTATAGACCTTTCCTCCAGGAACTTGTCCAAACCTTTTTTAAACCCAGCTACACTAAGAGCTCTTAGTACATCCTCTGGTAACAAATTCCTGAGATTGATTACACATTGAGTGAAAAAATATTTTCTCTTATTAGTTTTAAATAGGTTACCCCGTAGCTTCATTGCATGTCCCCTAGTCGTTTTATATTCTGATGATGTAAACAATCGATCTACGTTTACCCGTTCCACTCCATTCATTAATTTATAGACCTCTATCATATCTCCCCTCAGCTGTCTCTTTTCCAGGTTAAAGAGCCCTAACCTTTTTAGCCTCTCTTAATAGGAGTATCCTTCCATCCCCTTTACCATTTTGGTGGCTCTTCTCTGTACCTTTTGTAATTCTGCTATATCTTTCTAAGATATGGTGACCAGAATTGCACACAATATCCCTCTCCTTTACCCTTCCTCTCTCCCTTCTCATGTGCCTTGTGGAACGCACACTCCATCTCAAATAAACTTGCCTTTACTCATGATCTCTTTATCTCTAATGCTCTCCATCTTCTTGCTCTAACTAAGACCTGGCTCCTCCCAGAAGACTTGGTGTCAGTTGCTGCCTTCTGTCATGGTGGCTATCTGTTCTCCCACAAGCTTTGTCCCACTGGCCATGGTGGTGGTGTTGGGGTTCTATGCTCTCCTTCCAATTTCAGCCCCTCCTTCTGCCTCAGTCTCACTCCATTCCCTCCTTTGAAGTCCACTCCATCCACCTTTTTATTCCACTACCTCTCCAGTTAGCTGTTATTTACTGACCTCCTGAGAAGTGCACCTTTACCTTTCTCACTGATTTTGACTCATGGTTTTCATTCTTTCTGGATTCATCTTCCCCCTCCCTTATTCTCAGGGATGTTAACATTCCTGTTGATAACCCCTCTGACCCTTATGCTTTAAAGCTCCTTTCACTTTCCTCCTCATTTGACCTCCAGCTTTCCTGTACTGCCACCACAGCTACTGACTCAACCTTATTTATTATTTATTTAACATTTCTTATATACTGCCTTTCATGATATCAAGGTGGTTTACATTGAACAAACTGAAATTACGTTGAACAAGGCATTATAACTTGGAGATAACTATTTTACAGGGAACATGGGCAATGGAGGGCTAAGTGGCTTGCCCAAGACCACAAGGAGCACTTGTGGGACTAGAAACCCCAGTCCTTCCGGCCCAAGGTTGCTGCCCTCTAGTGGGATTTGAACCCCTGACCTTCCGGCCTGAGGTAACTTGCCCCAACCCCTAGGCCACTCCTCCTGCCTACCTTGTATTCTTCTCTAATTGCTCACCTTCAAACCTCTGTACCTCAGTTCTTCACTTATTGAACTATCACCTGCTAAGCTTCATCCTTCATTACTCACCACCTCAACCTATCTCCTCCAACCTCTTTAGAAATCTTCATGCTATTGAGCCTTTGGCTCTTTCCTCCATTATGTCATGTGAGTCTGTTGATGAGGCAGTAGCTTCCTATAACGCTGCACTCTCCTCTGGATACCCTTGCTCCGTCCATGCCACGTCCTGTGAGGCACACTATACCCTAGCGCAGGCTGTCTTCCACTACCCACTATCTGTGTTCTTGTGCCCGTTCAGCTGAGCACACTTGGCTCAAATCCCACACCCTTGCAGACTTTCTACACTTCAAATTTATGCTTGTCTCTTTCTAATCAGGACAAGACTATTATGTCCATCTAATTCTCTTGCGTCTGACTCTCACCATCTCTTTACAAAAAGAGATATGATTCAGACCTTTAAATACTTAAAGAGGAACGATGAACAAACAAACCTCTTCCAAAGACAGGGAAGCTGCAAAACTAGAGGGCATAACATGAACAACATCAGAAACAGCCACACTTTTAAACCACACATCAAAAACATGTGGGAGGAAGTGGGCAGAACAAAATCAATGCAAAATACACACAAGCCAGGAAAGTGCTGGAAAGCAATGAGCACAAATGCTCGAAGCTTAGCCAACAAAATTCCAGACCTGGAAGCCCTAACGGCAGAAACAGACTTGGACATTGTGGCCATTACAGAAACATGGTTTAATGAATCACATGATTGGGATATAGCCATAGCTGGCTATAATCTATTCAGGAGGGACCGAGAAAATGGAAAAGGAGGAGGAGTAGCCTTGTATGTCAAAAGCAATATTAAAGCTACTGAAATGCAGGGGACATGGGGAAAAGAAGAAGCGCTCTGAATTGCGTTGGAGAGAGGAGATGGCACTGTCATCCATATTGCTGTAGTCTATAGACCTCCGACTCAAATTGAAGAGAGAGACAATGAATTGATTAGAGATATTGCCAAGATAGCATCAAAGGGGGAAGCAATCATATTGGGTGACTTTAATCTACCTGATGTGGATTGGATTACTCCTTCTGCACATCTGGAAAGAAGCAAAAGAATTGTGGATGCTCTCCAAGATGCATTATTTAGACAAATGGTGATGGAACCAACCAGGGAAAGCTCAACGCTGGATGTAGTGCTCACCAACGGTGATAGTGTGTCAAATGTCTGCGTGAGTGCCCCTGTGAGCAACAGCGACCATCACACGGTGTGGTTTGAAATAAAAGCCATGGCACAGGCCAATCATAGCAAGCTCAGAGTCCTAAACTTCAAATACACTAACTTCAATCAAATGGCAGAGTATGTAAAGGAGGAGATGACGGGGTGGGAAGAGATAAAGGAAGTGGAATTGCAATGGGCTAAACTAAAGGAGGCATTGAAAGGAGCAACAGATAAATATGTAAGAAAAGTAAATAAAAGCAAGAGGAGAAGAAAACCTATTTGGTTTTCCAAAGAGGTGGCTGCTCATATAAAGGCAAAAAACACAACTTTTGCAAAATTCAAAAGCTTGCAGACCGAAGAACACAGAAATGAATACAGGATCAAACTCAAAGAGACAAAACGAGAAATAAGGATAGCAAAATCAAAGGCAGAGGAAAAAATGGCTAAAGATGTTAAGGGTGGCAACAAAAATTTCTTCAGGTATATTCGGGAAAGGAAAAAGATCAGAGTTGGAATTGCAGGACTCAGAAGTGCTGGGAAAGGACTCGTGGAAAGTGACACTGAAAAAGCAAAATTGCTAAACAATTACTTCTGCTCTGTGTTTACTAAAGAGGATCCTGGGGATGGACCAGCTGTGACTCCCAAGTATAGGAATGGGAATGAAGTGGATACCACACCATTCACAGCAGAGGAGGTGTTAGAACAACTTGCTAAACTGAAAGTGGACAAAGCCATGGGACCGGATGGGATACATCCCAGGATACTGAAAGAGCTCAGAGAGGTTCTTGCAGGACCGTTAAAGGATGTCTTCAACAGATCCTTGGAAACAGGAGAGGTTCCTCAGGACTGGAGAATGGCTGATGTCGTACCTCTACACAAAAGTGGTGACAGGGAAGAAGTGTCAAACTACAGACCCGTGAGCCTTACCTCGGTGGCAGGAAAAGTAATGGAGGCGCTCCTGAAAGAGCGAATAGTGAACTTTCTGAAAACCAACAGCTTGCAAGACCCAAGGCAACATGGTTTTACCGAAGGACGATCTTGCCAGACAAATCTGATCGAGTTCTTTGACTGCGTGACGAGGGAACTAGATCAGGGGCATGCAATGGATGTCATCTACCTGGATTTCAGCAAAGCCTTTGATACTGTTCCTCATAGGAGGCTTATCAACAAACTCAGTAGCTTGGGGATGGGTCCCAAGATGGTAAACTGGATTAGAAATTGGCTGACTGACAGACGACAGAAGGTGATTGTACATGGAGCTCACTCGGATGAGAGGAAGGTGATTAGCGGGGTGCCCCAGGGTTCGGTCCTGGGCCCGGCACTGTTCAATGTATTTGTGAGTGATATTGCTGAAGGACTGAATGGAAAAGTCTGTCTTTTTGCAGACGACACAAAAATTTGCAACAGAGTGGACTCCCTGAGGGAGTGGTTAACATGAAGAAAGATCTACAAAAGCTGGAAGACTGGTCTAAAGCTTGGCAACTACGATTTAATGCAAAAAAGTGCAGTGTCATGCACTTGGGTAGCAGAAATCCAAGAGAAATGTACAAGATAGGGGGAGAAAGGTTGGTATGCACAGTTCAGGAAAAAGACCTTGGTGTGATTATCTCTGCTGATCTCAAGGTGGCAAAACAGTGCGACAAGGCGGTGGCAAAAGCCAGGAGGATGTTGGGCTGCATACAAAGAGGGATTACCAGCAGAAAAGAAGAGGTACTTATGCCACTGTATAGGTCACTGGTGAGGCCTCACTTGGAATACTGCGTTCAGTTTTGGAGACCATATCTTGCAAAGGATGTAAAAAGACTGGAGACTGTTCAGAGGAAGGCGACCAAAATGATTTGGAGCCTGCGTCAGAAGCCTTATGAGAAGAGACTTGAAGACCTAAATATGTATACCTTGGAGGAAAGGAGGCACAGGGGAGATATGATTCAGACCTTTAAATACTTAAAGAGAAATGATGAACAAACAAACCTCTTCCAGAGACGGGGAACCTGTAAAACTAGAGGGCATAACATGAAACTGCAAGGGGGTAAATTGAAAGGCAATGTCAGGAAATATTTTTTCACTGAAAGGGTGGTGGATGCTTGGAATTCCCTCCCGATGGAAGTGGTAGGGGCGAACACGGTGACGGAATTCAAAAAGGCATGGGACAAACACAGAGGATCCCTTTACAGAAATAGGAAAAAAAAAACAAAATAAACGGTACCATCTAACTTCCGAACCATCTAACTTCTGAACCATATAACGTCTCAACAAATAGGGGTGTCCTATATGGAGTGGTGGGTTTACCCCTGAACAAGGATATGGAGAGGGGTGGCCTGCGCGGAGCGACAGGTGCACCTACTCTTGTCATCTCGCTGGGCAGACTGGATGGACCATGCTGGTCTTTATCTGCCGTCAACTACTATGTTACTATGTTACTAAGCTGCAAGGTGGAAAATTGAAAGGCAATGTCAGGAAATATTTTTTCACTGAAAGGGTGGTAGATGCTTGGAATGCCCTCCCGATGGAATTGGTGGGGGCAAACACTGTGATGGAATTCAAAACAGCATGGGACAAGCACAGTGGATCCCTTTACAGCAACAGGATAAAAACTAAATAAACTGAACCATCTAACTTCTCAACAAATAGGGGTGTCCTACATGGAGTGGTGGGTCCACCCCTAAACAAAGACATGGGGAGGGGTGACCTGCACAGAGCGTCAGGTGCACCTACTCTTACCGTATTGCTGGGCAGACTGGATGGACCATGCTGGTCTTTATCTACCATCACTTACTATGTTACAACTCATAATTCTCTCCTCAAGATACCTCTGCCTCCAACCCCTCCTTCCCTGTCTGCCCAAACTCTGGCTATTTCTATGACCAAATCCACAAGATTGCACACCAATTCCCTATGATGTCAACTACTTCCCTTCCTCTCCCTCTTCACTGCCAACTTCACCCCTACCTCTGCTACCCTCTCTTCCTTTTCTATAATCTCTGAAGAAACCACACACCATCTTTCCTCCTCCAAACTCACTACCTGCTCCTCTGATCCTATTCCCACCTAAGCTCCATCTCCTCCACTGTTGTCCCTTCCATCTCTCATATTCTCAACCTATCACTCTCCACTGCAACTGTCCCTGCAGCCTTCAAGAATGCTGGGTCGCACCTCTCCTCAAGAAAGCCTCACTACCTGTCTTTCTAACTAATTGATCCATCTCCCTCCTTCCCTTCATTTCTAAACTACCTGAACGTGCGGTTCACTGCATTTGCCTCAACTTTCTCTCCTCTCAAGCCCTCCTGGATCCTTCACAATCTGACTTTTGTCCTTTGCAGTCTACTGAAATGGCTCTTGCCAAAGTCTCCAGTGACCTGTTCCTGGCTAAATCCAAGGGCCATTACGTGATCCTCATCCTTCTTGACCTTTCTGCTGCTTTTGACACAGTTGACTACATCCTTCTCAATATCTTGTCCTCACTTGGTTTTAAGGGCTCTGTGCTATCCTGGTTCTCGTCTTATCTCTCCCATTGCTCTTTCAGTGTTTGTTCTGGTGGATCCTCCTCTATTGCTATCCTGCTCTCAGTTGGTGTATCCCAAGAATCTGTCTTGGGTCCACTCCTTTTCTCTCTCTCTATACCCAGTCCCTTGGTGCACTCATCTCTTCTCATGGCTTTCAGTGCCATCTTTATGCTGATGACTCCCAGATCTACTTCTCTACACCTAAAATCTTTCCAGCAATCCAGGCCAGGATCTCTGCCTGCCTTTCTGACATTGCTGCTTGGATATCTCACCACTGCTTGAAATTGAACATGCCAACACTGAGCTTCTTATTTTTTCCCCTAAACCCTCCTCTCCGTTCTCAGTCTCTGTGGATAAATCTCTACTCCTCTGTCTCCTCAGCTCACAACCTTGGGGTCATCTTTGATTCCTCTCTCTGCTTCTCCACACACATCCAACTGATAGAAACAGCAGGTTTTAGCTTTCTCTATAACATCAACAAAATTCGCCCATTCCTTTCTGAACACACTACTAAGACACTTAGTCACCTCTCGTCTAGATTTTGTAACATACTCCTTGCTGGTCTCCCTCCTTCAATCTGTTAAACACCCTGCTGTGTGGTTAATATTCTGCCATCCTCATCATGCTCATATTACCTCTCTTCTCAAGTCACTTCATTGGCTCCCTATCCATTTCCGCATCCAGTTCAAACTTCTGCTGACCTATAAGTGCATTCACTCTGCAGCTCCTCACTACCTTTCCCCTACACCCCTCCTCATGAACTCCGCTCATCTGGCAAATCGCTTCTGTCTGTGGCCTTCTCTTCTATTGCTAACTCAAAACTTCGCTCCTTTCACCTTGCTGCTCCTTATGCCTGGAACAAACTACCAGAATCTGTACATCAGGTGCTTTCTCTGACCCTTTTCAAATCCAGGCTGAAAACTCACCTCTTCGCTGCTGCTTTTTTATCATGACTCATCTGATCTCCTTTGAGTTTCCTTACCATTTTCCCTAGATGTATCCCATGTCTACACCTACTGTGTTGTCTGTCATGACTAGACTGTAAGCTCTGAGGAGTAGGGACTGTCTTTTACATGTGTCTATGCAGCACTGTGTATGTCTTGTAGCGCTAGGCAAATGTTCAGTAGTAACAGTAGTATTCACCCTGCTGGTTATCTTAAAGCAGCTAAAGTTAGACATTTGAAAGGTTCCCCTAACTTTGACTGCTTTAACTAACCAGGCAGCAGCCAAATATCGCTGCTGCCTAGTTAGCTGACTGGCTATCATGCCAATCTGGAGTTTCAATGCTGGTCAGCCAGATATGACCCCAGCCCTGAATATCCAGGTCTTAGTTAAAATGGTGACAGCCAGCTGCTTTAACTGAATTTTGGCCCCCTAAGTTATAAAATACAAATTACTTAGGCACGTACTTGCAAAATCTAGATTTTTGCAACATTTATGCCTCTCTTTGATAAAGAAAAATAGACACTCACTTTTCTTTTTAAAATAGGCACATTGTGGGTACCTAAAATGAGGTACTGGTTATAAAATTACTCTCCTAATGCAGAACTTCTTGCAACAGGGCAGGGAATGCCCCTACTACTTAATGCAACAGATAAATTCACCTCTGGAGGTGGAGCCTTCCATGTTAACAGTTTATGCCATGAACACATGGTAGCAACCACTACCCCACATTAATGGCATGGCTGCCTTCTTCCAAGTGCCAGAAATGCCTCCTATACCACCATGGAAATGTTGCAGCTACCATGGATTAGCCTTTGTAGTGAACGCATTTTAACTGCAACACCAAGTATCCAGAAAATGAAAGTAAATATATACTACTAAGAAATGGAAGAAAGCAAGAAAATGAATGAACCTCTGCAACACCAAGGGGCTTGTTATAACGATCAGAAATCGCCCCCACGTCTTACAATTAGCATATTGCCTAAGAGTTTATGCCTCAGAACAGTGGCTCGTATTTCCATTAAACCTGGCACCATGTTACAGACGAACAAAAACAGGGCTGGTTTTATAAACACAAGAAACTTCAACACTCAATTGCTTTTATCATCTTGTTCCTTCTGTTTAACAGCAAACTTAAGAAATGTGCTCCATGGCAAAGCAGTAACTCTAAAATTCTGCTGGAGTTACAGGAACCACTGGGGCCAGAGGGAGAGCATCATAGACTTCAGGTGTTGAATCGGATTAAAGAATGGCAGGACAGAGATGCCCTTGGTCACCTGTTTCCATGGCCTTTTGCAATGCAATTCCTGCTGCAAAGTAATGGTTTCACTATAGAGAGGCACAAGAATGGAAGTGCCATGTTGACAAGTATGAAGCATGGCTGGTGGTCTGGCTGTCCAAACCAGTGTTGGTCATAGGTAAGTAAGCTGTCAACATGCTGAGTATCTGTAAAATGGGAAACGGTTTCTGCCCTCCAGATTCTCATGACAAAGGCTCAGTTCTTATTCTCTAGCAATACTAAGGAAATGCTTATGCCAGCAGCTGCTTTGGATGCAAGTGGAAAACTGAGCCGGTAGCCCATCTAACCCACATTGGAGGATATCTCATCCTAGCCCTGTCCACCAACAGGTCGTTTATTAAACAAATAATGTCAGTAGCAATTCCTGCTATCATGACCGAGGACCAAGCTGCAGTTGCTGTCAGCAGAGGAGGAAGAGAAAGCCTGAACTTTGCCCAGCCTAAGAACACATACTTCTTCATATACCCATATGGTTTCCTGCTTACTTATGGAATGTTAAGAAGTATGTATTTTTGGGCTGGAGGTACTACAAGACCTTCTCCTAAGCTCAGGGAGAAAGAACTGTGCTTATGAAGAGCTCAGCTGGTTACATAAATGTCTGTAATTTTGCAGATTTCCATGTTTTAGATCAATGGCTGTTCTTGCATGTGTTATTTCTCTAGGACCTAAAATGCTAGATTTAGTTTTCCTACACATTTACTAAGGCAACATTTTACTTACCAGTTAATATACTTTCCTCGAGTCCTGCTAGACCAGTTCAGACAAGTGGGTTGTGTACCCCTACCAGCAGATTGATGGAGACAAAGAACCAATGGAAAAAAAAAACCACAGGTTTGAAGGACATCACTCCCATGTCTTTATCTGTTTCAGCCACCAGAGGTCACTTCAGTAGCCATCCCAAAGCATGGGGAAGAACATGGCAAGCCCCACACAACCTCAAGGTGGGCAACCATGAGTAATCAACAGTAAAAAATTATGTACAGGAAAGCAGAAACAGAAGGATGGTAGTAGAAGATGAAACTGCAGAGCCAAGTATAGAAATCAGAACCAAGCGTACTGAAGAACAGAGTAAATACAGTTCCAGTGGCCCTGCACTTGTCTAGCAGGACTCAAGAAAAGAACATTATCTAGTAAGTAAAATGCTACCTTCCATATCGTCCTGCTAGACCAGGTCCAGACAAGTGGTATGTACCAAAACTACACCGCCACTGGGCAGGAAGAAAACACAGCAACTCACAAAACCTTAGAGCCAAAGGCCATGTATGCCCAAGCATGAACATTCAAGTGGAAATGCTTGACAAAAGTGATGCCCACGTTGCCATCTGACAAATGTCAGCAGAGGCTATACAGCTCTTCTCCGCTCATAAGGACACTTGCACTTGGGTAGAATGGAGACACAAACCCTCCGGAACTGGCTGGTTCCGCAGCAAATACACAGAGACAATGGCCTCCTTAATCCTGTGCCCCAATATAGACTTAGCTGTCGCATCATCTTTGCATGGGCCAACAAAAAGCACAAAAAGATGTCTGACTTATGAAAAGAATTTGTAACCTCCCAGTACCTGAGAAGCACCCTCCATAAGATGAAGATCCTTCTTATCCTTCCTCCAACACTACTCCTTGGAGGAGGGCAGGCAAATCACCTAATTCACCTGAAAGAGAGAACTCACCTTAGGCAAGAAGGCAGGCACTGGCAGAATGGAAACAGTTTCCTCAGAAAAAGATAGGTAAAGATCTCAAGACAGAGCCTGCACCTTGCGGAACAAATCACAACCAAGAAGACAGTCTTGAGTGTCAAATCCTTTAGAGTGGCACACTTTAACAGCTCAAAAGATCCTGAAATCAAGGCCCTGAGCACCAGACACAGATCCCTGGAAGAGACCATAGAACAGAGGGGAGGATACAGACACCAAAACCCCTGATAAAGCATGAAACAGCTGGGGGTAAGGCTACAATGACTTACCAGCCACCAGACCTCTGAGAACATCCTGCAGAAAGGCCAACAGGAAGGACACTTTGACTGCCTCAGGAGTCAACTACTGTGTGCCACATTATCACACAAAAAAGGCACTAGACCCACACATATGCCAGATTGGTAGACCTCCTCTGCGCTCCGAGCAAAGTGGAAGCCATCGCCAGAGAGTAGCCCTTACTTGCTAGCCATCTTCTCTTACGAGTGAAATCCCACATTCAATAGCCAATTCGCATTCAGTACTTTTTTGGTTAATATTTATGAACTGTGTTAGTCACATTAAGTGTGATATGATTTTTTACCAACATTAGCCATTGATGTTAACCGGCACACAACTGGGGAGGCAGCAGTACCCAGAATTAAGTGCCTGATGGTTGGTTCTGAGGTTTACGTTGGATTAATCCTGAGTTACTGAACGCGAATTGGCTATTGAATGTGGAATTTCACTTGTTACTTTGGAGTGATCATTCAAACAGATTAGACCCTGAGTGAGTTTAGTTTATCTTCTCTTACGAGTCAAGCCATAAGTAAAACGGGAAATGGGTCCTTCAGGACAGTCTGTCTAATGCAATAGGTCCAGAGATGAAAGCACCACCTCTTCGTTTTGCCTCCAGGAGCCGCATCAGATCTCTGAACCACACTCTCCTCAACTAATCTAGCACTGTCAGAATAAGCCTTCCCAAGTGGCACTGTATATGCTGAAACGCCCCCTTCCCCCCGGAGCCACAGAGTTAACATATACAGCAGGCATTGATTTGGCCAAGGCTGAGTCAGAGCATCGATGCCCTCGGACTCTGTGCAGTGACTGAAGAAGCACTACACTTTGGCAATGGAGAGGGTCGCCAATCCATTTTTGAGGCTACCCCAGCAGTGCAGAATAAACTGAAATGCCTCCTGATTTAACTCCCATTCTCCTGGATCCAGAGAGTGCCGGCTGAGAAAGTCTGCTGCCACACTGTCCATCCCAGCAATGTGCTGATCCGACAAAGCTAGGAGGTTCTCTGCCCAGGAAAACAGGAGTGCCACCTCTGGGGCTAGCCCTGCACTCCTCATGCTGCCTTGCTGATTGATCTATGCCACTGAAAACACCTGAACTGCCCAGCCCTCGATCAGGGGCTAAAAATGCAAAAGAGCCACCTAATGGCTCTCACCTTGAGGCAGTTGATTGACCGCACCGCTTCCCTGTGATTTCAACAGCTCTGGGCCATCCAGTCATGGCAATGAACTCTCCAGGCCAAGAGACTGGCATCCATCATCAAAAGGATCCAGAAGAAATTATCCAGCAGCATGCCCTTCCTCAGATGACAGGGCTACTGCCACCACCATAGGCTGGCCTTCACCATCATCGGGAGCAGTAGCCTGAGTTTGAACTCTTGAGAACTCGGGGACCACAGAGCAAAGTATCTGTGGTCCCCGAGCAAGGACCTTTAGAGCAGCCAAATATGAGCACACACTCACAGCACCACCACGATTGTCGCTGCCATTGATCCAAGGAGGTGAAGATAATCCCGGAGTCTGGGAGCCTGCTGCAAACAGAATAGCGCCAGGTAATCCAACAGTCTTTTGACTTTCTCCTCTGGCAGGAAGACTCTGCTCATCTGAGTACTGAAACCTGCTTGAAAGGTACTCCAGGGACTGGGAAGGTAACAAATGCCTCTACTACCCCCCCCCCCCCCGACTGATCACCCAGACAAGGCTTTCCAAAAAGGACACCACTCGGGTCGCTACCCAAGACATCTCTGAAAGAGAACAGGCTCGGATGAGCCAGTCGTCCAGATATAGGTGCACATAAATCCCTTGGCACCATAGCGCTGCAGCTACTACCACCATGACCTTGGAGAATGTCTTTGGGGCAGTGGAGTCTCCGAATGGGAGGGTGGCGAACTGAAAGTGCGAGTCAAGCATGACAAACCACAAATACTTTGCTAATTCTCCCGGATCAGGATATGAAAATACGTATTGGCAAAATCCAGAGATACCAGGAACTCCCCTCTATGCACAGCTTCAATCACAGATCACAGGGTTTCCATCCAGAAGTAGAGTATGAGCAAGTGCTCATTGAAACCCTCGAGGTCCAGAATGGGCCGGAAGAATCAGTCCTTTTTCAGTACCACAAAATAGATGGAAGACTTGCCATTTCCCTGATCATTCAGGGGAAACATGTACCACTGCCTTCAGGAGCAGCAACTTGTTCAAGGTGGTCCACACAGTGGCCCTTCGATTGCAGACCCACAAAGGGAGATGACAAAAGCATCCTGGAATGCAAAGAGACGATCTTGAACATAGCCATATTGGTGTCTAGCACCCAGTGATCCTTGGTGACCCGTAAGCCTGCCCCAACCGGAGGATTCAGGGAATGGGCTCTCAAAACTTCATTGCACAGACTGGGAGAGTCCTTTTCTGGAGTGGACCAAGTCTCTGGGCCCATGCACTCCAGGAAAGGACTAAGAACAAGCCCGAAGTCCAGAAGCAGAGGGGCAGAGGAGGCTTTCCAGGCTGGCAATGATGGGAGTCCCGAGACTCCAGGAAGTCTGACCAGCATGCCTACAGGGAGCTGGCGGAGGCCGAAAGGAAAAGGGTTCTTGCCTGCTCATTGGACCTGTCCTCTGAAAGGTGGTAAGATTTCATCTCACACAAGTCCTTCACCAGCTTCTCCAAAATCAGCCCCAAAAAGAAGCTTCCCTTTAAAATGCCAGTTGGGTCAACTGGGCTTTCGAAATGTGTCCTCTGCCCTGCCCAGTGTAGGAGCCAAATCCAATGCCATGTCACTATCGACAGGGCACTATCCCTAGCCGCTAAACGTTACCAGGTCATACAGGGCATTAGCAAAGAAAGCCATAGCAGACTCCAAAAGAGGGATAGTATCACCTGGCAGAAGAGACTGAATCCACTGGAGCAGGATTCGAGATATCAGGCCTGCAAATACTGCGAACTAAATAGCGGCTGCCATGGCAAGCTGTTTCTTAAGCAATGAATCCACCTTTCGGTCCAAAGTATCATTTAAGGCCGATCTGCCTTTCACAAGAATGGTGGTCCGTCTGGTAACCACCATGACCTGCACATCCACCTTGGGAATATCAAACCACACAATGCACTCCTCTGGGACAGTGTACATCTTCTTATACACCCTTAGCCCGGGAATCGGGGGAATCCAATCCAACCCGCATCTCCAGGTACGGAAAAACAGCAGTGGATTTCCACATCCCTTGCAGGAGTGGATGCATCTTTGGCTCCTACTCCGTGCCTGGAGCATTCGCCAAGTTCAAGGTGGATGAGACCATGACAACCAATGCCACCAGTTTCTCTTTCCAGAACAAGTGGATAACACCAGCCTCTTCATAGTCCTCTGAAGGCGAGAGTACTTCTTCATCCACATCAGAGCCAAGGAACCAAAACATCTGAATTCAAGTCACAGTTGATCCCCTATCTCTAGGAGCCACTCATCACCAGCAACACTTAGCCACAGGCAATCAAACAGGGCTTCCACTCTCAGCCTGCCCCTTATGAGACTGTGTTTGGGGGAACAGGGTTTGAATTTCCATGTCAGATGACCATGCCTGTTGTAAAAATGAAAAGAATTTTGAGGATGACAATTGAGACCCCCTAACAACAGGGGATATAGCTGCTGCCCAAACCCTAGAAGACAGCAAGTGGCCCACAGCTGCCAGAACTTCTGGCCGGCTGGTCATTCTTAACCACAGCACCATCCACCACCTCCTGCCCTGGCACAGGCAAGGCTGGATCAACTGCATCCCCCTGCTGAGGGGGGAATGAGCTCTCCAGGGATGATTCAGAAGCTGCCATTCAATAAGAGCAGAGTCCAGAAGGTATACCTCGCTTGCCACAGGTCAAAATGTTTCTTGGAAGACACAAAATGTTAAGGTAAGTGCAGTGCCTGCTAAAGCCACAGTGGCCATAAGGCACATGTTAACAGCACTTGTACAGCAACACACAAAATGATGGGAAACCCCCATACCATGCTAACGGTTACCAATGGTCCACTCCAAATTGCATCCCAGATGGATGGAATCGGGAGCCCCCAACAAGGACAATGATGAGGTCAAGCCTTGGTACTCACTCCAAGCACCCCAGGCAGAAATCTGTGCCAGGCTCAGCGCTGCACCCCTGAAAACATTTCTTTATTTTACAGGCAGTGTTTTTAAGGTAGCTGGCAGGCAGATTCCTCTAAGAGCCTTCTACAATCTTCAGGAGAGAGCAGGGGGAGACAGAGGAGGGAGGGAGGGGGCTTTGAAGCTGTGTGAGGGTGCTGAACTCTTCCACATCTTTCCGGCTGCTCAACAGGCCATTATCAGGGTAAGAGCATGGAGCTGAACCAATTTTCCCTCCTCCTATGGCTACCGAAAATACCACAGTCTAGTACAGCCTCCCACACTGTGCTCAAGTGAGAGAGTCATCCTCAAGGTGGTTGTTCACAAGTATTTAAAATCAATCTTTTCCTCTCAATTCTTCAGAGAGGGGAAAAGCCATCCACCAGCTGCTGGAGATAAAGAAATACTGGTGGCTGAGGCGGATAGAAGCATGGGAGTGATGTCATTGAAACCTGGGCTTTTCTACTACTAATAATAATCATCAATCATCATCATCATCATTTATATAGCACTACAAGGCAAATGCAGCGCTGTACATATAGATTTAAGACACAGTCCCTGCTCAGCAGAGCTTACAATCTAAATCAAGACATAATACATTGGTCCTTTGCCTCCACTAATCCACTTGTCTGGACTGGTTTAGCAGGACGATATAGAAAAGTTATTTTTGAAACTAGAGCCCTCTGATCACTTGGAAGAGGCTTGCGACCTCAAGGGAAAAATAAAAATCTACCTATATGATTTGTACATGTTTAAAAAATGCTCTTTGTACACAGAAGGTACATACTTTCAATTACGCTGAATTTGCAGTGTAACCCTGAAGCCAGTTCTTAGCAGCTGTATATGCACCAGAGTAGGGGGTTTGGCTATAATGAAAACACACGGGCTTCATCACTGCTAGCACAGCAGATGTGGAGAGCACCTGAGTCTCCCTGCAGATGGAAGAAGGCAGGTGAAGACTCTACCCCCAGAGCTAACACAAGTGAATGCTTTCTGCTGAAGCTGGTAAAAAGGAACCAGATCAACTCTCGACTGGATTTGGTCCCCTTCAACCAGCTGCAGCTGTGCATCACATCAGCTGCCACAGCCTGCTTTTACAATATGCAGTTACGCAGTGCAGTTCATCTCATAACATTATATGCCTTCTCTTCACTTGTAGTTGAATCCTTCTGCTTTCCAAGTCAGACTTTCAACCGCTCAGCAATTTTACATCGAGAACATACACACACAGATGTCATTTCTGTTACGGTAAAGGCCCACAGGTTTCCCAGATTTTCTGGCTAGACTGAATGCTATAGTTTAAAATAATAAACATGGACTTTTAATCTGCTTTACTTTTCAGTTGTAGTTACATGTCATCTCCAGCATACAAGCTGAAACAGACAGAAAAGCTGTGGTTGCTAAAGTGAGAGGTCAAAGCCTGTGTGACATAGCACCGAAAATTAACTCGGGGATGTTCTCTTCCACAGCTAGTATTCATGATCTTTGCAGTTTTCTGGGCCATGACCTGGAAAACTGCAAAGATCAGAACCCAGGGTGATTTTACAGTGGTTCTAGATGGTAGATGCAGTGAGGGGAAGGTTGTTCCCTAGAAAGGTACCAGCAAAATAATATGACCCCAAAAAGGTATTTGTTTATTATCCTAGGCCAGCACCTATCAGAGCATAGTCTGTCCCAGCTGCACAAGGAAGCCACACTCAATGTCACACAGCTGCCCTGACCTTGTGACTACTACACCCACAGCGATCCAACAGGGCCAGAGGACCGCCAATCTTCAGAGGTACAACAGCATAAATGCAGAGGACAAAGATATCCAAACCTTATCAGCAGCTAGTCAAATAAATGTTAAGCTAATACAGTTGCTTCTGCTTCCTTAGGCATAACTAAAAAAATAAGCTCTAAAGGGATAGCAGCAATTTCATGCATTTGTACATAGCAGATGAAGCTTCCAGATCTTTAGTGCAAAATGGTTTGTAACCAAAAGTCATTAGCATCTGCAGGCTATTCACTGGTTTCATGAGACAGATCGTCCGTCTCAGTCTAGGTGCTGGAAGTCATATCAGCACCTGTGTTGACACTGCTTCTGAACTTCTCACAAACTTTTAGGATGAAAAGGCAAGAGCAGGTGGGATGGGAAACAATAGCATAAAAAAATGCTGCATATAATTACAGAAACAAAAAACAAATATTCTTTTCCAAATGAAACTTTAATAAAGTGAGATTTAATCTTCTTCTTACACAAAATACTGTACCTGTGTGTGTTAATTAGGAGTCATATCTGTACATATTGTGAATTAAAAAGTAAGCTATTGCTTGATGTGAAGTTCTATTACAGTCCCAAATCAGCAGTGTCATGACGTGGCTTGCAAAAGTGTTTATCCAGGATTACTTGTTTCAGCGTTTAGACTGCTCATTGCAATTATTTCAAATATTCCTTATGAATAAGAATTAAAAAGCACATTTCTGTTTCCTCTTCAGAAAGACCAGAATAATACAAAGTGTGTTACCCACTTTAATTCTGATTGTTTGCTTTAATGTTAGACCCATCTTAAAGTAACCCACACAAGTCAGCAGCCCACTTACGGCAAGGAGTCAGCTTTCTCTGAACACTGATCACATTAGTAGTAAAAACTCTCACATGCAGGAAATTTCAGGTAAGTGAGGAGAGAAGGCAGACAATTAGAGCCCAGATACACCCCCCTAATATGCCACATACTCCTTGCAGTCAGCAGAGACGTAAGCTGGGGTTGAGGGGAGAGTAAAGGTTCACTTAAGTGATATTCTGATTTCCTGCAGATGGTTCCTTTGTATTTTATCTACCACCTTTCATAACTGCAAAGTGGTTTACAAACAGCACTCTAACAGAAAAAAACTCCAAATATGTATAGGAAAGAGGAAATAAAAATGAAGAATGGGGTATAAAAAAGGGGGCTGGATGCCAAAGTCAGCTGTTAGATCTACCGGCTCCACCCTGATCATCAAAGGTTCTGTGGAACAAATGAGTCCTCAGGACAGTCCTGAATTTTCTGTAAATAAGTTCAGAGCAAAGAGCTAGATAAAGCTTGTTCCAAAGGGTGGAGAACAAAGTAAAATGCTGAGGTTCTATTGGATTCCAGGCACACATGGGAAACTGGCGGGACAATTAGTCTGTTATGAATAGATCTTAAGATGCTCCCAGGCATCTGTGGAATGACTAAGGCGGCTAGATACACTGGAATACCGGTGTGGAGAGCTGTAAGCTAAGACTAAGATCTTAAAATGGATATGGAAGAACACTGGGAACCAATGATATTGAATTTGCAGAGGGAAGACATGATCATATTTGCATGTGTGAGGTAAGAAAATGTCAAATATTAACATTAGAATTTTAACAAAAATTAAAAGGGGATTGTTTAGGTTTTTTCTTATTAAATATGGGAATCAAAAACTAATTAAACTTCCTTCCTCTGGGTGGCACCTGCTATTTATTGCAGATTGTTTGTGGTGGAAGGAGGGTCCAGCTCTTTCCTCCCCCCTCCTTCAGAATTCCAGTTCAAGCAGAACCAAGGCTGGGATCTGGTGCTAAGAGGCTTCATCTACAAAAACCGACGTGTTCTTCCTCTGTCTGTTATCCTCTCCCAGTTCATTTAATGCAGACAAGGCACTGGGGTCCTTGGGGAACATGACAATCGTATTCCCAAAACCCAGCCACTTATGCACTAGGGGCTGCAAATACTACTTCTGTAGCCTCTTCAGCTCCAGCAAACTCAGGGAGCAGAGGATCCGAGGTGGGAATTGACTCTAGTTCAAACAATAGCAATCCACAGTGCTTCCATTAACTCACTCTATGCATAGCAACAACGTAAGAAATGTATGCAGGCTCTGTACAGCTAACCTGAGAGGCACACTCCATCCAGCCAGGAGATCTGCTGCTATCGCATATGGCTTTATAATCGCTGAAAATGTCTGCTTGGATCTGGTCCTGAGGAATTTCTTAGCCATAATTCTAGTTTGCGGCAGCCCCTCTCAAGACCTCCACATTTTTAACATTAAGGAATTTTAGAATATTATAAGTAAGGATTACACCATGGCTCCAACAAAACCCTTTTCCAGCATATGCTGATGATGCATGTTGGGGGCTCTAGAAGCTCACTAGATCCATTCACAGAGGTGCCTTTCTCTTTTTCCCACGGTGCCCATCATGTCTCTCTGGCACTTGTGTGCTAAAACCTTCTTTTCTCTGATTTCAGGCTTCCAGGGTATAGTACCGGCCTTATGAAAAATGCCTTAATGGCTATAAAATCTAAGACATGAATTTGAGGTACATAGCCCCCCATGACTGGCACCTCCTCATCCTTCAGGCACTGGCAAAATTCCTATAGATTCAGGACATACCACAGACCAAAGAAACCAAAAGAGAAAGTTCAGGATTTGGCACTGGAAAAGGTCCAGTACTGGGGTAAATATTAGTGCAGCGGCTAATGGCCTGATTGTTTTCAACCATTCTAGTGTCCAACATTAGTCCACATGTCCTGCTTTTGCCAGAAACTCTTTGCTGGATTTGCATACAGGACCTAATAGTTTACAGAGAAAATGTTTTGCCTTCAAAAAGGGGATTTTTCTCCACAAATACATTATTAAAGCAGTTTTCTAGGCCAATGCACAAAAGAGAGACTGAGGAAAGGGACAGATGTGGGCAAGAAAAATAGACTAAGTGAAAAGCTTCTACTGGTAGTTTTCATAAAAAGGTGGAGATGGTGGGACAAGAATTTAAAAAAAGGGTAAAAAAAAAAGCAAGCAACCAATTTATCAATTACTCCATTGCCTCATATACAAGCATTTGCTACAACTGAAAACCCCCCTGCTCAGATGGGAAGAATTCTGCAGCACACTTCTCAATCCCTCTGCGGTGAGGTGGAAACAGCCTTGGAATGTTTGTGACTGACTTTTCTTTTCAGGTGAGGCAGGATGCATTTGGGAAAAAGAGATTGCCATCCACAGCAGTGGGATAAGAGAGGATCAAATGTTCCAGATTGTCTACCTGTATGGTCTCTGGTGACACTTCTGCAACAAAATTCTCTAAGCCCCCACACAAACAACAAAAAAAGAAAGAAATCCTCATTGCCCTCAGTCTTCTCAGCAGATGTTACATCGCCGAAGTCCAAGAAGAATGAATTCAGATGAACCCAATACTTTGCAAAATCACAGCAACAGCTTCTAGACCAAAGCATTTAATAACTGGGCAAAACAAGAGTCCACTGGACTTGATTTAAAAAGATTGGTGGGGTAGGGGAGATTGCAAAGGAGCCATTCCTTCCCCAGGTTTAAGAAAGGAAACTGCAGTTAGAGATGTGTGGTACAAAGTTTTCATGCCACACTAGTTGGGCAGCTGCTCTTTACTATGCTCTGCTCCTTTAGCTACAAGGTCGCTGCAGCTTGACCCTGCTCCCTACACACAGCCCCCTATCACCTCTACTTCAGTAGTTTGGCAACTGTTTATATACAAAAGAAAAACAAAGATATAAATTGGAAGGTTGAGCTTTCGTGGTTCATCACATCGATATCATTCTCCTTGCTTCAGTGCATTTCAGCAGCAGGGTATCATTACCTGTAAGAAAAGTCTGCAGGTCAGTATTCAGCCCCATGGGCACTAGGCCATTCATTTCCTCTTGCTAGCCAGAGTTTGTCAGCCATAGTCACCCATTACCTAATTACCCAAGAAGTCTGAAAATATCCCTCAGCTAGAGCTATTAAGTAAACTGGAATCCTTTCCAGGTCCAACATATTACAAAATCTCTTGTTACTTGGGAGATGGATGGAGGGAGTCTTGGAAGTTGAGTGTCCATTCTTAATGGTTTTGACTGCAAAACCTGCATCTAGTCACATTATGTCCAGCCACCTAGCTCTGGTTATATTAATACTGCGGTCTTCTCCTGCATGTACTGTGCATGACATACACTTCCAAGGTGGTTCAATGTGTGGGTCTGAAGCACTGGGATCCTGCTGTCTCATCTGGATGAAGCATACCTTGGCACATACACAAACTGCCACACAGAGAAACTTACCAGAGGCTCCACGTCGACATCCCTCTATGCCTGCACGTCTGCCAGTTCTGGAGGCATGGGAGACTTAGGGTGTTTGCTCTCAAAATGCTGCTTGAAGGTCTTGGGGTCTGGCATCTGCGTCTGAGAGAGAGACTCATTCAGACTCCTACAGTGCGTTAGGGTAGATTTAGGCACTTTGAATTGGAACTTGTCCTAATCTAGGCCTCTACCATTAGGGTACTAGAGCCCATTCCACGTGGCTGCCTTATAACTTTTAGATCACATTAGTAGCAAGTTACTTTATAAACTGATGAGTCGCTATAACAGGACTTTTAGGAAATGAAGACCAATGGGCATCCTACATTGGAATTTCAGCTCCTGAAATAAAATCACCCTGCCCTTCTCATTCTTTTGCAGTGTTAGTGAGAATCAATATTTTTTTTTTATCAGCACACAGGTTTCCAGCTCTGAGGTCACAGAGAAGCAAAATACTGATGAACAAAGCTACTAAAAAAGTGTGACATAATCCTCCCTGCTCCTAAGATAATCATGCAATTAGACAGATAAGAGGTGTGAAATATTTGGCAGTTTTATTAGTAACTGGATAGAACAATGATATTAAAAGGGAAAAGCAAGAGGCTAGGCTTCCATTGAGCAGCAGCGAACACACCTCCTTACTATCAGGACAGACATTGTACTAGTGACTCTGGGCAAAAGCATGATATGCTCACAAAGAAATGGAGGGATGGCTGACTTAATGACTCAGATAGTATTTTCTTTGCACTTCCATGAAAAAGGTTCCTGGTTTCATTCCCAAAAGCCGGAGACTTCTACTCCCTGGCTCAGCTAAGGCTGAAGATATTATGAAGGCCAACACTCACAGCTCCAGGGAGAAGAATGGCCATTACATGGAGTGATACATAGATGGCAATTAAAAGTTTATGGTTGTCAGGTTCTGAAGGGAACTAGGCCCAGGCACCAGATCCCAACTGAGCTAGACAAAAACAGAGCTGAAATTCTGATTTCCAGAGAGAAAGCATAACTTTATAATGCAGCAATCTGGACTCAGTTCAAATTCTCTTCTTATGTTGTCTACGTACTATCTTGTTCAGGAAAAAAATGGAAGAAATCCTCTTTTTAAAGGCAGAACCTTCCATCTGTGTGTTCCATCACGTCTGTTCTAAGAAGTGTTTTCACATGAAGCTTACAAATGGCAGGGCCAATGTATGTGGACGATCTGTTGAATACTTATAATCTTACTTGGTCCTTGCGATCGACCTCACATGGTGCACTGCAGGTACCCTGTCTTCCATAGATCCAGTTATTACTCAAAGGTGCAGTTTTCAGTGTTTTGCACTGGAGCTGTGGAACAGCCTTCCAGAGGAGGTGCACACAGAAGGTGAAATTCGACCTTATCTGCTATAAGTACGCTGATGTCATCAAAAGATGAAATGCTCAGTCTCCAAGCTGCTAGAGGAGGTGGACAACCCAGAGGTACGGGACTGAAGTAGAGGCACAATAAGGAATTACATTTTCTATGGTTTCAGAAAGGGGTAAAGATATGGCTTTTCTGGGGTGGAGTTGAGTTTCAGGAGTATTGAGTTAGTATGAGGGAGGGGGATTATATTGTCTATGTATTGTATGGGTTTTTAACTATAAGCGGCGTAAGAGACTTTACTGACCATAAGCAGAATAGCAAGAGCCAGTAATAAATAAATAAGTAAGATTTGTGCATCTCTGAGTCTGTCCATCTTCCTCCTTAATAGAAAGTCCACTTATGACAGCACCAAGATTCTTCCAAGTAGGAAACAAAAGCCAAGATAATTCCAGTTGTTTGGTATTAAAAATCAACATTTATTCTGACTTAACATGACAGGTTTTCCAACTAAAGTTTAGTTCTCTCGACTTTTCACTCGTTCATGAACATGGTTTATGCACGACATTCAGCTGGTCATAAATAATTTGCTGGTTTCCCAAATAATGTTACCTCTGAACCTCACCATAACTGGGTTTCCAAATTATATGAGTCTCTCTAGTATAAGCAAAGTAAGGACTTCAGTATTAAACATTTAGAAGACCGGCAATTAGCACCATGACTTTTAGCTCGGAAATGGCAGGTAAGAGATGCTGTGACTGGTGAAGTACATTTTATAGGAAACTCACCACCTAAAATAGCAAATCAAAAACTTGCACTGCTGCCGAGAGAGGATTTCCCTGTGGAGAGGCTTAGAGTTGTGCTATGTGGCGATTCAACTGTTTGACTAAGTGCCTAGCAAGACTACAGTCTAGCAAGCTCATCTTACCCAACACTATAGTGGGAAATGCAGACAGTAACGTCAGAAACCGCAGACATGGGAATGATTAAGGAGAGGTAAATCCAAACCTGATGAAGAGAGATTTGAAACTGTAGAACAGAGCAGTGAACGACAGACAAGAAGATTCACAGCCAGCGTAGAAAAATATGGTAAAACAGTCAAGTCCAGTCCAGTGATATAGAACCTGCAGATAGTTACACAGTACATCTCATTGCTGGCTGTGAAGTGCTTGTGTCATTTTTCTGTAAAGAGGCCTTTTGACATCTCATCCACTGAAAACTATGTAAACACTGTTGTACCATTGAGATCATGATCCACATAGAATTGTGGAGCATTAAGCCGTTCCTATTCTCACTGATAAAAAGTTGTGATGGAAGAAAGCCGGACAATGTAGAAAAGGAAGAAAAAGCCTAAGAACAGCACCATCAACAGAAGCGCCAGTGTTAACTGGCCTTGGACTTCTTTTGGATAGGCACAAACTAGATACAAATAAGTACAACCAAGGTTCAAATAAATTTGCGAAAGCGGTATATAAACACTATTAAATAAATACATACATACAGCTGATGCTCCATGTGACCTTGAGCAAGTCACTCACCCTTCACTGTCCCAGCTTCTAAGCCCTCTGGGGACAGGTAACTAACCGCTTGCCTTCAATTAGCAATGAAAAGGTGCAAGCTAAATCCAAATAATTGGAATTAGGTATAAATTACAGATTCTCATGCACAGGGACAATACAACAGGAATGCTTAAATTATCATAGGGCTCACCAAACGTGTTCTGAGTTTTTTGGGATATCCACAAAGAATTTGAGAGACCAAGATCATACTCCACATACCCTGGCTTAGCAGCAAGATTCATGTCATGATATGCAACAAAACTAACACAGTTGGAGAAACTGCCCTGAAAGATATAGTTGCATACAAAAATTTCTTGCTTGTGTATTTAGTGTGTTTACTGTGAATACTTCACTGCAGTACTTGACAAATCCCAGGTGCCAGGTCATCATGATGACCGGAAATTTGCATCTGGTGCAGGAGAGCTGCAATCACAGCAAGACCATACTCTGTCTGTCCGTGGGAGATTGTATCCCCATGGGTAGATCAGAAGGGGAAGGTTGCGATCAGCTTGCAAGGTAGCAGGCTGCCCACAGGGATCCGATCTCCCACAGGCAGAAGAGGGCAACCTGTCGATGGATCCTGCAAAAACAAACAAAAAAAAAGATAGATGGAGTAAAGCAGCAAAAGTTTAAAGGGGGCAGTAGCTTAGAAAATAGAGGAAGGAGCCTGGGAGAAATGGAGGGCAGGGGTGCGAGTGCTAGGGGTGGGGGAGGGGAGAAAGGAGGAGAACCTGGAGGGGTTGAAGGAGGGAGGGAAGAGTGCAAGGTGTTTATGGACAAAAGGATACAATCTATATGTCAAAAGGTGCATCCCCCCCCTCAAAACACACACAAACCCCTCAACCCCACATTATATGCCTGCATACACCTCCTCACCCCTTATTAAAAAAAAAAAGGTTAAATTAGACTTACCTGCTAATTGTAGTTCCTGGAGTAACTCCAGTCTAGTCCCGGAATCTCTGGGTTGTCAACCTCATCCAGCAGCTTTGGAGACTGAGAAACTTCAGTGCTGTGATGTCACCAGTATATAAGGGCTGGCACCGCCTCCTCACATCAGTTTACCTATTGACAAAGCAGACTCACCGGAGCAACAAGTAAGTAACAAAATGCAGTATTAAAGCACCGCTTAACTAACCTATATAGGCCTGCCAACCCAACTATATACAAGACCCTTGCGGATCGTATGCCAGGAGATCCCCTGTCCAGTGCCCTACTACAGGGGACAGGAACCCCCCACGCCCCGCCCTTGGAAAAATCCGCTGTGCATGCACTGCAACCCCCCAAACGCATTGAGAAATTTGCTTACCAATACAGCTCCTGCTTTAGGCCACGGTAAAATGAACTCGATAGGGCGGGACACGGGACTAGACTGGAATTACTCCAGGAACTACAATTAGCAGGTAAGTCTAATTTAACCTTCCTGATCGTCCCTCCAGTCTAGTCCCGGAATCTCTGGGGATGTACCAGAGCAGTAAAACACATTAACGGGAGGGTCCTGCTAGACCGGCCTGAAGCACCGCCGATCCAAAACAGGAGTCTCTGTCCGCCTGCACATCCAGACGGTAATGCTTCACAAAGGTATGCAGCGACGACCAAGTAGCCGCCTTACACATCTCCACCGCTGGCACCAAGCTAGACTCCGCCCACGATGCCACTTGTGCCCTAGTGGAATGAGCCCCCAGCCCGTCCGGTACTATGCGACCACGGAGAATGAAAGCCGATGCAATCGCTTCCTTGATCCAACGAGCAATGGAACCTTTCGAGACCAACTCCCCTCGTCTAGGCCCCGCGAACAGAACAAACAGCCTGTCCGACTTACGGAAGGGCTCTGTTCGCCACATACTTCAACGCCCGGCGAATATCCAAAGTATGAAGTCGGTCCGCCACCTGAGTCTTACCCTTAACACGAAAACACGGGCAACGACACCACTTGGTTCAAATGAAACACCGAGACCACCTTAGGCAAGAACGACGGAACCGGTCTCAACACCACCTTAGAATCGTAGAAAGAGAGAAAAGGCTCCCTACAGGACAGCGCTTGTAACTCCGAAACTCGCCTAGCCGAGGCAATGGCCACTAAAAACACTACCTTCAGCGTAAGATCTTTCAAAGAAGCCTTCCCCAAAGGCTCAAAAGGCGCTCCACCTAAAGCCTCCAAGACTAAGGGAAGATCCCAAGCCGGAACCATACGCGTACGCGGCAGCCGGAGAAGCGCCACCGCCTTCAAAAACCACTTAACATCCGGATGACTACCTAGCGAGCTGCCTTGTACCTTCCCTCTATAACAGGCTAAAGCCGCCAACTGCACCCCTTCAGGGAAGATGCCGCTAGGCCCTTTTGAAAACCATCCTGCAAGAAAGATAGAATCTGCGGGACCGACGCCTTCAAAGGAACACAGTTCCTATCTGCACACCAAGCCTCAAAGACGCGCCACACACTGACATATGCTAAGGAAGTAGATTTCCGCCTCGACTTCAGCAAGGTAGTAATGACTGCCGCCGAATAACCTCTCGCTTTCAACCTTGCCCTCTCAAGAGCCAGGCCGTAAGCAAGAATCGATCCACCTGGGGCATGCAGAGAGGTCCCTGGGTGAGAAGGTCCTTGCGAACAGGAAGCCTCCAGGGCTGCCCCTCCAACAATCTGACCAAGTCCGCGTACCAAGGTCTTCTTGGCCAATCCGGAGCAATTAGAACCACTCGACCTTTGTGCCGCTCTATGTGCTGTAGAACCCGCCCGATCAACACCCACGGGGGAAACACATACAGCAGCTGCCCCTCTGGCCACTTCTGAATGACAGCGTCTAGGCCCTCTGCCATCCTCTCCTTTCTTCTGCTGAAGAACCAATCGACCTTTGTGGACTGAAAGGTCTCCATGAGATCCATTACTGGCGTCCCCCAGCGCTGAACCAGCAGTGCAAACACTCCGGGGTGCAGGACCCACTCTCCCGGGTCCACCCTTACCTGACTCAGAAAATCGGCCTCCACATTGTCTACTCCCGCGACATGCGCCGTCAAGGCCACCAGGTTCCTCTCGGCCCACTCGAACAAAACGTCCGCTTCTTCCTCCAGCGCTACACTGCTGGTGCCTCCTTGACGATTTATGTACGCTACCGCCATCTCGTTGTCCGAGAACACCCGAATGGCCGTTCCCTGTAGAAAAGGGCACAACCGCTGAAGAGCCAATGTCACTGCCCGCAACTCCAGTCTGTTGATTGACCACCGCTTTTCCAGGTCGGACCACTGACCTTGCACCAGGTGCCCCTGACAATGAGCTCCCCAGCCGTGCAGGCTGGCATCCGTCGTTAGCGACACCCAAGCTGGCGCTTCCAACGACACCCCCTTTTCTAGCCATTCTGGTCTCAACCACCAGCGCAGCGCCCAACGCGTGTGCGGAGGGCAAGCCAACCTCTGGGACAGGGAGTCCTCCTGATGCGACCATCTTCTCAACGGAGCCCGCTGCAACGGCCTCATGTGGGCCCGCGCCCATGGCACCAACTCCAGTGTCGCCGCCATTGTCCCTAACAGCTGCAGATACTCCCAGGCTGTAGGACAGCTGAGACCGAGAAACCAACTCACCAATCGCCTGAGGGCTAGCACTCGCTGCTGAGGCAGAAACACTCGGCCCAGGCTCGTATCGAAACGTGCCCCGAGGTATTTCAGGTTTTGAGATGGCTCCAACTTGCTCTTCGCAGTGTTGACCACCCAACCGAGGCTTTGCAAAAGAGCTATCACCCTGGCCGTAGCCGAGAGACTTTCCTCCCTGGACTTCGCTCTGATCAGCCAATCGTCCAGATAGAGATGGACCAACACTCCTTCCTTCCGCAACGCCGCCGCCACTACCACCATCACCTTGGTGAACGTTCGCGGCACTGTCGCCAGGCCAAATGGAAGCGCTTGAAACTGATAATGTCCCATCGGCACCGCAAACCTGAGGCATTTCTGATGCTCCCGGCGGATCGGAATATGAAGATATGCCTCCAATAAGTCCAGGGAAGTCAGAAACTCTCCGCGCCATACCGCCACAATGACTGACCTGAGAGTTTCCATCCGAAAATGCGTCACGCACAGACAGCGATTCACCCTTTTTAAATCTAGAATGGGCCGCCACGTCCCTTCCTTCTTTGGCATGACGAAGTAAATGGAGTATCAACCGCAACCTAACTGGTCGATAGGAACCGGGACAATGGCCTTGAACAACAGCAGCCTCTGCACCGTATCCTGTACTGCCTTGCGCTTCACGGGAGCATTGCATGGGGACCGAACGAAAGAATCGGATACCGGTCGCTGCAGCTCGAGCGCATAACCTTTGCGAATCACCTCCAACACCCATTGATCGGACGTGAGTCGGGCCCAGGCAGGGTAAAAATCCCGTAGCCGACCCCCTACGGGAACTAACCCCCCCTGACTTCATTGTGACTTTTTGAAGGTGGAGGACGAGGACGCAGCTGCAAAACCTCTGTTCACGCCCCGAAACCCCTAGATCTACCAGGGAAGCGACCTCTCTGGGCCTAGGCCCCCTCGAGGAAGAGAATCGTCGAAACTCCCGCTGCGGCCCCCGAGACCCAGGCCCAGCGCAGCTCTGTTTTTGTTTATCCTCTGGCAAACGACCGCCTTTCGACTCCCCTAAATCCTTAACCAACTTCTCCAGATCTTCTCCAAAGAGCAGCTTCCCCCTAAAAGGGAGCTTACTCAACTTCGCCTTCGAAGAACCATCCGCTGCCCAATTTCGCAGCCACAGACAACATCTGCCGGCGACTACCGAGGCCATACTCTTTGCTAACCCGCGGATCAAATCATAGTGAATGTCGTCGAGATAAGCCGCCCCGGACTCCAATCTCGCCGCCTCCTCGGACACTTCCACCGACTGGTCACCTTGCACTCGCTGAGCCCACCGCAAGCAGGCCCGCGCTACCCAGGCTCCACAAATAGATGCCTGTAAAGACAATGCATTGGCCTCAAAAATCTGCTTCAACAACATTTCCAACTTGCGGTCTTGCGCATCCTTAAGAGCCGCTGCACCTTCCACCGGGATGGTAGTTTTCTTGGTTACCGCTGATACGGCTGCATCCACCTTGGGAGCCCTAAACAATTCTCTGTCCTGATCCGAGAGAGGATACAATCGAGCCATCACTCGAGAGCCCTTAAGAGCAGCCTCCGGCATATCCCATTCTTCCTGTATCATCTCCTTAAACACTCTATGCACCGGGAAAGCCTTCTGATTTTTCCGCACCGCCTGTAGCAGCGGATCCTCCAGGGTAGAGTCTGCTACCGGTCCCGCGTCCGGCATATTAAGCGCTTTAAGAGACTCTGAAATGAGCGCCGGTAACTCCTCTCTACGAAATACCCGAACTACCCGTGCCTGATCCTCTTGTTCCCTAATCTCACCTTCTTCTATATCCTCCAAATCTCCAGCCATGTCCGCATCCTCTGAACGCCCCTCCTCTGACACGACGGAGGACGCTAGGTGATCTCTGCCTGGCCTGGTCCTCTTGGCACTGATGCCTGAAGCTGCTGCTGACAACGGTGACCGCGGTCGCTTCAGTCCCAGCTCCGCTCCTGGGATCCCTGGGCTCACCACCTCTCTAGCTGCTTTGGAGACTGAAAAACTGATGTGAGGAGGTGGTGCCAGCCCTTATATACTGGTGACATCACAACACTGAAGTTTCTCAGTCTCCAAAGCTGCTGGATGAGGTTGACAACCCAGAGATTCCGGGACTAGACTGGAGGGACGATCAGGAATCTTGGTTAGAATAGACACACAAGCACCCCACCACTGCAGCGCATACACACAGGCTCCCCAGCTCTGCAGCACACACTCACCACAGACCTGCATACCAACCACACAAAGACACTCCCTGCCCACTGCACCATACACCGCAGTCCTGCATCCCACCCACACACAAACAGTCCCCACCACATCCCATGCACAGACGGGAAACCATTGCACCACAGAGACACACACACTCCGCAGTCCTGCATCCCATCACTGCCACATCCCATGCACAGACGGGAAACCATTGCACCACACACACACACACCACAGTCCTGCATCCCATCCACACAGACCAGCACCGCCACATTTTATGCACGGACAGGCAAACCATCGTTACACCACACACATATAAGACACTTGCTGTCTCTATATTTCGGTCTAAAGAAGCGTCATTCAGCCCTTGCTACCATAACAAGACACATTTTATCATCTCTCTTCAAACTCTTCCACCCTCCACAGATATGTACAAGTTTGCAGATGGAGGAATGCTATTGGCAAATGGAGGCGATAGCAGCTGGGGGGCACAAAGGGGTCACAATCACTTCTGCCCTGCTCCTAAATTCAAACTAAATTTGTCAAGATCCACTGGGACATCCTGATTTAACACACAACGCCATTTCTGAAAATCTCTGCACTGGACCAAATGCTCAGAGAAGTCTCAGAGCCTATCCATGGTCTCTTCTACTTGTGCATCCAGTAACTTGTAGTTTAAGACAACTGTGTCAACAGGTCATTTGAAAGCAAGAAATCAACGGCGAAATTGTCATAGGGCATATGAAGGGGTTACATTCCAAATGTATAGCATAGAAAAGTGTAAGGGAAGAGGTGATATTAAAGGAGGAATACGTACCCTGCAGACAGGACAGGTGAAGACCAGCGCTGCCTTGGCGGCTGCCTTCTGATCTGACCCATGCTTTTTCTTCTCCGCCTGTTTCTTGGCGTTCTTCTGCTGAGCCTGAATCTTCTGCTGTCCACGGGCCATGGCACAACACTTACAAGACAGGGAAAACCTAATGTTAAATTTTCAACTTGTACAATATGCCAGCTTTCTCAGAATCTTATCTGCAATGAACTCTAAAACAGCGCAGCCACACAGTGTGATGCTAACTGGACATCTGGAACAAGACAATGGAAAAACAATGTTGCTTGCCATTGTAAGTGGAATTAAAAATAGTGGCAGCTTAGTATTAATAATATTATGTATGAACCCAGCCACCAAACTTTGGAGATCAGATCCTTGTTGCTCACAACTGAACAGAGAACAAAATTAAAGTTCATGGCTTTATAGTATGATCAAGGTAGAAAGAGTTAAAGTGTAGAAAGCTCAGTAGCTTTCCACTCCTTACAAATGAGGTCAAAAAGGAAACAGGGTCCTGCTCTCCACTCCCTCCTCAGGGATCAGGATTTGGGGGAGGAGCAACTCATCCCTCATGCCATCTGGCATCAGATTTAGGGGTGTGGTGATAATCTCTGCCCCCTCCATAACAATCAAGATTAGGGGAGAGAAGGGTGCTGCTCTCTGTCCCCATATGTGAACCACACAGAGGTGGAGGGGGAAGAGGAAAGAGCCACCCTCCATATGGTATCCGGCCTGCGGGGGGGGGGGAGGAGGAAAGTGCTGCTCTCTGCCCTCCATATGGCATCAGGACTGAGGGGGGGGGAGGAGGAAAGTGCTGCTCTCGTCCCACCATATGGTATCAGGACTGGGGGGGGGGGAGGAGGAAAGTGCTGCTCTCTGCCCTCCATATGGCATCAGGACTGAGGAGGAGGAAAGTGCTGCTCTCTGCCCTCCATATGGCATCAGGACTGAGGGGGGGAGGAGGAGGAAAGTGCTGCTCTCTGCCCTCCAGATGGCAGCAGGACTGAGGGGGGGGGGAGGAGGAAAGTGCTGTTCTCTGCCCTCCATATGGTATCAGGACTGAGGGGGAGAGGAGGAAAGTGCTGCTCTCTGCCCTCCATATGGCATCAGGACTGAGGGGGGGGAGGAGGAACGTGCTGATCACTGCCATACAAATGGTATCAGGACTGAGGGGGGGGAGGAGGAAAGTGCTGCTCTCTGCCCTCCATATGGTATCAGGACTGAGGGGGGGAGGAGGAAAGTGCTGCTCTCTGCCCTCCATATGGCATCAGGACTGAGGGGGGGGGGGGAGTGCTGCTCTCTACCCTCCTTATGGTATCAGGACTGGGGGGGGGGGAGGAGAGTGCTGCTCTCTGCCTTCCATATGGCATCAGGACTGAGGGGGGAGGAGGAAAGTGCTGCTCTCTGCCCTCCATATAGCATCAGGACTGGGGGGGAGGAGAAAAGTGCTGCTCTCTACCCTCCATATGGCATCAGGACTGAGGGGGGGGGGGTAGTGCTGCTCTCTACCCTCCTTATGGTATCAGGACTGGGGGGGGGAGGAAAGTGCTGCTCTCTGCCTTCCATATGGCATCCGGACTGAGGGGGGAGGAGGAAAGTGCTACTCTCTACCCTCCATATGGTATCAGGACTGAGGGGGGAGGAGGAAAGTGCTACTCTCTGCCCTCCATATAGCATCAGGACTGGGGGGGAGGAGAAAAGTGCTGCTCTCTACCCTCCATATGGCATCAGGACTGAGGGGGGGGGGGGGAAGTGCTGCTCTCTACCCTCCATATGGCATCAGGTCTGAGGGGGGGAGGAGGAAAGTGCTGCTCTCTACCCTCCATATGGCATCAGGACTGAGGGGGGAGGAGGAAAGTGCTGCTCTCTGCCCTCCATCTGGCATCAGGACTGAGGGGGGGGAGGAGGAAAGTGTTACTCTCTGCCCTCCAGATGGTATCAGGACTGGGGGGGGGGGGGGGAGGCAAGTGCTGCTCTCTGCCCTCCATATGGCATCAGGACTGAGGAGGAGGAAAGTGCTGCTCTCTGCCCTCCATATGGCATCAGGACTGAGGGGGGGGGAGGAGGAAAGTGCTGTTCTCTGCCCTCCATATGGCAGCAGGACTGAGGGGGGGGGAGGAGGAGGAAAGTGCTGCTCTCTGCCCTCCATATGGTATCAGGACTGAGGGGGGGGGGAGGAGGAAAGTGTTGCTCTCTGCCCTCCATATGGTATCAGTACTGGGGGGGGAGGAGGAAAGTGCTGCTCTCTGCCCTCCATATGGCATCAGGAATGAGGGGGGGATGAGGAAAGTGCTGTCCTCTGCCCTCCATATGGCATCAGGACTGAGGGGGGGGGGAGGAGGAAAGTGTTGCTCACAACCCACCATAAGGCAGCAGGACTGAGGGGGGGGGGGGAGGAGGAAAGTGCGGCTCTCTGCCCTCCATATGGCATCAGGACTGCGGAGGAGGAAAGTGCTGCTCTCTGCCTAACTATGGAATCAGGACTGAGGGGGGGCGGAGGAGGAAAGTGCTGCTCTCTGCCCTCCATATGGCATCAGGACTGAGGGGGGGAGGAGGAAAGTGTTGCTCTCTACCCTCCATATGGCATCAGGACTGAGGGGGGGGGAGGAGGAGGAAAGTGCTGCTCTCTGCCCTCCATATGGCATCAGGACTGAGGTGGGGGGAGGAGGAAAGTGTTGCTCTCTGCCCTCCATATGGCAGCAGGACTGAGGGGGGGGAGGAGGAAAGTGCTGCTCTCTGCCCTCCATATGGTATCAGGACTGAGGGGAGGGAGGAGGAAAGTGTTGCTCTCTGCCCTCCATATGGTATCAGTACTGGGGGGGGGGGGAGGAAAGTGCTGCTCTCTGCCCTCCATATGGCATCAGGACTGAGGGGGGGGAGGAGGAAAGTGCTGCTCTCTACCCTCCATATGGCATCAGGACTGAGGGGGGGATGAGGAAAGTGCTGTCCTCTGCCCTCCATATGGCATCAGGACTGAGGGGGGGGGAGGAGGAAATTGTTACTCTCTACCCTCCATATGGCAGCAGGACGGCGGGGGGGGAGGAGGAAAGTGCTGCTCTCTGCCCTCCATATGGTATCAGGACTGAGGAGGAGGAAAGTGCTGCTCTCGGCCCTCCCGATGGCATCCGGACTGAGGGGGGGGCGGAGGAAAGTGCTGCTCTCTACCCTCCATATGGCATCAGGACTGAGGGGGGGGGGGAAGTGCTGCTCTCTACCCTCCATATGGCATCAGGACTGAGGAGGAGGAAAGTGCTGCTCTCTGCCCTCCATATGGTATCAGTACTGGGGGGGGGGGAGGAGGAAAGTTCTGCTCTCAGCCCACCATATGGCAACAGGACGGAGTAGGAGGAAAGTGCTGCTCTCTGCCCTCCATATGGCATCAGGACTGAGGGGGGGAGGAGGAGGAAAGTGCTGCTCTCTGCCCTCCATATGGCAGCAGGACTGAGGGGGGGGGGAGGAGGAAAGTGCTGCTCTCTGCCCTCCATATGGTATCAGGACTGAGGGGGAGAGGAGGAAAGTGCTGCTCTCTGCCCTCCATATGGAATCAGGACTGAGGGGGGGAGGAGGAACGTGCTGCTCTCTGCCCTCCATATGGTATCAGGACTGAGGGGGGGGGAGGAGGAAAGTGCTGCTCTCTGCCCTCCATATGGTATCAGGTCTGAGGGGGGGAGGAGGAAAGTGCTGCTCTCTACCCTCCATATGGCATCAGGACTGAGGGGGGGGGGGGAGTGCTGCTCTCTACCCTCCTTATGGTATCAGGACTGGGGGGGGGGGCGGACAGTGCTGCTCTCTGCCTTCCATATGGCATCAGGACTGAGGGGGGAGGAGGAAAGTGCTGCTCTCTGCCCTCCATATAGCATCAGGACTGGGGGGGAGGAGAAAAGTGCTGCTCTCTACCCTCCATATGGCATCAGGACTGAGGGGGGGGGGGAAGTGCTGCTCTCTACCCTCCATATGGCATCAGGTCTGAGGGGGGGAGGAGGAAAGTGCTGCTCTCTTCCCTCCATATGGCATCAGGACTGAGGGGGGAGGAGGAAAGTGCTACTCTCTACCCTCCATATGGAATCAGGACTGAGGGGGGAGGAGGAAAGTGCTCCTCTCTGCCCTCCATATAGCATCAGGACTGGGGGGGAGGAGAAAAGTGCTGCTCTCTACCCTCCATATGGCATCAGGACTGAGGGGGGGGGGGGAAGTGCTGCTCTCTACCCTCCATATGGCATCAGGTCTGAGGGGGGGAGGAGGAAAGTGATGCAAACTACCCTCCAAATGGCATCAGGACTGAGGGGGGAGGAGGAAAGTGCGGCTCTCTGCCCTCCATATGGCATCAGGACTGAGGGGGGGGAGGAGGAAAGTGTTACTCTCTGCCCTCCATATGGTATCAGTACTGGGGGGGGGGGGGGGAGGAAAGTGCTGCTCTCTACCCTCCATATGGCATCAGGACTGAGGAGGAGGAAAGTGCTGCTCTCTGCCCTCCATATGGCATCAGGACTGAGGGGGGGAGGAGGAGGATAGTGCTGCTCTCTTCCCTCCATATGGCAGCAGGACTGAGGGGGGGGGAGGAGGAAAGTGCTGCTCTCTGCCCTCCATATGGTATCAGGACTGAGGGGGGGGGGAGGAGGAAAGTGTTGCTCTCTGCCCTCCAAAGGGTATCAGTACTGGGGGGGGAGGAGGAAAGTGCTGCTCTCTGCCCTCCATATGGCATCAGGACTGAGGGGGGGATGAGGAAAGTGCAGTCCTATGCCCACCAAATGGCATCAGTACTTAGGGGGGGGGGAGTTGGAAAGTGTTGCTCTCTACCCTCCATAGGGCAGCAGGACTGTGGGGGGGGGGAGGAGGAAAGTGCTGCTCTCTGCCCTCCATATGGCATCAGGACTGAGGAGGAGGAAAGTGCTGCTCTCTGCCTCAATATGGCATCAGGACTGAGGGGGGGAGGAGGAGGAAAGTGCTGCTCTCTGCCCTCCATATGGCATCAGGACTGAGGGGGGGGAGGAGGAGGAAAGTGCTGCTCTCTGCCCTCCATATGGCATCAGGACTGGGGGGGGGGGGAGGAGGAAAGTGTTGCTCTCTGCCCTCCATATGGCAGCAGGACTGAGGGGGGGGAGGAGGAAAGTGCTGCTCTCTGCCCTCCATATGGTATCAGGACTGAGGGGAGGGAGGAGGAAAGTGTTGCTCTCTGCCCTCCATATGGTATCAGTACTGGGGGGGGGGGGAGGAAAGTGCTGCTCTCTGCCCTCCATATGGCATCAGGACTGAGGGGGGGGAGGAGGAAAGTGCTGCTCTCTACCCTCCATATGGCATCAGGACTGAGGGGGGGATGAGGAAAGTGCTGTCCTCTGCCCTCCATATGGCATCAGGACTGAGGGGGGGGGAGGAGGAAAGTGTTACTCTCTACCCTCCATATGGCAGCAGGACTGAGGGGGGGGGGGAGGAGGAAAGTGCTGCTCTCTGCCCTCCATATGGAATCAGGACTGAGGAGGAGGAAAGTGCTGCTCTCTGCCCTCCACATGGCATCAGGACTGAGGGGGGGGGGGGAGGAAAGTGCTGCTCTCTACCCTCCATATGGCATCAGGACTGAGGGGGGGGAGGAGGAAAGTGCTGCTCTCTACCCTCCATATGGCATCAGGACTGAGGGGGGGAGGAGGAAAGTGCTGCTCTCTGCCCTCCATATGGTATCAGGACTGAGGGGGGGAGGAGGAAAGTGCTGCTCTCTGCCCTCCATATGGCATCAGGACTGAGGAGGAGGAAAGTACTGCTCTATGCCCTCCATATGGCATCAGGACTGAGGAGGAGGAAAGTGCTGCTCTCTGCCTCCATATGGCATCAGGACTGAGGGGGGGAGGAGGAGGAAACTGCTGCTCTCTGCCCTCCATATGGCATCAGGACTGAGGGGGGGGGGGAGGAGGAAAGTGCTGCTCTCTGCCCTCCATATGGCATCAGGTCTGCGGAGGAGGAAAGTGCTGCTCTCTACCCTCCATATGGCATCAGGACTGAGGGGGGGGGGGGAGGAGGAAAGTGCTGCTCTCTGCCATCCATATGGTATCAGGACTGAGGGGGGGGGGGAGGAGGAAAGTGTTGCTCTCTGCCCTCCATATGGTATCAGTACTGAGGAGGAGGAGGAAAGTGCTGCTCTCTGCCCTCCATATGGTATCAGGACTGAGGGGGGGGGGGGAGGAAAGTTCTGCTCTATACCCTCCATATGGCATCAGGACTGAGGAGGAGGAAAGTGCTGTCCTCTGCCCTCCATATGGCATCAGGACTGAGGGGGGGGAGGAGGAAAGTGCTGCTCTCTGCCCTCCATATGGTATCAGGACTGAGGAGGAGGAAAGTGCTGCTCTCTGCCCTCCATATGGCATCAGGACTGCGGGGGGAGGAGGAAAGTGCTGCTCTCTACCCTCCATATGGCATCAGGTCGGAGGGGGGGGGGAGGAGGAAAGTGCTGCTCTCTACCCTCCATATGGCATCAGGACTGAGGGGGGGGGGAGGAGTAAAGTGCTGTCCTCTGCCCTCCATATGGCATCAGGACTGGGGGGGGGGGGAGGAGGAAAGTGTTGCTCTCTACCCTCCATATGGCAGCAGGACTGAGGGGGGGGAGGAGGAAAGTGCTGCTCTCTGCCCTCCATATGGCATCAGGACTGTGGGGGGGGGAGGAGGAAAGTGCTGCTCTCTACCCTCCATATGGCATCAGGACTGAGGGGGGGGGAGGAGGAAAGTGCTGCTCTCTACCCTCCATATAGCATCAGGACTGAGGAGGAGGAAAGTGCTGCTCTATGCCCTCCATATGGCATCAGGACTGAGGGGGGGGAGGAGGAAAGTGCTTCTCTCTGCCCTCCATATGGCATCAGGACTGAGGAGGAGGAAAGTGTTGCTCTCTGCCCTCCATATGGTATCAGGACTGAGGGGGGGGAGGAGGAAAGTGCTGCTCTCTACCCTCCATATGGCATCCGGACTGCGGGGGGGAGGAGGAAAGTGCTGTCCTCTGCCCTCCATATGGCATCAGGACTGAGGGGGGGGGGGAGGAGGAAAGTGGTGCTCTCTACCCTCCATATGGCAGCAGGACTGAGGGGGGGGAAGGAGGAAAGTGCTGCTCTCTGCCCTCCATATGGCATCAGGACTGAGGAGGAGGAAAGTGCTGCTCTCTGCCCTCCATATGGCATCAGGACTGAGGGGGGGGAGGAGGAAAGTGTTGCTCTCTCCCCTCCATATGGCATCAGGACTGAGGGGGGGGGAGGAGGAAAGTGCTGTCCTCTGCCCTCCATATGGCATCAGGACTGGGGGGGGGGGGGATGAGGAAAGTGTTGCTCTCTCCCCTCCATATGGCAGCAGGACTGAGGGGGGGGAGGAGGAAAGTGCTGCTCTCTGCCCTCCATATGGCATCAGGACTGAGGGGGGGAGGTGGAAAGTGCTGTCCTCTGCCCTCCATATGGCATCAGGACTGAGGGGGGGGGGGGAGGAGGAAAGTGTTGCTCTCTCCCCTCCATCTGGCCGCAGGACGGAGGGGGGGGAGGAGGAAAGTGCTTCTCTCTGCCCTCCATATGGCATCAGGACTGAGGAGGAGGAAAGTGCTGCTCTCTGCCCTCCATATGGCATCAGGACTGAGGGGGGGAGGAGGAAAGTGCTGCTCTCTGCCCTCCATATGGCATCAGGACTGAGGGGGGGGAGGAGGAAAGTGCTGCTCTCTACCCTCCATATGGCATCAGGACTGAGGGGGGGGGGGGGAGGAAAGGGCTTCTCTCTGCCCACCATATGGCATCAGGACTGTGGAGGAGGAAAGTGCTGCTCTCTGCCCTCCATATGGCATCAGGACTGAGGGGGGGAGGAGGAGGAAAGTGCTGCTCTCTGCCCTCCATATGGCATCAGGACTGAGAGGGGGAGAGGAAAGTGCTGCTCTCTGCCCTCCATATGGCATCAGGACTGAGAGGGGGAGAGGAAAGTGCTGCTCTCTGCCCTCCATATGGCATCAGGACTGAGGGGGGAGGAGGAAAGTGCTGCTCTCTGCCCTCCATATGGCATCAGGACTGAGGGGGGGGAGGAGGAAAGTGTTGCTCTCTACCCTCCATATGGCAGCAGGACTGAGGGGGGGGGAGGAGGAAAGTGCTGCTCTCTACCCTCCATATGGCATCAGGACTGAGGGGGGGAGGAGGAAAGTGCTGCTCTCTGCCCTCCATATGGTATCAGGACTGAGGGGAGGAGGAGGAAAGTGCTGCTCTCTACCCTCCATATGGCATCAGGACTGAGGGGGGGGGGAGGAGGAAAGTGCTGCTCTCTACCCTCCATATGGCATCAGGACTGAGGGGGGAGGAGGAAAGTGCTGCTCTCTGCCCTCCATATGGTATCAGGACTGAGGGGGGGTGCTGTTCTACTCTTCCCCTCATAGATAGAGGACGCTCCGCGCTTCCGCCCATCCTGCCCTCGTTAGCCCCCAGCCCCACTCACCGGATTCGCTCCCCGCGTCGCCCCTGCCCCTGCTCACTCTCGCGCTCCGCTACTGAATCTCGCGATACTCCGCAAGGTGGTTCTAGCCGGGGCTTTCCAGTTGTTACCAGTTCTGGGTTGACGTCACTTCCTCTACCCATATGCACAAAAGGCGACCATGGAGCTCGCGAGCTAGAGCGTCTGTGTTGTGCTGCTTGTTCGGCGGAGCCCTCTCTAGTGCGCTAGAGAACCTCCGGAGTCCGCGAGCTGCAGCTGTGGTCTCGCTCTGCCCCGTCTGGTTGAAGTTACAAACGCTCCAAACTTGAGATGAAGTGGCATAGCCGAGTTATTCTCCACAAACCACGCTGCCGCGTTTGCTGTACTGCTGAACTCATCTGGCGGCAGCAGCCCCGGCAACTGCAAACGGCCGTAGGCTTAGCTCACTTCAGTGCTTTTTAGGCGCATCGCTTTCAGCGGTGCAGTAATCTCTTGGAGAAGTGTCACGGGGTTGTTGCTTTTCAACGAATAGAAAACTCAATGGCCCCTATTACGTATGATACTAAAAGACAGACAGTAACATAGTAAATGACGGCAGATGAAGACCAGTGTGGTCCATCTAATCTGCCCAGCAATATGGCAGGAGTAGGTGCACACCTTTCCATTTTTTTTAGTGAGTAGGTGCACCCCTACCCATGTCTTTTCTGAGTGGTACACCCACCAGGAACAGGTGCACCCCTCCCCATATCTTTGTTTAGGGGTGAACCTACCACTCCTTTCTCCCCCCCCCCCCCCTGTAAGACACCCCTATTTGTTGAGAAATTAGATGGTTCAGTTTATTTTGATTTAATCTTGTTGATGTAAAGTGATCCACTGTGTCTGTCCCAGGCCACTTTGAATTCCGTCACTGTAGACCAAGAGCTATACCGCCATTCCCTACAATTAACACTCGTCTCACTTTAGCCAGGTGTTTCTGGAATTCCTGGACGCTGTCCATGTCACGGATGCCTAGAACATAGGGGTTTCTATCCGAAATCAACTTAGGCCTGGCTCCCGTACAGACGCAGAGCTTCTCATAGGGGTACTGCCAGCTATCCTCCATCCAAAGCTGGTGCTCAGCTTTCTCCAACCGCTTGACAGCTGACTGGATCACCTGCATGTTTTCATGGCAGCTCTCCAGCAGGGTGCTCAACTGCTCCTCCACCAGGAACTCCTCCAAAGTTTTGGAAAGCTGTTTAAAGTTGGTCACAGCTTTTATCAAGGGAGAGGCCGTCAGTAGGATGGAAAGAGCAGAGCCAGTTGCTCAGCGCAGGTCACATCGGCAATTCCACCTCCCACTACTGCCAGCAGTAGAGGTGCAGCCATTTCTCTCGCAAAACCGACTTATACAGTGGCACTAGTACCCCTTCCTTTCTGCTGGTAATTCCTCTTTGAATGCAGCCCAACATTCTCCTTGCTTTTGCCACCGCCTTGTCACACAGTTTTGCCACCTTGAGATCTACAGAAATAATCACACCAAGGTCTTTCTCCTGCTCCGTGCACACCAACCTCTCGCCCCCTCTCTTATACATTTCCTTTGAATTTCTGCTACCCAAGTGCATGACACTGCACTTCTTCGCATTAAATCTCAATTGCCAAGCATCAGACCATTCCTCCAGCTTTTGCAGATCCCTCCTCATGTTAAGCACTCCCTCGGGGGCATCCACTCTGTTGCAAATTTTCATGTCATCTGCAAAAAGAAAGACTTTTCCCTTCAGTCCTTCAGCAATATCCCTCCCAAATACATTGAACAGTGCCGGGCCCAGGACCGAACCGAGACACCCCGCTAATCACCTTCCTTTCATCCGAGTGAGCTCCATTTACCATCACCTTCTGTCATCTGTCATTCAACCAATTTCTGTTCCAGTTTACCACATTGGGACCCATCCCCAAACTACTGAGTTTGTTGATAAGCCTCCTATGAGGGACAGTATCAAAGGCTTTGCTGAAATCCAGGTAGGTGACATCCATCACGTGTCCTTTATCCAGTTCTCTGGTCACCCAGTCAAAGAACGCAATCAGATTTGTCTGGCAAGATCATCCCACAGTAAAACCATGTTGCCTCGGCTCCTGTAACCCTCTGGTTTTGAGAAAGTTCACTATTAGCTCTTTCAGGAGCATCTCCATTACTTTTCCCGCCACCGGGGTAAGGCTCACGGGCCTGTAGTTTGACACTTCTTCCCTGTCACCACTTTTGCATAGAGGTACGACATCAGCCATTCTCCAGTCCTGACGAATCTCTCTTGTTTTCAAGGATCTGCTGAAAACATCCTTTAACTGCCCTGCAAGAACCTCTCTGAGCTTTTTCAGTATCCTGGGATGTATCCCATCCAGTTCCATGGCCTTGTCCACTTTCGGTTTTGCAAGTTGTTCTAACACCTGATCCTCTCCGAATGGTGTGGTATCTACCTCATTCCCATTTTTATATTTGGGAGTCACAGGTGGTCCTGCTCCAGGATTTTCTTTAGTAAAAACAGATCAGAAGTATTTGTTTAGTAATTTCGCTTTATCAATGTCATTTTCCATGAGTCTGTTCCCAGCACTTCTGAGTCCTGCAATTCCACCTCTGATCTTCTTCCTTTCCCGAATATACCTGAAGAAAGTTTTGTCGCCACACTTAACATCTTTAGCAATCTTTTCCTCTGCCTTTGATTTTGCTATCCTTATTTCTCTTTTTGTCTCCTTGAGTTTGATCCTGCAATCATTTCTGTGTTCTTCTGTTTGCAAGCTTTTGAATTTTGCAAAAGCTGTGTTTTTGCCCTTATTTGAGCAGCCACCTCTTTGGAAAACCAAATAGGTGTCCTTCTCCTCTTGTTTTTATTTACTTTTTTACATATTTATCTGTTGCCCCTTTTAGTTTAGCTCATTGCAATTCCACTTCCCTTATCCCCTTCCACCCTGTCAGCTCCTCCTTTAGGTACTTGGCCAGTTTATTGAAGTCAGTGTTTTTGAAGTTTAGGACTTTGAGTTTACTATGATTGGACTGCACCGTGGCTTTTATCTCAAACCACACCGTGTGATGATCACTGTTGCTCACAGGGGCATTCAACCAGACATCTGACACGCTATCACTGTTGGTGAGCACCAAATCCAGCATTGAGCTTTCCCTGGTTGATTCCATCACCATTTGTCTAAGTAACACATCTTGGATAGCGTCCACAATTTTTTTGCTTCTTTCCAGATTTGCAGAAGGAGTAATCCAATCTACATCAGGTAGATTAAAGTCACCCAATATGATCACTTCCCCCTTTGTTTCTATCTTGTCAATATCTATAATCAATTCATTATCTCTCTCTTCAATTTGAGTCTGAGGTCTGTAGATTACAGCAGTATGGATGACAGTGCCATCTCCTCTTTCCAACACATTTATTTATTTGTTTTTATTTTATTTATATTCTCTTATATACCGCGCTATTCTGCATCAGTGCGGTTTACATTGAACAAACTGAAATTACATTGAACAGGGCATTATAACTTGGAGATAACTATTTTACAGGGAACATGGGCTATGGAGGGTTAAGTGGCTTGCCCAAGACCACAAGGAGCACCTGTGGGACTAGAAACCCCAGTCCTTCTGGCCCAAGGTTGCTGTCCTCTAGTGGGATTTGAACCACCGACCTTCTGGCCTGAAGTACCTTGCCCCAACCACTAGGCCACTCCTCCACTCCAACACAATCCAGAGCACTTCTTCTTTTCCCCATGCACCCTGCATTTCAGTAGCTTTAATACTGGTTTTGACATACAAGGCTACTCCTCTCCCTTTTCCATTTTTTTCTGTCTCTTCTGAATAGATTATAGCCAGGTAAGAGTAGTTACTCACCTGTAACAGGTGTTCTCCAGGAGCAGCAGGAATCAGTCCTCACATATTGGTGACGTCAGCGCCGACAGAGCCCCCGTGCAGAGCATTTCCCTAGCTTTCAAAGAAAGCCTTTGGGAATGCAGCGCACCTGCGCGGTCCCCTTCCCGCCCAAGGGTGCCATCTTGCTCAGTCTGATGACATAGCTAAAAGACAGCAAAAATCAAAAATAAAGGAAATGACTGCAACTCCAGGGGAGGAAGGAACTTGATGAGTCTTAAGGACCACCTTGTTCCTATAGAACCGTGTGTACAGTCTATCAGAAACCAGAGCTTGTAGTTCACTCACATGTCTGGCCGAGGTAAAAGCTACCAGGAAGAGCGCCTTCCAAGAAAGGAAGCGTAAATGGCAAGTAGCCATCGGCTCAAACGGTGGGCGAGTAAGTTGTTGCAAGACCATGTTCAAATCCCACTCAGTGGCAGGTGGATGAATCGGAGGCTTGAGCAAAAGCAGGCCTCTGAGGAAGCAGGACAAACAAGGGGTGAACCGACAGTGACTGTCCCTCCACCCGTGAGTGGTGTGCTGAAAGAGCACTGAGGTGGACCCAAACAGAGTTGGATTTAAGGCCTAGGTCTGACAGGTGAAGTAGGTATTGTAGCACTACTGGCACAAGGCTGGAGAAAGGATCTTCATTGTGCTGAGCACACCACACTGAGAACCTGCACCACTTGAGGGCATAGGACTTTCTGGTGGCCAAGACCACCTTCTTAACTTCCCTAGGTAGAAGTAAGGGAGTTAGCACTATCCTTTCAGCAGCCAGGCCATTAGATTGAGGGATCTGAGATTTGGGTGCAGAAGGGAACCCTGATCCTGAGACAGGAGATTGGGTTGCAGCCCCAGAGGGAATGGAGCTTCCACTGCCAACTGCAGAAGAAGTGGAAACCACGGCTGCCTCGGCCATCTGGGGGCTACCAGAATGACCAAGGCCTTTTCCTGTAGAATCTTGAACAGAGTTTGGGCCACCAGGGGCGTGGGAGGAAACGCATACAGGAGGCCCATAGACCAAGAGATCAGAAACGCATCTGCTGCCATTCTCAGGGGATGTGGCTGTCTGGAACAAAACCTGGGCAGCTGATGATTCAGTGGACTTGCAAAGATATCGATGGATGGAAGTCCCCATCGTAGAAAGATCTGCTGGACCACCAGTGGATTCAACTGCCATTCGTGAGACTGGAGAATCCTGCTTAGCTTGTCTGCTAAGAAGTTCTTCTGACCAGGTAGATAAACTGCTTTGAGAAACATGCCTTGTTTGACTGCAAAGGAGCAAAGGGCCTGCACCTCCTGACATAGGAGCCTGGACCCTGTGCCCCCTTGCTTGTTCACATAGAACATTGCTACCTGATTGTCTGAACTAAGACAGACTGGTGAGAGAGGGCATGAGAAAAAGTCTGTAGAGCCAAGCGGATTGCCCGCAGCTCCAAAAGATTGATCTACTGTGTGGCCTCCCGAGGAGACCAGAGGCCTTAAGTGCACGTGCCCTGGCAATGTGCACCCCAGCCCTTTAAGGAAGCATCAGTCGTCAGCACCGTTGTGTGTGCTGGGGCCTGGAAGGGTACCCCCCTGAGAAGGTTTTGGAGATGTAGCCACCACTGTAAGGAGTCCAAGAGCGGTTTGGACACCTTTACTCTGTCTCGGAGGTCGCCTGTGGCTTGCGCCCACTGAGCTCTGAGGCACCACTGAGCCGCCCGCATGTGCAGATGGGCATTTGGGGTCACATGTACCGTGGATGCCATGTGACCCAGGAGCCACAGGAAGTGTCTGGCGGAGACCTGAGAATTGCTTTGGAACTGGCTGGCCAAGTCCATCAGACTGTGGGCCCTGTCCTCGAGCAAGTAAGCTCTTGCCTGCAGGGTGTCTAACCTTGCCCCTATAAACTCTAGGTTCTGTGAGGGGAGCAAAGTGGACTTTGCGTAGTTTATGACAAAGCCCAGATGCTGAAGAAGAGAGACAGTGCGAAGAGTGGCTTGTCTGGCCTCCTGGACAGACTGAACCCTGATGAGCCAGTCGTCCAGGTATGGGAAGACAAAAATCCCCTGATTCCTGAGATAGGCCGCCCGCACCGCCAGGCATTTGGTGAAAACCCTGTGGGCAGAAGTTAGGCCAAAGAGAAGTACTCTCTACTGAAAATGATTTCCTCCCACCACAAATCTGAGATATTGTCTGTGGTCTGGATGGAAGAGAATGTAGGTATAAGCATCCTTTAGGTCTGAGAAGCATAGCCAGTCTCCCTGCTGGAGGTAGGGCAGCAGTATCCCAAGGGTAAGCATCTTGAACTTTTCCCTCTCCAGAAACTTGTTTAGGTTTTGCAAGTCTAGGATAGGCCAGAGGCCTCCTGTCCTTTTTGGTACCAGAAAGTACCTGGAGTAGAAGCCTCGGCCTTCCAGGTGGTGAGGCACCGGTTCCACCGCCTGTTCCTTTAGAAGACTTGCCAGCTCCTGGAGGAGGAGGTTTCTGTGCAGAGGGAGTCTTGGAGGCTCCCCTGGAAAGTAGGAGGGGGTATCTGGTGGAAGTGGAGCATGTAGCCCTTTTGGACTATGCTGAGGACCCAGGTATCCCCTGTGATGGCTGGCCACTTGTAGGCGTACAGGGTCAGCCGACCTGTGCTGAGTGGAGCCAGCTGTGGAGAAGAGGCTATGCTGTGGGAGTCAAAACCCTGCTTCCTGCTGTGCAGGAGCCAGAGCTGGCGGCTTGGGGGTCTTCTGCCTACGGGGCCCATGCCCCTGCCCCTTGGCCTGCTGGCCCTGTTGGGGAGCTGGAGAGGCCTGATATTGAGGGTAGGATTTGTAGGCAGCACCCTTCCTCGGGAAAAAGGCTTCTTCACTGAGCCCTTATTTTTCTGAGAAGGGGCAGAAGTCTTCCTGGACAGCCTTGTCCTGGTGAGAGTCTCAGTCTCGATTTCCGCAGCCTTTTCAGTCATGGGCTTACCAAAGAGGTTTTCACCTCGGCAAGGGACATCGACCAACTTGTCCTGCACCCATGGCTCCAGGTCTGATGACTGTAGCCAGGCCTGATGGCATGCACCGATGCCGGCCGCGGCTACCCAGGCCGAAGCCTCAAAGCCATCATAGGCTGCTTGAGAGAGAAACTTCAAGCACTCTCGAATCCCTTTTAACAAAGCCTTGAATCTCTGCAAAGGTTCCTCGGAGAGGCCAGCTGAGAACCCGGCAATCTCCTTTGCCAGGTCTCGTAAGTACATGCCCATGTACAGCTGGTAGGTCTGGACACGGCAAGACAGCATAGAGCCCTGGAAGCACTTTCTACCGAGGGCATCCAGGTTCCGGGCCTCCCGGCCGGGGGGCACCACGGAGTGCATCTTCAGACGGTGCATGGCTGATTCCACAACCATGGAGTGGTGAGGTAGCTGTGCCTTTTGGAACCCAGGGCTCTTATGGACTCGATAAATGGAATCGACCCGTTTGTTAAGAACAGGCGTCGGGGCCGGTTCCTCCCACATATGGAAGAGCAGCTGTTCCAGCATCGGAGGAATTGGTACAGTAAAGGCTTCCTTCGGAGGAAAATCATACTGGAGGGCATCGAACTCCTCGGCATCCGCAGGGAAGGCCACGGCTTTGGCCATGTCCCTCACGAAGTCAGAGAACCGGGTATCTTCCGAGGACTGTCTCCGAGGCTCGGACTCCAATGAGTCCGAAGGGACGCACCGGGTTTGGAAGGTGTCCGGGCACTCCTCGTCCTCCGTCTCTCACTGACTCCTCCGAGGAGGAATCGAGCAGCTCCAGCCATGTGGGCCGCGGTGCCACCCGCCCTGATGCCAAGGATATCGGTGTCAATGACCTCGGCCCCACACAGGAGGTCAAGGGGGACCTTGACCGAGGATCGACTCGAGACCTCATCGACTCGAGGATCGGCTCGGTCTCTGGGGTCGACTTAGACGTTGAGGTCCTGGTGGTTGGGGCAGATGCACCGGTCAGACCAGCGATCAGCACTCGTTGCTGTTCCATGAAGGCAGCCAAGCTGCTCTCCAAGGCCGTCAACCTGAGTCCAAGCTCAGGAGACTCAGCAGCCCCCGACTTGGGCCCCGACGGCAGCCCCCCCGGAGGAGAGTCTACGAGGACAACTGCACTTACTTGGGGACTCCGGCTCCACATGAAGTAGCTTGGAAGGCCTCTCCCACTCCGAGAGCCCGGGGCGGCGGTCAGGGCTACGCGACCTGGCCCTTGAAGAACCAGGAGCCTCCACCGACGCCACCCTCGCGAGCTTTCTATTCCTTTGGTGCTCCCGGGAGGGAGACTCCCTTTCAGAGGAACCCTGATGGCACTCAGGGTCGGACTCCCGAGTTGTCGAGGCCTCTGACAAAGTCCGGACCCGGCCGGACACGGAGTCAGAGAAAATTCTTTCATGTTGATGCTGACGGCTCCAAAGTGCCTTCGACGACATTTTGCCGCACGGGCCACAGGCCAGCGGGTCATGGTCGGGCCCGAGGCATCGGAGGCAGCAGTTATGTGTGTCGGTGAAAGACATAAGTTTCTTGCACCAATCACACTTTTTGAATCTGGGGGATCAAGGCAGCCATCGGGGGAAAAAGGGCCCCTGCAAGGTCAAAAGACCGGGCTGCCAGTGAAAACATAAAAAGAGCGCGAACGCTAGTCACGAAGGACAAAAACTGAAAATCACAAGTCCGGACTTGATACTGATGTACTGAGCCCAGGTGGGAAGGGGAACCGGCGTCGAACCGGATAAGATGACGCGAAAATTGCAGAAAAAAAGACCAACTTTTCCCAGGTGACACGAACTCACAGGCTCCGTGGAAAAAGAAAGACTGAGCAAGATGGCACCCTTGGGGGGGGGGGGGAGGGGACCGCGCAGGCATGCTGCATTCCCAAAGGCTTTCTTTGAAAGCTGGAGAAATGCTCTGTCGGCGCTGACTTCCTGCTTGGTCCTGGAGAATGGCTATATCCCAATCATACGATTAATTAAACCATGTTCCTGTAATGGCCACAATGTCCAAGTCCTTTTCCACCATTAGGGCTTCCAGGTCCGGAAGTTTGTTGGCTAAGCTACGAGCATTTGTGCTCATTGCTTTCCAGCATTTAACTGGCTTGTGTGTATTTTGCATTGATTTTATTCTACCCAGTTCTTCCCAGTTGCATCTGAGTCCAGCTACACCCAACAAGCCTGATCCAGTCTTGGGTTTACAACACCATTACATACAGGGACTTGTAGTCTTGAGAAGGGATTCCTACACCTGGCTCTTAACCAGGGGGGGTTCTCAAGAGAGATTTGCATACACTACCGCCAGTGTATGCAACTCTCTTTCTTACATATTCATTATGGATATCTGGAGAACCCAACTTGCTGGGGAGGGCTCTGGACAGGTTTGGGATCCTTTGCAATAGAGAAAGTCAGAACTACATGTCCCTACAAGCAATAGCTTAAACCCAGGACTGGATCAAGCCTATTGGGCTCATCTCTACTGAGTTGACAACCCTAAAGATATTCAATATAAAAAGGCTTACATTCATGCACATCTTAACATATATGATCCACTACAAAAGATGTGAAGAAGGGTGCTACCTAAGAGAAACAAGCCAATAATTGCCGACATGCTTTAATCATAAACTGTTACAGAGAAAAACAGATCATGGGCCCCATGGGTGAACACTTCCTCAAGGAAAATCACTACTTCAACAACTTCACCACTAGAATTCTGAAAGGAAATTTCAAGAACATATATGAAAGAAAACTATTTGAAACTAAAATGATCAAGTACTGTATTTCAACACTAACAGAGGACTATTTAGAGACATTAGTTTCCTTACCCATTTTTTTTTAAATGCTATCAAGTGTCACGCTCCCCTGCTACTGGCCGAAAGCTTTAATACCTATAAATGTTATATTTACTGTTTAATGTAAATAGTTGATTTCTATTGTTCTATGTAAAATGTATACAAACTGTGTACATGACTGTTAACTTGTTATATGTAAACCGCCCTTGATCTCTGGAAGGGGCGGTATAAAAGAAATAGTTAAATAAATAAATATAGTAGGGGTGACCGCTGTTTTGCTTCTGAGTGTCCTTTATACTATCCAGCAGCAAGGGTTGCTGGGATATGTAGTTTTTGGTTTCACTCACACAAAAATGTGTTGTGGCACAAGGGTCTTTTGGAACAGATAAATTTTATTATTATTGTTGGGTTTTTCCCCTCACAGAGGTTCTCAGGCAAATAAGCAAAGCAATATAATTATTTTCCAGAATAAACAGAAATACAGGAGCAAATGAAAAGCATCAAATAAAAGTGGAAAAACTGTTTCTTCACAGCAGCACAAAACTTCCAAACAACTTTGTAATTCTTCTTACCAAAGCTTGTTTATCTTAGGAGCAGTCTTTCTACATTATACATGGAACGGTCTCTCTTATAGTAATCAGGTGAGTCAGGAATATCAGCTACGTCATTAAAAACATTTCCTTGCTTGCATTCTCACGGCTCTGTTCAGGAGAACTTCTTGGCTGCAATCCTGGGATAGCTATTTGCAGCTGTTCTAAGAAGACTCCACTCTGATTGACTGTGACTTCTTCTAGTTCAGGAAATGGGTTAGAACATAAGCTCTTCCTTATGGTTGTCACATTAGCTTTAAACCATTTGTCAAAAGAGTATCTGCTAGGTGCTTTCACAGCCGTGCTACCCTGGCACCTATTAGCACTTGCTCTTAACTGTTTCACAACGTCTTCCACAAAACTCTGGCTTGGCAGTAACCCTGACGTACCTTTTCTGCTGACCTTGCTTTGTCTGTGCTCGGAGCTCTCTTCCTCTCTACAGGGAAATGGCTTTGCCCTGTCTTCAAGAAGCTCCCACAACGGCTTAGGTTTAGCTTCAAGGTGTAACCAGTAATGGACCCACCAGAATCCTTCTTGCCTGGGGCTGGGTTCCAAGACTCCCTCAGTTGCTGCCTTCCTTGCTGAAGTGGAATAGACACTTGTAAAGGCTTTTCCTTGCCTTCTTGTACGTCCTGATTCTCAGTGCTGCTCTGCAAGACTAGCCCTGAAGCTGGTTTAAAACGGCTTCCTTGTTCAGGCATGTCCTTCTGACTATCCAGGTGCACCTCGTTAGGGCTGCTTCCAGCTCTTAGGTCATGAATCTGACTGAGCTGCATTCTCTCTGAAAGCTTCCTGCTGTCATGGAAACCTGGCTTGCTCTGGCTTTTAAAGGTGCAGTGCTCGCTATTTTCCCCTTCTGTCTGCTCAGGAATGCTTTCGGTACCACATTTTCCCCCCCCTTAAGATATTACAGGCTGGGTAAACAACGTCATCACAGCATGTAATCCTGCAGAGGCTCTTGATGTCTCCCTTGTTCTCCTGGTATCCCTGGGAAGATGTGGCTAGCTGGGAGAGTGCTACTCTTTCATGCCATGGGCTCAACAAATTCACGTGGTAAACCTGCCTACGGCCTCTCCTATTCTGAATTGCATAGGACACTGGGCGTACCTGTTCTACCACACGAAAAGGTCCTTTCCATTGTCTTTCGAACTTAGGGACCGGTCCGGGCACCCTAACAATGACTTTCTCACCTATGGCCAATTGGCGAGGCTTGTCGTTACGGTCGTAATATTCCTTTTGTTTCAACTGACTGGCTTTTAGATTATTCTCAGCGACTTGGGAGGTTCGTGCTAGACGACCTCTTAAGTCCCTTAAAAACTGGGGTACAGCATTTTCCTCAGCTCCCGGTTCTATCCACTGTTCCCGGAGGATATCGAGGATACCTCTCGGCGAGCGTCCATACATCAGTTCGTATGGAGAGGTTCCTAGGGATGATTGCTTCCTCTCCCTGCATGCATACAGTACAAAGGGAAGGAGAGTGTCCCACTCGTTCATTTGACCCCCCAACCCCCTTCTCAGCATACTCTTCAACGTTTGGTTGAAACGCTCAACCAACCCGCTGGTTTGCGGTTGGTAGGCTGCAGTCTTAACATGTCGGATGCCAAAGGCGTCCCACACCCTCACTAGGTAACGCAACATGAAGTTACTGCCGCGATCGGTCAAAACGTCTTTCGGGAACCCCACCTCACAGAACAATTTTACTAGTTCTGCCACCACTGTATGGGCTGAAATGCTGCGTAAGGGAACCGCCCAGGGGAATCGCGTTGCGTGATCTACCATGACCAATATGTATTGGTAGCCGCGCGGCGTCATAATCATGGGACCCACTATGTCTACCGCTATCCTATGTATGGGCACCGTTATTACTGGTAGCGGAATCAACGGTACCTCTCCTTCGGTTTCACTGGGGAAACCCTCTGGCAGGATGGACAGGCCTCACAGAATTTAGTTTTTTCCTTAAATACGCCTGGCCAATAGAATCTGGCTAACACCTGATCTAAGGTTCCTTGGGTACCTTTGTGTGCTCCTATGGGATGATCGTGGGCCAATCTTAGTACCAGGGTTCTAAAGGTAGTTGGTATGACCAGCTGCTTACGGATGTTACCCGAAGCTGGGTCTAAACTTTCCCTGAATAAAATTCCCTCATCCAGGAGAAACCTTGGCAAGGTATCCCTACCTTCTTGGGCATATTTAAACGCTTGAGCAAGGGCTGGATCGGCCTTTTGCTCTTTGGGAAATGAGGGAAACCTGTCCATTAGCTCCGCGGGGACCCATGGTAACTCCAACCCTTCTCGGATCTCTGCTCTACTCTGAGATCGCGTCTGGCGTTCCCTACGTTTTTCTCCCTTACTTTTCTTGTTCTCTTTCCTTGGGGCATTGATAAGATCTTCGTGAGAAGGTAAATCAACTTGCCCTGCTGTGGAAGATTCTCCTTCATCTTCCGCGGCCTTGGTCTGATTCCTTGTAGAAACCATTCCCTCTTTTACCTGTACCTGTTGTTGCAAGCCTTTTTTAAAGTATGGCCAGTCCTGGCCTAATACTACTTCATGGGGCAGGTGTGGAACTATGGCTAGTGAGATCTCCTTAGCTATTCCGCATCCTTTTACTAGGAGTTTGTGAATAGGATAGGAAGATGTCGCGCCATGGACACAGTGGATTTTTACAGTATCACTGGGTAGATCAGGTATGCTTCTACCGTGGGCTCTTATCCTTTCCCAGAGGCCACGTGAAAGCATACTCTGATCGGAACCAGAGTCTAGTAGGGCCTTGGCACTTACCCCTTGGACAGTCACAGCTATGAGGAAACCCTCCCTAACCTGTCCTGGGCTAGTGGTCACCAGCGCTACCTTCGCTCTGCAGCTACGCTGTAAATGGTCACTACTGCCACATTTAAAGCATACTCTCTTAGCATATCTGGCTTTACATTCAGGTAAACACAATGCAGTTACTTTCCTAGTATTTTCCTTCTTTTCTGAGCTTGCCTCGGTTGGTCTCCCAGAAGTCATGCTTTTACCCTGAGCATTCCTCTCGGCTTCCAGGTACCGCTCAGCGAGCATGATCGCTTCCTGTGAGTCTTTACAACCTTGCAAGGTTAGAAAAGTTCGGACATTTTCAGGGACAGCGTTCATATACTGTTCTAACCATATGGTATCCAATATTGTTTCAATACCTTTGCCTTCAGGCTCTAACCACTTGTTAAGCAAAGCTTTTAAGCGATAGTGTAGGGCTCTAGGCGTCTCACCAATCATAAGCTTAGTGTCTCTAAACAAATGATGGTATGCAGAAGACGTAAGTCCAACTCTATCCTTAAGCACTTTTTTTTAACTTCATCGTAGTTATTTGACAAATTAGGTGGTACAGTTTGATAAGCAGTTAATGCTTCTCCTGTGAGACACATTTCCAGCCTGACTGCCCATTGGTCTTTTGGCCAATGCATCAGGTAAGCAATTTGCTCAAAAGTCTCTAAATAATCGTCCAGATTATCCGACTGAGACAACTTCCCAAAGTTCCATGCCTCTTTAGACCAAAGTCCCGAAGCATGAGCTTGGCTTAAGTGTTCAAAACCTGTTGAAGATGAAGCAGGCTCGGGCTCCTTCTTCGTGGATTGGATCCATGCCTCCAGCATCTGTATGAGCGGCCGCTGCTGCGCTTCCATGCGTGCTGTAGCGCTTACTAGAGCCTCCATGGCCAGCTCGCATTGGCGCTCAAACTGGGCTGACATCCACGTCAAGACTTCTTTAACTTCCATTGTCATGCTGAAAAGACAAAACACAAGACACAACCACCAAGTGCAGTATCACCAGATAGGAGGTACTTCTACCTTTCACCCACTTGCTGTGCTGATACCAAACCAAGTATCCCCAGGTAACTCTGCTATGTACAAATTACCTGATACTTGTGGTGCATCAAGCCTTTGTGTATGCGGTGGTCTCTCCAGTATCAGACACGTCTTCTTCTTCTGTAGAAGCAGTCTTGCTTGAAGATTCTTTTTCTCAAAAAAAAATTTTTTTTCCAAAACTTTATTTTTCAAAAACATTTTCTTGCCCTTTAATTCTTCTGCGCATGCGCCTTTGCCTTGATCCTGCCAACTACGCCAATCTGTCACGCTCCCCTGCTACTGGCCGAAGGCTTTATAGTAGGGGTGACCGCTGTTTTGCTTCTGAGTGTCCTTTATACTATCCAGCAGCAAGGGTTGCTGGGATATGTAGTTTTTGGTTTCACTCTCACAAAAATGTGTTGTGGCACAAGGGTCTTTTGGAACAGATAAGGTTTATTATTATTGTTGGGTTTTTCCCCTCACAGAGGTTCTCAGGCAAATAAGCAAAGCAATATAATTCTTTTCCAGAATAAACAGAAAAATAGGAGCAAATGAAAAGCATCAAATAAAAGTGGAAAAACTGTTTCTTCACAGCAGCACAAAACTTCCAAACAACTTTGTAATTCTTCTTATCAAAGCTTGTTTATCTTAGGAGCAGTCTTTCTACATTATACATGGAACGGTCTCTCTTATAGTAATCAGGTGAGTCAGGAATATCAGCTACGTCATTAAACATTTCCTTGCTTGCATTCTCACGGCTCTGTTTAGGAGAACTTCTTGGCTGCAATCCTGGGATAGCTATTTACAGCTGTTCTAAGAAGACTCCACTCTCACTGACCGTGACTTCTTCTAGTTCAGGAAATGGGTTAGAACATAAGCTCTTCCTTATGGTTGTCACATTAGCTTTAAACCATTTGTCAAAAGAGTATCTGCTAGGTGCTTTCACAGCCGTGCTACCCTGGCACCTATTAGCACTTGCTCTTAACTGTTTCACAACGTCTTCCACAAAACTCTGGCTTGGCAGTAACCCTGACGTATCTTTTCTGCTGACCTTGCTTTGTCTGTGCTCGGAGCTCTCTTCCTCTCTACAGGGAAATGGCTTTGCCCTGTCTTCAGGAAGCTCCCACAACGGCTTAGGTTTAGCTTCAAGGTAACCAGTAATGGACCCACCAGAATCCTTCTTGCCTGGGGCTGGGTTCCAAGACTCCCTCAGTTGCTGCCTTCCTTGCTGAAGTAGAATAGACACTTGTAAAGGCTTTTCCCTGCCTTCTTGTACATCCTGATTCTCAGTGCTGCTCTGCAAGACTAGCCCTGAAGCTGGTTTAAAACGGCTTCCTTGTTCAGGCACGCCCTTCTGACTATCCAGGTGCACCTCGTTAGGGCTGCTTCCAGCTCTTACGTCATTAATCTGACTGAACTGCATTCTCTCTGAAAGCTTCCTGCTGTCATGGAAACCTGGCTTGCTCTGGCTTTTAAAGGTGCAGTGCTCGCTATTTTCCCCTTCTGTCTGCTCAGGAATGCTTTCGGTACCACACAAGTCAATGCCGACTCCTAAAAGCTTCGAGGTCAGAGATGGCCAATTCCAATCCTAGTACACCACCATCCAGCCTGGTTTTCAAGATGTCCCTAATGAATATTTATGAGGTATATTTGCATCCACTGCTTCCCCTTGTATGTAAATATATCTCATGAATATTTAATAGGGACATCCTAAAAACCAGGCTGGATTGTGGTGCACTAGAACGAGAGGAGGATAAAATGACTTGCCCTAGGCAGGCCAGTGGAAATCAAACACTTGATATCTTGGGTACTAGGCCACTGCTCTAAACACTAAGCTACACCTCCCCTTTCCTTATCCATTACCAGACATAAAACATTGAAATGCAAAGGGGTAGTCTCCTTACCTATGCTTTTCATTGTAAATTAATGAATGATGCAGAGTAGTTAAGATCAGACAGGACCAGTATAATTGTTATTGTATCTCACAAGTTGCTTTCATATGAAATTACATAAGCAAACTACCTGGAACATAGATGAGTTTAAATCCAGCATATCTGCATTATGCCTTCATAGACCTACTGAAGAGATTAGCTCTTGAAAGCTTGTCAAATACTCATATATTAAATTAGTCCAATAAAAAGCTATCACCTACAACTAGCTACCCTCACTTCTCAACTTTTCCATGAAATCAAGAAAGTCAGAGGACATGGGCTTCCATCAAATAGTAAAGCAGCCTACCCATACAAAAGGTAATAAAGTGGAGGAGTGGCCTAGTGGTTGGGGCAAGGTACTTCAGGCCGGAAGGTCGGGGGTTCAAATCCCACTAGAGGACAGCAACCTTGGGCCGGAAGGACTGGGGTTTCTAGTCCCACAGGTGCTCCTTGTGGTCTTGGGCAAGCCACTTAACCCTCCATAGCCCATGTTCCCTGTAAAATAGTTATCTCCAAGTTATAATGCCCTGTTCAATGTAATTTCAATTTGTTCAATGTAAAGCGCACTGATGCAGAATAGCGCGGTATATAAGAGAATGTAAATAAATAAATAAATAAAATAAATAAATAAATAAATATACTAGACCTGATTTTTGTCCCTAGATCACTAGTTCTACACCCTAATTTCAGTTATCCATCTGCTACGCAGGTCCCATGGTCAGACCATTTCATCTTAAGAACTACCCTCCCAATATGCATCTTCTCAAAAGCATCCATCTGCCCAGCCTACCAAAAGCCACACTTTAGAAAGTTTGACAAAGACGCCTTCCTCGCAGAGTTTACCCCTAAACTCACTACCTCTATGCAGAATCTTGAAGACACTAAAAAACTGGGCTACAAGAAGCTGCAAGACCAAACTATTAAAGTAAAAAAGCTTTTAAAAACCATCGGAACAATGGAATATCCAAGACTTACATAACATCAAAAAATACTCAGAAGGCTCAAAAGGAAATGGAGGTCTTCCAAAAACCATGAAAACAGGGAACTTTATACACCTATAAGGGGGCAATTCACAGGGCAAAGAGAGAATTCCGTACTAAATAAGACCATCATCCACCCTAGGAAACATTTTGAAATAGTAAAGTCCCTAACCAAGTCACACACAAACCTATCAAATAGCACCTCCATCAAGCCACAGGCAATAGCAGACTACCTAGCTTCTAAGTTATAAAAAACAAAATCAACCCTCCAGATCTCATCTCTAATGACTCTCAAATCCACCCTAATAAATGGTCCATATTCCACCCCATAAAAGAAAACCAACTACTAGAAACAATAACCAAGATCAACACTACAACTCTGGTCTTATGGTTCCCAAGCCAGTGCTCTAACCATTAGGCTACTCCTCCATTGCACTCCATTATAAGCCGTGACATGACCCTTAAGGCTCAGTCCGGTCTGTAAGTATGCCAAGGTGATGCAATCCGCCAACCACAGGGACAGCATGCGCTTAGACAGCAGTCCCCAACTTATTAGGGTAAAATGAGACGAACAGCTGCATGGACTGCCGGTGGGGCCTTGGTATGGTCTATGTAAAAGGCCAAGTCACGCTTACAGTCCAGCATGTGCAACACTGCCTCCTCTTGGCTGCATGCTGCAGCCTAGGGAAGAAAATCGGTAGGACAATTGACTGGTTGAAGAGGAACTCTGAGACCACCTTTGGCAGAAATCGTAAATGCATTCGCAAGATCACCCGATTCTGATGGAACCTGGTGTAAGGCAGATGGACCACAAGATCTTGGAGCTCACTGATGCGGCAGGCTGATGTGATGTCACCAAGAACAGGACCTTCCAGGTCAAGTACTTAAGGGGGCAAGTCCAACAACTCAAAAGGAGCCTGCATGAACTGTGTGAGGACCACATTGAGATCCCAGGCCACCATAGGAGGCTTGATGGGATGCTTCGAAAGAAGCAGACTACGCATGAATTGAGCCACCAGTGGGTGAGCAGAGATGGCTTGGCCCCCCCCCCAAGCCACGATGGAAAGCACCAATCGCACTGAGGTGGACCTGGACAGAGCTGGACTTCAGGTCGGAGTCCAAGAGGAGCAGGAGGTACTCTAGCAAGTGATCCACCTTGCAGGAGAAGGGATACAGCAACCTAACCATGCACCAAGATGCAAACCTCCGCCACTTGAACATGTAAGCCTGACACATTGAGTCCTTGCAAGGTGCAAGGATGATATTCGTGACACCATCAGGTAGATTAAGCTCCGATAGGACTACCCACTCAGCATCCAGGCCGTGAGGGCCAAGTAGCAGACTTTGGGGTATAATAGGGTTCCCCATCCTGGGAGATGAGGTCTGGAGTGGAGCCGAGATGGAGAGGCTCCCTCTGAGCAAGCTGGAGCAGCAGGGGGAATCACGGCTGCTGGGACCAGTACAGGGTGGTGAGGTTTGTGGTGCCCCTGTCAGCCTGTAGTTTCAGCAGCATTTTTGCCAAGAGGGGGATTGGAGGGAAGGCATAAAGCAGGCCCACTAGCCATTGGAGGAGGAAGGTATGAAATGATTCCTTCACCCCACCACCTCCATCACCCTCAACAACACAGAAATCCAAATCAAACCAGAAGTATAGCACCTGGGAATCACTCTTGACAGCCACCTCACTCTGAAGACTCAAATAGCGAACATAGCAAAATCAAGTTATTACAAAACCCGCACCCTACAACACCTCTGCCCTCTCCTTGTCCTATTGGACTTCTACTCAGCTCTCACAACACCCCACACTGACTATGCAACTCAATATACCACAGACTCACAAAATCAATACTCCAAACAGCTCTCCACATGGCAGGAAAGGACCATCACAGGAACATCCAAGTATGAACACATCACCCCCATACTCAAACATCTCCACTGGCTCCCCCGCAAAGCAGAATACATTACAAAATCCTTCTAATGATCCACAAAGCTCTGAACCACCAGTCATCCACCCACCTTTACTTCCTCATCATACCACAGCAATTGAACAGACCATGGAGAGCCTCCACCATGAACACTCTGATCATCCTCCAAGCCATAACAAAAAGCACCTAACAGGCTCATGCCAGATCTTTTGAACATTGCATCCCAACTACCTGGAACTCCCTCCCTGCCCATGTAAGAAACACCACAGATCTCCTAACCTTCCACAAACTCCTCAAGACCCACCTATTCACCCTCCATTTTGGTCCCACCCCCTCCTAACCCCAACCCCCCTCCCAATAAATGATCGGCATTTCTGTATCACATCAAGGATCAAACTTCACAAGAACATGTATATAGTTCATCATCCTGTACATAGTTAATCTAAGCTAACCACCCCCGTTCCTTATTTAATGTACAATGGAAATGTTTGTAAAATTGAAGTTCTCTGTAAACCATTTTGACCTTTGTGAAAAGCGGTATCCAAATAAATAAAGCTGAGGCCACCTGGTCGCTGGCCATCCTCCTGGAGCAGAATTGGTCCACTTGGGTGTTCTCCAACATAGCAAAGAGGTCGATCGTGGGAGTGCCCCACTCATGGAAGATGTGCTCCCTGAGGGTCCAATTCTGTGGCTGGAGGACATTGCTCAACTGATCCGCCAGGATACTGGGCTTGCCAGGCTGGTAAGTCGCCTGGAGCTTCATCCCATGATCCAGCACAAACTTCTACAACCGGACCACTTCCCAGCAGAGGAGATACAACCTGTACCTTTCTGTTTGTTAACATAGAACATTGCCATCTAGTTGTCAGTCTGGATCAGGATGACCTGGTTCACCAGGTATGCTCAGAAGGCCCCCTCATACAACAACAACAAAAAAGATGTCTGTGCAACTTAGACATAGTAATTTCTGAGAAAAATAAAATATAACCTGGACAGGATTAAAAGCAGTGATGACAGCCTCCAAAAATTTCTTATAGCCATCTATATGTTTCATACATCTGTCTGCTGGTAAGAACATAAGATATGCCATACTGGGTTAGACCAAGGTCCATCAAGCCTAGTATCCCGTTTCCAACAGTGACCAATCTAGGTCACAAGTACAGTTTCCCCAAAGGATACAGATTCCACAATGCTTGTATTGGGTCAAGCAGTGGATATCCCGGGTCCCCTTTAATAATGGTTTATGGACCTTTTCCTCCAGGAACTTGTAAAAACCTTTTTTTAAACCCAGCTACATTAACAGCTTTTACTGCCAGTCATCCAGTTAGGGGTGAATGCGGAATTGTTGTTTCTGCAAGGCTGCTGTGATGACCACCATGACCTTTGAGAAAGTATGGGGCGCAGTTGCCAGGCCGAACAGCAGTGTGCAGATCTGGAAGTGGCACCTGAGCACCATGAAACGTAGGAAGCACTGTTGATCTGCTCAGATTGAGATCTGGAAGTAAGCCTCCACAAGGTCAAAAGAAACCAAGAACCCCCCCTCTGCGAACCACTAAGATGACGGATTGGAGGGTTTCCATGCGGAAATTAGCTACCCGGTTGAGGTCCAGAATGGGCTGAAAGGATCAGTCCTCCTTTGGAACAACAAAGTAAATGGAGTAATGGCCAGAGCCTTCCTCTGATGGCAGCACCGGACAAATGGCCCACAGTTGCAACAGGTGTTGAAGTGTGGTTTGTATGGCCGTGTGCTTGGGGCCCGAAACTATAGGGGAAATCACAAAGGCGTCCAGGATGGGCTTGGAGCACTCGAACACATAGCCGTAGTGGGCGATGTTGAGAAACCTAATACTACTACTGAGCATTTGAATAGCGCTACAAGAATTACGCAGCATTGCAGAGACATGTAAAAGACAGTCCCTGCTCATCAGAGCTTACAATCTAGTCAAGACAGACAACACAGTAGGTGTAGACAGGGAATACATCTAGGGGGACTGGTAAGGAAACACAAAGGAGATCAAGTGAATCAAGATCTGAAAGTGGCAGTAAAGAGATGAGTTTTCAGCCTGGATTTGAAAAGGGTCAGAAAAGGTGCCTGACATAGAGATTCAGGTAGTTTGTTCCAGGCATAAGGAGCAGCAAGGTAAAAGGAGAAGAGTCTGGAGTTAGCAATAGAAGAGAAGGGCACACATAGAAGCAATTTGCCAGAAGGGTGGAGTTTCCGGGGAAGGGTGTGGGGAGGTATAAGAAAGGAAAGATAGTGAGGAGCTGCAGAGTGAATGCACTTATTGGTTAGCAGGAGAAATTTGAACTGGATGCGGAAACAGATAGGAAGCCAATGAAGTGACTTGATAAGAGGGGTAATATAAGCATGACGATCCTGGTGCAAGATTAGCCACGCAGCAGTGTTGAACAGAATGAAGGGGGGATAGATGATTCAGAGGGAGACCAGCAAGGAGTAGGTTATAATAGTCAAGATGGGAGGTGATTAAAGAGTGGATAAGTGTCTTAGTAGTGTGTTCAGAAAGGAATGGGCAGATTTTGTTGATGTTATAGAGAAAGAAATGGCAAGTTTTAGCTATCAGATGGATGTGTGTGGAAAAGGAGAGAGGGGAGTCAAAGATGATCCCAAAGCTGTGAGCTGAGGAAACAGGGAGGAGTAGAGATTTATCCAGAAAGGAGGAAGGGGAGAGGAGGTTTTAAGGGGAAAAATAAGAAGCTCAGTTTTGGCCATGTTCAATTTCAAGCGGTGGTAAGACATCCAAGCAGCAATATCAGAAAGGCAGGCAGAGATCCTGGCCTGGATTTCAGGTGTAGAGAAGTAGATCAGGGAGTCATCAGCATAAAGATGGTACTGAAAGCCATGGAAGAGATGAGTGCACCAACGGACTAGATATATAGAGAGAAAAGGAGTGGACCCAAGACAGATCCTTGAGGTACACCAACTGAGAGCAGGATAGCAGCAGAGGAGGATCCACCAGAACAAACATTGAAATAGCGATGGGAGAGATAAGAAGAGAACCAGGATAGCATAGAGCCCTTAAAAGCAAGCGAGGACAAAGTATCAAGGAGAAGGTTGTGATCAACAGTGTCAAAAGCAGCAGAGATGTCAAGAAGGAAGAGGACTGAGTAAAGGCCCTTGGATTTTGCCAGGAACAAGTCACTGGAGACTTTGGCAAGAGCCGTTTCAGTAGAATGTAAAGGACAAAAGCCAGATTGTAAAGGATCCAGGAGGGCTTGAGAAGAGAGAACGTCAAGGTAACGGCGGAGATCTGCACGTTCAAGCAGTTTAGAAATGGAGAGGTGGAGGGAGAAGGGTTGATAGAAGGATAGGTAGGATTAAGTGAGGGTTTCTTGAGGAGAGGTGTACCTACAGCATGCTTGAAGGTTGCAGGGACAGTTGCAATGGAGAGCGATAGGTTGGGAATATGAGAGATGGAAGGGACAACAATGGAGAAGATGGGGCTTAGGAGATGGGTAGGAATGGGATCAGAGGAGCAGGTAGTGAGTTTGGAGGAGGAAAGGTGGTGTGTGGTTTCCTCCTCAGAGATCATAGAAAGGAAGAAAGGGTAGGGGAGGTGGAGGGGAAACATCAAGAGTGAAGAAGGGGAGGAGGGGAAGTAGCTGACTTTGTGGAGAATTGGAGGATGATCTTATGGATTTTGTCATGGAAATAGCCAGGGTTTGGGCAGAAAGGGAGGGAGTGGTCGGAGACACCTTGAGGAGAGAGTTGAGAGTGGTAAAGAAACAGCGAGGGTCAGAGGCAAGAGAGTTAGTCAGATGGACATAATAGTCTTGTTTGGTGAGTGCTATGGCTGACTGGAAAGAGACAAGCATGAATTTGAAGTGTAGAAAGTCTGCAAGGGAGCGGGATTTGAGCCAAGCACGCTCAGCTGAACAGGCACAGGAACATAGATAGTGGGTAGTGGAAGAAAACCAGGGCTGTGGTATAGTATGCCTCACAGGACTTGGCATGGGTGGAGCGAGAGCATCCAGAGCAAAGGAGAGTGCAATGTTATAGGAAGCTACTGCCTCATCAACAGACTCAGGAGACATAGTGGAGGAAAGAGGTGATGAAATAGTGGAGGAGAGAGCCAAAGGGTCAATAACATGAAGGTTGGAGAAGACAGGGCAAGGTTGAGGTGGTAGGTGATGAAGAGTGAAGCTTAGCAGGTGATGGTCAGATAAGGGAAGAACTGAGGTACAGAAGTTTGAGAGTAAGCAATTAGAGAAAAATACAAGGTCAAAGCAGTGGCCATACTGGTGAGTGGGAGCAGTACAGCAAAGCTGGAGGTCGAATGAGGGGGTAAGGGAAAGGAGCTTTAAAGCATAAAGATCAGAGGGGTTATCAACATGACTGTTAAAATCCCCAAGAATAAGAGTGGAGGAAGAGGAAACCAGAAAGAAGTAAAGCCATGAGTCAAAGTCAGTGAGAAAGGTAGAGGTGGACTTGTCAGGAGGTTGATAAACAACAGCTACCCAGAGAGGTAATGGAGTGAAAAGGCAGATGGAGTGGACTTCAAAGGAGGGAAAGGAGTGAGACTGAGGCAGTAGGAGGGGTTAGAATTGGCAGGAAGGAGAAAGTAGAAGTCCAACACCACCACCACAGCCAGTAGAACCAACCCATTGATCAGTGATTATTTCCTCCCACTTGTGGGCAAATAGACCAATTCCCCACCGGCGGCATTCCGGAGTGAGCCAGGAGACCATCAGCAGGAGGAACAGTCAGGACCGGAGAACTTCTCAGGGGCGGAGTAGGAGTCCTTAGTTTGGCGGACCGCCCAAAAAGGCTGCAGCTTGGATCCAGACCTGTTCGATAAGGGACTTGAGAACCTACCTGGTGGGTATTGCCAAGCATCTCTGAAGCAGAACCAGGAGAAGGAGAGCGGAGAGGACTGTGACCCTGAACGGCAAGTACCCGACTTAAGCTTGTCCTCTGGTAAGCATTGTGGCTTGACCTCTCCCAGGTCCTTAACTAGCTTTTCCAGGTCCTCCCCAAAGAGGAGCTTGCCTTTAAAAAAGAGTCTATCTAGACGAGCTTAAAAAGCGGAGTCGGCTGACCAGTGCCAAAGCCATCGGCGAGCGACAGTGACTGCAGCCACTGACTGGGCCGCCAGGCAGAGCAGATCATAAAGGGCATCCACCAAAAAGGCAATGACAGACTCTAAACATGTCAAAGTAGTAACTGAACCCAGGAGAGAAGGGCATATGCAGCTAGCCCCCACAAACCGAGGCTTGAAGGGCAAGCGAAGAGGAGGAGAAGGCAGTCTTGAGAAGTCCCTCCACTTTCCGGTCTTGTTGATCCTGAAGAGTCGCCCTTCCTTCTACTGGAATAGTTGTGTGTGCTTGGTAACGACTGTTATCACAGCATCCACCTTTGGGTATCAAAGCCATTTATCTAGGTCAGGAGACCAAAGGTAATGATGGCCCAACCGCTTGACAGTGCAGAGGGACACATCTGGTGAATCCCATTCGAGGGAGACCATCTGTTGCAGTTCCTGAGGGAACGGAAAAGCCTTTGAGGCTGTCAGATGCCCCACAGAATAGGATCTGCTTGAGAGGGAACCGGGGCAGCAGCCTGTCCTGTTGGATCAGAAAGGCGCAAGGCTTCTATGACTTGCGCGATCAAGATGGAAAACTCTTCTTTGCGGAACAAACGAACATCTTGAGTTTCCTTGTGATCTTTGACCTGATCATTGGAGGGGGACCATTCCCCATCCTCATGGTCCGAAGAGTTAGGACTATCACCTGAGAGATTATCCTGCTCTTCCAGACATTCTTTGGCAGCCCAAGAGATTTCCTTATGATGATGCTCTGAATCAGGAGTAGGGAATTGGTCCCCCATACACTTCTTTGCTTGGCAAGAGGAATTAGCCAGGGGCCTAGTGGAGGAGGGACCCACGGTTAGGGGCCCCCCGCCTGGGTCAAAGGAAGAGCAGACTTCCAGAGTTGCCAGGCTTGTCTAAACAGGGACATAAAGATGTCCGAATCCGGAACTGAATCCCCTGAGGTCTCTGAAACGCTGGGCTGCTGTGGGAGCAAGAGGTGGGGGGAGGGAGGCATTCCCAGCCTGGGAAGGAGGAGAAGAGCCCATTACTGCCAGGGTGGAAAAAGCAGAGTTATCCAGAGTGGAGACTGCCAAATCATTGTACCCTACCTCTGCCAGCATGGACCGTGAAGACTCCTGTGGTAAACCGGAAGACTCCCCAGGATGTTCTGAATATGCTGAGTAGAGCCTCAGTGAGCAAATGGCGTTTTCTGCCATAAGCAAGACAGCGAGGTAAGGTAGAGGGCATCATGCTTCTCCGTAGCCGCACTGAAAAAAAAAAAAGAATCACCACCCTGCAAACCCTGTTCCGTGGCCCAGGGCACCCGAAAATGCAGGAGCAGTGAGACAAAATGACCACCGCAGCGAACTGAAGGCGGCATGGTTGGCCTGATGAAAAGGGAAAGGGTGCGGCCCAAGGTGCAGGAGACAAGCAGTGGTGGCAGCGTCCGCTCCGAGAGGAGAAGGGCAGCAGCAGGAGCAGTGACCGCGGGGGGTTTGTGTGTGAGATCACTCACTGCGGTTCCATACAGGCAGCCAGTGTGAAGAAATGTAGGCTTGAAGTGAGGAAGCACAGCTGTGCTGTGGCAGATCAGAGGGTTTTTGTTGTGGGTTTTTTTTTTTTTTTTTATCAGGACACTTTTCAGGCTGCTACTGGGATACTGAGGCTCTCCCAGTCCTCTAGGAGCTGTTCCTCCCTTGATGAGCTACACTGGTCCTCGTTACCAGGAGCTGCCCCTAAAAAAAAAAGAGGATCTAGTGGGAAACCTCAAGGGGGACATCACTTGTGAACCCCGAAGACCTCCACACAGGGAACTTTCTCAAAACTCCAGTCAGGGACTGAACCAAACCAAAAAGCTGATTAGATATGGAGGAAATGCAAGATGTTTACACACCAAGAAACTAAAGAATGAGGAAGAACCACAGCACACTTTATACAACTAAATTCTGACTCATTTTTATTTTGTTATAAACTGCGTTATAGTTATTGCTTTTTCTTTTTGAACATATATTTTGCATCCACAGAACCCCCTCCCTCAGCTGGGTACAGAGCAGAACTAGGACTTACACCCACAGAACTTAATATCTTTAAAAAAAATCTGATTCTGATCATCTCACTAACAAACATTTTCCAGTACCAGGCATATTGGGAACTAATATAAAACCCTACAAAAGTCACCAAAGATATACGGCCAAATCTACCATACTATTACCAGCATAAACTTCCATGAATCAAGGGAAGTTGGAGGTGGTCAAGCATGAAATGGAACGTGTACAATTTGATCATAGATAATAGGGGAAAGCCGACAGTCACCCAAGAGCGGATGGTTCGGAAGAATGTATCCTTGAAGGATACTACCAAAAGCAGAGAGGTTCCAAAAAAGAGTAAAGTAGCCCAAATGCCCTTGGCTATGGAGCAGACAGAGCTTAAAGATCCCAAATTACCCATGTCTACCAATAGCCAAATTAATATGAATAAAATACAGTCTCTAAAATGCTTGTATGCAAATGCTAGAAGTCTAAAAAATAAGATGGGAGAGTTAGCATATATAGCACTAAACGAGAGGTTAGATATGATTGGAATATCAGAGACATGGTGGAAGGAGGACAACCAGTGGGGCACTGTGATACCTGGGTACAAACTATATCATAATGATAGAGCTGATCAAATTGGTGGAGGGGTTGCGCTCTATGTTAGAGAGGGCATTGAGTCAGAAAGGATTAAAGTTTTGCAGGAAACAAAATTTGCTGTAGAATCTCTATGGATTGAAATTCCATATAAAAAGGGGAAGGCAATGGCAGTGGGGGTGTACTGTCGACCACCTGGCCAGAATGAACAAATGGATGATTAAATGCTCAAATAAATCAGGGAAGCTAACAAACGTTATAGCACAGTAATAATAATGGGTGATTTCAATTACCCCGGTATCAACTGGGTCAGTGTCACAGCAGGACATGCTAGGGAGATAAAGTTCCTAGATGAAATAAATGACGGCTTCTTGGAGCAGCTGGTTCATGAACCAACCAGAGGGGAAGCCATATTAGACCTAGTCCTTAGTGAAACATCAGATCTGGTGCAAGAGATATGGGTGTTGGGGCCACTTGGCAATAGTGATCATAGCTTGATTGCATTTGATTTAATTAGTGGAGGAGGGATAGTAAGGAAATCCACAGAACTACCTTTTAACTTTTGAAAGGGAGACTACGATAAAATGAGGAAAATAGTTAAGAAGAAACTAAAAGGAGGTTAAAGACTTACATCAAGCTTGGGTGTTGTTGAAAAATACCATCTTGGAAGCCCAGACCAGCTGTATTCTCTCTCCTTCCCCCTCTGTCACCTCCCTTCCAGTGCTCTCTTTCCCCCTCTGTCAGTTAACTTCCAACCCTCTCTTTCCCCCTATCAGCTCTCTTCCAGCCATCTCTTCCCCCCCCCATGTAGCTCTGTTCTGCTCCCTCTCCCCCCTCGCCCCATGTAGCTCTGTTCAGCTCCCTCTCCCCCCTCGCCCCATGTAGCTCTGTTCAGCTCCCTCTCCCTCTCCTTCCCCTCCCATGTAGCTCTGTTCAGCTCCCTCTTCCCCCTCCCGTGTAGCTTTGTTCCACTCCCTCTTTCCCCCCTGTGTAGCTCCGTTCTGCTCCCTCTCCTTCCCCCCCGTGCAGCTCCATTCCGCTCCCTCTCCTGCCGTCCGTGTTGTCTCCGTTCTACTCCTTCCCCAGCGCTGTGATAGCGGTAATTTAAAATGAAAAGGAAAGCGGTGCAGAGTCTTTCGGCCCTATGGAACCTCTGTTGCTGCGTCCCACCCCCAAAAGCAGGTGATGCTAGAGAGGGACACAGCAGCAGGGGTTCTATAGGGCCGGAGGACTCCACACCAGTTTCATTTTCATTTTAAATTACCGCTGTCACAGTCGCTTGTCCACTTTTTTTTTGTTTTGTTTTTAACTGAAAGTGGAGTGAGGCAGCTGTTTTGGGGGCATTTTTGCCAACCGAGGCCACCGCCTCATTTTAGAGCTGCCCATGTTCAGCTCCATCTATGGTTACTAGTTACTAGTGTAATTTTCGATTTAAAACCTATTACTTTTCCATTGCTTTCACCTATTAATGTGCCTGGCCTGCCTGTGTTTGCAGTTGGCCAGGATGAGGGAGGTTTTTCAGTGACCAGAGAATAAAGCTATTTTTCTTTCTTTTAATCTATCTACTTTCATTTTGTTTGTTTCCATTATCTGGATCATATGTATATCATTTTATTTTATCTATATATTTATATATGTATATATATTTTTTTCATTGTAAACCATTTAGGCATTGATGTGATAGGTCTATCAAATAAAGTTGAAACCTAAAAATAAAACCTGTATTCAGCAGGCTACAAAGTACAGACCAAACGTATAGCCAGAAACCAAGGTTAAGAACAAAAGCACAAAGACGCTGCTTTCCCTCAGCCCTCTCTTACATCATTCTTCCACGCCCTATGATTCTTGAACAGTATGTGACACAGAGAGCCCTGTCTGCGCCTGAGAGAAGCAGCAACAGTGAGTGAGAGCTTCATTAGGTAGGTTTTGGTGCTAAAAGATAATTTACTGAAGGAAAGGATAGTAGATTATTGTCAAATCGGTGGGTTGCAGGAGCTAAAGTGGCATGGTTTTACTGGAGAGAATTTGGGTCAAATGAATCTGATTTCTTTTCAATTGGATGACCAGAAGATCGAGGGCTGCATTGGAATGGATGTACTTAGATTTCAGCAAATCGTTCACAGCACGGCCTCATGTAAGAGGCTGATAAATCAATCTAGCAGCCTGGGGGTGGGCGTCACAAGCTGGAGGACTAGGTTAGAAGGTAGTGCTAATGGAATTCACTCTAATGAAAGGCAATTAATGGAGTTCTTCCGAAAGCTGGCCTGCAGATGACAGTTTTTAAGCAATACTGCAGAGGGATTAGAAGGAAGTTTTCCTCTTAGTGAAGGACACCCTGGGGGGAGTAGCCAGATTGAGGGAAGTACTCTCAATAGCTCAGAAGGGCTTAGCCCTTCTGAGCATGGGCTACCAAGCCACTCCTCCGGGTCCGCCCCTAGCTAGCCACTGAGTCACACTAGCTGAGCCCACTGCTAGGGGCACATACCCGGGAGACCGAGGCCTTGCAGGGGAGGTGGGCGGGAATGTGTGGCTGACTTATCCTGCTGTCCACGGAGAACTCCTGTTACACGTAAGTAACCTCGTTTTCTCCTAGGACAGCGGTTCTCAACCTGTGGATCGCGACCCCCACGGGGGTCACCACAGGATTTAGCGGGGGTCGCCTCGCCTCACCTCACTCCGCCGTTAAAAAAAAAAAAAGCACCCAAGTTGCTGCCGCTGCCGAGTCCACTTCTCAGCAGCGGGAAACTCACCGCCTCCCAGTCCCTTCTAATGCAGCCGCGTCTCCCTGTCTCTTAGGGAACCGCGGCTGTGCCAGTAAAACCGTTGCGGAGCCTTCCTGTCTCTCGACGGGCTCTGTGCAGCATTGTCCCGCCTCCAAAGGAAGTTGTTTACCACTTCCTTTGGAGGTGGGACAATGCTGCATGGAGCCCGTCGAGAGACAGGAAGGCTCCAGAATGGTTTTACAGGTATAGCCGCGGCTGTAGAAGAACAGCAGGGCAGCAGCAGGCAGACAGGGAGAGGGGAGGAGGGGGCAGGGAACCTGCAACGGGGCTGACATGGAGGGATGGATGGATGGAGGGAGGGGTCTGACATGGACAGGGGGGCTGAAATGGAGAGAGGGGGTGCTGACATGAATGGAGGGAGGGGAGGGCTGACATTGATGGATGGAGGAAGGGAGGGCTGACATGGAGGGAGGGGGGCTGACATGGAGAGAGGGGGACTGACATGGATGGAGGGAAGGAGGGAGGGGAGCGCTGACATGGAGGGAGGAGGGACGGGTGGCTGACATTGATGGATGGATGGATGGATGGAGGGAGGGGGGCTGACATGGACAGAGGGGGGCTGACATGGATGGATGGAGGGAGGGAGTGAGGGAGGGAGAGGGCTGACATGGACAAAGGGAAGAGACAGGGGGACATACTGTACAGACGGGCAATAAATGCTGGACAGAGGGGAGAGACAGTGTGGGTTAGGATTATAATGGGCAGATGGGGGGGCTAGGACTGGTAATGGGTTGATTAGGGAAGGCTAGGACTGGGAATGGACTGATCAAGGGGGGGTTGGGACTGGTAATGTGCGGATAGGGGGTAGGACTGGTAAAGGACTGATGGGGGGCTAGCACTGGAAATGAGCTGATCGGGGAGGTTAGGACTGGAAATGGGCTGATGGGGGGATAGGACTGGTAGTGAGCTGATTAGGGGAGGCTAGCACTGGTAATGGGGTTGAGGAGGGGCTAGCACTGGTAATGAGCTGATTAGGGGAGGCTAGGACTGGTAATGAGCTGATGGGGGGGTAGGACTGGTAGTGGGCTGATTAGGGGAGGCTAGCACTGGTAATGGGGTTGAGGGGGGAATAGCACTGGAAGAGAGCTGATTGGGGGGCTTCGACTGGGAATGGGCTGATTGTGGGGAGGAGAGGATAGAGCTGCTGGCCCTGGAAGAAAACTGGGGGCTAAGGCTACAAATGGGCTGATACGAGGGGATGGGAGAATGGAACTGGAAGGGAGTGGATCTGAGAGGGGCTGCCATGGTATTTGTACTAGAAGGGACTGTTCAGTGGGGAAGGAGGGGGACTGGAAGGGAATGGACACCAGTGGCAGTCATGGGAATGCAAGCTGACATTGGAAGGTACTGAGAGTGAGGACTGGAAAGGGGCTGATACTGGGGATGGTTACTGGGACTGGAGATAGGCTGATGGAAAGAAGTGAAGAAAACGAAAGAAGAGATAAGAAATGGCAGATGGACCATAGACCACAGAAAGAGAGCTAAGAGAAGACAGGAAAGCAGAAGCCTCAGATCGGGACCAGCATGATCAGAGAATAAATTGGTCAGACAAGAAAGGTAGAAAAAATAATTTTATTTCATATTAGTGATTTGACCACAAAATCATCATAATTTTGAAATCAAATATTGTTACTTGTTATGTGATTAATTATTGTGGTTTAAATAAATTTTATAAATAAAAACATATTGCAAAGGCCTATAATATATTAATAATTCAACAAATGATTACAGCGACAGTGCTTTAACGGTAAAGGAAGAGAGACGCATTAGATTTTATCATTGGGGGTCACCACAAGTTGACCAATAGTAAAAGGGGTCACGGTACAAAAAAGGTTGCGAACCACTGCTCTACAGGTTATTGGCGAGGCCTCACTTGTTTCAGTTATCACAAAAGGAATAGAGAGGCTAGATCATCTGGGGGGGGGGAAGCAATGTAAATGGCAGAGTGGTCTTCTAAAAAGCCATATGAGAAGCCTGAAAGATCCTAGAGAGGAAGGATGGGGGCATATTTATTTAATTTGTAAAGATTTGGTATACCGCTCATTTGTCAGGAAACTTCACAGTGGTTTAGAATAAAAGGCCATAAAATCAGAGACACACAAAGCAAAATGAGATGGGGTAAGCACAAAGACAAAAGGAAGGAAACTTGGGGGTGGGGGGATGCAGTAGCACAACAAAGAGAAGTGGGAGTTCTCACAGCACAGAGGAATACATTCGGGGGAGGGGGGAAGGAAGCCATCCAAGAGATTGAGAGAACAGGAAAGGGGCACGACTAGGGCTATTGTAAGCTTGAGAGAACAGGAAAGGGGCACGACTAGGGCTATTGTAAGCTTGAGAGAACAGGAAAGGGGCACGACTAGGGCTATTGTAAGCTTGAGAGAACAGGAAAGGGGCACGACTAGGGCTATTGAAAGCTTGAGAGAACAGGAAAGGGGCACGACTAGGGCTATTGTAAGCTTGAGAGAACAGGAAAGGTGCACGACTAGGGCTATTGTAAGCTTGAGAGAACAGGAAAGGTGCACGACTAGGGCTATTGTAAGCTTGAGAGAACAGGAAAGGTGCACGACTAGGGCTATTGTAAGCTTGAGAGAACAGGAAAGGGGCACGACTAGGGCTATTGAAAGCTTGAGAGAACAGGAAAGGGGCACGATTAGGGCTATTGTAAGCTTGAGAGAACAGGAAAGGGGCACGACTAGGGCTATTGTAAGCTTGAGAGAAAAGCCAGGTTTTCAGACCGATTTTAAACTTTTTGAAGGAGGATTCTTTATAGAGGTTATCGGCAGAGTTTCAAAGCTGAGGAGCTAAAAAGCTAAAGGCCTTAGAGCGGTAGGTTTCTAGATTTAGCATATGTTTCATAGGAACGACAAGGAAATTTGAATTTGACAAGTGAAGGGCATGAGAGGGGCAGTATGGGATGAGGCAGGTATGCAGGGAGGCCAGAATAATAGGCATGGTGAGCACAAGATGGTGGCATGAGCCATGGCACGGGTGAGATGGCGGAGAGGAGAAATACGCTGGTGCCATGCCTTATAAGAGGAAGGGTAAGACTTTGGCAGTTGTGACCACCTCCACATTGAAGCCGCTAGTGCAGCCTCTCATACCATTTTCGCCGGCTGTTTTTATGCTGCAGAGTTCTTTGGCCCATTCGAGCGCATCAGCGTCAGATGCTAGCTGTAGTGGGGTTTCTTTGAGCCCCTAATTGAGAACAGCCCTGCCACTGCCACAACCTGGGAAAGTCGAGAGAGGACAGGAAAGCTCTGATGGTGTCTCTTGGAGTATTTCCTTGATGGCAAAGCACTCCTTGGTGATGGAGGTCTTGTTGCAGCCTCCTGCAGTTTCTCTAGAGGTGGGTCAGTGTCGGGTGGTGGCTGAGAGACCGGCTGTGGTAACGCTTGATGTGTTATTTATTTTATTTATTTAACAAATGCTTATATACCGCTACCTTCCAGAAAGATCAGGTGCGGTTTACAATGGAACAATTTAAGCAGGGTAAACATTCTGCTTTTTACATAGAACATAGGAAACTGTGGTTATACATTACAATAAAACGTTTTAAAAAGGGTAAACATAAACTGTAGTTATACATTAATAATTGTACTTGTGATATATCAACTATGTACAGATCAAAATAGCTATATGCGAAAGGTTTGAAATTCCATTGATTTATTTTAGTGTTACATGTTTATTTACCTATTATTTATATGGTAAGGTTTGAAGAGCGGGTGGATCTTTTGATTGTCTTATTGGTAGAGATAGGCTTGTGTTATGTGTTATGATGTGTTATGGGATGCAATCAAGGTTGTGGAGTCTACTCTGGCAGGATACGCTAGCAACTTGGACTCTCAGTTGGAGAGTGTCCAGACTAAGATGGGGCAGTACGAGTCTACTCTGGAACAACATGCTACTTGAATGGAGAAGGTAGAAGCTGCCTTAGAATCTCTTCAGGCTGTGAGTACAGCCGCCTCAGCCCTGATTTGGAAGGGAAGGGAACACAGGATTCTCCCGCCCTTGTAATGCAGCAGGCCAATCGGAGCGTGCATCACCTCTCCAGGACTCGGCAAACAGATTCAAAAGCAAGCTTTGCAAAGGCGCGCCTGAGGGCCTTGCCAGAGGGCCCTTTGGCGTGGACCGCAGGGGAGGACCAAATCAACTCTTTCAGAGTGACCCAGATCGGACCATCTTAAGAACATAAGAACATAAGATATGCCATACTGGGTCAGACCAAGGTCCATCAAGCCCAATATCCTGTTTCCAACAGTGGCCAATCTAGGTGATACGTACCTAGCAGTTTCCCCAAAAGACACAGGTTCCACAATGCTTGTATTCGGTCAAGCACCAATATCCTGGGTCCCTTCTTAATAATGGTTTATGGACCTTTCCTCCAGGAACTTGTCCAAACCTTTTTTAAACCCAGCTACACTAACAGCCTTTACATCATCCTCCGGTAACAAATTCCAGAGTTTGATTACACGTTGAGTGAAAAAATATTTTCTTTTATTAGTCTTAAATAGTTTACCCTGTAGCTTCATTGCATGTCCCCTAGTCTTTCTATATTCTGATAACATAAACAATCAATCTACATTTATCTGTTCCACTCCGTTTATTAATTTATAGACTTCTATCATATCTCCCCTCAGCCGTCTCTTTTCCCGGTTAAAGAGCCCTTTCTTCACAGGAGTATCCTTCCATCCCCTTTACCATTTTGGTGGCTCTTCTCTGAACCTTTTCTAATAACGCTATATCCTTTTTAAGATACGGTGACCAGAATTGCACACAATATTCAAGGTGCGGTCTCACCATGGAACGATATAGAGGCGTTATAATATCCTTTGTTTTATTTTCCATTCCTTTCCTTATGATACCTAGCATTCTATTTGCTCTCTTGGCTGCTGCTGCACACTGGGCTGAGGGTTTTAACATGTTATCCACAATGACGCCTAAATCATTTTCCTGGGTGGTGGTTCCTAATGTGGAACCTTGCATCGTGTAACCAGTCTTCAGATCATACAGCCAATCGACTCCAAAGGGACTAGAAAAAAATCAATGCAGCAATAACAACAACAAACCGAAGGCAACCAACAAGAAAAAGGTACTGCCGAATTCATGCCTTCATTTCTAATCACAACATACTGGTTAGCTACATATACACTTCCACAGCCCTACACAGCAAACTATGCATGTGCAATATACAATCCAAAACGCCCCTCTTATAACACACATCCAAAGCAAATGACACTTTGTGTATCCAAACCCCACCCCTCACGAAGAATCATACGCATCCTACTAGTACCAGGACACTCCTCATCCCCAACACACACAAAAGCACTCCATATCTTCCTTATAAACGCCTGTTCAGTGAGGAATAAAATCCCCCTATTACATGACCTCATCACAGCTCACCATATTGATATCCTCTGTATAACGGAGACCTGGCTAGCAGAGACAGACACCGTATTCATGAACCAGTTGACACCCAATCGATATAGCCTATACAATTGCTCCCAGGCTCACTCTAGAGGAGGAGGTGTAGCCATAATAGCAAAAAACAATCTCCACTTCTGAAGCTTAGCAACTGAAACCACAGAAGCAGACATTCTCAACATTACCAACAAACATCTCTCAATCTGCTTAATATACAGGGCTCCCACAGCAAACTCAGACCTATCAGATTCTCTCAGGCAAATATTTGACAGCACCAACACTACGAAAGAGCATATAATTCTTAGGAACTTCAATCTCCCTTCCGTAGAGGAGAAGCACGCCAATGCATTCCTTGCAGCGATGGAAGCAATGGAACTGACGCAAATCATCAATGCCCCAACACATGAGAAACGAAACACCCTTGATCTCATTTTTCTTAAATCTCAAAATGCCTCCACTAACAAGAACCTGAAGATCACATCTGTCCCTTGGTCGAACCACCACCTCATCACCTTCACTTGCTCCTATCACTCCATAATCACCAGTGAAGATGCACAACAGACAAGAAGATTCAAACCATTTAATAAGGATGAATTCCTCAACCAAGTCCTCCCAAGCAAACAAACAGATCAAGTACTTAGGTGTAACTCTCGACAAGACTCTTAGCATGGAAGCCCACCTGAGACTTTTAAATAGATCTATTTTCTACAAACTCAGAATATTACAACCATTACGAAACATCATTGAACATTCAGATTTCAGAACAATATTACAAACCCTCATAACACCACATCTGGACTACTGTAATGGTATACTTGTTGGTTTACCTAAAAAAACAACCAACATACTCCAAATGGCCCAGAATGTTACAGCTCGGATACTAATGAATGTGCGGATTTCAGAACACATCACACCTATCCTTCGAGAACGCCACTGGCTACCTATACAAGCACGTATCAGATACAAAATAATAATTACAACTTTTAAGCTAATACACAATATCGCTCCATCCTTCCTCACTACACTCATTAATACACAACCACCTAATAGAAACAGAGGAAGGCATAATCTAAATATGCTGCAAATTCCAATCACCATACGCAAGGTGAAAATAAACACTAGCAATAGGGCCTTCACTTACATAGCCCCCTCACAATGGAACAAGCTCCCAGAGTCACTAAGAGCTAACAAGGACCTCCAATCATTCCGCAAAAACCTCAAAACTCATCTTTTCCATGAATACTACAATTTGAATGAAGTAACCTAATTCCCATTTTAAACCATATCCTTGATAGATACTTAACAACATATTCATAATCCAACCCAAACAAAGCACAAGTACGATTGAATTAGTCTCGAGTCCAAACCCTTAATTAACCTTGACTTATACATAAGCTATTTACTGTTTACTTTGTTTTCTGATTAACTGTCACTTCTTATGATGTACATAGTTTAACTATTGATACCGTTGTTAACTGTACATAGTTTGTTTGTTATTGCCACTACTGTTATATGTAACTGCTATTGTTGCAGAACCAATTTGTTAAAATGTAAACCACGCCTGATCGCTGGAAGGAGCGGTATAGAAATATATGCAAATAAATAAATAAATAAAGCCGACCCTGAAGCTCTAATCAACACTTGGAACAGGGTTATAATCACCATGGCACAAGCAGCTCCAACACACAAAGGAAACAAAGATAAGCGAGAACACGATGGTCCACACCCACCCTCCAAAAATTGAAAACACAGTTTCAGAGAACAGAAAGGAAGTGGAGAAAAACAAAGAACGAAACAGACAGAACAAAATATATGGATGCTCTAAACCACTATCGCATTGAGACAGACACCGCAAGAAAAGCTTACCACTTAAAGCTGATAAACACATAATTAACAGACCACACAAACTCTTCGATATCGTCAAAAAGCTAACAAAAACCCCAAACCACTTGAACCAACTCCCAAACATACCAACGCAACAGCTTGCAGCACAATATAAACAGCTCCAACAGATACCCAACTCACAGACAATAACTATAAGAGGTGACAATGATGCCCCTTTTTGCACCGGCTGAGGTACATTTGAGACAATCTCCAAAGAAAATATTGAAACCACCATATCAGGTCTTAACATAACCACCTCCCCCCCTTGATCCTTGCCCGGTGAATTGGATAAAAAAGGCAAAAACAGAACTAAGCCCAGCACTCGCCATCATGGTAAACAAATCCCTTAAACAAGGTTCGATGCCCACCAGTCACAAGATATCCACCATCCGCCCGACACTCAAGCCAGAATTCAACCCAATGGATCCTGCCTCTTACAGACCAGTAGCAAGCCTCCCTTTCACTGCAAAACTCATCGAGAAAATGGTCTTGCAGTTGTTGTTGGACACAAACACCAGCCTTGACCCACAACAGCATGGCTTCCACCCAGTTCACAGGGTTGAAACCCTCATGATCTCAATAATAAGCACCCTAACCAAAGGAATACAAACCAAGCTTTTGACATTTTCGATCATCGCACACTTCTAGCCCACCTGGTTGATCTCGGCATCCACGGGTCTGTTCTTTCATGGTTTTGCTCCTTTCTCTCTTCTTGCACCTTCTCAGTAAAGACCAGCTCAGCCATCTCCCCTCCTCTGGCTCTCTTCTGTGGGGTTCCTCAGGGTTCGGTTCTCGCTCCTCTCCTTTTTAATATCTTTCTCACCCCCTGGCACTCATTGTTCAACAGTCTGGTATTTCTGGCTATTTCTATGCAGATGACATCCTTCTGGTCCACCACACCAGTTCCCTCTCTCCCGATCTTTCCGCACTTAATCTTTGTCTCACCCGTGTCGCCTCTTGGATAAGCAGTAACTTCCTTCATGTTAACCCTTCCAAATCAGCTGCCCTTTATCTTTCATTCAGTACTCCTCCTCCTACCTGTTCTCCCCTCTTCCTTTCTACCCCTATTCCCCTGGTCTCTTCCCTCCGCTATCTCGGGGTCACGCTCAACTCCTCTCTCTCCTTTCATCACCACATCTCCTTGCTCATCCGCCGCTCCTTCTTTTTCCTGCGCCAGATCCGTGCTGTTTGCCCCTTCCTTCCCTCCTCCTCCCTCACTTCACTGGTCTTTTCACTTATTATCTCAAGGCTGGACTACTGTAATACCGCCCTAGCAGGCCTCCCACAATATCAACTCCAGCGCCTCCAACTGGTTCAAAACAAAGCTGCATGTCTGCTCACCCACTCCTCCACCCGGGATCACATCACCCCCCTCCTTTTCCGTTTGCACTGGCTCCCACTCAACTTTCGTTTCCTCTACAAGATCCTCACTCTTACCCACAAAGCATTACACACGGCTCCCACCAATATCTAGCTGACCCCATCCGTCTGCAGCCTTCTCCCCGTCTCCTTCGCTCAGCACACGGCAATCATCTCTTTCTTCCCTCCCCCTCCTCGGCTCATCTGGAATCTACACGTCACTCTGCTTTCTTCTTCCTGGCACCTGCCCTCTGGAACTCCCTCCCCCATGCCCTCCGTACCGAACTGTCCTATCAACGCTTCAAAGGCTCACTCAAAACACACCTCTTTCAGCAGGCATTCGACCTCCCCGATCCCTAAGGTTACCACATTCCACCAGTCTCCCCTTCCATCAGTCCTCTCTTCCTCCTTCCCCTACTCTGTTTGACTGTCCTCTTCTGTCTCTTCCTGTCCCTCTCTTTCCTATCCAAACAGTGGCATTCCTTTCTCTTCTGCTTTCCCATTTGATTTTATTGTACACCATCCTGACAAATATGCTTGGGCGGTATATCAAATGATAAAATAAAGATAAAGATACTGGATTCACCCTGATCTTCCTGGACATATCTGCAGCATTCAATACCATCTCACACAGCATTCTACTCCACAGACTACAAGAAATCGGCATACAAGACAAAGTTCTACAATGGTTCAAGTCCTACCTAACAGACAGACACCAACTAATTCACACCCACACCATTACCTCCCCCCATTTCAACAAACCCAAGGAATATCACAGGACTTTGCACTCTCAGCTATGCTCTTCAACATTTACCTTCAACCTCTCTGCTCTATATTAAGGTCCCACAACGTCAACTTCCACATTTACGTAAATGACATTATGCTCTATGGACCCATCACAACCACTAATCCAACATATCTGCAATTAACAAACTGCTTCAATAATTTCACTAAATGGCTCTATGAAAACAATCTCACAATAAACCTCAGAAAAACAGAAGCATTATTTGTTATAAGAGACCGTACTTGCACCCCCCCCCCCCGCCCCCCTCCCCCCCACCTCAACCTGGGAACAACACAAATAAAAGTCCAAACCCACATAAAATACTTAGGGATCATTCTCAATCAAACACTATCCTTTGAACAACAGACTGCAAGAACAGCAATGACAATATTTTTCAAAGTAAAGATGTCACAATGTCTCAGACCACTTATAGACCCACAGGACTTCAGATCAGTCATGCAAGCAATGACACACTCCCACATAGACTTTTGTAATTCCATAAACCAAGGGCTCCCGACCACCATCCTCAACCCACTACAGACAGCCCTTAATACAACAGTAAGGATTATCCAAAAAGGGAAGAAATATGACCACATAACCCCCATCCTGAGAGATCTCCACATCCTCCCTCTAGAAGCACGGATCAAGTATAAATCAAGTATGTCATTTACTATGTTACTATGTAAGTATAAAGTGATTCATCAACAAATCACACATATGAGTACCTTATTACCACGACTGAACTCCAGAAGACTAACACGTCAGACCACAAGCGACTTACTGACTATACCACATGAAGGGACTAAGTTTAACAAACAAGCCTGTAACCGCGCATTTGAATTATACGCCCCCATACTATGGAACTCCCTACTAACCAAAATCAGGAGAAATAAGGATCTTTCCTCATTTAGGAAACAGCTCAAAACACATTTTTTCTCCATCCACCTTGAATGCGAAAAGAACAGCACCCAATGAAGCATGCCCATGCTGTTCAAGAGACAAGCTGAGACAGAGGCAGACTAAGTTTGGAATGTCTGCTCTTCCGAAATGTATATATGTTTGACCTTCCCCGGTGATGGTAATCCCCCTCCCAAGTAAATATGTTCTAACCTATTATAATGTATCCCCCTTTTTTTTGTAAACTGCTTTGACCCAGTGAAAAGTGGTATATAAGCACAGCTAAATAAATAACTAAATACATAAAGATAAGGGAAAGGGAGACCTTGAATAGGAAGGCACTGTTCCTGGAGAATCAAGTTCGAAAGAACAATTTAAGGTTTCTCAATTTCCCTAAATGTCCACTAATTACATCTACAGACATGCTGTGGAAATATCTGACTGAAGTTTTGAAGATACCGGCAGATGCAATCCCTCCGGTACGAGATTTGCTCATAGTTTTTTCAAGAAGTTTACCTAGGAAGGGCAGATTGAAAATGGGTCAGTAATTTTCAGGTAAAGATGGGTCAAGGCTATGATTTTTTTTTATAACAGTGGACAAATAATATAATGCTTCCAGGGTGATGGGACTTCACCATGGCAAGACTGTCATTGATAAATTCCAGGATTGTCAGAGCAAAGTGGTCCCATCCATTTTTTAGTAATTTAAGCAGAACCACATCAGCCAGTGAGTATGAGGGGTTAAGAGAGTTCAGTAGCTTTGTAAAGTGAAAAGTTGCGAGTGGAGAGAAGGAATGGAAAATACTGGGGTGAATGCCTGATAGATCATTTGGAAGATGTTCGGGGGCAGAGAGGAGGAGGAGGGGGGTGGGGGTGGGGTAATGGGCAACAGCTTCCTTCCGTTTATGGTAGGTCAAGATTTTAGAGATCAAAAAGGAATCTAGTTTATCAGGAGGAATAATGATGGAAGCAGTAGTCTGGAAGTCTACAAGAGCTAACTTGTGGAGGACTTGAAAGAGTTGTCTTGGAAAATGTTCAAGTTTGCAGATTATATTAGGGCAATAACTGGATTTGGGTCGAGAAATAAGGCATTTGTATTCATACTGAAATGCCTGACAGGACAGCTTAATCTCTGTAGCTGGTACCTTATGCCAGCTATGTTCAGATTGCCTATGTTTTTTTTCTAAATTCCCTTAGTTCAGGACAGAACCAGGTGTTGGATCTATTTGTTCTGCCCTACTGGTGAAGGGGACCATGAGTGTCCAAGGTTTGTTCCAACAGTGTTCCAGGCTTATGACCACATAACATAATAATGACTCTCATAATGCTACTCTCATGCTGACCTCCCCACTCACTCAGACTGGACCTTTGACTACACTATTTGCACTTAGTTCTCCACCCTCGTCCTTTCTCCCCTCCTCTATCCTCCTGTCCCTTTCTCTCCCTCCCCCCTTCCCCTTCGTTGATGCAGTTGCTTGTAAGAGTTACCTGTCTCTGTTAACTAGATTTGCTGTTTATGCCTGTTCTGTGTATAGTTGATTGTTTTGATGTTATACCTGTTCTATGTAAAGTTGCTTGACTGTTCCTTGTAAACCCGCTTGATACTAAATAGTGCAGTATAAAAAAGCTAGTAAATAAATTAATAAACATAAGATATGCCATACTGGATCAAACCAAGGTCCATCAAGCCCAGTATCCTGTTTCCAACAGTGGCCAATCTAGGTCATATGTACCTAGCAATTTCCCCAAAAGACACAGGTTCCACAATGCTTGTATTGGGTCAAGCATTGATATCCTGGGTCCCTTTTTAATAATGGTTTATGAACCTTTCCTCCAGGAACTTGTCTAAACCTTTTTTAAACCCAGCTACACTAACAGCCTTTGCTAGAAATCCGGTATATGTTTATATGATAAGACCAATACTTGAAAGCTATCAATGCACAAGAAGAAAGCCCGTTTCAATGGAAAAGAAACTATCGAAATAGAGGTCAAGATGTGAAGCTTCAAGGAGAAAGATTCAGAAAGTCAGAAAATATTTTTCCATAGACAGGGTGGTAGATGCCTGGAATACTCTCAGAGGAGAAAAAGGAATAGAAACAGAATATCCTAGGATAAACACAGAATCCATAGTAGCAATAAAATGAAAATGAAGGAATATGGGGTAACTTGCATAGAGCAGCAGTTATAATCCTAAATAGATGTCTCATTGAATCAGGGCTCAAAACATAAAAAGCATGCAAAAGCCAACACTAACATCACAAAGGATGGAAGATTAAAACTACTATGGCCATTGTCCCAGTAAAATGGCTAACTTGTCCCTGCCGCACTGTGCTGGTTACCTCCTCTATGCCTTTTTTGAAGTGTGAAAGACATTTAATTTTTGCTTTTAATGGAAATGTTCTGCACTTTTGGTTCCATTTCTTTGCTACATTATCCACGCCTTTGTAAATTCCATCACTGCTTTTGTCCCCACTACTTTCACCTGCAGCTTCATTTCTTGATTGAGGGCAGACTGGATAGGCCATATCTTTTTCTGCCATCATGTTTCTGTTTCTATGTTGATGGATTTTGATCATGCTTAGAACACAAGAGAAGAGGGTTGAGAGGTCAAGTGGAAGCACGGTCATACCAAGGGACGCACAGGGCATAAATAAGGAAGGCGCATTGATGTCATCACTGGGCTTCTAGAAAACCCAACAAAAGCAAGTTCCTGCACACAGTTGGGTGGATGGAGGGGGCACCAGCTTCACCATTTGCAAAGGGTGCACTGCTACCTTGCTACAGTCCTGGGTCGAATATATGGGCAATTAGGGAAGTTAGCATTTGGGTGCATTTAGAAATGTTTATGTACAGCTACCCAGAGAATTAACCTATACTAGGCAGACTAGATGGGCCATTTTGGTCTTTATCTGCTATCATTTACTAAGTTATGATGGATTTCCAAAGTCCTGTATATCAGAATCATAGGACTGCTAGAACTGGTGTTGAACATGCTGTGGGTCAAGGCAAACAGTCCTCTTATCTAATTTTTGGCATGCTGAGGCAAGTAGTGCTTCTCATTCCTTTGCCTGTGGGCAGTATGTAAGATTCCTTCTAGCTTTGAGTCCCCAGGCAACGGACCTTGGTTGCACCTCCTTCACTGCTGCAGGGATGCATCAGGAGATGGTGGAAAGATTAATAAAATACATATGCCTGAACACACTGCTGTGGAGGAGATTCTCGCTGCCTCTTTTCACAATGTCTTGAAGCAAGAAGGGGACAAAACTGCTGCCTTACAGTTCTCCTGCTCTGTGAACTGCTGGGACAGCCCAACCTAAGAGCTTGATACAACAATTCTGATACCCAGACAAGAGAAATAGTGGCCAAAGGGGCAGGAAAGGGCATGAGAATAAAATTAAGAACCCTAATTTTATGATTTGCTTAAACTTCTGAGCACAGGTAAAAAACAGAATTATTATCACAGAGGCAAAGAGCAGCCTTTGGAAGACGCATCAGGAAAAGAAGAGGACGCAACCACAGCAATGAAGAAAGCAGGTAATTGTGGTTAGGAGAGGAATTTGTCTTATGCGGTTTATTGAAGTTTGTTTTCACTTTATTTAATTTTCTTCAACATTGTGCAGGCTTTGGAGGAACAGATGATTTATTTTCAAAGAAGGTGTAAGGAAGCTGTAATAAATAGAATTACTAGAGGTAGAAGCAAAGCAGAAACTGGTTTGGCCTGTTCCCTTGCCATTTACTGGGATATAATAAAGTGTACGCCCAGGAGTGTTTGAATGGGTGTGCTATTTTACTGACCAGGCTAACTTAGTCTGATGAACTGGCATAGCAAAATAATAGCAAATGAAAAATTATTTAAGTGATTTTGAAATTAATACCTTACATATTAACAGTATATGCAAATATAATATGAATGAATTAGATACTTAAAGGAATTTGAAAATGATAAACCCGTTGTACATGGAACTTTTTGAAAGAGAACTAGTTGCATTGTCTGCTGCTGGCTTATAGTGCAGTCCACCCAGCAGCTGCTCCTTCATGCCTGTAATGCAGACATGTGTGTGCTGTACCTGGAACATGGGTGAGAAAGAAGTGCTACTAACCCTCCATTGCCTCAGTACGACCTTAAGACTATGAGTTCTTTGGGGACAAGGAAATATATATATAGTACCTGAATGTAACTTCCTTAACCACCTAGCTGCTACCCGCTATAGGCGATATATCAAGTAAAACTATAACCACTCCCTTGATATGGGATCAGGATTGGCGAGAGGGAATGGTACTTTGCACAACCTCCATTAGGTATTGCAGCAAAATGGTGTTGAAATAAATATATATTATATATATATTTTTAAGTTGTAGGGTAGATGGCAGAAGCATAAACACATAGGCACATTTTCCTTGCTACCCCTTTCCCATGCTAGTCCAGGCACCGCATTATTCTCATATTCCTCAGAGCTACTTTTACTTTGCATCCAGCACACAGTCTGGCTTTGTCACTGCACACTAGCTCCTGCACCTTCAAGTCTTGGCAGGGGGAGCCGAGTGGCCCCAGCAAAACTAAAAGCCCTAGATCACCTCCCCCAATAGCCTCCATGCTATCAGGCAGGCTATAAGGACGACAGCAGTGTACATCCCAACCAAGTAGGAAGAGACGGGAGAGAGAACCTTACGTGGAAGGCTTGTGGTGATGGGGTGAGGCACATTCTGGCTTCTCTTTTCCCTCTCACCCCTCCCTGCCCTTCTCCAGGCATTCCCTAGTTATCTTGTCCTCTCATCCTCTCTATGAAGTGTAGTTACTCACCTGTAGCAGGTGATCTCCGGGAACAGCAGGAATGTAGTCCTCATGTATGGATGACATCGGGTACCGATGGAACCTGCACGGTAAGCTCCCCAACTACCAGTAGGAAAGCCTTTGGGAGCAGTCCACTGCGCCTGTGCTGCTGCCTTCCTGCTCTTCTGACTCTCCTCAGTTGAGTGTATAGCTGAAGAGAAAGAAGAGTAGAAAAAAGGAGAGAACCCTACAACTCCTCGGGGAGGTGGGCGGGTTGTGAGGATTAAATTCCTGCTGTTCCCGGAAATCATCTGCTACAGGTGAGTAACTATGCTAATCTCCAGGAACAAGCAGGAATGTAGTCCTCACATATGGGACTCCCTAGCTCCCAGATCTTGTGAGGATAGGAATTTGGATGGGTTCATTGACCTAGACTTCCCTGGCACAGAGATCTGGATTGAAGCGGGTGGGGGGTAGGAGTTGTCTTATGTTCCAAAGAGATGCTGAAGGATCGCTTGACCGAAGGCCACATCCCGATGGGAGTCCTTGTCCAAGCAGTAGTGGGCTGCGAAGGTATGGATGGAGGACCACATAGCAGCTCAGCAGATTTCAGCAATCAGTACTGCGTGTAGGTTCGCCACCGAGGTGGACATTGCTCGAACGTCGAGTGCAGATAATCCCACATTGTCGTAAGGATATGCAATCTGCTGGCCATAATGATAGGGTGCATTTAGAAACTGGAAGTCCCAGATGAGCTTGGTCAAAGGAGACAAAAGTTGAGATGACTTCCTGATGGCCTCTGTTCTTTGTATGTAGAAAGCCAGAGCTCTTTTGCAGTCCAAAGTATGCAGAATGGCTTCTGCCCGGGAGGCGTGTAGTCTGGGAAAGAATACTGGAAGGATGACTGATTGATTGATGTGTAAGACGGAGACCACTTTTGGGAGGAAGTGGGGGTGTGTTCGTAGAATCACTTTATCGTGGTAGAAACGTGTGTAGGGGGCGTGAGCCACTAGGGCTTGTAGCTCACTGACAGGTCTGGCTGAAGTTAAGGCTATGAAGAAGAGTACCTTCCAAGAGAAATAGCGGAGTTAAGCAGTGGCTAACAGCTTGAAGGGAGGTTTGAGCAGTTGAGCTAAAATGACATTGAGATCCTATGCCATAGGGGGTGGGCAGATGGGCGGTTTGGTAAGCAGGAGACCTCTCATGAACTGTGCAACTAAGGGGTCGGAGGAGATTGGTTTACCATTCACTGGGTCATGGAAAACTGAGATTGCACTTAGGTGGACTCTTATTGAGGATGATTTGAGGCCTTGGACAAGTTCCTGGAGGAAAGGTCCATAAACCATTATTAAGATGGGACTCAGGATATCAATGCTTGAACCAATACAAGCATTGTGGAACCTGTGTCCCTTGGGGAAACTGCTAGGTGCATATGACCTAGATTGGCCACTGCTGGAAACAGAATACTGGGCTTGATGGACCTTGGTCTGACCCAGTATGGCATATCTTATGTTCTTGAGAAGAGAATTGCCAGAGGTAGTGGAGTAGTGTCGCAACCGATGTCTGAAAAGGATTATACGCATTTTGTGAACACCATGCATCATATCCGTGCCACTTTAGTGAATAAGCCTTTCTCATGGAGCAGAGAATATTTTTTGACTTCCATGGAGAGAGGAAGATGATGCAATGCTAGGCTTTCAGGAGCCATGCTGTTAGGCAAAGGGATGGGAGGCTGGGATGAAGAAGTGTTCTGTCGTTCTGAGAGAGGAAACCCGGTTTGGATCCTAGCGAGATTGGTTGGGTTTGAGAGAGTTGGAGGAGGAGGGGGAACCAGGGTTGGTGGGCCCAGAAAGGGGCTATGAGAATCATGTACCCCTTGTCCTCTTGGAGTTTGAGAAGTGTTTTCAGGAACAGGGCCGTTGGCAGAAACACAGAGCAGCCCCCCGATTCCAAGGAATCATGAAGACGTCATTGGACAGATTGAGGTTTGTTGGCAGTTTCGAGCAAAAGCGAGGAAGTTTGGCATTGCGCTGAGTAGCAAATAGGTCTAGCCATGGAGTTACCCAGGTGTCGAACAGGACATTGGCTACAGTCTGGTCTACAGCCCATTTGTGAAAATGGAGCAATCTGCTGAGTTTGTCTGCCTGCAGGTTGTTGTCCTGACCTGGAATGAAGATTGCCCTGAGCAGTATAAGATGCTGAATGGCCTGGTCCCAGAGCCTCTATGCAGAGGGGAAGAGAGACCATTCCCCCTTGCTTTTTGATATAAAACATGGCAACTTGATTGTCTGTTCTTACAAGGACAGAACTGTTGGTGAGAAGATGCTTGAAGACCTGGAGAGCCCTCGACACAGTCTGAAGTTCCAAGAGATTTATCTGTTGTGTGGACTCGTGGGTAGTGAGCATCCAAGTGAACTCCCAGCCAAATTTGGATGCATCCGTTGTTAGGATATGCTGAGGTTTGAGGGGGGGGGGGCCGAATGGTGATCGTTTGAGAAGATTTTCAGGGGTTGTCCACCATTGGCGTGATTGTGCCATGGGTGGTGATATGGTGATGGACGCATGCAGACCTTTGATAGCTTGTATCCACTGGGTTGACAGTCCACTGCGTTTGGCGCATGTGCAGCCTGGCATTTGGAACTACGTGTACCGTGGAGGCCATGTGGCCCAGCAGCTGTAGGAAGGATCGTGCCGGAGCAGACTGGCATTGCTGCGTGGTCTCTGCTAATAGTATGAGTCTCTGCATACGGTCTTGTGGGAGAAAGGCCTTGCATTGGATGGTGTCCAGGACGGCTCCTATGAACTCCAGTCTTTGTGTCGGAACCAGCTGTGATTTTGGAAAACTGATCACAAAGCCTAAGGACTGTATGTGGTCTATGGTTTTGTGTTGTGCTGAAGAGAGTTCCCCAGGAGAGTCTGCCTTTATGAGCCAATCTTCTAAGTAGGGGAAGATGTAGACACGGTTGATCCGAAGATGAGCCGCCATGATGGCCATGCACTTTGTGAAGACTCTTGGAGCTGAGGCGAGGCCAAAGAGGAGCACCCTCAATTGATAATGTATCTCTTGTCACCCAAATCATAGATACTGCCTGTGAGAAGGGTGGATTAGAATGTGAGTGCAGGCCTCTTTGAGGTCTAGGAAGCAAAGCCAGTTTTGCTGCAGATGAGGAAGGAAGATCCCCAAGGAGATCATCTTGAATTTTTCTTTTACAAGGAACTTGAGATCTCGGAGGTCAAGAATGGGCCTGAGGCCTCCTGATTTCTTTGGAATGAGGAAATAGGGATAGTAGAATCCCCTGTGATGTTCCTGCAGGGGGACTTGTTCGATGACTCCTTGAGTGAGGAGTGAGGAGACGTCCTGATGTAAAAAGTTGTCAAGAGTGTTTTTGGACAGAGCTTGTCCCCTGAAATGATGAGGGGGGGAAGTTCTCTGAAGTTGAGACGCTATCTCTTGTGGACGATGGATAGTGTCCATTTTTCGGAAGTTATAGTCCTCCCATTGAGAGATGAACTTTGAGAGCCTTCCTGGAATGGTATGGATGGGACTGGCCATGCTCCCCCTGTAAGAGTCAAAAAGATGGTGCTGAGGCAGCTGGTTGAGGTTGAGATGTTTGCTTGGTCAACCATGGCTTTTTGGCTTGTTTAGGTTGAGGAGGGTAGGCTGGTTGGGCGTAGGCTGGGTAGTATCTCCTCTTTTTTGGATAGAAGGCCGTTTTTGTTTAAGCTGCCTTCTTGGAAGGATCCAAAGTTTTTCTTGACAACCTTTTGAGGGTGGTATCATCTGTTTCAAGTTCTCCCGCTTTTTCTCTCCAGTTCTTTCCAAGGAGGTTTTTACCTGTACAGGGGATGTTGGCCAACTTGTCCTGCACCCACTGTTCTAAGTCCAATGCTTAGAGCCAAGCCAACCATCTCGCTCCTATGGCTATGGAGGAGATTCTATAGTGTATTCTAAGGCGTCGAAAGCTGCTCTGTTGAACTTAGAGATGTTTTGACTGAGGGGTGAGGACTACCTGAAAAGCAGGGCGCTTCTCTTCAGGGAGGAATGGCAGGAAGCCCTCCCAGTCTTTGTGCAACTCTTTAAGGAACATCCCCATATACAAGATGTGTGAGTTAATCCTGCTGGCGAGCATGGAGGTCTGGAAGGTGTGCCTCGTGATGGAATTGAGGGTTTGTGATTCGTGTTCCGGAGGAACCGAGGCATGGTTCTTGGCACTTTTTATCCGATGCATCGCTGATTCCATCATGATGGAGTGATATGGAAGTTGTGGCTTCTGGAAGCCAGGGCATTCGGGGATTCAGTACATGGTATCGAGACATCAACTTATGGGGGCAACGGATAACAGTGTTTCCCATATTTGAAGCATCAGGTTGTGCAGTATGCAGTGCACCAGTAAGATGGTCGCTTCTTTGGGTGCAGTGGAATATTGTAATATCTCAAGTTCTTATGTCCTGGGCTCTGGTTCTGAAGCCATAGGAAAAGAGAGAGCCACCGTCATGTCTTTGATAAATTTTTGGAGAGACATATCTTCTGGTGGGGATTTACTTCTGGTACTGGCCTGTGGCGGTGAAGGTTCTGAGATGACATCTCTGAGGTCGTCAGAGTCCAGGGATCAGTGGTCGGAGTCCGAGGATTCTGAATCAGATTCCGGAGTGTATCACTGGTGTTTAGAGTAGCAATGTAGGTAGATGTCCTCCGGTGGTGCATGGAAGATGGATCCATTGGCGGCAGCAGTGCAGGCATTGGCATCTATGAAGGCCTGGGCATCGGCATTGAGGAAGGTCTGGGCATCAGAGAAGGTATTGGCATCAGCGAAGGCACTGGCATCAGTAATGGTACCAGCATCGGGGAAGATAGTGGCATCGCAGGTGGAATCTATACCGGGGTTGATGGTGGCATCGACATCTGCACCGAGCCAGCTTGTGTTCCTAATGTCTGTGCCGATGTAGTCTGAAGTGACATCGGCTGCTAGTAGGGCTGCTAGGGTGTGTTCCAGAATCAGCATGCATTGATGCAATGTCGTCTCTGGTGCCTGGTCATCGGATGGAGTGGTGTCAGCTGCCACTGGACCTGGGCATGATGTCGAAGGCTCCACAGAGGTGGGCGTTTCAGGTACCTCTTGACTCCTCACTGAGGCTTTGGAGGAGAAGTCCTCCCTCCGGGGATGCCTTGATCTATTACTGGAATCGAATGAGGTCCAGGACTATTCCCGGTGAGCGCGGGACTGCTCCCTCGATGTCTTTGGCCTACCAGAGTGGTCCTTCATTTTCTTGCCTTGGTCCTTCCGAGGGCTCCCGGGGCTGTGACTTCTCCTTGGAGTGCGGAAAGGTGAGGTTTTTTTCTCACCATGTCTGGAGTCTTTCGAATGCTTGGAGTCAGAGGAAGCCCTTGAGGAGGTTGAGGCCAAGGAGAGTGTGTCTGTAGGGAAGAGCTTTTCAAACCTTTTGGCTCGATTCCTTTTTGTCATCTGCTTACAGAGTGCACACTCTGTGGGGACATGATAGGGGACGAAGCATTTGAGGCACCAGTCATGTTTATCGGTGATTGATATTGTGCTGGAGCACTTTGTACATTTTTCAAACCCACTGGTGGGTTTTTCCATGTTGCTTCGGAGGATAGGCCTGGTGAGGGCCTCAGAGGAAGAGAAAATGTCCTGAGGGAAATCTTTTTTTAAAATTTTTTTTATAGATTTTATCAAGTAGTAGTAGAAGATTAGAAATAGAAGAAATGATAAGAATAAGGAGTATTGGTGATACGGGTGAAAGCAGCAGTTCTTCAGCGGGTACAGGAGTGATCCTGTCAACTCCGTGGAAAAAAGAGAACTGAGGAGAGTCAGTTAGAAGAGCAGGAAGGTAGTAGCGCAGGCGTAGTGGACTGCTCCCAAAGGTTTTCCTATTGGTAGCTGGGGAGATTCCGATCTGGGCTCCGTCAGTACCCAATGTCACCCAGACGTGAGGACTACATTCCTGCTTGTTCCTGGAGATTGAGCACTATTACTTCCTTTTTAACTATGCCAGGCAAGCCTAGGTTTCCTGTTGTGCCTCCCATTATTGTGCCAATCTCTGGCTCTTTTTCTTTTGCAAGCAGGGCTGCGGCTCCCTGCCTGGTACTCTGCTACACTCATCTAGGTCTGTTTTTCTACTCCAATTTCTGGCGCATCTTTTTTGAGCAGGCAGGATGCAGGCTCTTCCCCCACCACACTGCTTAATGCCTAAGGGCTGTTTTCTCAGTGAAAACACCACCTGCAAAGGCCACACCTCCCCCCCCCCCCCCATAATGCATACAGATAGACACACGCTAGGCCTGAAAGGGACACATCTGGGTAACAGCAGCTGCTCTCCAGATAAGTGGCATTAGCCAGATACTTGGCAATATCAGACAGTGCCAGGGCAGTCCATGGGCAGAGACATGTGATATCTGGATAGTGGCAAATTTTCAGCTGTCCTAAGTGCTATCTGGATAGCAGCTGATAACTGGCACTGCCACTCACTGCAGTATCCTGATATCCAGTGCCTGCCACTCTCCTGCTACTGCTAATCCAGAGATTTTTACTCATGAAAGTCGGCATTTAAAAAAAACAAACGCACACAACAGCACAGGCTGAATACTGGCTGGACTTTTTAAAAAATGGCACAAAGACCTGGAGGTGTTCAAAGGAGTCAAAGACACAGAAAGCAGCAGCAGATAAAAAACATATGGCTTTTCCAGTTTGCCCATCTATAAGAATCTATAATCCCTTCCCCTCCTTCGGAGATGATCCTCTATATTTGTCTCTTTTTTTTTTTTTTTTTTTTAACTCAGATACAGTTCTTGTCTGCACTACCTCCATTGGAAGGCTGTTCTACACATCCACCACCCTTTCCATAAAATAATATTTATCCAGATTACTCCCAAATCTATCTCCATTCATCTTAATGATCCCTTAGTCTAGAGCTTCCCTGCAAATGGAAGAGGACCACCTCCTCTACATTTATTCCATAAGGTGAGGTCTCCAGAATCGTACACAGTACTTCAAGTGAGGTCTTAATTTGTACCAAGGCACTATTATCTCCCTTTTCCTGCTGGCCATTCCTTTACCTATCCATTCAAGCGTCCTTCTGGTTTTTGCCTATTACACCCGTTTTGCCACTTTCAGATTATCAGATACAATCACCTGTAGGCCCCATTTGTCTTTCGTGCATTGAAGTACTTCACTCCTTATACTATACTACTCCCTTGGGTTTTTATAGCATGACCTTGCATTTTTTAGCATTAATCTTAACTGCCAAATTCACAACTAATCTTCAAACATAACTGATTGATTCAGATTTCGGTAGCATACTTTTCCCAACAAACCTTTTGTTATATTGTTTACAAAAATGTTAAAAAGAATAGGACCAAGGACTGATTGCTGCCACTACTACCCTCTATAACCTCCCACTCGCAGTAGGCTGTTCCTGCAGTTCAGGCAGAGCAGGTTACTCAGGCCTGGGAGAGGTGTCTGCTACTGCAAACCAGCCAGCGATTCTGTGTATGTGCCTTAAAGGAAGCACTCTGCTGTGCTTGGTAACAAAGCAGCTCAGCCAGATACAGAAAGGGGTTGAAGGCATCAGGAGGAGGGACGTCTACATGCTTCTTATGCTGTTATACCAGTTGTCTAGCTTCTGTTTTGTCATGTAGTCTCTAGGGTACTGACTGTTCTTTTCTTTTTAGTTACAGGTTTATTCCTTGCTAGTGGAGCAGGTAAGACCCTTTTATAAAAACTCAATGTATTTTTTATTTTCTATTCTCTATTTCCCTTCATGTGCTGACACCTGTGGTTCTCAAGGGCAGCAAACCAATCTGCTGCTCTTTTTCTTGCCGTCCTCTTTCTAGTTAGGTAAATTACAATGTATTAATAGTTCTTTCTTTCTGATTGGAGTATGTTTTCTATGTATATTATTTTACTTCTTTATGTTATTGATCTCTTCTTTTAAATGTATTTTTATTTTATTTAGTAATTATTGTAAACCACCTTGATGCTTGCAAAGGGAGGTATAGAAAGTTTGAAATAAACAAACATTTTCAGAATTTCTCCAGTGAGGGCAAGAGATTTCAGATTGGTTTGCACCCACTGGAGAGCAGAAGCTCCTGTAAGAAGCACCAGAATGCTCATGCTAGCCCCATCCTTTTAACGGAATCAGAGTACCTCAACGCAGGCAGTAGGAGGTCAGTCCTATCACCCACCCTAAAGGATACAGATGCTGCATTCATTTCGGTAGCACACTGATGGGCTACAGTTTCCCTCTCCAAGTTGTGCCTAAATTAGAACTAGGTTTACTTACAAAGTATATGTCAATTAAATGACAAGCACAGAATTGGTGTATTGCCACAACAATATTCTAGCTGCTTTCTTTCTGGAACTTGTGTCCGTGAATAGGTCTAGACTGTGCCAGGATATAGGAAGGATATGCATAACATTTTCATCAATGGACCGATACTTACCCTCTCTTAGTTGAGCAATAAAGGCACCTCACCCATCCTCTAAACAAGACCTAGTCTTATCTGGTTTTCTGCTCTTTCATCTTTATCTTTCTTTATGTTTATTAATTTTCTTAATATACCGCACCTTTGGAAACCAGCAGGGCGGTTTACAGTGGATGCAGAAACAGAGGGCCAGGCATGGCCTGGAAACGGAAAGGAACTAGAATTCTTATAGGACAGCAGCAACCACACCAGACAGGAAGAGAAGACAAAAGAAGGGAGGGAGAACAGGTAAGATGAGAAAGTGTAGTTACTCACCTGTAACAGGTGATCTCCGGGAACAGCAGGAATTGAGTCTTCACATATGGGTATCATTGGCACCGACTGAACCCACGCGGGAACGCTCCCCAGCATCCTATAGGAAAGCTTTTGGGAGCATCCCACAGCGCCTGCACTGCTGCCTTCCCGCTTTTCCAACTCTCCCTCTTCAGTTGAGTTTGTAGCTGAAACAAAGGAGAGAAGGAAAGAGAGAGAGAGAGATACAACTCCTAGGGGACGTGGGTGGGTTGTGTAGACTCAATTTCTGTTGTTCCCAGAGATCACCTGTTACAGGTGAGTAACTACGCTATCTCCAGGAACAAGCAGGAATGTGTCTTCACATATGGGGACTCCCAAGCTTAGAGATGCCAGGGAGATGACCCCAGAAAGCTGCAAAACTCAGGTTGAGGTGGGTCATGCTTCCTCCCAAGGACCTCTGGTATCGAAACCCGGGATGGCGGGTAGGAGTTGTTCTGTCTGAAAGAGATGCTGGAGAACAGCCTGGCCAAACGAGGCATCCCGACGGGAGTCCTTGTCTAAGCAGTAATGGGCTGCAAAGGTGTGGACCGAAGACCAAGTGGCTGCTTTGCAAATGTCGTCAATCAACACAGAGCGAAGGTTGGCCATAGAGATAGTCATTGTTCTCACATTGTGAGCTGTGACATGACCTTCGAGAGAAAGTGCCTTACTCTCATAGGTAAAGGATATGCAGTCTGCAATCCACTTAAGAGAGAATTCTCTTGGAAACTAGTAAACCCAGGTGACTGGAATCAAAGGCAACAAAAAGCTGTGAAGCTTTTCTATGTTGCCTAGTCCTCTGAAGGTAAAAAGCTAAAGCTCTTTTACAATTTAGAGTGTGAAGATTCCTTTCTACACTAGAGTTGTGAGGCCTAGGGAAGAAGACAGGAAGATAAACCGACTGGTTCAAATGAAAAGGCGAAATCACCTTAGGCATAAAGTCAGGATGAGTCCTAAAGGACTACTTTATCATGGTGGAACCTTGTATAAGGAGGATCAGCCACTAAAGCTTGTAGCTCACTGATGCACCTTGCAGAAGTGAGGGCAATTAGGAAGATTACCTTCCAAGAAAGAAACTTTAGAGAAGTAGTGGCTAAGGGCTCGAAGGGCGGTTTCATAAGCTGCCCAAAGACAAGATTTAAATCCCATGCCACAGGTGGTGGCTTAATGGGAGGTTTAGTGAAGAGTAGGCCTCTCATAAACCGCACTACAAGGGGTTGAGAGGAGACAGGTTGTCCATCAAAGGGCTTGTGGAAAGCCGCAATGGCACTAAGGTGGACCCTTACTGAATTAGTCTTAAGACCAGAGGATGACAGGTGGAGGAGATACTCTAATAATGCCTCTATTGGAACTGAAAAAGGATTAAGTTCCTTTTTTGAACACCAGATAGAGAACCTTCTCCACTTAAAGGCATAGGCACGCCTTATGGAAAGTTTCCTAGAGGCCAAAAGGATATGTTTAACCTGTTGAGAGAGGTTGACATCCTGGAGTTCTAAGCTCTCAGGAGCCACACCATCAGGTGTAAAGACTGAGGATTCGGGTGCAATAGCGTCCCGTTCTCCTGGGATAGAAGATTTGGGGCACATCCCAACTCCAGAGGTCTGGCTTGAGAGAGACATAGAAGCAGTGGATACCACGTCTGTCATGGCCAGCGTGGGGCTATGAGGATCATATGGCCCCTGTCTCTCTAAAGTTTGAACAGAGTCATGGGAATGAGGGGAATAGGTGGGTAGGCAATAAAAGAAGTCCTGACCCCAGTGGAGGTGGAAAGCATCCATTCCTGACTGTTCTGAGCCAGAATTGTGGAACAGAATCGGGGAAGTTTGGCATTCTGAGGACTTGCAAATAGGTCTATATCTGGAGTTCCCCAGATCCGAAAGATTCAAGCAATTTGCTCCAGATGAAGAGACCACTCATGTGGCAGCAGTACTCGACTGAGTTTGTCTGCCGGAAGATTTTGTGTGCCTGGAAGATACACCACTAGTAGGTGAATCTGAAGGCCCCTTGCGAAGGACCAGAGGCGTAGAGCTTCATTGCACAACGCCTGAGAGCCTGTTCTGCCCTGCTTGTTTACATAGAACATGGCTACCTGATTGTCCGTCTGGACAGGAACTGTCTTGTAGCTCAGGTGGTCCTGAAATACTCAGAGAGCATAGAAAATGGCTCTGAGTTCCAGTAGATTTATTTATTTATTTTTATTTATTTATTTATTTTAGCTGTATTTATATCCCGCTTTTCACCGGGTCAAAGCGGTCAATTGGGAGATACATTTAACACGCGGGGATATGACACACATACGCTAATACTTATAGGGAACATGGGCAATGGAGGGTTAAGTGGCTTGCCCAAGACCACAAGGAGTGCCTATAGGACTAGAAATCCCAGTCCCTCCAGCCTGAGATTGCTGTCCCCAGGTGGGACTTGAACCCCCGGCCCTCCGGCCTGAAGTACCTTGTCCTAACCACTAGGCCACTCCTCCCCTCCTGTTATGTGAAGACAAGCCTCCTGTTTGGTCCAGAGACCTTGAGTGGAGAGATTGTCTATATGAGCTCCCCAACCCGACTTGGACGCATCCATCATCAAGGTAGCTTGGTGTAGTGGCTGCTGAAAAGGTGACCCTACGAGAAGGTTTTCTAGTGATTGCCATCACTGTAGGGACAAAATGAGGCATTCAGAGTTTCTGATTTTGTCCCCCAGGTGACCCGACACTGGTGTCCACTGAGAGGCTAGGGTCCACTGGACTGCTTGCATGTGTAGGTGAGCATAGGGGACCACATGAACAGTGGATGCCATATGCCCCAGCAACTGAAGCATTTCTTGAGCAGTCAGGAAAGTTTTCATAGCTGCTTGAGAGGCCGGTTGAAGTATTCGAGCACAGCGGAGTTGTGGCAGGAAAGTCCTTGACTGCGGTGTGTCTAGAAGAGCCCCTATGAACTCTGCGATTGAGAAGGGGCGAGATGGGATTTTGGGAGGTTTATGACCAGTTCCAAATATTGCAGGATTTGTATTGTACAGGAAAGATCGGAGCTGGCTTCTGGAGCTGTTGATGCTCGGATTAGCCAGTCATCTAAGTAGGGGAAGACAAATATCCCTAGAGTCCTTAGAAATGCTGCTACTACTGCCATGCACTTTGTGAAGACTCTTGAGGCAGAAGCCAGGCCAAAGGGTAGAGCTCTGTACTGGTAATGTCTTCCCTGAAAAAGGAATCGAAGAATCCTTCTGTGTTCTGCATGAATAAGGATATGTGTTATAGGCGTCTTTTAGGTCTAGAGAACATAGCCAATCCGGACTCTGAATGTAAGGGAGAAATGTTCTGAGATCATTTTGCATTTTTCTTGGAACAGATACTTGTTTAACTCCCTGAGATCCAAAATGGGCCTGTACCCTCCTGTTTTCTTTGGTATGAGGAAGTAGGGGGAGTAAAAGCCCAGGCCCTGTTGAGAAACAGGTACCTCCTCTATTGCACCCTGAGCAAGGAGAGAGGTGACCTCTTGACACAAGAGAGTGGTGAGGGGGGCCGAGAACTGAACTCTCTTGGAGTAGAGAGAGGGGGCATACTGTGAAAGTTGAGTTTGTACCCCTCTGTCACTATGGAGAGAGTCTACGGCTCTGATGTTATCTGCTGCCACCTCTTGGCAAAATGACAGTCTGCCTGGAATGTTGAGAGGCTCTGGACCGTTTAGAGGTAGGATGATTAGGTTCCCTAGGAAGGAGTCAAAGACCTTGTGGAGGCTGCGTCTGCTGAGCTGGCTGAGCTATGGTGACTTGAGCCTTTCTTTGTTGTTTCGGCTGCTGCTGCTCCTTTTGGGGAGCATGGACTGGGCAGTGGACAGTTTGGGTGTAAGACGGATAGAATTTATTTTTCTTGTTGAAAAAGAGTTTTTAAACTGCCTTTTTCTTAGCTGGGTTGGCAGTGGTCCTGGATAATCTATTCAAAGTAGTGTTCTCGGACTCAAGCTGAAAAATTTATCCTGCCAATCCTTGCCAAAGAGGTTTTCTTCCGTGCAAGGAATATTTCCCAGCTTGTCTTGCACCCACTGCTCTAAATCGGATGCTTGTAACCAAGCAATCCGATGTGCACCAATAGAAATAGCAGAGGTTCTGCTAATGCATTCAAAATAATCAAAGGTTGCCCTGTTCATGAACTTAGAAACATTTTGGGCATGCTTACCAAGAATAAGGAAATCGGCCCTCTTGTCATCGGGGAGAAGAGGAGCCATGAGTTCCAAATCTTTAACAACCTCTCGGAGAAACATACCCATGTAAAGTATTAAGAACTTATTCTGGCCGATAACATAGAGGCCTGAAAACATCGACGACCAAAGGCATCGAGAGTCCTCGCCTCATGGCCAAGAGTATTAGAGGAATGCGTCTTGGCACTTTTGATTCAGCGCATCGCCGATTCCACCACCATGGAATGGTGTGGTAACTGTGTTTTTTGGAACCCGGGACACTGTGGTACCCGGTACATTGTATCGAGACTTCAAGAATGTGGAGACACCGTTAAAGGTGTTTCCCACATCCTAAGAATGAGATCATGCAAAATCTGGTGTATAGGAAGAGTTGCGGCCTCCTTATGGGCTGCCGGATACTGAAGAATTTCAAGTTCTTCAGCTCTCGGTTCTTTCTCGGGGGTCATGGTGATAGAGAGGCCCCAAGCTACATCCCGTATAAAGTCTTGAAAAGACATGTCCTCCGGAGGAGACATCCAATGTTGCGGTGAAGGAGAGGGATCTTCCGGGAGAACCACTCCAGTACCGATAGTCATCGGAATCATCTGAACTGGACGACTCAAAGTATCTACGGGCCGGGTGCTCTCGCACTACCTGTCGACAGTATTGATCGAAGTCAGCATCGGAATGCCTCTATGCCGGACACCGATTCTAGAGCCAGCATGGGCGGAAGCATGAAGTGTGGCGCAACGGTAGATGCAGATACATCCAATACCAGTATCGGTACCGATGGCTGCGGAACCGATTGTAGCGGCTTTAGTGGTACCGAGGCTGCAAGACTGTACTCAATGGCTAGGATACGTTGATCCACGGAGCCCACCGATGTCTGGGTGTCAGTACCGGCAGAGCGGGCCACGACCCCAGAACATGGCACCAAGAGTTCTCCAGAGGTGGAGGCCTCGGGGAACATCCTGGGACCCCGTTAATGCTTTGGAGGCAAGGACCTCCCGCCGGGGTTGTTTGGCTGGTGTATTCTGCTCGAGGGCAATGCTAGTAGCATCTCGATGCTCAGAAGGAGATCTACCCTTTGAGGACCGGCCGGTCTTGGAGGAAGACCTAGATTTGGTTACCTGAGATCCATGGGAGGAAGATGAAGCCCTGGACGACGTCGATGCAACGGACATTACATCTGAGGCAAAGAGGGTGCCGAGTTTCACAGCTCTATTCTGCAGGCCCCTCTTAGTCATCTTTCTGCAAAGGAGACACTCCGATGGCGAATGGTCAGGGTCCAAACATTTAAGACACCAGTCATGGGTGTCGGTAGCAGAAATGGTACTGCCACATTTTGAACATTTTTTGAAACCACTAGTTGGTTTCTCCATTTTGGAAGAAAATCGGGCCTAGTGCCCAAAATGGCCACGAAGCACCAAGAGCGGACAGACCCTCAAGAAAAGCTTTTTTTTTTTTTTTTTTAAAAGAAGAAGAAAATAAAGAAGACACCTGTGGTACCAGTATAAGCGTCGGTGGGAAGGCAGACGTGACCACAAAAAAAGAAAATTTTCTGCGGTGAAAGGGTTTGCTGCCTGTCGGCTCCGCGGAAAACAAAAAACTGAAGAGGGAGAGTTGGGAAGGCAGCAGCGCAGGCACAGTGGGATGCTTCCAAAAGTTTTCCTATAGGATCCTGGGGAGCATTCCCATGCGGGCTCCATCAGTGCCAACGATACCCATATGTGAAGACTACATTCCTGCTTTTTCCTGGAGATAAAGGACTATTTGGGAGAACTGGGTGGGAGATCATAGGCAAGACAGAACAAATGTGTTTTAAGGGATAGGGATAGGATGGTTCCAAACTGGGGGGGGGGGGGGGGGGAGGAGGGAGGGAGTTCCATAAGTATGTTGCCAGGAAGGAGGAGGCAGAGTTACAGGTGTGCTCCAGATGGGCACATTGGGGGGGGGGGGGGAAGGAAGCTCAAGACGACTGATGTGGATAGACCGAAGACTGTGAGGCACTGAACGAAACTGCAGTGAGTCGGCCAGGTAGCACGGTGTGTGGGTGTGAATTGCCCTGTGAGTCAGAATTAGGAGTTTAAAGACTATACGCTGGGAGACCGGTAACCAGTGAAGTTGAATTAAATGAGGTGTGATATGACTAATGGGAGGTGTGAGAAATGATCCGAGCAGCAGTATTTTGAATCAGTTGCAGGCGATGTATCTAGCATTGGGGAAGACCGTAGAAAATAACGTTACAATAATCCAAACATGAGATAACCAGTGTGAGGAGGAGTGTAGTGAGTGAGGAGGGAGACAAGACATCACTAATTGAGAAAGAAGAAAGAACGACGTGCAAGAGAAGAAATATGATCATGGAAGGATAGTTCAGGGTCGAGGACTACCCCCAGATACCGAAAGGCGGAAACCAGTGGAATTGGTTTGCCAAGGAGCTAAAGGAGGAGGAGAAGAGCTGAAGACAAACCACATCGCTGATGTCTTTGAGGGGTTAAGGTGGAGGAGATTGGAAGAAAGCCAATCGCAACAAGAGTTAGGCAGGTGTTGAGTGGTGAGAGATCTGGGGACACTGGAGAGATATGATGGAGAAGAATGACACATCATCGGCATAGTAATAGGCCGAGATTCCAGTTTGCTGTACCAGGAGTGCAAGGGGTGCTAGAAAAATATTGAAGAGCAGAGGCGCGAGGACTGAACCTTGGGGGACATCACAGGACAAGGGCAAGGGAGTAGAAGTGTCAGACGAAGAGACTACAGAAAAGGTGCGGGAGTGAAGAAAGGAATGAAACCAGTGAAAAACCATACCGTGCAGACCCACATCCTGAGGATGTGAGAGAAGAGTGTAGTTGACTAAGTCAAAAGCAGCGGATAGATCCAGGGAGACAGCCAGGGAGATGTCACCCCGATCATGTGCAATGTGAATCTCGTTGAGAAAGGACAAGAGAATAGACTCGGTGCTGTGACCGGGATGAAAACCAGGTTGGCGGTGGTGCAGAAAGTGAATGGACTCGAGATGTGTGGATAGTTTCGAGAAAATGGCTTTCTCCAGTATCTTAGAAGTGAAGGGAAGATTAGAGACAGGACAGTAGTGGGCAGGGCCGTTGGGGTCAAGGGAGGGGTTCTTGAGGAGAGGGCAGACCAGGGCATGCTTTCAAGGGGTAGGGACGGTACCGGAAACCAGATAAGCATTAAGCATGGATTGTAGGGTAGAAATCAGAGCGAGGGATGGCTCCAGCAGCCACTTGGGAGGGAACATGATCAAGGGCACAGTAGGTCTTACATGGTCAGTAATTTGGACAGTTCAGTGAGAGATATAGGCCAGAAAGAGTTCCAGATATGGGAGGTGGAGGGAAAGGGAGGCGGTGAAGGAGGGGGGGGGGTAGCCCTATGGGGGGGGGGGGGCAGAGACCGAAAAGGAGGTATGGAGGCGTTGAACTTTGTCAGCAAAAAATGAGGCCAAGACTGAAGGGCTAGGAGCGGAGGGCTGAGTGTTACTGGTAGAAGAGGCATGGAGGGAATTAAGGAACTTAAGGGAGGAGTAATGCTGGTGGGTGGAGTTTGATAAGGAGATCTTATCAGAGAAGTAACAGCGTTTGGTCTTGGTAATGAGAGCAGTAATATTGGTTACAATGGTTGAAGTGCTGGAGGGAGTCTGGAGTTCTATACTTCCTCCATTATCTTTCTGCACGACGAAGCTGTTGACGCTGTAGCTGTAGGCCAGGATGATACCATGGGTGATGGAAAACACATGGTGGGCAGCGAGGACAGGGAGGGGCAAGAAGATCTGAGGCAGTGGAGCAACGTGAGTGCCTGGGTCTCAATCTCAAGGGTGGAAAAGTCTGTAGGGAAGAGCTGATCAGCAGGAGGGAAGAACGAGAGGGAAGAAGGGGGAAGATGCCGAGGGAGGTAGGTGGAGGGAAGGCCAGAGGCAGAAGGGGAGAGCTGATCCCTTGGGCCTAGAGCACCACGAGAGGGCATAGATGGTATCGTAAAGGTGACACAGGAGTAATCAGTCCAGGGTAGCGGTGAAGGAAAGAGAGAAATGGGTGCAAATGGAGAGTTGGAGGAGGAAATGAGAAGATCCAAGGTATGTTGAGCCTTAGCCTAGCTAATATACATTCCTTTTCTTTCACCAAGCCAGTCCAGAGCACCTGGGTTGTGCCCACCAAACAGCAGATGGAGACAGACACTATAGAACTGTGAGCTCCAGCCTATAATAGGCACAGTATAGCCTCCAGTATTCTGTTTCCAGCAGATGGTGATGGATGGTCCATGCAGCTAAACTGAACTGGTTTGATATGACAAACTCCTGAGTGCAGTTGGAGAATTGGGTCCCCAAGCTGAGATAGGACAGTTGGAGGGTATCAAAGCAGTCCACTCCCCTTGGCCCAGTTTTCCCTCAGAGTTATTTTAGCTTCCTTTATTTTATTTTTATATTTTTTTGTGGCATTTCTGCACTCCCTCCCCATTTCTTTCTAGTCCTGTTTGGCACTTTGCAGAAACAAGCCTCTCTCTTGGCAAAGGAGATTCATGCTGGGCCATGCACAACTGGAAGATACAGGAGGGAGCTCCTGCTAGGCTGGCCACAGGGAAGTTCCTTACCAGACTGCTGCAGAGTGTGAGCCAAGAGTGACTTTGTCTGCTATGGTCTTGCTTCCTATAGCAATGGCAAGTATCCAGAAGCATTTTCATTTGGGAGGGGGCATTTCCCTTGTCTAGCTGGTTCTGCTGTGATTTAAGCTGCCATTGTGGGTACTGAATGCTGTTCAAAGTCGGGAGGGCAGTGTAACAGCAACAGACATTGCAGCACTTGTCAAAATAGTTCATCGACCTGAGCTGGTGTTCATGGCTGATGAAGTTCAGATGGAGCCTGGAGCACAGGTTTTATTTATTTATTTAAACATATTTCTATACCGCCTTATCCTGCAATCAAGGCGGTCTGAACAGCAAACAATCAATAAGATACAGTGTATAGTGTGCACATGCAGTGAGTAGTCTATGCGTGTGAGTGTGTCTGGACGTTGATTCTTGTGGTGCTATTTACAGCGTGCACTATTTACAATGCTATGGGTATCAGTTCCTTGCTTAATTACAATTATAGTGACATGTGGGGGGAACTGAGGTGTCTGTTGCATGGTTTAAGTAACGTCACCGTAGTGTTCTATGAAGAGGGTTGTCTTCAGTAGTTTCCTGAACTCCTTAAGGTCTGTTGTTGAACGCAGTTCGTCGGGGAGGGCGTTCCAGATTGTTGGTGCCGCCTTTGATAAGGCTCGTTTTTCGGTGTCCTTGCGTACTCTGTTGATATCTTTAGGTGTGTTGACACGGTTGGATGTGCCTCTTCTTCTTGGTCTTGTGCTGTTATCTGGTTATATGAGTGGGTGTAGGCTGAAAGCTGATGATTGATGTTTGATTCTGAAAATGTTTATGATTGTCTTGTATCTAATGCGGGCACTGATAGGCAGCCAGTGGAGCTCTTTTAGGGTGGGTGTGATGTGTTCTTGTCTTGTGGTGCCAGCAATTATGTGTGCTGCAGTGTTTTGTGCCAGTTGCAATGGTCTTAGTGTCTGTTTCGTTAGACCTAGATAGATTGGGTTGCAGAAGTCTAGGATTGGGGTTATTAGTGCTTGACAAACTATGCGGAAGTGTTCCTGAGTGAGGGGCTTGAGGCGTCGTACTAGTCATCCTGTGGTATGCATGTTTGGTGGTTCTGCTGATGTGGGACTGAAGGTTAAGTTCTTTGTCCATTGTCACTCCGAGGTATTTCACTTCTGATTGTATGGGTATGGTTGTGGTGCCTATCTTGATGTCGCGGGGGGGGGGGGGGGATGAAGTCGGAGTTTCATGTGATGATTAGCGCCTCGGTCTTGCTGTAGTTTATGGTCATGTTATTGTCTTGAAACCAGGTGTTCATATGTGTGAGACAGTCTGTTATCTTGGTGTGGTCTGGGTTGTCAAGGGTGATTGGTGTGTATATCATTATGTCGTCCGCATAGATTGTGTATTTTATCCCGTGCTCTTTTATGATGTTGCATATTGGTTGGATGTAGATGTTGAATAAGAGAGCTGATAGTATGGATCCTTGGGCTACGCCTTGCATGACTTTTATGGGTCGGGATGTGTTGGGCCCAATCTTGACCTGTATCTGTCTGTCCGTTAGGTAAGAGTGGAACCACCTCAGTGTGGCTCCGTGTAGTCCGATGTTCTGTAGTCTTGCTAGTAGTGTTCCGTGGTTGACTGTGTCAAACGCTGATGATAGGTCGATGAAGATCATGAGTATTCTGTTCTTGCTGTTGTCTATGAGGTGTAGTATGTTGTTAAAGAGGTATAGCAGGAGTGTTTCAACTCCATGGTTGGGGCGGAAACCGTGTTGGTTGTGGTCGAGTTGTGCGTGGTTGTCGATGTGGTCTTGTAGTTGATGTTGTACCACTTTCTCAATAATCTTAGCCAGTAGGGGGATGCTTGAGATGGGTCTGTAGGCTGCTGGGTTGTTTTTGTCGAGTGCTGATTTCTTCAGGATTGGTCTTATTGTGGCAAGTTTTAGCTGGTCTGGCATGATAACTTTTCACTGTTGTGTATTGTGTGGATGAAGTTTGACTTTGACGTTTTGATCCATGTGACTAGGCATGGGTCTGTTGAGGCCGTGCTTGTGTTGAGGGTGGTGATGATGTGGGAGAGCTGCTCTGTGGATGGGTTGCTTAATTTGTCCCAAGTTTTTCTTGGGGTGTTGGTTGGTTTGGTGCTTGTGTTAGTATTCCTTCGTGAAGCTGAGTGGAATTTGTCTTGGATGTGGTCTGCGAATGTTTGTGGGTCTATTTGCACTTCGCTGTCGGATTTGTTCTCCTTGGTGAGTGTTTTCACAATTTCGAAGAGCTCTCTCGGTTTGTTGTTTGATTTGAGTATGAGGTTGGTGTGGTATTCTCTCTTTGTTTGGTTGATGAGATCATTGTACTCTTTTTGTTTTGCTAAGTATAGAGTCTGTTTGTTGGGAGACTTGGTGTGTCTCCGTTGCTGTTCTAACTTCCTGAGTTCTCTTTTTTTGATCCGTATGGTTTTTGAGTACCAGGGTGTGTGATGTGCCCTAGTGCGGTGATCTTTCTTGGGTCTGTGTTCGGTGGCTTTGGAGGCTGCATTGATGATGCTGTTCCATTTTCTGATTTGATCGTCTAAATCCTCTTCTTCCGTATTCAGATGCGGTATCGTGTCCTTGAAAAATTGGTCCTTGTTGAAGCTTTTAAATCTTCTTTGTGCTGTTAGTTTGTCTAGGTTTTTGTCATGGTTTTGTCCTTGTGGCATGACCTTTGTTTTGATTATGTGATGGTCTGACCATGGGACGGGGGTGACATCTGGTGTAGATATGTTACCATTGTCTGTTAGAAAATTGGGTGCGAATATGAGGTCTGGTGATGATCCGTGTTTGTGTGTTGATCATTTGGGTGTATTGTAAGGATCCCATAGCTTGTAGGTTGGTTAGTTGACTCCTCTGGCTAAGGGATGTTGGCAGGATAGACTGAAGAAGCCAGGAGGATCAGACATTGGTGGCCTCGGAAGACCCCCTAAATGGGCCATTGGACCAATTTGATGATTTCCGTGGTGAAAACCCTGAAGAGAGAGAGATCCCATCAGGTGAGAACCCCTCGGTGGTGTGAGTTTTCCATAGAGACGAGTTAGTTGCCATTATTTCTTAGTTCATGGCAGCGCACACTATTCCAGTGGATCTTCCTGCGGAGGGTATGCTTGAAGACCCTTAGTTGGAAGGCATCCAGAAACCGTCCCAGTTTTTCCTGGTGCATAGAGCAATCCGGGATAAGATAGAGGTGCAGTGGAAATCTCTAGAGGCTAATTTATGTATGCGAAAATTGATGGTTAGACTATATCCATTTCTGCTGGAGGGCAAGAAGCATTTTAGCTTCCCGACCATTGACGCCTTGGTGACAGCAGTAATAAAGAAAACCACTATTCCAGTGGAAGGTGGTGCAGCCCTCAAAGACCCATAGGATATGAAGCTGAAGGCTATGTGGAAGCAGTCCTTTGAGATTTCGGCATGGTCTCTGCAAGCATCTATTTGCGATGCATATGTGGCTCGGGCATGCATGCAGTGGTCGCAGAAGTTGCCTGAGACCTTAGAAGATCTACGGGACTCCCTGTCAGAGGCCGTTCATATTGAGTCAAGATTGGCCTTCCTGGCTGATGCCCTTTACGATCTGGTCCGCGCATAGGCTAAGAACATGATGTCCATGGTTTCAGCCTGGTGGCTCTTGTGGTTGCATAACTGGTCCGTGGACGGGTCTTCTAAGGGGTGCCTTAGCAAGCTCCCCTTTCAGGGGAAGGTGTTCGGTGATGCATTGGAGAAACTGATGAAGGATTTGGGGGGGGGGGAGTCTAAAGCCCCACGGTTTCCGTAAAATAAACTGAAGCCCACGGCTGCGGCCTGGGGACATGCTCAGGATTTCAGGTGGTTTCGTTCCCCCAGGTCACTTTTTTCTCTTGTGCAGGGCTTCCTTTTGAGGAGGGCGGCAAGGAGGTAGAGATAGGCAGTCTAGAGTCGCCGGTGGCTCTAAGCCCTCACAATGAAGGCTTGAAGGTCCAAGCGGAATTGGTCCCAGTAAGGGGCTAGTTGCAGGCGTTTTATTCCGCTTGGATCCAGATCAGGTTGGATCAGTGGGTCCTGGAGTCATATGAAAAGGGTATGCCCTCGAGTTTGCTTGTCCACCTCTGATGCTTTTATGGTATCACCTGGTGGAGTGCTAGGAAAGGCGAGAACGGTATTGGAAACCATACAGCAGATTATTCAGCTGCAGGCGGTAGTGGAAGTGCTTCCACAGGAGTGCAGAAGGGGTCAGTATTCCATTTATTTCGTAGTTCCCAAGGAGGGAACTTTTTAGGCCTGTCCTGGATCTCAAAAGTGTCAAAGCCTTGCGAGTTCTGCATTTTTGAATGGAGATTCTGAAGTCCATTATAGTGGCGGTCTATCAGGGGGAGTTTTTAATGGCTCTGGATCTCTCAGAGGCATATTTACATATCCTGATTCGGTCGGATCATTGGCGCTTCCTGGGTTTCACAGTTCCGTGTAGGCATTTCCAGTTTCAGGCTGTACAGTTTGGTCTTGCCACAGGGCCCAGGACTTTCAACAAGGTGACGGTGGAAGCGGCAGCGCTACGCAAGAAGGGGGTCTTTGTGCACCTGTAACACCTTGATGGCTGGCTGATCAGAGCAAAGACCCTTTAGGAGAGTCGAGGAGAGTCTTTGGTCTTTCAACAGATCAGAGACAAGAGCAATTTTCCTAGTACTCAAAGCCTTTCAGCCCCAGATTCACTACAAGACGGTCCTGGGTGCTTTTTGACAATGCGACAGTGGTGGCCTACATCAATTGCCAGGAGGGTACCAGAGTTGCCATTTAGCAAGGGAGGTGGTGCTAATGCTGGAGTGGGCGGAGGCCCTATCGGTGACTCACATGGCAGGCAAGGAGAATGTCAAGGCCGACTTCCTCAGCAGAAACCTGTTGGACCCAGGAAAGTGGTCTTTGGCAGAGTCAGTTTTTCTTCAGTTTGTATAATGCTGGGGGACTCAGATAATGGACCTCATGGCATCCACGGGCAATGCCAAGGTGGGTCAATCCTTCAGCCAAAAGCAGGAAAGAATGTCAGAGGGCCTTGATGCATTGGTTCAAAGGTGGCCGCGAGGGGGGGCTTGTTGTAGGTCTTCCCTCCATGGCCTCTCGTAGGACGGGTGGTCTAGAAGGTGGAAGCTCATCGGGGTCTGGTGATTGTGGTAGCATCTGATTTGCCTCTGAGGCAGTGGTTTGTGGATCTGAATCAGCTGGCAATGGAGGATCGCTGGCACTTGCCAGCAGTGGAAGACCTTGTGTCTCAGGGACCAGTTCTAATGTCAGACGCAGGTCAGTTCTCACTTACAGCTTGGCTCTTGAGAGGGCTCAGTTGAGAAAGAGAGGGGTTACTCTTCACAGGTCATTGCTACGTTGTTGTGGGTGTGCAAGCAGTGCACATCTTTTATTTCTGGGTTGGCATCTGTTTGAAAGTTGGGCAGCGGACAGAAGACTGTGTCCTCTTGGAGCTTATTTGCAGAGATCTTGGCATTATTTCAGGCAGGCCTGGAGAAAGGGCTGGCGCTCAGTTCTCTATGGGTACAGGTTGCAGCGTTTGCCTGTTTCTGAGGAAAGATTCATGGAGGTTCTCTAGCTTCCCATCTGGACAGGTGCGCTTCCTTTGGGTGGTAATGCATGTCTGTCCACCAGCACGAGTGGTGATACCCCCATGGGATCTTAATTTGGTCCTCCGAGCCTTGATTGCAGTGCTATTTGAGCTGTTGGTGCAGGCTACTCTAAAGGATCTTACTCTGAAAACTGTGTTTTTGTTGGCCATTTGTTCAGCACAGAGGATTTCAGTTGCAGGCATTGTCCTTTTGGGAGCCTTTTTTGACTATATCCGAGGAAAAGGTGGTCCTTTGGCTAGTACCCTCTTTTTTTGCCTAAGGAAGTATCGGCTTTTCATGTGAATCTGCCAGTGTCTCTTCCAGTATTTGTTAAAGGTTGCAAGAATCTGGAGAACCATTCTTTGCATAAACTAAATGTGTAACTTACGCTGCAGCATTACCTACAGACTATGGAGGCATTTTGGAGATTGGATCATCTTTTCATGTTTTTTGGAGGTCTACGTAAAGGAGAGGTGACTTCTAAAGCATCCATAGTAAGGTAGATCAAGGAATCTATTGCGTTGGCTTATCTCCTTGCAGAGCAACCAGTTCCTTAGGGGCTTAAGGCCCATTTAATTAGAGGTCAGTCTTCTTCTTGGGAAGAGTTTGGATTGCTACTGCCACTGGATATCTGTAGAGTGGCGGCATGGTCATCATTGCATTCCTTCACTCAGCATTTCCAGGCAAGGGAAGATTCTGGTTTTGCGGCATGAGTATTGCAGGCGGGGCTCTTTGTCCCCCTTGTTAGGTACTACACTGTTACATCCCACACATCTGGATTGGATTGGAGGGATGATTAGGAAGGAGAAATTAGGTCTTACCTGCTAATTTTCTTTTTTTGAGTCCCTCCAGTCCAGAACCTGCCCTTCTTTTCTATCTGTCTTATACAGGTGGAGGTCGATCCTGGGAGGGTGCAGTAAGGCTTCCAATTTGTTACTTGTGGGCTTGCAAAGACAGACACTGTAATGTGAGCTGCTGCCCTTGCTAAGGGGATTTATTAGGGAGCGGGGTGACATCCTGTTCTTCTGCTATTCCTCGGTCCCCAGCTGAGGGCTAGTCTTTTGCCCTACATTATGTTTGGTTAGTTGCAATTCAGATTGGTTATTTGAAAGTTAATAAGCCGCGTTATGTGGAGTCTGTTTTGTTATAAAATAAGAACTGCCTTACTGGGTCAGACCAAGGTCCATCAAGCACAATATCCTGTTTCCAACAGTGGCCAATCTAGGTCATAAGTACCTGGCAGGTTCCCAAATAGGCGCATAGGTTTCATAATGCTTATCCCAGGTCCTCTTTAATAATGGGATTATGGACCTTTCCTCCAGAAACTTGTCCAAATCTTTTTTAAACCCACCTACACTAACAGCTTTTACTATAGCCTCCAGTAACAAATTCCAGAGTTTGATTACGCATTGAGTGAAAAAAGATTTTCTCTTATTTGTCTTAAATGGGTTACCATTGTAGATTCATTGCATCTCCCCTAGTCTTTTTACTTTTTGATGGAGTAAACAACTGATCTACATTTGCCCGTTCCACTCCATTCATTAATTTGTAGACCTCCATTACATCTCCTTTCAGCCATCTCTTTTCCAAGTTAAAGAGGCCTATTTTTTTAAGCCTTTCCTCATAGGGGTATCCTTCCATCCCCTTTATCATTTTGGTGGCTCTTCTCTGTACCTTTTCTATATCCTTTTTCAGATTTGGCAACCAGAATTGCACACAATATTCAAGGTACAGTCACACCATGGAATGATACAGAGGCATATCATCATCATCCTTGGTTTTATTCTCCATTCCTTTCCTTATGATTCCTAGCATTCTGTTTGCTTTCTTGGCCACCACTGCACACTGGGTAGAGCGTTTCAACGTATTATCCACGATGATGCCTAAATCCTTTTCCTGGGTGGTGGTTCCTAATGTGGAACCCTGCATCATGTAACCATAGTTTGGGTTGTTCTTTCTTAGGTGCATAACTTTGCACTTGTCCACACTGAATGTACAAATGGCAGATGAAACGTATTTATTTACATTCTCTTATATACCGTGCTATTCTGCATCAGTGCGGTTTACATTGAACAAACTGAAATTACATTGAACAGGGCATTATAACTTGGAGATAATTATTTTACAGGGAACATGGGCTATGGAGGGTTAAGTGGCCTGCCCAAGACCACAAGGAGCACCTGTGGGACTTGAAACCCCAGTCCTTCCGGCCCAAGGTTGCTGTCCTCTAGTGTCCCTCATCTTAGTTCGCAAGTGGTCCAGTATGGCAGAGCGATATAGCAAACGGGGGTCGCTCGGTAGTTGAACTCCCAAATATCAAAACATTTGATCTGCCCACTGCAGTGGGAAGGTCAAGCCCCACAACACCCTCTGATGTCCTAACACGTCCAGTGCCTCTGATTTACTCATGTTTATCCATAGCCCTGAGATCTGCTGAAGCGGGTGAACTCCAACATTAACTTGGGTAAAGATGTTTGCGGCCTGGTAATATGGGTTAGTAAATCATCTGCAAAAGCAGATACTAAGAATTCAGACCTCTCCATATTTATTCCGGTCACCTCCGGGTGGTCAACCAAAGTGCATATAAAAGGGTCTAGCGCTAAAACAAAAAGTAGTGGGGAGAGTGGGTAGCCTTATCTAGTCCCGCAATCTAATACAAAAGCTTCAGAAGTATATCCATTGACCAGCACTGCCGCTGTGGGGCAGGAGTAGTCAGTATCATCTGAATAAATGCATCAATCAGGCCACAGTAAGGCAATAGTTGGAATAGATAGTCCCATCCCACCCTATCAAAAGCCTTCTTGGCATCAAAGCTGATCAACAGGAATGGAATGTTTTTCCCCAGATCCATTCTAATGAGGCAGTTATCTTGCGCATATTACTTACAGTAAACCTTGTGCCAAAACCCACTTGAGAGTCCTGGACCAGACATGGAAGGAGAGGTGCAAGACGATCTGCTAAAACTTTTGCCCAGAGCTTCAAGTCAATTAATTAATGAAATCTGGCGATATGAGCTAGTCAGTTGTGGATTTTTCCCAGGTTTAGGGATCAGCGTCAAGTAAGTTCTGTTATTTCCCCACGAAAAACCTCCCCGATGGGCACAGTCATGATAAAGTTCAACCAGTGGCAGGATCACCAAATCATGGATTTTATAAAATTCTGCAGTAAACCCTTCTGGTCCAGTGGTTTTACAACAGTGTGCTCGTTGGATACTCTGGGAGACCTCTTCCGCAGTAATGGGTGCACCCAGCACTGCAGCTTGAGGTGTTGTAAGTCACAGTAGCGACAAACTTTCCAAATACCCACTTACCCAAGTAGGGGAGACCCTGTTCCCTTTATAAAGGGTCTGATAGAATTTCAAAACAAATGTGCTAGCGTCGGGGTATCCTTATGTAGTACATCAGTGTCATCGCACAACATAGGGTCTCTTCTCGACCCCCTTGGTCCACGAAGGCATCATGCAAGTAATCGTTCATTTTTGTTGCCATATTGAAAAAGTTGGAATTTGTAATAGGCCAGAGTTTTCTTAGCTCTTTGGTGTAATACTTCATTAAGAGCTGCCTACAAGTCTAACAACTGGGCCCTAGATCTCGGGATAGGATGGCAGGCGTGTCCTCTGCATGCCATGACCACCTGTTGTTGGAGTCATAACACTCAGGCATTTAGTATCCACCGACAGTGGGCACAGTATGCAATGATGTCTCCCCTAAGCACTGTTTTCGCAGCTTCCCAGAATAATTTGGGTGTTTCCTGATGCTGCGCATTATGATGTGCGTAGAACTGCCAACGTTTTCTAATAAAAATTCAGAACCGTTCTTCTTTATCAAGTTCCAGTGGAAAGCACCAGCCCCCGCCCGGACCTTGCGTTAGGGGTTGCCAGGCTATAATCAATCCAGAAAGGGGTGTGGTTGGATATCTCCCCTCGTCCTATTGTTGCAGCTTCAACGTGAGAAAACATAGTACATTTCAACATGTAATCAATATGGGCACTAGTACCGTGTGCCCATGACACATGGATGTAGTCCCTATTTTCCAGCTGTAAAAGTCTCCAGGGATCTACTAAGTCAAGGCAATGTCTAAAATGTTGCAAAATATGAGAGGTCCCTTCCCGAGCTCCCCAGTCTTGGTGAGAGGTGTCTATTAAAGGATCAATGACACTATTGAGGTCTCCCCTCACCACTAGTTTATCCGGTGGACATTGTTCCAGGGTGGAAGCCACTCTAGCGTAAAAGGAGCCCTCTGGAGTATTGGGGGCCATAGATGTTACGGATAACCAATGGTTGCCCTTCCAATTCGCCCTGTACTATGATATAACGACCCTTGGGGTCAAGGTGTACTGTAGCACATGTAAAGCAGATTCGTTTATGTATTAAGATCGCTACTCCCCCTTTGTGCCCCTGTGCCGGGGTCTCAAATACTTGTCCAGCTCAGTTTGGCATGTTCTGTGGAAGTCTGATGTGTCTCCTGGAGAAGGGCTATCTCAAGTTATGACTGGCAAAAGCATGCAAGATTTTAAATCGCTTTATTGGAGTGCCTATTCTCCACAGATGTTCCAAGATATGACCCTCAGCCTCTATTGAGAGTGTCACTACCTATGTCAGAGTCTCTAGGTCTAGCAGTATTGAGAGTTCCCACCCAATCTGGAGACTACCCCGTGAGAGTTACCTTCCTGAAGAGTGGAATCAGAAAATCTACTCCCTTCTCTTTCTTCTGTACCTGCCTCCTAACTCTCCTATACTGATAACGTTTAAATGTGTTGTGGCCCTTTCCCCTCCCTCTTACATTTAACCTTCAAACAAACAAATCTTCCCCTTCATTTCCCACCACCCTCCCCTCACCAGCATAATATATATGGATCCACACAGTTATCAGCAGAGTTTTCCCCCCACTCAGTTCCCACTTCATTCAAAAACCAGCAACTTGTGGGATCAAGAGCTAAGTAACAAGCACAAATAGTTACTCAGTGTAACTTGAGGTTGGGAGGGGAGAACAGCAAGCAAGAGCACCAGTCCACTTTCCTCCACCAAGATGGTACCATTCACATAAGTTCCCCACTGCCCTTGTGTGTGTGGTCTCCCAGTGTTTCTACATGAAAGTGGGGCAGATAGTTGTCCATTTAGTCCTGGAAGGTGCCACCCAGCCAGGGTCCTTGAGGAAACTCGATCCACTGCAGCACATAGTGGCTCAGTTGTCAACTGCTCGAGTGCCTTCCAATTCGTCCTACGGGTAAAATTCCCAACACATCCAATTGTCACAACAGAAGGGGGAGGGGGTTTCTCAACTACACACAGAGCACTGTCATTGCACAAGCACCATAGTCCACAGAGATTACACTTCCCTCAGTTACAATCTCTGTTTTACTGACCCAGAATAGGGTAAAGTTTGAAAAGGCTGTCCCACTTCTGTCAAGAAACGCCATTATTCCGTATGCCTGCAGTCCCCTTTGGGGATTAAGCATGGGTACCCGGCTCTGTCTCTAACTGTGGCGCTGATCGCAAATAGTGCGGTATATAAGAAACGTAAATAAATAAATAAATAAACTGTAGTCCTTGTATATACTGTTCTGCAGATTCAAAAAATTGTATAGCATCATTATGAGAAATCTGCAGTCTTGCCGGGTAAAGTACAGCAAATTTTATTCCTGCCTCTTTGAGCCGCTGACAGGTCCCAGCATATGCCTGCCTTTTGGCACTTGGGGCTGCTGAGTAATCCTGATAAATGTATAACCTTTATCCTGTGAGGCTGATGCAGAATGCAGTCCTTTTGTGCATAGTTGAGGAATTTGGCTAGTACAATTTGTGGTTGGTGGTCAGACGCTTTGATCAGGCCCACACGATACCCTCAATCAATCATGTGCGGGCTGGTCTCCTCTTCAAGGACTGGGGAAGCAGAGCTCAAAATACCTGTGTTTGGAGTCTTTGACTGCCTCCTGCACACCCACAAACTGGAGGTTTTTCCTCCGGCTGCGGTTTTCCAGATTGTCCAATTTTGCAGTGTGTTGTGCCAGGAATTCCTCAGCTCATTACACGGCATCTTCCACATTAAAAATCCTGCTCTCTGCCTCGGTCAGTTACCCATTGCCTTGAGCACCTGCTGGAGAGTGTCCAGTTTGCCAGTAACCATATCAAACTGCTCTGCTAAGGCTCCAACAACTGCAGTGGTGACCTCCTCTACTAAAGTCGTGCTTTGCAGATCAGTCAGATGATGTAAGCATATCTATCATCTTGGTTGACACTAATGAAGATTTCTCACGATCTCAGCAGATTGATTTGGCAGCCATGGTTTCTGTGCCTCTCAGTTTAGATGCGGCTATGGTACAGGATGTGGCTGAGGTATGTGTGCTGAAAATGCCTGGGGGGGGGGGGGGAGGAGGAGCAGTGCCCTAGAATAGAGCATCACACATCCGCTACCCTCAGCACATCATGTGGTCCATCCCATGACTTTTTATTTTCACCAAGTCTCTCTCATGAGGGATCTTGTCAAAGGCTTTCTGAAAATCCAGATACACTATATATCAACTGGCTCACCTTTATCTACCTGTTTCTTGAGTTGAGGAGCCTCTAATCAGAGCTCTCATAGGGTGACATCATCAAGCCAGTGGTTCTCAGTCTCCATCTGCTGGTAGGCTGGCATTTTGTTTTTATTTTACATTCTCTTATATACCGCGCTATTCTGCATCAGTGTGGTTTACATTGAACAAACTGAAATTACATTGAACAGGGCATTATAACTTGGAGATAACTATTTTACAGGCTATGGAGGGTTAAGTGGCTTGCCCAAGACCACAAGGAGCACCTGTGGGACTAGAAACCCCAGTCCTTCCAGCCCAAGGTTGCTATCCTCTAGTGGGATTTGAACCTCCGACCTTCCGGCCTGAAGTACCTTGCCCCAACCACTAGGCCACTCCACATAATACAAGCGCCTGGACATATTCATTGTGGATATCCTGAAAACCTGACTGGTTGGTGGTATTCCAGGAGAGGTCTGAGAACCACTGCTCTAAAGTATCTTTAGCATTGCAAGCTGGAGTCTGCTTTAAAACAGGCTCATGAGATAACTTCCCTGTGATTTAGGCTCCTGTCTGCAATGTTACATGTCTAGAGCTTGCTTATGCTAAATCAAGGGTTCTCAAAGGAATCCTCAGGACACACCTTGCCAGTCAGATTTACAGAATAACCACAAATATGCATGAGAGATTTGCATACAATAGAGGCAGGGCATGCAAATCTTTAAATGCATATTCATTATGGTTATCCTGAAAACCTGTGTGTCCAGACGACTTGATTGAGAACCCTTATTTTAGAAAGAAGCTCCTTTTTGGCAAGGAGTTGGAAAACGTTTGTTGAGGACTTTGGGAAAGCCAAGCCCCAGGGGTTGCTAAAGGACAAGCCAAGATGTTCCTCTCAGTTTGGTTTGGACATGTCAAGATTTTGTGATGCTACCCAAGGAGCGGTGGTTCTTCCCAGTGTCTCAATTTCCCTTTCGATCCTCCTTCTTTCGGTTTGACTATGAAAAGGGGATCCCAGGGCAATAAAGGAGCAGGAATCTCTAAAGGGTTCCAATGAGAATCTGGGGACATGTTCCTCACCAGAGAATTGGTGGGCAGTTATCAACATTGTACAAGGGACAGGCCCAAATTATTTAGTATCAGTGCATTCCGGAAGTGGTAAAGAGGGAGTACAAATTGGAATTTTCCCATCAGGATTTGTATTTGGCTTCTCCTGGTCATACTCCAACCAAAATGGTGGTGGTAATGACCACCTTTGCAGGGTTTCAATTCACTAGAGGCAGTTGTTCCCATGTCCCTCTCATGAAAGCGGTACAGGAAGGTACTCCCCATTTATTTTAGTTGCAAAGGAGGAGGGAGGCACGTTTTATCCCATTCTTGGTTTGAAGGGGTGAATTTAGCAGAGCTCATCACTTTCAAATGGAGACCTTGTGTTGTTGATGATCTTGGTCGTTCACAAAGATTTAGGAACCCCATTATAAATATTTTAGATTCCAGGTTCTCAGTTACTATTTCCATTTTAGGGTACTGCCCTTTGGCCATGACGACACAGATTTTCTTTGAAGGTCATGGTGGTGGTGGCAGTAACAGTAGCACGCCACAAAGAGTATTTTATTTTACCCTTATCTGGACGATTGGGTAATAAGGGCCCTGTGTGGATGAGAGTCATTAGGCAACAGCACAAGTAGTCCATTTGTTAGTGTCTCTGGGGTGGGTGATCAATTTTGAAACGAGCAAAATGATCCACTCTCAGTACCTTTGAATAGTTGGAAATATACTTAGACACTCAGAAGGGGAAGATTTTCCTTGCCTAGCAAAAAATAGTCAGACTTCAAGGTCAGATTTGGTTCCCACCTGTGTTGAAAGCACCAAGGGACTTGGACTATATTCAGGCCCTAGAGCAGGGGCAGTGACCCTTAACATATTGGACAGCTCAGTCTAGGAGATCTGAAGTAGTTGCAATGGACAAGGGACACTGGGCTCAGTTTGTTGGTTAGAGCTTTATCGTTTGTTTTTAGGGGATAGAGATGGAGGCTCCGAATTGGTTGGTGGTGACAGTGGACACAAATCTGTTTGGTTTTTGGGGTGGGGGGCATTGCTTGGAACAGGTGGTTCAAGTGCTAGTTGGGGGGACCTTGTCTATCAACCGCCAAGAGATGAGGGCCATTTGGAAAGCCCTTATTGCTTTTCTGCCTCTGATCAGGGACAAAGCAGCATGATTTACTCTGACAATGCCACAGCGGTGACATCTCTGCCCCCCCCCCCCCCCATTCTTGACATTATAAAGTTATTCCTGGCAACCCAGCTGCCTCTGAGCTTTCTTGTAAATGTATCACCGGAAGTAAATTGCCAGGCCTTTTCTTCCGAGGCAATGGAGGGTAAAGTGACTTGCCCAAGGTCACAAGGAGTCCTAGTGCCAAATCTTCTAGGTACTAGGCAGTTGCTCTAACCACTAGCTATTCCTCCACTAAGTTACAGTTATGTTTATATTAAACTTACTTTCCTGTTTCATTGTATTGTTGAAGTTATGTTCCATATAAACTGCCTTGATCTTTGGAAATGCTGTTTATACAAAGTTTATCAAGGAGGGACTAAAAATGCATCTCTTTGGAAGCCTTCCTCCTAATGCAGGAGGCCAAAAAGCATCTTACTTCCTTATCAGCTCCCATGGCAGGAATGAAGAATGTCCAAGTGAATTACTAGAGCTAGCATTTCCTGGACCCAGGGGAGTGGAAGTTGTCTGCACTAGCTTTATGCCTTATCTGCAGCAGGTAGGGGACATCAGTGATAGTTCCAATGGGATCTCAGCAGAATGCCCACATTCCACAGTCACCACATGAGTTGGGACTTGGAGGGACTAGATGCCCTGATTCAACCATGCCCTCTGTCAGGAGTTCTATACATATTGCCCCTGTAGTCTAATGGGTTTGTCTGTTGCAGGAGGATTGGGGTGCATTCCGGCTGGTCACCCTGAATTGGTCAAAGTGTCCATGGTATGTGGCCTTGATGCAGTTACATGTAGAGGACAGCCTGAGACTTCAGCAAAGGCAGGATCTTCTAGCACTGGTTATTCTCATGGAATTCCCATCTTCCTTTTGTCTTACAACTTGGTTTTTGAGGGGGTCATGTCTAAGGCACAAAGGTTATGCTGAACAGGTCATAATCACCTTATTACAGGCATGGAAGAGATCAGTGTCCTTAGCTTATGCTAGGATTTGAAGAGTGGTTGATGCACAGAATGGGGATTTAGCCCTTTTGAAGGCCTCAGTCTCTCACATCTTATCCTTTTCTATGAGATGGTCTGAAGAAAGGTTTGCCAACCAGAGGATGCAAGATGAGAATGACGACAATACACAACATACATACAATATGAGAATGAGTTTATTGTGTCTAATCCACCCGATAGGGCCATGTTTTAGCATGCGCCTTCGGCAGGAGTGCAACTTAAAATACAGACAACATAGAGGCCAATTCAGATCAGGGGACGTTCAGCCATTCAAATATTGGAAGTGCCCCAAAGATACCCCGATTCTGCAACTGCTGGAGCTATATGTTCCCGCAGTTGCAGAATTGGGGCACTTGGATGACCTGGACGTGCCCCGATTCTGCTGCAGGAGACATCCTTTGCCCTGCATGGCCAGCCCTCCCTATGCCCCTGCTGGAGCACCAGTGCTGTGGCATCTATCGCCATGGCAGAAATTTGGTCTTTCGGAGCTGGGATAAGAGTAGAGGTGTCTTCATCCTGCCCAATGTAGGGAGTTCCTTATTACTTCACATGTGTTTTGAGCTAATCTGGTGGATGAAAAGGAAGGAGAAATTTTGGTCTTGCCCAATAATTTTCTTTCCTTGAGTACAACCAGATCAGTCTGAAGGCCCACTTTCAGAGTCACTTTTTTTTCTCTTTTTGTGGCTGCAGGCTTATAGGGATGTCATTGGGCCTGGATTCACCTTTGTGATTGGTTCCTTGGGTTCCATTTCTGGGTTTTCTTACCCCTTAGTTTTACCCCTTGGGTATCCCTAGGCCAGGGTATATGCATATTCATTGAGGATACCCTAAAAGCTAGACTGGCCTGGGAGTACCTAAGGACTGGGTTAGGAACCACTGGTTCAGAGTGGTTTCTCTGTTACACAAATACTGAAGAGCAAGTGACTGCACAGTGCCTGTTTATAGTCCAGAACTCACAGCTCTCTAATCTATCTCCAAAGTCTGGCTGATGGGCACAACCCATGCATTCTGAACTCAAGAAAAGAAAATTAATCAGGTAAGACCACATTTCTTCTTTCTCTCTGAAATAGAAACTGCTAAAACAGTTTTTATAGGACTGATGGTAATGGGCATGTTTCTTATTCCCAACCAGTCTGAAGCAATTTGCTTTTCTTTTGGGTTTTCTTTTGTTGTACTCTTAAAATAACTGGACTAGGATATTGGAAGGATATGATAGGAACCAGAAATCCCATAGCTACAGCATAATAAAGACCTGAGCTGTTCCCATAACAGATGTAGTCTCATATTCTCATAAAGCAGCAGCAGCAGCAGCAGCAGCAGCAGCAGCAGCAGCAGCAGCAGCAGCAGCAGCAGCAGCAGCAGCAGCAGCAGCAGCAGCAGCAGCAGCAGCAGCAGCAGCAGCAGCAGCAGCAGCAGCAGCAGCAGCAGCAGCAGCAGCAGCAGCAGCCGCCGCCACCATTGGTAGTTATCCAGAGGTCACCTAGATCAAAGGCTGGAGCCAGTACCAGTCTTCTAGCCTAGAGGTTTGTCTGCTTTTTAGTGACTGGATTTCTCACCTCTGGCAATTAGTAGATACTTAAAACTTAGCCTCCGGCTGCATCTCATCTCTCACTGACAAAAACAGCTCTGATCCTGGCCCATTAGGTATACATGCAGTATGTGCTAGGGGTGGGTTTCGTTTTGTTTTGTTTTTAAAGAAAGCAGAGCAAGATATTGGTATAGCAAGACGGTCAAAAACAATCTCCAGGAACAAGCAGGAATGAGTCTTCACATATGGTACGTCGGTACCGACAGAGTCTGCACGAGAACGCTTCCCAGCGTCCAATCAAGAGCTTTTGGAAGCATCCCAGCACGCCTGCGTGCTGCCTTCCCGCCTTTCCCAACTGCCTCGCCTCAGTTTTCGTTTTTCCATGGAGCCGGCAAGACATCCTCCTGTCACCGCAGAAAATTCTTGTTTTTATTTTTTTAGTTTTCTTGTGGTCGCGGCTGTCTTCCCGCCACTGGTACCGCCGGTGTTTTCTTTTCTTGAAAATTTTTTCCTTTTCCACAGGATATTTTTTCTTCTTAGTGTCCGACGGTCTCTTAAGCCTTTTAGGCCTCTTCTTTTTCCTTCACGGAACCGCCAAGCACTTTCTCCAAGAAATGTTCACACTGTGGCGGTACAACTTTATTTTTAGACCCTCAAAGTCGGTGTCTAACCTGCTTGGGTCCTGACAACAGTTAGGTGAGAAGAGGTTTTCAACATCGAGATTCCCTCGATACACGGTTGCCCTCCAACTTCGGGGCACCGTCCGCTTCTTCTTCCACACAGAATCAGGTAACCCACAAACAGTCTGTTAAGACTAGCCAGTCCTCGAGTGGTAGGTCTCATGCACAGCATGAAGACGGCTCCAGCTTTGCCCTCGAGGGCCCACTGGCTTCAAAACCCCGGCAGGAGTCTTCGGTCTCCAAAGCACATAAGGGGTTTCAGGTTGTTCCTGGGGTTCACCCCTCACAGAACATACCTCAGCCGTGTCCGGTGGTGGCATCCGCTTCGAGCGGTACCGGTACCCCAACATCGGCACTGGTGTTGGATGTAACACTCCTCACTAGGGATAGTCATCTGGCGTCCTCGGTACCTTCAGGACCGGTGGATACACCCCAGACTGACTTTCCATTATCGGTACCAGCACCGATACCACCACTGCCGTTGGTACCCTCCAGACATGCATCGATAGACTCGCTTCCTTCGATGCCAAGTCTGGAATCGATCTCCAGTCTGGAGGACTGGGTACAGACTCGCCGCGGTACCGAAGGCTCGGTTCCAATGATTCGGATCCACAACTCTCCGTTCCTTTGAGGCTGATTGAGTTGCCACTGGTTGACCTTCCTTCACCAGTGTCATACACGGTACCAAAATCGGTACCGCCGACCTCATTACCTTTGCGGTCGGTGCCTTCCATGCTTCGCTTATCAGGCTCTCTGCCCTCAATGCTGAGTTTGGAATCGATCTCTAGCCTAGAAGATACCGGTGCCTCTGATAGTGGCCGGATGTGTTCGGTCACCTCGGTACCGATTGAATTGTCACCGATGACTACTCCGATGTCTGTCGGGCTCGACTCCGACATCGGTACCGGTATCCACAGTAGCATCGTGGCCAACTCCTACCATGCTTTTTTCAACAGGATCGCTCCATTCTATACCAAGCTTGGAGTCGATACCTGGCATGGACAATGTGGTAAGGACGGTTGCTGCTCATGATACCCAGTACCAGCAACCATCCCTAAAGCATTCCACACTGCACTGTGCAGGATCTTCTATTCCTATACATTTGGATACCTCTGTGGATGCTCAGGCTAGTTCTTTAAATCTAACCTGTCCAAGAGAGATTCCTGTTAGGGATCCCTCTTTTCAGAGTTTCCTCTGGGATATAGCAAGATCTCTTGCCATTCCTATCCCAGGACATGATCCTGCACAAGGCTCTCTTTCTACCAAAGCAAAGGGGAACATAATGCTTCCTTTGCATCATTCCTTGCAGGATCTCCTGCTAGGAATGTGCGAAACACCTTTACGGGTATCCCCACCTCCCAGGGCAACTGATCTGTTATATAAGATGCCCCCCTCTCCAGGGTTTCAAAAGACTCAACTTCCTCATCATTCCCTAGTAGTGGAATCAGCAATGAGGCGGGTAAAGAGTAAGAAAAAGCACTCTTCCTATCCGCCAGGTCGTGAGTCTAAAACACTAGATGACTTTGGACGTCAAACCTTCCAGGCATCTATGCTTTCTGCAAGAATTCTCTCATATATTTTTTATATGAGTCTTTCTCTTGAGGAGGTCACAAAGCAATTACATCTTTTGTCTCCTTTCCTTTCAGATTCCAGGAGTACAGACTATTCTTCACTGCTTAAGCATATCCAGAATATCTCTTGGGTTTCTTTCTCGTGCTTCCCTAGACTCTTTTGAGTCTGTTAGCAGGACGTCTGCTATAGCTATAGGGGCACGACGTAGAGCCTGGCTCCAAGCTTCAGACTTGGACAAATGGGCACAACAAAGGCTGGGACATACTCCTTGCACTGGAGAAAATCTTTTCAACAAGGAGTCTTTACGTCAGGTTACTCAGTTGTCCACTGATTTACCTGTTCCTAAGGGTTGTTTCTACCCCTTCCTCTGTCCCAGTACCTAGGAAATGTCCTACCAAACTTTCTTCCCACAGAAGGTGGTTTAGTCATCACTTGCCCATCATACAGCTGTTCCCCAACAGGGAAAGCATCGTTCTGGTCTAAAGAATCCAACCTCTTACCAGGCTCAGCAAACCCAGCACCTGCAGGGTTTCTGATCATCCATCATCAGATGCTTGTGACTCTTGGGGTTAGAATCTACAGTTGCTTCTTCTCAATAGAAGCAATCCACCACTTTATTCTAACCAAAAGATATCCATTTTTTCTATATTTCTATGAGCTGTCAGGATGTTCATGCCTATAAGTCACAGGTTTTTCTCCTTTTTCCTGCTAGGGAAAGAGGTCTAACCACTATCAGATGATAGTTCCTGTGCCAGCATGTATTTTTCCTTTCTATAGACTTACTACTTTGTAAGTCTTCTTCAGCTCCATTCTCTTCACCCTCTTACCAGGTTTTTCCTCTGTAAGAGGGGAATTACTTACTGAGAGGCTTTCTCTTCAGCCTCTCTAGTTTTCTCACTTTCCAGTGCAGAGTTTTCCTCTCTGAGTTACCTCCTCTGTTTTAATCTTGCTTGGGCAGCTTATCAGACATGTCCAGAGTTCCTCCTCCTGTTCTGTTTTTGAACAGTAAGATTCTTCTGCTGTCTTACTAACAGCTGCCCATGCAGGAGCTTTAATGTTTGGACCACTGGTTCTTATCCATTAACTACCAGATTGTCCTACACTAACATTCTGTCTAGTCTTCGTAGTGGCTCCAAGTCAGTACTTCATCTCTCTTGGAGATCATCTCACTACAAGCTTTCTAGATTTTCTTCTATTCTGCCATCTTCATTTCCTGAGTTTGGCAGCATAGTTGACTGAGATACTGGCTCTCTACCAGCCAGTTCTATCCCCTCATTCTCCTGCATCATGCTCTCTGCAATCTACAGAGAAGCTTTCCACTATGGGCCCTTGCTAGAGAGCATGGGTTTTTTTTTCTCCAACAGCTATCCTAGCTGGTTAGAAAAGGCTTTTCAGTCATGTCTCCCATGACTAGAAGGGTCCCCCCCTTTTTGATATAAAGGACATAGGCCTTCTCTTACGTGAAGACTCAAGGAGTTGCCAGTTCCCTGCTTTGGTCCAAAGTATTCCCAATCGGGGATATGCTCGTCCTCATGGTAAGAACACCTGCTACCTTTGCCCTTAGGCAGGTCAACATGGTATCTCATCTCTAGGCGTCTTCTGTCTACTTACCATGCCAGAGTCCTGGAAGACTCGGGACTTGCTGGCTGCACATTGACATTATCCTTGGTTTTTCACGTAACAATCCTGGCTATTTTGCACTAACTAGCATTCTTGCAGGTCATAACCAGGAGGAATAGATTCTCTATATGTCTTCTCAAGTAGGTTCCACCTCCTTGTTATTAGATGAATCTTTCCTCTCCACATAGCCTATGTGATCACTGTACTGTAGGCATATCTCTGTCTGTTTAACTGCAGACACCCATATGTAAGCCTACATATCCATATTTATTTTTTGTATTTTATGCCCTGCCATATCTCACTATAGATATATTCTTATATGTCTGTCTATCTATATATATATGTATCTGTTGAAATATTTTCTTATAGATATGTATCCACATATTTATCTATCTTCCTGTCTATTCTCATATACCTATATGATTCTGACAGAGGGTTTTTACCCATACCTATGCTATCCAGCAGGTTTGGGGTTTTACACACACACCACTCCTATGGTAGTCAACAAGTTTTATACCATAACCTAACGGTTTAGGTACCTCTGAAGCTCTCCATACTCAATATCTCTCCTAGCTTATCCCAGTTAGGAGAGACATTGTGGATCTTCAGTTAATCATTTGTCCTCTCTTTTTGGGATACAAGGGGTCCCCATACCCTTTCTCCCCACAAGGACTATGCCTGTTTGTCCAAATCGGTTAGCCTTTCTCTTTTTGCTCCTAAGAGTGAGCCACACTCCCACCAAAAGAGTTAGGTTTTTGTCATCAACCCTTCCTCTGAAGGCCCACCGTTTTTTGTATTACCCCAGTTTTTCCTACTGGGGTTACCTATTCCTTTCAGGATTCTGACCTCCACTATTTTTCCTACAGGTTTATTACCTCCACTTTACAGTGAGGTCCTCTTCAAGGTTCCTCTACTGGGTTCCCAGTAGATCCATGAACCTCCATACTTCTGTGAAATCCTGTTAGGGGAGGTCTCTATTGCAATCTTCTGCAACATCATTGATGACAATCATCATCCACACATGGACTCCTTCTCTGGAGTCCTATGCTAGGTTAGCTGTTTCACAGCATTTTTTCTTTCTTCAACTCCTACCCTCCATCCTCAGGATGCCTGGTGTTCTGGGAGATAGCATGTTCCAACCTATGACATGCTGGGACTCCAGGCATCTCAGCTTGGGAGTCCCCATATGTGAAGACTCATTCCTGCTTGTTCCTGGAGATAGCACAGTTACTTACCTGTAACAGGTGATCTCTGGGAACAGCAGGAATAAGTCTTCACAACCCACCCACCTCCCCAGGAGTTGTATCTCTATCTTTCCTTTCCTTTCTCTCTCTCTCTTTGTCTTAGCTTTAAAACTTAACTGAGGAGAGGCAGTTGGGAAAGGCAGGAAGGCAGCACGCAGGCGTGCTGGGATGCTTCCAAAAGCTCTTGATTGGATGCTGGGAAGCGTTCCCGCGCAGACTCCGTTGGTACTGACATACCATATGTGAAGACTTATTCCTGCTGTTCCCAGAGATCACCTGTTACAGGTAAGTAACTGTGCTTTATGAAGACAACCAACTGGCAATACTATACATCAAGCTTAATGTTGCCAGTCCTGCACCAGCCACCGTTCATGGCTAGCTCCAGCTGGCAGGCTGTAAGCAGTGATTTTTTATATACTGTAAACCATTGAGAATGTTATAGTAAACTACAGTTTTCAACTAATTAACTTAACTTATATAATTGTGTGTTGAAAAAAAAAAAGTAAACTTGAAGCTGAAGAGATAAAGAGCAAAACAGAGGAGAAAATTGTAAAATACATTTTTGTGTCTCAGGAATTGCTATAGCAGGAGTTCCATTCGTTATTGGGATGGCAGGGTTTACTACAGTAGGGATTACAGCTGGCTCAATTGCTGCCAAAATGATGTCTGCTGCTGCTCTGGCCAATGGCGGTGGTGTGGCTGCTGGAGGGACAGTAGCTATACTTCAATCAATTGGTAAGTGTGACTTCTTATAATAGCACTTCAAAGCCAATAAAAGCTATTACTACACTGAATTGCTCTTGGAACAGTATAATAGATGGGCAGTAGTTACATTAAAAAGTCTTCCTTCTGCCCATCAAGCTGAGCAGGTAGATGGTCCCTTGGACATGAATAAAGCACAGTACTGAGTACTCTATTTCATAGCTAAATATGACTTTTCATTTGGAATTTGTTGTTTATACATCCCTATGTATTCTTTTTATAAGTTTTAGCATATATATATATATATATATATATATATATATAGTTTAAATGTATTTAGGTTATTACATTCAACAACTTAGTTATTGTACATTACAAAGATGTATCTGGTCAAAAAAACTGTATATCAAATTCTATTAAATAAACAAAACAAACCAGAATCAAATGGCCATAGCATTATGAAGCTGGCTATGAGCACAAAAGAAAACCCAATAATCCCAAGGAAGTTCATCTTTACTCTACATACCGTAGCATCAATAACTAGTGCAAAAGAAACATGTGCTCAGTTGTAGAGAGTCTATTACACTACTTTGAAAGCGTAGTTACTCACCTGTAACAGATGATCTCCGGGAACAGCAGGAATTTAGTCTTCACAGATGGGTATGGTCGGTACCGACGGAGCCTGCGCGGGAACGCTCCCCTGCATCCAATAGGAACGCTTTTGGGAACATCCCTCAGCACATGCACGCTGCCTTCCCGCCTTTCCAACTGTCCCTCTTCAGTTAAGTTTGTAGCTGAGTGAAAGGATAGAGGGAGAGAGAAAAAAGACAAAGAGATAGGAGTTCTCTCTAAGGGAGGTGGATGGGTTGTGAAGACTAAATTCCTGCTGCTCCCAGAGATCACCTGTTACAGGTGAGTAACTATGCTATCTCCAAGAAGAAGCAGGAATGTAGTCTTCACATATGGGGACTCCCTAGCTGAAGATGCCAGGGAGATAGCCCCAGGAAGGTGCCACCCTAGAAGGTGGGAATCCTTCCTCCCATGGATCTCTGGCATTCCACCAGGGTTGGTGGGTAGGAGTTCATTTAGGTCTGAAAGAGATTTTGAAGAACAGCTTGGCCAAAGAAGGCATCCCGACGGGAGGCTTTATCCAGGCAGTAGTGGGCTGTGAAGGTGTCTACCGAAGCCCAGGTGGCTACTTGACAAATGTCATCGATAGACACAGAGTGGAGATTAGCCATGGAAGCTGCCATGGCTCTCACATTATGAGCTGTGATATGGTCCTGAAGAGGAAGACCCTTACTCTCATAAGCAAAGGATATGCATTGGGCAATCCATTTAGATACAGTTCTTTTGGAGACTGGAAGTCCCAAATGACTAAGGTAAAAAGCTATAAAAAGTTGCTGTGTTCTTTGTATATAAAATGCTAAGGCCCTTTTACAATCCAAAGTATGAAGGTTTCTTTCTGCATTAGAGGCGTGAGGCCTCAGAAAAAATACAGGAAGATAAATTGATTGATTTAAATGAAAAGGCGAAACCACCTTTGGCATAAAGTGTGGGTGAGTTCGAAGAACAACCTTATGATGAAACCTAGTATAAGGAAGATCAGCCACTAAAGCTTGCAATTCACTAATGCGACAGGCAGAGGTGATGGCAATTAGGAAGATGACCTTCCAGGTCAAAAACCTAAGGGCTGTAGTGGCCAAAGGTTCAAAAGTATTAGTGTATGTGTCTCATATCCCCGCGTGTTAAATGTATCCCCCAATTGTGTTGTGACCGCTTTGATTGAAGGATAAGGCGGTATACAAAACTGTCTAAATAAATAAAAATAAATAAAATAAAAGGAGGCTTCATGAGCTGCCCGAGAACTAGATTTAGATCCCATGCCACCGGTGGTGGCTTGATGGGAGGTTTAGTTAATAAAAGGCCTCTCATAAATCTCGATACGAGTGGATGAGTGGAAATTGGTTGTCCATTCAGAGGCTTATAAGAAGCTGCAATTTCAATAAGATGGACTCTTACCGAATTGGTCTTTAGACCAGAATTCGATAAGTGAAGGACATACTCTAGTATCGATTCTAAGGGTATGACCAGGGGGTTTAATCCCTTCTTGGAGCACCATATAGTAAAACGTTTCCACTTGAAGGCATAAGATCTTCTTGTGGAAAGTTTCCTAGAAGCCTGAAGGATATCTTTTACCTATTGGGACAGGTTGAAATCTTGGAGGTCTAAGCCTTCAGCAACCAGGCCGTGAGGTGCAGGGACTGGGGATTCGGGTGCCATAGCGTCCCATTCTCCTGGGAAAGGAGATCTGGAACATGCCCTAACTCCAGAGGTGCAGCTTGAGAGAGATGTAGAAGCAGGGAATACCACGTTTGGCGTGGCCATCGTGGTGCTATGAGAATCATGCGACCTCTGTCTCCCTGAAGCTTGAAGAGTGTTTTGGGGATGAGGGGAATAGGTGGGAAGGCATAAAGGAAGTCCTAACCCCAGTGAAGGAGGAAGGCATCCCTTGCCTGACAGTTGTGAGCCGGAATCCTGGTACAGAACCGGGGAAGTTTGGCGTTCAGTGGACTTGCAAAGAGGTCTATGTCTGGAGTGCCCCAGAGATGAAATATCTTTGCCAGCTGGTCTAGGTGGAAGGACCACGCACGAGGCAGCAGTACTCGACTGAGTTTGTCTGCCCAAAGATTTTGAATGCCTGGAAGATATACCACTAGAAGGTGAATTTGATGCGCTCTGGCGAGGGCCCACAGTCGTAAAGCTCCATTGCATAATGAGAGAGCCTGTTCCACCCTGCTTGTTCACATAGAACATGGCTACTTGATTGTCCGTCTGGACTAGGACTGTCTTGTAGCTGAGCTGGGCGTGGAATACTCAAAGAGCTAAATAGATTGCTCTTAATTTCAGGAGGTTTATGTGTAAACCAACCTCCTGTGGAGTCCAGGTGCCCTGGGTAGAGAGATGATTCAGGTGTGCTCCCCAACCCACCTGTGAAGCATCTGTTGTTAGGGTGGCCTGAAAGAGGGGTAGATGGAAAGGAGACCCCACTGTCAGATTTTCTAGTGATTGCCACCATTGGAGGGACAAAATTAGTCGTTGAGAGATTATTATTTTGTCCGACAAATGACCTGTGGCCTGCGTCCACTGTGTGGAGAGGGTCCACTGAGCTGCTCACATGTGGAGGCGAGCATATGGGACTACATGAACTGTGGATGCCATATGTCCCAATAACTGCAGTAGCTGTTGAGCAGTGAGGGAGGATTTGCCTGCTGCTTAAGAAGCTAGTTGCATTATGTGAAAACACCGGGCTTGTGGAAGGAAAGCCCTTGCCTGTCTGGTATCTAGACAGGCTCCTATGAATTCTAGGCATTGGGAAGGAATTAGTTGAAATTTTGGGAAGTTTATTACCAATCCCAAGTATTGTATTGTTTGCATTGTATGGGACAGTGCAGTGCTGGCCTCTGCAACTGTAGGGGCTCGAATGAGCCAGTCGTCTAAGTAAGGGAAGACAAAAATCCCCAGGGTTCGTAGAAATGCAGCTACTACTGCCATGCATTTCGTGAATACTCTTGGTGTTGAAGCCAGACCAAAGGGAAGAACCCTGTACTAGAAATGTTTTCCCCTGAAAAGGAAACATAAGAATTTCCTGTGATCTGGATGGATGAGAATGTGAGTATATGCATCCTTTAAGTCTAGAGAGCAAAGCCAATCCTGGCTTTGAAGGTATGGCAGAAGAGTTCCTAGAGAAATTTTGAATTTTTCTCGAAACAGATATTTGTTCAATTCTCTGAGGTCCAGAATGGGTCTGTATCCTCCTGTTTTCTTTGGAATAAGAAAATAGGGGGAGTAGAACCCTGCACCCCATTGAAGAATGGGTACTTCCTCTATTGCCCCCTGGGCAAGAAGTGTGGAGACCTCGTGATCTAGCAGATTGTTTGCAGAGGTTTGAGAATTGAATTGCTTTAGAATTGTAGGAGGGGGCATGCTGTGAAAATGAAGCTTGTACCCTTCTCCTACAATGGACAAAGTCCAATCTTCTGCTGTTATCTGATGCCATTTGTTGGCAAAGTGGCATAACCTGCCTGGAATATTGTGGACCCCTCAGAGGCAGGAAGGCAAAACTCTTTAGGAAGGAGTCAAAGCCCTTGAGGGGGCTGAACCTGGAGAGATGGTTGGGCTCTCGGGCCTTTTGGCTTCTTTTGCTGTCTAGTTTGTCCCTTTTGGGCAACCTGACCTTGAGTTTGACTCTGCTGGGTATAGGAAGGATAAAATGTCCTCTGTTTGCTAAAAGAGGGTTGTCTATAAGGCTTCCTTTTGGCTGGAGTGGCTGTAGACTTTGACAATCTATCTAAGGTAGAATTGTCAGCATCTAACTCGTTAGCCTTTTCCTGCCAGTTCTTGCCGAAGAGATTCTCCCCCGTGCAAGGAATGTAGCCTAACTTGTCCTGTACCCAAGTCTCCAAGCCTGATGCCTGTAGCCAGGCAATCTGTCGTGCGCCAATGGCAATAGCAGAGGTTCTGCTGATGCATTCGAAGCAGTCAAAGGCTGCACGGTTTAACAAACTTGGAGACATCTTGAGCATTCTTAACTAGAGCAAGAAAATCTTGTCTCTTGTCATCTGGGAGAAATGGGCTCATAAGTTCCAAGTCACCTGTGACTTCCTTGAGGAACATTCCCATATATAGGATATATGAACTGATCCTAGCTGAAAGCATGGAAGCTTGAAAAGTTTGGCGCCCAAAAGCATCCAGAGTCCTGCATTCACGACCTGGAGGATTGGATGCATGCCTCTTTGCACTTTTCATCCTACGCATGGCTGATTCCACTACCATTGAATGGTGTGGCAGCTGAGTTTTCTGAAATCCAGGACATGGCGGAACTTGATACATAGTATCAAGTCTCCTAGAGTGAGGAGAAGTAGTCAGGGGTGTCTCCCACATTCTGAGCATCAAGCTATGCAGAATTTCATGGGTAGGCAGAGTGGCTGCCTCCTTAGGAGCTTTAGAATATTGGAGAATTTCCAATTCCTTTGCTCTGGGTTCCTCTTCAGGAGCTACTGTGATTGAAAGACGTTTGGCCATATCACGGATGAAATGCTGAAATGACATGTCCTCTGGAGGTGACATTCTGCGTTGGGGAGAAGAAGGATCTTCTAGGAGAAACCCTCTAGTGCCAGCAGAATTGTCAGAGTCTTCGGAATCGAAGTATTCCTGACCCCAATGCTCTTGCAATATACGATCCCGGTACCGATCGAAGTCGGTACCGAGCTGACCCGGTACCGCTTTGTCAATTGCAGCCAGAGATGGCATGGGAAGAGTTCCCACCGGTGCTGGTACCGTAGGTATCGGTACCGGTGTCTGTACCGGCATCGGTAGCGGTGCCGCAGCTGAAAGAAGAGCTGCGATGCTGCCCTCGATAGCGAGGAACCTCTGGTTTATTGACGCTGCCGATGCCTGGGTGTCGGTACCGGTAAGGACGGCCGGAACCCCTGGCACAGGTAGTTCTTGCGAGGTTGAGGCCTTGAGAACATCCTGAAGCCCCATCGATGCTTTGGAAGCCGAAGCCTCCCGCTGGGGCTGTTTTGCCGGTGTGGTTCCCTCAAGGGCAATGCCAATGGCCTTTCGATGCTTAGCAGGAGAGCTACCCTTTCAGGACCAGCTTTTATGTTTAGTTACCTGAGATCCATGGGAGGAAGAGGCGCCCTTGACGATGTTGATGCAATGGATTTGGCAACTGAAGAAAAGAGGGTACCAAGCTTTGCAGCCCGGTTGTCTTCCTCTTTTAGTCATCCCCATACAGGAGAGACATTCAGTTGGAGAATGTTCAGGTCCTAATCATTTCAGACACCAATCATGGGTGTCAGTGACGGAAATGGTACTGCCACACTTAGTACATTTTTTAAAACCACTAGTTGGCTTTTCCATGTTTTAGGAATATGGGGCCTAGTGCCCAAAATGGCACCTAGCACCAAAGAGAAAAGTTTCTGAAAAGAAACAGTCTAAAGCCCAAGTTTTTTTTTTTTTTGTATGAAAAGAAAAGAAAAGGCGGTACCGGTAGGCGTCGTGCGGTAGGCAAACACGACCACAAGAAAAGAAATTTAAAGACGGAATTTTCTGCGGTGACAGGGAATAGATCCTGTGGGCTGCGCGGAAAACGAAGAACTGAAGAGGGACAGTTGGAAAGGTGGGAAGGCAGCGCGCATGTGCTGAGGGATGCTCCCAAAAGCGTTCCTATTGGACGCTGGGGAGCATTCCCGCGCAGGCTCCGTCGGTACCGACGATACCCATATGTGAAGACTACATTCCTGCTTGTTCCTGGAGATAGGTTGTTATTAGATAGTGAGGATATTTTGGTCCAGCCCAATTTCTAATAGCGATCACCAAAACTAAAGCATAAGTTGTGAACTAACTACAATTCAGTAGATATTCTTAGGGATAAGTGCATGATTAACACTTGTACATACTGAAAGGACTATATATGGAAAGAAAGCATAGTTACTCACCTGTAACAGATGTTCTGCGGGGACAGCAGAAATCGGCCCTCACATATGGGTGATGTCGTTGCCAACGGAGCCCGCATGGAAGCATCTCCCCATCTTGCAAAGAAAGCCTTTGGGAGACGCACCATGCATGGGTGGTACCCTTCCCGCCCAAGGGTGCCACATCTTGCCTCAGTCTAATGACATAGCTAAGACAGCAAAATTAAAATACAATAAAGAAGCAACTCCAAGAGGAGGGTTGTGAGGACTGATTCCTGCTGGCCCCAGAGAACACCTGTTACAGATGAGTAACTACGCTTTCTCTGGAAACAAGCAGGAACTCAGTCCTCACACATGGGACTCCCCAGCTACAGGCTACCGAGAACCTGTACATAATGCCACGAGTGACTAGAGAAGTTGAGCTGTGAGCTGCAGCAGTTGAATCCCAACTGAGAGACTCTCGCAAGACCCAAGTGTCCAGCACGGGACCAGACACTCCAGTAGCCTGAACATAGAAGGGTCGAAGGGCAGAAGTTGCCTACATCCCAAAGAAATTACGTAGCACGGTATGGCCAAAAGATGCTGTCCCAGCAGGACTCCTCTCCAGGCAGTAGTGAGTTGCAAAGGTATGGACCGAAGACCATGTGGCAGTCCGGCAGATTTCTGACAGGTACAGAATGCAGATTTTCCACGGAGGTAGCCATGGCTCTGATGCAGTGCCCTGTGACCCAGTGGTCTAGTGATATCACAGCCTGCTCATAGGCAAGGGCAATGCAGCCAGCCACCCACATAGACAGATTTCGCTTGATCACTGGAAGCCCTAATCGACTGGGGTCATAGGAGACAAAAAGTTGAGGTGCTTTGCAGTGGCCCTGAGTATGCTGCAGATAGGACAGGGCCGTCTTACAATCCAGAGTAGAGTATGAAGAACGATCTCTGCCTTGCCGTTATGAGGCGTCAGGAAGAAGATGGAGAACACCATCTCCTGACTGAGGTGGAAGGGGGACACCACCTCTGGCAGAAACCTGGGGTTTGTGCGGAGCACCACCCTGTTCTTGTACAGCCTTGTGTAGGGAGGCTCTGCCATGAGAAAGACAACATTCCAGGAGAAGTACTGCAAGTATCCAGGGGCTCAAATGACAGCTTAGTGAGCTGTGACAGCACCACATTGAGATCCCACTCCTCTGTTGGTGGGTGGAAGGGGGGGGGGCTTGGACAACATGAGGCCCTGCAGGAAATGAGAAATAAGGGGCTGAGCTGAGAGGAGCTTGCCCTCAACAGAGTGGTGGTGTGCTGCAATAGCACTCAGGTGCACTCTGAGTTTGACTTCAGTCAAACCTGGAACAGGTGGAGTAGGTACTGGAATACCAGCTGCATAGAGCAGGAGAACAGGTTTGCCCACCTCAGCACACCACACCAAAAATAGACGCCACTTGAAGGCATATGCCCTTCTCGTGGAGGCCTTGCGGGATGCCAAAAGGACCTCCTCCAAGTCTTGTGGAAGGGAGCTAGAGCTACCCTTTCAGCAGCCAAGTAGTGACAGGGACTCCAGGTTACGGTGAAGAGAACCCCCCTCTTGTGAAAGTAGTCCTGGGGCGTAGCCCAAGGGAATTGGAGACGCTGCTGACAGGCAGAGAAACAGCGGAAACCAGGGTTGCCTGGGGCACCGGTGGGGCTATCAGTATCAGTGATGCCCTGTTGCACTGAACCTTGAAGAGGGTCTTGGCAACTAGCAGTGTCAGCGTGAAGACGTAGAGAAGGCCTTCCGTCCATGGAATGAGGAACGCATCTGCTGCCATCCAGGATGGGTGTGGCTGGTGGGAGCAGAAGAGAGGCAACTGTGTGTTGTCCAGGCTGGCAAATAGGTTCACTAGGGGGACACCCCAGTACTGGAAAAGCCAGGAGGACATTCTGGGATCCAGGCGCCACTCATGTGGCTACAGGACTCTGCCTAGCCTGTCTGCCAGGGCATTGTTCTGGCCCGGGAGGTAGACTGCCCACAGGAGCATTCCATTGTGTGTCGCCTATGAGCAGAGGTCTATTGCTTTATGGCAGAGGAAGTACGAGCCCATGCCCCCTTGCTTGTTGACATAGAACATTGCGACTTGGTTATCTGTCTGGACCAGCACCAACTGGTGCTGCAATTGGTATTGAAAGCTTGGAGGGCCATAAATATCACCCGGAGCTCCAGAAGGTTGATCTGACACTGGCACTCTGTCTGGGACTAACTGCCTTGAGTGCGGAGGTCCTCACAATGAGCAACCCATCCCAGCAGGGAGGCATCCGTGGTAAGGACTCTCTGAGGGGTGAGTACCTGGAAGGGCATCCCAGTCTGAAGATGGCAGGGAGCTGCCACCAGTCAAGGGAGTCTGCCAAATGATGGCTCACTCTTACCCTATCTCTAAGCCTTCCCATGGCTTGTGTCCACTGGGAGCAGAGGCACCATTGAGCTGCCCTCATGTGCAGATGGGTGTACGGGGTCACGTGGAGGCCATGTGGCCCAGCAGGCGGAGGAGAAGGCGAACGGGCACCGACTGGCAGTGCTGTATCTCTACGGCTAGCACCCTGAGACATTCTGTCCTCTCCGGAAGGAGGTAGGCCTTTATTTATTTATTTACATTCTCTTATATACCGCGCTATTCTGCATCAGTGAGGTTTACATTGAACAAACTGAAATTACATTGAACAGGGCATTATAACTTGGAGATAACTATTTTACAGGAAACATGGGCTATGGAAGGTTAAGTGGCTTGCCCAAGACAACAAGGAACACCTGTGGGACTAGAAACCCCAGTCCTTCCGGCCCAAGGTTGCTGTCCTCTAGTGGGATTTGAATCCCCAACCTTCCGTCCTGAAGTACCTTGCCCCAACCACTAGGCCACTCCTCCACTCCTCGCCTTGGCCTGGAGGGTGACTAGCTAAGCCCCTATGAACTCCAGGCACTGAGCAAGAGAAAGGTAGAACTTGGGGTAGTTGATGATGAACCCTAGATGCTGAAAGATATGGATGGTGCGCTCGGTGATGTGGTGCACCTCTGAAGCTGTGCCTCCCTTTATGAGCCAGTTGTACAGGTAGGGAAAGACGAAGACCTCTTCGAGACAAAGATGGGCTGTGACCACCACTAGACACTTAAGACCCTTGGCGATGAGGCCAGCCCAAAGGGTAGCACCCTGTACTGGTAGTGGCTGCCTCCTAACACGAACCAGAGGTACTGCCGGTGGTTGGGATGAATCAGGATGTGTGTATAAGCATCCTTCAGATATAAGGAGCATAGCCAGTCTCCCTGCTGGAGGTATGGCAGCAATGTTCCAAGGGAGAGCATCTTGAACTTCTTCCTCACCAGAAATCTATTCAGGTCCCACAGTTCCAGGATGGGCCTGAGGCCCCCTGTTTGCTTGGGAACGAGGAAATATCTGTAGTAGGAGCCTTTGCCCCAGAGATGCTTGGGCACTGGCTCCACGGCCTTGTCCTCGAGGATGCCTGCAAGCTCAGTGAGGAGCAGAGTTTGGTGAAGGAGAGGCCTTATGGGTTCTCCTGGGAAGAAAAAGGGTGGTGTCTGTTGCAGGTGGAGGAGGTAATCCTCCTTGACTACTTGCATTGCCCAGAAATCTGTGGTGATGGAGGACTACCTGTGGGCAAACAGGGTCAGATGCCCCCCTGTGGGCTGCTGAGGGCCTGCTGGGAGAAAGGAGGCCATACCCAATGAGTCAAAAACTTCCTCCAGGCTGGGCCTGGGTCTTAGACTTGCAGGAGCTGTGCCCTTGCCCCTTTGGCTGTTGTCCCTGCTGTGGGGCATTACCAGAGTTCCTCTCTCTTTTCTCGGGGAAGAAGCCTTTCTTACAGGGGTGCACAGAGGTCTTCTTAGAGTCTGGTCTTGGGGTCAGGAACTCTGTCTTTATCTCTGCAGCCTTGTCTGACATGGGTTTTCCGAAAAGGTTCTCTCCAGTATGAGGGACATCGATGAGTTTGTCCTGGACCCATTGCTCAAGGTTGGACGACTGCAGTCATGGCTGGCATCGGGCCCTGATGCCCGCAATGGCCACACTGGCTGAGGATTCGAAGCCATCATATTTATTTATTTATTTATTTTATTTAGCTGCATTTATATCCCGCTTTTCACCGGGTCAAAGCGGTTGGGGGATACATTTAACACGAGGGGATATGAGACACATAGACTAATACTTACAGGGAACATGGGCAATGGAGGGTTAAGTGGCTTGCCCAAGACCACAAGGAGCACCTGTGGGACTAGAAACCCCAGTCCTTCCGGCCCAAGGTTGCTGTCCTCTAGTGGGATTTGAACCACCGACCTTCCGGCCTGTAGTACCTTGCCCCAACCACTAGGCCACTCCTCCCCTATATCATATACTGCTCGAGACAGGAACTTTGAGCACTCCTTGACTGCCAAGGCCAGTGATTTGTACCACTGAAGGGGTTCCCCATCGAGGCCTGCAGAGAAACCGGTAAGCTCCCTCTCCAGTTCCTTGAGGTACATACCGATGTACAACTGGTAGGACTGGACTCAGCAAACCAGTATCGAGCCTTGGTAGCATTTTTGGCTGAGGGCGTCCAAGGTCTGGGCCTCCCTACCCAGGGGGGAGGGGGGCACAGAAGAATGGGTCTTTTGGCTTTTGAGTTGATGCATGGCCAACTCGACAACTACAGAATTGTGAGGGAGCTGGTTTTTTTGGAACCACAGGCTTCGGCAGACTTGGTACATAGAGTCATCTACTCACAATGGGCACAGACGCCGGTGTTTCCCACATACGGAGACGGCGGCGCTCGAGGAGTGGAGGGACGGACACCATGAGAGCCTCCCTTTGGAGGGGCCTTGTACTGGAGGATCTCAAGTTCCTCCATGCGGAGGTCCTTCTCCACCAGTCTCAAACACAAGCGCATTTGCCATATCCCGTGCAATGTCAAGGAAGGCAATGTCCTCGGGTGGGGAACGGCACTGGTACACTGGTGGAGACAGGTCCGAGGGTACATCTGTATCACCGGGTGTCTGGGAAATCCTCATCCTTGGTCTCCCAGTCTGACTCAAAATCAGAGAAAGAATCCAAGGCTCTGCGGCTCCCATGGTTGGGCCCTGAGCCTGAAGGGCCTGCGACCTCCAGAAAACCTGTGGTCCGAGCTGCATGTACTTGGTGAGGACCGGGGTCCCAAGGAATGGGACCAGGACCTCGTCCAATGCCTCTCTCCGAGGCAGGTGGTGCTTGAGGATTGGCTCAATGACTGGGGGGTCCTCGAGGTCAAAGGTCCGGTTGTCGGGGCAGATGAACTGGAGGAACCAGTCATCAATGCCTGCTGCTGGGCCAGGAGGGCAGTGATACTGTGCTCCAAGGCCGCCAACCTGGTCTCCATGCCAGATGGCTCCGCAGCCTTCAACGCAGGCACCAATGACTTTAGGCCCAGTGTCTGTTCCATCCGGGGGGGGGGGGGGGGAGGGGGTGGTTCGAGGCCGGTCATGCGACACGGACGACCCCTTTCTGGGGCAGCTTGAGGCCAGTCACGTGACACAGGCGACCTCTTTCCGGGACAGCTAGTGAAGCTGCTCCTACTCAGACCCCTCATACTCACGCCAGGGACTGGTGCGGGATTTACCCACTTTTCCCGACCTGTCCTCAGAGGTTTTTGAGCTCATGCTTTCCACCTCTCTCGGAGAACCCGCAGCCATGGGAAAAAGGCAGCCTGGGCATTGCAGGGCACAGAGGTATCGGAGGGGGCCCTGGAGCATGGTGTTGCTAGGGACTACGGCTCTTGATGGCTTGTGCGGACATGGACTTGCAAAGGTCACTGCCCGAGTTGTCATGGTCCAGCCTGAGGCAGCAGTCATGTGGGACATCATCTTACTGCATCAATCACACTTTTTTTGAAGCCACTGGAGACCATGGGGAAAAAAACAGGCCCTTCAGCTCGGGCGAAGGTCTACTGGCCAAAAAAGGTCACAAAGTGCCAGTTGAGAAACACGAGAAAAACAAAGGAAAAGAACCTGAGGAGCGACACCGAGGCGAGCTTGCTTGGGGGCTGGAAGAAGAACCGGTTCACGTACTGAAAAGAGGATAATTTTAAGACAAAAAGAGAGAAACATTTTCCGTGGGAAACAGGAGAGATGTCTGGTGGGCTCTGCAGGAAAAAGGAGACTGAGGCAAAATGGCACCCTTGAGCAGGATCGGGACCACGCATGCATGGTGCATCTCCCAGAGGCTTTCTTTAAAAGCTGGGGAGATGCTTCCACATGGGCTCAGTTGGTGTCGACGTCACCCATATGTGAGGACTGACTTCCTGCTTGTACCCGGAGAACAGAAATTTGTGCTAATAAAATGATATTAAGCCTATGGTCATTTGATAAATGTCTGTGTTTCCATTTCTCAGAATGGGCTTATAAAAGGAATCATTTTATAACTAATTTTATAAGCACAGCATTATGCATTTCAGGCTAGTAGCAAGTGGTTCACCTCCTCCATATGCCCACACAGCATGGTGGACAGATGGCCGATGCTGTTAAGAGCTGTTCTACTAGCATTACTGCTACTTCAGCAGTGGCACCTCGGGTTCCCTTACCCATGCAGGTTGAAGAGGAGGAAAATAAGCAGACACAGCCAGAGTGAGAATTTGGGGGGTGAGGATGAAGTGGTTTACAAAACGTACCTGTCAGTCAATGGAAGTAGTACAACTCAGGTCCATGAATAGGTCAGACTGGAAGTGTGATCAAAATATGCAAGCTAGCCTCATTCTTAGACTGAATACATCTCATGAATATTAATTTAGAGAGCCTGAAAACCAGACCTGATCATTGTCCTCAAGAGGCAGGAGTTGTAGACTTCTCTTCTGCTATACCAGAACAGTAACGCCTTGCTAATGTGCTTTTCACAGGTGCTGCAGGTTTTTCCATGGCTGGTAATGCTGTTCTGGGTGCCATAGGTGCTGCTGCTGGAGCAGCAGCTTCAGCGCTGAAGAAATAGACATGGTCAACCAGCATAAATTTCCTACCTATCTGCAAAATGATGATGTATGCAGGCAACATGGGGTGGCTGTTCCTTTCTTCTGGAGCTTGGAAATACTTGTTATTAAATTCTACCAGCTGGTCTCCTCAAATAAACAAATCTGCTTAATTATACACGATTCACTTTATGAAAGATATTCCCAAGTTACTTGCATGACTTTGCGATTATGGAAGGTTTTATGTCAGCTTGAGCATATGATTTTACTTTCAGGTATTTAAAAGCAGAGTGCTGAGCCTCTGGCTCTAGAACAATCCCAACTGCTACACAATTGACCTTTCTTAGGTAAATTGATGGAGGTGGTGAAAATATATGACAATAGATAAAGGCCATCATGGTCCATCTAGTCTGCCCAGAAAGGTGGCAAGAGTAGGTACACCTGCTGCTCTGTGCAGGTCACCCCTATTTGTTGAGATAGACAGTTAAGGTTATTTTGATTTTATCCTGTTGCTGTAAAGGGATGCACTGTGTCTGTCCCATGCCATTTTGAATTCTGTCATTGTATTTGCCCCACCACTTCCATTGGGAGGGCATTCCAAACATCCACCACCCTTTCAGTGAAAAAGTATTTCCTATTTATTATTTATTTATTTATTTATTACAGTTTCTTATATACCGCGCTATTTAGAATCAGCGCGGTTTACATCATAACAAAATGACCATTACGACAAACTGTCAGGTTTTACATTGAACAGGAGTACAAACTTGGATAACTATATACATAATCTATCTACACTGCCTTTCAGTTTACCCCCTTGCAGCTTCATGTTATGTGCTCTAGTTTTGCAGCTTCCCCGTCTTTGAAAAAGGTTTGTTTATTCATTAATACCCTTTTAAGTATTTAAAGGTCTGTATCAATATCTCCCCTGTCCCTCCTCTCCTCTAAAGTACACATATTTAGGTCTTTAGGTCTCTTCTCATATGTCTTCTGGCACAGGAACCAAATTATCGCCTTCCTTTGAACCGTTTCCAGTCTTTTTGTAATCTTTTGCAAGATATGGTCTCCAAAACTGAACACAATATTCCAAGTGAGGCCTCACCAGCGACTTGGACAGTTGCATCCATACCTCCTCCTATCTGCTGGTAATTCCTCTTTGTATGCAACCCAACATCCTTCTGGCTTTGGCCACTGCCTTGTCACACTGTTTTGCCATCTTGAGATCCTCAGAAACAATCACTCGGGTCCTTCTCCTGGTCAGTGCATTCCAACCTCTCACCCCCCTATTGCTTAGTATTCCCTTGAATTTCTGAATCTCAAGTGCATGACACTGCACTTCTTCACATGAAATTTTAACTGCCAAGCATTAGACCATTCTTCCAGCTTTTGTAGCTCTTTCCTCATGTTATCCACTACCTCAGGGGAGTCCACTTTGTTACAAAGTTTCATGTCATCTGCAAAAAGAGACTTTTCTATTCAGTCCTTCAGCAATATCACTCACAAATACATTGAACAGTACAAGTCTGAGGACCTATCCCTGGGGCATGCCACCAATCACCTTCCTTTCATCTGAATGAGTTCAGTTTACCATCACCTTCTGTCGTATGTCAGTCAATCAATTTCTGATCCATTTCACCACCTTGGGACCCATCCCCAGGCTGTTCAGTTTATTGATAAACCTCCTATGAGGAATAGTATCAAAGGTTTTGCTGAAATCTAAATAGATCACATCCATCACATGCCCTTGATCTAGTTCTCTGGTCACCTAGTCAGAGAACTCAATCAAGTTTGGCATGATCGTCCTTTGGTAAAACCATGTTGACTCGGATCATGCAACCCACTCTTCTCTCTTTCAGGAGTGCCTCCCTTACTTTTTCCTCCACCAAGGTAAGGCTTACTGGTCTGTAGTTTGCCACTTCTTCTCTATTACCACTTATGTGAAGAGGTACCACATCAACCCATCTCCCGTCTCCAAGGATTTATTAAAAACATCCTTTAAAGACCCTGCCAGAACCTCTCCGAGCTCTTTCAGTATCCTGGGATGTATCCCATCCGGTTCCATGGCCTTGTTCACTTTTGCAAGTTTTTCAAACACATCTTCTTCTGTGAATGGTGTGGTATCTACACCATTCCTGTTTGTATATTTGTCAATCACAGGTGGTCCTTCTCCAGGATTTTCTTTAGCAAAAACAGAACAAAAGTGTTTGTTTAGCATTTTCGCTTTTTCAATGTCACTTTCCATGAATCCGTTCTTGGAACTTTTGAGTCTTGCAATTTCACCTCTGATCATCATCTTCTCCCAAATATACCTAAAAAAAGTTATTACGCTTTAGATCTTCAACCAATTTTTCTTCTGCCTTTGATTTTGCTATCCTTATTTCTCTTTGTCTCTTTTAGCTTTATCCTATATTTTTTTCTGTGTTCCTCTGTTTGCGAACTTCTGAATTTTGGGAAAGCTGTTATGCTTATTTTGATTTTATCCTGTTGCTATAAAGGGATCCACTATATCTGTCCCATGCCATTTTGAATTCTGTCACTGTTTGCCTCCACCACTTCCATCGGGAGGGCATTCCAAGCAACCACCACCCTTTCAGTGAAAAGGTATTTCCTGACATTGCCTTTCAGTTTACCCCCTTGCAGCTTCATGTTATATCCTCTAGTTTTGCAGCTTCCCCGTCTTTGAAAAAGGTTTGTTTGTTCATTAATACCCTTTTAAGTATTTAAAGGTCTGAATCATATCTCCCCTGTCCCTCCTCTCTTCCAGAGTGTATATATTTAGGTCTTCAAATCTCTTCTCATAAGTCTTCTGATGCAGGCTCCAAATCATTTTGGTCGCCTTCCTCTGAACCGCTTCTAGCCTTTTTATATCCTTTGTGAGATACGGTCTTCAAAACTGAACACAATATTCCAAGTGAAGCCTCACCAGCGACTTGTGGATTGCGAAGGAAGAATATATTTTATTGATCAACTCCAGCCATTGGTCCGACACAGGCCGTGTTTCGTTGAGCCTTCCTCAGGGGCTAAAAAATATACAATCATAAAAACATACAGTAAGAAATAATAAAACACTCAAATATAACATAAAAGATCAAGAAATGATCATCAAATAATATGTTCTAAACTCATGGATATGAATACACACATATATGAACTTTCATGTACAGCATACTACTTAAATCGAATAAAAACCAATTAGAATTATAAATATAAAAATGAATATACACAATGAATAAATGATAAAAAAAATAAAACACACAACATGAAAATCATAATTAAGTATATTCATATTATTGCAAATATTTTATGAGACAAAATCACTAAGGGTGTGACAAAAATTATGGAGAGGACATATCTGTACGTATTATTTATGTCCAGGATTGAACTATACCACTATGGGAGGGAAGATAACAAAAATCATGATGGAACACTGAAAAGAAAATAAGAACATAAGATATGCCATACTGGGTCAGACCAAGGTCCATCAAGCCCAGTATCCTGTTTCCAACAGTGGCCAATCTAGGTCATACATACCTAGCAGTTTCCCCAAAAGACACAGGTTCCACAATGCTTGTACTGGGTCAGGCATTGATATCCTGGGTCCCTTCTTAATAATGGTTTATGGACCTTTCCTCCAGGAACTTGTCCAAACCTTTTTTAAACCCAGCTACACTAACAGCCTTTACTACATCCTCCGGTAACAAATTCCAGAGTTTGATTACACGTTGAGGGAAGAAATATTTTCTTTTATTAGTTTTAAATAGTTTACCCTGTAGCTTCATTGCATGTCCCCTAGTCTTTCTATATTCTGATAACGTAAACAATCGATCTACATTTACCCGTTCCACTCCGTTCATTAATTTATAGACTTCTATCATATCTCCCCTCAGCCGTCTCTTTTCCAGGTTAAAGAGCCCTAACCTTTTTAGCCTTTCTTCATAGGAGTATCCTTCCATCCCCTTTACCATTTTGGTGGCTCTTCTCTGAACCTTTTCTAATAATGCTATATCCTTTTTAAGATACGGCGACCAAAACTGCACACAATATTCAAGGTGTGGTCTCACCATGGAACGATATAGAGGCATTATAATATCTTTTGTTTTATTTTCCATTCCTTTCCTTATGATACCTAGCATTCTATTTGCTCTCTTGGCTGCCTCTGCACACTGGGCCAAGGGTTTTAACATGCTATCCACAATGACGCCTAAATCTTTTTCCTGGGTGGTGGTTCCTAATGTGGAACTTTGCATCGTGTAACCAGTTTGGGTTGTTCTTCCCTAGGTGCATAACTTTGCACTTGTCCACAATAAATTTCATCTGCCATTTTGATGCCCAGTCTTCCAATTTATCAAGATCCTCTTGCAATTTTCCACAATCCTCTTGGGTTTTAACAACTTGAAATAGTTTTGTCTCATCTGCAAATTTAATAACCTCACTCGTTATTCTACTTTCCAGGTCATTTATGAATATGCCAAAAAGCAGCGGACCCAGCACAGATCCCTGGGGTATACCACTATTCACTTTTCTCCATTGGGAAAATTGGCTATTTAGCCCAACCCTCTGCTTTCTATCTTTTAACCAGTTCTTGATCCACAGTAGTACACTGCCTCCTATCCCATGACTCTTTAGTTTTGCCAAAAGTCTCTGATGAGGGATCTTGTCAAAGGCTTTCTGAAAGTCCAGATACACTATATCAACCGACTCACCTTTGTCCACCTGTTTATTCACACTTAAAAAAAAAAATAGATTAGTAAGACAAGATCTTCCTTGTCTAAAACCATGTTGGCTGTCTCCCATTAGGTCATGACTATCTACATGCTGAGTAATTTTATTCTTTATGATGGTTTCTACCAACTTTCCCAGTACTGACGTGAGGCTCACCGGTCTGTAGTTTCCCAGATCACCCCTGGAACCCTTTTTAAAAATTGGCGTTACATTGGCGTTCCTCCAATCTTCAGGTATTACAGATGATTTTAATGAAAATTCACAGATTACTAATAGCAGGTCTGCAATCTCGTATTTCAGTTCTTTCAACACCCTTGGATATATACCATCCGGCTCAGGTGATTTGCTACTCTTCAGTTTATCTAATAGTTGTAATACATCTTCCCGATGTATCGATATTTCCTTCAGTTCTTCCGCACCTTTAAATACCACTTCAGTCATGGGTAACATCCCTACATCTTCCTCAGTAAATACCCAAGCAAAGAATTCATTCAGTCTCTCTGCTATCGCCTTGTCGCCTCTTAGTGCCCCTTTAACTCCTCTATCATCTAATGGACCAACTGACTCTCTCACAGGTTTTTTGCTACGAATGTACTTGAAAAAATCTTTATTTCACGTTTTTGCTTCCGCAGCAAGCTTCTTCTCAAATTCCCCCTTTGCCTGCTTTATCAGTGCCTTGTATTTGACTTGCCAGTGCTTGTGCTGTTTCCAGGTTTCGTCGTTTGGCTTTTTTTTCCATTTCCTGAAAGATGCTTTTTTTGGCAACAGCAGCCTCTCTGACCTCCCCCCCTTTAAACCATGCTGGCAGTTTTTTGGACTTCCTTCCACTTTTCTTAAAGCATGGAATACAGCTGGTCTGGGCTTCCAAGATAGTATTTTTCAACAACACCCAAGCTTGATGTAAGTCTTTAACCTTTGTAATTGCTCCTTTTAGTTTTTTCTTAACTATTTTCCTCATTTTATCATAGTCTCCCTTTCGAAAGTTAAAAGGTAGTAGTACTGTGGATTTCCTTACTATCCCTCCTCCACTAATTAAATCAAAGGTGATCATGCTATGATCACTGTTGCCAAGTGGCCCCAACACCCTTATCTCTTGCACTAGATCTGGTGTTCCACTAAGGACTAGGTCTAATATGACTTCCCCTCTGATCGGTTCATGAACCAGCTGCTCCAAGAAACAGTCATTTATGTCATCTAGGAACTTTATCTCCCTAGCATGTCCTGCCGTGACACTGACCCAGTCGATACCGGGGTAAGTGAAATCACCCATTATTATTACTGCGCTATAACTTTTGTTAGCTTCCTTGATTTCTTTGAGCATTTCATCATCCATTTGTTCATTCTGGCCAGGCGGTCGATAGTACACCCCCACTGCCATTGCCTTCCCCTTTTTACATGGAATTTCAATCCATAGAGATTCTACAGCAAATTTTGTTTCCTGCAAAACTTTAATCCTTTCTGACTCAATGCCCTCTCGAACATAGAGCGCAACCCCTCCACCAATTTGATCAGCTCTATCATTACAATATAGTTTGTATCCAGGTATCAGTGTCCCACTGGTTGTCCTCCTTCCACCATGTGTCTGATATCCCACTCATATCTAACCTCTCATTTAGTGCTATATATTCTAACTCTCCCATCTTATTTTTTAGACGTCTAGCATTTGCATACAAGCATTTTAGAGACTGTATTTTATTCATATTAGTTTGGCTGTTGGTAGACATGGGTAATTTGGGATCTTTAAGCTCTGTCTGCTCCATACTCGAGGGCATTTGGGCTACTTTACTCTTTTTTGGAATCTCTCTGCTTTTGGTAGTATCCTTCAAGGATACATTCTTTTGAACCATCCGCTCTTGGGTGACTTCGGCTTTCCCCTATTATCTAGTTTAAAAGCTGCTCTATCTCCTTTTTAAAGGTTAATGCCAGCAGCCTGGTTCCATCCCGGTTTAGGTGAAACCTATCCCTTCGGAAGAGCCTCTCCTTTCCCCAGAACATTTCCCATTTCCTAACAAATCCAAAACCCTCATCTCTGCACCATTGTCTCATCCACGGATTGAGACTCCGGAGCTCTGCCTGCCTTTTGGGTCCTGCACGTGGAACGGGAAGCATTTCGGAGAACGCTAACAGTGGAATGTGCAGACGCAGCAAAATTGTTAAAAAAGGGGGGGTGTTACCAAAAGGACTAATCCTTTTCATTATATATCACCTGTGTATATCTGAAAGCAAACTGCAAACTCTGATAATTCATCCTTAAATCTTTTTGAAAATAAACCCCACTGACACTTTAATAGATGTTATGTTTTTGGCAAGGAAACATACATTAACCATCATATAGTGTATGGACTATTGAATAAGTAAGTATATATACATACCTGTGCAACGTAGCACTACCCGCTGTCACAGTGTGTAATTTGATCCAATTCTAAAATTATAAATAGCTAACACAAACTAATGATATAAGGGCTCTCAACCCACGGGTCTTCAAAAACCTTTAACCTGCGGATTAAAAAACAAAAATGCAAATGTAAACTAACACGTGCATGAAAAATTTAAATATTTAAATAATGCCTATGCAATATTAATCCATTTCCATTAATATATATTCCCCCCTTTTTACACACCAGGACAGACGGCAGTTAGTTTCATGGTTTTCTGCCTGTAATGTAAGTTTAGGAATTGTTGAATATTTTGTTTTTCAGAATCTATGTATCGGAGGTCTGCTTTAAACTTTTATTAACGAATTTGAAATATATATTTACTATGACAGTTGATCCTGTACTGCACACATATATATTAATTTTTATATTGATTGTTTCCCATTCAGTTCGCATAGGTATGTTAATTTCTGGATACCTTTTTATCCCCCCCCCCCTTTTTTCTGTCGTATTTTTCACAAAATCCTTGGAAATGGATTTATATTGCATAGGCATTATTATTCTTTAAATATTTAAATTTTTCATGCACGTGTTAGTTTACTTTTACATTTTTGTTTTTTAACCCGCAGGTTAAAAGTTTTTGAAGACCCATGGGTTGAGAGCCCTTATATCATTAGTTTGTGTTAGCTATTTATAATTTTAGAATTGGATCAAATTACACACTGACAGCGGGTAGTGCTACGTTGCACAGGCATGTATATATACTTACTTATGCAATAGTCCATACACTATATGATGGTTAATGTATGTTTCCTTGCCAAAAACATAACATCTATTAAAGTGTCAGTGGGGTTTATTTTCAAAATGTTTTAAGGATGAATTATCAGAGTTTGCAGTTTGCTTTCTGATATACACGGGTGGTATATAATGAAAAGGATTAGTACTTTTGGTAACACCCCCCTTTTTTTAACAATTTTGCTGCGTCTGCACATTCCACTGTTATTTTCTTTTCAGTGTTCCATCGTGATTTTTGTTTTCTTCCCTCCCATAGTGGTATAGTTCAATCCTGGACATAAATAATACATACAGGTATGTCCTCTTCATAATTTTTGTCACACCCTTAGTGAGTTTGTCTCATAAAATATTTACAAGAATATTAATATACTTAATTATGACTCATTTTTATGTGTTTTATTGATTTTATCATTTATTTATTGTGTATATTCATTTTTATATTTATAATTCTACTTGTTTTTTCTCCGATTTAAGTAGTATGCTGTACATGAAAGTTCATATATGTGTGTATTCACATCCATGAGTTTAGAACATATTATTTGATGTTCATTTCTTGATCTTTTGTTATATTTGAGTGTTTAATTTCTTATTGTATGTTTTTTATGATTGTATATTTTTTAGCCATTTTAGCCCCTGAGGAAGGCTCAACAAAACACGGCCTGTGTCGGGCCAATGGCTGGAGTTGATCAATAAAATATATCCTTCCTTCGCAATCCACGGTTTGTACTGGGTTAGTTTGTTGCACTTGGATCCATGCTCTTCTGTTGGACACTCACCAGTGACTTGTACAGTGGCTTTAGTACCTCTTCCTTTCCTCTAGTAATTCCTCTCTGTATGCAACCCAGCATCCTTCTGGCTTTTTCCACCGCCTTATCACACTGTTTCACAACCTTGAGATCATCAGAAACAATCACACCAACGTCCTTTTCCTGGCCTGTGCACACCAATCTCTCGCCCCCTATTGCATACAATTCCCTTGGATTTCTGCTTCCCAGGTGCAAAACACTGCACTTCTTCTCATTAAATTTTAACTGACGAGCATTAGACCATTCTTCCAGCTTTTGTAGACCTTTCCTCATGTTCCCCACTCCCTCAGGGGAGTCCACTCTGTTGCAAACTTTGGTGTCATCCGCAAAAAGACTTTTCCATTAAACCCTTCGGCAATATCACTCACGAATATATTGAACAGTACCGGTCCCAAGATAGGACCCTGGGGCACACCACTAATCACCTTTCTTTCATCTGAGTGAGTTCCGTTTACAGTCACCTTCTGTCATCTGTCAGTCAACCAATTTCTGATCCACTTCACCATCTTGGGACCCATGCCCAAGCTGTGTTGTTTTTGCATTTGTGCAGTTACTTTGGAGAACCAAATAGGTTTCCTTTTCCTCTTGTTTTTATTTACTTCCTTAGATATCTGTTGCCCCTTTTTATTACCTTTAGTTTAGCCCACTGCAGTTCCACTTCCCTGACCTACTCCCACCCTGCCAACTCCTCCTTCTGGCACTTGGTCATTTTACTGGCTAGCATTTTTGAAGTCTAGGACTTTGAGCATGCTGTGATTGGACTCTGCCTTGGCTTTTATCTCAAACCACTGTGTGATGATTGCTGTTGCTCACATGGGCATCCACCCAGACATTTTACACGTTATCTCAGTTGGTGAATACTAAATTCAGTGTCAAACTTTCCCTGGTCAGTTCCATCATTTGTTTAAGTGATGCATCCACAATTTTTTTTTACTTCTTTCCAGATTTGCAGAAGGAATACTCCAATCCACATCATGTAGATTAAAGTCACCCAATATGATCACTTCCCCCTTCATGGCTACCTTTGTAATATCAATAATCAAGTTTCTATCAATTTCTTCAGTTTGAGTCAGAGGCCTGTAGATTACAACATTATGGATGATAGTACCATCTCCTCTTTCCAACACAATCCATAGCACTTCTTCCTTTCCCCATGTTCCCTGCATTTCAACAGCTTTAATAGAAGGCCGCTCCTCCTCCTTTCTGCCTTCTCTATCTCCTAAATAAATTGTAGCCAGCTATGGCTATATCCCAGTCATGTGACTCGTTAAACCATGTAACCAAGTCCATTTCCACCATTAGGGCTTCCAGGTCAGTAACACTGTTGGCTAGGCTTTGAGCATTTCTGCTCATTGCTTTCCAGCATTTGTTGATTGGCTTGCCTGTATTTTGCATGGCTTTTGTTCTACTCTTCCCACTGATGTGTGGGTTAATGGTGTGGTTGTTTCCTATGTTGTTTTTGCTGGGAGTGACGTCCTGAACTTGTTCTTCTCCATTCGTCACCCTCTTAACCTTAGCTTAAATGCCTGTACACATAATGCCTGAATTTTTCATTTAGGTTCCTTTTCCCTGCAACCCAGAGATGTAGTCCATCAACATAGTAGAGCATCTTGTTCCATGTATTTCCCCAGTCGCCTATATCTCTAAATCCTTCTTGTTTGCACCAAGTTGGAGCCATGCATTAAAGTTGATTATGCAATGCAGTCTTTCTACCCCCTTACCAAGAACAGGTAGAACTTCTGAGAATGATATAGAGTTAACAGTGGGTTTGAGTTTCTCTCCCAGAATCTGGAAGTCCCCTTTGAACTGTAGAGGCACTGTTTCTAGCCAGGTCATTTGTACCCAAGTGGATGATAACATCAGTTTTGGAGTGCTCACTTTCTGCATTAACTATGCTAACAATTTGGTTTGTATTCCTGCTGGCTGAAGAGCCTGGGAGGCATTTGACCATTTTCTTTCCTTTGAATTGTGTTCCCAAGTTGGTGCCTTTGATGATGGAATCTCCAAGTAGTAGTAATCTTCTGTTTTCTTATTTTTTTTTTCATATTTGATGCATTATCAGTAGATTGGACATTAACCTTCTCATCTAAGGGCGCTTCAGTTTCCACTAATAAGATACACTCATTTTGCAGGGCAGAGAAGGCATTATGCAGGGATATCTCTTGATGATGAGATGATGTCTCCATGTTACAAGCAGCAACCTGAAAGTGTAGTTACACATCTGCAACAGGTGTACTCTGGGGACAGCAGGAATCAGTCCTCACATATAGGGTGATGTCGGCACAGACGGAGCCCTTGTGGAAGCATTCCCCCAGGTTTCAAAGAAAGCCTTTGGGAGATGCTACCATGCATGCGAGGTCACCTTCCCGCCCAAGAGTGCCATCTTGCTCAGTCAGACGACATAGCTAAAAGACAGCAAAAATCAAAGATGGTACAGTAACAACTCCAAGGGGAGGAGAGAGGGTTGTGAGAACTGAATCCTGCTGTCCCTGGAGAACCCTTGTTACAGGTGAGTAACTATGCTTTTTCCGGGAACAAGCAGGAAGTCAGTCCTCACATAAGGGACTTCCCAGCTACAGGCTACTGAAAACCCATAGCAAAAACAGGGCTCCCACGAAGAGAGCCGCAAGCAGCAGCAATTGAGTCCATGCACACAGACTACAGTAGGACCCCTGTGTCCGATGAAACCAGCGCTCTGGTAGCCTGAACACAGAAGAGTCGGAGTTGCCTAAACCCCGAAAAGGTTCACAGCATGGCCTGGCCGAAGGCACTGTCCTGTCAGTACTCTCTCTCCAGGCAGTAATGGACTGCAAAAGTATGGACTGAAGATCAGGTGGCGGCCCGGCAGATGTCCACCATCGGGACAGAGTGCAAGTTTGCCACCGAAGCTGCCATGGCCCAGACACAGTGTGCCGTGACACGGCCTTCCAGTGGGAGCCTCGCCTGCCCATAAGCAACGGCGATACAGTCTGCCACCCATGTGGGCAGCGTACGCTTGGTCACCGCTTCCCTCAGCCTACTGGGGTTGTAGGAGATGAAAAGCTGAGCAGTTTTGTGGTGGCCTTGGGTGTGTTTTATGTAGAAGGATAAGGCCCTCTTACAGTCCAATGTGTGAAGGACCATCTATGCCTGACTGGAGTGAGGTCTTGGGAAGAAAGTAGGAAGCACCACTTCCTGATTAAGGTGTAAGGGCGACATTACCTTCGGCAGGAACTTGGAGTGCATGTGAAGCACCACCCCTGGTATAGGGGCACCTCTGCTACAAGGGCCTGGAGCTCACTAACTCTGCAAGCGGAGGTGAGCGCAACCAGGAAAACCACCTTCCAAGAGAGACAGCAAAGGTGGCAAGTAGCCAGAGGCTCGAAGGGTGGGCAAGTGAGCTTCCCTAACACAATGTTGAGGTCCTATTAGGTCGCCGGAGGGCAAACCAGGGGTTCTGACAGGAAGCAGGTCACCAAAGTTTGGACCGAGAGGGGCATACCATCCACTGGGTGGTGGTGCGCCACCAGGACACTAAGGTACACTCGGAGGGAGTTAGACTTGAGCCCGGATTGGGAGAGGTGGAGAAGGTACTGCAACACCAAAGTCACCGGGCAGGAGAAGGGATCAGCCCCATGATTGGCGCACCAAACAGAGAATCTGCACCATTTGAGGGTGAACGTCTTCCTAGTACAGACCTTGCGAAATGCCAGCAGAATGTCTTCGACCTCAACCAGAAGGTTGAGGGGGCAAGAGTCACCTTCTCAGCAGCCACGCTGTCAACAAGAGGGACCCCAGGTTGGGGTGCAAGAGAGAGACCCCCTCCTGAGATAGGAGTCATGGGGCGGTGCCCAAGGGAATGGGGGCCTCCACTGTCAACTGCAGAAGCAGCAGGAACCATGACTGCCTGGGCCACCTGGGAACTATAAGGATAAGCAAGGCCCTGTCACGGAGGGTCCTGAACAAGGTCTTGGCGATCAGCGGCTTTGGAGGGAAGGCGTACATAAGGCTTCTGACCATGAGACTAGAAACGCATCCACTGCCACCCTGGAAGAGCGAGCCTGCTGGGAGCAGAAGTGGGGCAACTGAAAGTTGTCCGGACTGGCGAACAAGTCCATCAAGGGTTCCCCCCAGAGCCGGAAAAGCTAACTGGCTTATCCTGGGGTCCAGCTGCCACTCATGTGGCTGGAGAACCCTGCTGAGCCTGTCGGCCAGCAGGTTGCTCTGGCCTGTCAGGTATACTGCTCTCAGGAGGATACCCTGTTGGATTGTGTACGAGCAGAGAACCAGTGCCTCCTCGCAAAGGACAAGGGACCCTGTGCCCCCTTGTTTGTTCATGCAGAACATTGCCAACGGGTTGTCCATCTGGACCAGGACCGGCTGGTGGCACAGGTGGTGACAAAAAACCCTCAGAGCGAGGTTTATGGCTCAGAGCTCCAGGAGATTGATCTGTTAGGTGCTCTTGTCTGGTGACCAGATGCCCTGAGTGCAGAGGGCTCCACAGTGGACTCCCCAGCCAAGCAGGGAGGCGTCCATGGTGAGGACCATCAAGTGGCTGGGAGTCTGGAAGGGCATGCCCGCTTCTAGGTGTTGAGGCGACTGTCATCAGACCAGGGAATCCGCCAACTGGTGGGTCACCGCAACCCTGTCTCAGAGGCGGCCTGTGGCCTGAGACCACTGGTCCCGGAAACACCACTGCACTGCCCTCATGTGTAAGCGAGCATCTGTGGTGACGTGGACTGTGGAGGTCATGTGCCCGAGGAGAGACAGAAGTTGACGGGCAGGAACCGAGGGATGATGCTGTATGTCTCGAGCCAGAGATCTGGCGCAGGCCATGCTCATGTCCCTTGACCTGCTGACCCTGATGGGGAGCCGGGGAGGCCCGATAGGGTGGGTAGGTCTTCTTGGAGAGCCTGGTCCTCCTCAATAACTCGGTCTCCAGCTCGGTGGCCTTGTCGGTCATGGGGTTGCCAAAGAGGTTCTCCCCTTGGCAAGGGACATTGACCAATTTGTCCTGAATCCACTGTTCGAGGTCGAACGACTGAAGCCAAGCCTGGCAACGTGCACCAATGCCCGCCGTGGCTACTTGGGCCACCAACTTGAACCAGTCATAGGTTGCTAGAGACACAAATTTGGAGCACACATGGACAGCCTTGGACAGGCTCTTGAACTGCTGCAAATGTTCCTTGGAGACACCAGCTGAGAACCCGCAAGTTCCTTCGCCAAGTCTCTCAAGTACATGCCCATGTACAGCTGGTAGGCCTGGAGCCGGCAGACGAGCAGAGTCCTGGTAGCACTTCCTGCCGAGGGCATCCAAGATACCGGGCTCCCGGCCTGGAGACACCAAGAAGTGCATCTTCTGGCTTTTCAGCCAACACCACCACTATGGAGTTGTGTGGCAGTTGTAACTTCTGGAAGCCCGGGCCCTGGCAGACACGATACTTTGAGTCAAGCTATCTGCTCACCACTGGCACTGATGCCGGTGTCTCCCTCATGTGAAGCATGAGCCGTTCCAGGATGGGAGGAATGGGTACCATTAGCGATTCCTGAGGAGGGGCCTCGTACTGGAGGATCTCCAGCTCATCCGCCTGAGGGTCCTCCTCCGATTCGGTCGGGAACGCCAGAGCCTTGGACATGTCCTTGACAAAGTCCAAGAAGCCCATGTCCTATGGTGGGGACCAACTCCGAGGTTCTGAGACTGGGGAATCGGAAGGGACGTTGCGATGGCGATGGGTATCAGAAGACTACTCATCCTTCGTCTCCCATTCGGAGTACTCAGAGGATGACTTGTAAGTGGGCTGCTACGCGGGCTTCGAGGCCCCTGACGCCCTTTGGTTGACAACCTGGTAGATTTGCTGGGGATGACCGAGGTCTTGTCGAGCGGGACGCCGAGCGTGACCTCGGCCGAGGATCAGTTCGGCCTCCGGGTATGTTGAATGCCCGGTGGTCGGGGCGGATGAACTAGATGTGCCGGAGAACAGCGCCTGCTGCTGGTCCGTGAAGGCAGACGAACTGCACTCCAGGGCCACCATTCTGACCTCCAGGCCAGAAGGTTGCGCAGCCTTTGACATGGGCACTGAGGGACTCGGGCCCAACACTGGCTCCCCCGAAGGGGAATCCTTGACAAGGATAGTGTCTAGAGACCGAGGCCGGTCGGCGGCCAGGTCCTTCTGGGGGACCTTGGCACGTCTCTCCTTCTCTGAGACGCTTCGGACTGTGGGACTGGGCGGTTCCTGGCCGGTCAGAACCATCCAAGGATGCCGCCTACGAGGGTTTCTTCTTCGTCCTGTTTTCCCTTGAGGGAGACCTCTCTCTGAGGAACCAAGTCGACGCTTGGGTTTGGAGAGCTCCTCCCAACATGTTGGGGTCTCTGACGAGGCTCTGGCCTTCGAAGGCATCGGGGATTCGGGGAAGAACTTATCATTCTGCTGCTGGCGGCTCTTCAGGGCCTTGCTGGACATCCTTTGCAGAGACCGCAGGCTGCTGGGTCGTGGTCCAGCCCGAGACAACCGAGGCAGCAGTCATGTGTGTCGGTTAAGGACATTATTTTAGAGCACCGATCACACTTCTTAAAGCCACTGGTAGCCATGGGAAAAAGTACCCTTGCGAGGTCGAAGACTCTCTGGACTGCCAGCAGGGAAAAAAAGCACAAAGGTGCCAGAAGATAAAAAGAATGAAAACTATAAAAATGGACTGAACTTGATGCTGAGGCACCGAGGACGGTAGGCGGGAAGAGTACCAGTGCAAGACCGGAGTCAGGTTGAAAAATTCGGACACAAAAAAAAAATAAACATTTTCCAGGGGAAACGTCAGACAGCTCTGAAGGGCTCCAAGGAAAAAAGGAGACTGAGCAAGATGGCACCCTTGGGCAGAAAGGGGACCGCGCATGCATGGTGGCATCTCCCAAAGGCTTTCTTTGAAAGCAGGAAGGATGCTACCACAAGGGCTCTGTCAGTGCCGACATCACCCTATATGTGATACCTGGGTACAAACTACATCGTAATGATAGAGCTGATCAAATTGGTGGAGAGGTTGTGCTCTATGTTAGAGAAGGCATTGAGTTACAAAGGATTAAAGTTTTGCAGGAAACAAAATTTGCTGTAGAATCTCTATGGATTCCTTGGCCCAGCGAAGAGAACAAAAAGTCTCTCAGACTTACGAAACTCTGACGTCCGACGCAGGTACTTCTTCAACGCCCTCCGTACATCCAAGAAATTCGGCCTCCTCAGGTCTGGACCGCCAGTGTCGCTCCGAAACACCGGTAGAGAAATTTCCCGATTCAGGTGAAACGACGACACCACCTTGGGCAAAAAGGCTGGCACTGGTCTTAACACCACTCTTGAGTCAAAGAACAAAAGGTAGGGCTCCTTACAGGATAACGCCTGCAATTCTGAAACCCTTCTTGCTGAGCAGATTGCCACCAAAAACACCACCTTTAACGTAAGATCCTTCAACGACGCATGTGACAGAGGTTCAAATGGCTCCCGCTCCAACGCCTCTAGAACGAACGGAAGGTACCACTAGGCACTATCTGCCTAGTTGGTGGTCTTAACAGAGACACCACTCATAAGAACCGCTTAATATCCAAGTGTTCCCCAAGCATCTGACCACCTATCTTACCCCCTGTAACAAGCCAGGGCCGCAACCTGCACCCTAAGTGATGCAGCCGCCAACCCCTTAACGAATCCATCCTGGAGAAACTCCAATATCTGAGGAATGGTCGCTCTCAAGGCCTCATACGCCCTGTCACTGCACCATCCTTCGAAAACTCTCCAGACTCGAACATACGCCAAAGAAGTTGACCTCCTCCTGGCCTTCAGCAAAGTGGAAATTACTGTCGCGGAATAACCTCTAGCCGCTAACCTAGCCCTTTCAATAGCCAGGCCGTAAGCGAGAAGCGATCCACATGCGGCATGAGCAGGGGCCCCTGGGATAACAGATCCGTTCTGGCCGGAAGACGCCACGGCCTTGCTACCAGGAGCCTTATCATATCCGCGTACCAAGGCCGGCGCGGCCAATCCGGAGCTATCAGAATCACCTGTCCTCTGTACCTTTCTATCCACTGAACCACCCTGCCTATCAGGACCCACGGCGGAAAAATGTACAGGTGCTGCCCCTCTGGCCAATTCTGAATGAGAGCATCCAGACCTTCCAACATCCTTTCTCTTCTTCTGCTGTAAAACCGATTGACCTTTGCGGACAGAAACGTTGCCATGAGATCCATGATTGGTATGCCCCACCGACATACCACCATGTGGAACACATCTGGATGAATCACCCACTCTCCGGGATCCACCTTCACCCGAATGAGAAAACTGTTTCCACATTGTCCACCCCTGCGACATGCGCTGCTGACAGGGCTAGCAAATTCTCCTCGGCCCATCTGAACAAGTCCTCGGCCTCAGACTCCAGCATTACACTGCTGGTTCCCCCTTGTCGATTTGACATAAGCCACCGCGGTTGCGTTGTCGGAGAACACCCGAACCGCCTTTCCTCCGAGATAGGCCTGAAAATTCTGCAGGGCCAACGACACCGCTCGCAACTCCAACCTGTTGATCGACCAAGATTTCCCTAGAGGACTCCATTGTCCCTGAGTGAACTTGCCCTGGCAGTGCGCTCCCCAGCCCCAGAGACTGGTGTACGTTGTCACCGGTACCCAGACTGGAGCCTCCAACGGCTTCCCCCTCCGCAGAGACTCGGGAATTAACCACCAATGCAGGGCCTTCCGCGTCTCCACCAGACACGTGAGCCTCCGCGACAACGGGTTCCGTTGGTGCGACCAGCGCCTGAGCAACGCCCTCTGCAACAGCCTCATGTGTGCTCTCGCCCAGGGCACCAACTCTATCGTTGATGCCATCGTGCCCAACAATTGGAGGTACTGCCAAGCTGTGGGAGCCGCACTGTTCAAGAATTTTTGGACAAGCTTCCGCAAGCCCTGCGCCCTCAGCTGAGGAAGAAACACTTGCCCCTTCTTCGTGTCGAACCGAGCTCCTAAGTACTCCAGACATTGGGAGGGGACTAACTGACTCTTTGACATATTGACCACCCAACCTAGACTCTCTAGGAAGGAGACTAACCTGGCCGTCGCCTCTTCGCACTCTGCTCTCGACTTTGCCCGGATCAACAAATCGTCTAGGTAAGGGTGCACCAGAACCCCCTCCTTCCGCAAAGCCGCCGCGACCACTACCATGATCTTGGTGAACGTACGGGGAGCCGTTGCCAGGCCAAACAGCAAAGCTTGGAACTGAAACTGCCCGAAGGGCACCGCAAATCTGAGGTACTTTTGATGGTCCGGCCGTATGGGAATATGAAGATACGCTTCTGACAGATCCAGGAAGGTAAGGAACTCCCCTGCCCGCACCGCTACTATGACCGAGCGCAGAGTCTCCATGTGAAAATGGGAAACTCGAAGATAACGATTCACTCCTTTGAGATCCAAAATTGGCCGCACCCCTCCGTCCTTCTTTGGGACCATGAAATAAATGGAGAATCGACCGCAGCCGCATTGGTCTGAAGGCACCGGAACTATGGCCCCGAGATTCAGGAGCCTCTGTACAGTCCCCCGCACCGCCTCGCACTTGCTCGACGACTTGCAGGGGGACCTCACAAAGGCATCCCGCACAGGACAGCGTAGCTCCAGAGCGTACCCTTCTCGAATGACCTCCAGCACCCACTGATCTGACATGACACGGACCCAGGCGTCGTAGAACTGTTGTAACCGTCCCCCTATGGGAACTAGGGGTGCCTGGGTCCCCCTGACTTCATTGCGACTTCCTAACATTGGAGCCAGAGGAGCAGGGGAAGCCCCAAAACCTCTTCCTGCACCTCAAAATCCTCGAAAACCCTGATTTCTTCTGGGGAACTGGCCTCTCTGGCCAGGATTAAACCTTTGGAAACGAAAATGCCGAAAACCCCACTTCTGTCCTTTGCTCGCTTAGGTTTGTCCTCGGGTAATCTACCTCCTTTAGATTCCCCGAGGTCCTTGACCAACTTCTCCAAATCTTCACCAAACAAGAGCCTCCCTTTAAAGGGAAGCTTACTGAGCCTTGACATAGACGAGTTATCTGCCGCCCAATTACGCAGCCACAAATAACGCCTTGCCGCCACCGCAGATGCCATGCTCTTCGACAGCGCTCGCATCAGATTGTAGTGAATATCCGCCAGGTAAGCCGCCCCAGACTCCAGCTTGGCTGCTTCCCCGGAGTTGTCACTCTCCTGACCTCCTTGGACCCGTTGTGCCCACCGCAGACAGGCCCGGGCCACCCAGGCACCACAGATTGCTGCCTGGAGCGATACGGCATTCACATCAAAAATCTGTCTCAGCAGCACAACCCACTTTCGGTCCTGAGAATCCTTAAGAGCTGCACTGCCCTCAACCGGGATCGTGGTCTTCTTCATTACTGCCGCTACCGCCGCATCCACCTTGGGAGCCCTAAATACCTCCCTATCCTGCTCCACGAGGGGCGCCTCTGGTAAATTCCACTCTTCCTGAATCATCTCCTGAAAAACCCTATGAACCGGAAACACCCTTTGATTCTTCCTAAAAACTTGTAATAACGGATTCTCTAGGGTCTCATCTTCCCCCGACCCCAGAACCAGCATGTTTAGCGCTTTTAGCATTTCACCAATGAGAGCTGACAGCTCCTCTCTGCGGAAGACTCGCACTACTTTCGCTTGGTCCTCCTTATCAGCGAGCTCACCTTCCTCCAAATCCTCTTCCATATCGAGACTTTGGCTGTCCTCATCTGACAGTTGCCCCTCCGAAACAATAGAGGGGATCTTAAGGCCCTCATCTAACCTCGGCCTCTTAGCTCTGTCCTGCCCCTCGTCAGCAATCTGAGAGGCTGCAGACCTGCATATAAAAAGGGAAAGGCGATGGCAGTGGGGGTGTACTATCGACCGCATGGCCAGAATGAACAAATGGATGATGAAATGCTCAAAGAAATCAGGGAAGCTAACAAAAGTTACAGCACAGGAATAATAATGGGCGATTTCAATTACCCCGGTATTGACTGGATCAGTGTCACAGCAGGACATGCTAGGGAGATAAAGTTTCTAGAGGAAATAAATGACTGCTTCTTGGAGCAGCTGGTTCATGAACAGACCAGAGGGGAAGCCATTTTTGACCTGCTTTTTAGTGGAACACCATATCTGGAGCAAGAGATAAGGGTGTTGGGGCTGGGCCACTTGGCAGTAGTATTTGATTTAATTAATGGAGGAGAGATGGTAAGGAAATCCATAGCACTACCTTTTAACTTGCGAAAGGGAGACTATGATAAAATGAGGAAAATATTTAAGAAAAAACTAAAAGGAGCTGTTGCAAAGGTTAAAGACTTACATCAAGCTTGGGTGTTGTTTAAAACTACTGTCTTGGAAGTCCAGACCAGCTGTATTCCATGCTTTAAGAAAAGTGGAAGGAAGTTCAAAAAACTGCCAGCATGGTTTAAAAGAGGTCAGCGAGCTTGTTGCCAAAAAAGCATCTTTCAGGATATGGAAAAAAAGAGCCAAATGACGAAAACTGGAAACAGCACAAGCACTGGCAAGTTAGATGCAAGGCACTGATAAGGCAGGCAGAGAGAGAACTTGAGAAGAACTTGCAGTGGAAGCAAAAACGCATAATAAAGACTTTTTCAAGTACAGTACATTTGTAGCAAAAAACCTGTGATAGTGTCAGTTGGACCATTAGATGATAGAGGGGTAAAAGGGGCACTAAGAGGGGACAAAGCCATAGCGGAGAGACTGAATGAATTCTTTGCTTCAGTCTTTACTGAGGAAGATTTAGGGATGTTACCCATGACTGAAGTGGCATTTACTGTAAAGGTGATACTGCGGAAGAGTTGTAAGAAATATCGATACACCAGGAAGATGTATTACAACTATTTGATAAACTGAAGAGTAGTAGATCACCTGGACCGGATGTTATACATCCGAGGGTGTTAAAAGAACTAAAATATGAGATTGCAGACCTGCTATTAGTAATCTGTGAACTATCATTAAAATCATCTGTAATACCTGAAGATTGGAGGATGGCCAATGTAACATCACTTTTTAAAAAGGGTTCCAGAGGTGATCCAAGAAACTACAGGCCAGTGAACCTGACGTCAGTACCAGGAAAAATGGTAGAAACCATCATAAAGAACAAAATTACTTAACATGTAGATAGTCATGGCTTAATGGGAGACAGCCAATATGGCTTTAGACAAGGAAAATCTTGTCTTACTAATCTGTTATATTTGTTTGAAGGTGTGAATAAACAGGCAGACGAAGGTGTGTCGGTTGATATAGTGTATCTGGACTTTCAGAAAGCCTTTGATAAGGTCCCTCAGAGACTTTTGGCAAAACTAAAAAGTCATGGGATAGGAGGCAGTGTACAGTTGTGGATCAGGAACTGTTTAAAAGATAGAAAGCAGAGGATGGGGTTAAATGGCCAATTTTCTCAATGGAGAAAGGTGAATAGTGGAGTACCCCAGGGATCCCTGCTGGGTCCACTGGTTTCTGACAGTCATAAATGACCTGGAAAAGGGAATAAGTGAGGTTATCAAATTTTCAGATGACAAAACTATTCAAAGTTGTTAAAACCCATGAGGATTGTGGAAAATTGCAAGAGGATCTTGATGAATTGGAAGACTGGGCATCCAAATGGCAGTTGAAATTTAATGTGGATAAGTGCAAAGTTATGCACCTAGGAAAGATCAACCCAAACCATGGTTACACGATGCAACGTTCCACATTAGGAACCACCACCCAGGAAAAAGATTTAGGCGTCATTGTGGATAACATGTTAAAACCCTCCACCCAGTGTGCAGCGGCGGCCAAGAGAGCAAACAGAATGCTAGGTATCATAAGGAAAGAAATTGAAAATAAAACAAAGGATATTATAAGCCTCTGTATCGTTCCATGGTGCGACCGCACCTTGAATATTGTGCGCAATTCTGGTCACCGTATCTTAAAAAGGATATAGCGTTTTTAGAAAAGGTACAGAGAAGAGCCACCAAAATGGTAAAGGGGATGGAAGGTATCCCTATGAAAAGAGGCTAAAAAGGTTAGGGCTCTTCAATCTGAAAAAGAGACTGTTGAGGGGAGATATGATAGAGGTCTATAGATTAACGAGAGGAATGGAACGGGTAAACGTACATCGATTGTTTACATCATCAGAATATAGAAAGACTAGGGGACATGCAATGAAGCTACAGGGTAACCTATTTAAGATTAATAAAAGAAAATATTTTTTCACTCAACGTGTAATCAAACTCTGGAATTTGTTACCGGAGGATGAAAAAAAAGCTTTTAGTGTAGCTGGGTTTGAAAAAAGGTTTGGGCAAGTTCCTGGAGGAAACGTCCATTATTAAAAGGGACCCAGGATATCACTGCTTGACCTAATACAAGCATTGTGGAAACTGCTAAGTACTTATGACCTAGATTGGCCACAGTTGGAAACAGGATACAGGGATTGATGGACCTTGGTCTGACCCAGTATGGCATATCTTATGTTCCTGCTCGTTTCCGGAGAATATATATATTCAGCTTCTGAAATTGAGGAAACATACACCCTTCATAATATCAGTTGTCAGATGTCATTCCATTGTACTCTGGCTAAAAACAGCTAAGCTAACCCCATATTGATAGAACCACTTTCGAGGGACACCCCCTCCTTCAAAAAAAAAAAAAAAAAGGGAAACTTTGCTGCTAGACTGCCTAGGTGCCTGAGCAAAGGCTGACCTGTCTTGTCTGCACATCCTCCTCTCTACCTCCACTTCTACCAGCCAAGGACCCAATTCCCAGAACCTATCCTCCAGGAATGTAGAAGACTTGGATTTCACTGGGTCCTTGGGTAGATTTTTGGGCTCATGTCCACCCAGGAGTGAACCTTTGATGTGCAATTTCCAAAGGCACACCTTAGAAGCTGTATCCACCACCCAGTGCAGCAACCAGAGGACAAATAGACACTGCTGCTGCCGCCATTGACCTAGATGAGCTTCAGACCAGATCATACAGCCATCCCTGACTGCAGGTTCTTGGGAACGTTATGATTCCTCAAGGGATCTAGTCTGGCCCTGAAAATGCCTAAGCAGCATTCTTGATTGCAGGCTACTACTTTTAACTTACCTAGAAAGCCCAAAGACAGTGACTAGCTTCCTGAAAATCCCAATAACCCTGGAACCACCAACAATCCTCTATCCTCAGGCCACAATGTCCAGCTAGATACATATAACACTACACAAGCTTTTTCAAATAAACCAGAGCCATATTGTGCAAGGCTTTAAATACCAGTGTCATAAGCTTATAATGCATCCTATACTGTGCTGACAACCAGTGCAATTCAATCAGAACAGGGGTAACAGGATCAAAGTTAAATAACCCTTTAATTTTTGTGGCTGTATTCTGAACCTGCTGCAGCCAAGCCACCTCCTTTGCAGGAAAGCCCAACAAGAAAAGCGTTGTTACTCACCTGTAATAAGTGATCTCCAGGAACAGCAGGAATAAGTCTTCACATATGGGTTGCGTCAGTACCAATGGAGCCCACGTGGGAACACTCCCCAGCATCCAATAGGAAAGCCTTTGGGAGCACTCCACTGAGCTTCTTGCCTTCCCTCCTTCCCAAGACCTCTCCTCAGTTGAATTTGTAGCAGAGCTATAGAGTTAAAAAGAATACCCCTAGAACTCCTAGGGGAGGAGGGCGGTTGTGAAGACTGAATCCTACTGTTCCCAGAGATCACCTGTTACAGGTTGAGTAACAACGCTATCTCCAGGAAAAAGCAGGGATGCAGTCTTCACATATGGGTCTCACAAGCTCCTGGGTATCAGACTGGATTTAGCAGCAGCAGTATCTCTGAGGCTAAAGGCTAGAACCAGAGGGTGTGGATATAAGTGGCCCCACTGGACTCAATGACAGTTGGCAAAAACATTGACAGTGAAATCTGATGTCCGAAGAGAGTCCGGGAAGAAGGGTAGGAGTTGAAGTTAAGTCCCAAAAAACGTGCTGGAGGACAGCCTGGCCAAAGACAACATCCTGATGGGAGTCCCTGTCTAGGCAGTAGTGAGCAGTGAAAGTGTGGAGGCCCAGGTAGCTGTTTGACAGATCACGTCAACTGAGACAGAACCAAGGTTGGCAAATGAGGTTGCCATGGCCCGCATGTCTTGAGTGGAGAGTCCAGCTTAAGCATAGGCAAAAGAAACGTAGTCTGCAATCCAGTTGGAAAGGGTGTGTTTCGAGACTTGGATCAAAGAAAATGAACAATTGTGAGGATTTCCTGAAAGCCTTGATTTTGTCCAAGTAGAAAGCCAATGCACGCTTACAGTCTAAAGTGTGCAGCACTGCTTCAGCCCTAGAAGACTGCGGTCTGGGGAAGAAGACCGATAGCATGATTGATTGATTGAGATGGAAACCCGAGACCACCTTCGGGAGGAAGTGTGGATGTGTATGGAGAACCACCTTGTCGTGGTGGAACCAGATGTACGGAGGATCTGACACCAATGCCGGCAGTTCTTAGATGCAGCGAACTGAGGCGAGTGGAAGGTTACCTTCCAAGAGAGGAATTTTAAATAAAGTGATATCCGAAGGCTCAAAAGGAGGCTTTAGAAGTTGCGCCAGGACCATGCTGAGATTCCAAGCCACCAGTGCTGGCTTAGACAGTAGGAGACCCCACATAAATAGTTGCACCAAGAGGTGAGATGAAATAGGGTGCCTATCCACCTGCCTGTGATAGGCTGAAATAACACAAAGATGAACTCTGAGTTAGTCTTGAGACCTGTCGATAAGTGGAGAAGATATTGTAAAAGGAACTTCACAAGACAGGCAGAGGGGTCAACATGTTTTGGGGTACACCAATGGGTGAACCTTCCCCATTTGAAAGCATAAGAATGCCTAGTAGACAGATTTAAGATGTCCTTGACCTGTTGAGGAAGGTCGAGATCAGCAAATATCATGCTTTCAGTAGCCACGCTGTGGGACCGAGGGTTTGTGGATTGAGATGGAGAAGTGATTCTGATCCTGGGAGAAGAGGTTGGGTGCATACTAGTCAAAGCAGCAGAGGAAACCATGGCAGACACTGCCAGTAAGGAGCTATTAGAATCATGGAGACCCTGCTGTTCTGCAGTTTGAACAGGGTTTTGGATATTAAGGGGGTGGGTGGGTGGGAATGTATAAAGTAGATCCTTCCCCCCAGTGGAGAAGGAAGGCATCTGTTGCCTGATGTTGAGGGAGGATAGCCTCAAGCAAAACAGTGGTAGTCATGTATTCTAAGTGGCAAAGAGATCTATTGAGGGGGTCCCCCCATAGGTGGAAGATCCAAGATGCATGTTCTGACTTAGAGTCCACTCATGTGGATGCAGGATGTGGCTGAGTTTGTCCACCAGGAGATTGCATTCACCTGAGTGGTACACCGTCCTGAGATGGATGACAGAGGGGATAGGAACCCGTTCCCATCTGCTTGTTCATATAGTCCAATCAGACAACCAGGTGGCCATATTCTAAAACCCGTTTGCCTGAAAATTGGGGTTGAAAAACCTGAAGGGCATTCATAAGAACCCATAGCTCCAGGAGGTTGATGTGCTGAGAGACTCCTGCTGTGTCCACTGCCCCTGTGTAGTGAGATTGTTCAGATGTGCTCCCCACCAGAGTTTGGAAGCATCCATTGTCAGGGTGCACTGAGGTGGAGGCATCTGAAAAGGTACCCCCAAGTAGGTTTTGAGGGGAGCACTACCACTGAAGGGTGATGACAAGAGGAGGGGTAACACAAATCTTGTCTGAGAGACACCTGGTTGCAGATACTGCAGAACTAGCTGAACAGAGCAGAAGGGGTTCATCTACTTTTCAGTGCAGAGAAGCTCTGCCACTTGAAGACATATGCCTGGCTTGTGCAGATCTTACAGGAGGCCCGAAGCACCTCTTCCTACCTCGGTAGAGAGACTAAAGGGAGCCAGGGCTACCCGTTCAGCAGCCAGACTGGGGTGCAGGAGATAGCCCTCTTTCTGCATGAGTAGGCCTGGGTCGCACCCCAGTGGAACCAGGGGCACCTTGGACAGGCAAAGAAACAAGGGAAACCATGGCTGTCTGGCCCACCATGGAGCTACCAGGATGAATGTGGCCCTGCCACGCTAAGCTTTGAAGAGGGTCTTAAGAATCAGGGGTATGGGCAGGAAGGCATAGAGGAAGCTCCCTGCCCTTGAGATGAAGAATGCATCCACCGCTACCCTGGCAGGGTGCGGCTGCCAGTAACAGATGCAAGGCAGCTGGGCATTGGCTAGGCTGCCAAAGAGATCCATCTGTGGGAGCCTCCAGGGCCAGAATAGTCTGTTGGCTATTCCAGGGTCCAGCTTCCACTCCTGCAGATGGAGGACCTAGCTGAGTTGGTCTGCCAGGGCATTGTCCTGGCCCAGAAGGTATACTGGCCGCAGGAGCATCCTGTTGCTGCTGACATAAGAGCATATGCTCACTGCTTCCTGGCAGAGTACGGATGACCCCATACCTCCTTGCTTGTTTATGTAAAACACTGCCACCTGATTGCCGGTCTAGATCAGTACCACTTGATCTCACAGATGGTGGTGAAAAGCCCAGATTACTAAGGCCACAGCACAGAGCTCCAGGAGGCTGATTTGCTGTAAGCTTTTCATCAGTGACCAACTGCCCTGAGTGCAGAGGCTGTCATAATGTGTCCCCCACCCCAGTTGGGCAGCGGCCATCAAGAGGACCCTCTAAGGTGCAAGGGTCTGGAAAGGCATCTCTGCCAGAAGGTGTGGGAGGTGTTGCCACCAGTCAAAAGAGTTGGCCAGGGGATGGGCGACGGTCACCCTGTCTCACAGATGCCCCATGACCAGGGACCACCGAGAGCGGAGGGGCCCATTGGGCCGTCCGCATCTGTAAGCGAGCATCCGGGGTGACGTGCACTGTTGACACCATAGACAGAACATGTGGCAGGTTTATGCCACAACATGGTGCTGGATGCCCTTTTGAGCACCTGGAGGCCAGGTCCCTTTCCCTTGGAAGAAAAGCCTTGGCCTGGATGGTGTCCAGCTGCACCCCCTATGAACTCCAGTTCGAGTCGGCTGGAGATGGGACTTTGGGTAGTTGACTACAAACCCCAAGTGCTCTAGGATGAGAATAGTGTGGACCGTTGCCTGTTGTACTTTGGCGGTGCTGCTGCCCTTTACCAATCAGTCCAGATAGGAGAAGATGAAGACCCCCTGGAGCCGGAGGTGGGCAGCAACTATGGCCAGGCATTTGGTGAAAAAACCCACGGGGCGGCAGCCAGCTCAAAGGGTAGCACCCTGTACTGATAATTACTGCCTCCCACCATGAAGCGGGGATAATGTCTATGGAGGGGGTGGATAAGGTTGCGAGTGTACACATCTTTTAAGTCCAAGGAGTATAGCCAGTCTCCCAGCTGGAGGTATGGCAGCAACGTTCCAAGGGAAAGCATCATGTACGTCATCACCAGGAAGCTGTTGAGGTCCCACAGGTCTAGGATGGGATGAAACCATCCAGTCCTTTTGGGAACCAGGAAGTAGTGGGAGTAGAACTGCTTGTCCCTGAGATGGATAGGGGTGGGTTCCACTTCCTTGCTTGTTAGGAGGCCTGCGAGTTCCTGCTAGAGCAGGGCCCGGTTAAGGGGAGTCCTTGGGAGCTCTCCCGGGAAGAATGGCGGGGGCGTCTTTAGTAGATAACCCTCCCTGACCACCTGAAGGGCCCACACCTTGGTGGTGATGGAGGGCCACCTGTGAGCATACAGCACCAATCTCCTGTGTGCTGCAGCGCTGTGCCTCCTGGGGGAAGAGAGGCCATTTCCCAGGAGTCAAAAGTCCCCTCCAGGTTGTGCCAGGGGCACAGTCTGGGGCTTGGGAGTCTTAGACTTACGTGGGCGATGCCCCATCCCTTGGCCTGCTGACCCTCTTGGGGAGCTGGGAAAGCTGGGTACTGGGAGTAGTTTCTGTAAGCCTTCCTTTTCTTTGGGTATGAAGGCTTTCTGCCTGAAACCTTCCTCCAGGAAGGGTCAGTGGTCTTTTTGGAGAGCCTGGTCCTTGTCAGGTATTCAGACTCCAACTCGGCGGCCTTATCAGTCATGGGTTTGCCAAAGAGTTTCTCTCCCTGGCAGGTGATATCGACCACCTTGTTCTGCACCCATGGCTCCAGGCCTGGCATCAGGCCATCACAGCTACTCTAGCCTCAGACTCAAAGCCGTCATAGGCTGCTCGAATGATAAACTTGGAACACACTGACTGTGAAGGCCAGGGTCCGGAACCACTGGAGGGTTTCCTCTGAGAGACCAATTGAAAACCCCGCAAGTTCCTTTGCTAGATCCCGCAGGTACATGCCCATGTACTCGAGCCCTGGAAGCAGTTTCTGCCTATGGCATCCATGGCATGGGCCTCCCTACCTGGGGGGGGGCACTGAGGAGTGCATCTTTTGGCTTTTGAGCAGACACATAGCTGACTCCACCACCATAGAGTTATGAAGCTGTTGGGCTTTCTGAAAGCCAGGGCTCTGGCGGACCTGCTACATTGAATCCAGCCACTTGCTTACTATGGGCACCGAGGAGGGGGGGTCTCCCACATGCAAAGGAGCAGAAGTTCCAGGATGGGGGGGAATGGGTACCGTAAGTGCCTTCTTTGGGAGAGCCTCATACTGGAGGATTTCGAGGTCCTCCATGCGAGGGTCCTCCTCCAACTTGATTGTGAAGGTGAAGGCCTTCACCATATCCCTCAAGAAGTCAAGGAAGGCCATGTCCTTGGGTGAGGATTGGCACCGCATCTCCAGGGAGACTGGTCAAAGGGTACATACCATGGCAGCAGGTGTCCGGGGATAACTCATCCTCTGTTTCCCAGTCAGACTAAGAGGCAGTGGAGGAGTCTAGGTTTTCCGGGTCATGTCCTGGCCCTGAGGACTCCAGTGCCCTGGCAGTCCTCCAATCAGAACAGAGGGCACTGAGTGGGGGAAGACCATGGCTCTGAGGAGCGGGATCAGGACAGATGCCGAGGTGGCTCTTGAGGCCGGTGGTGCTAGAGGATCGGCTCGACTTCTGGGGAGCCCCCCGGATGTGGAGCGCCCCGTGTTTGGGAGTGATGACCCAGAGGAACCGGGCATCAGAGCCCACGGCTGGACCAAGGCAGAAAAAACTGTGCTCAAAGACCCCCATCCTGGCCTCAATACCAGATGGCTCTGCAAGGGCACCAAGGATTTCAGGCCTGGCGCCAGCTCTGTCGAAGGGGGAGTCCTCGATGAGGATGGCTTCAGGGGTCTGGAACAAATCTCTCAATGTCGATGGCTCCCATCAGGGCAACTTGGAAGGCCTGTCCTGACTGTTGCCCTCACATTGGGGCTCTGTGTCCTGGGCCCATGAGATTTCTCTACTTTCCCTGACATGTCTCCCGATGCAGTCTTTAAGAGCTTCTGTCTCTTCAAGTGGCTCTCATCAGTGGAGCTCTGGCTGGAGGTTGCGAGGCCGCTCAGTACCGTGAGGATCCGAGGTTTCAGAGGTGGTTTTGGAGTGTGGTCTCATGGATGACTCCAGGGCTGAGTCAATCTTCTGGAAGATGGACTCATGCTGCTGCTGACGGCTTGAGGGCCTTGGGAGTCATCTGCTTACAGAGGCTGCAGAGCAAAGGATCATGGTACGGCCTGAGGCATCGAAGGCAGCAGTCATGCGGGTATGCAGCAGTCACATGGCTTGAAGCCACTGACCAAGGCCATGGCAGGGAAGACTGCCCCTGCGAGGTCACTTGGCCCGGCCAGGAAAAGCACAAACCCTGCCAATCATAAAAAGAAAAAGAACCCGAGAAAGCCATTCAGAGACAAGTGGGCTCAGGGCGAGAAGGGACCAGTATGCGACTGGAGAAAGCAAAAATTAAAGACAAACTTCATCAACTTTTTCTGGGGGGGGGGGGGGGGGGAACAGGCACACGTCCGATGGGTTCCATGGTAAAAAGGAGATGGAGGCAAGATGGTAGGCGGGAAAGAGACCACGCATTTGTGGTGCATCTCCCAGAGGCTTTCTTTGAAAGCTGGGGAGAGGTTACCACCCGGGCTAAGTCGGCGCCAACGTCACCCATATGTGAGGACTGACTTCCTGCTTGTTCCTGGAAAAAAAGATGTTATCTGCTTTATTGAATGGTAGTAATCATCCGCTATTTAAGACCCTATGACTATCCAACAAATAAGGTGCTCATCTTTTCCACCACTTCTCCTTGAAGTGTGTTAGTAGATAGACTGCCTGGTTGAAGTAAAAAGAGGAAACCTTAGGAAGGAAGGAATTAGGTGAAGGTGACAGATGCAAGGGGGGAGGAGAACCATGTAGGGGAGGGGCCCTGCAAAAGAGTAGTTATTCACTTGTAACAGGTGTTCTCCAGGAGCAGCAGGAATCAGTCCTCACATATGGGTGTCATCGGCGCCGATGAAGCCCCAGCGGAGCATTTCCCCAGCTTTCTATGAAAGCCTTTGGGAATGCAGGCACGCATGCGCGGTTCCCTTCCCGCCTAAAGATGCCATCTTACCTCAGTCAAATGACATAGCTAAGAACAGCACACAAAAATGAAAAATAAACTATGTACAACTGCAACTCCAAGGGGAGGAGGGAGGGTTGTGAGGACTGATTCCTGCTGCTCCTGGAGAACACCTGTTACAGGTGAGTAACTACTCTTTCTCCAGGACCAAGCAGGAAGTCAGTCCTCACATATGTGTGACTCCCTAGCTCTGGGCTACCAAGGAACCCAGGCTGAACAAGAGAACTCCCTCTAGTCTCAGCAGCAAAGAAAGGCTTTTCAAGAACACAAGCTCCACCGGTAGCCCAACAGAGGGCAGGAGTTGCCTAAACCTCAAAGAGATTCCGGAGTACTGCTTGGCCAAAAACACTGTCCCTACGGGACTCCCTCTCCAGGCAGTAATGGGCCGCAAAAGTCTGGCTTGAAGACCAAGTTGCAGCCCTGCAGATGTCTACCAAGGGCACAGAGCGGAGATGAGTCACTGAGGCAGCCATTGCCCTGATACGATGGGCCGTGACCCTACCCTGCAAAGGAAGGTCATCCGCCTTGTAAGCCCAGGTGATACAGTCAGCCACCCAGATGGACAAGGTACGCTTGGACACAGCCAACCCCAACTTATTGGGGTCAAAGGATACGAAGAGCTGAGTAGCCCTTCTATGCCCCTGCGTACGGCCAAGGTAGAAGAATAAGGCCCTCCTACAGTCCAGGGTATGCAGGACTACTTCAGCCTGGCTAGCATGAGGCCTAGGGAAGAATGTTGGAAGAACCACCTCCTGATTGAGGTGGAAAGAGAAGACAACCTTAGGGAGGAACTTTGGATGAGTCCTGAGGACTACCCTGTTCCTATAAATCCTGGTGTAAGGCCTGTCACAGACCAGGCAAACACAAGAAGCAGGAGACGTTGGATGAACTGATGAGTCTTTAATACTAAAAGAAGAACCCCAACGCGTTTCGGCAACGCCTACTTCAGGGGGAATATCACCAAAGGTACGCGTATTAAACGTGTTTGTTTGACGAAAACGTTACTTGTGACCAGATGATATCGTATCACAGATGAAATAAGCAATGTACAAATGTAAAAGCAAACCGTCTGGGTTGAAATCCGTTAAAAGATGTGCTGCCACTGCTAAGCACTTTGTAAAGACTCTGGGGGCGGAGGTGAGGCCGAAAGGCAGCACTCTGTACTGATAAAGGTTTCCTCCCACGATGAACCTTAGGTACTTTCTGTGGTCTGGATGAATGAGGATGTGAGTGTACGCATCCTTTAGATCTAAGGAGCAAAGCCAATCTCCCTGCTGAAGGGTTCCAAGAGTAAGCATCTTGAACTTTTCTTTCACTAGGAACTTGTTGAGGTTCCTGAGGTCCAGAATGGGATGAAGGCCACCGGTCCTTTTGGGCACCAGGAAATACCTGGAGTAGAATCCGTGACCGTGCAGGTGGGGAGGCACAGGCTCCACCGCCCTGTCCACCAACAGACCTTGAAGCTCCTGACGGAGAAGGTCTGTGTGCAGAGGAGGCCTTGGAGGCTCCCCTGGAAAATAGGGGGGTGGCAGTTGGTGGAAATGGAGGGTATAACCTTTGTGGATTATCTCCAGCACCCAACTGTCCCCGGTGATAAGGGGCCACTGGTGGGCAAAGAGGGCGAGATGACCTCCTGTGCAGGTTTGGGAGAGCAGTGGAGGAGAGGCTATGCTCAAGGAGTCAAAAACCCCCACCCTGCTGAGAGGTAGCAGGGGCCTGAGGCTTGGGGGTCCTCTGCCTACGGGGCCCATTACCCTAGCCCTTGGCTGGCTGACCCTGGGGGGCAGCCTTATATTGTGGGTACTGTGTGTAGTGCCCTTCCTCGGGTAAAAGGGCTTTTTACCCGAGCCCTTCTTTTTATGAGAAGGGGCAGAGGTCTTCCTCGACAGCCTTGTCCGTGTGAGGTGCTCGGTCTCGAGCTGAGCGGCCTTCTCGGTCATGGGCTTGCTAAAAAGGTTTTCACCTCGGCAAGGGACATCGACCAATTTGTCCTGAACCCATGGCTCGAGGTCCGATGACTGCAGCCATGCCTGGCGTCGAGTCGCGATGCCGGCTGCCGCAACTCGGGCCGAAGCCTCGAAGCCATCGTAGACGGCGCGGGACATGAACTTCGAGCAGTCCCGAATCCCCAAGAACAAGGACTTAAATCTCTGCAAGGGTTCCCCGGAGAGACCAGCAGAGAATCCGGCTAACTCCTTGGCCAGATCCCGCAAGTACATGCCCATGTACAGCTGGTAAGACTAGACACGGCAAGCAAGCATCGAGCCCTGAAAACACTTTCTACCAACGCCATCTAGGTTTCGGGCCTCCCTGCCAGGAGGCACTGCGGAGTGCATCTTCTGACTCTTCAGACGATGCATGGCCGATTCCACAACCATGGAATGGTGTGGTAGCTGTGCCTTCTGAAAACCAGGGCTCTTACGGAGCCGATAGATCGAATCGACTCACTTGCTAAGAACCGGCGCCGAGGCCGGTGCCTCCCACATACGGAAGAGGAGCCGTTCCAGCATCGGAGGAACCGGGACAGTAAAGGCCTCCTTCGGAGGAGAGTCATACTGTAGCGCCTCGAGCTCTTTAGCTTGAGGCTCTTCCTCGGGATCCGCCGGAATAGCCAAGGCAGTGGCCATATCCCGGACGAACTCCGAGAACCGGGTGTCCTCCGGGAGGGACCTACTCCGGGGTTCAGACTGAGGTGAGTCCGAAGGGACGCACAGAGTCTTAAAGGTGTCAGGAGACTCCTCGTCTTCCGTCTCCCAAGCCGACTCATCCGAGGAAGAGTCGGGAGCCGACTCATCCGAGGAAGAGTCGGGGTCCGACCCCGCGGGGCCCTGGAGCACCCACCCCGATGCCGGAAGTACCCGCGTCGATGCCCTCGGTCCCGAACGGGAGGTCGAGGGGGACCGCGACCGAGGTCGACTCCAAGCCACGATGGACTCGAGTATCGGCTCGGTCTCCGGGGTCGACTTGGACGTCGATGTCCCGGTGGTCGGGGCAGATGCGCCAGACAGGCTGGCCATCAGTGCCCGCTGCTGCTCCATGAAGGCAGACATTCTGCTTTCCAAGGCTGTCATCCTGAGACTCAGCTCGGGAGACTCAGCAGCCACCGACTCGGGCCCCGGTGGCGCCGGGCCCGACGTCAGCTCCCTGGGAGGACAGTCCACGAGGACTACGGGGCTTACGTGTCCAGCAGACTCCGGCTCCACACGAGGAACTTTGGCAGGCTTCTCCGGTTCCACAGGCCCGGGGCGACGGTCGGGGGTCTTAGACCTGGCCCTCGAGGAGCCAGGGACCTCTTCCGACAACGCCCTCGTGAGCCGTTTCTTCCTCTTGCGTTCCTGGTCGGGAGACCCCCTGTCCGAGGAGCTTCGACGGCGCTCGGAATCGGAAGCCCTAGATGTCGAGGCCTCAGACGAGGTCCGGGCCCGGCCGGAGGCTGAGTCCGAGAAAAGCCTTTCCTTTTGCTGCTGGCGACTTCGCAGTGCCTTGGAAGACATTTTCCCACAGGCCCCGCACGACTTAGGATCGTGGTCGGGGCCCAGGCACCGAAGGCAGCAGTCGTGTGTGTCGGTGAGAGACATTAGTTTCTTACACCGATCACACTTCTTAAAACCACTGGAAGCCATTGGGGAAAAAAAAGAGTCCCCGCGAGGTCAAAAGACCGACCTTCCAGGGAAAAAGAGAAAAAAGGGCGCGAACGCCAGCCATGAAGGGCAAAAAACGAAAAAAAGGAATCGGGCTCGATACCGTTGTACCGAACCCGGCGGGAGGGGAACCGGCGTCGAACCGGTAGAAAAAGAACAAAAAATTGCTGAAAAATCTAATTTTAACCGGGAAAACTGGACACACGTCCGGTGGGCTTCACGGAAAAAAAGAGACTGAGGTAAGATGGCACCTTTAGGCGGTAAGGGAACCGCGCATGCCTGCCTGCATTCCCAAAGGCTTTCTTAGAAAGCTGGGGCTTCATCGGCGCCGATGACACCCATATGTGAGGACTGACTTCCTGCTTGGTCCTGGAGAAACAAGGCTTGCAGCTCAATTTGCTGTGTCAGATGGCAACTAGGAATGTGCTTTTGTTTAAAATGAAAAGCAGGGATCTAGGCAAAACTGTAAATGACCATGCTGCCATTTCCTGGTTTCCATCAAGTGTGCACTCTTGAGGAAAAATAATAAGAGATGAACCCTCCCCCAATCAATAACAAATGGTTTTAGACTGGACACCCTTAATGGCCAATAAAAAAATAATATTGAGAGAAAGATCTCAATCATTAGGATGCTGAAAACTAGTCAGATCCTTTTGCAAGACTAGTGCTTGAAAATATGGGGGGTGGGGGTGAGGACTAACAAATCTCAATTCCCTGAAGGAATTGGAACACATCTGGGTGAGAAGCTAAAGAGCTATCCTGGACTCAACTTTTGTGGCACCTGAATGCAGAATTTAGGGCCAGATCTATGTCCAGTTCCATTTGAAGAAATGGCAGATGGACATGATGTCTACCTGTCAAGGCAGGGGTGAGCATTCATGTCCTAACACCAGTCCTCCAACTGGCACCAAATGTTTACATATGCTAAGGAAATCAAACTCTTCTGTGCCCTAAATAGAACTGAAATCACTGGCAAGTGCCTTGTCTGCAATACTCCTTATGGTAAAGATGTGGTCACTAAACTTTGTGGTCTCCTGGGCACCATCTGCTGAAATGCTAACAAGCGGTATTTAAAAGAAAAAACCCCGCACCACCGCACATATTACCACACCACTGCAAATTAAAAAAGAAAGCAAGCTTACTTACCTGTAACAGATGTTCTCTGTGGACAGCATGCTAAAAATCAGACATTTTATTTTTCCTCAAGTGGGTGATGTCATCTCAACTGCACTGGGACAGGCTTTTAGCCCAGAAAATACCCAAATACTTTACCAACCATGTGTGGTACTACCCACTTCTGTTCCCTCTCAAACTGCAGTCTATCCATAGCTAGCTACACAGAGGCCAGTTACCTCTGTAGGACATGGGAGAGACTATGCCAACAATTTATCCTTCTGTCTATAGAGAATGACATATGCTAACAACCTATGACCTATTTTACATTAAACCCTGTGTAACTGCAGTTTCCTCATTGAGCTGATGAAGAGATATAACGTGAAGTTGCTTACCCACAACAGGGGTTCTCCAGAGACAAGCAGGAGGATGCAGGCAGACTCCGATGGTGATAGTGCCTACTGAGCAGAGTTGCCAGGACCTCTCCCAGCATGTGTGTGCCCCTTCTCTCCTGCTTACCTCCGGAGATTATTTTTATTTTTAAACTTAACGTATCAAGCAAGCCACAGCTCACTCCTTCTCTTCAACCTTTCAATTGCCATTCAAACAGGGCTCCATCTTCACAGCAGAATTCTGCAGCCTCTTTTCTCTCCCTCCCTCCAATCAACATAGCAATCAGCTCCAGATAACAATCCCCCCCTCGGGAATCACAATTGTTTAAAAAAACATTAAGTGAACACACAAGGGAGATAAAGAACCAGTGACAGAAACAAGCTCCCAGTATGATTGCTCCCACCTGCGGGGCCCTTCCCATGGCCACAAAGCACAGTTACTTAACTGTAACAGGTGATCTCTGGGAACAGCAGGAATAAGTCTTCACATATGGGTACGTCGGTACCGACGGAGTCTGCGCGGGAACGCTTCCCAGCGTCCAATCAAGAGCTTTTGGAAGCATCCCAGCACGCCTGCGTGCTGCCTTTTCGCCTTTCCCAACTGCCTCTCCTCAGTTAAGTTTTAAAGCTGAGACAAGGAAAGATAGATAGAGATACAACTCCTGGGGAGGTGGGTGGGTTGTGAAGACTTATTCCTGCTGTTCCCAGAGATCACCTGTTACAGGTAAGTAACTGTGCTATCTCCAGGAACAAGCAGGAATGAGTCTTCACATATGGGGACTCCCAAGCTGAGATGCCTGGAGTCCCAACATGTCATAGGTTGGAACATGCTATTTCCCAGAACACCAGGCATCCTGAGGATGGAGGGTAGGAGTTGAAGAAAGAAAAAATGCTGTGGAACAGCTAACCTAGCATAGGACTGCAGAGAAGGAGTCCGTGTGTGGATGATGATGGTCATCAATGTTGCAGAAGATTGCAATAGAGACCTCCCCTAACAGGATTTCACAGAAGTATGGAGGTTCATGGATCTACTGGGAACCCAGTAGAAGAACCTTGAAGAGGACCTCACTGTAAAGCAGAGGTAATAAACCTGTAGGAAAAATAGTGGAGGTCAGAATCCTGAAAGGAATAGGTAACCCCAGTAGGAGAAACTGGGGTAGTACAAAAAACGGTGGGCCTTCAGAGGAAGGGTTTATGACAAAAACCTAACTCTTTTGGCGGGAGCGTGGCTCACTCTTAGGAGCAAAAAGAGAAAGGCTAACCGATTTGGACAAACAGGCATAGTCCTTGTGGGGAGAAAGGGTATGGGGACCCCTTGTATCCCAAAAAGAGAGGACAAATGCCGGAGGTGTTAAAGCCTGTGATTAACTGAAGATCTACAATGTCTCTCCTAACTGGGATAAGCTAATAGAGATATTGAGTATGGAGAGCATCAGAGGTACCTAAACCGTTAGGTTATAGTATAAAAATTGTTGACTACCATAGGAGTGGGTGTGTGTAAAACCCCAAACCTGCTAGATAGCATAGGTATGGGTAAAAACCCCTGTGTCAGAATCATATAGATATATGAGAATAGACAGGGAGATAGATAAGTATGTGGATACATATCTATAAGAAAATATCTTGATACATATATATATACAGATAGATAGACAGACATATAGAATATATCTATAGTGAGATATGGCAGGGCATAAAATACACACAAAAAATAAATATGGATATGTAGGCTTACCTATGGGTGTCTGCAGTTAAACAGACAGAGATATGCCTACAGTACAGTGATCACATAGGCTATGTGGAGAGGAAAGATTCATCTAATAACAAGGAGGTGGAACCTACTTGAGAAGACATATAGAGAATCTATTCCTCCTGGTCATGATCTCCAAGAATGCTAGTTAGTGCAAAATAACCAGGATTGTTACGTGAAAAACCAAGGACAATGTCAATGTGCAGCCAGCAAGTCCCGAGTCTTCCAGGACTCTGGCATGGTAAGTAGACAGAAGACGCCTAGAGATGAGATACCATGTTGACCTGCTTAAGGGCAAAGGTATCATGCGTTCTTACCATGAGGACGAGCATATCCCCGATTGGGAATGCTATGGACCAAAGCAGGGAACTGGCAACTCCTTGAGTCCACGTAAGAGAAGGCCTATGTCCTTTATATCAAAAAAGGAGATAGAAAAGAAGGGGGACCCTTCTAGTCATGGGAGACATGACCGAAAAGCCTTTTCTAACCAGCTAGGATAGCTATTGGAGAAAAAAACCCCATGCTCTCTAGCAAGGGCCCATAGTGGAAAGCTTCTCTGTAGATTGCAGAGAGCATGATGCAGGAGAATGAGGGGATAGAACTGGCTGGTAGAGAGCCAGTATCTCAGTCAACTATGCTGCCAAACTCAGGAAATGAAGATGGCAGAATAGAAGACAATCTAGAAAGTTTGTAGTGAGATGATCTCCAAGAGATGAAGTACTGACTTGGAGCCACTACGAAGACTAGACAGAATGTTAGTGGAGGACAATCTGGTAGTTTGTGGATAAGAACCAGTGGTCCAAACATTAAAGCTCCTGCATGGGCAGCTGTTGGTAAGACAGCAGAAGAATCTTACTGTTCAAAAACAGAAAGAACAGACAGGAGTAGGAACTCTGGACATGTCTGATAAGCTGCCCCAAGCAAGATTAAAACAGAGGAGGTAACTCAGAGGAAAACTCCGCACTGGAAAGTGAGAAAACTAGAGAGGCTGAAGAGAAAGCCTCCCAGTAAGTAATTCTGCTCTTACAGAGGAAAAACTTGGTAAGAGGGTGAAGAGAATGGAGCTGAAGACGACTTACGAAGTAGTAAGTCTATAGAAAGGAAAAATACATGCTGGCACAGGAACTATCATCTGATAGTCGTTAGACCTCTTTCCCTAGCAGGAAAAAGAGGAGAAACCTGTGACTTATAGGCATGAACATCCTGACAGCTCATAGAAATATAGAAAAAATGGATATCTTTTGGAAAGAGATCCCTGTGTAGGGGTTAGAATAAAGCGGTGGATTGCCTCTATTGAGAAGAAGCAAGGTTAAATTAGACTTACCTGCTAATTGTAGTTCCTGGAGGAACTCCAGGCTAGTCCTGGAATCTCTGGGGGTTGTCAACCTCTACCAGCAGCTTTGGAGACTGAGGAACTTCAGGTCTGTGACATCACCAGTATATAGGAGCTGGATCCGCCTCCTCACCTCAGTTTACCTAATGACAAAGCAGACTCACCGGAGCAACAAGCAATAAATATTAATGTAAAGAACTATCATAACTTATCGAACCAAACACGTTCAGAGATCTACACGCACTGTTAGCCCTGAAATCTCCTGCCCACACCCCTCATGGGAGCGTGGGCTCCGACCCTGTAAGACATCTCACACAGCTGAACACACTCCCACCCCCCTGAAGGCAAGGTAACGAAAGCTCCACTTACCGGTAACACCGCTCCTGCTTCAGGCCACTCCAGGACGAGCCAGGGTGGGGTCCGGGACTAGCCTGGAGTTCCTCCAGGAACTACAATTAGCAGGTAAGTCTAATTTAACCTTCCTGATCGTCCCTCCAGGCTAGTCCCGGAATCTCTAGGGATGTACCAGAGCAGTAAACAGCATCAACGGAAGGGACCTGGCAGCCCAGCCTGAAGCACCGCCATCCCAAAACAGGTATCATCAGCCGCCTGCACATCCAGCCGGTAATGTTTCACAAAGGTATGCAAGGACGACCAAGTCGCTGCTCTACAAATATCCGCTGGCGGCACCAAAGCACACTCCGCCCAAGAGGTTGCCTGCGCTCTAACGGAATGAGCCCGGAGTCCGACCGGCACCTCGAAGAATATATGCTGACGCGATCGCTTCCTTTATCCAACGCGCAATCGAGCCTTTTGAAGCCGCCTCCCCTTTCTTAGGGCCTGCAAAAAGCATGAATAGCCTATCCGACTTCCGGAATTCCGCTGTTCGAGCCACATACTTCCGCAACGCCCGGTGGATGTCCAAACGATGAAGTTGCTCCAGCCGCCGCGAAATACGGGCAACGACACCACCTGATTCGTATGAAAAGGAGAAACCACCTTAGGCAAAAAAGAAGGAACCGGCCGCAGCACCACTTTAGATGCGGAGAAGGAAAGAAAAGGCTCCCGACAGGTGAAAGCTTGCAGCTCCGACACTAGTCTAGCCGAAGCCACGGCCACCAGAAACACCACTTTCAATGTAAGATCCTTTAAGGTGGCATCCTGCAGCGGTTCAAACGGCGCATGAGCCAACGCCTCCAAAACTAAGGGAAGATCCCAAGCCGGGACAACCCGCCTGAGAGGCGGACGAAGAAGAGCCACCGCTCTCAAAAACCGCTTAATATCCGGATGCACAGTCAACGAAACACCCTGAACCTTACCCCTATAACAGGCCAGGGCCGCCACAACTGCACCTTCAACGAGGCTGCCGCTAACCCCTTCTGAAAACCGTCCTGAAAAAAGGACAAAACCTGCGGCATCGCTGCCCGCAAAGGAACCACGTTCCGCTGCGCACACCAATCTTCAAACACGCGCCACACCCGAACATACGTTAAAGAAGTAGACTGCTGCCGCGCCTTCAGCAAGCTGGATACCACTGCCGCTGAATACCCCCTCGCCCTCAATCGCGCCCGCTCAATAGCCAAGCCGTAAGCGAGAACCGATCCAGGTGAGGCATGCAAAGAGGACCCTGCATGAGGAGATCCGGACGACTGGGCAACTTCCAGGGGAGTTCCACCAGAAGACGAACTAGAACTGCATACCACAGCCTTCGTGGCCAGTCCGGAGCTATTAGCACCACTCGACCCCGGTGCCGTTCTATCCGCTGCACCACCCGGCCGATCAACACCCACGGAGGAAACACATACAGGAGCTGGTCCTCCGGCCATTGCTGTACAAGCGCATCCAGACCTTCCGCCATGCGTTCCCTGCGCCTGAAGAAGCGACCTACCTTTGCAGACTGAAAGGTCGCCATAAGGTCCATCACTGGCGCCCCCCAATGCCCTACCAACATTGCAAACACATCGGGATGGAGAACCCACTCTCCCGGATCCACCCTTACCCGGCTCAGAAAATCTGCTTCCACATTTTCGACCCCGGCGACATGCGCCGACAGAGCTACCAGATTCGTCTCAGCCCACTCGAACAAACCTTCTGCCTCAGTCTCCAGCGCCACACTGCTGGTGCCTCCTTGGCGGTTTACGTAGGCCACCGCCGTCGCATTGTCGGAGAACACTCGCACCGCCTTCCCCTGAAGCATGGCTCCGAACCCCCGCAGAGCTAAGACCACTGCTTTCAACTCCAGACGGTTGATTGACCACTGCCCTCCCCAGGTCGGACCACTGCCCTTGAAGCAGCCGGCCCTGACAGTGTGCCCCCCATCCGAAGAGACTGGCATCCGTCGTTAAGGAAATCCACGCTGGGACTTCTAAGGGCATTCCCGCCTCTAGCCCTCCGGGACTTAACCACCAATCCAAAGCCCTGCGAGTCTGTGGCGGACAAACCAATCTTTGCGATAGAGACCCCCTCTGATGTGACCATCTCCTCAACAGCGCCCGCTATAACGGCCGCATGTGCGCCCGTGCCCACGGCACCACTTCCAATGTCTCCGCCATAGTCCCCAGCACCTGCAAATACTCCCAAGCTGAGGGACGGACCTGAATGAGAAACCGACGCAACAACTGGCGGAGGTCCAGAACCCGATGCTGAGGCAGGAACACGCGCCCCACGTGGGTATCGAATCGAGCTCCTAAATATTCCAGATCCTGAGACGGCTGCAATCTGCTTTTCGCCGCATTGACCACCCAGCCAAGACTGCAAGAGAGTTACTACCTTGGTCGTCGCCGCCACACTCTCTTCCCTGGACTTCGCCCTGATTAACCAATCGTCCAGATACGGGTTCACAAGCACCCCTTCTCGTCTCAACGCCGCCGCCACCACCACCATGACCTTGGTGAACGTCCGTGGCGCCGTTGCCAGACCAAACGGAAGCGCCTGAAACTGAAAATGACCCATCGGCACCGCAAACCTGAGGAATTTCTGATGATCCTGGCGAATTGGAATGTGAAGGTATGCCTCCGACAGATCCAAGGACATCAAAAACTCCCCCTGTCTGACTGCTAGGATGACCGACTTGAGGGTCTCCATACGAAACCGAGTGACGCGTAAACAACGATTGACTCGTTTGAGATCTAGAATGGGTCGCCACGAGCCCTCCTTTTTGGGAAACACGAAATAAATGGAGTATCGACCGCACCCTAATTGGTCGGCCGGCACCGGGACAATGGCTTTGAGCGTTAGCAGTCATGTCACTGTCTCGTGTACCGCCTTGTGCTTTGCCCGAGTGCAGCATGGAGACCTGACGAAAGACTCGGCGACCGGTTGCAGAAACTCCAGCGCGTAGCCCTTGCGAACGACCTCCAACACCCATTGATCGGACGTGAGCCGGACCCAGGCAGGGTAAAAATCCCGCAGCCGACCTCCCATGGGAACTAACCCCACCTGGGCCCCCCTGACTTCATTGTGACTTTTTGAAGGTACTGGAGGAGGTTGAGGTCGCCGATGCAAAACCCCTGTTGGCGCCTCAAAACCCCCGAAAGCCCTGGAACCGGGCCGGAAACCGACCCCGCTGAAAATGATTGACTCTAGGGGAGGTAAAGCGGCGAAACTCCCTCTGCTGCTGCCTGGGAGCGAAGGCCGACCGGATTTGTCTGTTTATCCTCAGGCAACCTACCACCTTTAGACTCCCCTAAATCCTTAACCAACTTCTCCAAATCCTCTCCAAACAGTAGCTTTCCACGAAAAAGAAGCTTACTTAACCGCGCCTTGGAAGAGCCATCTGCGGACCAATTGCGCAACCAGAGACACCGACGTCCTGCCACCGCCGAAGCCATACTTTTCGCAATTCCCCTGATCAAGTCATAATGTATGTCGGCGAGATACGCTGCCCCCGACTCCAACCTAGCAGCGTCCTCGGCCACCTCTGACGAGGATACGCTCTGGACCCGCTGCGCCCAACGCAAACACGCCCGCGCGACCCAGGCACCACAAATGGAGGCTTGCATTGACAGGGCATTAGCCTCAAAAATCTGTTTGAGCAACGTTTCGAACTTGCGGTCCTGCGCATCCTTGAGCGCCGCCGCCCCTTCCACCGGGATAGTCGTCTTCTTTGTCACAGCAGATACAGCTGCATCCACCCTGGGAGCTTTAAACAACTCCCGGTCCTGATCCAAGAGAGGGTACAGCCTCGCCATAACTCGTGCCCCCTTAAGGGAGGACTCTGGCATGTCCCACTCTTCCTGAATCATTTCTTTAAACACCCTATGCACCGGAAAGGCCCTCCGTGTCTTACGAACAGCCTGCAAGAGAGGATCCTCCAAGGAAGCGTCCTCCCCCGGACCGGCATCCGGCATATTAAGAGCCTTGAGGGACTCGGCAATGAGCGCTGGCAGCTCTTCCCGCCGAAACACCCTAACCACCCGAGCCTGATCCTCGTGGTCTGGGATCTCACCTTCCTCAAGATCTTCTAGCTCACCCTGGCATACCTCTTTGTCCGACTGCCCCTCATCAGAAGCAATGGACGGGACAAACAACTCTGATCCGGGCTTGAGCTTTTTGGCCCCGATTCCAGACAGTACCGCTGCTCCCGGCGAACCTGGTCTCTTTTGAGCCGGTTCCAACCTGGGTCCCCCTGACGGCGCCGCAGTTCCAAAAAGTCTGCGGAAAAAATCGACGCTAAACCGCCCACCCCTGGCTGCGGAAGGAAGGCGGACGCTGCCGTTGTCGACACCCCGTCACCGGTTTCCAGGCCTGGCTGTGCCAGTGAAGAAGAAGGTGGTCCCGCTCTGTCCTCTCCAATCTCCTTCTCTCCATCGTCCGGAGTGGCCTGCACCCCTATGGGATCCAACTCCGGTGCGCAGCCCTTGCAGACCCCTTCTAGAGAAAGGGTACTCCGCTTCGTGCCATACAGCAAGCAAAGCTGCTTGGAAGGCATTGGAAGCCCACCAAAGCAAAACCCCAAAAAAGAACTGAAGGAGTTTTTTTTTTTAAAGTAAAAGTAAAATATATATATATATATATTTTTTTTTTACACCTCCAGAGGCTTCAGTGGGCCCTCCCCACCTAACCCCTGCCTAAGGTTTGCAAAACGAAGCTCCTGAGGGCCTCTAGGCAGGCCGCAAACTGCCCGCAGAAAAAACGGCACTTTTCCCGCTCAGCACACACGCGGTCAGGCCAGCAGCCCTGAGATGGCGGTTCCCGCCGAAATCGGCACTAAAAAGCTGACGCCCTCTGAACTAACAGGACAAACACTCCTCTTACCTCCAAAGTCCGGTGAATCAGGAAATTACCGCGGTTTCACCCCGATGTCTTTACCGGAACTGAACAGACCCCAAAACAAGGAGCCTGTGCAATCTTTCTCTGTCAGCGCTGGCAGGCAACACACTTCTGCCGAAACTGCGCTCTCAGCCAAACTGAGTCAGGTCCCCACACCTACGGGACGGTACCCAGCTGCAAACCTGTTCCCCGGAGCCAATAAAGATGCTGCTCCCCCAGCGCCCATTAGAGGAGGGGAGAATAGCAGATCTCAGGGCAAACCAGCATAAAAAACCCCAAACCAGCCTTACTACACTCAGCTAACCCAAAGCAAAGGAAATGTACCAAAATTCCCACAAAAAGAAAAGAAATTAAGGAAATCTCTATACTGTTACTCAATTGTTCCTCAAGTGAGCCCTGGAACCTCTGGGCTCACACCTCACTAGCTGCTTTGGAGACTGATAAACTGAGGTGAGGAGGCGGATCCAGCTCCTATATACTGGTGATGTCACAGACCTGAAGTTCCTCAGTCTCCAAAGCTGCTGGTAGAGGTTGACAACCCCCAGAGATTCCGGGACTAGCCCGGAGGGACGATCAGGAACTGTAGATTCTAACCCCAAGAGTCACAAGCATCTGATGATGAATGATCTGAAACCCTGCAGGTGCTGGGTTTGCTGAGCCTGGTGAGAGGTTGGATTCTTTAGACTAGGACGATGCTTTCCCTGTTGGGGAACATCTGTATGATGGGCAAGTGATGAATAAAACCTTCTTCTCCTGTGGGAAGAAAGTTTGGTAGGACATTTCCTACGTACTGGGACAGAGGAAGGGGTAGAACAACCCTTAGGAACAGGTAAATCAGTGGACAACTGAGTAACCTGACGTAAAGACTCCTTGTTGAAAAGATTTTCTCCAGTGTAAGGAGTATGTCCCAGCCTTTGTTGTGCCCATTTGTCCAAGTCTGAAGCTTGGAGCCAGGCTCTACGTCGTGCCCCTATAGCTATAGCAGAAGTCCTGCTAACAGACTCAAAAGAGTCTAGGGAAGCACGAGAAAGAAACCAAGAGATATTCTGGATATGCTTAAGCAGTGAGGAATAGTCTGTACTTCTGGAATCTGAAAGGAGACAAAAGATGTAATTGCTTTGTGACCTCCTCAAGAGAAAGACTCATATAGAATATATATGAGAGAATTCTTGCAGAAAGCATAGATGCCTGGAAGGTTTGACATCCAAAGTCATCTAGTGTTTTAGACTCACGACCTGGCGGATAGGAAGAGTGCTTTTTCTTACTCTTTACCCGCCTCATTGCTGATTCCACTACTAGGGAATGATGAGGAAGTTGAGTCTTTTGAAACCCTGGAGAGGGGGGCACCTGATATAACTGATCAGTTGCCTTGGGAGGTGGGGGTACCCGGAAAGGAGTTTCCCACATTCCTAGAAGGAGATCCTGCAAGGAATGATGCAAAGGAAGCATTATGTTCCCCTTTGCTTTGGTAGAAAGAGAGTCTTGTGCAGGATCATGACCTGGGATAGGAATGGCAAGAGATCTTCTACAACTAGCCCAAAACACTGCAGCCCGCATTATATCTGGCTCAACAAGACATGAACACATTACTCCGGTTCTCAAAGACCTACACTGGCTCCCAATCAGCGCACGCATCAAATACAAAACAATAATAAACATATTCAAAATCAAACACCACATCTCAGCCAACAGCCTGCACACCCTCATTCAACCAGACACCAGCACTCGCCCAAGAAGAAAAGGAACCTCCAACAAAGTCAACACCTCGAGAGACTTCAGAAAAACACGAAAAAATACCACAGAGAGAGCTCTCTCCCTGGCTGCCCCAACAATTTGGAACTCCCTACCAGACGAACTCAGATCAACAACGGACCTCAAAGACTTCCGCAAACAGCTGAAGACAATACTGTTCATAGAACACTATGGACATGTCACTTAGTCAACAAGAACCACGTATTCACCCCCTCCAACCCTAACAAGAAATGTATAACGACACAGGATATATCTTAATCACTAATTGTATAGTACCTTGTATTATAGCCAATGCTGTACCATAGCACACACTGTACATAGCTCAACCTAATCTAACACACTCCCCACACGCAAATTATAACACTTCTTACACTGCATGAATCACACATCCACTACTTTTGATTGTACTGTTGTGACACCGCCTTGATTGTAGGATAAGACGGTATAGAAATACTGTTAAATAAATAAATCTTGCTATATCCCAGAGGAAACTCTGAAAAGAGGGATCCCTAACAGGAATCTCTCTTGGACAGGTTAGATTTAAAGAACTAGCCTGAGCATGCACAGAGGTATCCAAATATATAGGAATAGAAGATCCTGCACAGTGCAGTGTGGAATGCTTAAGGGATGGTTGCTGGTACTGGGTATCATAAGCAGCAACCGTCCTTACCACATTGTCCATGCCAGGTATCGACTCCAAGCTTGATATAGAATGGAGCAATCCTGTTGAAAAAAAGCATGGTAGGAGTTGGCCACGATGCTACTGTGGATACCGGTACCGATGTCAATACCGGTACCGATGTTGGAGTCGAGCCCGACAAAAACATCGGAGAAGTCATCGGTGACAGTTCAATCGGTACAGAGGTGACCGAACCCATCCGGCCACTATCCTCGGTACCGAAGCACCGGTATCGATCGATGTTGGTACCAAAAGCTATTGGTACCGAGTCTTCTAGACTAGAGATCGATTCCAAACTCGGCATCGAGGGCAGAGAGCCTGATAAGCGAAGCATGGAAGGCACCGACCGTAAAGGTAATGAGGTCGTCGGTACCGATTTCGGTACGTGTCTGACATCGGTGAAGGAAGGTCAACCAGTGGCAACTCAATCGGCCTCAAAGGAACCGAGAGTTGTGAATCCGAATCATCGGAACCGAGCCTTCGGTACCGCCGAGAGCCGGTATCAAGGCAAGTCGGTACCCAGTCCTCCAGACTGGAGATCGATTCCAGACTCGGCATTGAAAGAAGCGAGTCTATCGATGCACGTCTGGAGGGTAACGACGGCAGCGGTAGTATCGGTGCTGGTACCAATAATGGAAAGTCAGTCTGGGGTGTATCCCCCGGTCACGAAGGTACCGAGGACGCCAGATGACGATCCCTGATGAGGAGTGTTTCATCCAACACCAGTGCCGATGCCGGGGTACCGCTCGAAGCGGATGCCACCACCGGACACGGCTGAGGTATGTTCTGTGAGGGGTGAACCCCAGGAACAACCTGAAACCCCTTATTTGCTTTGGAGACCGAAGACTCCCGCCGGGGTTTTGAAGCCAGTGGACTCTCGAGGGCAAGGCCGGAGCCGTCTTCATGCTGTGCATGAGACCTACCACTCGAGGACTGACTAGTCTTAACAGACTGTTTGTGGGTTACCTGATCCTGTGTGGAAGAAGAAGGGGACGGTGCCCCGAAGTTGGAGGGCAACCGTGTATCGAGGGAATCTCGATGTTGAAAACCTCTTCTCACCAAACTGTTGTCAGGACCCAAGCAGGTTAGACACCGACTTTGAGGGTCTAAAAATAAAGTTGTACCACCACAGTGTGAACATTTCTTGGAGAAAATGCCTGGCGGTTCCATGAAGGAAAAAGAATAGGCCTAAAAGGCCTAAGAGACCGTGGGACACTATGAAGAAAAAATATCCCGTGGAAAAGGAAAATTTTTCAAGAAAAGAAAAGAAAACACCGGCGGTACCGGTGGCGTCGGGAAGACAGCCGCGACAAGAAAACTAAAAAATAAAAAGAAGAATTTTCTGCGGTGACAGGACGACGTCCTGCCGGCTCCGCGGAAAAACGAAAACTGAGGAGAGGCAGTTGGGAAAGGCGGGAAGGCAGCACGCAGGCGTGCTGGGATGCTTCCAAAAGCTCTTGATTGGATGCTGGGAAGCATTCCCGCGCAGACTCCGTCGGTACCGACGTACCCATATGTGAAGACTCATTCCTGCTTGTTCCTGGAGATTGCCTCAGCACTCCTCTCCTCCCATCAGGCACAGCTCAGGCATGATCGGGAACTATAATAGCAGCTGTGCAGCCAGAGGCAGCTCCTCCCCCAGCACCAGCTTCATCCATTCATCAATTCTGCCAGCCACCTACACCCTTCCTCCCCCATAACTATTTTTCTGCTTGCCTCCCTTCAACCCTCTTAAACATAGTCAAAGTCAGGGGATAAAGCAAAGGCCAGGTCCAAGCATCTGAAGCTCCAGCTTACCTTAAGAGAGGCATCCAGCTCAGCTAGGCCCTCAGGTAAGTCCAGAAGCTCTACCAAGCACCATGGAGGCCTGCCCCAGAACAGTCCTCCCCAAAACTAGCATGACTTTCAATGGATGGTCCCTTGCCTGCACAAACCCCTAAAAGTCCCCTCTCCGGTAGCCACACAGGTCACCAGTCTAAACTCCTCACTCTGGAGATTCATGCAGGTTAGCTCCACTAAATTGCAAGTGGCAGCCTCCAAGAATCATGCTCCACACACTGCCACAGTGGATGCACCTGTGGACCTTCAACTTTCTTCCTATCATGCTCTCTCATCAAATAGCATCTTCCCCCACCCCTCGACTATGATGTAGTGTCCCTACGCTCCTGCCAGCCTCGCTGAGAGGACATGGACTCCATTGTAGATGAGGACTCCCTATCCTTACATCAGGAACCTCCAGAAGATCCCATGGAGGACCTAACCTATCCAAAATGTCTTCAGAAGATTCTCCAGGCTCTTGCCCTCAGTGAGTCATAGATGCCTTCAAACAAGAATGATTTCCAGTCCCATCCTTAAGGCTGGCAGCATACCCAAACAGGCGATAGCTCTGTCAGTTCCCCAGATACTTCAAGACATGCAATCCTCCATCTGGAAAACCCCTACTTGCAGTAGCACCACATCGCGTCACCTCAACTTGAAATAAAGTGTCCTGCTAGTGCCGAGCTTCCAAGACCAGCAACTCCCCTAGGTAGTCAGTTATACTGGAAGCAGTGCAGAAGAAAGCCAAGAGTTCCAAGCCACTAATGCAAACGCTGCTGGGGAAGGAATAGCAAACCCTAGATGCCATGGGCCAAATCTTTTATGAAAATAGCACCTTATTCATGCAGATCCTCGCTCACCAGTTTCAGATCTTTCGCTACCATCATGATCTTCTCATTCAGCTTGATGATTCTACAAAGCACTTAGCACAGCTGGTCACTGATCTTCATGAATCCCTTTATCACATCTGCACCACGTATGAAATCTGTGACTTAGTGGTTCTCTCCACAGCTACCACAATCTCGGCCAGACACACCGCCTAGCTGTGGTGATCTGGTCTTAGGAAGAATGTACACAAATGGCTGGCAGATGCCCCTTGTCAGAGAAAAACATTTTGGTTCTAAGGTACAAGAGGCTGTCTCCGAGGTAAAAGGATCATTCTTCCACAGTCAGAGAACTGGCAGCACAGCTTGCAGAACCCATCATGCAATTGCATCCTCCTCAGCTTCCCCTGTATTCACTACCAGTATTTCCAACAATTTTATCCACGATGCAGGCACCAGCCTTAATCCAGACTGCCAGTGCAACGTCTAGCATTCTTGACCATGACAGAAGAGAGGAAACCACAACCTCTTCCTCAAAATTTCATTCCCAAACCCATCCCCAGTTTTTGACCTCTTGCCAGTAGGCTGTCGGCTCTGCTACTTCAGAGAGGCTTGGCACTCCATAACTACTAACCGCTGGGTATTCAGCATCATCTTAGCTGGATACAGGCTCAATTTACTTACCTTGCTGCCCACTCACCCAGATCCTTGCAACCTGCATCTCCCGGGTCATCATGTCTGCCAAATAGCTCAAGAAATATGACAGCTGCTACTCAGCGAAGCTATCAAATTGGTCCCTTGCGAACAGATCGGTCAGGGATTCTACTCCACGTTCTCTCTCATCCCCAAAAAATCCAGAGATCTCAGACATAAGAAATGTCATACTGGGTCAGACCAAGGTCCATCAAGCCCAATATCTTCTTTCCAACAGTGGCCAATCCAGGTCACAAGTTCCTGTCAGACTCCCAAAAAGATACAGATTCCACAATGCTTATCCCAGGGTAAGCAGTGGATTTCCCTGGTCCTCCTCAATAATGGTTTATGGACTTTTTCTCCATAAACTTGTCCAAATCTCTTTTAAACCCAGCTACACAAACAGCTTTTACCACATCCTCTGGTAATGAATTCTACAGTTTAATTACGCATTGACCGATCCTTGATCTGCATCATCTAAACCTATTCATCAAGTGAGAAATTCAAAATCTGCACTCTGACCATCATCCTCCCATTGTTCAGCTGCAACAATTTGTTAGCCTCTCTGGGCTTAAAAGATGCCTATACACATTCCCATACACCCACAGCACTGGAAATACCTTTGTTTCCAGTTCTTCGACCAGCACTATCAAATATAAAGTACTCCCCTTTGGCCTCTCCTCCATTCCCTGCATCTTCACCATATCTGGGGTGGTGGCCACTGCCCATCTCAGGCATCAGGGACACTGTGTTTACCCTACCTGGATGACTGGCTCATCTCAGCTGCCTCACAGGAGAGAGCGGCCCAAACTGTACAAGCCACTGCTGACATCCTGCATATGCTCGGCTTTGTGGTAAATGTACAAAAGTCTAAGTCCATATCTCAGTAGTGGCTAGACTTGATCGGCACTCAGATACCCCCTGGCCAAAGCCTTCCTCCTCAAGGCCAGGGCACAGACCATATAAGTCCTCAGCTCCAAGCCTGCCAAGCTCTGATCTGCATATGTCCACATGCTATTGCAGTTGCACATGGCTGCTTGTGTCAATGTGGTTCCATTGGCACACCTATATTTGCTACAGTGGCATCTACAACGGAACTCCCAATCCCTATGGAGCAGGATTCCGATATCCAGCAGCTCTCTCTCACCATTTTACCAATCTCAGGTGGTGGGCCATGCCATCTCATCTCTTCACCAGCTGCCCCTAAGCTCTGCCTCATCATCTCACTAACAACCGATGCCTCCACCCATGGTTGGGGAGCGCACCCTCCGAGTCTGTCGACACAAGGAGCATGGTTGCCCCAAGAGCAATTCCTCCACATCAATGTTTTAGAACTGCAAGCTGTTTTCTACGTCCTGACTGATTTTCAACACTGGACCCGACCCAGGGTCATCTTAGTATGCAGACGATATTCTACGACAAACAGGGGAGTTCAGGGTCGCTCCAATTCTGCCTTGAAGCAGCACGTTTGGACCTTTGCCCTATCCACTGGTACAATTCGCTTATGCTCCATCCAACTAAGCCACTTTCAGTGGGCTCCTCTATGCTTTTTCTCCTTTCCCACTCATCACTTGTGTTCTGCTCAAGATCAGACAAGACAAGGCCTCAGTTATCCACATAGCACCCCAGTGGCCCCAACAAGCCTGGTTCCTGCATCTCCTAGCCCTACTTCAGGAGCCACTATTTCCCCTGTGACTTCGTCCCTTCTCACACAGAACCATGGCCTCCTGTTGCAGCCCCATCTCAAGAGTTGCAGCCCCATCTCACAGCTTGAAAACTGCAGGAGACCTATCAATATCTAAGCGGTTATCACTGCCTCCAGGAGACCAGCGACCCAATGCTCTTATCAACACAAGTGGTCTCGCTTTTCTAGCTGAGCAACCTTGCAAACAGGATCTCGTTCATTGTCCCTTGGGGCAAGTGCTGGTTTATCTGCTTCACTCGTCCACCTCCAGACTCCAAATGAACTCTGTTCCCTATCATCTATCTGCCATTGCGGCAACCCAATTGATGAACAGTCTATTTCCATGCATCCCTTAGTAGGCAGATTCATGAAGGATCTCATGAATACCGACCTCCAGTCCAGCCTCCGGTTCCAGTCTGTGACCTAAATATTGTTCTTTCTGAACTCATGAAGGCACTCTTTGAACCTCTGGCACTGCCTCCCTCAAGCATCTCATGTGGAAAACTGTTTTCCAGTAGCCATGCTGTCCTCCAGGAGAAATGGAGAACTTCAAGCTCTAGGTCACTATCTGCCCTACACGCAGTTCCTTCATGACAAAATTCTTCTCTGTACTCATCCTAAATTTTTGCCAAAAGTATCATCTTTAATATCAACCAACCCCTCGTTGTTCCTGCCTTCTTTCTGAATCCACTGAGGGGATCCCTAGAGGAGATCCTCCATACCTTGGACTGTAGATGGGTTCTCTTGTATTACCTCCATCACACTGCATCCCAGAGCCATTCCTCGCAGCTTTTCACAACCTTTAATCCTAATAACCCAGGACAACCGGCCTCCATACAAACCATCTAGGCCTGGCTAGCAGACTGTTCTCCTTCTGCTACCAGTAAGGCCCTATACATTCTCCAGGATGCACAGGGCCTTAACTTCAGGGCTACTACAGCATTCATAGCTAGCTTAGCTTCAGTCTCTGCTCAAGACATCTGCAGAGCAGCTACCTTCACGAAACAATACAATTTGGACAACTCTTGGGCACAAGATTTTGTCTTTGATCAGGCACCTCCCATCTTCACTCTCAGGTCGCAGTGCCAAACCTTTACAAGAGGCTGCCCTTACTTCTGGACTCTTCCTTGGAGTGTGCCTGCATCCCCCCATTTATCTCCGGAGACAGCGTGGTTCCTTACATGCAATGGAGGTTCTCTACAGATGACAGGGGATGCAGCCACTCTCGCCCTCCCTCCATCCCCCCCCCCAAAAAAAGCAACAAAGCAGCAACTTCAAAAACTGACTTCAGAAAGTACACCATATGAAACTATTCTCTGCAATGCTGGTAACTGATGTCTCCAAAAACAAGCAGACAGGAAAGGCACGCACATGCTCAGAGAGGTCTAAAGACTTCCTCGAGCTAGAGTAGTACTAGGGCAACTCGGCTCAGTAGGCACTATCACCATCAGAATGTGGCTGCATACCCCTATTGTCTATGGAGAACCTGTTACAGGTAAGCAACTACACTTTTCCCATAGACAACAGGATATTACATCCACACTGATGAAGCTAGCCTTCCTCAAACTGAATGGAAGTCTTGAAGACTTTCAATGCACCTATTCCACGACTTTCCACTTATCCCACCATCAGCATTCCCACCCTTAGTCCATTCAAAGCAGGGAAGACACATTCCTCTAAAACAGTTCATGTTTCTTTATAATGATTCCAACTTGCGTGTTTCTTTTTTGCGTGCAAGATAGGAGGGCGAGTGTGGATGTATTATCCTGCTGTCTACAAAGAACCCTTGTTATAGGTAAGCAACTTCACTTTCCCTGTAGACAGGCAGGACTAATATATCCACACTCTGGTGATTCTAGAGCTTCGGGTTCTGGTTCTGTACCTTTTGTCATCATCTCTCCAACCCCCAACCCCCCTTTCCCAGTAGTTCTCAAGTTGGTGATGTATAGAAAGTGAAGGTAACAATTAGACTGCAAATAGATTTTGAAGGACTGCTAGTCTACAAGCAGTATCTTGACTGGAAGTTTGGTCCAGACAGTAGTGTCTTGCCAAACCATGGATAGATTTCCCAGTGACAGCTTTAGAAAAGTCTTATAGGAGACTATTTCTTAAATTTTGCCACTGAAGCTGCCTTTGCTCTTAAATGATGCAGGCCCACTGTGCCTGGGGACTGCAGATTTGCTTCAGTATAATAGAAGGTAATGCAGTTCATCAACCATGAAGACAAGGTTCTTTTGGAAGCTGGCTTGCTCTGGGTTCACTGGACTTCAGATTACAAAACATTGTGGTGATTTCCTTAGATCTTTGGTACCTTGGAGGTAAGTAAAGAAGGGCGTTTCTACAATCCAGGGTGTGCAGGGAGAATTGCACAGTCCCAAATACAGCACTGGGAAAGAGTTAAAATAATGGTCTGATTCACATGGAAGTTGGATGCTACCTTTGGAAGGAACTTGGGTGTGTTCAGAGGATCACCCAGTTGTGGAGAATGTAGGGGGTGTAATTCTTCTAGTGGATGTAAAGGCTATTAGGAAAATGAACTTCCATGTGAGGTGTTTAAATGAAGCAAGTCCCAGGGGTTCAGAGAGACTTGTCATGAGTTGAGCAAGAACTACATCGAGATCCCATGTGGGAGGTTAAGGGCTCATGGTGGGCTGTGTGTGAATCTGGAGACTAATGGATGTGTGGAGAGGGATTTTCTATCAACTTGATCATGGTAAGCGGTAATTGCCACTAGGTGAATTTTCACCGTTGATGTCTTAAGACCTGATAGAGGTGAAGTAGTAGGCGGACTAGATTGCAAGCTCTGCATAAACAGGGACCTTCTTCTTACATGTGGTCTGTACAGCACTATGTATGCCTTGAAGCGCTATATACATGATCAGTAATAGTAGTGGTTAGTAGTAGTAGGCGGTGAGAACTTGTCCTGACAGACAAGTGAAAGGGTCCTGGCTATGGCTTGGAGCCCATTCCACAAGGTGTTTCCATTTAATTCAGTAGGATTTTCTTTTTAAACGACACCTAGAGACCATGATGATACTCTGCATGCCTTGAGATAGTGGTATGCTATTCAGTAGTTTTCATTCAAATCTCCATGCCATCAGAGATAAACTGTTGAGATTTGGATGTATCAGACCTACTCTCTGCATGAGAGGTATTGGAGGTCCCATATGGAAGGCGAGATGTCTGGGCAAGTTGGGCATAATCAGAACAAATTGGGATCTATCTTTGTAAATTTTCTACATCACTTTTTGAATCAGAGGACATGGAGGGCCAACATTCCATGGGATGTTAAAGATATCATATGTCATTCAAGGACTTTGGTGTATTTGTTCATTTGGCATGGTCTTGTGTCACAAATATCTGTGTGTGATGTTCCCCATCTCTGAAAGAGGTAGTATGCGACTCTCTAGTCTAGGAACCATTTTTGTTGATCAAGTTATCTGCTGAGAGAGAGTTGGCTAATTGATTGTCTTGACCGGTAAAGGTAGATTACCTGAAGAGTTACTGCAGGGAGGATGCTAGATGCCAGATCTTTGATATCTTGAGACAAAGTTGAGAGATCCCGATTCCCTTTACATAGAATATGGCAATCTGGCTGTATGTTCTTACTAAGACCACTTTCTTTTGCAACCAGATTTTGAAGGCATGAATGGCATTGCAGATGGCTTGCAGTTCTAACAGACTGATGCGATGTAGACATTTGGTAGCAGACCATCTGCCATGAGTCGATATGTGGGGAAGATAAGCCCTTCAACCAGTGGTGGAAAAGTGTGTAGCGACAAAGTCTGGCTTTGGTGTTGTGAACAAATGTCCAATGAGGAGACTGTCTGTATACATCCAACATTGTAAAGAAGATTTTATTAATTAAGTGATAAGGATCTTCTTGTTGAGGGATTGTCTTCCTTGATCCCAGTTACGTTTTAAGTGGCATTGCAGTAGTTGTATGTGGAGTCTTGCGAGAGGTAGGACATACGCTGCTGACACTTGACCCAAGAGTTTGAGTGTAAGACAAATATGCACCAGCTGTTAGATCATCGTTGCCCGTTTTGGTAGGTAGGTCTTTGAGGTTTGTATTGATATGATTTCCTATGAACGTAAAGGTGTTTGTTGGAACCAAGGATGACTTTTCCTCATTTATGTGAAAACCCAGGTTATCTAGTGTTCTGGATGGCCAAAAGTAATTGTTGCTTGTTGATGCCACTATGAGCAAGTCATCAAGCTAGAGGCAAGACAGTGGCGCAACCTACGCAGTTGTGCTGTTACTACTGCGAGGCATTTCATGAACACTCTGGGAGCTAAAGAAAGGCAAAATAAAAGTACTCTGAAACGTGAAACAAAGATACTGTTTGTGAATGATATGAATTGGAATTTGTGAATATGTATTCTCCAAATGCAGGCAGGCTGCCAATCATTGCCTTCTAGAGGCAGTATTGTTGCTAGGGAGTTCATCTTGAATGTTTCCATTTTATGTGGAGACCAAATTTGCAGAGATCTAGAATCTGTCGCAGACTGCCCGTTTTCTTCAGGATGAAGAAGAATCGTGAATAAAATCCTGAACTTTTTGAGGAGTTGGTACTACTTGATGAATTTGTGGTGGAGGAGAGACTGAATTTCCTGTTGCAGGATATACTCTAAGGGGTTTGCATTCGAATGTGGTTGTTGGGGTATAGGGCTACTCAGGAAATATATTGTGTTACCCTGTGTAACTATGGATAGGACCCAACAATCTTGGTGCCAAGACTCCCTGAATTGAAAGGCTCTTCTTCCTACTAGTGGTTAGTCAAATAAGAGACCAGGGGTTGATTCCCACTAGCACTCCTTGTGGCCTTGGGCAAGTCACTCAACCATCCATTGCCTCAGAAAAAAGCATAGTTACTCACCTGTAAAAGGTGTTCTCCAGGGACAGCAGAAAACAGTCCTCGCTTATGGGTGATGCCAGCACTGATGGAGCCAGCGCGGAGCAATTCCCCAGCTTTCAAAGAAAACCTTTGGGAATGCTGCCACGTATGCATGGTCCTCTTCCCGCCCAAAGGTGCCATCTTGCTCAGTCAGTTCCCCTAGCTAGAGCACTACTAAGCAGATGGCAAGGGAAGGACAAAAATAGCAACTCTTCAGGGGAGGTGGGAGGGTAGTGAAACATAGAAACATGACGACAGAAAAAGACCACAAGGCCCATCTAGTCTGTCCTTCCATAACAACAACTACAACAGTCCACTTTTTACCTTTAGAGATCCTCTGTGTTGGTCCCATGCGTTTTTGAATTCAGTTACTGTCCTCATCTCCACCACCTCCACTGGGAGACTATTCCACGGATCCACTAGTCTTTCCGTAAAGAAATATTTCCGCATATCACTCCTGAATCTATCTCCCTTCACCCTCATCCCATGTCCCCTCGTAGCAGAACTTGCTTTCAATTGAAAGAGGCTCTCTCCCTGAACATTTATGCCACGGAGGTATTTAAACATCTCAATCATATCACCTCTATCCCGCCTTTCCTCTAAGGTGTACATATTAAGATCCTTAAGTCTGTCCTCATATGCTTTATAATGAAGCCCATTAATCATTTTAGTAGCAACCCTCTGCACCGACTCCATCCTGTTCACATCCTTTTGAAGGTGAGGACTGATTCCTGCTGTCCCTGGAGAACACTTATTACAGGTGAGTAACTACGCTTTCTCCAGAAACAAGCAGGAAGTCAGTCCTCACTTATTTGACTCACCAGCTTCAGGCTACCGAGCCTGAAACCCAAACCGCCTCCGCGAGGCCGTGAGCAGAAGCTGGTGCCCAGAGTAGCCCGAGTCTGGGGTGAAGCTCTTGGTAACTGTCAAAAAAGGGTTGGAGGGCAGGAGCTGCTTATACTCAAAACAGATTACAGAGTACAGCCTGGCCGACGGCGCTGTCCCTGAGGGACTCCCTCTCCAGGCAGAGTGGACAGCAAAAGTGTTAGCTGAAGACCAGGTCGCAGTCCGGCACATGTCCGTTAGAGGCACTGAGCGCAGCGAAGCCACTGAGGCCGCCTTGGCTTGGACGCTGTGTGCAGTGACCCACCAATCCAGTGGGGCGCCCGCCTTTGCTTGGGCAAAGGCAATACAGTCCGCCACCCAGATGGAGATGGTGCACTTGGTGACTGCCTGCCCCAGGCAATTGGGGTTGTAGGTGACAAAAAGCTGATCGGACTTGCGATGAACCTGGGTACACTGCAGGTAGAAGGCAAGAGCCCTCTTGCAGTCAAGTGTATGCAACATTGCCGATGCCTGGTCGACATGTGGTCTCGGAAGAAAGTTGGTAGGACTATCTCCTGGTTGAGATGAATGTCCAAGAGCACCTTCGGTAGGAACTTGGGATGGGTGCGGAAGACTACCCTGTTCCCGTAGAACCTGGTGTATGAGCCTCAGCCTGAAGTTTGATGACTCAGTGAAGCGAGGTGAAAGCCACCAGGAAGGCCACCTTCCAGGAGAGATGCCAAAGTGAGCACGTCACCATTGGCTCGAAGGGCACTCTCATCATGTGAGCTGCATCAGTACCACATTGAGCTCCCACTCTGCCGGCAGAGGCCAGACAGGAGGCTTGGACAGCAAGAGACCTCGCATGAAGCGAGAGACCAAGGGCTGCCCCGAGAGGGGTTGTCCCTCCATGGTGAGGTGCTTCGCCGAAATAGCGCTCAGGTGTACCCTGACCAAAATGGATTTCAACCCTGCCTTCGAGAGGTGGAGGTGGTACTGGATGATCCACCGGGTAGAGCAGGAGAACAGGTCGATCTGAAGCTCAGCGCACCAGGTCGAGAAACGTCACCATTTAAAGGCATATGCCTGTCCCATTGAACTCTTCCTTGACACGAGGATTTCCTCGACGTCCTCCGGGAGATGCAGCAGAGCTAAGGTGACCCGTTCAGCCGCCAGGCTACAAGGGACAGCGAGGCCAGGTACAGGTGGAACACCTGACCCTCCTCCTGCATCAACAGGCCCGGGGTGCAGCCCAGGGGGACTGGGGGCTCGGACGCGAGCCGAATTGGGAACCAAGGCTGTCGGGAAAATGAGGATCACTGAAGCTCGGTCCCGCTGAGCCTTGTGGAGGGTCCACGCAATGAGAAGAGTGGGAGGGAACGCATAAAGAAGGCCGGAGGTCCAGCTCAAGAAGAACTCATCTGGGGCCACCCTGCTTGGGTGCGGAACTGGGCCGCAGAAGCGGGGAAGCTGCACATTCGGACTGGCAAACAGGTCCATGGATGCGGTCCCCTACTGATGGAACAAGATGCCAGCAACCTCCAGATCCAAGCGCCACTCGTGTGGGCATAGGATCCTGCTGAGCTTGTCTGCAAGGATATTCTCCTGGCCTGGGAGGTAGACCGCTTGCAGGGTCATCCCCCAGGCAAGCCACACAAAGGAGGACTGCCTCTTGGTAGAAGATATGTGAACCTGTTCCCCACTCCTTGTTGATGTAAAACATGGCTACCCTGTTGTCGGTCTGCATGAGCACCACTTCCCCCTCAGGTAGCCCTCGAAGGCCCTCAGGGCCCATCGGACCGCCCAAAGCTCAAGCAGGTTGATCTGCTGCCAAGACTCCTCGGGCAACCACTGCCCCTGGGTGCACAATGCGCCACAGCGGGCTCCCCTTCCCGGCAGGGAAGCATCCGTCGTTAGGACGAGCTCGTGTTGAGCAGTCTGGAAGGGTATTCCCCGAAGGAGACTTTGGGGGTCCTGCCACCAACTCATGGAGTCGTGGAGACTGCGGGAGACCTGGATAAGGTCTCTGAGGTGGCCGAAGCCCTGGCTCCATTGTGCCCAAAGGCACCACTGGGCTTTTTGCATATGCATGTGGGCGTGGGGGACCACATGGTCGGTGGAGGGGCAGCATCGCCAGCGCCATAACAAAAGCCCTGTTTTGGACCTGGGACGCCACGGCCTGAAGGTGATCTGCTCGGTCCGAGGGAAGGAAGGAGGTCGCCCGCACCATATCGAGGCATGCACCGATGAACTCCAGGGTCTGCACCAGCTCAAGGAAGGACTTGGAGTAGTTGACCAGGAAGCTATGGCGCTTGAGGAGGATTGTGCGCGATGCCGCTAGGCAGGCTTTGCCAATCGAGGACCCCATGATGAGTCAGTCTTTGAGGTAGGGGAAGATGGGTATGTCCTGCTGCCTGAGGGAGGCGGCGGCAGCGGAGCATGAGCCGTTCCAAAATGGGAGGAATGGGCACTGTGAGCGATTCCTGAGGTGCCTCGTACTGGAGGATCTCCAGCTCATCCACCCGAGGGTCCTCCTCCGACTCAGTCGGGAACACCATTGACTTGGGACATGTCCTTGACAAAGTCCAAGAAGCCCATGTTCTCTGGCGGGGACCGCCTCTGAGGTTCTGAGACTGGGGAATCGGAAGGGACATCGCAATGGAGACTGGTCATCCTATGTCTCCCATTCAGAGTACTCCAAGGATGACTCGTAGGCGGGCTGCTCCATGGACTTCGAGGCCCCAGAAGCCCTGCAGTCGACACCCGGTAGGCTGGTCGGGGATGACCGAGCTCCCGTCAAGCGGGACGCCGAGCGAGACCTCTGCCGAGGATCGGCTCGGCCTCTGGGGATGTCTTGGATGTCGAATGCCCAGTGGTCGGGGCAGATGAACGTGACGTGCCGGACAACAGCACCCGCTGCTGGTCCATGAAGGCAGAGAAATCGCGCTCCAGGGCCGCCATTCTGGACTCCAGGCCAGAAGGTTCGCAGCCTTTGGCGTGGGCCCCGAGGAACTCGGGCCAGACGCTGGCTCCCATGAAGGGATTGGGTCCCTTGGCAAGTCTCTCCTTTTCCAACGCCTCGGACTGCAGGACTGGGCTTGAGAGGTTCCCGGCCGGTTGGAACCATCCATCGAAGACTCTCTGGACTGCCAGCAGAGAAAAAAGGCGCAAAGGCGCCAGACAGCATAGTTACTCACCTGTAACAGGTGATCTCCGGGAACAGCAGGAATTTAGTCTTCACATATGGGTATCGTCGGTACTGACGGAGCCTGCGCAGGAACGTTCCCCAGCATCTAATAGGAAAGCTTTTGGGAGCATCCCACAGCGCCTGCGTGCTGCCTTCCCGCCTTTCCCAACTGTCCCTCTCCAGTTGAGTTTATAGCTGAGACAAAAGAGAGAGGGAAAGAGAGAGATAGAGAGATATAACTCCTAGGGGATGTGGGCAGGTTGTGAAGACTAAATTCCTGCTGTTCCCGGAGATCACCTGTTACAGGTGAGTAACTACGCTATCTCCAGGAACAAGCAGGAATGTAGTCTTCACATATGGGGACTCCCTAGCTACAGATGCCAGGGAGATGGCCCCAGAAAGTTGTATGCCCTTGTGATGGGGCTCCATGTCCCCCCCATGGATCTCTGGCATCCTATCAGGGATGCTGGGTAGGAGTTTATTAAGTCTGGAACAGGTGTTGAAGAACAGCCTGACCTAACAAGGCATCCCGGCGGGAGTCCTTGTCTAAGCAGTAATGGGCTGTGAAAGTATGTACTGAAGTCCAACTAGCTGCTCGACAGATGTAATCGATAGACACAGAGTAAAGATGAGCAATTGAGGCTGCCATGGCTCTCACATTGTGAGCTGTGACATGGCCTTCAAGAGGAAGGTTCTTACTCTCATAGGCAAAAGATATACCCTGTGCAATCCAGTTGGACAGTGTCCTTTTGGAGACTGGGTCCCAAATGACTAGGATCAAAAGCAACAAAGTTGAGAGGATTTTCTATGTTGCTGTGTCCTTTGCAAGTAAAAGGCCAAAGCTCTTTTACAGTCCAAAGTATGAAGGTTCCTTTCTGCATTTGAGGCGTGAGGCCTTGGAAAGAATACAGAAAGGTAAAGCGCTTGGTTTAAATGAAAAGGCGAAACAACCTTTGGCATAAAGTGTGGATGAGTCCTAAGGACTACCTTATCATGGTGAAACCTTGTATAAGGAGGATCAGCCACCAACGCTTGCAATTCACTGATGCGACATGCTGATGTGATTGCAATGAGGAAGATAACCTTCCAGGAAAGGAATTTCAAAGAGGTAGTGGCTCTTGGTTCAAAGGGCGGTTTCATGAGCTGCCCAAGTACCAGATTCAAGTCCCATGCCACCGGTGGTAGCTTAATGGGAGGCTTTGTTAAAAGAAGGACTCTCATACATCTCGCTATGAGAGGATGAGAGGAAATATGTTGTCCATTTAGAGGCTTGAAAGAAGCTGCAATAGCACTCAAATGGACTCTCACTGAATTGGTCTTAAGCCCTGCATTTGATAAATGAAGGAGATACTCCAGTAATGATTCCAGAGGTATCGCAAGAGCACCTTCTGCGAGCACCATATGGTAAACCTCTTCCACTTAAATGCATAAGAACGTCTTGTGGAGGGTTTCCTGGTAGCATGAAGGATATCCTTTACATGCTGGGAAAGGTTAAGACCCTGAAGTTCTTGGCTTTCAGCAACCAGGCCCTGAGATGCAGAGACTGGGGATTGGGATGCCACAGCATCCCATCCTCTTGTGAGAGAAGATCTGGAGCAGATCCTAACTCCAGAGGCGGAGCTTGAGAGAGATGTAGGAGCAGAGGGTACCACAGTTGCCATGGCCAATGTGGAGCTATGAGAATCATATGACCTCTGTCTCTCTGAAGCTTGAACAGGGTTTTGGGAATTAGGGGAATGGGTGGAAAGGCATACAGGAAGTCCTGACCCCAATGAAGGAGGAAAGAATCCCTGGCCTGACAACCTCGAGCCGGAATTCTGGAACAGAACCGGGGAAGTTTGGCATTCAGTGGACTTGCAAAGAGGTCTATGTCCAGGGTTCCCCAAATTTGAAAAATTTGCGCCACCTGGTATGCATGGAGAGACCATTCGTGTGGAAGCAGAACTCGACTGAGTTTGTCTGCCCAAGAGTTTTGAATGCCTGGAAGATACACTGCAAGGAGATGAATCTGATGCTCTCTGGCGAGGGCCCATAGTCGCAAAGCTTTGTTGCACAGCGACAGAGAGCCTGTTCCGCCCTGCTTGTTCACATAGAACATGGCTACCTGATTATCCATTTGAACTAGGACTGTCTTGTAGCTGAGCTGGGTGTGAAATACTCGAAGAGAAAGGAAGATTGCTCTGAGCTCCAGGATGATGATATGAAGACAGGCCACCTGTGGAGTCCAGGGATCCTGGGTAGAGAGGCCATGCAGGTGGGCTCCCCAACCCACCTGTGAAGCATCTGTTGTTAGAATGGCTTGGGGTGGGGGTTGCTGGAAAGGAGACCGCACCAGAAGGTTTCTGGGTGACTGTCACCATTGGAGGGAAGAAATAAGGCGGTCTGAGTTTGCTATTTTGTCTGACAAGCAACCTGACGCCTGAGTCCACTAAGTGGATAAGATCCACTGGGCTACCCTCATATGGAGGCGAGCATAAGGAACCACATGCACGGTGGATGCCATGTGGCCTAGCAACTGTAACATTTCCAGAGCAGTGAGATGAGGTTTGAGCACTGCTTGGGAAGCTAACTGTACAATGCAAAGGCAGTGGGGCTGTGGAAGGAAGGCCCTTGTCTGTCTGGTATCCAGATGAGCTCCTCTAAGCTCTAGGGATTGAGTGGGAGGAAGGTTGGACTTTGGGAAGTTTATGACAAGTCCCAAATACTGAAGGATGCGCATTGTGCGAGACAGAAGACTGGCTCATTCGAGCCCCTTCAGGGCCAGAAGCCAGTGTGGCTCTAAGTAAGGAAAGACGAATATTCCCAGGGTGCGGAGAAATGCTGCTACCACAGCCATGCATTTTGTGAACACTCTTGGTGCAGAAGCCAGGCCAAAAGGAAGAACCCTGTATTGTTAGTGCTTTCCTTGAAACAGGAATCGAAGGAACTTCCTGCGAGTTGGATGGATGAGAACATGAGTGTATGCATCCTTGAGATCTAGAGAACAAAGCCAATCCTGACTCCGAAGGTATGGCAGCAGAGTTCCTAGAGAAATCATTTTGAACTTCTCTCTGAACAGGAATTTGTTCAATTCTCTGAGGTCTAGAATGGGTCTGTGTCCTACTGTTTTCTTTGGAATAAGGAAATAGGGGGAGTAAAACCCTGTACCCCATTGGGGAATGGCTACCTCTTCTATTGCTCCCTGAGCAAGGAGCATCGTGACTTCTTGACCTAACCGGTCGTTGAGAGAGGCCTGAGAATTGAACTGTCTTACTATTGTAGGAAGGGGCATGCTGAGGAAATGAAGCTTGTACCCCTCTCGTACAATGGACTGAGTCCAATTTTCTGCTGTTATCTGACACCATCTGGGGGCAAAATGACATAACCTTCCTGGGATGGTGGAGGGTTCTGGGCCATTCAAGGCCAGGAAGGCAAAGTTCTCTAGACAGGAGTCAAAGCCCCTGTGGAGGCTGAGTCTGCTGAACCGGCTGAGGCTTAGCTGTTTTTGGCTTCCTTTGTTGCCTAGGTTGTTGCTGCTGACCCTTTTGGGCAGACTGACCTGAACGATGTCCCTGCTGGGTATAGGAGGGATAAAACTACTTCTTCTTTCTGAAGAATGGTTTCTTAGAGGATCTTTTCCTCACAGGATCAGCTGTAGACTTGGACAATCTATCCAAAGTGATATTGTCAGCATCTCATTAGCTTTTTCCTGCCAATTCTTACCAAAGAGATTCTCTCCTGTGCAAGGTATATTCCCCAGTTTGTCCTGTACCCAGATTTCCAAGTCAGATGCCTGGAGCTAGAGAATTCTACGTGCACCTATGGCAATAGCAGAGGTTCTGCTTATGCATTCAAAACAGTCAAAGGCTGCACGATTCACAAACTTGGAAACATCCTGAACATGTTTAACAAGGGCAAGATAATCTTGCCTTTTATCATCAGGAAGAAGAGGGCTCATAAGCTCTAAGTCTCCTGTGACTTCCTTAAGGAACATCCCCATATACAAGATATAGGAACTGATCCTAGCAGAAAGCATGGAAGCCTGGAAGGATCGACATCCAAAGGTGTCAGGAGTCCTATACTCACGTCCTGGAGGATTAGATGCATGCCTTTTTGCACTCTTCATCCGTCTCATGGCTGATTCCACCACCATGGAATGGTGTGGTAATTGAGTCTTTTGAAACCCAGGACAAGGAAGAACTCGATACATGGTGTCGAGTCTTCGAGAATAAGGAGATGTGGTTAGAGGTGTTTCCCATATCCTTAACATAAGATCATGCAAGATCTCATGAATAGGTAAGGTAGCGGCCTCCTTGGGAGCTTTAGGGTACTGTAGGATTTCCAATTCCTTTGCCCTAGGCTCTTTTTCAGGAGCCACTGTGATGGAAAGACCTTGGGCCACATCTCTGATAAAATCCTGAAAGGACATATCCTCTGGCGGAGACATCCTACGCTGAGAAGAGGAATCCTCAGGAAGAAGTACTCTGGTATCGGCAGAGTCTTCGGAGTCTTCAGACTCATCCGAGGATTCGAAGTATCTCCGATCCAGGTGATCGTACAGATGTCACCCATATGTGAGGACTGACTTCCTGCTTGTTCTCGGAGAAATGGGGATTTACAAATGTAAAGTTGTATGTCTTGCAGAACCTGGTGTATTGGTAGAGCTAATGCCTGTTTAGGGCTACCACAGGATTGGAAGATGGATTGAAAATCTTTTTTGCTGGCTGGGGTTAAAGTTGAGAGAGCCAGGCTGTGGCAATATTTTGCAGAAACCTTAACTAGGAATAGTCCACATCTGTCGGTTCAGGAGGATTTTGTTCTGTTCTCCTCACAATCCTGTGAATAAGCAAGCTCTTAGGGGAGCAATAGCTATCCTGGAAATTCAGGGTCTGGAAGGTGTGTAGGGACCAGTCTGACTCTGATGGGGCTGTTAACCTTGGAAAAGGCTCAGTGTGCTGTGTGGGCAATACCCTGGCTGACTGGGGGTAGAGGGGGAGCCAGCATGTCTACAGGAATTGTTTGCAGTACTCTGGCTGTGTCCTGTGCAAACAGTAATTGAAGGAGAACTGCATGTGAAACAGACTGGGTTTTTTTCTCTGTAGAGCTTGTGGCTGTGGCACCAGAACCAGCATGTCTATGGGGTGAAGCGAGGCTGATGGCTACTTAAGGTTGTGAGAGGTGTTGGCATTCCTTGCCCTGTTCCTGTCAGATTTGAGGAGGATCTATGCTTGGAAGGGGGCACTGCAGCGTCCAAGGGGCTGGGCAGATTGAGAGGAACCACTTTAGATGGTGACTTTCCCCTCTTAGCAGCTGTTTTTGCAGGGGGACTGCCTGTTTGTACTGCTGCTGGTGATGTTGTGGAGTAGGAACCTCTGATAAAAGGACAGTAGCTACTATGAGGTCAAAGCCCATATCAGGAGGGAAACTGCCTCCAAAATATCAGCAATAGCTGCCTGGCCCTTTAATTCCTCTGCCAGAGCCTGAAATGAGGCCAGTGTTTTCTGTTTTTACAACTGCTTGCATGTTTTCATTTTCACTGTATCTGCTGACGTAAGTGCAGCACTATGAGAACATGTGGCGCTGCTCAGCTGGTTGGATCAGTGTCCACAGAGCTGTGAGGAATCAGAGTACATCTTTTTTTTTACATTTAAAAATAAAGTATGGTGAGGAGATTCAGAGAACTGTTTACTTTAAAATAATAAAAGAGAACCAGCGCTGAACACGGCCATCTTTTTAATAAAATAATCTCTCTGTGAGGAAACACACATGTAGGAGGGCTCCATATACACTCATCAGTGGATAGAAGACGACTGAGGACAGGAATGCTGACACAGGTTAAGCAAGAAGTAATACAGCAGGTGCACTGGAAGTCTTCATGGCTTCCATTCATCTAGAGGAGGGTTCTGCACACACTGGCTTTGTTGGAGGAGGTCGCCAGAGAGTGTGTGGTTGTTATTAGTCTTGCCTGTTTACAGAGAAGAAAGGTTAATCACAGATCCCATAAAAAGGTCTTGCCTCCAACCTCCAACTTGCTTGACAACTCATTTCTAGATATGCAAGTGGACTGACATGTCCCACACAATTTTCTCAAGATGGACATTACATTTCTCAGAAAAGAAGTTCTAATCACAGTATTACCAGCTGAAAGTGATTTTGCTGCTTTTCCAGTCTGACATGACAAAAGTGCCAGGGCTTTGTAGAATAAAACACCTTTGAGCACCTTCTTTATATTAGGGCAGATAGCTTTTAATTTTTTTTTAATTACAAGGAGTATGTGCTTACTTTGCCACTGATAGCTGGAGGTTCTTGCCACTGTGAAACTGGTAAGTTCTTCTGTGGTTAAGTGCTGGTCAATAGGGTTAAGAAAGCTGAGGCAGTACGGCATACCTTTTACTGACATCCATACCTCCCCCCCCTCTCCCCTGATGCAAATACATCATCATACTGGGAGCAGAAAATTCTTATGACAACTTATACCACAATATTCTTGGGCATAGAGTTTATAGTTTTGAATTTCTAAAACCTTTAACAGATTTATTTTGCTCCTGAGGTGAAATATCAGGTGGAAAACCCTAAAGCAATGACTGTTCCGACATCAGCTGTATTTAAAAAAAAAAAAAGAGGTGTGATTAGTTTTACTGTTGGTACAATATAGGTCTGTGTCAAAAAAAAACCCTAGCCCACTGCTTTCCCATCTGGCACCTGATGGAACAGATGTAAGCATAGAGGATATGGACTTTATACTGCACTGCAAATCCTTGAACTGAACTTACCCAAAGGCAAAAGAAGCACAATCTTCCCCTTATGCTGAAGGCCTGCATGGTTTGCAAAGTTCACACTATCATCTTTGGACAGTTCTTAAGCTGGAGAGGGGGGCAGAAGAACATATCGCAGCCCAAAAAGAGCCACTTTTTCTCTTAGGCTTTCCAACGGGAAACAAACACAGTTAGGCATAGAGTGTAAAGAATCTGGGGCAGGTTTACTTCATCCACACAGCTCTGTGCATTAAAAACACCATTTGTGAAATATTTTACAAGCAGGGATAGAACTACCAGATACACAGATGTCAAAAAGGACCATCTCCTGATATTCAAGGTAATTAAAATAACCTTTAGTTACTTCTAAAAGAAACAAAAAAAAAACCCACAAAAAGGGTAACATTTGACGTACAACTTCTAATATATCCAAGTAAAGTCCAGGAATTTTCATTCTTGTTGGGCAATGCACTTGCTACAGATAGTGAAGGATGGGTCTAAATGACTGATAAAACAAAAAAAAATCCCACAAAAATAAAGTCCTTTAAAAAACAAACAAAAATGTTCCACTCACGATGCACCAGTGTCCACTCGTTACCTGCAACTCGAGTGTGTGTGTGTATATATATATGTATATATATATATATATATTTGTATTTATAGTGTATATATTCGTTTTTATTTGGGGCCCATTTTGTTTGAGAAAAAACTGCAGTAAACCTGCAATGTCAAATAGCTGGTGAACTGGGTTATCTCCACTCTTGAGATGCAGCAATGCTGGATGAAAATCCTCTTCAGACGTGAACATCTATAGATGTGCGCTACATAAGAATCTGAATAGAGACAGACTTCCTTTCTAATCAGTTCAGCTGCCAACATAATACTGCATCTTGGCACCACAGGGCTCAGGCTGCTGCTGTAGAGAGGCTCTTCACTAAGATTTCATTACTCTTGACAGTGAAGGGAAGGCTTTATCAGCTCATTTTCTCTCATGAATGATACAGGAAGCAGAAAATAAACTAGGGAGATACTGCTGTTTACCAAGCACGCTTCTGAGCACCACAAGAGTTGCTTAGGTTTTAGCAACAATAGACTAGTGAATGGCCTACATGGTGAAACTGCAGCCATCCACAGATATATGGGGTTCTACAGCATGGAGCTGTCCAAATTCACACATGGTATGCTTCGGACTCTTCTGGGTAGGCTAGAAGCCCACGCTAGATCACCTCATCCCCATAGACTATTCACAGAGGCCTGCTTATTATACAAGAGTTTACAGAATACGCTTCCTTATTTCTCCACCCTATGTGCACCTACTCCCCCTCAACTAAATACAATGATACAGCTCACAGAAAATCAGGGCTAGTTCATCCCAACTGCATGGTGTCTAAATATTTAGGACCGCCTTCCTCTTTCAGTTCCTTCTTAAAAAACGTTTTGGCTTGTACAACCATTGTGGTTCAAAATGTAATATTTGCAAAGTTGATCTTTGTAACTTTTTTCCTGAAGCCCTGATATGTTCACAGTTTAGTGCTTCTCACATGTGGTGGGGAGGGAGGGGTATAAGGGAAGATAGGCAACAACAACCACTCCACTGAAGTTAATCAGATAATTCAGCTTCTGAATCCTCCGTTTTAGCTTTGGCAAGTTCTTCATAGACCTCTCTCACCATAAGGATCCGTGTTAACATGCTGTCCAAGGTCCCAGGGTCTATAGGTAATGTCGAATACCACATGGGACTGTTAGGTACACAAGAACGTTCAGGCTGAAGATAGAACACATCACTCCTCTGCTTCACGCTTTCAGAACTGTGAGATGAAGGAAGAGGATGTTAGACAGTACCTACATTAGCAGCATATAAAATATTGGAATTGCCTGATCTGAAGGCCCTATATGTCTTCACTGGATCTGTGAGAAAGGTCCTTCTGTTTGTTCAACATGGTTGTGAAAATGCTTCTGTTCTCTCTCTGGTCACACAATTGCAGCAAAACAAGATTCCAGTTATAGATTCCAATTTAGCCTCCTAAATGGGCTATTTCAAATCTGCCCTTCCAGTGTGCGTTAAAAGGACGCTGTTCCACGACACACATCCTTCTGCATGCATTTAGCGTTTGGGTTAGGGCATGGATTGCAACATCAATGCTTTTTGATTTTCAGAAGTATACAAGGGGAAGTGCAAGTGTCTGCAAATACCTTCTCCTTTGAAAACTGCTTAAGTGAAAGTATGCGGATACTTTGTTTCAAAATTGGTGCAGGGTCCAGGAGTAAAAGTACCTGCAGACTTGCAGCTATGGGGGAAAGCAGTTTTCATACTGCCATGTTCATTGCTGAAAACATGTGTTGGTACAATTTTTCTAACTTGAACAGTCCTGCCATGGCTGATAGACACAACAAGTGGTACAGAAAGAACAAGGAGAGGACAGTTGGGGGAGAAACTCAGTTCATGCAAGCATCCGATTTCCACACATTCATCACCAACTTATGCTGCTACCAAAGATAAGCAAATCTAATCTCCTCTCTTCCCCCCCTCTCAACAGTGAAGCAAGCCACCCTTTCGTTTTTAAATCCAGATTCTCTATGTTCTGTTGCAGGACCACTACACCCACTGAAATTTGATTAATATGCATATTGCTGCTATATAAGTTCAAATTCTTGTCATGCCTTTTTTTTTAAATATCTGAATGAAAATGTGATGTGTGCTATTGAGTCAGTGCTGACTCCTGACAACCCAGCAGCCCCTGGGTTTTCTTGGCAAGGTGCAACAAAGGCAATGGAGAATAAAGTGACTTGCCCAAGGCCACAAGGAATGCCAGTGAGAATTGAACCCTAGTCTCTTGGTCACCAGGACACTGCTCTAACACCACTAGGCTACTCCTCCACTCCAAAATATTTGAATACAGTGCACTATTGACTGATGCAGGACATATCCATCAAAACCATAATCAAATGGGATAGATAACATGCTCACACGTCTCATCCTATGACCTTTAAGGTCAATTTCGCTTCTTTTGCTGAGCGTGCATACATTTTTCCTAGATTTGACAGAACTTTGCCCAAGTTATGCTTATTTAAAAATCTGCTATAATGCCTACTGTCAAATCACACCAAACCAATTATGAGCATTTTAAAAATATTTCAAAGATTCCAACCACCAGGACACTTACCATTTTGATAGATAAAACTCGTAGAGTCTAACCGGACACCTCAAGGGATTGTCTGTGTTTTCTGCCATTTCCATCATAAACTGTCCCTCCTCGTCCTCATTTCGCTTCCTTTTTCCTAAAGATAATTTATCTGTAGCCAGAAGGACATGGTCACTACTTGGATTTGGGAATTGATTTTACATTACCCACCTTTACAAACCTGAGCTCAAGATGTAATACAGTTGGGTATAATAGGTATCTTCTTACCCCAAAGAGCATATAAGTTAAGTTTTGTACCTTATGCCAATGCAGTGTGACAAAACTTGCCCAAAATCACCAGGAGCATCATCTGGAGAAGTGGGATTTGAACCCTGGCTTTCCAGGGTTCTATTACACTACCTGCCATATAACCAAAAGAAGTCACTTGCATAGATTTTCATTTACAAAGCTTGACCACACAGCTACCAAGACTTGCTTGCACACTGTGAAAAGGGCACATATGGTTCAGACTACTGTTGTACACTACCTTGGATGCTGTAGCATATGGCTGTGTGGAAAGGTTTTAAAATAAATAAATAAATGCAGTGGCTCACATTAAAATGCACTTAGCTTTGATAACAGGTGGTTATACTACTACTCTGCAATTCTTTAGTTTCAAAGGACTTTATTATTTACCATCTATAAAAAATACAGTTGTAGCATTTGCCTCAGTCTCTTCTTAAGCAAACAACTTAAATCATAAAACCTGTGTGGCAAAAGAGGTATTTTGTGCATGAGACTTGTTTCTCCAGTAACTCCTCTTTCCGTGCAATCTTTCAACTAACAGAGATGTGACAGAATGACTCCTTTCCCTTAGACTAGGCTGTAAACTTTCTCCATGGGCAGCGTAGTTACTCACCTGTAACAGGTGTTCTCTGGGGACAGCAGGAATCAGTCCTCACATATGGGTGAATGTCAGCACGGGTGGATGTCAGCGCAGAAGCATCTCCTCAGCTTTCAAAGAAAGCCTCTAGGAGATGCACCATACATGCGTGATCCACTTCCCGTCCAAGGGTGCCATCGTGCCGCAGTCTAATGACATAGCCAAGATGGCAAAAATAAAATACGGTAAGGAAGCAACTCCAAGGGGAGGAGGGAGGGTTGTGAGGACTGATTCCTGCTGTCCTTGGAGAACACCTGTTACAAGTCAGTTAACTATGCTTTCTCCACAAGCAAGCAGGAAGTCAGTCCTCACATACGGGACTCCCCAGCTACAGGCTACCAAGAACCTGTAACCAAAAAATGCCACAGCAACCAGCAGCAGTTGAGTCCCTACTGAGAGACTCTTGCAAGACCCAAATGTCCAGCACTCCGGTAGCCTGAACACAGAAGGGTCGGAGGGCAGAAGTTGTCTACACCCTGAACAGAATACGGACTACAGCCTGGCCGAAGGTGCTGTCCTGCCAGGACTTCCTCTCCAGGCAGTAGTGAGCTGCAAAGGTATGGACCGAAGACCAGGTGGCAGCCCAGCAGATTTGTCACAGGGACGGAATGCAGATTTGCCACGGAAGTAGCCATGGCCCTGACACAGTCTGTCGTGATCCTCTGATCTAGTGAGATTCCCGCTTGCTCGCAGGCAAGGGTAATGCAGTCCGCCATCCAAGCGGACAGAGTTCGCTTAGTCACTGGGAGCCCCAGGTGACTGGGGTCGTAGGATATGAAAAGCAGTGGTGCTTTGTGGTGGCCCTGGATCCATTGCAGATAAAAGGACAGGGCTCTCTTACAATCCAGATTGTGGAGAATGGTCTCTGCCCTACCGGGCATGAGGCTTCGGAAAGAAGGTGGGGAGTACCACCTCCTGGTTGAGGTAGAATGGGGACACTATCTTTGGCAGAAACTTGGGGTGCATGTGGAGCACCACCCTGTTCTTGTAGAACCTCGTGTAGGGGGGGCTCTGCCATCAGAGCCTGGAGCTCACTGACTCTGTGAACTGATGTGAGTGCTACCGGGAAGGCGACCTTCCAGGATAGGTACTGGAGGTGGCAGGTAGCCAGAGGCTCGAATGGAGGCTTAGTGAGCTGCAAGTGCAACACATTGAGATCCTACTGCACCACAAGGGGGGCAGACGGGTGGTTTGGATAACATGAGGCCCTGCAGAAATTGGGGCACAAGGGGCTGAGCCAAGAAGGGTTCTCCCTCAACAGAATGGTGATGCACTACGATGGCGCTCAGGTGCACTCTGACAGAATTAGACTTCAGTCCCACCTGCAATAAGTGAAGCAAGTACTGGAGAACCATTTGTACTGAGCAGGAAAACAGGTTTGCCCGTATTTCCGCACACAACACCGAGAACTGGCATCACTTGAAGATGTATGCTCTTCTAGTGGAGGCCTTAAAAGAGGCCAGAAGAATCTCTTCCACGTCCCGTGGGAGGTCGAAGGGAGCCAACGCTACCCTTTAAGCAGCCAAGCCATGAGTGAGAGGGGCTCCAGATTAGGATGCAGGAGAGATCCCTGTTCCTGTGGGAGTAGCCCTGGAGCTCGGTCCAGAGGAATCAGCGATGCTGCAGATAGGGAGAGAAGCAGAGGGAAGAAGGACTGTCTGGCACACTGAGGGGCTATCAGCATTAGCGATGCTCTGTCGCAATGGACCTTGAATAGTGTCTTAGCTACCAGCTATGTCAGTGTGAAGGTGTATATGAGGCCTTCTATTCACGGGACGAGGAACACATCCGCTGTCATCTGGGATGGGTGCGGCTGACACAAGCAGAATCGGGGCAACTGCGTGTTGTCTGGGCTGGCAAACAGGACCTTTGAGGGGACACCCTGGAGATGGATCAGCCATGAAGTTACCACTGAATCCAGGTGCCACTCGTGCGGCTGGAGGATCCTACTCAATGTGTCAGCCAGGACATTGTCCTAGCCCGGTAGGTACAACACCCTTAGGGGCATCCCTCTGCCTGCAGCATAGGAGCAGAGAACTACCGTCTCCTGGCAGAGGGGGTATGGACCCTATACCCCTCCCCCCCGTTTGTTCACGTAGAGCATTAAGATCTGACTGTCAGTCTGAATCAGCACAGAGCGGTGTTAGAGTTGGTGGCAGAAGGCTTGGAGGGTTAGGTATATTGCCCGGAGTTCTAGCAGGTTGATTTGCAACCGGGATTTTTTCTGGGACAAGAAGCCTTGTATCTGGAGGATCCCACAGTGCATTCTCCAGCCCATTAGCGAGGAGTCCGTGGTGAGGACCTTCTGGGGGTTGGGTGCCTGGAAGGGCATCCTGGCCTGAAGGTGGCATGGATTCTGCCACCATCTGAGGGAGTCCGCCAGCTGACAGGTCATCCTCACTCTGTCCCTGAACTTGCCTGCAACTTGAGTCCACTGAGAACGGAGGCACCACTGGGTTGCGCTCATGTGCAATTGGGCATACGGGGTCACGTGGACCGTGGAGGACATGTGTCCCACGAGGTGGAGTAGGAGCCAGGCAGGTAGTGTCTGGCGTCCTGACCTTTCCTGGGGTAGGAAGGCTTTTGCCTGGAGGGTATATCTAGTTGCGCCCCTATGAACTCTAGGAACTGGGCTGGAGTGAAGTGGGATTTGGGGTAGTTTATGATGAACCCCAGGTACTGCAGGGCATTGATGGTGCACCGGTGGTGCATTGTGCCTCTGCAGCCGTGTCCCCCTTTATGAGCCAGTCATCCAGATAAGAGAAGATGAAGGCCCCCTTGGAGCAGGAGTTGGGCTGCGACCACCGCAAAGCACTTTGTGAAGACCCTTGGTGATTGGTGATGAGGCCAGACCAAAGGGCAGCACTCTGTATTGGTAGTGCTGTCCTCCCATAATGAACCGGAGGTATTTTTTGTGTGGCTGGGATGAATTAGGAGCGAGTGTAGGCATCCTTTATGTTTAAGGAGCACAGCCAATCTCCCTGCTGGAGGAATGGCAGTAGTGTTCCAAGGGAGAACATCTTGAGTTTCTCTCTGACCAGAAAGCTGTTGAGCTCTTGCAAGTCCACGATGGGCCAGAGGCCCCCCCTTTCTCTTGGGGATGAGAAAGTATCTGGAATAGAAGCCTGTGCCCCAAAGATGTTTCGGCGCTGGCTCGACTGCTTTGTCGTTGATTAGGCCTGCTAGCTTGGTGAGGAGCAGGGTCTGGTGAAGGAGAGGCCTGGTGGGCTCCCCTGGGAAGTACATGGGTGGTGCCCAATATAAGTGGAGGAGGTAGCCCTCATTGACTACCTGTAGCACCCAGGTGTCGGTTATGATGGTTGTCCAACTGTGGGCAAAGATAGCTAACCCCCCCCTCACCCCCAGTAAGCAGCAGAGGACCCCCTGGGGGTAAGGAGGTCACACCCAGGCAGTCAAAAACTTCCTCCAGGTTGGGCTGGGGCTGGAGCTGGCGCCTGGGACTTTGGGGCTTTTTGTTTTCTGGGACTATGTCCCTGTCCTTTTTGTTGCTGGACCTGTTGAGGGGCCGAGAAGGCCTGGAAGTGTGGAGTACTGCTGAAGTCTTCTTTTTTCCTTGGGAAGAAGAGCTTTTTCCCTGGGGCTTTCTTCTGGGGGTGTACTTTTTTTGAGACTAGTTCTCGCCACATACTTGATCTCTAGCTCTGCTGCCTTATCCGCCATGGGCTTCCCAAATAGGTTATCGCCTATGCAGGAGACATCTATCAATCAGTTTGTCCTGCACCCACTGTTCCAGGTTGTATGACGGCAGCCATGCCTGGCCTCGAGCCCTGATGCCTGCAGCAGCCACCCTGGCCGATGACTCGAAGCCACTGTAGGCTGCCTGGGACAAAAACTTTGCACATTCCTTTACTGCAGAGGTTAGGGTCTTGAACCTCTGTAGAGATTCTCCCTCAAGATCTGCTGAGAATCCACCAAGCTCCTTCGACAGTTCCTTCAGGTACATGCCGATATAGAGCTGGTAAGACTGGATCCGGCATGTTAGCATCAAGCCCTGAAAGGCCTTCCGGCCAAGGGCGTCAAGGGTTTGGGTTTCCCTGCTGGATGGCACGGACGAATGGGTTTTTTGGCTCTTAAGCCAGCGCATTACAAACTCCACGACCATTAAGTTGTGGGGAAACTGGGTCTTTTAGAACTCAGGGCTTCGACATACCCGGTACATGGCGTTGAGGAGTCTGCTAACAATTGGTACCAATGCTGGTATTTTCCACATTTGGAGGAAGGGGCGGTTGAGGAGTGAGGGCACCGGGACCGTAAGGGTTTCCTTCGGGGGTGCCTCAGAGTATCTCCAATTCCTTGGTGTGAGGGTCCACCTCAGCCTCTGTGGCGAGGGCCTTGGCCATGTCCCGCACAAAATCAAGGAATGCAAAATCAAGGAATCAGGTGGGGAGCGGTGTCGGGTCGTCAGGGGAGGTGGGTCAGAGGGCACATCACAGTGTCGCCTCATGTCCAGTGTCTCTTTGTCCTCAATCTCCCATTCACTCAAAGTCAGAGTATGAGTCTGAGCTGCGCAATCACCTTGGCTGAGGGTCACTCTCAGTGGTCCGTGACCTTCTAGGGATCGTCGGTCCAAGCTGTGGGTGCTCGTTGGGGAGGACCGGTGTCCTGAGGAACAGGAGCAGGACCTCATCTGGGGCCAGTGGCTCTCTTGAGGCCAATGGCACTCGAGGACTGGCTCGACATCCGGGGAAGCCCTTGATGTCGAGGATCCCATCGTTGGGGCGAATGAACCAGATGAGCCAGACATGAACGCCCGCTGCGTGGCCACTAGGGCAGATATACTGCTCTCTAGGGCTGCCATTCTGGTCGTCATATCAGTTGGCTACGCAGCCTTTGACACAGGCACAGAGGGTTTCGGGCTCAGAGTAGGTACTGGCAAGGGGGGAGTCCTCGATGAGGATGGCCTTGGAAGTCTGAGGCCGGACGTGGAAGCCTGAGGCCGGTCAGTGTGTGCCAATGACTCCTTAGGGGCAGCCTGGCGGGCCATTCCTGCCCTGACTCCTTGGACTAATGCCTGGGACTGTAGGTCCTGGGGTGGGATTTCCCCTTTTTCCCAGATCTGTCCTCCGAGGTGGTCTTCAAGGAATTCTTCTTCTTGTGCTCCACACATCTTGGGATTTCTGCTCAGAACCATGGCTGTGGAACTCCGAGGAGGCTCTGGCTTCGCAGGGCACCGAGGTATCGGAGGGGGCCCTGGAGCGTGGTGTCACTGGAGACTCCGGTGCGGAGTTGGACTTCTGAAAGAAACTTATCTGCTGCTGATGGCAGCTCTTCAAGGCCTTTGAGATCATGGTTCTGCAGAGCTCGCAGTCAGAGTCATGCTCCCGGCCAAGACATTGGAGGCAGCAGTTGTGTGGATCAGTGAGTGACATCATTTTGGCACACCTGTTGCACATTTTGAAGCCACTGGGGGGCCATTGCAAAAAGGAAGTCCCCGTGCCTCCTGGGAGGGTTCCAAGGCCTCCGGTTGGGAAAGGGTGCAAATGCCAGTCAAAGAGAACCTCGATGGAAAAAACCCCTAATGGACGAACAGAGGAGCGACACCGAGGTGAACTGGCTCGGGAGCGGGAAGGAACCAGTTTGCAACCGGAGAAATACAACAATAAAAATCAAACTTTTTCTGGGGAAAACTGGACAACATCCTATGGGCTCTGGGGAAAAAAGGAGACAGGCAAGATGACATCCTTGGATGGGAAGTGGACCACATATGTGTGGTGCATCTCCCAAAGGCTTTCTTTGAAAGCTGGGGAGATGCTTCTGTGAGGGCTCCAATAGGCACCAACATCACCCATATGTGAGGACTGACTTCCTGCTTGCTCCCGGAGAAAAGCAGGATATAATCAGCCACACAGATGGCTGACATCATCCCTGACAGCACCAGGTTGAACTTACTCTCCCAGAGCTCTGAACAGTCTAGAAAACTTTGGGTATGTGTGAGTGATCCCTCCTGTGGGATCATTACTCCTCCCCCTCAGTCTTCTTCATCAGCAGCCAAGTGCGGACACAGCATTTCCTGTTCTGTGCTTCACCCTTGTTTATTCCTTTTCTCCCCTCCAAAGTTGTTTCTTATTTTCTTTGCCTCCCCCAGAATTATTTATTTATTATTATTTATTACAATTTCTTATATACCGCACTATTGTCAGCGCGGTTTACATACAACAAAATGACCATAACAAACTGTTTGGCTTCACATAGAACAGGAGAAAACAACTTGGATAACATGTTTATGCTTTACATAGAACAGGAGTAAAAACTTGGATAAACGGGGAATGCAAACTAAACTACTTTCATATGTACAATCTTTCAGATTTCCAACTTTCGCCATTAGTACTAGCCCAGTCCGCAGTAGAATTCTCCAGCAGTGGCAGCACTAAAGAGTTCTAATGCCTCCTGTCAGCCCCGTTCAAAGCAGACGGCTGTGGTGGCATCAAGATTAATGCAAATTGGAAATGTTTTCCTCATCGCATCCAATAGTCTGATTTTTGCCCAGAGGAGTCAGTATGAGATTTAATGGATTTGTTTTGCTTTATAGCTGCTTCCATCACCACTGACTGATGAGGACGTTGAAAATGATCATTCCCCAGTGCCAAGAGAACCTTACACTTTAATTTCAGTGACCTTGAAGTAGGTTGGATGGAGGACAGGGTCTTCCAGATGGCAAGTTGAAGATCCTGGTGCACAGACAGAGCTATTACCTCTTTTGGTGCACCACAAGATTGAAGAACAGATTGAAAATCCTTCTTCGCTGGTACATAGGATGATCCCAAGGACAGTACTTTGGAAATTTTTGCCGAAATTTTGGGTATGAATACTCAGTGGTGTCTTGTGGTGTAGTATCTTGCATTTGCTGATTGTGTTGCTCTGAATCAGGTAGTACTGTTCTTGTAGTTCAAGGAGCAAGCCACACTTCTGGATAGCTAGGTATATAGTATGTGTCTGGGGACCAAATCTCATGAGACTGAGTGTATGGTCTAGGGGAGAAATCACACAGGCTGAGAGGTTCCCAGATACTGGAGAGTTGGATAAAATTGAGGAGAAGCAGCTGTGCTGGATGCGCTGATAGGACACTAGGCTAGAAGTTATGTCCTGTATAAATTTAGGAAGGATTGTGGGCACTTGGAAAGGGATCAGTTATCTAAAGGTCTTGTAGTGCTGGTGAGAGAGATAGCATTTCATTATTCAGTGAAGATGACCCATTTTTAGCTGTATGGTACTTGAGGTGAAGAGATCTCAAAGGTGAAATTAGACCTTACCTGCTAACTTTCTTTCCTGGAGTCTCTCCAGTCCAGTCCAATCATGTGGGTTATGCTTATCTACCTGCAGATGGAGACTGAGACCCATTGAACTTCAATTCAGCCTATATAAACCCTGTGCCTAGAACCTCCCATTCAGTAGGTCCTTCGCAAAGCAGATAGGGGAGCCCCAAGAACCCCTGTTCTCCGTCAACAACCACCATTCTACCGGCCACAGCATTGCACAGTCGAGGTACAATAGCGATTGTGACCATTTTGTTTTGTTTTTTTATTTACAAATATGAAACTGCCAGTAGCCAACGTCAGGAAGCAACATCCCCCGAAATCATCATTCCCACTGGGGAAGAAAAAAAAATCATAAGCAGAAACAGCGGGCAATACAGCAGAAGAACTTGCCTAAAAAGGGACTGGCCAAGTCCAACACCCAAACCTTGACTTCTACACTGATCGATTCTTCAAGCAGATACAAGGTGAACACAGCAGAATGCAACATCCTGGGTGGGTCCTGAACTGAATCTGAGGGACTCCAGGAAAGAAAATTAGCAGGTAAGGTCTAATTTCATCTTCCTTTTCGTCCCTTCAGTCCAGTCCAGATGCGCAGGACATAAAGCAGTATTAACAAAGGGTGGGACCCAAAACTCCAGCCTGTAAACTCCTCACTCCAAAAAAAAACACACCCTAATGCGACTGCACGTCAAGCCAGTAATGGCACATAAAGGAATGAAGGGAAGATCGGGTCGTCACCTTACAAATATCCTGTGGTGGAACAAGCCCAAATTCCACCCAAGATGAAGCCTGAGCCCTCATTGAATGCGCGTACAACCCTACCGGGGCTGTACAGCCTTTTACCAAATGGACTGATGAAATGGCCTCCCCTAATACAGAGTAAAATAGAGGCCTTGGAAGTCGCTTCGCCCTTATGTGGTCCTCCGAACAAAACAGACGATCCAAATGCTGAAAACTATGTGACCCATAGGTGACGCTTGAGAGCATGGCGAACATTGAGCAGATGAGGCCGTAAGTCCCCGTAGCCTCCTGAAACACAGGCAGCATGACCACCTGATTAAGATGGGAAGATACTGCCTTTGGCAAAAAGGAAGGAGCAGGGTGCAGAAACATCTTCTCCTTGGCTATCACCAAAAAGGCTCCTGACATCACAGAGCCTGCAACTCTCAAATATGGCACGCAGAGCAAATAGCCACAAGGAAGACAACCTTCAAGGTTAAATCTTTCAGGGTGGCCCACCCTCAAGGGCTTAAACACTGTCTCGGACAGCACAGAGAGGTCAATTCAGGTACCAAGAAGGGACCACTGAATGAACCAGCGGTTGACTATTCTTGACTCCCCAAAGAAAACTTACTATATCCACATGAGAAGCTAAGGACTGGACCTGCACTCAGCCCCGGAAGCATGCCAGAGCTGTCACCTGTACCTTCAAAGAGCTCAGGGCCAAACCCTTGTCCAAGCCTACCTGCAAAAAGGCCAGGATCTCCAGAAGAGGGGCCCCAAGCGGACAGACCTCACATCGGCTCTCAAATATGTACCAAACAAAGATAAGCCAGTGAGGTGGATCGGCGCCATGATTGCAGTAAAGTATTTACTACCTGCGGAGAGTATCCCCAGTGGCTCAAATGTGCCCTCTCAAGAGCAACACCGTAAGCAAGAATAGATGTACCTCTAACATCAGGACAGGCCCCTGGCTCAGCAGACTGTCCATCTCTGGAAGCGGGAGGGGGTCTGTCACCAGGAGATGCACCAGATCAGTGTACCATGGACACCATGGCCAATATGGAGCTACCAAGACCACCAGACCTGGATGAGATGCCACACGCTGCGGCACCTGGCCAATCGGTGGCCAGGGCATAAACACATATTGCAGACTGACAGTCGGGCCATGGCTGCACGAGAGCATCGATGCCCTTGGCCATATGCTCCCTGCACTGATTGAAAAACCAGCCTGCTTTTGCGCCGATAAAGGTCACCCTAAGATCCACTGCCAGAGTCCCTCAGCGATCCACTATAAGCCCGAAGGAGAGGTCCGACAGGGCTCACTCCCTCGGGTCCAGCATGTTATGCTCAGATAGTCCACCTGAATGTTGTCCTTGCTTGCCACATGGGCCGCTGACAGCAATATCAGGTGCCGTTCCACCCCCCCCCCCCCCAGCAGCGAAAATGCCTTTGCCGCCACGAGCAAACTCCTGGTGCCCCCTTGTTGATTGATATACGCCACCGTTGTCACGTTGTCAGACAGCACGCAAACCGCTCTGTCTCCACCAGAGACAGAAAGGCATGCAAGACCAGAAACACCGCCCACGTCTCTAAGCGTTTCATGGACCAACAAGCTCTCCTCAGAAGGACCAGCATCCCTGAGCCACCTGCGACTGATGACGACCCCCAGCTGGACAGGCTGCCATCCACTGTCAGCACTACCCAAGTCTGGCAGTTCAAGATGCATGCCCTGCAACAGGTTCTTCCGGATCAGTCACCACTGGAGACTCTCCTGGGCTTCCCCACTCAAGGAGAGCAAGACCTCCATTGAATGGGACAGAGGAGACCAGTGTGAGAGCAGCGCCCTCTGCAAGGGATGCAGATGCATGCCGCACTGACAGTATTAACTCCAGGGTTGCTGCTATCGATCCGAGGACTTGCAGGTAATCCCAGGCCTGCAGCGAGGAGCCCACATTAGCTGCCGCACTTGAGAATGAAGCTTCTCTATCCAGACCTCCAGAAGAAAGGCGAGTTCCGCCTGCATGTCAAACTGAGCCCCGAGATAGTGTCAGTCTGACTTTTCACCCAATTGACTACCCAGCCCAACTCCTGGAGCTAGGTGGTCACTGTCTGGGTCTCTCGCGACTTGGCCCAGATCAGCCAATCATCCAGAAGGGGATGAACCAAGATCCCTCACTTCTGTAAAGCTGCCACAACCACGACTATCACCATGCTGAACACGCAGGGTGCAACGGCCAGGCCAAAGGGCAAGACCTGAAACAGAAAATGTCCCATAGGAACCACATACCGCAAGGAAGCACTGATGGTCTGGGCGAATTGGAATGTGCAAAGAGGTCTCGTACAGATCCAGGGAAGTCTGAACCTCGCCCTTATGTACTGCCACAATCACCAAATGCAGGGTCTCCATACTAAACAGAAGCACTTGCAACACCTGGTTCACCACCTTGAGGTCTAAGTTGAGCCTCCACATTCCCCCTCATTTTGGGAACCACAAAATAAATGGAGTACCTCCCTGTGCCCCACTTGCTTTGTGGCATGGGAACCACGGCTTCCAGATGCAGCAACTGCTCCAAGGTAGTCCAGACCGCTTGTAATTTGGTGGGTGCATGACATGGGGAAAACAAAGGCATCGGAGAGGGGCTGCGCAACCTCCAGCGTGCAGCCCACGCAAATGACCTCCAACACTCATTTGTCGGTCGTGAGGTGGGCCCAGGCAGAGTAAAAGCCTTGCAGGCGCCTGCCTACTGACTATCTCCACTAAGGCCCCCAAATCCTTATTGGGAGGACTTAGGAGTTCCCATTCTGGTGGAGGGACCCTCACTGTCTTCCGTGTCCCCCCCACAAAAAGACTGCCCCTGCGGAAGGAAGTGAGATTACTGCAATGCTATCTTTGCAGGCCTTCCCTCCTTCCAGCTTCGCCGTCTCCAATTAGTCCAAAACGCAGCCGCTCGTCTCATCACTCATTCCCCTGCTCGCTCTCACGTTACTCCCTGCCTTTTCACCCTCCACTGGCTTCCGGTTAAGGTCAGGTTCATTTACAAATTGCTCAACATTGCACACAGGGCTCTTCGTGTCAGCACCCCTCAGTATCTGGCTGATATTATCCATCTTCAACCTTACCCACATCTTCTTCGCTCGGTTCACGGCAATCGCCTCTTCCTCCCCTCCCCATCTCAGGCCCACCTTGAACTCACCCGTCACTCTGCATTTTTCTTTCTAGGCCCCGTCTTATGGAATTCGCTCCCACTATCGCTTCACACTGAATTATCCCTCCCCCGTTTCAAAGCTCTCCTCAAAACCCATCTTTTCTGACAGGCCTTCGATCTCCCCTCTTCCTCTGATGGTACCACATCCCCAGCCGCACCACCCACTTTTCATAATATCCTCCCCTCATTTTTTCATTTGCTCCTCTGCCCCTTTCCCTTCCCTGTCCCTTGTCACCATGTTCTTTCTCTGGACCTGTCTTTGTTCTCTACCTTTTTTGGTTTTATCTATCCCTGTCCTGTCTATTGATGGCGTTCCTTTCTGACTTTATTTTCAGTAGCCTCTATCCATTTTGTATTGTACACCGCCCTGATGCCCTGGCATGGGCGGTTTATCAAACTCTGCTAATAAAGATAAAGATAGAGTGCTGCAAGTCACTCCCCCTCCCGGGGTGCATGGAACTTTTGCTGCTTGCATCTCCACCCCCTGATGGGGGCCACTCTACCAGGCCCTTTGGGCTTGTCCTCCGGGAGGTTGATTAAGCGTTAAGTGAAAAAATATTTTCTCTTATTAGTCTTAAACGGGTTACACAGTAGCGTCATTGCAAGTCCCCTAGCCTTTCTACTTTTTGATGCCATAAAGAATCGACCTATGTTTACCTGTTCCACGCCATTCATTAATTTATAGACCTCTATCATATCTACACTCAGTCGTCTCTTTTCCAGGTTGAAAAGCCCTAACCTTTTAAGCCTCTCCTCACAGGGGTATCTCCTTCCAACCCCTTTACCATTTTGGTGGCTCTTCTCTCTAACTTTTCTAATTCCGCTATATCCTTTTTAAGATATGGTGACCAGAATTGCACACAATATTCAAGATGCGGTCGGCACCATGGAACGCTACAGAGGCATTATAATATCCTTTGTTTTATTCTCCATTCCTTTCCTTATGATTCCTAGCATTTTATTTGCTTTCTTGGCTGCGGCAGCATACAGGGCAGAAGGTTTCAATGTGTTATCCACAAAAAATGCAATGTGTGCCTTCAAGTCAGTCCTGACTCCTGGCGACCCAGAAGCTCCTGGGTTTTCTTGGCAGTGTCACCAGAAGTAGATTACCAGGCCTTTCTTCCGAGGCAATGGAGGGTTAAGTGGCTTGCCCAAGGCCACAAGGAGTGCTAGTGGGAATCGAACCCTGGTTGCTTGGTTACCAAGCCAGTGCTCTAACCACTAGGCTACTCCTCCACTCCGTGTTATCTACAATGACGCCTAAATCATTTTCCTGGATAGTGGTTCCTAATGTGGAACTTTGCATTGTGTAACAATATTTTGGGTTGTTCTTTCCTAGGTGCATAACTTTACACTTGTTTACATTAAATTTCATCTGCCATTTGAACGTCCAGTCTTCCAAATGATCAAGATCCTCTTGCAATTTTTCACAATCCTCTTTAGTTTTAACAACTTTGAATAATTTTGTGTCAACTGCAAATTTGACTACCTCACTTGCTATTCCCATTTCCAGGTCATTTACGAATATGCTAAAGAGCAGCAGACCCAGCACAGATTCCTGGGTACTCCACTACTCACCTTTCTCCATTGGGAAAATTGGCCATTCAGCCCTACCCTCTGCTTTCTATCTTTTAACCAGTTCCTGATCCACAATAGTACAATTGCCTCCTATCCCATGACTTTTTAACTTCGCCAACAGTCTCTCATGAGGGACCTTGTCAAAAGCTTTCTGAAAATTCATATACACTATATAGACCGGCTCACGTTTGTCTACCTGTTTATTCCACCTTCAAAAAAACCCCATAACAGATTAGTAAGACAAGACATTCCTTGGCTAAAGCCATGTTGGCTTTCTCCCATTAAAGCATGACTATCTACATGTTCAGTAATTTTGTTCTTTATAATGGTTTCTACCCAGTTTTGCCCAGTACTGATGTCAGGCTCACCGGCCTGTAATTTCCCGGTTCACCCCTGGAACCCTTTTTAAAAATTGAAGTTACACTGGCCATTTTCCATTCTTCATGTATTGCAGATGATTTTAAGGATAGTTCACAGATTAATAGTAGGTCTGCAATCTCATATTTCAGCTCTTTCAACACCCTCGAGTGTATACCATCCAGTCCAGGTGATTTGCTACTGCTTAGCAAATAGTTGTAATATATCTGCCCAGTTTATCAATATTTTTTTCAATTCTTCCAGTGCATTACATTTAAATACCATTTCAGTTATGGGTAACCTCACTACATCATCTTTCAGTAAAGAATTCATTCAGTCTCTCCGCTACAGCCTTGTCCCCTCTTAGTGCTCCTTTTACCCATCAACTAATGGTTCAAATGACACACTCAGGGTTTTTTTTTTTTTTTTGCCACAAATGTACTTGAAAAAGTTTTTATTATGTCCTTCACTGCTTGATGAAAAGAGAAGGACCTGGTGGGCTTAAGCACCCCTTGCAACGGAGGATCCCCCGTCATCACAGGCTGATCCGGTCAGGGGGTTCACTTAGCTGCAGGGCTGCTAAGGTATGTGTGATCAGAGAAGGAATCTCATCCCTGTGTAAAATCTGTATAACCGATAGATCTCCACTTGCTGGGATCTCTCCTTCCTCTAGCTCCTCCTCGGGCAGGTCCTCCAGGACGTCAGAGGGGTCCCCCAGGGAATCCACTGATACCTTCCCCTCATCCAGAGCTGGATCCAGGTGAGGACATTTGGCCACATGAGGCATAGGCTGACCCTTGGCCCTCAAGGGGACTCCTCCTGCTGAGGCACCCCCTCCAGAATCTGCCAAAGCAAAAATGCCTGGTACAGCGGAAGCACAAACTCCCCCAATGATGAAAAATGGAGGTGGCCACTGCTAGGTTGAGGTGCCACTCATGGGGCTGAAGGACTCTGCTGAACCAGCAGAAGGAGGTATGAGCCCATTCCCCCCTGCTTGTTGATGTAAATATTGGTTGTCTGTCTGAACAAGGACAACGCAGCCTGCCAGGTGGGCCTGAAACACCTGAAGGGCATTTGCCACGACTCTGAGCTCCAGGAGGTTGAACTGGAGGGCACTTTCCTACAGAGTCCAGGTGCCTTGCTACTGGAGGCTGTTGCAGTGGGCTCCCCAGCCGAGCCTGGAGGAGTCTGTGGTCAAAACTCATTGGGCCAGTAGGACCTGGAAGGGTAGGCCGGCCATGAGATTCTGTCTGCTTTGCCACCAGGCTAAAGAGACCGTCAGAGGCTGGGTGATCCGGACCTGATCCTCCAGTTGGCCTGTGGCCTGAGTCCATTGAGAGCCGAGGGTCCACTGGGCCCGTCACATCCATAGATGGGCCTGCAGAGTTATGTGAACTGTTGAGGTCATGTGCCCCAAGAGGTGCAGCAGGAGATGGGCAGATGCCTATGAGCAACCCTGCACCTCTTTTGCTAGGATCATCAGACGCTGCGTCCCGTCTAGCAGGAGGAAGGCTATGGCCTGGGTAGAGTCCAGAAGGGCTCCTATGAACTCCAGGTGCTGGGTCGGTAGCAGACGCGACACGGGAAGTTAATCACAAACCCCAGATGCTGCAGCACCCTGATAGTGCGGTGGGCTGTGTGATGTACCTCCTCTAGCATGTTGGCCTTTAGGAGCCAGTCATCTAGATAGGGAAAAACAGACTCCCGGCAAGTGGAGGTGAATGGTGACTACCGCCAGGCATTTGGCGAACATCCGGGGGGACGAGGAAAGGCTGTTGAGGAGCACCCTGTACTAGTAGTGGCAGCCTCCGATGACAAAGCAGATATGCTGACTGTGCTGGGGATGGATCAGGATGTGGGTATAGGCATCTTTGAGATCCAAGGAGTACAGTCAATCTCCCCATTGGCGGTAGGGCAGCAATGTTCCAAGGGATAACATTTTGAATGTTTCCTTGATCAGAAAGCAGTTTAGGTCCCGCAGATCCAGAATGGGCCGAAAGTCTCTGTCTTTTTTGGAAGAGGAAGTACCAGGAGTAGAACCCCATATCTCAGAGGGACCGAGAGACTGGCTCTACCGCCCAATCCTTGAGCAAGCCGAGCGAGCGCACATACTTTACAACAGAGCGCAGAAAAATTACGGTTCTGATTCTGATAGAAAACACCACAGATGTCTTAAAATTTAAAAGTTGTGATTTAATTACTAGAAATTTTCCGCTTCATTGTCGGCTATTTTCATTTAACTTCAATGTGGTGTACATACTGTATTCTGACGTGTAGTCAAATTTTAAAGTATATAACTCCAAGTGTCATTATGTGGCGCACAAAAATTTAACCTTCCTTCAAAAGCTGCACAGCTGATATTTTATGCACACACAGCCTACAGAAAATTAGAGGGAACATTGATAGCTGGTAAGCCTGGATGCAGGCCGTGAGCATCAAGCCCTGGTAGCACCATCTGCCAAACCCGTCCATGGTGTGTGCTTCCCTACCGGGGGGCACCAAGGAGTGCGTCTTCTGACACTTTATTCGATGGTCTACTCCACCACCATGGAATTGTGAGGCAGCTGTATCTTCTGTAAACAGAGGTTCTTGCCAACTCTATACTGGGAATCGAGTTGCCAGCTCACTATTGGCACCTTCACTGGGCTCTCCCACATCTGAATAGCAAGCACTTCAGGATGGGGGAAATCAGCACCGTCAGTGCCTCCCTCAGAGAGGCCTCGTACAAGGATCCCAAATCCTCAGCATGAGGCTCATCCTCTGGCTCCACCATGAAGGTCAGAGCCTTCAACATCCCCCAAACAAACTCGAGGAATGAGGTTCTCAGGTGGGGACCTCCGGCACTCCTGAGGGGGAGAGGGTTGGGAACATCCCTGTGTAACAGTATCAGGGGACTTGTCGTAAGTCCCCCAGTCCGATGAGACCGAGGCCCAGATGGTCATCAGAGCAATGAGCCACCGACGCCGATGGAGAGCGAGCTGCCTGATGTGGCGACCACGAATCACGCCTCAAACTGGAGACCGAATGACACAGCTACGAATGAGCAAATCATTCCAGTATCGGCTGGACATCCTCCGGGGAGGTCCTCGCAATGGAGGGTCCTGTTGTTGGCACCGATGGCCTGAAGGTCTGGGCATCAGGCCCTGCTGCACCACGAGGAAGGCGGTCAGGCTGCGTTCCAAGGCTGCCATCCTGGCTTCGACGTCATCGGTTCAGGACTTGAAGGTACTGAGCCCGAAACTGGCTCCCTTGAAAGGGAACCACTACTGGTGATTGCAGAGGACCGAGCCCAATCCCCCGACATAGTGGTAGGAGGCTTCTTCTAGCAGGGCAGCTTCGAAGGCCGCTTCCAGCCATCGCCATTGGTGTCGGGTTGAGGACTCCAAGGCCAGGTACTGGAGGTCTTACCACCTGATCCGGGATTGGACTTTGACTTGGATGATGTCTTGGACCTGCTGGGGAGGTCCTCTGAGGATGACCCCTGGTCAAAGGCTCTGCAACCTCAGGGCTTGGATCGAGCATGTGCATGCATGCACGACATTAAGTCGTCAGACACAGTCTCTGAGGGCAGCGATTCCAGACTATGCCAGCTCAGCTGCAGAGGCCTTTGAGCCAAATAGCTCCCCCTGCTGCTTTTCATGATTACTCTGGCTTTTGCTTGACATCTGCAGGCAGAACGGGCAAGTGGTGGGTCATGATCCACACAGACACTTGATTCAGCAACTGTGGTGGTCCGTTATGGACATGGTACAGGGGCATTCGCCACATTGCTTAAATCTGCTGACCGAAGACATAGTGGGGAAGACAGCACCCACGAGATCAAACTCTGACATCTGGCTCAGGGAGAGCGTGAGAAAAGACCCATGCATCAAAAAAGAAAAAGGACCAGAGAAAACGTGACACTGAGGTGAGGTCAGACTCAGGCAGCAAGAAGATGATTAGGAACAGACCAGCAAAAAGAGAAAAAACGCTAAGTAGAGGGTTAGAAAAATTAACTTTTATCGAGAACAGACAGGACGCCTGCAGGACTCTGTGGGGGAAAAAAAAGAAGACTGAGGTAAGATGGCACCCTTGGGCAGGAAGGTGACCATACATGCGTGGTCTAACTCCCAAAGGCTTTCTTTGAAAGTTGAGACGTGAATCCGCATGAGCTCAGTTGATGCAGACGTCCCCCATATGTGAGGGCTGACTTCCTGCTTGTTCCCAAAGAAACCAAGGCATCCTCCTTTGGAAGCCTCAAGAGGTCCTTCTCTGGAGAAATGGGATACAGACGCGCCATGGAGAAATTGACATGTAAATCGGCCTCCGGGACCTCCCATTCTGCTGTAATCAGGTCTCTTATTTAATATTTTTCTCAATACATTGATTACCCAAATACAGAGTTCTGGTATTTGTTATGGTTATGTTTATGTGGACATCATCTTACTACTGTTCTCAATTGATGACTCTTACTTGATCTGGCCCCTTCAAACACCTTGTATCTCTTCCTGATTATGTGAAAAGTTTCTTAGGCTGAATCCCACCAAACAGCTATTTGGTTTACAGGTTCCGAATCCTGCCCTACTCAAGCCCCAGTGTTGGACAGTCTCCCTTTAACATTACACACATCTCTCAATTATTTGGTGGTCGTTTTGGATTCAGCTCTTACTTTCTCCCCACAGCTGACCCAAGTAAAAAAAATCAACATTCTTGGCCTTATGACATTTCCATAGCATACAATCTTTTCTTGACAACTCTGCACAGATGACACTACTGCATACTGTGATTCAAAGACTTGACTACTGTAACATTGTTTAACTTGGTCTCCCGCAGTTTCATCTCAGACACCTCTCCTGTCTATTCAAAACATGGCTCTTTGTTTACATGCTCATGCACAGATATTTGATCACATCACTCCACTATTTATTAAAAATCATTGGTTGCCCCTAAATTCTTGGATCATGTTCAAATTGCTTACTCTTACTCATAAGGATTATCCATGACGCTGCTCTACATTATCTGTCATCTTTAATCACTTTATATGCACCAACAAGGGCCCTTTGCTTGCTTCACGATTTTTGCTTGTACCTTCCTTCACCAGCGGTAGTAAAGTATGAGTCCACAAGAAAATCTGCCTTCTCCACAGCCGCTCCCGCACATTGGAATGGTTTGCCCACCTATCTTCACACTGAGCTTTTTTAAAAACACTTTAAAAACGTTTCTTTTTAGAACAGTTTTTAACCTTCCAGACTAGTGGCCAACTGCTCCTCCGGCTCCTTAGCTCTGGGATTTCCCCTCTGCCCATGTCCCCCATACCAGGAGGTGAGCTTTGCATCAGGCTATGCTTCATGCAGAAAGCCTGATGCAAAAGCAAAATGAATTCTGGGGAAAATGGAACCCCCTGCATCTCAATCACCACTCCAGGGAAAACAGCCAACCTCCAATGCCCTTCCTGGTCACCCGTAGTATTCAGGTTTCCCCAAGGGCTCCTCTGCTTCCATAAGAACATAAGATATGCCATACTGGATCAGACCAAGGTCCATCGGGCCCAGTATCCTATTTCCAACAGTGGCTAATCTTGGTCACAAGTACCTAGCAGTTTTTCTCCAAGACACAGGTTCCACACAATGCTTGTACTGGGGCAAGCAGTGGATATTCTGGGTCTAGTTTAATAATGGTTTATGGACCTTTCCTCCAGGAACTTGTCCAAACCTTTTTTAAACCCGGCTACACTAACAGCTTTTACTACATCCTCTGGTAGCAAATTCCAGAGTTTGATTACACGTTGAGAGAAAAAATATTTTCTCTTATTAGTCTTAAATAGGTTACTCTATAGCTTCATTGCATGCCTCCTAGTCTTTCTATATTCTGATGATGTAAACAATCAATCTACTTTTACCCGTTTCATTCCATTCATTAATTTATAGACCTCTATCATATCTCCCCTCAGCTGTCTCTTTTAAAGGTGGAAGAGCCCTAACCTTTTTATTAGCCTCTTAATAGGGGTATCCTTCCATCCCCTTTACCATTTTGGTGGCTGTTCTCTGAACCTTTTTTAATAATGCTATATCCTTTTTAAGGTACAGCGACCAGAATTGCACACAATATTCAAGGTGCGGTCACATCATAGAATGATACAGAGGCATTATAATATCCTTTGTTTTATTCTCCATTTGTTTCCATGTGATACCTAGCATTCTATTTGCTCTCTTAGCCACCGCTGCACTAGGCAGAGGGTTTTAACATGTTATCCACAATGACGCCTAAATCTTTTTCCTGGGTGGTGGCTCCTAACGTGGAACCTTGCATCGTGTAATCATAGTTTGGGTTGTTCTTTCCTAAGTACATAAACTTTGCACTTGTCCACATTAAATTTCATCTGCCATTTGGATGCCCAGTCTTTCAATTCATCAAGACCCTCTTGCAATTTTCCACAATCCTCATGGGTTGTATCAACTTTGAATAGATTTGTCTCATCTGAAAATTTGATAACCACACTTGTTATTCCCTTTTACAGGTCATTTATGAATATGTCAAAAAGCAGTGGACCCAGCACGGATCCCTGGGGTACTCCACTACTCACCTTTCTCCATTGGGAAAATTGGCCATTTAGCCCCATCCTCTGCTTTCTATCTTTTAACCAGTTCCTGATCCACAATAGTACACTGCCTCCTCTCCCATGACTTTTTAATTTTGCCAAATGTCACTCATGAGGGACCTTGTCAAAGGCTTTCTGAAAGTCCAGATACACTATATCAATGGACTCGAGTACCTTTGTCTATCTGTTTATTCACACCTTCAAAAAAACAACAGATTAGTAAGACATGACCTTCCTTGGCTAAAGCCATGTTGGCTGTCTCCCATTAAGCCATGACTATCTACATGTTCAGTAATTTTGTTCTTTATGGCGGCTTCCACCATTTTTCCAGGTACTGATGTCAGGCTCACCGGTCTGTCGTTTACCGGATCACCCCTGGAACCATTTTTAAAAATTGGCGTTACATTGGCCATCCTCCAATCTTCAGGTATTACAGATCATTTTAATGATAGTTCACAGATTACTATATGTAGGTCTGCAAGCTAATATTTCAGTTCTTTCAACACTCTTGGATGTATACTATCTGGTCCAGGTGATTTGCTACTCTTCAGTTTATCTAACAATTGTAAAACCTCTTCCCGGTGTATCGATATTTCTTTCGATTCTTCTGCAGCATCACCTTTAAATACCATTTCAGTCATGGGTAACATCTTCCTCAATAAAGAAGCAAAGAATTCATTCAGTTTCTCCGCTATGGCCTTGTCCCCTCTTAGTGCCCCTTTTACCCCTCTATCATCTAATGGTACAACTGATTCTAACAGGTTTTTTGCTATGAATGTACTTGAAAAAGTCTTTATTAGGCGTTTTTGCTTCCACAGCAAGCTTCTTCTCAAATTCTCTCTTTGCCTGCCTTATCAATGCCTTGCATCTAATTTGCCAGTGCTTGTGTTTCCATTTTTCTTTATTTGGCTCCTTTTTCCATTTCCTGAAAAATGCTTTTTTGGCAACAGCAGCCTCTCTGACCTCACCTTTAAACCATGCTGGCAGTTTTTTGGATTTTCTTCCACTTTTCTTCAAGCGTGGAATACAGCTGGGTCTGGGCTTCCAAGATAGTATTTTTAAACAACACCCAAGCTTGATGTTAATCTTTAACCTTTGGAACTGCTCCTTTAAGTTTTTTCTTAACTATTTTCCTCATTTTATCATAATCTCCCTTTTGAAAGTTAAAAGGTAGAACTGTGGACTTCCGAACCGTCCCACCTCCATTTATTAAATCAAATGCGATCATGCTATGGTCACTATTGCCAAGTGGCCCCAACATCCTTATCTCTTGCACCACATCTTGTGTTCCACTAAGGACTAGGACCAAAATGGCTTTCCCTCTGGTTGGTTTACGAACCTGCTGCTCCAAGAAGCAGTCCTTTATTTCATCTAGAAACTTTATATCCCTAGCATGTCCTGCCGTGACACTGACCCAGTCGATACTGGGTTAATTGAAATCATCCATTATTATTGTAACTTCTGTTAGCTTCCCTGGTTTCTTTGAGCATTTCATCATCCATTTGTTCATTCTGGCCAGGCAGTCAATAATACAATCCCCCCACTGCCATCGACTTCCCCTTCTTACATGGAATTTCAATCCATAGAGATTCCACAGTGAATCTTGTTTCCTGCAAAACTTTAATCCGCATTTCCCATCAAAACAGCGGGCTCTTGTGGCTGTGGGGAAATGGACCACCACAGCAAATCATTGCCTGGGAATCTCGGGGCCATTGAATCCCTATGCTGCTGCCCCCTGAGATGATCTTCAGCAATACAGCCCTCAGACACACAGCTGTGGCAAAGATCCATGTCTGCACCCACAGGCCATGGTCATGTGCTCACTCTGCTAAGAGTGCCCCTCTCACCTCCAACTAGCCACGAAGACCTGTCTGATGCTCTACTGGTGCTCCCTGGATGCAGCAGCCAAAGAAATCAAGAGCAATCTTCCCCCCTCCCTAAAGCCTCTTAAAGGGCCAGCTGTCACTGCTATTTTGTACCCCAAACCTTCTCCCAAAAGTTGGGGGAAGGGTTGGAGTATCTGCAAAGGCCAAGATATACCCTAGGTGTGAGGTAGAGAATTGAGGGGGGGGGAGCGATCCGGACTATCAGGTTCGGCACCTCTAAGCCCCAAAATTCCCCTTGCTCAGCACTGGAGCTCTGCGTAGCAGCAGTAATGGTTTTAAAAAAAAGGAGATTAAGTTCTGCAGTGGAATCCAGATCTGCAGAGGAGCTCATCATCATCTGCTGGAGACTGAGAAATACTGTTAGCAGTAAGGTCTGTACATATCCCTTATAGGATGACATCATCAAAATCTGTGGTTCTCAGTCTCCACCTGCTGGTGACAGGACATAACCTACGCATCTGGACAAGACTGGAGGAGCGTTGTCCACTAGACTGAGAGGAGATAACAATATACTTGAAGTAGACAAAGCAATGGGACCGGATGGGATACACCCGAGAATACCGAGGGAACTTGGGGACATTCTAGCAGCTCCACTGACTGAGCTTTTCAATGCCTCAGAGTCGGGAGTGGTGCCAGAGAATTGGAGAGAGGCACATGTGGTCCCTTTACACAAAAATGGAAGTAAGGATGTGGTTGAAAACTACAGGCTGGTTAGTTTAACCTTGGTGGTAAGTAAATTATTGGAAGCGCTGCTGTAAGAGAAAATAGAGAGGTTTCTGGAGTCCAACAGATTACCGGATCCGAGGCAGAATGGATTCACCAGAGGCAAGTCTTGTCAGACAAATCAGATTGACTTCTTTGACTGGGTGACCAGGGAGTTGGACCAAGGGAGAGCCTAGATGTCATGTATTTAGATTTCAGTAAAGCCTTTGACATCATTCTGCACAGGCGACTTATAAACAAACCGGCACCCTAAGGATGGACCCTAAAGTTACTGCGTGGGTTGAAAATTGGTTGAATGTGAGACGACAAAGGGTACAGGGAAATGGAGCTCACTCTGAGGAAGAGGTGGTTACTAGTGGTGTGCCCCAGGGATCTGTCCTTGGTCCGATTCTTTTTAACATCTTTGTCAGTAATATTGCAGAAGGGCTGTCGGGTAAGGTTTGTCTTTGCAGATGATACCAGAATCTGTGATAGAGTAGATACCCAGGAAGGTGTAGATAACACGAGGAGGGATCTAGCTAAGCTTGAAGAAAGGTCTAGAATTTGGCAGCTGAGATTTAATGCTAAAAAATACAAGGTCATGCATTTGGGCTGCAGCAATCCAAGGGAGCGATATAATATAGGGGGTAATGTACTTCTGTCCAAAAAGAAGAGCAGGACCTAGGAGTGATTGTGTCTGATCTTCTTAAAGTAGCTAAACAGGTAGAAAAGGAGATGGCAAAAACTAGAAGAATACTTGGGTGAATAGGGAGAGAAGTGGCCAGCAGAAGAGAAGAGTTTAGTAGTGCCTCTGTATAAGTCTTTGGTGTGATCTCATTTGAAGTATTGTTTGTAATTTTGGAGACCGCACCTTCAAAAGGATATAAACAGGATGGAGTCGGTGCAGAGAGCGGCTAGTAAAATGGTTGGTGGTCTTCATTATAAAGCATATGAGGACAGACTTAAGGATCTTAATATGTATAAGTTTAGAGGAAAGGCGGGATAGAGATAATATGATTGAGATGTTTAAATACCTCCGTGGCATAAATGCACAGGAGAAGAGCCTCTTTCTTATGAGGGGACACAGGATGAGGGTGAAAGGGGATAGACACAGGAGTAATATGCAAAAATATTTTTTTATGGAAAGTGGTAGATCTGTGGAATAGTCTCCCAGTGGAGGTGGTAGAGATGAGGGCAATGTCTGAATTCAAAAAGGCATGGGACAAATGCAGCGGATCGCTAAAGGAAATAAGGTGACTGTTGTAGTGGTTGATATAGAAGGGCAGACTAGATAGGCCATGTGGGCTTTTTCTGCCGTCATGTTTCTGTGTTTCTAAGATCTATCTAATGTGTCCATCCTCACTTCTTCTCATCTTTACAATTGCTAGGGCAGAGTTGCCAACTTCTGAGAAATATACAAAATACTACTAACACCATCTGCCATTCTTCAGGAAACCCTTTCTCCACCATCTGCAGACACCTAGCAGGCCGAACAAGGTTCCCTTCACACCATCCTTCTTGGTGATTTTATATGTTCAATGAGGTCTTTTGAGGAAAGTGCTGGGGCCCCTCATCTATGGCACTACACCAGGAATGGTGGTTTTCATATTAGTTGACACTGCTTCCTCCTTGGAAGATTCACACAGTTGTATCATTGTTCTGTACATACAGCTTTTTTAATATTTATATATTTATTAAATTTTGCTTCAGATCACAAACAAATAAAATCATATAGTACTTCCAACACAGAAGCAACCACGTATAAGGAGAAAGAAAACACGCTATTTTACCGACCGAACAGTCATGAATATTAATCAAAAACAATCTCCTCACTACTGAGAATAATAAAACTGGGAAGAGCCAAAACAAAACAAAAAATAAAGCATAATTCAGCCAGGAGATAACCCAATCACCTGGCCACCTACTAACACCCAAATTCAAATACCCCTATAACCACCCAGCAAGCTATAAACTGGTTAGAGAAACATTCACTACACAATATTATCCACAGTAATATTCGCAGCCCCTTTGTGCGATACTATAAGCACCAAAAGTTGAGGGGTCTATAAACTCACACTTTACCCAAAAACGTTATACAGCATCAACGCGGATATTTTAAAAAGAATGTTTTTCCCAGAGACAAAGCATGAGGCTTTAACTGTAGGAAGGCTCTACGGAACTGTTGGGTCTTTGGAGAAACATCAGGAAAAACTAATTACATTTCCATGAAAGGGCGTCAACCTCTTTAAGGAAAGCAGAAAATATCTACTCCTTATCTAGAGAGTCATGGAAGGTTACCATCAGGGTGCCCTATTGACTGTTTCCTCCATAGACGTCTATAGGAGAGCTGTTAGATCGCCCTCCGAGGGCCTCAACAAACTGCCACCCATAATATTTTTAATAGCAGATTTAGCGTAGTTACTCACCTGTAACAGGTGTTCTCCAGGGACAGCAGGAATCAATCCTCACATATGGGTGACGTCGGCGCCGATGGAGCTCTTGTGAGGAGCAAATCCCCAGCTTTCTAAGAAAGCCTTTGGGAATTGCATCACGCATGCGCGGTCCCCTTCCTGCCCAAGGGTGCCATCTTGCTGAGTCAAATGACATAGCTAAACAGATGGCAAAATGAACAAAATATAATAGGACTGCAACTCCAGGGGAGGAGGGAGGGTCGTGAGGACTGATTCCTGCTGTCCCTGGAGAACACCTGTTACAGGTGAGTAAGTACGCTTTCTCCAGAAACAAGCAGGAAGTCAGTTCTCACATATGGGACTCCCTAGCTATAGGCTACCGAGAACCCATAGCTGAAAAGAGGCTCCCTCTAGAAGAACCGCAGCAGCCATAATAGGAGTTCAATTGAGAACGTAACACTCCGGTAGCCTGACACCAAAGGGTCAGAGGGTAGGAGTTGCCTAGACCTCAAACAGGTTACGGAGTACTGCCTGGCCGAAAGCACTGTCCCATCGGGACTCCCTATCCAGGCATTAATGGGCCGCAAAGGTCTGACCCAAAGACCAGGTGGTGGCCCGGCAGATGTCTGCTAGCAGAACAGAGCAGAAGTGTGCCACGGATGCCGCCTTAGCCCTGACCCAGTAGGCCGTGACTCGACCCTGCAACGGAAGAGCGGCCGCCCTGTATGCCCAGGCAATACAGTCCACCACCCAAGTGGACAACATACGCTTGGAGACAGGCATCCCCAGCTTACTGGGGTCATAAGAGCTGAGAAGCCCTTCTATGTCCCCGTGTACGCTCCATGTAGAGGACCAAAGCCCTCTTACAGTCCAGGGTATGCAGAACTGCTTCTGCCCGACTGGCATGCGGCCTGGGAAAGAAGGTCGGAAGTGCCACCTCTTGGTTGAGGTGGAATGAAGAGACCACTTTCGGAAGGAACTTGAGTGCGAAGCACCACCCTGTTCCTATAGAACCGTGTGTACAGTCTATCGGAAACCAGAGCCTGCAGCTCACTCACTCGTCTGGCCGATGTGAGTGCCACCAAGAAAGCACAGTTACTTACCTGTAACAGGTGATCTCTTGGAACAGCAGGAATAAGTCTTCACATATGGGTACGTCGGTACCGACGGAGCCTGCGCGGGAACGCTCCCCCAGCTTCCCAAAAAGGAAAGCTTTTGGGAGCATCCAACAGCGCCTGTGCGCTGCCTTCCCGCCTTTCCTAACCATCTCTCCTCAGTTCGAGTTTAAAGCTGAGACAATAGAGAGAGAGAGTAAAGGAAAGATAGAAAAAGAGATACAACTCCTAGGGGAGGTGGGAGGGTTGTGAAGACTTATTCCTGCTGTTCCCAGAGATCACCTGTTACAGGTAAGTAACTGTGCTATCTCCAGGAACAAGCAGGAATGAGTCTTCACATATGGGGACTCCCTAGCTAAGATGCCTGGGAGATCCCCAAGGATATGAGACCCTGGAGAGGGGTCTACTTCCTCCTATGGATCTCAGGCATCCATCCAGGGAAGGAGGGTAGGAGTTGTTTAAGAATGGAACAGGTGTTTGAGGACAGCCTGACCAAACAAGGCATCCCGGCGGGAGTCCTTGTCCAAGCAGTAATGGGCTGTGAAGGTATGAACCGAGGCCCAGGTGGCTGCTCGACAGATCTGGTCGATGGACACAGAATTTAGATGAGCCATGGCCCTCACATTATGAGCTGTGACATGGCTCTCCAGAGAAAGGTTCTTACTCTGGTAGGCGAAAGAAATACACTGAGCAATCCAATTAGACAGTGTTCTCTTAGAGACTGGAAGTCCCAAATGAGAAGGATCAAAAGCAACAAAAAGCTGGGAAGCCTTTCTATGTTGCTGTGTCCTATGTAAGTAAAAAGCAAGAGCTCTTTTACAATCCAGAGTATGAAGATTCCTCTCTGCACTGGATGCATGAGGAGCTGGAAAAAAGACAGGTAAATATACCTCTTGATTAAGATGAAAAGGTGAGACCACTTTAGACATAAAGTGTGGATTTGTCCTAAGGACTACCTTATCATGATGGAACCTTGTATAAGGTGGATTAGCCACTAATGCGGCGAGCTGAAGTAACTGCAATGAGGAAAATAACCTTCCATGAAAGAAACTTCAAGGAGGTAGTGGCTAAGGGTTCAAAAGGTGGCTTCATGAGCTGACCAAGAACCAAATTTAAGTCCCATGCCACCAGAGGAGGCCTAATGGGAGGTTTAGTTAAAGTTAGGCCTCTCATGAATCTTGCAATGAGAGGATGAGAGGAAATAGGTTATCCATTGATGGGCTTAAGGGATGCTGCAATAGCACTCAAATGGACTCTTACTGAAATTGTTTTAAGGCCTGCATTGGAAAGATGCAGGAGATAGTCTAACAGAGAATTTAAAGGTAGTGCTAGAGGGTCAAGACCCTTTTCAGCACACCAAATGGAAAACCTTTTCCATTTAAAAGCATAAGAACGCCTGGTGGAAGGTTTTCTGGAAGCATGTAGGATATCCTTCACTTGATGAGAAAGATTCCAGTCTTGAAGGTCTAGGCCTTCAGTAACCAAGCTCTGAGATGTAGGGACTTGGGGTTTGGGTGCCACAAAGTCCCTTCCTCCTGGGACAGAAGGTCTGGAGCAGCTCCCAAGTCCAGAGAGGGGGCTTGGGAGAGATGTAGAAGTAGAGGGTACCACACTTGGCGTGGCCAGCGTGGAGCTATGAGGATCATAGATCCTTGATCCCTCTGGAGTTTGAACAGAGTCTTGGGAATCAAGGGAATGGGTGGAAATGCATACAGGAAGCCCTGACCCCAATGGAGGAGGAAGGCATCCTTGGCCTGAACTCCCTGACACGGAATTCTGGAACAGAACCGGGGAAGTCTGGCATTCCACGGACTTGCAAAGAGGTCTATGTCCGGGGTTCCCCATTCTTGGAAGATTCTGAGTACCTGATCCATGTGCAGGGACCATTCGTGTGGAAGCAGAACTCGACTGAGTCTGTCTGCCCAAGAGTTTTGGACTCCTGGGAGGTATACTGCCAGGAGATGGATTTGATGCTCTCTGGCGAAGGCCCACAATCTTAAAGCTTCGTTGCAAAGCGACAGAGAGCTAGTTCCTCCTTGCTTGTTTATGTAAAACATGGCTACTTGATTGTCCGTATGAATGAGGATTGGTCTTGTAGCTGAGGAGGGTATGAAAGACCTTGAGAGGTAGAAAAACTGCTCGAAGCTCCAAGTGGTTGATATGAAGGGAGGTCTCCTGTGGGGACCAAGTGCCTTGAGTGGAGAGGTCCTGTAGATGGGCTCCCCAACCTGTTTGGGAGGTATCTGTTGTGAAGTTTGCTTGGGGCAACAACTGTTGGAAGGGGGACCCCAGCAACAAATTTTGAGTGGACATCCACCATTGGAGAGACCAAAAGAGACGTTTGGTGGTTGCTATATGGTCTGAGAGAGCTCCTGAAGCTTGAGTCCACTGGGTGGACAAAGTCCATTGAGCTGCTCTCATGTGTAGGCGAGCATAGGGTACCACATGCACTGTGGAAGCCATGTGGCCTAGCAGTTGTAGCATCTCCCGGGCAGTTAAGTGGCTCTTTGACTGAATCTGGGAGGCTAACTGCACTAGACGTTGGCAACAGGCCTGAGAAAGGTAAGCCCTTGCAGTAGTGGTATCCAACCAGGCCCCTATGAATTCTAGGGACTGAGTAGGGGGTGAGCTGAGACTTTGGGAGGTTTACCACAAGTCCCAGATACCGCAGAATGCGCCTTGTGCGGTCCAAGGAAATCTGGGTCTCTGACTGAGATGGAGCTCGAATGAGCCAGTCGTCCAGGTATGGTAAGACAAATATTCCCAGAGTTCGTAGAAATGCAGCAACTATTGCTATGCATTTGGTGAACACTCTTGGAGCAGAGGCCAGACCGAAAGGAAGAACTCTGTATTGGTAATGTTTTCCTTGGAAAAGAAACCGTAGGAATCTTCTGTGAGAGGAATGGATGAGGACATGGGTGTACGCATCCTTGAGATCTAGAGAACAAAGCCAATCCTGACTTTGAAGGTATGGAAGGAGAGTGCCCAGAGAAGCATCTTGAACTTCTCCTTGCATAGAAATTTGTTCAATTCTCTGAGATCTAAGATGGGTCTGTATCCCCCTGTCTTCTTTGGAATGAGAAAATAGGGGGAGTAGAACCCTGACCCTTGATGAAGAAGAGGAATTTCTTCTATTGCCCTTTGGGCAAGAAGGGTAGCTACCTCTTGACCTAGAAGGTCGAGAAGAGATGTGGGAGAATTGAAGTGTCTCACCATGGTGTGGGGAGGAAGGTCTGAGAAATGAAGCTTGTAGCCCTCTCTTATGATGGAGAGGGTCCACTGCTCTGATGTTATTTGTTCCCATCTGGGAGCAAAATGAGCCAACCTTCCAGGAATGGTGAGAGGCTCTGGCTGCTTTAGAGCCAGAAAGGCTAAGTTCTCTAGCATCAAGTCAAAAACCCTGAGGAGGTTGGGCCTGCTGAGTTGCAGCAGCCCCTGTAGGCTTAGGCCTGGCCTGTTTAGGTTGCTGACGCTTAGTGGCAAAGCGACCTGTAGAAGATTGTTGGCCAGAAGTAGAAGGAAATCTGCCCTTTTTAAAGAAAGACTTTTTAAAAGGCTTTTTCTTGGCAGGAATGGAGGTTTACTTTGAAAGTCTATCCAGAGCAGAGTTTTCTGCATCCATTTGAGTGGCTTTTATTTGCCATTCTTTGCCAAATAGGTTTTCACCTGTACAGGGAAGATTTCCTAAGCCATCTTGAACCCAGGGCTCTAAATCAGAAGCCTGGAGCCAAGCAATTCTGCGAGCAGCTGTGGCAATGTCTGAGGCTCTGCTGGCACCTTCAAAGGAGTCAAAGGCTGCCCTGTTGGAAAACTTTGAAATGTCTTGGGTATGCTTAAGCCAAATGAGGAATTCCTCCCTTTTATCCTCTGGAAAAAAAGGGAGGAAAGTGTGCAGTTTTTGTGCAACTTCCTTTAGAAACATACCCATGTAAAGGCTATATGAGTTGATTCTGGCAATAAGCAAACTGGCTTGGAAGATCTTCCTACCAAAGGCATCCAAGGTCCTGCATTCTCTTCCTGGAGGAGCAGAAGAGTGTCTCTTTGTACTCTTTATCCTCTTCATAGCTGACTGCACCACAATGGAATGGTGAGGAAGCTGAGTTTTCTGAAATCCAGGACAAGGAGGGACACAATACATAGTGTCCAATCTACGAGAATGAGGAGAGAGAGTGAGAGGAGTCTCCCATAGATCAATCATGTGTTCATAAAGAATCTCATGAATTGGTAAGGTGACTGCCTCTTTAGGAGCTCTAGAATAGCCTAAAATATCCAATTTTTTAGCTCTAGGCTCTGATTCAGAAGTTACTGAAATAGAAAGTCCTTTAGCTACTTCTCTTATGAAGTCTTGAAAGGACAAGTCCTCTGGAGGAGACATTCTTCTTTTTGGAGAAGAAGGCTCTTCAGGAAGGGCTATGGATACTTCAGGAGACTCGTCTGATGCATCAGAATCATCAGAGGAATCGAAGTATCGCCTGTCAGAGTGCTCTTCCAACGCTAGATACGCGTATCGAGCAGTATCGACATCGGGCGTCCCCGGTACCGGATCGGTAAAGGTAAGGAGCCCTGGACAAGGAACCGCTGCAACCGGTATCCTGGTCGATGTCGATGCAGTCTGTACCGGTATCGGTGCTGGTGCCGGTACCGGAGCAGATACCGAGAACGGATTTTGTTTCGGTACCAGCGGCGTCGCAGCTTGAATGAAGGCCGTAATAGCCTGCTGCATGGACAGAACATTGTGATCCATCGACGCCATGAATGCCTGGAAGTCGGTACCGGGAGATTGTGCCGGTACCCCAGAGCATTCTAACAGGTGATCGGTCGAGGCCGTGCCATCTATGTCAACCTGTAACCCCATAGGAGGAGCTTTGGAAGCTGGAGCTTCCCGCCGGGGTTGTTTTGCTGGCGCAGGATCCTCGAGGGCAACCCAGAGGCATCTCGATGCTTAGAGGGAGATCTACCCTTCGAGGACCTGCTAGGTTTATGTTTGGTTACCTGAGATCCATCAGGAGAAGAAGACCTGGAAGATGTCGATGCTACCGACGGTGCATCCGCGGGAAACAGCACATGGAGCTTAGCTCCTCGGTTCTGTAACCCCCGTTTAGACATTAGAGAGCAGGACAGACAATCCAGAATGGAGTGTTCAGGACCCAAACATTTAAGACACCATTCATGGGTATCTGTAACAGAAATAGTACCGCTACACTTAGTACATTTTTTAAACCCGGAGGCTGGTTTTTCCATGAGGGAAATTTTCTTGTAGGCCCTGAGGCCCAAGAGGAGAATACACTAAGTGAAGAAAAAATAGATTTCTTTTTTTTTTTTTTAAAGAAAGAAAGAGAAAAAGACCGGCGGTACCGGTCCGGAGTCGGGGAAGGCAGACACGCGACCAAAGAAATAAAATAAAATAAAGAACTTCTTCAGCGGTGACAGGGCTCGACCTGCTGGCTCCGCGGCAAAGAAGAACTGAGGAGAGATGGTTAGGAAAGGCGGGAAGGCAGCGCGCAGGCGCTGTGGGATGCTCCCAAAAGCTTTCCTTTTTGGGAAGCTGGGGAGCGTTCCCGCGCAGGCTCCGTCGGTACCGACGTACCCATATGTGAAGACTCATTCCTGCTTGTTCCTGGAGATATATATATATGAATATAAAGGTCTAAAGATAAATGCCTGCAATTAAGCAGACAGAGCTATGCATATAAGAACATTCACATGGGAGATGTGAAGAGGAAAGATTCATCTAATAACAAGAAGGTGGAACCTACTTGAGAACATATATAGAGAATCTATTCCCCCAGGTTATAATGGTGCAGGAATGCTATCCAGTGAAATAACCAGGATGGTTACGTGAAAAAACAGAGGATAATAGTCTGTAAACAGCAAGTCCTGAGTCCTGCAGAATTCTAGCATGGTAAATGGACAGAAACGCATAGAATGAGATACCAGGTTGACCCACTTGAGGGAGAAAAAGGGGTATCATGCGTTTTTTAGTTTAATATGTGCTGTCCATGAAGGATTAGGATACCATGAGGACAAGCTGCAAGTAAAAAAGAGCATATTCCCTGTAGAAATTGGACAACTCTTTAGACTTTCACGTAGAGAAGGCTTATGTCCTTTGTTTTAAAAGGAGATAGTAGGGTGTGAAGAACCCTCACAGTCATGGGGGATGACTGAGGAAGCCTTTTTCAACCATGATGGATAGTCATTGGAGAAAAAACCCCATGCTCTCTAGCAAGAGCCCATAGTGGAAAGCTTCTCTGTAGGATTGCAGAGAGCATTATGCAGGAGAATTGGGAGATAGAACTGGCTGTTGGAAAAACCAGCAGCCACGTCAACTATGCTGCCAAACCCAAAGGAATTGGAGATGGCAAGAATAGAAGATAGTGTGATAAGCCTGTAGTGATAAGGATTATCCAAGAAAGATGTAAGTACTGTCTTGGAATCACTACTAAGGCCAGACAGAAAGTAGTGGAGGACAAGACTGGAAACTTGTGGAATGTACTAGTAGTCCAATCACTAGAACTCCTGCATGGGCAGCTGCTGAATAAGACAGCAGAGAGAATCTTTCTACGTAAAACAGAAAGAACAGACAGAACAAGAGTAAGAAATCGGTGTCCCTGTCTGAAGAGCTGCCCAAGCAAAAAGGAGGGAGTTTACTCAAGAGAAAAAACTCCACACTGGAATGGAAAGAAAGACTAGAAAGGCTAAAGAAGCCCTCCAGTGGGATGGTACCACTCTTACAGGGGAAAAACCTGGATAAGAGGGTAGAGAAACAGGAGCTGAAGGGTGACTTACCATATGATAAGTCTGTGGAAGGAAAAAATTCATGTTGGTACAAGAAACTATCATGGGATAGTTGTTAAACCTCTCTTCTTGGCAGGAAGAAGAGGAGAAACCTGTGACCTATAGACATGAATAACCTGACAGCTCAGCATACCTAGGAGCAACTGGATGTCCTGGAAAAAGGAATCCATGTATAGAGTTTTGAATGAAAAACAGTGAAAAACTTCTGCTGAGAAGTCAACTGTAGGTTGTAAACTCCAAGAGGCAGAAAAACAGATTAATCAGAACCCTATGGTTGCTGGGTTTGTTTAGCCTGGCGAGAGTTTGGATTCTTCAGACCAGGGTGATGTTTCCCCTGCTTGGGAACATCTGTATGATGGGCAGAAGAGTAAAACCTTCTCCTTCTAGGGAAAGAAGGTTTGGTAGGGCATTTCCTACCTACTGGGGAAGGAGAAGGCTTAGGATAGCCTTCAGAAACAGGGAAGTCAGTGGACCACTGAGCAACCTGATGTAAAGACTCCTTATTGAAGAGATTTTCTCCAGTGCAAGGAGTATTACCCAGTCTTTGTTGTGCCCATTTGTTTAAGTCTGAAGCTTGAAGCCAGGCTCTACATCGTGCCCCTATGGCTATAGCAGAAGTTCTGCTAACAGACTCAAAAGAGTCTAGGGAAGCACGAGTAAGAAACCAAGAGATACTTTGAATATGACTAAGTAGTAAGGAATAGTCTGCAGTCTTGGGCTCTGAAAGAAAAGGAGTCAAAAGATATAAGTTCTTTGTGACCTCCTGAAGAGATAAACCCATATAAAAAATATATGAGAGAATCCTTGCTGACAACATGGATGTCTGGAAGGTTTGACGTCCAAAGGCATCTAGTGTCCTAGACTCACGACCTGGTGGGTAAGAAGAGTGCTTCTTCTTACTTTTCACCTTCCTCATTGCTGATTCCACCACAATGGAATGATGGGGAAGTTGAGTCTTTTGAAACCCTGGAGAGGGGGGCACCTGATACAGAAGATCAGTTACTCTAGAAGGTGAGGGTACCTTTAAAGGTGCTTCCCACATTCTTAGAAGAAGATCCTGCAAGGAATGATGTAAAGGAAGCATTATGTTTTCCTTTTCTTCAGTAGAAAGAGAGCCTTGTGTAGGATCATGGCCAGGGATAGGAATAGCAAGAGATCTTGCCATATCCAGGAGGAAATTCTGAAAAGAAGGATCTCCAAAGAGAACTGTCCCTGGACAGGCTAGACCTGAAGAACTAGCCTGGGCACCAGAGGATCTACTTGAGTATATAGGAATATAAGATCCTGCACGGTGCAAAAAAGGATCCTTAAGGGATGGATGCTGGTACTGAAGGTCAGGACCTGTGAGTCAGTACTGCATCGTCCATGCCAGGTATCGACTCTAAACTTGGTATAGAAAGGAGCGACCCTGGTGAAAGCAGCATGGAAGGAGTTGGCCCCGATGCTACTGCGGGTACCGGTACCGATACCGGCAGCACTGTCGGAATCGAAGGCGACAGCGACATCGGAGCAGTCATCGGTGGCAGCTCAATCGGTACCAAGGTAACAGAGCGCCTTTGGTGATCACCCTCGGTACCGAGCGTCCGGTACCAGTAAGTATCGGTAATGAGATGTGTCGGTACCCAGTCTTCCAGACTAGAGATCGATTCCAGACTCGGCATCGAAGGAAGCGAGTCTATCGATGCATGTCTAGAGGGTACCGACGTCGGTGGTAGTATCGGCGTTGATGCCGATACTGGAAAGTCAATCTGGAGCGTATCCATCGGTCCTGAAGGTACCGAGAAAGCCAGATGACGATCCCTGGTGAGGAGTGAAACGTCCAACACCAGTGCCGATGCCGGGGTATCGGTACCGCTCGAAGCGGATACCACCACCGAGCATGGCTCAGGTATGTTCTGTGAGGGGTGAGCCTCAGGAACAACCTGAAACCCCTCATAGGCTTTAGAGGCCGAAGACTCCCGCCGGGGTTTTGAAGCCAAAGGACCCTCGAGGGCAAGGCCGGAGCCGTCTTCATGCTGTACATGAGACCTACCACTCGAGGGTTGGCTAGTCTTAACAGACTGTTTGAGGGTTACCTGATCCTGTGTAGAAGAAGAAACGGTCGGTGCCCTGACACTGGAAGGGAACCTGGTATCGAGGGAAACTCGATGTTGAAAATCTCGTCTCACAATATTGTGGCCCGAGGGCTCCGGAGGAAAACGGTCAGGACCCAAACAGGTTAGACACCAGTTTTTGGAGTCTAAAAATAAAGCTGTACCGGCACAGCTTAAACATTTCTTTGGCGGTTCCATGAGGGACATGGACAGGCCTAGAAGGCCTTAAAAAATTGAAGACAAAAAACTGAGGGAAAAAAAATCCCTGAATTTCAGAAAAAGAAAAAACGAAACACCGGCAGTACCGGTGAAGTCGGGGAGACAGCCACGACCACAAGAAAACAAAAGAATTAAAGAAGAATTTTCTGCGGTGACAGGACGACGTCTTGCCGGCTCCGCGGAAAAACGAAAACTGGGGAGAGACAGTTGGAAAGGCAGCACGCAGGCGCTGAGGGATGCTCCCAAAAGCTTTCTGATTCGACGCTGGGGAGCGTTCCCGCGCAGGCTCCGTCGGTACTGACGTACCCATATGTGAAAACTCATTCCTGCTTGTTCCTGGAGATAAGCACTTTCCAAGAGAGGAAGTGGAGATGGCAGATAGCCATCGGCTCAAAAGGTGGGCGAGTAAGCTAATCTAAGACCACATTCAAATCCCACTCTGTTGCCGGGGGGCGAACCGGGGGCTTCAGTAGAAGCAAACCTCTCAGGAACCTGGACATCAAAGGGTGTGCAGAAAGAGGTTTTCCTTCCACTGGAGTGGTGTGCTGACAAGGCACTAAGGTGAACTCGGACAGAGTTTGACTTGAGGCCTAAATCTGATAGGTGAAGCAGGTACTGCAGCACCACTGGCACTTGGCAAGAGAAAAGGTTTTCGCTCTGCTTGTCGCACCACACCTCAAACCTTAATGCATAGGTCTTCCTAGTCGACTGCCTTCTTGAGGCTAGTAGTCCTACTTCTACATTTTTAGGGAGGAGAAGTGGTGCAAGGACTACCCTATCAGCAGCCATGCCATCAGGTTGAAGGACCCGAGGTTGGAATGCAGGAGAGTGCCCTCCTCCTGTGACAGGAGGTTGAGATGTAATCCGAGAGGAATTGGGGCTCTGCCGCCAGTTGAAGCGGAAACCATGGTTGCCTCAGCCATCTGGAAGCTACCAGGATGACCGAGGGCTTTGTCCTGAAGGATCTTGAACAGAGTCCTGGCCACCAGAGGCATGGGAGGAAACGCATACAGGAGGCCCACAGACCATGATATTAGGAAAGCATCTGCAGCCACCCTGTATGGGTGTGGCTGTCTGGAGCAGAAACGGGGCAACTGGTGATTCTGTGGGCTTGCAAACAGATCTATGGATGGTTGCCCCCAGTATTGAAATAGCTGCTGGGCTATGTTGGGATCCAGTTGCCATTCGTGCGGCTGGAGAATTTTGCTTAGCTTGTCTGCTAAGGAGTTTGCCTGACCTGGCAAGTAAACTGCTTTGAGATGCATACCCTGCCTGACTGCGAAAGAGCATAGGTCCAGGGTCTCTTGACACAGGATGCGAGACCCTATGCCTCCCTGCTTGTTCACATAGAACATTGCAACCTTGTTGTCTGCCTGAATCAAGACAGGCTGGTGAGCCAGGGTTTGAAAGTCCGTAGAGCTAGGCGGGTAGCTCAAAGCTCTAGGAGGTTGATCTGTTGTGTGCTCTCCTGTGGAGACCACACCCCGAGTGCACAATTCCTGGCAATGGGCCCCCAACCCAGCAAGGATGCATCTGTAGTCAGCACACTCGTGTGCTGTGGAGGTTGAAATGACACCCCTTCCAGTAGGTGGTGTGGTTGAAGCCACCAGGTCAACGACTGCACCAGTTGTTTGGACACCTTGATCCTGTCTCTGAGTCTGCCTGTGGCCTGTGTCCACTGGTCCCCTGAGGCACCACTGAGCTGTTCTCATGTGGAGGCGGGCATTGGGTGTCACATGCACCGTGGAGGCCATGTGACCGAGGAGGCGCAGAAAGTGTCTTGCTGAGATCTGGGATCTGAGACTCACTTGCTGCACTAGGGCCAAAAGTCTCTGTGCCCTGTCTTCCGGTACATAAGCCCTTGCTTGAAGGGTGTCCAGCCTTGTCCTATGAACCCCAGCCCTTGAGTGGGAACCAGAGTGGATTTTGTGTAATTGATCACAAACTCTAGGTGTTGTAGCAACTGGATAGTGCGAGACATGGCCTGTTGGGCTTCCAGGGCTGACTGGGCTCTGATGAGCCAGTTGTCCAAGTAGGGGAAGACAAATACCCCTTGATTTCTTAGGAAGGCCGCCACCACCGCTAGACACTTTGTGAACACCTTGGGTGCAGAGACGAGGCCAAAGGGAAGTACCTTGTACTGAAAGTGGTTTCCTCCCCCCACAAATCGTAGATATTGTCTGTGGTCTGGATGAATTAGGATGTGTGTGTAAGCATCCTTTAGGTCTAAGGAGCATAGCCAGTCTCCCTGGTGGAGGAAAGGCAGCAATATTCCAAGGGAAAGCATCTTGAACTTTTCCCTCACCAGGAACTTGTTTAAGTTCCACAGGTCGAGGATGGGTCTTAGGCCTCCAGTTCTCTTTGGTATCAGGAAATACCTGGCGTAGAAACCCTTTCCCTGCAGGTGGTGGGGCACCGGTTCTACCGCCTGATCCTCAAGACGACCTGCTAACTCCTTCAAGAGGAGGTCCCTGTGAAGAGGGGGTCTGAGAGGCTCCCCTGGAAAGTAAGGGGGAGGTGCCTGGGTGAAATGTAGCAGATAGCCCGTTTGGACTATCTGGAGAACGCAGGTATCTGTTGTGATGGCTGGCCACCTGTGTGCATACAGGGTCAGCCTTCCTCCTGTGCATGGCCTTACTTCTTTGGAGAGAGGGACTATGCTTTGGGAGTCAAAAACCCCCTCCAGGTTGGGCTGGTGCCTGGGGCTTGGGGGCTTTTGCTTACGCTGGCCATGCCCCTGTCCCTTGGCCTGCTGCCCCTGTTGGGGAGGCCTGATATGTGGGGTAGTTGCGGTAAGCAGTACCTTTTCTCAGGAAAAAGAGCTTCTTACCCGAGCCCTTCTTCTTAGAAGGGGCAGAAGTCTTCTTCGAGAGCCGTGTCCGGGTCAGGTACTCAGACTCTATCTCAGCAGCCTTCTCTGTCATGGATTTTCCAAAGAGGTTTTCACCTCGGCAAGGGATATCGACCAACTTGTCCTGTACCCATTGCTCCAGGTCTGACGACTGTAGCCATGCCTGAAGGCGTGCATCGAAGCTGGCCACAGCTACCTGGGCCGACACCTCGAAGCAGTCATAGGCTGCTTGAGTCATAAACTTCGAGCACTCACGGATCCCAGTGGACAAGGTCTTGAAGTGCTGCAAAGGTCCCTCAGAGAGACCAGCTGAGAACCCGGCAATCTCCTTTGCCAGGTCTCGCAGGTACATGCCCATGTACAGCTGGTATGTCTGGATTCGGCATGACAGCATTGAACCGTGGTAGCACTTCTTGCTGAGGGCATCCATGTTGCGGGCCTCCCCGCCAGGAGGCACCGAGGAGTGTCTCTTCTGGCTCTTGAGCCGGCGCATAGCCGATTCCACAACCATGGAGTTGTGCCGCAGTTGTGCTTTTTGGAACCCAGGGCTCTTGCGAACTCTGTAAATGGAATTGATTCGTCTGCTGAGCACCGGCATTGAGGCCGGTGTCTCCCACATGCAGAGCATCAGCCGTTCCAGAATCAGAGGCACCGGTACAGTAAGGGCTTCCCGAGGGAGAAAGTCATACTGGAGGATCTCGAGCTCTTCGGCTCAAGGCTCCTCCTCGGCCTCCGCCGGGAATGCCAATGCCTTGGCCATGTCCCAGATGAAGTCCAAGAACTGAGTATCTTCTGGGGGGACCTTCTCTGAGGTTCAAATCCCAAGGAATCCGAGGGGACGTATCTGGTCCATTGTGTGTCCGGTGACTCCTCATCTTCCGTCTCCCATCCTGACTCCTCTGAAGAGGAATCGAGCGGCTCTGGCCTCGACTGCCCCGACGCCGGTGGAATCGGCATCGACGACCTCGGTCGAGGATCGACTCGAGTTCTTAGGGTCTCAAGGATCGGCTCGGCCTCCGGGGTCGACTTGGACGTCGATGTTCCAATGGTCGAGGCGGATGGACTGGTGAGACCGGCAATCAGCGCCCGCTGCTGGTCCATGAAGGCAGACATGCTTCGCTCCAAGGCCGCCATTCTGAGACTGAGCTCAGAAGGCTCCGCAGCCCCCGGGTTGGGTCCTGACGCCGATTCTCCCGGAGGGGAGTCCACAACGAGGACTGTGGTTACCTGCCTCAACGTTCCCGGTTCCTTGCGAGGGAGTTTCACTGGGCACACCGACTCCGAGAATCCAGGGCGATGGTCAGGACACTGCAACCTGGCCCGCGAGGGACCAGCTTGGAGGCATCCAACGACGCCTCCCTCACAGATTTCTTCTTCCTCCGGTGTTCCCGCGAGGGAGACCCCCCTTTCGGAGGACACTCGACGTTGCTCAGGATCAGAGAGCTCCCGAGATGTCGAGGCCTCCGACGAGGATGAGGTCCGGGCGGGTGCGAACTCAGGAAAAATCCTATCATGTTGCTGCTGCCTACTCCTCAAGGCCTTGGAGGACATTTTCCTACACGGGCCACAGACCTTCGGGTTGTGGTCGGGTCCGAGGCAGCGGAGACAGCAGTCATGTGTGTCAGTGAGGGACATTAATTTTGTACACCGATCACACTTTTTAAACCCGCTGGCAGCCAACGGGGGAAAAAGGGCCCCTGCGAGGTGAAAGGACTGGGCTGCCAGTGAAAAAGAAAAAGAGCGTGAATGCTAGTCACGAAGGACAAAACCCAAAAATTTGGACCAGACTCGATACTGGTGTACCGAGCTGAAGGTGGGAAGGGGAACCGGCGTCAAACCGGTCAGACAGAAAAGACTTTTTCTGACTTTTAAGCACTTTTTTCACAAGGGAACTTGGACGACATCCATTGGGCTCCACAGAAAAAAGGAGACTGAGCAAGATGGCACCCTTGGGCGGGAAGGGGACCGCGCATGCGTGATGCAATTCCCAAAGGCTTTCTTAGAAAGTGGGATTTGCTCCGCACGAGGGCTCCGTCGGCGCCATCACCCATATGTGAGGACTGACTTCCTGCTTGTTCCTGGAGAAAATATAACACACATTTGTTAATTCAGGTAGTTTGTTAGCCTCGAGGTGTAGAACATTCACAAAATAAGCTTTAAGCATTTCAAAAGCTGAAATCAAATTACAAAATGGAAAATTAACAAAACGCAAATTCAGCACCCTAACAGAGTTCTCAACCTGTTCAACTTTATTTTCTAACAGTTAATTGCCTTTTACCGATGCACTATTTGACACTTCCAGGGCCCTCACTTTGCCAGTGGCTGCGTCAATCAACTCTGAGACCGCAAATCCCCCTCCAGGAAGGTCAACCGATCAACTCTCTCCTGAAAATTGACATAACTGGGCCAGGCAATTAGAGTAGACTCCACTTTGCCATAACCTGCCACATTCTCTAAATTAGTAACCTCCCTAGGAGAGGTAGATGGAATAGAGGCCTCATTCCCCAAGGCCCCAGAAAAAACAAGCTTTAGAGAAGGCTCTCCGGAGTGAACAACTGTACACGCAGCCACAAGAGATGACGAAGCCAATGGCCTATAGACAAACATTTCCCATCCTGGTCCAGGGTTCCATCTTTGTCAATCTGAGCTGCTCCACTACCTTCCAGAGTGGACTCCAGACTGACCACACTCTGTGGCACCATTGGGGGGAGAGGAGAGAGCCTGAAGTCTGGACTCAGGGAATGGGCTTCAAGGCTAATATTTTTGGGAACCCCCAACATACTGCTATTTAAGCCTATCTTCCCCTTGAGCTACTATAAAGGAGTCCATCGGGCCTTGCCTACCTCCTCCCTCAACTGTAAACTTAGTTTCCTCTTGCCCATATTACTATCTACAATAGAACACTATAAAAGTAATACCAATTAAAAATTGCAGAAGAAAACAATACCACCAAGGTCCAAAAATCTTAGAACTCCCTGACTCCTATGTTGGCTCCTAAGGGGCTTCAAAGGGGCCTATCTGCCCCTCTGGTCATGCCCCTTAGGACATGTACCGCAGCACAAAAAGTTATTTGTAGTTGCCAAACCGGAAGGGACACCGCTGATGCTCTCCGGCGTCCTCCATTGCAGGTAGGGTAGTTGTGAAACAAGGTCTGTCCCGAAGGGCTCCTCAGTATACCTTCACACTGCCCGAGGATGTCCAACTCCTCAGAAGGGACAGCAGACTGCAAAAGCTTTTGTAGTTACCAAATCAGAAGTGACGCCGCTGATACTCTCCGGTGTCCTCTGTTGCAGGTGGGGTAGTTGTGAAACAAAGTCTGTTCCAAAGGGCTCCTCAGTATATCTCCACACTGCTTGATAGTGTCCAAGATGTCCAACTCATCCCAGCTTTACCCCTCCCCCCCCTCGGTTTGAGTCTCTAATATGATCGAGCCAACAGGATTCTAAAACTAATTCAATTCTTGGGGTCCCGTCCTCAAACTTCTACTGTCAACCCCCCCCCCCAAGCTTTCACCACCTGTGTTCTGTATCAGTTCCAGGCATGTTTATGGCTTATTTCATCTTTCTCCAATTCCACTTATAGAACCATACATTTCTTTGCTATTATTAGGCTTTATTAAAATTACATACCTGATTCTGCCTCTGGCTTTTGATAGGGAGGAAGGAAGCGTAGACATGTTGTCTTGGTGTTGTATTTCAGGGTTTTGGTACGTCGCATCACAAAGGCAAAGGAAAGCTTCTGGTGTTCGCTGACTGTCTTTAGCTGGAAGTATTTGGTGGTGAAGAAAAGCAGTGTGTTCAAGAGGACAATAGGAGAATATGCACCCAGCTGTTTACATTCCCAAAGATGTTCCTCTTCAATCCTTGAAAACATGATACCTGATGGAAAGCCATGAAACCATACAATAAGTTCAGGAGATGCACAGCAACAACCAAAGGCCATTCAAAGGTCACAGTTTTCCGTTAGGTAGTTATGCCCATCTCCACTGGGGCTACTTGCATTATCTACACTGTCAATAACACGCTTGGAGATTACCAGGCATGCAGCCTTTATATATCAAGGTCCTAAGTTGTGGAATGCACCATTGCTGGTGTGAGCTGAACTGAACCATACAAAGTGAAATTCTGCATATTTGTACAGTAGTACTGTCTGAGTATATGGAGTATATGTTGAGCTGTGGGTTAATGTATGAAAAGAGGGTGGATATACCGGGGAATTTTGTTATTTACTAAATTCTATTGTAAATTTTAATTGTGATGATATTGTATTGTACTTTGCCACAAGATTTTGTTATGAAATATGTAAGTGAATAATCAAATTGAGTAAACTGGCTTCATCCCTTAAGATGCTAACTAAACAGGAACTTTGCCATGGCAACAGGAAAATGTATAGATCCAAAGAGCCAAATATATGAGAGTTATTCTAAAATGCAGAAGGACAACAGGACAAACTGTTATAGAAGTCAGCTCTGGCAGCTCCTTTAAAATCACTATACTGAGCAAGTACACACCAGAACATTCTTCTGACAGCCAACCAAGTGTACCTAAATGTAACTCACCTTGAGCTACTATGGAAAAGGAGTTAGCTAAAACCAAAAAAAGCAAACAAAACCAATCTAGCTAGGAAGCTGTGTCCTACCATTAGGAAGTACTGTCGGCTGCCAACTTTTCAGCAATTTCGTGAGCTCCATCATAAACCTGGAATAGGGTTCTGTGAAGATATTATCTATTCTACCGTTCTCGAACAGGAACTACAGGAAAAGACATACAGAAGGGGATATTATAGTTTCAGTGAAATCTTTTGATAAGTTTTACATATGATACAGATTCCCCTTGTCATTGGCCCCCTTTTCTTGTTACTCAGGAGGAAAAGAAATTTAGCCTTACCTGTTAAATTTCCTTCCTTGAATCCTGCTAGACCAGTACAGACACATGGATTTATGCTACCCTGCCAGCAGCTGAAAACAGAGGGCTACAACTTTATATAGGATTGGTAAATATCAGGTCCTTGCCAGTATCTGAAATGTCAAAGCAAATGAACAGGAACCCAACTGACAAACCAGAAAGATAATCGAAAACAATACCCACCAAGAACTATAGTAACATAAAAGGAAAACAGAGGAAAAAAGGTATCAAGTATTCAAATAATCCTTCTGTAGTATGAATATTTTCAACTATGCACCAATGAATACTCTATATTACAGAATCACTACAGCCACCAGCTTCCCAGGAGTATCCTAGACTGGTCTAGCAAGATTCAAGGAAAGGAGATTAAAAAAACAACCCTAAAAATTTCTCCTTATTCTGCTTGATCACTCCAGATGCACAGGAAGTGATGCTTCTACTTTGGGTGGGCAGAAGCCAAGGCAGCTCTGAGAACACCTGCCCCAAAGGGTAGAATCTCCCTTGGCCTGCATATCCTGCCTGTAGTATTTCATGAAAGAGAGCAGGAAAGACCATGCCGTTGCCTTTCAAAAGTTCTCTGGAGAGAGAACTCTCTTCTCCAGCCAAGAGGACACCTGAGCTCTCATTGAATGGGCCCTGAGAATATCTGGGAGTTCACAGACTTTTCAACAAGTACACCAATGAGATTCTCTCTAATCCACCTCAGAGACTACTTTGGAAGCTGCCTCTTCCTTGCAAGGCCCGTGGAACAAGAGCAGTTTATCTAACTTTCTAAAGGAATTAACCTTCAGGCAGCTCAGGAACACTTGAACATATATGCTGTGAAGAGACCTGTCCTTCCCCGTCTAAGGAAACCTTGGTTAGATAGAACGGAGAAATGACTTGTAATGAAAAGGGTAGCATTGGATGAAAGGCAACAGTTGCCTTAGACCAAAGTAATGGTCCTTATATAATAAAGCTTGGATCTCTAAAGATACAAAGAGCTGAACAAGCAACCACCAAAGCTAATATCTTAAGAGACCAATCTTTCAGCAACACATGACTGATGAGCTCAAAAGAGTGTGTGGAGGGGGGGAGAGCATGGGAGGAGGTGAATAAGCATCAAAAACGATATTAAAAATTTCACTGGGAGAATAGAGTCCTAAAAAGACAGCTGAATCAATTTACTCCACCCCCTCCCATTAAGAAACCATACCACATCTGGAGGCACCACTACCAAGGACCCCTTAAATTGTTCCTCCTAAATGGGAAGTGGCCATCATCTAGGTTCTCGAGGTAATGGAGGGTAAGCTCTCTGTCCAAACCCGCCTCCTTGCAACAACTTCCTAATGTTTATGTTTATTAGCTTGATATACCGCTATTCCAATTAGAACACAGCGGTTTACAAAAAAAACCAAAAAACTAATATACAGAAAAGGCCAATGGGCCGGAAAGGAAATGAAGTTACAATGTATGACAGGAAAGCACCCAAGACATTTAAATAGACATAGCTAAGGAGAGAGAGGAGAGAGAGAAATGGGGAAGGGGAAACGTTATCACACAAGAGGGGAAGGGAGGTCAAAAGCAGTGGAGAAGAGATGTGTTTTTAGGTCTTTTTTAAAAGTGGGGTAATGCTGTTCTAGTCTGAGGGGAAGGGGTAGAGAGTTCCAGTAAGCAGGGCCAACAAAAAAGAAGGCCGAGGTGCGTGTGGATTGTAGGTGGGCACGTGATGGGGAGGGGAGGTGAAGGCGGTTAACATGGATTGAACGAAGTGAGCGAGCGGGAGTATGAAATTGGAGTAAGTCTGCCAAATATTGGGGAGTGTGGTTATACAGGACCTGGTGAACTAGTGTGAGGATTTTGTAGCGAATGCGAAATTGCAGGGGAAGCCAGTGTAAGTGAAGGAGAGGAGTGACATGATCACAAAGAGAGGAGTGAAAAATAAGGCGTGCAGCAGTATTTTGAATGCGTTGGAGACGGTGAAGTTGTGAGAGAGGGAGCCCAGCAAAGATGGAATTGCAGAAATCGACACGCGACATCACCAGAGAGAGAAGGAGGGTAGTAAGGGCTTCAGGGGTGAGAAAGGGTCAAATGGATCGTATTTGTCGAAGAAAGAAAAAGGAGGTTTTTGTAATGTGTGAGATGTGACCACGGAAAGAAAGATCAGAGTCGAAGATTACACCGAGATAGCGAAAGCTGGTGACAAGGGGAACCAGTGAGCCTGAAAAGGATGGGGCAATCAAAGGGGGAGGGCTACCATGAGTAAACCAGATGGCTACGGTTTTTGTCAGACTGAGATGGAGGCAGTTTATAGTGAGCCAGTTAGCAACAGCTGAAAGACAGGAGTTGAGTGGATCAAGATCAGGATGGAGGGGGGAGGTGTGATACAGGAGGAGTAGATCATTGGCGTAATAGAACGCAGGGATCCCAAACTGCTGGACCAAAAGCGCCAATGGTGCTAGGAATATGTTGAAGAGAAGGGGTGCTAAAACAGATCCCTGGGGGACACCACAGGGCAGTGAAAAGGTGTCGGAGGGAGTTGATGGGACAGAAGAGGAGACCACTGTGCAGGAACGAGAAGAGAGGAAAGAGTGAAACCAGTGATAGACTGTGCTACGGAGACCAGCTTCGTGCAGACGAGAGAGAAGAAGGGAGTGATCAACTAAGTCAAATGCGGCTGAAAGGTCTAGGGATACCGCCACCGAGAGGTCACCACGATCATGAGCAACATGGAGTTCATTAAGGAAGCCTAAAAAGACAGTCTCAACACTGTGACCTTGTCAGAAACCTGATTGACGGGGGTGAAGAAAGTGAGTGGAATTGAGGTGCTGTGACAATTGCGCAAAGACATTTTTTTCAAGTATCTTAGATAGAAAGGGGAGATTGGAGACCGGGCGATAGTGAGCGGGAATCTGGAGATCAAGAGCGGGCTTCTTCAGGATGGGGCGGATAAGAGCGTGCTTCCAAGGCCGAGGGAAGACACCCATGGAGACTAGCGTTAATCATGGTGAGAATATGGTGAATGAGAGCAAGGGAGGGAGTGAGAAGCCATGAGGAAGGGATAGGGTCAAGTGAGCAGAAGGTTTTGTTGGAAGAGGATATTAATCCCATAAGTTCTGAGGTGGAGATAGAGTGAAAGGATGTCCAGATATGTGAGAGCTGAGGCGTGGGAAGAGGAGAGAGAGGGGGAGGAGAGGAGATGGGTGGAGGGCAGTGAGGAAGGGACTTTCTCAAGTCCATAACTTTGTTGCTAAAGAAGGTAGCAAATTGAGAGGGAGGGGGACAGGATGAAGGTGGAGCAAAGGTAGAGCTGGATTGCAGGGAGATGAGGGACCTGAGGACCTTATACAGATGCTGGGTCTGATTAGGTGCAGAGGAAATCGTGGTGGAAAAGTAAGATTGTTTAGCCTTGCGGAGTTGTGATCGGTAGTGGGCATAATTAGTCTTGAAGTTGGACAGGGTGGATGAAGAAGGCGATTTTCGCCAGAGGCGCTCTGTGTGTCGGAGTTGCGTCCTGAGGAGATGGAGACCAGCGTGGAACCATGGTTGAGAAGAGCGACGAGATATGGCACGTGGCTGTAGAGGAGCCAGATGATCGAGGGCAGCAGAGAGACAGGAGGACCAAACAGATATCAAACTCTGACATAAGCTAACAGCATAGAAACTTTAGTGCTCTCAGTAAAAGGTGAAATGTGAAAACTGTACCCTTTCAAGGGCCAAGCTGCAAGACAGAATGGTACCAGATCCTCCACCAGAACTGGTTCGTGGGGCAAGAATCTGGGAATCTGCGACAGAGGCCTCAACCTTAGTTGCACCAGATTTGCATATCAAAACCTCTGGGACCAGTTTGGAGCCACCAGAATTACTGCTACTGAGCAATCCTCTATCTTTCCAAGGTTCTTACCTACAGGGGGGCTAGGAAGGACAGATGTTCACCCCTACAAGCACAGATGAATGAGGATATCAATCCGACTGATGTCCCATTCCTTCTAACAGCTAAAGAACCCGACTGTCTTCGATTCCTTCTGAGTTTCCATTAGATCCATACAAGGCTAACCCCACTAGTCTTATTTGTTGACAGCTTCTAGGTTCAACTTCCCCTCCCTGGGATCTAGTGTTTCTGCTTAGGGAGTTAGCCTAAGTGTTTTCTACTACTGTACCACTATGGCACGCCATGTGCCCACTTGCCTGTTCACATATGCTACTGTCACAACACTGTCTAAAGAGCACCCACACCACCAATCCTCTCACTAGGGGAAGGAAATGAGGCAAGGCCTACTTGATTGCCCTGATTTTCAGCTTGTTAATGGGCCAAGAGGCCTCTCCTCCCTTGTCCAAAGGCCTCAAATGCCATTAGACTTTCATCTGATGTGAGACTATTCAACCAAGTATCCAAGTCCATGCCCCTCCAAGGTTGCTGGGCATTAACCACACCTAGCTCACCCTCACCAAATCCAGAAGAGGAAGCTCAAAGACCTGAGAATGGAGACACCACAGAGTCAACAGGGAATGCTGAAGGAGGAGAGCATAAGCCTTTACCCAAAGAACTAATTCCAAGGTAGCAGGAACTAAGTCCAAGGTAGCCACCATGCAAGTCAGCAGTTGGGAGATAATCTCAGACCCTGAAAGCCTGGAGCTAGACCAGAAAGCACAGTTACTTACCTGTAACAGGTGATCTCTGGGAACAGCAGGAATAAGTCTTCACATATGGGTACGTCGGTACCGACGGAGCCTGCGCGGGAACGCTCCCCAGCGTCCAATCAGAAAGCTTTTGGGAGCATCCCTCAGCGCTGGCGTGCTGCCTTCCCGCCTTTCCAACTGTCTCTCCTCAGGTGAGTTTTATAGCTGAGACAAAAGAGAGAAAGAGGAAAGGAAGATAGAGAGATACAACTCCTAGGGGAGGTGGGTGGGTTGTGAAGACTTATTCCTGCTGTTCCCAGAGATCACCTGTTACAGGTAAGTAACTGTGCTATCTCCAGGAACAAGCAGGAATGAGTCTTCACATATGGGGACTCCCAAGCTAAGATGCCCGGAGCCCCAGCATGGTGAGGATTGGAACCTGCTACACCTCATATGGGCAGGCATCCTGAGGATGGAGGGTAGGAGTTGAAAAGAGAGGAGCTGTAGGAAAAACAGCTAACCTAAGGACTACAGGTAAGGAGTCCTTGTATGTATGACAATTACCATGAAAATATTGACAGGAACAAACACAATATGGACCTCACCTACTGGATTGCAGGAAGTAGAGAGGCTGATGAAGTCTACTGGAGATCCAGCAGAGGAATGTCCAAGGTGATCTCACTGAAGTGAAGGCGAAAGTCCAATCTGGAATTGACAGGTGACCCAGGTGTCACCTGGGGCAGTACCCAAACGTCAGGTCTTCAGTGGAAGCTTTATGGAAAAAGCTGGAAACTCCTTTGGATACAGAGTTAGTGACATTTAGGAGCAAAAGAGGAAGACTGACTGATTTGGACAATTAGCCCAGTCCTGAAGGGAAGAAGGGGTATGGAAAAAAGCCCATATTCCCAAGGAAGATAGATGTCTGAAGGGTGGAAACTTCAGATCTACTGAAGATCCAGGCTGTCTTTCCTATCTGTTGAGAGATAGGAAAGATAGTGAAGCATGGAGCTTCAGGGATATCTAGACCTAAGGTTAAAGTAGGAGCTGTCAGTACCACAGAAAGTGGTTGTGTGCATAATGCCTGTAGCAGGAAAAAATTCATGGTGGTACAGGGAAACTATCATGAGATAGTTGGCAAACCTCTCTTCATGGAAGGAAGAGGAGGAAAACCTGGTAATCCACAGACATGAATCTCCTGACAGCCCAGCCTACTTGAGAGCAAGTGGATGTCCTGGAAACAGGAATCCAAGCGTAGAGTTTTAAATGAAAAAACAGTAAAAAAACTTCTGCTGAGAAGAAGTGAACTGTATGTTATAAGAGATCAATTAGAACCCCATTGAGGGTTAATTTTCCTGGCTTGAGTTTGGATTCTTCAGACCAGGGCGAGGTTTCCCCTGTTTATTTATTTATTTATTTAACAGTTGCTTATATACCGCTACCTTCCACAGATCAGGTGCGGTTTACATTGAACAAGGAATGAACAGATTTACAAGTCTGTTTTACATGGAACATTTGTTAACTAGGTACAATTTTGCTGTTTTACATGGAACATTTGTTAACTTGGTACAATTTTGCTAAATACATTAATCATGAATGACTAAATATGGTAAAACTTGTTAAATAACAAACGAACTTATTTACATATTTTGATCTATTACATATATCTATTTACAAGATTTACAAGTAGTTATTTAGTCGATTTTAATTGTAATTGTAGTTAGCTAGGAGAATTAGAGTTGGTGTACCCTAGGTTGCTATTAACCATTACCTGTCAGAGGTAAGGTATTTTCAAGTGTGCCAAAATGGGAGGTGAATAGATAAGTCTTTAATTTCTTGCGGAGTTCCTTTGCATCATTTAATGCCCTTATTTCTTCAGGGAGGGAGTTCCATAGGGTGGGAGCTGCATGTGAGAACGCTTTTCTATTAGTAGTCTTTTTAGCAGTTGTGAATTCTTTCGGGATCCTAATTCTATTCGTGTGGCCTCTCCGTAGCGTAGTTTGGGATGTGTCTTTGGTGATAAGTTTTGTTAAGGGGACTGGGGCCATTGTATTTAAAGTCTTAAATGTGGTGATAATCAATTTGTGATTTATTCTGGATTGAATTGGGAGCCAGTGAAGGTTTGCTAGTATAGGGGTAATGTGTTCAAATGGTGGAACCTTCATTACAATTCTTGCTGCTGCATTTTGGGCAAGTTGGAGTCTTTTAATGTTTTGTTTTGTTGTTCCTAGTAGGGTGAGATTTGCGAAATCAAAGTGTGGTGTGATGATGGCCTGTACAATGCTCAGAAAATCATGTAGTAGTACAAGAGGACGTAATTGTTTTAAAATTTTGAGTTTAAAGTAGATCTTCTTAGTGATGTTTCTAATATGTGTGTCCATACTAAGGTGTGAGTCAAGGGTGACACCCAGGTATTTCACTTCATTTTTTATAGTAATGTTGTGATTTTGGAGAGTGATGTGTGTTGGAGGTATGTAGGATTGATTTTTAGTTACTATTAATATATCCGTTTTAGAATGATTGATATGGAGATTGTGTTCCTTTAGCCAGGTTGTTAATTCAGAGAAGCATTCTGTTAACAGTTGTAGTGGGAGTGTTGGGATTGTGAATGGAATGTACATCATCATGTCGTCTGCGTATATGTGGTAGTGGACTTTAAATTTCTTGAAAATGTCACAGACCGGTTGGATATATATATTAAATAGGAGGGCAGAGAGGGCGGAGCCTTGTGGGAGACCAATTTCCTGTTTGTATGTTTTAGAAGTTTCTGTGTTAGTTCGGACGGTTTGTGTTCGATCAGTTAGATATGAGGTGAACCAATTTTGTACAGTTGAGTGGGTTCCTATTTGTTCTAGTCTGTTAAGCATTAGAGCATGGTGTACACTGTCAAATGCTGCAGAGATGTCTAGAAAGAGGAGAATGAAAGCTTGTTTAGGGTTATCAATACCTCTTATTAATGTATCGAGGAGTACTGTTAATAGGGTGTCTACACCATGGTAGGGGCGAAAGCCATATTGTTGGTCATCAAGTGGGGCTGAGGTTTCTATATGATCTTGTGTTTGAGTTTGGACGATCTTTTCAATCAGTTTAGCCATAAATGGGATACTAGAGATAGGTCTGTAGGAGTTGGGTGATGTTTTGTCAAGGGTGTTATTTTTAATTATTGGACGGATTTGTGCATGTTTGAGGGAAGGTGGTAAGTATCCTTGGCGCAGCGACAGGTTGACTATGGGAAGGATAAAGGGGGATAGTGTAGTGAGGGTATGCTTGATCCAGTTTACCGGACATGGATCAAGTTGAGAGGTCGTAGTGTTCAGGTTTGAAATAGTAGTCTTGATAGTGTCTTTGGTTATAGGGTGAAAGTCGGACCATTTTTCAAATTGGTGTTGGTGGGAAAGGGATAGAGGATTTGGTGTGAATGCAAATGATTTTGCTTTATTCATATAGTGGTTTGCTAGAGTCTGGGCAGAGATATCAATATTATCGTTGCTGGTCCCATATGAGTTATTGGTTAAGTTTTGGACGATACTAAAAAGTTCTCTTGGTCTATTAATGGATTTGTTTAGTATGGTTGAGTGGTAATTTTTCTTTGCGCTGTCTGAAGCTTCTTTGTACATTTTAAGGTGGCTGTGATACGCATTGTAATAAGGGATGGATTTGGTTTTGCGCCATTTAGATTCAATATTTCTCAATTCTCTCTTCATATGTCTTAAGGTGCTGTTGAACCAGGGGGCATCTCCTATTCTAGAGTAGCTTTTCTTTTTGATGGATTGTTTATAAGCAGCTGCATTGTTAATTGTTTTGTGCCAAGTTGTGACAGCTTCATCTAGATGTTTAGGAACATCGGCATGATGGGCAGGAGAAGAATAAAACCTTCTTCTTTTAGGAAAAGGAGGTTTGGTAGGGCATTTCTTACCTGTGGGGAAGGAGAAGGCTTAGGATGGCCCTCAGAAGCAGGGAAGTCAGTGGAGCAATGAGCAACCTGACGCAAAGACTCCTTGTTGAAGAGATTTTCTCTAGTACAAGGAGTGTTAATCAGTCTTTGTTGTGCCCATCTGCTCAAGTCTGAAGCTTGGAGCCAGGCTCTACGTCGTGCTCCTATGGCTATAGCAGAGGTTCTGCTAACAGACTCAAAGGAGTCTAAGGAAGCACGAGAAAGAAACTTAGAGATATTCTGGCTATGATTAAGAAGCAAGGAATAGTTTGCAGCCTTGGGCTCTGAAAGAAAAGGAGTCAAAAGAGACAATTTCTCTGTGACCTCCTGAAGGGATAGACTCATATAAAAAATATATGAGAGAATCCTTGTTGCCAGCATAGATGTTTGGAAGGTTTGACGTCCAAAGGCATCCAGTGTTCTAGATGCACGACCTGGCGGGAAAGAAGAATGCTTCTTACCTTCCTCATTGCTGATTCCACTACAATGGAATGATGGGGAAGTTGAATCTTTTGAAACCCTGGAGAGGGGGGCACCTGATACAGAAGAGTAGTTGCTGTAGAAGGTGAGGAAGCCCTTAAGGGTGTTTCCCATATTTTCAGAAGAAGATCCTGTAAGGAATGATGTAAAGGAAGCATTATATTTTCCTTTTTCCCAGAAAAACCTTGTGTAGGATCATAGCCAGGGATAGGAATAGCCAGGAATGTTGCCATGTCAAGGAGAAATTTCTGAAAAGAAGGATCTCCAATGGGAACAATACCTGGACAGGCTAAATTCGAAGAACTAGGCTGGGCACCAGTACTTGAGCGGTGCAAAACAGGATCTCTAATGAATGGATACTGGGACTGGCGGGGGTATGACCTGAAACCGTCAGTACGGTACCGTCCATGCTAGGGATCGACTCCAAACTAGGTATAGTAAGGAGCGATCCTGGTGAAAAAAGCATGGATGGAGCTGGTCCCGATGTTACTACAGGTACCAGCATCGACACCGATACCGGTAGCTGAGCCGGAATCGAAGGCGATACCGACATTGAAACAGGCATCGGAGGCTGCTCAAATGGTACCGAGGAAATTCGAAAGTCTCGGTGAATATCCTCGGTACCGGGCATCCGGAATCGGTGCTTGTTGGTTCCGAGACGCGTCGGTACCCAGTCTTCCAGACTAGATATCGATTCTAGACTCGGCATCGAAGGAAGCGAATCTATCGATGCATGTCTAGACGGTACCGACGTCAGGGGTCGTATCGACGGAGCTGCCGATACTGGAAAGTCAATCTGGGTATCGATCGGTCCCCGAAGGCACCGAGTACACCAGATGAAGATCCCTGGTGAGGAATGGATCGCTCAACACCAGTGCCAATGCCAGGTTATCGGTACCGCTCGAAGCGGATGCCACCCCCGAGCATGACTCAGGTATGTTCTGTGAGGGGTGAGCCACAGGAACAACCTGAAACCCCTGAAAGGCTTTGGAGACCGAAGACTCCCGCCGGGGTTTTGAAGCCAATGGGGTCTTGAGGGTAAGGCCGGAGCCGTCATCATGCTTGGCATGAGACCTACCACCCAAGGACTGGCTAGTCTTAACAGACTGTTTGGGGGTTACCTGATCCTGTAGAGAAGAAATGGTCGGTGCCCTTACACTGGAAGGGAAAACTGCATCGAGGGAAACTCGAAATGGAGAATTTCTTCTCATAGAATTGTAGCCCGATGGCTCTGGAGGAAAAGGGTCAGGACCCAAACAGTTTAGACACCAGTTATTGGAGTCTAAAAAGAAAAGCGTAGTTACTCACCTGTAACAGGTGTTCTCCAGGAGCAGCAGGAATCAGTCCTCACTTATGGGTGACGTCGGCGCCGACGGAGCCCTCGCGGAGCAATTTTCCCCAGCTTTCAAAGAAAGCCTTTGGGAATTGCAGCGCGCATGCGCGGTCGTCTTCCCGCCCGAGGGTGCCATCTTAGCCAGTCAGATGACATAGCTAAAAAAGACAGCATAAAAATTTGCAAAAAAAACATAAGCAGACGATTGCAACTCCAAGGGGAGGAGGGAGGGTAGTGAGGACTGATTCCTGCTGCTCCTGGAGAACACCTGTTACAGGTGAGTAACTACGCTTTCTCCAGGACCAAGCAGGAAGTCAGTCCTCACTTATGGGACTCCCAAGCTCAAGGCTACCGGAGACCCTAAGCACAAAATGAGCTCCCTCTAGCTCAGCAGCACAGAAGGATAGAATCTTCGCTGAATTATCACCCACCGGTAGCCCACATCCGGGATGGAGGGTAGGAGTTGCTCAGACCTCAAAGAGATTACGGAGGACTGCCTGTCCGAAAGCACTGTCCCTACGGGACTCCCTCTCGAGACAGTAATGGACCGCAAAAGTCTGGCTCGAAGACCAAGTAGCGGCCCGGCAGATGTCTGCCAGCGGAACAGAGCGGAGGTAAGCCACTGACGTGGCCTTTGCCCGAACGCAATGAGCCGTGACTCGACTTTCTAAGGAGAGTCCGGCTGCCCCATAAGCCCAAGAGATACAGTCCGCAACCCAGATGGACAGAGTACGCTTGGAGACCGGGAGCCCCAATCTATTGGGGTCAAAAGACACAAAAAGCTGAGCAGCTTTACGGTGCTCCCGCGTACGGTCAAGGTAGAAGTTCAATGCCCTTCTACAGTCCAGGGTATGGAGGACCGTTTCAGCTCGGCTGGAGTGTGGTCTGGGAAAGAAGGTTGGAAGTACCACCTCCTGATTGATGTGAAAAGGGGAGACCACTTTAGGCAGAAATTTTGGGTGAGTCCGTAGGACTACCCTATTCTTGTAGAACCTAGTGTAAGGGGGATCAGACACGAGGGCCTGCAATTCACTTACGCGTCTAGCGGAAGTGAGGGCTATCAAGAACAGTGTTTTCCAAGACAGAAAACGGAGAGAACAGGTAGCCATAGGTTCAAAAGGCGGACAGGTGATCCGCTGCAAAACCACATTCAGGTCCCAGTCAGGCGCTGGCGGGCGCAGAGGTGGTTTAAGTAGAAGGAGACCTCGGAGAAACCTCGCTACGAGAGGGTCATTGGAGAGAGGTCTGCCGTCCACTGGCACATGATGTGCTGAAAGAGCACTGAGGTGAACTTTGACGGAGTTGGACTTAAGTCCCAGATTAGAGAGGTGCAGCAAGTACTGCAAGATCACCGACACCGGGCAGGAGAAGGGATCCTGAGACTGTTGGGTACACCAGACTGCAAAGCGACGCCATTTAAGGGCGTAGCATTTGCGGTAGAAGGCCGTCGCGAAGCCAAGACGACCTCCTCCACCTCCGCCGGCAGGAGAAGGGGAGCAAGGACTACCCTCTCAGCAGCCAGGCCATGAGGTTGAGAGACCTGAGGTTGGGGTGCAGAAGGGACCCCTGATCCTGAGTGAGGAGATCCGGTTGTACCCCCAGAGGGATTGGATCCTCCACTGCCAGTTGCAGCAGGAGCGGAAACCACGGCTGCCTGGGCCAGCGAGGGGCCACCAGGATCATGAAGGCTTTGTCTCGGAGAACCTTGAAAAGAGTCCGAGAGACCAGCGGGATGGGAGGGAAAGCGTACAGAAGGCTCCCCGACCACGAGATCAGAAAGGCGTCCGCCGTAACCCGAAGGGGGTGTGGCTGACGAGAGCAGAAGCGAGGAAGCTGCCGGTTGTGAGGACTGGCAAAGAGATCCACCGTGGGGAGACCCCACTTGAGGAAGAGCTTCTGAACTACCAAGGGATCCAGACGCCACTCGTGCGGCTGGAGGACCCTGCTGAGTTTGTCTGCAAGGCAATTTTCTTGGCCCGGGAGATAAACTGCCTTGAGGAGAATGCCGTGACTGACGGCCCAAGAGCAGAGCTTCTGTGCCTCCCGGCAGAGGAGGAAGGAGCCCGTGCCCCCCTGCTTGTTCACGTAGAACATGGCAACTTGATTGTCCGTCTGGACAAGGACGGACTGTTGGGAAGTCAGGTGGGAGAAGGCCTTGAGAGCTAGGCGGATCGCCCTGAGCTCCAGGAAGTTGATCTGCTGAGCAGACTCCCACGTGGTCCAGAGGCCCTGAGTACGTGCCTCTTGGCAATGTGCTCCCCAGCCCAGGAGGGATGCATCGGTGGTCAGCACCCGGGTCGGCTGAGGTGACTGGAAAGGCATTCCGAATATCAGGTTCGGCTGCCGGAGCCACCACCGGAGAGACGAGAGCAGCGGCTCGGAGACGCGCACTAGGTCTGCCAGGCCGCCTGTGGCTTGTCGCCACTGCTGGCGGAGACACCATTGAGCAGACCGCATATTCAGGCGGGCATTGGGGGTCACATGGACGGTGGAAGCCATATGGCCGAGCAGTCTCAGGAAGCGCCTGGCGGAGACCAGGGGCTGGCTGCGAAAGCGGTCGGCTAGGTCCATGAGCCGTTGAGCCCTGTCGAGCGGTAGGTACGCTCGTGCCCGAGGAGTGTGCAGCCTTGCGCCGATGAACTCGAGATCCTGTGAGGGGAGCAAAGTGGACTTTGCGAAGTTTATGACAAAGCCCAAGTGCTGCAGCAGAGTCACCGTGCGGCACGTGGCGTTGGTGACCTCCTGAGCGGACGCTGCTCTGATGAGCCAGTCGTCGAGGTACGGAAAGACATAGAGGCCGTGAAGCCGGAGATGGGCCGCCACGACCGCGAGACATTTTGTGAAGACTCGCGGTGCGGAGGATAGGCCAAAGGGCAGTACTCTGTACTGGTAATGATTTCCTGCCACCACAAACCTTAGGTATTGGCGGTGGCTTGGGTGGATGAGGATGTGCGTATAGGCATCCTTTAGATCCAAGGAGCATAGCCAATCTCCCTGCTGGAGGTAGGGCAGAAGGATTCCAAGGGTAAGCATTTTGAACTTCTCCCGCACAAGGAACTTGTTGAGGTTGCGCAAGTCCAGGATGGGTCTGAGGCCCCCTGTTCTCTTTGGTATCAGAAAATACCTTGAATAAAAGCCTTGACCTCTCAGGTGGTGGGGCACCGGTTCCACCGCCTGTTCCTGCAGAAGACCTGCTAACTCCTGAAGGAGCAACTCCCTGTGCAGAGGGGGGCGCGAAGGTTCTCCCGGAAAATAGGAGGGAGGGACCTGATGGAAGTGGAGAAGGTAGCCTTCTCGCACGACCTGAAGTACCCAGGCATCTGCGGTGATGCTGGACCACCTGTGGGCGAAGTGAACCAGCCGGCCTCCGGTGCTGGGAGGAACCAGCGGGGGGGGAGAGGCTATGCTGAGCGAGTCAAAAACCCCCACCCTGCTGAGCAGGGGCTGGTGGTGCAGGCTTGGGGGCTTGCTGCCTACGGGACCCGTTACCCCGTCCCTTGGCCTGCTGGCCCTGTTGGGGAGCTGCAGGGGCCTGATAATGGGGGTACTGTTTGTAGGCAGCCGCCTTCCTCGGGTAAAAGGACTTTTTTCCCGAGCCCTTCTTTTTCTGGGAAGGGGCGGAGGTCTTCCTAGAAAGCCTGGTCCTGGTGAGAGTCTCAGTCTCAATTTGTGCAGCCTTTTCCGCCATGGGCTTGCCAAAGAGGTTTTCGCCTCGGCAGGGGACATCGACCAACTTGTCCTGTACCCAGGGCTCAAGGTCCGACGACTGAAGCCAAGCCTGTCGGCGGGCACCGATGCCGGCTGCGGCCACTCTAGCCGAGGCCTCAAAGCCATCATAGGCTGCTCGGGACATGAACTTTGAGCATTCCCGAATGCCCGTGGACAAGGCTAGGAACCTCCGCAAGGGCTCCTCGGAGAGACCAGCAGAGAATCCGGCTAGCTCTTTAGCCAGATCCCGGAGATACATGCCCATGTAGAGCTGGTAAGTCTGGACACGACATGCGAGCATAGAGCCCTGGAAGCACTTCTTGCCAAGGCCATCCAGGTTACGGGCCTCCCTTCCAGGAGGCACCGAGGAGTGCATCTTCTGGCTCTTAAGACGATGCATGGCCGATTCCACTACCATGGCATGGTGTGTCAGCTGTGCCTTCTGAAAGCCAGGGCTCTTGCGGACCCGATAGATAGAATCGACCCGCTTGCTCAGGACCGGCGAGGAGGCCGGACTCTCCCACATGCGGAAGAGTAGTCGTTCCAGCATAGGAGGAACCGGCACAGTAAAGTGCTCCCTCGCGGGAGAGTCATACTGGAGGGCGTCGAGCTCTTCGGCTCGAGGCTCCTCCTCGGGATCCGCAGGGAAGGCCAAAGCCTTGGCCATATCCCTAACGAAGTCCGAGAACCGGGCATCCTCCGGGGGGGACTGCTTCCGAGGCTCGGACCCCGGTGAGTCCGATGGGACACACCGAGTCCGGAAAGAATCAGGTGACTCTTCCTCCTCAGACTCCCAGACCGACTCCGACGAGGACTCGGTGGGGTCGGCCCGGGCAGGGTGCGGCGCCAGCCGTCCCGACGTCGAGGGAGTCGGCGTCGGCGACCTCGGTCCCGAACGGGAGGCCGAGGGTGACCTCGACCGAGGATCGACTCGAGTTCTCATTGACTCGAGGATCGGCTCGGTCTCCGGGGTCGACTTGGACGTCGACGTCCCAGCGGTCGGGGCAGCGGCGCCAGCGAGGCCAGCGAGCAGTGCCCGCTGCTGGTCCATGAAGGCAGACAGTCTGCTCTCCAAGGCCGTCAACCTGAGTCCGAGCTCAGGTGACCCAGCAGCCCCCGACTCGGGCCCCGACAGCGTCGGGCCCGACGTCGGCTGTCGCGGAGGCGAGTCCAGAAGGACCACAGGACTTACCCGGGCAGGCATCTCCGACTCCAGGCGAGGTCGCTTCGGGATGTGTTCCTTCTCCAAGGACCCGGGGCGGCTGTCGGGGCTATGCGACCTGGCCCTCGCGGAACCAGGAGCGTCCACCGACGCCGCCCTCGCGTGTTTTTCCTCCCGACGATGGTCCCCGGAGGGAGAACCCCGGTCGGAGGAGCTCCGGCGACGGTCCGAGCTGGAGCCTTTCGACGCGGAGGCCTCCGACGAGGTCCGGGTACGGCTGGGGTCAGCGAAGATTCTCTCACGCTGATGCCGCCGACTCCTCAACGCCTTTGAGGACAGTTTGCTGCAGGGCCCACAGATCAGTTCCTCATGATCCGGGCCCAGGCAGCGGAGGCAAAAGTCGTGTGTGTCGGTTAGTGACATATTTCGGTCACACCGACCACACCGCTTAAACCCACTGGCAGCCATCGGGGGAAAAAGGGCCCCTGCGAGGTCAAAGGACCGGGCTGCCAGGGAAACCCAAAACGAAAGCAAAGTCAGAAAAACCGAAAAAAGTAAGCGGACTCGAGACCGGCGTCGCGAGTCCGGGCGGGAAAACGATCGGCGTCGAACCGAAAGAAAAAAGGATAAAACAAAGAAGAAAATCAACTTTTTCGCGGGGACAAGACGGGGACGTCTGTAGGGCTCCGCGGAAAAAAGAAGACTGGCTAAGATGGCACCCTCGGGCGGGAAGACGACCGCGCATGCGCGCTGCAATTCCCAAAGGCTTTCTTTGAAAGCTGGGGAAAATTGCTCCGCGAGGGCTCCGTCGGCGCCGACGTCACCCATAAGTGAGGACTGACTTCCTGCTTGGTCCTGGAGAAACTGTATTTCTACAGTTAAGACACTTCTTAGGAGAAGGCGGCTCCATAATGGAGAGGCCTTACAGGCCCAAAAATTCAAGACAGAAACAGAGGGGAAAAACCCCCCTGAGTTTTAGAAAAAAGAAAAGAAAAAACCACCGGTGGTACCGGTGGAGTCGGGGAAACAGCCGCGACCACAAGAAAACAAAAAGTAAAAGATTTAAAGAAAAGATTTTCGGCGGTGACAGGAAGACGTCCTGCCGGCTCCGCGGAAAAACGAAAACTGAGGAGAGACAGTTGGAAAGGCGGGAAGGCAGCACGCAGGCGCTGAGGGATGCTCCCAAAAGCTTTCTGATTGGACGCTGGGGAGCGTTCCCGCGCAGGCTCCGTCGGTACCGACGTACCCATATGTGAAGACTCATTCCTGCTTGTTCCTGGAGATAATAAAATATCTGATCCTGCATCATAAATACTTGACTGACCTTGGCATTGCAGAGTCCCAAATTCTCCAAAGGCTAAGAGGGACTTAACTTGTTTTTCACATAACTCACAATCCAGTCCAACTCTTCTAAATCCTTAAGCACACTGGCTGTGATTTTATGACTTAGTTTAGTTTACTAAGTTTCTTTTATTATGCCTTTTGGCTTTTTCAGGTGCAAAGCAATGTCCAATTAAAAATAAAGATTGAAAGGAAATTACTATTTAAGACAGCAAGAGAAAGTAGGAAGGGAAGGTATGAAACCATGCTAAAAATGGGCCTTGCAAACTGAGGAAGATCTTAGTCATGCAATTAAATCTTCTCTAAAGGTGTGTGTGAATAGGTAAGATTTCAATGCTTTTTTGAATCTGTCCCTGTTTAGTTTACTTCTCAGTGGATGTGGTAGTGCATTCCAGGCAGAGGCCATACATAGTAGGGGAAAACTGTCTTGTCTCCAGGTGGTATTTCAAGGAAGAGGCTTGTGGGAGAACTAGTTGTTTAGTTGGCGAGTACATGTTGGGTGAGTTGATTGATATGGTGTTACTAAATTGAATAAGATTAAATTAGACCTACCTGCTAATTGTAGTTCCTGGAGGAACTCCAGTCTGGTCCCGGAATATCTGGGTTGCCAACCTCCTCCAGCAGCTTTGAAGACTGAGAAACTTTCTTCTTGTGATGTCATCGGTATATAAAGCCTGGCTCCTCCTCTTCCCACCAGTTTACCTAATGACAAAGCAGACTCACCAGAGCAACAAGTAAGTAGCGAAAACAAACTCAACTAAACTACCCCAGTGAACTGCAAAGGCCCATGGACCGAACTATGTACAAAAAAAGGGAAATATGAATACAGATCTTTCTTCTGTTTTTCTCTTCTTTTTTTTTTTCCTTTCAAACTACTGTCCGTATGTCCTGAGGTCGCTTGCCCACCTCCTAGGAAGGTACCACCAAAGAACCCTCCTTTAACAGGAAATGGCCCCTGCTAACCTGCATCCCACCCTGCACAGAAAACAAAATATTGCTTACCAGTAAGACAGCTCTCGCTTCAGGCCACAGCTCGCCAAAGAACCTGGGCGGGATCCGGGACCAGACTGGAGTTCCTCCACGAACTACAATTAGCAAGTAGGTCTAATTTAATCTTCCTGATCGTCCCTCCAGTCTGGTCCCGGAATATCTGGGATGTAACAGAGCAGTAACTACAATCAACAGGAGGGTCCTGCATGCCCGGCCTGAAGCACTGCCGAGCCAAAACAGGTGTCCCTACCCGCCTGAACATCCAGACGGTAATGCCGCACAAAGGTATGGAGAGACGACCACATCGCCGCTTTACAGATCTCTACTGCCGGCACCAAACTACACGCCGCCCACGACGCCGCTTGCACCCTCACGGAATGGGCCCGCAGACAACGATTCACCCTCTTGAGATCTAAATAGGCCGTCAAGTGCCTTCCTTCTTCGGTACTACGAAGTAAATGGAGTATCGACCGCAACCTAACTGGTCGGGAGGAACCGGGACAACCGCTCCGAGACATAGAAGCCGTTGTACTGTTTCCCGAACCGCCGCGCGCTTCGCTGGAGCGTTGCACGCCGACCGAACGAAAGCATCGGCTACCGGCCGCTGCAGTTCCAGGGCATAAACTTCACGTACTACCTCCAAGATCCACTGATCGGACGTGAGGTGGGTCCAGGCCGGATAAAATTCCCGCAGGCGACTGCCTACGGGAACCAGCTCCTCCTGGACCCCCCTGACTTCATTGCGATTTCTTAAAGGTGGAGGACGAGGACGCAGCTGCAAATCCTCTAGTTGCTCCTCGAAACCCCCGAAACCCCTGGGATCGACTAGGGAAACGGCCTCGCAGCCCTTGACTACCCCTAGGCGGATTGAACCGCCGAAAGTCTCGCTGTTGCTGCCGAAGCCCGGGAACGGGACGGTTCTGCTTATCCTCTGGCAGTCGTCCACCCTTAGTCTCTCCCAACTCCTTCACCAACTTGTTCAAATCCTCCCCAAAGAGCATTTTACCGCGAAAGGGAAGCCTACTTAACCTAACTTTGGACGAACTATCTGCCGCCCAATTGCACAGCCAGAGGCATCTGCGCCCCGCGACCACTGAAGCCATGCTCTTAGCTAACCCTCGGATCAGATCATAATGAATGTCCGCTAGATACGCCGCCCCGGACTCCAATCTGGACGCCTCCTCGGACGCTTCAACCGAAGAGTCCCCCTGGATCCGCTGCGCCCAGCGCAAGCAGGCTCTTGCCACCCAGGCTCCACAAATGGACGCCTGCAAGGACAACGCATTAGCCTCAAAGACCTGTTTCAACAAGGTTTCCAATTTCCTGTCTTGCGCATCCTTCAGAGCCGCTGATCCTTCTACCGGGATAGTAGTCTTCTTAGTGACTGCCGAAACCGCTGCATCCACCCTCGGGGCCTTAAATAACTCCCGATCTTGATCCAGCAGCAGGTACAGCCTCGCCATAACCCTAGCTCCCTTAAGGGCGGCCTCCGGCATATCCCATTCCTCCTGAATCATTTCTTTAAAAACCCTGTGTACCGGAAAAGCCCTCTGAGTCTTCTGGACCGCCTGTAGCAGTGGATCCTCCAGGGTAGCATCGTCAGCCGGACCAGCGTCCGGCATATTAAGAGCCTTGAGCGCCTCCGCTATAAGCGCCGGAAGTTCCTCCCTACGGAAAACACGAACCACACGCGCCTGATCTTCCTGCTCCCTAATTTCACCTTCCTCTAGATCCCCTAGGCCATCCTCAGAACGCAAGTCCTCTGACACCACCGACTGATCTAGGAGATCCCTTTTTCTGTCATCATGTTTCTATGTTGTTGTTATGGAAGGACAGACTAGATGGGCCTTGTGGTCTTTTTCTGTCATCATGTTTCTATGTTTCTATGTTGTTGTTATGGAAGGACAGACTAGATGGGCCTTGTGGTCTTTTTCTGTCATCATGTTTCTATGTTGTTGTTATGAAAGGACAGACTAGATGGGCCTTGTGGTCTTTTTCTGTCATCATGTTTCTAGTCTAGCTACCTTGGCACAGACACCCGACGCTCGAGCCGACAAGGCTGAACTTGGCCTCTTGTGCCCCAGCCCAGCCCCAGAGGTACCTGCCACCGGCTCCGCAGTAGAGCTGGCCAAAGACTGTTGGAGAAGGGCCATGAAATTTGCCGAGAAAATGGAGGCCAAACTTCCCCCCAACGGCTGCCGCGAAAGGGGAAGATCAGGCCCTGAAGTGGTGCTCAAAGCTGGCTCCGCCGCCACCAGAGACGGAAGAATGGGCTCTGGAACCTCCTCTAAAACCTCCTGTTCTGCCATCTCAGCTGCAGGGACTAACTCCTTGGTCTCCAACTCCGGAGCACAGCCCCTGCAGACCCCCTCTTGTGAGACGGAGCTCCTCTTAACCCCGCACAAGACACACTGTTGCTTGGAAGGCATGCTGAGCAGAGATCCACCCTCTAGCTACCCCCCAAAACACCCGAAGCCACAAACAGAATCTCTTTTTTTTTTTTTTGTTAACTCGAAGCTCCTCAGAATCGCCCCCCCAGGTGATTCCTGAGGAAAGCCACTAAAAACGAGGCTCACCGCCGAAGCTACAGGGCACCAAAGGCCGACAGAGCAGACTGGCGAATTTTCCCGTGTCTTTCACACGCGGCCTGGCCTGCCTTCTCACAGCGCCGATTACCGCCGAAATAAGGACCGCTTACCTCCGGGACCCGCTGCTGCCGAAAGCAGGCTGCGGTTCCGTTCTGAGCAGCCCCTCAGCGATTGCACTCCGAAATGCCGAAATCACTCCGGGCTGCCCCCAGTAGCTCTAAACGCCGGCAGGCAAGGCTTCTGCACGCGTTGAGCGTTGGCAAACTCCGGATCCGTGCTCTCCTCACTGGGACGGATCTCGGGTGCCAGTCCTCTCTCTCCTAGCAGTGGAAAACAACAAAACCCCCCGGTTGCTGCCTGCCCCCCGAAGGGAAGACGGAGGAGAGCAGAGGAACTCAGGGCAAGGAAAGCAGAATATGTCCTCCCCCCCTCCAGCCCTGTAGGCAGAGGACTTCTCCCTTAAAGTGCCCCTTACCTCAAATTGTCTTAATTATTTATTTATTTTTTTACAACTTAAAATTCCAAATCCCAACCCTCTACTTAATCGTTTCTCCAGTGAGCCGCGGAACCCCTGGGCTCACCACCCTCCTAGCTGCTTTGGAGACTGTTAAACTGGTGGGAAGAGGAGGAGCCAGGCTTTATATACCGATGACATCACAAGAAGAAAGTTTCTCAGAGTCCAAAGCTGCTGGAAGAGGTTGGCAACCCAGATATTCCGGGACCAGACTGGAGGGACGATCAGGAAATAAATACTTTGGTATTCCTGTGTGAAATATTTTAGGAATAGGTAGCAGAATTTTGTACTGAATTCTTGTTTCAACAGGGAGACAGTGAAGGTTCATTAATGTTGGTGCGACTATGTTCATTCCACCATGTATCCATGATCATTCTGGCTGCTGTGTTTCACAGAAGCTGGAGATGGTGGAGAGAGTATTTGGATAACTATAATACAGTGAACTGCAATCATCTAAGCGACTTTCTGGGGATGGCATGGCCCTTATTGGTTAGTCGTATAGATTAATTGATGCCTTCTCTTCGTAGAAAAACTTCCACAACTACTATAACCTTGAAGTGGTTCTTGAAGCCAAGACAAAACTGAACAGAAGAGCTCCAAATTAGAGATGTTACCTAGAACATAGGTAATCTCTGGTGATACACTCTGATAAGAATACAGAAATAAACCCCTAAGATCTAGGAAAGGCAAGTTCCCCTTTCCTGCTTGCCAAGCTGATGGACTGAAGTGTTTCCATCAAGAAGTGGAGAACCAGCCAACATTTATGTCAGAAGGAGCTGTGTTTCCTTTGGAACCTCTTTAGTTTAATTTAAAATTTGATATACCGCCATTTCGTAACAGCAAGGTGGTTTACAATAAAGCACAGTTACTTACCTGTAACAGGTGATCTCTGGGAACAGCAGGAATAAGTCTTCACATATGGGTACGTCGGTACAGACGGAGCCTGCGCGGGAACGCTCCCCAGCGTCCAAAAAGAAAGCTTTCGGGAGCATCCCACGCACATACGCGCTGCCTTCCCGCCCATTCACTTCCCTCTCATCAGTTGGGTTTGTAGCTGAGACCGAAGGAGGGAAGTAGACAAATTAGAGAGAGAGAGAAACAACTCCTAGGGGAGGTGGGTGGGTTGTGAAGACTTATTCCTGCTGTTCCCAGAGATCACCTGTTACAGGTAAGTAACTGTGCTATCTCCAGGAACAAGCAGGAATGAGTCTTCACATATGGGGACTCCCAAGCTAAGATGCCTGGGGGAGGTCCCAGCATGTTGCAAATCTAGTCGATGGGCCATGCTATTTCCCAGAACCTGAGGCATCCAAGGGAGGGAGGGTAGGAGTTGAAGTGAGAAGGCTGTGCTGTGGAACAGCTTGACTAAAACAAGGCGTCTAGAGAGGAGTCCTTGTGTAGATCAGAAATGTTAGTGAAAATTGGATTCCAATTAACTAATGTGGACCTTAGTCAAAAATACTGCGAAAGTATTTGTTGAGAGTAATGTTCTGGTGCTAGAAAACAGTACATTATCCTCAAAGAAAATACCTTACTGTGAAGTAGAGGAAATAAATTTCACAATACAGGCAGAGGTTAGAAGCCCAAATGGCAAGAACTAATCCCAGAAGAAAAAACTGGGAGAGTTTAATGGATTTGGACTTTGGATGAGAAGCTAAAGCTTCTGTAGGCCAATGTTTGAAGCTCTTTGTCCTTGGAGTAGAAAGCACAATTACTTACCTGTAACAGGTGATCTCTGGGAACAGCAGGAATTAGTCTTCACATATGGGTACGTCGGCACCGACGGAGCCTGTACGGGAATGCTCCCCAGCATCCAACCAGAAAGCTTTTGGGAGCATCCCTCGCGCCTGCGCGCTGACTTCCCACCTTTCCCACTGCCTCTCCTCAGTTGAGTTTCATAGCTGAGACAGAAGGAGAGAAAGAGGAAAGGAGATAGATAGATACAACTCCTAGGGGAGGTGGGTGGGTTGTGAAGACTAATTCCTGCTGTTCCCAGAGATCACCTGTTACAGGTAAGTAACTGTGCTATCTCCAGGAACAAGCAGGAATGAGTCTTCACATATGGGGACTCCCTAGCTATGGGTGCCAGGGGAGATCCCATAAAATGCGTATCCCTGGAACAGGACGGCATTTCCCAAACCTGGATCCCCGGCATCCCCTGAGGGATGGGGGGGTAGGAGTTGAATAGAGAAGAGCTGTAGAGGAACAGCAAATCTAAAGACTACAGAGAAAGCACAGTTACTTACCTGTAACAGGTGATCTCCGGAACAGCAGGAATTAGTCTTCACATATGGGAGACGTCGCCGACGGAGCCCGCACGGGAATGCTCCCCAGCATCCAATCAGAAAGCCTTTGGGAGCATCCCCCGCGCCTGCGCGGTGGCTTCCTGCCCTTCCTACTGCCTCTCCCCAGTTGAGTTTTATAGCTGAGCCGAGAGGAGAGGAAGGAATAGAGAGATAGAGACACAACTCCTAGGGGAGGTGGGCGGGTTGTGAAGACTAATTCCTGCTGTTCCAGAGATCACCTGTTACAGGTAAGTAACTGTGCTATCTCCAGGAACAAGCAGGAATGAGTCTTCACATATGGGGACTCCCTAGCTGAGGATGCCCGGGGAGATCCCCTCAGCGCAGCCCAGGCCAGGATGGCTTTTTCCCAACCTGGATCCCCGGCATCCCCTGAGGGATGGAGGGTAGGAGTTGAGAGAGAGGAACAGCAAAACCCAAAGGCTACAGGGAGAGTAGCCTTTAGAATGCATGAGAAGTATCATTAAGCACTTAATGAATTAAGGACCTAGTACCATGTAGAGCTTACCTACTGGGTTGTAGGAAGTGGAGCTGTGATGCAGGTACTGTAGACGCAGTAGCGAGGTCTTCAAGGGAACTTCACAGCAGCGAGGAGGAAGTTCCAAATCCGGAAGGACAGGAGATCCAGTTGTCAACTGGGCCAGGAGAAGGACTGCAGGTCTTCAAGGAAGCTTTATGCAAAAAGCTGAGCACTCCCTTAGGAGCAGAGTCCATAACTCAGAGGACTAACAGTAGAAGACTGGCCGATCTGGATAGCCTAGTCCGGAGAAGAGTAGGGGTGTACCCCGGAGCAGAAGGAGTACACAGTCTTCCCTAGCTAAGGGATAGGGAGACAAGGGTCTGAACCTCCGGGAGGAGGGCATAACTAAAAGTAGAAGCTGTTGACTTCACAGCAGTACGCAGAGTACAACCAGTCCGAGGGCCGATCCAAGGAAAATAGGCAGGCGGACTGGCCGGACCTCGGAGGGGGGGGGGGGGCGTGAGTACCGGCCATAGGGGAAAAAGGCGGTAGAGCACAGGCACTGTGGACACCTCCCAATATGCGCCTACCGAACAGGTAATATCTGATATATCTAGGTAGTTGGGCATGGAGAACGCCCACCCAGGCACTGACGCAGGTATGCCGAGGAACCTACCTCCCTGAGCATAACACTGATAAGGCGGACCTGCCATTGATCCACAGAAATGTCCCCCTGGGGGGGCGTCAATATCCGTCCGGGAGGAGGGATCTATTCCAGTGGAGCAGGGGCAGATCGGCGAACTAACAGCACGGTAGCGTGAAGGACAGAGGGTATAGTCCTTGGTAAGCATTGGGGGACTATAGCCGGGTGAATTCGCCTGCCTGAACAGAGAAACCAGACAAGGGGAACAGGGCTGATCCGGCCTTGTCGAGGAATTGTTCCGAACATGCTGCGAGGGACAGCAGACAAAACGGTACCGTTATCAATCAGCAGGGGAACCCTGGCAGAGAAGGGTTTGGGGAACGTACCTAAGGGTAAGTCAGTTGAGGGTTAGGAAGTCCATGGGCCAGAGCTAACATGGAATAGAGGTGATCTCCCTCTTCCAACGGAAGGAGAATACCTGAACCCCTGGATCAACATTCGAACCATTTGCCCCAGAGTAGAGCTCAATTTTTAGCTTCTGTTGAGAGAAGGTTAATTGCAGGCAGCCGCCTACAGGAGCCTAAAACTGCTTGGTATGAGTATCCTGGCGCGGGCCCGGGAACTTCAAACCAGAGTGAGAGGTCCCTTGCTTGGGCGCCCCTGGTGGGTGGGCGGAGGGATGACCTTTCCTCTTCCTAGGGAAGGAAGGTGAAGAGAGGCATTTCCCACCCCCGGGGGGAAGACGGGACCTAGGATGGCTTCTAACGCTGGGAGGGTTAGCGAAGCACTGAGCAACCTGACGTAAGGCTTCACTATTGAAGAGGTGGTCTCCAGCACAGGGAGAATTACCCAAGTTATGTTGTACCCGTCTGCACAAATCTGACACCTGTAACCATGCTGTAGGACGTGCTCTAATGGCAATAGCAGAGGATCTGCTGACCGCCAGGAAGGAGTCTAGAGAAGCACGAGAAAGGAACCCAGAGATATTCCTACAGTGATAAAGAAGCAAGGAATATTCAGAGGCCTTGGTTGCAGACAAAAAGGGAGACAGCCGAGATAATCTCTCGGTGACCTCCCGGAGTGTCAGGCTCATATAAAAAATATATGAAAGAATTCGGAAACCAACATGGACGTTTGGAAGGTTTGATGCCCCAGGATATCCAGCGTTTTCGAGGCGCGACCTGGAGGGCGAGAAGAATGCTTCTTCTTGCTTCCCACCTTCCTCAGCGCCGATTCCACCACGATGGAATGATGTGGAAGCTGGTGCTGCTGAAACCCCGGGGAGGGGGGCACCCGATACAGAGCATGCATCGCTGTCGACGGTGCCGGGACCCTCAAAGGCGACCGCCATGCCCCCAGTAGAAGTTCCTGCAGGGAAGGATGTAGAGGAAGCATTACAGCCTCCTGTTCCGCAGGACCTGGACTTAGGGAAGGACCCTGGATGGGAATAGCAAGCAGGTCCGCCATGTCAAGAAGAAAATCCTGAAAAGATGGCTCTCCCAGAGGGGCTATGCCGTGAGAGGCGATGGCGGGAGGGGCCGCCAGGGCACCAAAAGGCCTATCGGACTGATGTCCGCTGGGCCGAGGAGGGTACCGACAGTTCCGGATCGGGGCAGTCAACATGGCGTCGTCGGTACCTGGAATTGATTCCAAGCTAGGCATTGAAGGGGTCGATGGCACCGATGGGACCACAGGAATCGGCCTCGGCCCTGACCCCGGCGATTGAAGCGGTTCCGCGGCAGCCGGAGGGCAGTGGTTAGTAGTGTCTGCTCTGCGTTGCGGGAAGGGGCCGGTCCCAAAGCGTGTCGTAGCCAAGCCTTCGAGGCTGGATACCGATTCTAGGCTGGGCATCGAACCGAGCGAGGAGATCGACTCCCTCCTAGGGGGCTCCGGCGGCGGCGGCCGTGCCGGCGATGCTGACCTCCGGGAGCGAATCGGAACCGCGTCGATCGGCGTCGCGGGCATCGAGGGCCCCCGAGAACAAAGCTCGGTGAAGAAGGGGTCATCCGACACCGGCGCCGATGTCGGGCGGCAGGCACTGCCAGACGCCGGGCCCCTTCCCGAACCTGTCTTGCCCAGCGGGAAATCCTTCCGGGGCAGACGACCCGTCCCCGAGGGTACCCAGGCAACCCGACAACGAGCCCCCGCGGGGAGGGAAGCGCAAAACTCCGGCGCCGACACCGGGGCACCGGCGCCTCTTGACGCTGGAACTAACCCCCTGGTAGGCCGGGACGACGGGAACCCAGGCTGGATTGAAGCGATCGAAGACACCGGGGTCCCCCTTCGAGCAATGGGCGGGCCCTCGACGTCCGCGTCGATGCCGGGGGATCGCCCGTCTGGGATTGATCGACATACCCCGAGGACACCGGGGAAGGCCGACGGCGGTCCCTGGAGACGAGTGGAGCGCTCGACGCCCCTGCCGGCTCCGGGGTAGCGGCGCCGCCCAAATCCGGTACCACCCCCACGCAGGGCAGGGATACCGGCAAACCAGTGCGGGTCGAAGCGATCGGCCAAGAAGGAAGCGAGGGCACCAGATGCCAATCCCCGGCGAACAGTGGAATCCTCGACGCCGAAGCCGAGGTGCCGCCCGAAGCGGGTACCACCTCCGCGCATGGCATGAATGTGGGACCGCCAGACTGGGTCGAGTCGATCGGCCCCGGAGGTGCCGAGGACAGCCGTTGACGATCCCCGGTGAGGAGCGGAACGCTCGACACAGACGGGTTGGTACCGCCCGTAGCGGATACCACCCTTGCGCATGGCCGGGACGTCGAAACGCCATACTGGTTCGAGTCGATCGGCCCCGGAGGCGCCGAGGACCGCAGCCGACAATCCCCGGTGAGGAGCGGAACGCTCGACGCCGACACCGATGGGTCGGTACCGCCCGAAGTGGATACCACCCCCACGCATGGCAGGGACGTAGGAACACCAGACTGGGATGAGGCGATCAGCCCCGGAGGTGCCGAGGACACCAGATGACGATCCCCGGCGGGGAGTGGGACACTCGACGCCGAGGAATCGGTACCGCCCGAAGCGGGTACCACCTCCGCGCATGGCAGGGAGGACAGAACGCCAGACTGGGTCAAGTCGATTGGCCCCGGAGGTGCCGAGGACAGCAGCTGACGATCCCCGGTGAGGAGCGGGACGCTCGACACCGATGCCGTGGGGTTGGTACCGCCCGAAGCGGATACCACCTCCGCGCATGGCTGGGATGTAGGGAAGCCAGACTGGGTAGAGTCGATCGGCCCCGGAGGTGCCGAGGACACCAGCTGACGATCCCTGGCGAAGAGTGGGACACTCGACGCCGGCGCCAATGCCGGGGAATCGGCACCGCTCGAAGTGGATACCACCCTCGAGCATGGCTCAGGAATGTTCTGTGAGGAGCGAACCCCAGGAACAACCCGAAACCCCATGGATGCTTTGGAGCCCGAAGACTCCCGCCGGGGTATATTGGCCAAGGGGGGCTTGAGGGGTTGGCCGGAGCCGTCGCCATGCCGCGCATGAGACTTGCCCCTCAAGACTTGGCTAGTCTTAACAGACTGTTGTGTGGTTACCTGATCCTGTAGAGAAGAAAAACCCGATGACCGCGCCTTGGGCGGGAAGATGTCATCGAGGGATACCTGGAAAAGGGAAGGTCTTCTCCCGATACTGTAGCCCGGAGGACCCGAGAGGAAAGGGTCAGGACCCAAACAGGAGAGGCACCAGGCGTTGGAGTCTAAGTGGAAAACTAAGTCTCCGCAGTGAGGGCACTTCTGGGGAGAAGGCGGCTCCATGCTGTAAGCCCGGTAGGCCTCAATGATCCGAGGGAAAGAAAGGGTTCCCTCTAGGTGACGAAGAATAAGAAAGGAAAAGAAAAAAAGGGGCACGAAAGGTGCCGTTGTCGGCGGGAAAAGAAGGCTGCGACCACAGGAAACAAAAAAGAAAAAAATTTCTGCGGTGGCAGGAGGGACGTCCTGCCTGCTCCGTGGAAAACGAAAAACTGGGGAGAGGCAGTAGGAAGGGCGGGAAGCCACCGCGCAGGCGATGCTCCCAAAGGCTTTCTGATTGGATGCTGGGGAGCATTCCCGTGCGGGCTCCGTCGGCGACGTCTCCCATATGTGAAGACTCATTCCTGCTTGTTCCTGGAGATAAAGAGTCTTTAGAATGTATGTCAAGTATCATTAAAATATTTAATGAACTAGTACAATATAGAGCTTACCTACTGGATTGTAGGACGTAGAACTGTGATGGAGTGTACTGTAGATGCAGTAGCGGAATCCTCAAGTGAACTTCACAGCAGTGAGGATGAAGTTCCAAACCTGGAATGGGCAGGTAACCCAGGTGTCAACTGGGGTAGGAGAAGAACGGCAGGCCTTCAATGGAAAGCTTTATGGGAAAAAGCTGAAAACTCTTTTAGGTACAGAGTTATTAACATTGAGGACTAAAAGAAGAAGACTGACCGATCTGGAGAAGTAGCCCAGTCCTGAAGGGAAGAGGGGGTGTGGAAAAAAGCCCCTATTCCCAAGGAGAACAGAAGTGTACTCAGAAATACTGAAGATGTACACTGTCTTTCCTAGCTGGTAAGAGATAGGAAGACATTGAAGTTTGATACTTCATAGATAGGGAGATCTATAACCTAAATAGAAGCTGTTGAAATCACAGCAATAATTGTATGAATAACCGCTTCCACTTACTAAACCATATGGGAGTAGGCAAGTGGACTGTCTGGACCCCTTAAGAAGGGAAAAACTTTATAGCACAGACAGTTAGGGAGATAGCAGGTAATACTTAGCATCCTATGGACATCTCCCAATGGGCACACACACATATATATATATATATATATATACATACATGTATATATATATATGGAGAGACATACCTAGCTATATATATGTGCATATATGTCTAGATATGTGTGATATATATAGACATATAGATATATATATATAGATGGGCATGACTTATGCCCACACAGACTACAGAAATATGTATGTATAGGACATATACATACATGAATATAAGTCTGAGGATACATGCCTGCAACTGAGCCCCACAAAAACATTCACATGGGGAATGTGAGGGGAAAAGATTCATCTAATAATGAGGGGGTAAAAACCACCTGAAGATATATAGAGAATCTATTTCTGCGGTGCAGGAATGTAGTTCAGTGGAATAACCAGTATGGTTGCGTGAAAAGACAGAGGGTAATAGCAGTCTGGCAAGAGCACGTCAGGAGTACTTTAGGACTCTGACATGTCCAAAGGACAAAAAAACGCATAGACTAAGATACCAGGATGACCCAGCCAAGGGACACAGGGGTATCATGTACACTAAAGGAGAATGCATTGTCCAAGTGGAGCAGAAAAGCATAATGCCAAGCTGCAAGGAAAAAAGGGGTAGATTCCTGCAAGATTGGGAAGTCCTTGGACATTCACGCCATGGAATGATTATATAAACTTTTTCTACTATATGGGAAAAACCCTCAGAGACAAAGTTCAATGCTCTGTAGCAAGGGCCCATAGTAGAAAGCTTCTCTGAAGATTGCAGAGAGCATTGTGCAGGAGAATTATAAGATAATACTGACAGAAGTCAGGTGTGTTGCCACATCCTAGGAAAGGATATGGCTAGAAGAAGATAACCTGCAGTGAGTAGTATTATGCAAGATAGCTGAAAGTAGCTTGCAATGAGTATTAAAGTAATCACTGGAATTCCTGCATACATAGCAATTGAACAAAACAGCAGAGGGGATTCTCCTGTATAAAAACAGAGAGAAAACAGACAAAGGGAGCGGAGATATTCCCGTCCCTGTCTGATGAGTTGTTCAGAGCATGCATTGAAGGATAACAAAAAGTCTACACTGGAAGAAAGAGAAGTGTTTCAGTATGGTACCAACTCAAGCAGGGGAAACCCTGGAAGAGAGGGGGTTGGAAAGTGACTTACCATATGGTAAGTCAGCTGAAGGAAAAGATGTCCATGTGGGGACAGAAACTATCATGGGATAGTTGTAACCTCCCTTCGTAGTAGTAAGAAGGGGAGAATTGTGTAACCCATGGACAAAAGTATCCTAACAGCTTAGCATACTGAAAAAGAAAAAAACAGTGTAGGGTTTGAGAATAAACTTCTGCTAAGAAGAAGTTAACTGTAGATTGCAACATACAGGAACCTATGGTTGCTGGTTATGATTAGACTGGCTAAAGTCTGGAGACTTCAGACTAGGATGAGATGTCCCTTGCTTGGGTACATCTGGAGGATGGGCAGGAGAAGGGTGAAACCTTCTTTTCTTAGGGAAAGAAGGTTTGGCAGGACATTTCCTACGTCCTGGGTTAAAAGAAGGCTTAGGATGGTTTCCAGAACCAGGGAAGTCAGTGGAGCAATGAGCAACCTGACGTAAAGCCTCTTTATTGAAGATATTTTCTCCAGTACAGGAAAAATTACCCAGTGTATGTTGTGCCCATCTGCTCAAGTCTGAAGCTTGCGGCCAGGCTGTACGACGTGCTCCAATGGCAATAGCAGAGGATCTGCTAACAGACTCAAAAGAGTCTAGAGAAGCACGAGAAAGAAACCAAGAGATATTCCTGCTATGATTAAGAAGCAAGGAATAGTCAGTGGCCTTAGGTTCTGACAAAAAAGGGGACAAAAGAGAATTTCTCTGTGACCTCCTAAAGTGTCAGACTCATATAAAAAATATATGAAATAATTCTTGAAGCCAGCATAGAAGTTTGGAAGGTTTGACGTCCAAAGGCATCAAGTGCTTTAGATGCACGACATGGCGGATAAGAAGAATGCTTCTTCTTGCTTCTTACCTTCCTCATTGCTGATTCCACTACAATGGAATGATGTGGAAGTTGTTTTTTCTGAAATCCCGGAGAGGGAGGCACCTGATACAGAACATTAATGGCTGTAGAAGGCGAAGGAACCTCTAAAGGTGATTCCCACATCCTCAGAAGAAGAACAGCCTGACCAAACAAGCCATCCCGGCGGGAGTCCTTGTCCAAGCAGTAATGGGCTGTAAAGGTATGAACCGAGGCCCAAGTGGCTGCTCGACAGATGTCGTCGATAGACACAGAGTGCAGATGAGCCATTGAGGCTGCCATGGCTCTCACATTGTGAGCTGTGACATGTCCCTCCAGAGAAAGGTTCTTACTCTGATAGGAGAAGGAAATACACTGAGCAATCCAGTTAGACAGTGTTCTCTTGGAGACTGGAAGTCCCAAATGAGAAGGATCAAAAGCAACAAAGAGTTGAGAGGACTTTCTATGTTGCTGTGTTCTTTGTAAATAAAAAGCTAGAGCTCTTTTACAGTCCAAGGTATGAAGATTCCGCTCTGCATTTGATGCATGAGGCCCTGGAAAAAACACAGTTAGGTAGACCGCTTGGTTCAGATGAAAAGGCGAGACCACCTTAGGCATAAAGTGTGGATGAGTCCTAAAGACTACCTTGTCATGATGGAACCTTGTATAAGGTGGATTAGCTACTAGCGCTTGCAACTCACTAATGCGGTGTGCTGATGTGATTGCAATGAGAAAGATAACCTTCCAAGAAAGGAATTTCAAGGAGGTGGTAGCTAAAGGTTTGAAAGGTGGCTTCATGAGCTGCCCGAGAACCAGGTTTAAGTCCCATGCCACCGGTGGTGGCCTAATGGGAGGCTTAGTTAGAAGAAGGCCTCTCATAAATCTTGCTATAAGAGGATGAGAGGAAATAGGCTGTCCATTTAGAGGCTTAAGGGAAGCTGCAATAGCACTCAAATGGACTCTTACTGAATTTGTCTTAAGGCCTGCATTAGATAAATGAAGGAGATACTCCAGCAAAGATTCCAGAGGTATTGCAAGAGGGTTAAGACCCTTTTCCAAACACCAAACGGTAAACCTTTTCCATTTGAAAGCATATGAGTGTCTAGTGGAAGGTTTTCTGGAAGCATAAAGAACATCTTTCACTTGCTGAGAAAGATTAAGAACTTGGAGATCTAGGCCTTCAGCAACCAAGCCCTGAGATACAGAGACTGGGGATTGGGATGCCATAACATTCCGTCCTCCTGAGATAGGAGATCTGGAGCAGACCCTAACTCCAGGGAGGGAGCTTGAGAGAGATGTAGAAGCAGAGGATACCACACTTGCCGTGGCCAATGTGGTGCTATGAGAATCATATGGCCTCTGTCTCTCTGAAGCTTGAACAGGGTTTTGGGAATTAGGGGAATGGGTGGAAAGGCATACAGGAAGTCTTGACCCCAGTAAAGGAGGAAAGCATCCCTGGCCTGAGCCCCCTGAGCCGGAGTTCTGGAACAGAACCGGGGAAGTTTGGCATTCCATGGACTTGCAAAGAGGTATATGTCCGGGGTTCCCCAAAGTTGAAATATCTTGGTCACCTGGTCTGCATGCAGAGACCACTCGTGTGGAAGCAGAACTCGACTGAGTCTGTCCGCCCAAGAGTTTTGAATGCCTGGAAGACACACTGCCAGAAGATGAATCTGATGCTTTCTGGCGAGGGCGCATAGTTGTAAAGCGACAGAGAACCCATTTCCCCTTGCTTGTTCACATAGAACATGGCTATTTGATTGTCCGTATGAATGAGGACTGTCTTGTAGCTGAGCAGGGAGTGGAACACTCACAAAGCAAGAAAGATTGCTCTGAGTTCCAAGAGATTGATATGTAGACAACTCTCTTGTGAAGACCAGGTGCCCTGGGTGGAGAGGTCTTGCAGATGAGCTCCCCAACCCACTGGAGAAGCATCTGTTGTGAGAGTTGCTTGGGGTAAGGGTTGCTGAAAGGGGGACCCCAGCAACAGGTTTTTGAGTGGACTTCCACCACTGGAGGGACAAAATGAGGTGACTTGTGTTTGCTATTTTGTCTGACGGGCACCCTGATGCCTGGGTTCATTGGGTGGATAAAGTCCACTGAGCTGCCCTCATGTGGAGGCGAGCATATGGAACCACATGCACAGTGGACGCCATGTGGCCTAGTAGTTGCAACATTTCTCGAGCAGTTAGAGAGGCTTTAGCACTGCTTGAGAAGCTAACTGCACCAAGCGAAGGCAACGAGCCTGGGGGAGATAGGCCCTTGCCCTTGTGGTATCCAGGAAAGCTCCTATGAACTCTAAAGACTGAGTGGGAGTTAGAATGGATTTTGGGATGTTTATTACCAGCCCTAAATACTGAAGGATACGCATTGTGCAGGATAGAGAAGTCCTGGCCTCTGACTATGTTGGAGCTCGAATGAGCCAGTCGTCCAAGTAAGGGAAGACAAATATCCCTAGAGTGCGGAGAAATGCTGCTACAACAGCCATGCATTTCGTGAACACCCTTGGTGCCGAGGCCAGACCAAAAGGAAGCACCCTGTATTGGTAGTGCTTTCCTTGAAAAAGGAACCGAAGGAACCTTCTGTGGGTTGGATGGATGAGGACATGGGTGTACGCATCCTTGAGATCTAGAGAACAAAGCCAATCCTGACTCTGGTAGCAGAGCTCCGAGAGAAATCATCTTGAATTTCTCCTTGACAAGGAATTTGTTCAATTCTCTGAGATCTAAAATAGGCCTGTAACCCCCTGTTTTCTTTGGAATAAGAAAATAAGGGGAATAGAACCCTGTGCCCTGTTGATTAAGAGGTACTTCTTCTATTGCCCCTTGGGCAAGGAGGATAGCCACCTCCTGACCTAACAGGTTGATGAGAGAGGTCGGAGAATTGAACTGCTTCACTAATGTGTGAGGGGGCATGCTTGAAAAATGAAGCTTGTACCCCCTCCTTTATGATGGAGAGTGTCCAATGCTCTGCTGTTATTTGCCCCCATCTTGGGGGAAAAATGACATAACCTTCCTGGAATGGTGGAAGGTTCTGGTCCCTCCAGAACCAGAAAGGCTAGGTTCTCTAGCTGAAAGTCAAAGGCCCTGAGGAGGCTGAGGCTGCTGGGCCAGTGGAAGCCTAGCAGTCTTTGCTTTCTTCTGTTTGGGTGGTTGCTGACGTTTCCTTGAAAGCTGACCTGCAGAAGATGCCTGCTGAACATAAGCAGGATAAAATCTTTTCTTTTTAGAAAAAGATGGTTTCTTGAACAATTTCTTTCCAACAGGATCAGCAGTGGACTTGGATAGTCTATCCAAGGTGGAATTTTAGCATCCATTTCATTGGCTTTTTCCTGCCAATCTTTACCAAACAGGTTCTCACCAGTACAAGGGATATTTACCAATTTGTCTTGTACCCAGAGCTCTAGATCAGATGCCTGGAGCCAAGCAATTCTACGTGCACCTATGGCAATAGCCGAGGTTCTGCTTATACACTCAAAGCAGTCAAAGGCTGTACGATTGGAAAATTTAGAAACATTTTGGGCATGTTTGACCCAAGTGAGAAAGTCCTGTCTTTTATCCTCAGAAATGAAAGGACTTAAAGTCTGTAAATTATCTGTGACCTCCTTTAGGAACATTCCCATGTAGAGACTATAAGAACTGATCCTGGCAGAAAGCATGGAAGCTTGGAAGACTCTACATCCAAAAGCATCCAGGGTTCTGCACTCACGTCCTGGAGGATTAGAGGTATGCCTTTTTGCACTTCTGATCCTTCTCATAGCTGACTCCACCACAATAGAGTGGTGAGGAAGCTGAGTCTTATGGAATCCAGGACAAGGAGGGACTCGATACATAGTATCCAATCTACGAGAATGAGGAGAGGTGGTAAGAGGTGTTTCCTACATCCTCAACATGAGATCATATAAAATCTCATGAATGGGTAAGGTAGCTGCCCCTTAGGAGTTTTGGGATATTGTAGAATTTCCAACTCCTTGGCCCTTGGCTCTGTTTCAGGGGCCACAGTAATAGACAGGCCCCGAGCCACCTCCCTGATGAAGTCTTGGAAGGACATATCCTCTGGAGGAAACATCCTGCGTTTAGGGGAGGACTCCTCCTCTGGAAGAAGCATCGCTGCATCGACAGAACTTTCAGAATCCTCAGATTCTTCTGAGGACTCTAAGTATCGTCTTTCCGGATGCTCTTGCAGAGCCCGATACCCGTACCGACCAAGGTCGGTACCGGGAATAACCGGTACCGGAGGGCATCGGAGGAAAGGGTACCGGCAGAGCAGATACCGATGCCGATGCTATCGATACTGGTACTGATGCCAGTGCCAGTACCGGTGGAGTTGTCTGTCACGGTACCAAGGGCGCCGATGCTGCAAGGAGAGCCGCCAGACTGCGTTCCATAGCCAGAACTCTCTGGTCTATTGATGCCACCAATGCCTGGATGTCGGTACCGGAGGAGACCGCCGGTACCCCAGAGCATGGCACCAGGAGATCTGTCGAGGCCGAGCCAATGAGAACATCCTGGAACCCCGATAATGCTTTGGAAGCTGAAGCCTCCCGCCAGGGTAATTTTGCCGGTGCAGAATCCTCGAGGGCAACGCCGGAGGCATCTCGATGCTTAGGAGGAGATCTACCCTTCGAGGACCGGCTGGATTTATGTTTAGTTACCTGAGATCCACGGGAGGAAGAAGCAGTCATGGAAGACGTCGATGCCACCGAAGCTGCATCAGAGGGAAACAGGGTACTGAACTTGGCAGCTCGGTTCTGCCGACCTCTTTTAGACATCATGGCACAGGACACACAATCCGTGATGGAGTGGTCAGGACCTAAACATTTTAAACACCATTCATGGGTGTCGGTGACGGAGATGGTACCGCCACACTTTGTGCACTTTTTGAAACCTGAGGCAGGTTTCTCCATGGTAAGGAAAGATTTTTGGACCTAAGGCCCAAAAAGGCACGTGCACCTGAAGAAAAAGAAAAAAGAGAATATATATATATTTTTTTACAGAAGTAAGAAAAGAAAAAAACGGCGGTACCAGTAGAGCGTCGAGGAAGGCAGACACGACCACAAAAAAGAAAGAAATAAAAAAGAATTCTTCTGCGGTGACAGGAACACGACCTGCTGGCTCCGCGGAAAATGAAGAACTGGAGAGAGGCAGTTGGGAAAGGCGGGAAGGCAGCATGCAGGCGCTGTGGGATGCTCCCAAAAGCTTTCTGATTGGACGCTGGGGAGCGTTCCCGCGCGGGCTCCGTTGGTACCGATGATACCCATATGTGATGACTACATTCCTGCTTGTTCCTGGAGATCAAATCTTTCAGAGTGAGATATGTGTATATATATGTGTATATATATATATATATCTAAAATTTAAGAGACACTCAATAACAAGAAGGGGTAAGACCTGCTTGAAAATATGGATAGAGGACCCCTTACTGGTTAGACGTGGAAGAACCATGAAGAAGGTTACATGGAAACCAGTGGAATTTTCCTAGTCAGAAGGACAGGTCTAGATCTCTTTAAAATTCTAGACTTTGAATAACCAGAAGTGGAGATCTACGTGAAGGGGTGCAGAGAAAACCTTAGTCTTAAGATGAGAAGTCTGGATCCTTCTATAACTTCAGTGTGGAGAAAAAGAAGCAATAAAAGGGAATACCATATTTGCCCATCTATGAGGGCAATATGAGTATAATGCGTTCTTTGTTCAGCATAAGCTCCAATGAAGTATTGGGAATTAGAAGGAATGCACTAGACAAGGACTGCAGTGAAAAGAAATGCATCCCTGTTGGAGAAGTTCCACTGGAGATGTGGAACAACTCAGGGAATTAAGCAATTCTTTATGCTTTCACGTGATCTATGCCCTGGTTCATTTTCCCTAAAAGGAAATTTTAAGGAAGATGGTAAAAGTAGGAAAGACTGGTCTTGTGGGAGCATGACTGGGCAAGCCTTTCAACCATCTGGAAGTTACCCACCAGGAATGGCTCTGACGCTCTCTGGCAAAGGCCCATAGTTGCAGAGCTTTTTGTAGAATTGCAGAGAGCATATTGTAGGTTGCCCAGGTGAGATCTCTTTGTTTAATTAGCAGTGTGCAACCTAATCTATTCTGTGGGAGCCAAAGAATTGAAGATGGCTAAGAACAGCAGACAGGCTGGTTGCCTGCAACAATAAGTTGTCCAAGTAGGTTTTGGAACCTCTCTTGGAATTATGTGTTATTAAGGCAGCAGAAGAGGATAGGTCCTATAGATTGGACAAGGACCGACAGACAGAATTAAAAGTGACTAACTCTCATTATGGTCTGATAAGCTGTCTTAAAAGAAATATTTGAAAGATTGCAGAGGGGAGAAACTCTGTATGGAAATTACTTACTGGAGTAGGTATTGAGGACAATCCTATGGCTTAAAAGGTAAGCCCTCCAGTCAAATAGTATCACTCTTAGATTGAAAATCTCAACTAAGAGGGATAGAAAGTAATACAGAGTTGGGAAGACTTATAATTTGGTAGTCTCTGAAAAGGGTAAAGCTCCCCTGCAGTCAAAAGTATAAGATATCCTCGTACAGGACAACTGCCAAGGCGAAGGGCATAGCATACCTTGTGAGTAGTTGTAACTCCTCTGTTTACTTTAAAAGGAGAGGAGAAACTTGTTACCTGTAGGGCATGATTATCCTCAATAGCTCTAAGAGCTGAAAGGATGGATTGCCCTTAGCAAGAGATTCATGCCTAAAGTAGAGGATTAAGGCAGTGTATCACTGACCTCTCAATAAGGATGAGAAGAACTACAAATGCTTCTGTAGTTAAGTAGAGGTTCTGAAACTCAACAGGAAAAAAGATTTAATGAAATAAAAAGTCAGAAACCCTGCGACTGCTGAGTTTGCTGAGCCTGTTGAGACTTTGGTTTTCTTAGCCTGGTATGATGTTGCCGTTCTTTGGAAACATCTGCATGATGGGTAGAAGATGAATAAAACTTTTCCCCCCTAGGGGAATAAAGTTTGTTAGGAGATGTTTTAGTAGCTGGGGTAGAGGAAAGTTTTGACAATCCTCTGAAAGCAACATTATCAGTGTTTAACTGATTAGCTTGAAACAAAGCATCCTTGTTAAAGAGATTTTCATCAGTACAAGGAGTATTTCTCAGCTTTTCTTGTACCCATTTGTCCAAGTCTGAAGCTTGGAGCTAGGCCATGCATCGTGCTCCTATGGCTATAGCAGAAGTTCTGCTAATAGACTCAAAACAGTCCAGGAAAGCACGATTAAGGAATTTAGAGACATTTTGAGCAGGACTGACTAATATGGAAAAGTCTGCTCTTTTATGTTCTTGAAGAAAAGGGTTCAAAGACTAAGTTCTTTGTGACCTCTTCAAGAGATAATCCCATATAGAAAATATATGAGATAATTCTTGCTGAAAGCATGGATGCCTGGAAGCATCGACGTCCAAAGGCATCTAAAGTTCTAGACTCACGACCTGGCGGATAAGAAGAGTGCTTCTTTGTACTCTTAATACGCCTCATTGCTGATTCTACAACAACAGAATGATGAGGAATTTGAGTCTTTTGAAAACTTGGAGAAGGTGGCACTTTGTACATGGAGTCAAGTGTCTTAGAATGTGGTGATACCGTTAAAGGAGTTTCCCACATCCTTAAAAGCAGATCTTGCAAGATCTGATGCAAAGGAAGCATGATCACTTCCTTTGGAATCCAGGGGGATTGTAGGATCTCTGAATCCCCTGGGAAGGATTCTTTACCAGGTATAGAAATGGCAAGCAACTTTGCCATATCAAGCAGAAAAGCTTGAAAAGAAATCTCCCCTGAGGAGGACCCTCTAAAATGAGGAGTAAAGGCTAGACTTGTTGAAGATGCAGTCTTGGTACCGATGGATTCATCCCAGACATCGGGATTGGAAGAACTGAAAGGATGAAGCATCGGATTTTCCCTAAAGCAATGTCTTCGGTATTGCTCGAAGTCGGTACTGAGACGAGTCGTACCGAATTATCCATGCTAGAGATCGATTCCAGGCTCGGCATCGAAGGAAGCGAGTCTGTTGAAGTAAGCATGGACGGTACTGACACAGATACCGGTACCGAAGCCGATACCGGAAGATTGGTCTGCAGCAACTCTAATGGTACCGAAGTAGCCGAGAGTGCTAGACTGCGATCATCGGTGAGGAGTGTTTCATCCATCACGATAGCCGATGCCGGGGTGTTGGTACCGCTCGAAGCGGCCACAGCCACCGAGCATGGCCCAGGTATGTTCATCGAGGTAAGAACCCCAGGAACAACCTGAAGCCCCGTTAATGCTTTGGAGCCCGAAGACACCCGCCGGGGCTTTATTGCCAATATGTCCTCGAGGGCAAGGCCAGAGCCATCTCGATACTGGGAAGGAGATCTACCACTCGAGGATTGGCTAGTCTTTACAGACTTTTGTTTGGTTACCTGATCCTGTGGACATATTCTAGCTGGTGACATCGAGTGCGATGTGAACCGGGTATCGAGTTGTGCTCGATTCTGAAGACTTCTTCTGTTTGAGCTCCAGCAGGAAAGACACTCCGGTGGGTAATGGTTAGGACCCAAACATTTTAGACACCAAGTATGGTTGTCTGAAAACATATCTGTACCGCCACACTTTGAGCATTTCTTAAGGGTAGTGGCTGGTTTTCCATGATGGAAAGAAAGTGTCAGACACTAAACAGGAAAATTTCTGAAGAAAAAGAAGAAATTCTTTAGAAAAAAGAAAGAAGGAAATCAGGGGAGTAATTAAGATGGCGGATGAGTGCGTGGTCGAGTGAGCTGCATTCCTGTGTGTTCCTGTGTTGTCGACCTGTTGCCGTCGGAATGGGACGGAGGAAACGAAAGCAAGCTGCCTTACCTCCGGGTGAGAATCCTTCCAGCTTGGTCGGCCAGCAAACGCTTGGGGAGTGCGGCTTTGACGTGCACCGTGGAGCAGCCTCTTTGGCTGGGGCGGTAGAAGGAGTTTTGCCCCAGAGCGCGTCTGGTGTTTCGCTGTCTTCAATTGAGCGGACACCTCCGCCGCGTCCAGGAAGTTCGTTTTCGGCTGAAGTTCTGCCCTTGGAATTGGTGGCGAGTACCCCGATCTCAGGGGGAGTTGGAGGTGCTTTGGCCATATTGGACCCCCCCATGGAGGAAACGGGCCAGAGTTGTTCGGGAGAAGTGGTGATAACAACGGAACGTCTTGTGGCTGGACCTTCAGTGGTGAGGGATGAGTTTCCTGGTTTTCCCACTTTGGTGAGACCTGCGGCATTTACTTTGCAAGCGCTATGGGAAGGACTGGCGACCTTGAATGACTCCATGAATAGAGTTTGTGGGACGTTTGTAAAAGACATTAATTTGGTTAGAGATTCTTGTGGATTCCTTACTAAGGCTAATGAGAAACAATGCAATAGATTAGCCAGCTTGGAAAGGGAGATGGGGGAGGTTCGGGAGTTGGTGAACGCCCAAGTTAAAGATAATAATGTCTCTGGTAGGAAACTGGAATACCTTGAGAACCAGGTTCAGAGGAATAATCTCAGATTTCTGAGTTTCCCTCGGTCTCCAGTCCTGTCAGCGACTGAAATGCTTCGCAAATATTTTGGGGAGGTGTTGAAAATCCTGCCGGAACAGTTCCCTCCTATTACCAGGGCTGTGTATTTATCCCTGGGGAGTAGGGGTGGAACAGATGCCCCCTCTCCTTTACAGCCTGGGCTAGAGGACCTTACGGGTCTCCTTGAAAGTTCTTTGGAGACTGTAATGGAGAGATCCACATTGCTTGTTACTTTTGCTTTGGAAACGGATAAAGTGTTTATTCTTAGAATGTTTTTTCGGAATGCTAATGAAGTTTTATTGGGGGCCAAGGTGAGGGTATTTCCTGATTTTTCTCGTATTACTCAGTTGTGGAGGAGGGAGTTTTTGGCTCTTCGCTCCAGGGTCTTGACCTTGGGCGCCTCCTTCCAACTTAAATTTCCTGTTAAGTGTTTTGTTAATTATAAACAAAAGATGTATTTGTTTTTTGACCCCAAGCAGCTGTTAGCTTTTCTGGAATATAGGGAAAGGAGTAGTATCGAGGTTGCTATTTCTCCTCATACAGCTGACATGTAAGTCTCCCTTCCGCCTTAATGTTTCATTTGTGTTAATGCTAGGATTTTTGGCAGTATATAATATGTTACCTGGTACTCCCCTATTTCCTATTTTATGTTGGGGTCTAAATGGATGGAGATATGTGGTGGTTTACTTTTTTTTTTTTTTTTTTACTAATTGTATTGAGAGAATTCCATTGTTTTTCCTATGTCGTATATGGTATGATATTCGATTGTTATTTGATAATTGATAAATAAAAATTCAAAAGAAAAAAGAAAAAAGCACCGGCGGTACCAGTAGCATCGAGGGAAGGCAGACGCGACCACAAAAAAGTAAGAATAAAAAGAATTATTTTCTGCGGTGACAGGAATACGTCCTGCCGGCTCCACGGAAAACTGATGAGAGGGAAGTGAATGGGCAGGAAGGCAGCGCGCATGCGCGTGGGATGCTCCCAAAAGCTTTCTTTTTGGACGCTGGGGAGCGTTCCCGCGCAGGCTCCGTCGGTACCGACGTACCCATATGTGAAGACTCATTCCTGCTTGTTCCTGGAGATAACAGCAGAACAAGAAAAGAACTCCAATGCAAAACAGGAAAGACCATTCAATTAAAGGAGATAAGAGTAAAAGACAGAAGAGAGTTAGGCTACCCTACTATCCAGGAAAAGGAAAGCATGGAAAAACAGGTGCGTTTTAAAAGAAGCCTTGAATTTGAGATTGGAGGATTCCAATTGTAGGTTGGGAGGGAGATCGTTTCAGAGCTTTAGCATGAGGAAGTAGAAGGCTGAATGTCTTGCATACTCCAGTCTTGGCTGCGACGTGGAAGGAAGGTGAAGGCTATTAGTGTATAATGATTGGACAACCCTCTGAAGAGTGTGCAAACGAATAAGTGAAGAGAGATAAGAAGGAAGGCCCGTATGGAACAATAAAAACAGAATGACCACCAATACAGCATAGTCACTCCATGGACAGCAGGAATCAGTCCTCACATATGGGTGATGTTGGCACACACGGCACCCTCGCAGAAGCATCTCCCCAGCTTTCAAAGAAAGCCTTTGGGAGGTGCTACCACGCATGTGTGGTACCCTTCCCGCCCAAGGGTGTCATCGTGCTCAGATGACATAGCTAAAAGACGGCAAAAAAAGATTGTAAGGAAGAAATTCCAAGGGAAGGAAAGAGGGTGGGGAGGAAAGAGGGTTGTGAGGACCGATTACTGCTGTCCCAGGAGAACACCTGTTACAGATGAGCAACTATGCATTCTCTGGGAACAAGCAGGAAGTCAGTCCTCACATATGGGACGCCCAGCTACAGGCTACTGAAAGCCCATAGAAAAGGTCACGGTCGCCCTCAGGAGGAGCCGTGAGCAGCAGCAATTGAGACTGCAGATACAGACTACAGTAGGACCTATGTGTCCGATGGGAACCAGCACTCCAGTAGCCTGAACACAGAAGGGTCGGAGGGTAGGAGTTGCCTAAATGCCAAAAAGATTACAGAGCACGGCCTGGTTGAAGGCACTGCCCCATGGGACTCCCTTTCTAGGCAGTAATGAGCTGCGAAAGTATGGACTGAAGACCAGGTGGCGGCCTGGCAGATGTCCAGCAATGGGACGGAGCGCAGGTTTGCCAGAGGGTGCCATGGCCCTGACGCTGAGAGTCATGACCCAGCCATCCAGCGTGAGCCCAGCCTGTTCATAGGCTAGAGCGATGCAGTCTGCCACCCAAGTGGACAGTGTTGTTTGGTCACCGCTTCCCCTAGCCAACTGGGACCATAAGAAACAAAAAGCTGAGCAGCTTTCCAGTGGCCCTGGGTCCACTAAATGTAAGAAGACAGGGCTCTCTTACAATCCAAGGTGTGAAGGATGGTCTTCGCTCTGCTGGAGTAAGGTCTTGGGAAGAAGGTAAGTAACACCTCCTCCTGGTTAAAGTGGAAAGGAGATACCAACCTTTGGAAGGAACCTGGGATATGTAATGTAGCACACCACCCTGTTCTTAAAGAATCTGGTATACAGTGCCTCTGCCATCAGAACTTGGAGCTCGCTGACCCTGCGAGCGAAGGTGAGCACTACCAGGAACACGACCTTCCACGAGAGGTACCTCAGGTGGCAGGTAGCTAGAGGCTCAAATGGTGGGCGGATGAGCTGCGCCAATACTATATTGAGGTCCCATTCTGTCACTGGAGGGTGGACAGGGGGTTTAGACAACAGGAGTCCTCTCAAGAAGCAGGTCACCAGTGGATGGACAAAAAGGGGCTTGCCCTCAACAGGATGGTGATGTGCTGCCAGGACAGTGAGATGCACTTTCACCGAGTTTGATTTGAGCCTGGATTGCGAGAGATGAAGAAGGTACTGCAGCACCAACTTCAGCAGGCAGGAGAACGGGTTCACCCACTGCTCTGTGCACCAAACTGAGAACCTGCACCATTTGAAGGTGTAAGCTCTCCTGGTAAAGGTCTTGTGGGAGGCCAGCAGGATCTCTTCCACTTTTCCCGAGAGACAGAAAGGGGCTAAGGTCACCCTTTCAGCAGCCACATTTTCAGTGATGAGGGACCCTGGTTGGGATACAGGAGAGCGCCCTCCTCCTGAGATAAGAGCCCCGAGGAGTTCCCCAGGGGGATCTGAGTCTCCACTAACAACTGGAGGAGCAGCGGGAACCACGGCTGCCTGGGCCACCATGGAGACACCAGAATCAGCAATGCTGTGTTGCGAAGAGCCTTGAAGAGTGTTTTGGCAAACAGCTGCGTGGGTGAGAAGGCATACATGAGACCGTCCAACCACAGGATGAGGAACGCATCTGTCGCTACCCAGGATAGATGGGGCTGCCAGGAACAGAAGTGGGGCAACTGGTGGTTGTCCGGGCTGGCAAAGACAAAGGACAAACGACTAACACAAGAAAACCATACAGTACTTACACACCCCACTCAATACGCAAAAGTCTTATCCAATCTGTTGTTTTACTGCTCTTGTAAATAAACACTTGCAATTAGTTCTGTTATTGTTCCATGTAATATTACCTGTATATAGTTAAAAACCCTGTTCCATATAAAGTATACAGAAGTATACAAAATTTTGTTAACTGTTCAATGTAAACCGCCCTTGATCTCTGGAAGGGGCGGTATAAAAGAAACTGTTAAATAAATAAATAAATAGTTCCACCCATGGGGTCCCCCCAGAGACAAAAGAGCTGGCTGGCTATTCTGGGGCCCAGCTGCCCCTCGTATGGCTGGAGGACTCTGCTCAGTCTGTCCACCAAAGCATTGTCCTGGCCTGGTAGGTATACCGCCTGCAGGACTATTCCCTGTTGAATTGCATAGGAGCAAAGTGTCATTGCTTTGCGGCAGAGGACACGAGACCCTGTGTCCCCCTGCTTGTTCACATAGAACATTGCCACCTGATTGTCTGTCTGGATGGTGTCTCAGGCGGTAACAGAATGCTCGGAGGGCCAGATATATTGCTCTCAGCTTGAGACCAGCTGCCCTGGGTGCAGAGTTCTTCGCAGTGGACTCTTCATCCCAGCAGGGAGGCATCCGTAGTGAGCACCATTAGAGGGCTTGGAAGGGCATACCCGTCTGCAGGTGTCAGGGATTTTGCCACCAAGTCAGGGATTCCACCAGCTAGTAGGTTACTGAGACTCTGTCCAGGACATGGCCCTTGGCCTGTGCCCTCTGGCCCGACGGCACCACTGAGCGGCCTTCATATGCAGGCGAGTGTTCGGGGTGACATGGACCGTCAAGGCCATGTGCCCAAGTAGGCGCAGTAGAAGCCGAGCTGACACAGAGGGTCAGTTTTGCACCTCTCTGGCCAGTGCCCTGAGACAGTATGCCGGTTCAGGGGAAGGAAGATCTTTGCCTGAAGACTATCCAGCCTTGCTCCTATGGACGCCAGACATTGCACTGGGAGAAGGTGGGATTTGGGGTAGTTTATCACGAACCCCAGATGTTGTAGGACCTGAATGATGCATGCTGTGGCTTGCTGCACCTCTGTGGCCATGCCTTCTTTTATGAGCCAGTCATCAAGGTAGGGGAAGACAAATACCCCCTGGAGATGGAGGAAGGTGGCTACTACCAGGCATTTGGTGAAAACCCTGAGGACGGAGGCCAGGATGAAGGGAAGTACCCTTTACTAGTAGTAAGTGCCCCCTGCCATGAAGCGAAGGTACTGCCTGTGGCTGGGGTGAATGAGGATGTGGGTATAAGCATCCTTCAGATCCAAGGAGCATAGCCAGTCTCCCTGCTGGAGGGAAGGCAGCAATGTTCCAAGAGAGAGAGTCTTGAACTTCTCCCTCACCAGGAAATTGTTCAGGTTGCGCAGGTACAGGATGGGCCTTAGGCCTCCTATTTTTTGGCATGACAAAAGACCTGGAGCAGAACCCCTTGCACCTGAGATGATGGGATACTGGTTCTACCGCTTTGTCCTTGAGAAGGCCTGTGAGTTCCTTCAATAAGAGACCTGGGGGGCTCTCCCGGTTAGAAAGGAGGTAGTGTCAGACAGGTGGAGGAGATAGCCCTTCCTGACCACCTGGAGGGCCCAGGAATCGGTGGTGATGGTTAGCCATCCTCCTGTAGGCTGCTGTCATCCTTGGGGTAGAGGGGCTATGCACAAGGAGTCAAAAGCTCCCCCCTGATGGGTCCAAAGTCAGAGCCTGGGGCTTGGGAACATTCTGCTTATAAGGGCCTTGGTCCATGTCCCTTAGCCTGCTGACGAGGCCTGAAAATATGGGTAGCTTTTGTAAACAGCCCCTTTCCTCGGGTAAAGGGCTTTTTACCCAAGCCCTTCCGTCAGGGAAGGGCAGCAGTCTTCTTGGAGAGCCTGGTCCTTATCATGAACACTGACTCCAATTGGGTGGCCTTTTCCATCATGGGTTTGCTCAAGAGGTTCTCCCCTTGGCATTGGGACATTGACCAATTTGCCCTGAACCCATTGCTCGAGATCAGAAGACTGTAGCCAGGCCTGGTATTGGGCACCAATGCCCGCCGTGGCTACTCTAGCAGCCGACTTCAAAGCCATCATAGGCTACTCGAGTCATGAATTTGGAGCACTCACAGATGGCCTTGGACAGGTTCTTGAACCGCTGCAGGGGTTCTCTGGAGAGCCCAGTTCAGAACCTGGCAAATTCCTTTGTCAGGTCTCTCAGGTACATGCCCATGTACAGAGGGTAGGCCTGGATCCGGCTGATGAGCATCAAGCCCTGGTTGCACTTTCTGCCGAGGGCATCCACCATGGAGTTGTGTGGCAGTTGTGACTTCTGGAAGCCCGGGCTCCGGCGCACCCGATACATCGAGTTGAGCCGCTTGCTCACCACCAGCACCAATGCCGGTGTCTCCTACAAACGGAGCATTAGCCATTCCAAGATGGATGGGATGGGTACTGTGAGCGATTCCCTCAATGGTGCCTTGAAATGGAGGATTTCTAATTCTTCCGTCTGAGGGTCCTCCTCCGATTCAGTGAGGAATGCGAGGGCTTTTGACATATCCTGCAGAAAGACGAGGAATGTCATGTCCTCAGGCAAGGACCGGGGCTCTGAGGGTGAAGAGTCCAAGGAGACATTGCGACGGTGTCGGGTGTTCGGGGACTTCTTGTCCTCTGTCTCCCACTCCGATAAATCTGAGAAAGACTCGAGGGAAGGGTAGCTCGTGGGCTTGAGGCTAGAGCCCTGTCCGCATCCCATGGAGGACCTGCGGCTGGTGCATAAGCATTAGCTGGGGAAGACCTCAGTCCTGCCAAGTGGGATCTGGAGCAAGACCTAGGTGGAGGATCAACTCTGGGCCGTATGGTCTCGAGGATGGGCTCGGCCTCCGGGGAAGTCCTCAATGTCGAGGGCCCAGTGGTCTGTGCAGAAGAACTGGTAGTACCAGACAGCAATGCCCGCTGCTGGTCCATGAAGGCAGTCAGAATACACTCCAGGGCCGCCATCCTGGATTCGAGTCCAGAAGGCTCCACAGCCATCGGCAAGGGCACCAAGAAACTCGGGCCCGTGCCAGTTCCCCCAAAGGGGAGTCCTCAACAAGGATAGGCTCTGGAGACAGAGATCGATCTGCGGTCGACTCCTTTCGGGCTATCTTGGTAGGCCGCTCCCGCTCTGATCCCTCCCACAGCCGTCAAGGACTGCAGAACTTGGTCCGGGGCTTACCAGAGCCGTCTAGAGATGCTGCCTTTGAGGGTTGTTTCTTCTTCTTGTGTTCCTTCTAGAGAAATCCCCTTTCTGAAGAGCCACGGCATTGACTGGGGTCTGCGGGGGCATCATGGGATTCCGCAGCTTCAAAGGGTGCCTTGGTGGACTTTTTTTTTTATTTATCAGTTTTAAATACACTGTCACAAACAGGTGAAACAGAGTAAACATCAAAATCACCATATAACAAAACAAAGAAAAAAACTTCAAATAATCAGTCCACAATACAGGAAAAAGAGGACTCAAGAGAAAGAAAATATAACACATCAAAAGAATTAACCAAAGAGCACAACCTCAAGACCAGCACCTTACAGTGGCGTCTATAGGGTATTTCCAGGGACTAACACCCCTCTCTAGCTAAAAGGAATTTGTTAGCATTTTGGCTCAAAAAAGGAAACTGTTTTACCATCACAAACTATAACACAAACACAAGGAAAACGAAGCATATATTGCAGTCCAAGGGTCAAGGCCCTAGAATGCAGAGTCAAGAACTCCTGATGCTGCTTTTATGTGCACCTTGAGAAGTCAGGAAACATACAAATAGGAGAGCCAAAAAATAACTTATCCATATGACGGAAATAAAGTTTAAACACTAGGTTGTGATCCACTTCCAAGGCAAAAGTCAATATCAGGGTACTCCGCTGGGTCACAACCTCCATGGAGGACTCCAAAAACTTTGTTAGGTTATACCCAACAGCAGCTCCCTGGCCCGGAGATGTCTGTCCTGGACCTGGGGCAAGATATTTATTTATTTATTATTTATTTATAATTTCTTCTGTACCGCACTATTCGGCATCAGCGTGGTTTACATGAAACATAACAATCAGACGGGTACATAAGTCTGATTTTACAATTAACAGGAGAGCCAACTTGGATAACAAAGATAACTATTTACAAAACAGTGTCATAAAAACAAAGAATGAGATTTAATGGTCAAGGACCTCTTGCATGGTGTGGTCCTCTGGCTGACAAGGTGTGTTGGAACAGTTGTGAGAAATTGAGTGGGAATGTGATTCATTGTTCTCTAGGAAATTTGAGGAAAAGGAAGTGTTTAAGGGCCTTCCTAAACTGGATTAGGTGGGTGATTGACCTGATGCTTGTCGGTAAGGAGTTCCAGAGTCTTGGGGCGCAGAGACTGAAGGCCCTGTTTGCAGTTGCCGAGGTGCATCTTGTTAATTCTCTTGGCAATGTTAGCATATTTACTGCTGCTGATCTTCTTGGTCTATTAGGGGCTGCTGTTTGGATAAGGTCAGATAGTGAAGAGGAGAGATTATTGACCGTTTTGAATGCCAGCAGCGCTGTCTTGAAGAAGATCCTGGCATGAATAGGAAGCCAGTGTAACTGCATATTGAACCCTCACCAACGGGGGAAGGTTCCCAGGGTCCATCCCTAGAACCTCGGTCAGATATTTTCTTACCATTTCGATTGGTGATATCAGCAGAGATCTAGGGAAACCTAACAAATGCAAATTATTATGTCTAGCCAAGTTCTCAAGATACTCCATTCACCTCGCTGAGATGGAACTCAATCACCAGAGCGTCATTTACATCCATTTTTGACTTGAGGGCAGTCATTCTAAATGCATTCATTTCCAATGTCTTGGACTGTTCCACCACAGCCTGGGCCACAAGTGACAAGTCCCAAACAAGGCGACCTGAAACAGTTTGAAGAGAGGAATTAATTTCTTGAATGACATCCCACAGTGACTCTAATGTCACAGCCTGTGGAATCTGCACCTCACTAACTTGTTGACCAGAAGAGACCTCACCCCGCTCCTGAGTGATAACCTTCTAAGTTCTTCGAATGTTCTCCTTCCCCTTCTGCACTCCATTCTCCAGAGGCGGCAAAACTGCTGCCAAAGTACCTCCTAACTAGGGCAAACTTGCAGGCTCAACAGACCGGCAAGTGTCCCAGAACGCTGGCAGCAAGATCACTTCCAGGATGGGAGGCTGGGAGGCGGTGTACGCTGAATGGGGCTCAGTGAAGCTCCTTCACTGCTGCCCGTCACACCTCCTCTGGGCAGGTTGAAAGCTACCGGAGTAGAGACAGCTGAGAACACCAAACATCTCTGTCGGCTGGCGCGAAGAACCAGGCAAAGAGCTCTCTGGGAGTTTAGTCCACCCCTTCCCCTTGTCCATATCTCGACAGGCAGAAGTCCCTTAGCGCCAACTAAACAGAGTGAGGACAGACATCCTCAGATTCGCACCCTTACAGTGCCATCTTGGATACCTGTATTATCTCTGTGGACATCTTTTTACACAGATTGCAAGCCGTGGGGTCGTGGTCTGGCCCTAGGCAGCATAGGCAGCAGTCATGTGTGTCGGTGAGGGACATTATCTTGGCACACCGATCACACTAGTTAAAACTACTGGTAGCTATGGTGGGAAAAAAGTACCCCAGCGAGGTCAAAGACCCGAGGTGCTGACAGTTGGGGAAAAAAGGGCACAAACGTGCCAAAAGGAAGGAAATAGAAAAATGAAGGGACCTGAAATTCTATGCCGGGGCAGCACGCTCTGGTGGCGGGAAGAGTACCGGTGCACAACTGGAGAGAGTTTAAAACTCAGGTCGAGAAAAACAACTTTTTCTGGGGGAAAACAAACAGATGTCTGAAGAGATCTGTGGAAAAAGCGAGACTGAGCAAGACAGTACCCTTGGGCAGGAAGGGTACCAATGCATGTGTGGTGGCACCTCCCAAAGGCTTTCTTTGAAAGCTGGGGAGATGCATCCACGAGGGCTGAGTCAGCGCAGACGTCACCCATATGTGGGGACCGACTATCTGCTTGTTCCCAGGGAAAATGCTCGCCAACAGGAAGTAAAACCACCATCTGCAATCTCAACATCTTCAAGAACAGTCTGCACTGCTAGCCTCTTATTTAAAAAATAGAGGGGAGATATAGCGTAGTTACTCGCCAGTAACAGGTGATCTCCAGGAACAGCAGGAAGCAATCTTCACATATGGGCATCGTCAATACCAACATAGCCAGTGCAGAATGCTCCCCAGTGTCCAATAAGAAAGCCTTTGGAAATGCTCCACTGCGCCTATGCATCTGCCTTCCTGCCTTCCCAACTCCTCTCCTCAGTTGCGCTTGTAGCCAAGAGGTAGAGGAAAAAGTATATCCAACAACTACTAGGGAGGAGAGTGGGTTTTTAAGACTGATTCCTGCTGTTCCTGGAGATCACCTGTTACAGAAGAGCAACTACACTATCACCAGGAACAAGCAAGAATGCAGTCTTCACTATGGGTCTCACGAGCTCCCAGGCATCAGACTTAGAGACATCCCTGAGGCTAAAAAATGGAGCCAAAAGGGCATGGATACAAAGTGGCCCAGTGGATTTGACTGTAGAAGGCTAGAGCATGGAGCCAGAAGTCAGGTGCCAGAGAAGAATGGTAGGAATTGTGATTAAGTCCCAAAGAGATACTGAAGAACAGCCTGGCCAAAGGCAGCGTCCCGACGGGAATCCCTGTCAAGGCAGTAGTGAGCAGCGAAGGTGTGAACAGAGGACCAGGTAGCTGCCTAGCAGATCTCCTCTATGGAGACAGAATGGAAGCTGGTGACTGAGGCTGCCATGTAACTCACTTTGTGAGTGGTGACGAGACCCTCAAGAGAGAGTTCCGCCTGAGCATAAGCAAAACAAATGCAGTCTGCAATCCAGTTGGATAGGGTGCATTTTGACACCAGAATACCCAAGTAGCTTGGATCACAGGAGATAAATAATTGAGAGGATTTCCTAAAATCCTTGGTCCTGTCCAAATAGAAGGCAAGAACACGCTTGCAATCCAAAGTATGCAATGCTGCTTCAGTCCTAGAGGCACGCGGTCGGGGAAAGACGACCAGTAGCATGACAGGCTGGTTGATATGAAAATAGGAGACCACTTTTGGAAGGACATGCGGATGGGTACAGAGAACCAGCTTGTCATGGTAGAATCGAGTGTAGGGAGGATCCACTACCAGAGCCTGCAGTTCGCTGATGCAATGAGCTGAGGTGACAGCAATTAGGAAGATGACCTTCCAAGACAGAAATTTTGGAGAAGTGGTAGCCAAGAGCTCAAATGGGGCTTTTAAAAGCTGTGCTAGGACCATGTTGAGGTCCCAAGCCACCAGTGGTGGTTTGATCGATGGCTTGGAAAGCAGAAGACCCCTCATGAATTGCTGAACCAAGGAGTGTGAGGAAATGGGATGCCTATCCAGTGGCCTGTGATAGGCTGCAATGGCACTGAGGTGAACTCTGACAGAGTTAGACTTGAGCCCTTTGAAGGATAGTGTAAAGCGTAGTTACTCACCTGTAACAGGTGATCTCCGGGAACAGCAGGAATTTAGTCTTCACATATGAGTATCGTCGGTACCGACAAAGCCTGCACAGGAACGCTCCCCAGCATCCAATAGGAACGCTTTTGGGAGCATCCCTCAGCACATGCGCGCTGCCTTCCCGCCTTTCCAACTGTCCATCTTCAGTTAAGATTGTAGCTGAGTGAAAGGACAGAGGGAGAGAGGAAAGAGACAAAGAGATAAAGAGACAGAGATAGAGAGACAACTCCTAGGGGAGGTGGGTGGGTTGTGAAGACTAAATTCCTGCTGTTCCCGGAGATCACCTGTTACAGGTGAGTAACTACGCTATCTCCAGGAACAAGCAGGAATGTAGTCTTCACATATGGGGGACTTCCTAGCTGAAGATGCCAGGGAGATAGCCCCAGGAAGGTGCCACCCTAGAAAAGTGGGAATCCTTCCTCCCATGGATCTCTGGCATTCCACCAGGGTTGGTGGGTAGGAGTTGAATTAGGTCTGAAAGAGATTTTGAAGAACAGCTTGGCCAAAGAAGGCATTCCGACGGGAGGCTTTATCCAGAGGGTAGTGGGCTGTGAAGGTGTGTACCGAAGCCCAGGTGGCTGCTCGACAAAAGTCATCGATATTTAGCTGTATTTATTTATTTAGCTGTATTTATATTCCGCTTTTCACCAGGTCAAAGCGGTCAATTGGGGAATACATTTAACACGAGGGGATATGACACACATACGTTAATACTTACAGGGAACATGGGCAATGGAGGGTTAAGTGGCTTGCCCAAGACCACAAGGAGTGCCTATAGGACTAGAAATCCCAGTCCCTCCGGCCTGAGATTGCTGTCCCCAGGTGGGACTTGAACCCCCGGCCCTCCGGCCTGAAGTACCTTGTCCTAACCACTAGACCACTCCTCGATAGACACAGAGTGGAGATTAGCCATGGAAGTTGCCATGGCTCTCACGTTTTGAGCTGTGACATGGCCATGAAGAGGAAGACCCTTACTCTCATAAGCAAAGGATATGCATTGGGCACTCCATTTAGATAAAGTTCTTTTGGAGACTGGAAGTCCCAAATGACTAGGGTCGAAAGCTATAAAAAGTTGCGAGGACTTTCTATATTGCTGTGTTCTCTGTAGGTAAAAGGCTAAAGCTTTTTTACAATCCAAAGTATGAAGGTTTCTTTCTGCACTAGAGGCGTGAGGCCTTGGAAAAAATACAGGAAGATAAATTGATTGATTCAAATGAAAAGGCGAGACCACCTTTGGCATAAAGCGTGTATGAGTTCTAAGAACAACCTTATCATGATGAAATCTAGTATGAGGATCAGCCACTAAAGCTTGCAGTTCACTAATGCGACATGCAGAGGTGATTGCAATTAGGAAGATGACCTTCCAGGTCAAAAACGTAAGGGTTGTAGTGGCTAAAGGCTCAAAAGGCGGCTTCATGAGCTGCCGGAGAACTAGATTTAGATACCATGCCACCGGTGGTGGCTTAATGGGAGGTTTGGTTAATAGAAGACCTCTCATAAATCGGGATATAAGTGGATAAGAGGAAATTGGTTGTCCATTCAGAGGCTTATAAGAAGCTGCAATTGCACTAAGATGGACTCTTACCGAATTGGTCTTTAGAACAGAATTTGATAAGTGAAGGAGATACTCTAGTATCAATTCTAAAGGAATGTAACAAGCATAAAATGTATATATGTAAATATCTCCCTCTCCCCCACCTATACATGTATGCTGTGAATATCCCTTGAATCATATTTTCCCCGTTTATTGAAAATTCCTGGCATTGGTCTGACAACCTATCAGACAACCTTTGTAAATCACGCTGTAAATTTTGAAATTTGTCAATTGATCTGACTCTCCCTGTTTACCAAATCAAACCGCTCCTGATCGCTGGAAGTAGCGGTATATAAATATATGCTAAATAAATAAATAAATAAATAAATGACAAGAGGATTTAATCCCTTCTTGGGGCATCATATAGTAAAACGTTTCCACTTGAAGGCATAAGATCTTCTTGTGGAAAGTTTCCTAGAAGCCTGAAGAATATCCTTTACCTGTTGGGACAGGTTGAAATCCTGGAGGTCTAAGCCTTCAGCAACCAGGCTGTGAGATGCAGGGACTAGGGATTCGGGTGCCATAGCGTCCTGTCCTCTTGGGAAAGGAGATCTGGAGCATGCCCTAACTCCAGAGGTGCAGCTTGAGAGAGACGCAGAAGCAGGGGATACCACGCTTGGCGTAGTCAATGTGGCGCTATGAGAATCATGTGACCCCTGTCTCTCTGAAGCTTGAAGAGTGTTTTGGGGATGAGGGGAATGGGTGGGAAGGCATAAAGGAAGTCCTGACCCCAGTGAAGGAGAAAGGCATCCCTTGCCTGACAATTGTGAGCCGGAATCCTGGAACAGAACCGGGGAAGTTTGGCATTCAGTGGACTTGCAAAGAGGTCTATGTCTGGAGTGCCCCAGAGATGAAATATCTTTGCCACCTGGTCTAGGTGGAGGGACCACTCGTGAGGCAGCAGTACATCGACATCGGCAGGTATTCTACCGTGACCGAGTCATGCGTATCCATCCGGTATCGAAAGGTTGGTACAGGACCACTCCAATGCCGACTTCGATCGGTACCGGTACCGTGCCTTGCACGATCACCCAGATCGTAGATAATTTGAATCCTCGGATCAGTCTGAAGACTCTGAAAGCTCTGCCGATACCAGAGTACTTCTCCTGAGGGTTCTTCTTCTCCTCAGCACAGGATGCCTCCACCAGAGGATATGTCCTTTCAGGATTTTATCCGAGATGTGGCTCGAGGTCTTTCCATCACAGTGGCTCCTGAAAAAGAGCCTAGGGCAAAGGAATTAGAAATCCTGCAATACCCTAAAGCTCCCAAGGAGGCAGCTACCTTACCTATTCATGAGATCTTGCATGATCTCATGTTAAGGATGTGGGAAAAGACTAGTTACTCACCTGTAACAGGTGTTCTCCAGGAGCAGCAGGAATCAGTCCTCACATATGGGTGACATCGGCGTCGACGGAGCCCCCATGCGGAGCATTTCCCCAGCTTTCAAAGAAAGCCTTTGGGAATGCAGGCATGCATGCGCGGTCCCCTTCCCGCCCAAAGGTGCCATCTTGCTCAGTCTGATGACATAGCTAAAAGACAGCACAAAAAAGAAAATGAACTATATACAACTGCAACTCCAAGGGGAGGAGGGAGGGTTGTGAGGACTGATTCCTGTTGCTCCTGGAGAACACCTGTTACAGGTGAGGAACTACTCTTTCTCCAGGACCAAGCAGGAAGTCAGTCCTCACATATGGGTGACTCCCTAGCTCTGGGCTACCAGGAACCCAGGCTGAAAAATAGAGCCTCTAGAGCCTCAGCAACAGTGAGAGAATCTTCTCGGAGACCACACCTGAATGGTAGCCCAACACCAGGGCCGGAGGGTAGGAGTTGTCTAAACCTCAAAGAGATTACGGAGTACCGCTTGCCTGAAAGCACTGTCCCTATGGGACTCCCTCTCGAGGCAGTAGTGGTCCGCAAAAGTCTGGCTTGAAGACCAAGTAGCGGCCCGGCAGATGTCTGCCAACGGAACAGAACAGAAGTGAGCTATTGATGCAGCCTTCGCCCTGACCCGGTGGGCCGTGACTCGACCCTCCAGGGAGAGGCCGGCTGCCCTGTACGCCCAGGCGATATAGTCTGCCACCCAGATGGACAACGTACGCTTAGTCCAAGACGTGAGGATAGTGGAAGACAAATTTATTTACTCACAGACCACTATCCTCACGTCTTGGACTGTGTTTGTACTTTTAACGTGAGTACTGCCTACTTCTTGGACAACGTACGCTTAGTGACAGGCAACCCCAATTTATTAGGGTTAAAGGAAATGAAGAGCTGAGAAGCCCTTCTATGCCCCTGCGTACGTTCTAGGTAAAAGGACAGCGCCCTTTTAAAATCCAGGGTATGCAAGACAGTTTCGGCCCTACTGGCATGCAGCCTGGGAAAGAACGTCGGAAGTACCACCACCTGGTTGAGGTGGAAGGAGGACACTACCTTTGGAAGGAACTTAGGATGAGTCCGCAAGACTACCATGTTCCGATAGAACCTGGTATACGGCCTATCCGAGACCAGGGCCTGAAGCTCACTCATCCGCCTAGCCGAGGTGAGTGCTACAAGGAACAACACTTTCCAGTAGAGGAAGTGTAAATGGCAGGTTGACTTCGGCTCAAAAGGTGGGCGAGTCAGTTGCTGCAAGACCACATTGAGATCCCACTCAGTGGCCGGTGGACGAATAGGAGGCTTAAGCAGAAGCAGACCTCTGAGAAAGCGAGACACCAAAGGGTGGCCTGAGAGAGATTGGCAAGTGGTGAACTGAGAGGGCACCGAGGTGAACCCGGACAGAGTTGGATTGAAATCCTAGGTTGGAAAGGTGGAGCAGACATTGTAGCACCACCTGAACCAAGCAGGAGAATGGGTCCTCTTGCTGTTGAGAACACCAAGTAGAGAACCTACGCCACTTCAGAGCATAGACCTTCCTAGTGGAATGCTTCCTGGAGGCCAACACCACCTCTTCAACCTCCCTGCAGAAGAGGAGGGAACCACGGCTGCCTGCGCCACCTGGGGGCTATCAGGATCACCGTGGCTCGGTCCTGCTGGATTTTGAATAGAGTCCGGGCCACCAGAGGTGTGGGAGGAAAAAGCATACAGCAGGCTCCCTGACCAGGGGATCAGGAATGCATCTGGTGCTGTTCTCAAGGGATGCGGTTGCCTGGAACAGAACCTGGGTAGTTGCCTGTTCAGCGGACTGGCAAAAAGATCCATGGTAGGAAGACCCCACTTCAGAAAGATCTGTTGAACTACCAGAGGATCCAACTGCCACTCGTAAGGCTGCAGGAGTCTGCTTAGCCTGTCCGCCAAGTAGTTTTCCTGGCCTGGGAGGTAGACTGCCCTGAGTGACAGCCCAGGAGCAGAGAGCTTGTGCCTCCAGGCACAGAAGTCTGGATCCTGTGCCTCCCTGCTTGTTGACGTAGAACATAGCCACCTGGTTGTCCGTCTGAACTAGGACAGACTGGTGAGACAGGATCTGAGAGAAAGTCCGTAAGGCTAGTCGAATGGCCCTCAATTCCAACAGGTTGATCTGCTGGGAGGCACACGGAGACCACAGGCCTTGGGTGCAGACTTCCTGGCAGTGCGCCTCCCAGCCCTGCAGGGAAGCATCGGTTGTCAGTACCTGAGTGTGTGGGGAGGCCTGAAAAGGAACACCCCTGACCAGGTTTGGGAGATGTCTCCACCAGAGTAAGGAGTCCACCAAGAGTTTGGACACCTTTATTCTGTCTGACAATTTCCCTGTGGCCTGCAACCACTGCGCCCTGAGGTGCCACTGAGCCGGCCGCATGTGCAGCCGGGCATGTGGGGTGACATGCACTGTGGAAGCCATGTGACCTAAGAGCCGGAGGAAGTGTCTGGCTGAGACCAGAGAGTTCGCCCGAAACTGGCCGGTCAACTTTATCAGCCTGTGAGCTCTGTCCACAGGCAAATAGGCCTTTGCGTGGATGGTATCCAACCTTGTCCCTATGAATTCCACGTCCTGTGAGGGGACCAAAGTGGACTTTGGGAAGTTTATAACGAACCCCAGGTGCTGAAACAGGGATATGGTTCTGCAGGTGGCCTCCCTGGCCTCTTGTGGAGACTGGCCCGATTAGCCAGTCGTCCAGGTAAGGGAACACAAAGATCCCCTGGTTCCTGAGGTAGGCCGCAACCGCCGCCAGGCATTTTGTAAAAGCCCTGGGGGCGGAAGTGAGGCCAAAAGGAAGCACTCTGTACTGGAAGTGCTTTCCTCCCACCACAAATCTGAGGAATTGTCTGCAACTTGGATGGATGAGGATGTGAGTATAAGCATCCTTCAGGTCTAAGGAGCATAGCCAATCTCCCTGCTGGAGGTAGGGCAGTAAGATCCCAAGGGTAAGCATCTTGAACTTTTCCCTCTCCAGAAACTTGTTCAGATTTCTCAGGTTGAGGATGGGTCTGAGACCTCCTGTTCTTTTTGGTACCAGGAAGTACCTCGAGTAGAAGCCTTGCCCTTCCAGGTGGTGAGGCACCGGTTCCATCGCCTGGTCCCTTAGTAGACCCTCCAACTCCTAAAGGAGTAAGTATCTGTGCAGAGGGGGTCTTGGAGGCTCCCCTGGAAAGTAGGAGGGGGGTATCTGGGTGAAGTGGAGCAGATAGCCCCTTTCGATGATGCTTAACACCCAAGTATCCCCTGTGATGGCTGGCCACTTGTCTGCGTATAGGGTCAGCCGACCTCCTGTTCCTTGGAGAGGAGGAGAGGCTATGCTGGCATAGTCAAAATCCCCCCCCTGCTGAGCAGGAGCCGGAGTAGGAGGATTGGGGGCCTTCTGCCTACGGGGCCCATGACCCTGCCCCTTGGCCTGCTGGCCCTGTTGGGGAGCTGCAGAGGCCTGGTAGTGAGGGTAGGTTTTGTAGGCAGCGGTCTTCCTCGGGTAAAAGGTCTTTTTCCCCGAGCCCTTCTTCTTCTGAAAAGGGTCAGAGGCTTTCCTGGACAACCGTGTCCGGGTAAGAGTCTCGGTCTCGAGTTCTGCAGCCTTTTCGGCCATGGGCTTGCCAAAGAGGTTTTCACCTTGGCAAGGGACATCGACCAACTTGTCCTGTACCCACGGCTCGAGGTCCGAGGATTGTAGCCAGGCCTGGCGGTGTGCACCGATGCCGGCCCCTGCTACCCGGGCCGAAGCCTCAAATCCATCGTAAGCTGCTCAAGATATAAACTTCGAGCACTCTCGAATACCAGAAGACAAGGCCTTGAACCTCTGCAAAGGTTCCTCGGACAGACCAGCAGAGAACCCGGCAATCTCCTTTGCCAGGTCTCGAAGGTAGATGCCCATGTACAGCTGGTAGGTCTGCACACGGCAAGCAAGCATAGAGCCCTGGAAGCACTTTCTACCAAGGGCATCCAGGTTCCGGGCTTCCCTGCCAGGAGGCACCAAGGAGTGCATCTTCTGACTCTTCAGGCGATGCATGGCCGATTCCACAACCATGGAATTGTGCGGTAGCTGAGCCTTTTGAAACCCGGGGCTCTTGCGGACTCGATAGATGGAATCGACCCGCATACTTAGAACCGGCATCGAGGCCGGCGCCTCGCACATGCGGAAGAGCAACCGCTCCAGCATCGGAGGAACCGGGACAGTAAAGGCCTCCTTGGGAGGAGAGTCATACTGCAGAACCTCAAGCTCCTCGGCTCAGGGCTCCTCCTCGGGGTCCGCAGGAAACGCCAGTACCTTGGCCATGTCCCTTACGAAATCCGAGAACCTGGTATCCTCCAGAGGGGACCTTGTCTGAGGCTCGGAACCCGGTGAGTCCGAAGGGACGCACCGAATCCGGAAGGTGTCAGGGGACTCCTCCTCCTCCGTTTCCCGAGGAGGAATCAAGAGGCTCCGAGTGGGCAGGCACCGACGCCATCTGCCCTGACGCCAAGGGAACCGGCGTCGACCTCGGTCCCGAATGGGAGGCCAAGGGTGACCTCGGCCGAGGATCGGCTCAGCCTCCGGGGTCGACTTGGACGTTGATGTCCCGGTGGTCGGGGCAGATGCGCCGGTGAGACCAGCGATCAGCACCCGCTGCTGCTCCATGAGGGCAGACAATCTGCTCTCCAAGGCCGTCAACCTCAGTCCGCGCTCAGGAGACCCAGCAGCCTCCGACTCGGGGCCAGACGTCGGCTCCCCCGGAGGAGAGTCCACGAGGACCACATTAATCACGTGACTTGGGGCTTCCAACTCCACACGAGGATTCTTTGCAGGCCTCTCCGACTCCGAAGACCTGGGGTGGCGATCGGGGCTATGCAACCTGGCCCTTGAGGAGCCAAGAGCGTCCACTGATGCCGCCCTCACGGGATTCTTCTTCCTTCAGTGCTCCCTCGAGGGGGACTCCCTTTCAGAGGAGCCCCGATGATGCTTGGGATCAGACTCCAGCGACGTCGAGGCCTCTGACGAAGTCCAGACCCGTCCAGAGGCAGATTCGGAGAAGATCCTCTCACGCTGGTGCTGACGGCTCCGTAATGCCTTGGAAGACATCTTGCCACAGGGACTAGACCGTAGAATCGTGGTCTGGCCCCAGGCACTGGAGGCAGCAGTTGTGTGTATCGGTGAGAGACATCAGTTTCTTGCACCGATCACACTTCTTAAAGCCATTGGCAGCCATCGGGGGAAAAAGGGCCCCTGCAAGAACAAAAAATTGGGCTGCCAGGGAAAAGAAAAACGGCGCGAACGCAGTCTCTAAGGACAAAAACCGAAAAAGGAGATCCGGGCTCGGCATCGGTGTACCGAGTCCAGGCAGGAAAGGAACCGACGTCGAACCGAAGAAAAAACTCGACCCAACGCAGAAAATCAACTTTTTTCATGGGTGACAAGGACAGGCATCCGTAGGGCTCCGCGGAAAAAAGAAGACTGAGCAAGATGGCACCTTCGGGCAGGAAGGGGACCGCACATGTGTGCCTGCATTCCCAAAGGATTTCTTTGAAAGCTAGGGAAATGCTCCGCATGGGGGCTCCGTTGACACCACGCATATGTGAGGACTGACTTCCTGCTTGGTCCTGGAGAACACCTCTAACCACATCTCCTCACTCTCGAAGACTCGACACCATGTATCGAGTTCTGCCTTGTCCTGGGTTTCAGAAGACTCAATTACCACACCATTCTATGGTGGTGGAGTCAGCAATGAGAAGGATAAAGAGTGCAAAAATGCATGCATCTAATCCTCCAGGACGTGAGTGTAGGACTATTGACTCCTTTGGACGTCGAACCTTCCAGGCTTCCATGCTTTCTGCTAGGATCAGTTACTATATCTTATATATGGGAATGTTCCTTAAGGAGGTCACAGGAGATTTAGAGATTATGAGCCCTCTCCTTCCTGATAAGAGGCAAGGTTATCTCGCCCTTGTCAAACATGCTCAGGATGTTTCCAAGTTAGTGAATCGTGCAGCTTTTGACTGCTTTGAGTGCATAAGCAGAACCTCTGCCATTGCCATAGGTGCACGTAGGATTGCCTGGCTCCAGGCATTTGACTTGGAAATTTGGGTACAGGATAAACTATGGAATATTCCTTGCACAGTAGAGAATCTCTTTGGTAAGAATTGACAGGAAAAAGCTAATTAGATGCTGACAATATCACTTTGGGTAGATTGTCTAAATCTACAGCTGATCCTGCGAGGAAAAAATCCTCTAAGAAACCATTCTTCAGTAAGAAGTTTTATCCCTCCTATACCCAACAGGGGCATCGTTTAGGTCAGTCTGCCCAAAAGGGACAGCAACCACCACCTAGACAAAGAAAGACAAAAGCAGCTAAGCCTTAACCGGCTCAGCAGACTCAGCCTTCACAGGGGCTTTGACTCCTATCTAGAGAACTTTGCCTTCCTGGCCCTGAACCCTCCACCATACCAGGAAGGTTATGTCATTTTGCCCCCAGATGGGGGTCAGATAACAGCAGAAAACTGAACTCTGTCTATTATAAGAGAGGGGTACAAGATTCATTTCCTCAGCATGCCCCCTCCTACAATGGTAAGACAGTTCAATTCTCAGACCTCTCTCAATGACCAGTTAGGTCAAGAGGTCACTGTGCTTCTTGCCCAAGGGGCAATAGAAGAGGTACCCATTCCCCAATGGGGTACAGGGTTTTACTCCCCCTATTTCCTTATTCCAAAGAAAACAGGACGACACAGACCCATTTTAGACCTCAGAGAACTGAACAAATTCCTGTTCAAAGAGAAGTTCAAAATGATTTCTCTAGGAACTCTGCTGCCATACCTTCAGAGTCAGGATTGGCTTTGTTCTCTAGATCTCAAGGATGTGTACATTCATGTTCTCTTCCATCCAACTCATCGAAAGTTCCTTCGCTTTATGCTTCAAGGGAAGCACTACCAATACATGGTTCTTCCTTTTGGCCTGTCCTCTGCACCAAGGGTGTTCACAAAATGCATGGCTGTGGTGGCAGCATTTCTCCGCACCCTAGGAATATTCGTCTTCCATTACTTAGACGACTGGCTCATTCAAGCCCCTTCAGAGCCAGAGGACAGGGTTTCTCTGTCTCGCACAATGCACATCCTTCAGTATTTGGGACTTGTTATAAACTTCCCAAAATCCAACCTTGCTCCCACTCAGTCCTTGGAGTTTATAGGAGCTTTGCTGGATACTAGACAGACAAGGGCCTACCTTCCACAGCCCCGCTGCCGTCGCATTGTGCAGTTAGTTTCCAAAGCAGTGCTAAAATCTCACCTCACTGCTCGGGAAATGTTACAGTTGCTAGGCCACATGGCATCCACCGTGCATGTGGTTCCTTATGCTCGCCTCCATATGAGGGCAGCCCAGTGGACTTTATCCACTCAGTGGACTCAGGCGTCAGGTTGCCTGTCGGACAAAACAGCAAACTCAGATCGCCTTATTTTGTTCCTCCAATGGTGGCAGTCACCCCAAAACCTTTTGGTGGGATCTCCTTTTCAGCAATCCCCACCCCAAGCCACTCTAACAGATGCCTCACAGGTGGGTGGGTTGGGGAGCCCACCTGCAAGGCCTCTCTACCCAGGGTACCTGGACTCCACAGGAGGCCTATCTACACATCAATCTCCTGGACTCAGAGCAATCTTCCTTGCTCTTCGAGTATTCCACCCCCAGCTCAGCTACTAGACAGTCCTAGTTCAAACGGACAATCAAGTAGCCATGCTCTATGTGAACAAGCAGGGCGGAACAGGCTCTCTGTTGCTATGCAATGAAGCTTTGCAACTATGGGCCCTCGCCAGAGAGCATCAGATTCATCTCCTTGCGGTGTATCTTCCAGGCATTCAAAACTCTTGAACTATACTGGGCCTGACCGGAGTTTAAAAATGATACTTCATAAGAATAAATAACAACTCCACATATTAACCAACTGTAGTATTAGTAACTCTGCACCAAAAGGATTTTTGCACCGTGACAACGGGGGCACAGACCTCAGAACTATCCTCAGATATTCATAAAATGCTTCAAGGCCAGAAAATCCGGCTCTAGTAAAGCGATTTGAGGAAATTTACATCAACAGTCTGCATCCAACCCCTCCGTCTGTCAAACAGTGCCAAATACCAGAATTCAATAAACTGATGGAAATCGAACTAAAAAGTGCTTTAACAAAACTCCATTCTTATAATCAATAAACAAAATTCAATACTACAAAGCTACTTAACCTAGGACCCTCAGCCATTTAACTTGTTAGCACATTTGTCTTATATCAACATGTTAGCACATTTGTCTTATATCAACATTTAACCATGGCTAAAAAACAAAAATAGGCTCCTATATAACAAAAGGACCCATCAGCAAAAGATAACGATCCAAAGCTCAATCTTCCATGATGATCATTGCGGTATCAACCCCGACGCCACATTCAGACGTCCCTCTTAGCGTTTCGCAGACGCTGCCTCAGGGGGGTATACTAAAAATAAATAAAAACAAAAAAAGTGCTAAATGCTCTTACTACAAGAATATACACTCACTTAAATCAAAGCAAACAGAGCCCGAGTTCCTTACCCGACCCGCGTCTTCTCCACAAACTCACCACGCAGCTCAGACAACACTCAACACTGCAGACACCCCACAGTCAAGATATCCAAAAACTGGCGTCTGACGTCATACCTACGTCACCACTAGAAACAAACTTATCTGCTTCTTAACTAACTATCAAAGACAAGCCTTCCAATCAATGTTGAAATTCAACCCACCTGGGGCCACAGTTCAAAGCGTAAATATCCACCACTGTTCCCGATATATCAAAAATTGCTCACGAGACCATCACCAAATTTTAATCTGAGATAAATAAGGCAAATACGTCAGCCAACGCTCCTCATAGAACCCCATAAATAGATTCGCAACCGAGGGGGCAAAAGATGCCCCTATGGCAACCCCCATCTTTTGCTGAAAGACTTCAACATTAAATTGAAAGTAATTTCTACACAAAGCCAATCGTGCACAATGCATAAGAAACTCCAACTTTTTCCCCTCAACATCACCCCGCTGCCGGAGCCCCAAATCAATAGCCTCCAACACCGCTGCTTGTGGGATGCTTGTGTACAGGGCTTTCACATCCAATGTAACTAATAATATAGATTCACTCTTAGCCCAATCCCCAGCAGACATCAAAATCTCCAAGAAATGCATAGTATCCCGAAGAAAAGACGGAATAAGTTTTAACTGGGGACGTAAAAATGAATCTACCAACAAAGAGAGGGGCTCTAAAACCGACCCTCTCGTCGAGACAATGGGTCTCCCCGGGGGATGCCGCAAATCCTTATGTATCTTAGGAAGCAAATAATATAATGGCATAGATGGAGATTTTACATTCAAAAAGGACATTTCTTTCTTAGAGATAAGATGCCGCTCCAAAGCTTGAGACGTCATCCCCCGTATTTCTAACTGCAAAACTGCAGTGGGGTCCTCTTCCAGTTTACAATACACCGCCAGATCAGTATGCGGATCCAGCAGATTCTGCGTCAGCACAGTAACATTTTGCAGACTCTACCGGGTCTTGGTGCTAAAAATTTGAGATGTGTCTGGCGGTGAGACTGGAACTTTAAGGAAATTTTAAGTCCGTCTCGATTAATGAGTGTTATGTGGCTTGAACAACGGGGTAAGCATGTTCGTTGTGGGGATTGTACCTGTTGTGCTGTTTGTTGGGAGACAGATCGATTTATGTATAATGGCAGGGAATTCTTTTTGCGATCCTCGACTTCTTGTAGATCTGACTATTTGGTTTATGGTATTTTTTGCCCTTGCCGTTTTTTGTATGTGGGTAAAACGATTCGCCCTCTGTTTATAGGTCTGGGGAAACATCGCAGTAGGTTGCGGTGCAAACGACGGGAGGCACCGCTGGTTAGTCACTGTTTAGAATTGGGGCATGAGTTTATTGATCTGCAATGTTTTGGGATCGAGCAGATAGTTAATGGTTTTCGAGATTTGTCTCGTGAGCAATTTTTGATATATCGGGAACAGTGGTGGATATTTACGCTTCGAACTGTGGCCCCAGGTGGGTTGAATTTCAACATTGATTGGAAGGCTTGTCTTTGATAGTTAGTTAAGAAGCCCAGTAGGTTTGTTTCTAGTGGTGACGTGGGTATGACTTCAGACGCCAGTTTTTAGATATCTTGACTGTGGGGTGTCTGCAGTGTTGAGTGTTATCTAAGCTGCGTGGTGAGTTTGTGGAGAAGACGCGGGTCGGGTAAGGAACTCTGCTCTGTTTGCTTTGATTTAAGTGAGTGTATATTCTTGTAGTAAGAGCATTTAGCACTTTTTTTGTTTTTATTTATTTTCTAGTATACCCCCCTGAGGCAGCGTCTGCGAAACGCTAAGAGGGACGTCTGAATGTGGCGTCGGGGTTGATACCGCAATGATCATCATGGAAGATTGAGCTTTGGATCGTTATCTTTTGCTGATGGGTCCTTTTGTTATATAGGAGCCTGTTTTTGTTTTTTAGCCATGGTTTAATGTTGATATAAGACAAATGTGCTAACATGTTGATATAAGACAAATGTGCTAACAAGTTAAATGGCTGAGGGTCCTATGTTAAGTAGCTTTGTAGTATTGAATTTTGTTTATTGATTATAAGAATGGAGTTTTGTTAAAGCACTTTTTAGTTCGATTTCCATCAGTTTATTGAATTCTGGTATTTGGCACTGTTTGACAGACGGAGGGGTTGGATGCAGACCGTTGATGTAAATTTCCTCAAATCGCTTTACTAGAGCAGGCTTTTCTGGCCTTGAAGCATTTTATGAATATCTGAGGATAATTCTGAGGTTTGTGCCCCCGTTGTCACGGTGCAAAAAACCTTTTTGTGCAGAGTTACTAATACTACAGTTGGTTAATATGTGGAGTTGTTATTTATTCAAAACTCTTGGGCAGACAGACTCAGTCGAGATCTGCTTCCACACGAATGGTCTCTCCATGCAGACCAAGTGGCCCAAATTTTTCAAATTTGGGGAACCACGGACATAGACCTCTTTGCAAGTCCGCTGAATGCCAAACTTCCCTGGTTCTGTTCCAGAATTCTGGCTGAGGGTTGTCAGGCCAGGGATGCTTTCCTCCTCCATTGGGGCCAGGACTTCCTGTATGCCTTTCCACCCATTCCCCTAATTCCCAAAACCCTGTTCAAGCTTCAGAGAGACAGAGGTCATATGATTCTCATAGCTCCACATTGGCCACGGCAAATGTGGTACTCTCTGCTCCTTCATCTCTCTCAAGCTCCGCCTCTGGAGTTAGGATCTGCTCCAGATCTCCTTTCTCAGGAGGACAGGATGCTGTGGCATCCCAATCCCCAGTCTCTGCATCTCAGTGCCTGGTTGCTGAAAGCCTAGAACTTCACGGTCTTAATCTTTCTCAGCAGGTAAAGGATATCTTTTATGCTTCCAGGAAGCCTTCCACAAGACGCTCTTATGCATTCAAGTGGAAAAGGTTTACCATATGGTGCTCGCAGAAGGGTCTTAACCCTCTTGCGATACCTCTGGAATCATTACTGGAGTATCTCCTTCATTTATCTAATGCGGGGCTTAAGACCAATTCAGTGAGCTCATTTGAGTGCTATTGCAGCTTCTTTCAAGCCTCTAAATGGATGACCTATTTCCTCTCATAGCGAGATTTATGAGAGGCCTTCTTTTAACTAAGTCTCCCATTAAGCCACCACTGGTGGCATGGGACTTAAATCTGGTTCTTGGGCAGCTCATGAAGCTGCCTTTTGAACCATTAGCTACTACCTCTTTGAAATTCCTTTCCTGGAAGGTCATCTTTCTTATTGCAATCACATCAGCATGTCGCATCAGTGAATTGCAAGCGTTGGTGGCTGATCCTCCTTATACAAGGTTCCATCATAATAAGGTAGTCCTTAGGACTCATCCACACTTTATGCCAAAGGTGGTGTCACCTTTTCATTTAAACCAAGTGGTTTACCTTCCTGTATTCTTCCCAAGGCCTCATGCCTCAAATGCAGAAAGGAGTCTTCATACTTTGGACTGTAAAAGGGCTTTGGCCTTTTACTTGCAAAGGACACAGCAACATAGAAAGTCCTCTCAACTATTTATTGCTTTTGATCCTAGTCATTTGGGACTTCCAGTCTCCAAAAGAACACTGTCCAGCTGGATTCCACAGTGTATTTCTTTTGCCTATGAGAAGGCCATGTCACAGCTCACAATGTGAGAGCCATGGCAGCCTCTATGGCTCATCTTCACTCTGTGTCTATCAACGACATCTGTCGAGCAGCTACTTGGGCTTCGGTTCATACCTTCACAGCCCATTACTGCTTAGACAAGGACTCCCGCCGGGATGCCTTGTTTGTTCTTTAACACCTGTTCCATACTTAATCAACTCCTACCCACCATCCCTGGTAGGATGCCAGAGATCCATGGGGGGACATGGAGCCCTTTCATAGGGGCACACAACTTCTGGGGCCTTCTCCTTGGCATCTGCAGCTAGGGAGTCCCCATATGTGAAGACTACATTCCTGCTTGTTCCTGGAGATTACATAGTTACTCACCTGTAACAGGTGATCTCCGTGAACAGCAGGAATTTAGTCTTCACAACCCACCCACCTCCCCTAGGAGTTGTATCTCTCTCTCTTTCCCTCTCTCTTTGTCTCAGCTTTAAACTCAACTGGAGAGGGACAGTTGGGAAAGGAGGGAAGGCAGCACGCAGGCGCTGTGGGATACTCCCAAAGCTTTCCTATTGGACACTGGGGAGCGTTCCCGCACAGGCTCCGTCGGTACCGACGATACCCATATGTGAAGACTAAATTCCTGCTGTTCCCGGAGATCACCTGTTACAGGTGAGTAACTATGCTATATTGCTTGTGGTGAGGGTATATCAGCAAATGGGTATAAGCATCTTTGAGATCTAGAGAACATAGCCAGTCGTTCCTCTGAAGGTATGGCAGAAGGGTGCTGAGGGAAATCGTCTTGAACTTTTCTCGAACAAGAAAATTGTTGAGACCCCTCAGATATAGAATGGGTCTGAAACCTCCTATTTTCTTTGGGATAAGAAAGTAAGGAGAGTAAAAGCCCTTGCCTTCTTGAATGGGAGGGACCCCTATTGACACCCCCCTGAGCTAACAGGTTGGCCACCTTGGAGGACACTTGGCCTGCAAATGGTTTGGAGGATAATCTCTTGTGGAGGTGGTTGGAAGTAAGCTTTGAAAGTGAAGCAGATAGCCCCTTTGGAACATGTTGAGAATCCACTGCTCTGTGATAAGAGCTGGGGACTCTGCAGAGGCAGAGTAGCTATGCTCCCTAGGAAGGAGACAAAAAAACAGGTGCTGGCTGTGGTGGAGCAGCTGGTTGGGATTTAGGAGTCATGGCCAGCCTTCTTGGGCTGATGGGGCCCCTTGGCCTTTGCTGTTGTTGCTGAGGTTGAAAACCAGCAGAGGGTTGGTAAGAAGAAAAAAATATCTTCTTTTTGGTGTAGAAGGACTTCTTTGTAGCTGCCTTCCTCCTAGATGGGTCTGAAGTCTTGGTGCTTGAGGGAGAGATCATCCACCTCAAGCTCTCCTGCCTTCTCTCTCCAACCTTTACCAAATAGGTTTTCTCCAGAGAAAGGAATATTGGCCAATTTATCTTGAACCCACTGCTCGAGGTCAGATGCTTGAAGCCAAGCCATCCTACGAGCTCCTATGCAAACTGCAGCAGCTCTGCTGGTAGACTCAATGGTATCAAAGGTGTTCCGAGTCTGCGTGACCATAGTTAGATATGCATCACGTTTGTCATCTGGGAGAATAGGAGCAAAATTTCCAAGATCTCGAGACGTTCGAGGTACATGTCCATGTAAAGGGTGTAGGATGTAATCCTAGAAGCAAGCATACATGCCTGAAAGCAGCAAATTCCAAAGGCATCAAAAGCCCTGGCATCTTTGCCAGGCAGAATCGATGAATGAGAACTCTTTGATGCGTCGCATCGCCGATTCCACCACCATAGAATGTTGTGGTAGTTGAAGTTTTGAAACCCCAGGCATGGTGGAACTCTGTACATGATATCAAGGCATTAAGTGATAGGTAGAACCGTTAGCAGGGCCTCCCACAAACGTAGCATTATATCCTGTAGGTTCTGATGCACTTGTAACTTTGATGCCTCATTGGGTATTGAGGGGTACTGGAGGATTTCCAATTCCTCAGCCCTCAATTCCATTTCCCGTATCACTGTGATTTGGAAACCCGCTGCCATGTCCCGAATGAAGTCCTGAAAGGACATGTCCTCTGGCAGGGATCAACACCTCACATGAGGAGAGGGATTGGCGGGTATATCTCGGGTGGCCCTGGAATCCTCAGATGTCTCTTCAGAGTCAGCAGATGACGATGACTCCGATTCAGAAAGAAAATCAAAGTATTGATGGTCTCGAGACTATGTCGATGCTGATGTCTATGTTGAGTCATTGCAGTACTCGAACCGGGAAGCTGTTGGGTACTGACGATGGTTACCGGTTCCAGCGGAGGAATCAGAGGTAGAGGTCCAACCAATACTGGTTTCAAGGGTTAGTATCGGACCCAGAGGTACGGGTGCCGAACTGGAAGGCAGTGCAAGACCCATTGGAGCTGTTGATATCTTTGGTACCACAATGGCCAGGAGTGCTGCCAAGGTCCTCTTGATAGCTAACGCTGATTGATTGAGGTTGATGCCTCGGGAGCATTCCGGAGCCCGAGTGGCCTTTTTGGACTGGTCCTCTCGCTAGGGCTCTTTGCCAGGCCGGTCAGGATCAGATGCTCCTCTCAGTGCATCTCGTGGAGTATGGGACTTACCTCGATACTCTATCAGATTTCGATGCCGAGGACTTAGCCTTTAATTTATGTTTGGATTTTTTGGAGACCTGGGAACCAGCTGAAGAGGTTGATGTCCTCGATGTTGCAGAGGCCACTGAAATCAAGTCCGGGGTAAACAGGGAGTCATACCGGCTCGAATCAGAACATACCACTTTCAAGAACAGCCTCAAAACCCATTTCTTTGCCCTTGCCTTCGACCTCCCTGACCCCTTTGCATGATTTTGTCCTGTCTATACCCTGTCTGGCCTCCCCACGTTACTGCCTTTCCCTTTTCCCTCTCTTTCTCTCCTCTCTACTGTCCTGTTGTATGAATCTGCCTGGTTTGCTTTCCTATCTGCCATTGTAACTTCTTTTCCTTTTTCTTCTCTTTATTGATTTGTAATGTGTAAACCGCTAAGATGTTTTTTTCGTTTAGCGGTATATTAAGCCAATAAACATACACATAAACATAAACATACTGCCTGGCCCTGTTCTTTAGGCCTCGTTTGGTCATTTGTTTGCACAAAGAACAACTGTCTGGTCTATGGTCTGCCCCCAAATATTTGAGACACCAGTCATGGGAATCAGTGACTGACATTGTACTGGAGCACTTGGAACATTTTTTAAAGCCACTGATGTGTTTGTCCATGGTGACAAACGTGAAAATTTAGGCAGAGGCCTAAGGTGGCGGTGAACCGCCAAAAAGAAAAAGAAAACAAATTGAAAGAAAAGGATATCTGGGCTGGTATCAGGGAGGTATTGGCATCGACATTAAGGCACAACACAGAATTAAACCAAACTATATTAAGTTTTTCGGCGGTAACAGGAAAGGGCTTCCTGCTGGCTCCGCATAAAACGAAGAACTGAGGAGAGGAGTTGAGAAGGCGGGAAGGCAGATGTACAGGTGCAGTGGAGTTCTCCCAAAGGCTTTCCTATTAGATGCTGGGGAGTGTTCCTGCGCGGGCTACATTGATACCAATAATATCCATATGCGAAGACTGTATTCCTGCTTGTTCCTGGAGATCAAACGCATTGGATAGGAGTGTGGCAAACTCCAGCAAATACCCATCCCATATAATAGCTAGAACTCACTGGTCTGAAAAAGCGTAGTTACTCACCTGTAACAGGTGTTCTCCAGGAGCAGCAGGAATCAGTCCTCACTTATGGGTGACGTCGGCGCCGACGGAGCCCTCGCGGAGCAATTTTCCCCAGCTTTCAAAGAAAGCCTTTGGGAATTGCAGCGCGCATGCGCGGTAGTCTTCCCGCCCGAAGGTGCCATCTTAGCCAGTCAGATGACATAGCTAAAAAGACAGCATAAAAATTTGCAAAAAGAACATAAGCAGACGATTGCAACTCCAAGGGGAGGAGGGAGGGTAGTGAGGACTGAATCCTGCTGCTCCTGGAGAACACCTGTTACAGGTGAGTAACTACGCTTTCTCCAGGACCAAGCAGGAAGTCAGTCCTCACTTATGGGACTCCCAAGCTCAAGGCTACCGGAGACCCTAAGCACAAAAATGAGCTCCCTCTAGCTCAGCAGCACAGAAGGATAGAATCTTCGCTGAATTATCACCCACCGGTAGCCCACATCCGGGATGGAGGGTAGGAGTTGCTCAGACCTCAAAGAGATTACGGAGGACTGCCTGTCCGAAAGCACTGTCCCTACGGGACTCCCTCTCGAGACAGTAATGGACCGCAAAAGTCTGGCTCGAAGACCAAGTAGCGGCCCGGCAGATGTCTGCCAGCGGAACAGAGCGGAGGTAAGCCACTGACGTGGCCTTTGCCCGAACGCAATGAGCCGTGACTCGACTTTCTAAGGAGAGTCCGGCTGCCCCATAAGCCCAAGAGATACAGTCCGCAACCCAGATGGACAGAGTACGCTTGGAGACCGGGAGCCCCAATTTATTGGGGTCAAAGGACACAAAAAGCTGCGCAGCTTTACGGTGCTCCCGCGTACGGTCAAGGTAGAAGTTCAACGCCCTTCTACAGTCCAGGGTATGGAGGACCGTCTCAGCTCGGCTGGAGTGTGGTCTGGGAAAGAAGGTTGGAAGTACCACCTCCTGATTCAAGTGAAAAGGGGAGACCACTTTAGGCAGAAACTTTGGGTGAGTCCGTAGGACTACCCTATTCTTGTAGAACCGAGTGTAGGGGGGATCAGACACGAGGGCCTGTAATTCACTTACGCGCCTAGCGGAAGTGAGGGCTATCAAGAACAGCGTTTTCCAAGACAGAAAACGGAGAGAGCAGGTAGCCATAGGTTCAAAAGGCGGACAGGTGATCCGCTGCAAAACCACATTCAGGTCCCAGTCAGGCGCTGGCGGGCGCAGAGGTGGTTTAAGTAGTAGGAGACCTCGGAGAAACCTCGCTACGAGAGGGTCGTTGGAGAGAGGTCTGCCGTCCACCGGCACATGATGTGCGGAAAGAGCACTGAGGTGAACTTTGACGGAGTTGGACTTAAGTCCCAGATTAGAGAGGTGTAGCAAGTACTGTAAGATCACCGACACCGGGCAGGAGAAGGGATCCTGAGACTGTTGGGTACACCAGACTGCAAAGCGACGCCATTTAAGGGCGTAGCATTTGCGGGTAGAAGGCCGCCGCGAAGCCAAGACGACCTCCTCCACCTCTGCCGGCAAGAGGAGAGGAGCAAGGACTACCCTCTCAGCAGCCAGGCCATGAGGTTGAGAGACCTGAGGTTGGGGTGCAGTAGGGACCCCTGATCCTGGGTGAGGAGATCCGGTTGCACCCCCAGAGGGATTGGATCCTCCACCGCCAGTTGCAGCAAGAGCGGAAACCACGGCTGCCTGGGCCAGCGAGGGGCCACCAGGATCACGAAAGCTTTGTCTCGGAGAACCTTGAAAAGGGTCCGAGAGACTAACGGGATGGGAGGGAAAGCGTACAGAAGGCTCCCCGACCATGAGATCAGAAAGGCGTCCGCCGCCACCCGAAGGGGGTGAGGCTGACGAGAGCAGAAGCGAGGAAGCTGCCGGTTGTGAGGACTGGCAAAGAGATCCACTGTGGGGAGGCCCCACCTGAGGAAGAGCTTCTGAACGATCAAGGGGTCCAGACGCCACTCGTGCGGCTGGAGGACCCTGCTGAGTTTGTCCGCCAGGCAATTTTCTTGGCCCGGGAGATAAACTGCCTTGAGGAGAATGCCGTGACTGACGGCCCAAGAGCAGAGCTTCTGTGCCTCCCGGCAGAGGAGGAAGGAGCCCGTGCCCCCCTGCTTGTTCACGTAGAACATGGCAACTTGATTGTCCGTCTGGACAAGGACGGACTGTTGGGAGGTCAGGTGGGAGAAGGCCTTGAGAGCTAGGCGGATCGCCCTGAGCTCCAGGAAGTTGATCTGCTGAGCAGACTCCCACTTGGTCCAGAGGCCCTGAGTACGTGCCTCTTGGCAATGGGCTCCCCAGCCCAGGAGGGATGCATCGGTGGTCAGCACCCGGGTCGGCTGAGGTGACTGGAAAGGCATTCCCAATACCAGGTTCGGCTGCCGGAGCCACCACCGGATAGACGAGACCAGCGGCTCGGAGACGCGCACCAGGTCTGCTAGGCCGCCCGTGGCCTGTCGCCACTGCTGGCGGAGACACCACTGAGCAGGCCGCATATTCAGGCGGGCATTGGGGGTCACATGGACGGTGGAAGCCATATGGCCGAGCAGTCTCAGGAAGCGCCTGGCGGAGACCATGGGCTGGCTGCGAAAGCGGTCGGCTAGGTCCATGAGCCGCTGAGCCCTGTCGAGCGGTAGGTACACTCGCGCCTGAGGGGTGTGCAGCCTTGCGCCGATGAACTCGAGATCCTGTGAGGGGAGCAAAGTGGACTTTGCGAAGTTGATGACAAAGCCCAAGTGCTGCAGCAGAGTCACCGTGCGGCACGTGGCGGTGGTGACCTCCTGAGCGGATGCTGCTCTGATGAGCCAGTCGTCGAGGTACGGAAAAACATAGAGGCCGTGAAGCCGGAGATGGGCCGCCACGACCGCGAGACATTTTGTGAAGACTCGCGGTGCGGAGGACAGGCCGAAGGGCAGTACTCTGTACTGGTAATGATTCCCTGCCACCACAAACCTTAGGTATTGTCGGTGGCTTGGGTGGATGAGGATGTGCGTGTAAGCATCCTTTAGATCCAAGGAGCATAGCCAATCTCCCTGCTGGAGGTAGGGCAGAAGGATTCCAAGGGTAAGCATTTTGAACTTCTCCCGCACAAGGAACTTGTTGAGGTTGCGCAAGTCCAGGATGGGTCGGAGGCCTCCTGTTCTCTTTGGTATCAGAAAATACCTTGAATAGAAGCCCTGACCTCTCAGGTGGTGTGGCACCGGTTCCACCGCCTGATCCTGCAGAAGACCTGCTAACTCCTGAAGGAGCAACTCCCTGTGCAGAGGGGGGCGCGGAGGCTCTCCCGGAAAATAGGAGGGAGGGACCTGATGGAAGTGGAGAAGGTAGCCCTCTCGCACGACCTGAAGCACCCAGGCATCTGCGGTGATGCTGGACCACCTGTCGGCGAAGTGAACCAGCCGGCCTCCGGTGCTGGGGGGAACCAGCGGGGGGGAGAGGCTATGCTGAGCGAGTCAAAAACCCCCACCCTGCTGAGCAGGGGCTGGTGGCGCAGGCTTGGGGGCTTGCTGCCTACGGGACCCGTTACCCCGTCCCTTGGCCTGCTGGCCCTGTTGGGGAGCTGCAGGGGCCTGATAATGGGGGTATTGTTTGTAGGCAGCCGCCTTCCTCGGGTAAAAGGTCTTTTTTCCCGAGCCCTTCTTTTTCTGGGAAGGGGCGGAGGTCTTCCTAGAAAGCCTGGTCCTGGTGAGAGTCTCAGTCTCAATTTGTGCAGCCTTTTCCGCCATGGGCTTGCCAAAGAGGTTTTCGCCTCGGCAGGGGACATCGACCAACTTGTCCTGTACCCAGGGCTCAAGGTCGGACGACTGAAGCCAAGCCTGTCGGCGGGCACCGATGCCGGCTGCGGCTACTCGAGCCGAGGCTTCAAAGCCATCATAGGCTGCTCGGGACATGAACTTTGAGCATTCCCGAATACCTGTGGACAAGGCTAGGAACCTCCGCAAGGGTTCCTCGGACAAACCAGCGGAGAAGCCGGCTAGCTCTTTAGCCAGATCCCTGAGATACATGCCCATGTAGAGCTGGTAAGTCTGGACACGACAGGCGAGCATAGAGCCCTGGAAGCACTTTTTGCCAAGGCCATCCAGGTTACGGGCCTCCCTTCCAGGAGGCACCGAGGAGTGCATCTTCTGGCTCTTAAGACGATGCATGGCCGATTCCACTACCATGGAATGGTGTGGCAACTGCGCCTTTTGAAAGCCAGGGCTCTTGCGGACTCGATAGATAGAATCGACCCGCTTGCTCAGGACCGGCGAGGAGGCCGGACTCTCCCACATGCGGAAGAGTAGTCGTTCCAGCATAGGAGGAACCGGCACAGTAAAGTGCTCCCTCGCGGGAGAGTCATACTGGAGGGCGTCGAGCTCTTCGGCTCGAGGCTCCTCCTCGGGGTCCGCAGGGAAGGCCAAAGCCTTGGCCATATCCCTAACGAAATCCGAGAACCGGGCATCCTCCGGGGGGGACTGCTTCCGAGGCTCGGACTCCGGAGAGTCCGATGGGACACACCGAGTCCGGAAAGAATCAGGTGACTCTTCCTCCTCAGACTCCCAGACCGACTCCGACGAGGACTCGGTGGGGTCGGCTCGGGCAGGGTGCGGCGCCAGCCGCCCCGACGCCGAGGGAGTCGGCGTCGGCGACCTCGGTCCCGAACGGGAGGCCGAGGGCGACCTCGACCGAGGATCGACTCGAGTTCTCATCGACTCGAGGATCGGCTCGGTCTCCGGGGTCGACTTGGACGTCGACGTCCCGGCGGTCGGGGCAGCGACGCCAGCGAAGCCAGCGAGCAGTGCCCGCTGCTGGTCCATGAAGGCAGACAATCTGCTCTCCAAGGCCGTCAACCTGAGTCCGAGCTCAGGCGACCCAGCAGCCCCCGACTCGGGCCCCGACGGCGTCGGGCCCGACGTCGGCTGACGCGGAGGCGAGTCCAGAAGGACAACAGGACTTACCCGGGCAGGCATCTCCGACTCCAGGCGAGGTCGCTTCGGGAGGTGTTCCTTCTCCAAGGACCCGGGGCGGCTGTCGGGGCTATGCGACCTGGCCCTCGCGGAGCCAGGAGCGTCCACCGACGCCGCCCTCGCGGGTTTTTCCTTCCGTCGATGGTCCCCGGAGGGAGAACCCCGGTCGGAGGAGCTCCGTCGACGGTCCGAACTGGAGCCTTTCGACAGTGAGGCCTCCGACGAGGTCCGGGTACGGCTGGGGTCAGCGAAGATTCTTTCGCGCTGATGCCGCCGACTTCTCAACGCCTTCGAGGACAGTTTGCTGCAGGGCCCACAGATCAGTTCCTCGTGATCTGGGCCCAGGCAGCGGAGGCAAAGGTCGTGTGAGTCGGTGAGTGACATATTTCGGTCACACACCGACCACACCGCTTAAAGCCACTGGCAGCCATCGGGGGAAAAAGGGCCCCTGCGAGGTCAAAGGACCGGGCTGCCAGGGAAAAAACGAAAACGAAAGCTGACTAAGTCAGAAAAACCGAAAAACCGTTAGAGGACTCGAGACCGGCGTCGCGAGTCCGGGCGGGAAAACGACCGGCGTCGAACCGAAAGAAAAAAGGATAAATACAGAGGAAAATCAACTTTTTCGCGGGGACAAGACGGGGACGTCTGTAGGGCTCCGCGGAAAAAAGAAGACTGGCTAAGATGGCACCTTCGGGCGGGAAGACTACCGCGCATGCGCGCTGCAATTCCCAAAGGCTTTCTTTGAAAGCTGGGGAAAATTGCTCCGCGAGGGCTCCGTCGGCGCCGACGTCACCCATAAGTGAGGACTGACTTCCTGCTTGGTCCTGGAGAATAAGGCCAATCCTAACAGAAACAATGAAAATGACCACTTACTGTAACTACTTGGAGGGAGATAAAATCAGTCTCAGAGGAACCCTTGTGTTGTCATTCTTCAGTTTCCTAGCCATGCAAACGGGCCAAGAACATCCCTGGAACCTGGATTGCCTCCATGATCCTGGAATCCTTAAAGCACACCCAACTCATGCCAGGTTTGAAGGCCCAATAAGACCTTGTTCTCCGGGTTCCCCCCCATGTCCTTGATCAACTTTTCCAGATCATACACTGTTTTCACCACAATGGTGCTGCCTCAAGGCTCTTGGGGAGAGGCAGCCAATCACCTGGACTGGAGAGTATTCAATCCAGAGTGCTGAAAGAACACAAAAATGAAATTGCAGATATAAATGGATATTGCAGCTTGAAAAACTGAAAGTGGGCAAGGCCATGGGACTGGATGGGATACATCCCAGGATACTGAAGGAGCACAGAGAGGTTCTGGCAAGGGCCTTTTAAGAATGCTTTTAATAGATCCTTGGAGATGGGAGAGGTTTTGTAGGATTGGAGAAGGGCTGATGTGGTACCTCGCTTCACAAAAGTGATAACAGGAAAGTGGTGAGAAACTATAGGCCGGTAAGCTTTACCTCTGTGGTGGGAAAAGTAATGGAGGCAATCTTGAAAGAAAGAATAGTGGCCTTTCTGGAAACCAATAGATTGCACAATGCGAAGCAACATGGTTTTACCAAAGGACGATCATGTCAAACAAATTTGATTGAGTTCTTTGACTAGGTGACCAAAGAACTAGGATCAAGGGCGTGCAATGTATGTGATCTACCTAAATTTCAACAAAGCCTTTGATACTGTTCCTCAAAGGAGGCAAACTAAGCAGCCTAGGGATGGGTCCCAAGGTGATGAACTGGATCAGAAACTGGTGGGCTGACTTGACAAAAGGTGGTGTTAAAACGGAACTCACTCAGGAAAAAGGAAGGGACTAGAGGTGTGCCCCAGGGATCAGTCCTGAGGCGGTACTGTTCAATGTATTTGTGAATGATATTGCTGAAGGATTGAAGGGAAAAGTCTGCCTTTTTGCAGATAACCCTGAAATCTGCAACAGAGTTGTCTCCTCAGAGGGAGTGAACATGAGGAAAGATCTACAAAAACTGGAAGAATGGTCTAATGCTTGCCAGTTAAGGTTTAATGAGAATGCAGAGTCATGCATTTGGGATACAGAAATCCCAAGGAATTGTTTGCGACAGGGGGCGAGAGGTTGGTGTGCACAGACTAGGACCTCTGAGTGATAGTGTCTGAGGATCTCAAGGTGGCAAAACATGACAAGGCAGAAGCCAAAACCAGAAGGATTCTGGGTTGCATACAGAAAGGAATAACCAGCAGAAAGGAGGAGGTATATGCCCCTGTACAAGTCATTGGTGAGGCCTCATTTGAAGAATCATGTTAATTTTTGGAGACCGTATCCTCTCAAAGGATATAAGACGACTCAAAACAGTTCAGAGGAAGGACACAAAATGATTTGGAGCCTGCGCCAGAAGATGTGTGAGAAGAGACTTGAAGACCTAAATATGTATACCCTAGAGGAAAGAAGAGACAGGGGAGATATGAAACAGACATTTAAATACTTAGTATTAACGAACAAACAAACCTTTTTCAAAGAAGGAGGAGCTGTAATACTAGAAAGCATAAAATGAAGTTACAAGGTGGTAAACTTAAAAGCAACATCAGGAAATACTTTTTCACTGAAAGGGTGGTAGATGCTTGGAATGCCCTTCCGATTGAGGTGGTGGGGGCAAACACAGTGATGGAATTCAAAATGGCATGGGACAGAGACGGTGAATCCCTTTATAGCAAAAGGATAAAATGAAAACAAACTTAACTATCTTTTATACTTCAACAAATAGAAGGGGGAGGGGTGAACTGCACAGAGCAGTGGGTACAACCCTAAACAAAGGCATAGAGGAGGGTGACCTGCATGGAGCTATGGGTATACCTATTCCAGTATACCTAACTCTAGCCACCTTACTGGGCAGACTAGATAGACCATACTGGTTTTTATCTGCTGTCATATAGCATAGTTACTCATCTGTAACAGGTGTTCTCCAGGGACAGCAGGAATCAGTCCTTACATATGGATGATGTCGGTGCCGATGGAGCCCACGAGGAAGCATCTTCCAAGTTTTCAAAGAAAGCCTTTGGGAGATGCACCATGCATGTGTGGTCCCCTTCCCATCCAAGGGTTCCATCTTGCCTCAGTCTAATGACATAGCTAAGACGGCAAAAATTAAAATACGGTAAAGCAGCAACACCAAGGGGAGGGGGGAGGGTTGTGAGGACCAATTCCTACTGTCCCCGGAGAACACCTGTTACAGGTGAGTAACTACACTTTCTCTGGGAACAAGCAGGAAGTCAGTCATATGGGACTCCCCAGCTACAGGCTACTGAGAACCTGTACAAATGCCACGGTGGCCAGAGAAGGTGAGCCATGAGCTGCAGCAGTTGAGTCCCAACTGAGACTCTCTCACAAGACCCCAATGTCTGGCGGAAAACCAGAACTTCGGTAGCCTGAACACAGAAGGGTTGGAGGGCAGGAATTGCCTACACCCTGAAGAGATTATGGAGCACAGCCTGGCCGAAGGCTCTGTCCTGTCGGGACTCCCTCTCTAGGCAGTAGTGAGCTGCAAAGGTATGGACTGAGGACCAGGTGGCAGCCTGGTAGATTTCCATAACAGGTATGGAATGCAGATTTGCCACTGAGGTAGCTATGGCTCTGACGCAGTGCGCCATGACCCTTTGGTCTAGTGAGATCCCAGCATGCTCATAGGCGAGGGCAATGCAGTCCACCATCCAAGTGGATAGAGTTTGCTTCATTAATGGAACCCCAGTTAACTTGGGTCATAGGAGACAGAGCTGAGGCACTTTGTGGTGGCCCCGAGTGCATTGCAGATAGAAAGACAGGGCCCTTTTACAATCCAGAGTATGGATTCTTGCCAGCGTAAGGTTTTGGGAAGAAGGTGGGGAGTACCACCTCCTGATTAAAGTGGAAGGGGGACAACACCTTTGGCAGAAATTTAAGGTGCGTGCAGAGCACCACCCTATTCTTGTAGAACCTCGTGTAGGGCGGTTCTGCCATCAGACCTGTAGCTCGCTGACCCTGCAAGCCGACATGACTGCCACGAGAAAGGACCTTCCAAGAGAGATACCATAGGTGGCAGGTAGCCAAGGGTTCAAACCGCAGTTTAGTGAGCTATGAGAGCACCATATTGAGATCACCGTAGGTGGGCGGAATGGGGGGGGGGGGGCTTGGACAACATAAGGCCCTGCAGGAAATAAGAGATAAGGGGCTGAGCTGAGAGGGGCTTGCCCTCGACAGCATGGTGGTGCACCGTAATAGCGCTCAGATGCACTCTAAGTTGGACTTCAGTCCCACCTGTGACAGGTGGAGTAGGTACGGGAGCACCAGCTGCACCAAGCAGGAGAAAGGGTTTGCCCTCCTCCTGTGAGTAGTCCTGTGGTGCAGCACACAGGACTCGGAGGCGCCGCTGACAGAGAAGCCACGGGAACCAGGGCTGCCTGGGCCACTGGGGGTTACCAGGATCAGTGATGCCCTGTCTAGTTGGACCTTGAAGAGGGGGTCTTGGCGACCAGCGGAAAAGTGTAAAGGAGGCCTTCCGTCCATGGGATGAAGAATGCATCCGCCGCTACCCAGACGGGTGCGTGTTTGTCTGGGCTGGCAAACAGGTCCATTAGGGGGATGACCCAGAATTGGAAACGTCGGGAGGCCACTCTGGTGTCCAGGCGCCACTCGTGTGGCTGGAGGACTCTGCTTACTGTATGCCAGGGCACTGTCCAGGCCCAAGAGATAGGCCACCTGTAGGAGCATCCCACTGAGTGACTCATATGAGGAGAGTGCTACCGCCTCCTGGCAGAGGGAGTATGACCCCGTGCTTCCTTGTTTATTGACATTGAAAATGTTGATGGTTTTCCATCTGGACCAGCACAGACTGGTGCTGCAACCGGTGGCAAAACGTTCGGAGGGCCAGAGGTTGATCTGCAACTGTGACTCCATCTGGGCTATGTGCCTTGGGTGTGGAGGTCCTCGCAATGAGCACCCCATCCTCACAGGGAGGTGTCCGTGGTGAGGACCCTCTTGGGAGTGGGTGCCTGGAAGGGCATTCTGGCTTGAAAGTGGCAGGGGATCTGCCACCAGGGGAGGGAGTCCACCAGTTGGTGGATCACTTTTACCCTGTCCCGAAGTCTGCCCATGGTGTGTTTCCAGTGGGAGGGGAGGCACCACTGAGCCATCATCATATGTAAGCAGGCATATGGGCTTACGTGGACAGTGGAGGCCATGAGGCCCATCAGGCGGAGGAGAAGGTGAGCAACACCGACTGGCAGTGTTGCAATTCTGCTGCTAACGTCCTGAAGTGCTCTGTCCTCTCCGGAGGGAGGAAAGCCTTGGTCTAGAGGGAGTTCAGCTGAGCCCTTATGAACTCCAGGTACTGTGCCAGAGAGAAGTGGGACTTGGGGTAGTTGATGACAAACCCAGATGCTGCAGGACATGGATGGTGTGCTCAGTGGTGTGATGTACCTCTACAGCTGTCCTCCCCTTATGAGCCAGTGGTCCAGGTAGGGAAAGATGAAGGCTCCTTGGAAACCAAGGTGGGTTATGACCACTGCTAGGAACATGATGAAGACCCTTGGTGATGACGCTAGGCTGAAGGGTGGCACCCTGTATTAGTAGTGACCTCCTCCCACCATGAACCAGAGGACTTGCTGGTGGGTGTGATGGATCAGGATGTGTGTATAAGCATCCTTCAGGTCTAAGGAGCATAGTCAGTCTCCCTTCTGGAGGTAAGGCAGCAGTGTTCGAAGGGACAGCATCTTAAACTTCTCCCTCACCAGAAATCTGTTCAAGTCCTCTAGATCCAGGATGGGTCTGAGGCCCCCTGTCCGCTTGGGAATGAGGAAGTATCTGTAGGTAGAATCCTTTGCCCCAGAGATGCTTGGGCACTGGATCCACCATCTTGTCCTCGAGGAGGCCTGCGAGCCTTGTCGGACATGAGTTTTCCTAAAGAGGTTCTCTCTGATGCAAAGGACATCAATGAGTTTGTCCTGGATCCACTGCTCAAGGTCAGACAACTGAAGCCATGCCTGGTGTCGGGCCCCAATGCCTGCGGCGGCCACTCGGCTGAGGATTCGAAGGCATCGTATGCTGTTCGAGACAGGAACTTTGAGCACTCCTTGATGGCCAGGGCCAGTGACTTGAACTGCTGAAGAGGTTCCCTATCGAGGACTGCAGAGAAACTGGCAAGCTTCCTCGCCTGTTCCTTTAGGTACATGCCAATGTAGAACTAATAGGACTGGACTCTGTAAACCAGTATCGAGCCCTGGTAGCATTTTCGGCCGAGTGCATCCAAGGTCTGGGTCTCCCTACTCAGGGGCACTGGAGAGTCTTTTGGCTCTTGAGTCGCCGCATGGTCAATTTGACGACCACAGAATTGTGAAGCAGCTGGGGTTTTTGGATCTCCAGGCTTTGGCAGACTCTGTATATAGAGTCAAGCCGTCTACTCACCATAGGCAAAGATGCCAGTGCTTCCCACATATGGAGAAGGAGATGCTCGAGGATCAGAGGGATGGGCACCATGAGGCCTCGTACTGGAAGATCTCATGTTCCTCGGTGTGGGGGGTCCTCCTCCATTTCAGTCTCGAACACAAGCACCTTTGCCATGTCCCACAGAGAGTCAAGGAAGGCAATGTCCTTAGGAGGGGAACAGTGCTGGGACACCGGTGGAGACAGGTCCGAGGACACGTCTGTGTTGCTGATTGTCCAGGGACTCCTCATCCTTAGTCTCCCAATCTGACTCGAAGTCAGAGGAAGAATCCAAGGCTCCACAGCTCTGTGGTTGGGTCCCAAGCTCAAAGGCCCACAACCTCAGAGGGACCTGTAGACCGAGCAGGGTGCACTTACCGGAGAGGACTGGTTTCCCAAGCAACGGGACCGCATCTGAAGCAGATGGATCTCAAGGCGGGTGGCTCTCAAGGATCGGCTCAACCACTGGAGAAGTCCTTGAGGTTGAGGTTCTGGTCGTTGGGGCCAATCAGAGGGACCAGACATCAACGCCTGCTGCTGTGCCAGGAGGGCAGCGATACTGCACTCCAAGGCTTCCATTTTTGGTCTCCATGCCAGATGGTTCCGCAGCTTTCGACATGTGCACAGAGGATGTTGGGGCTGGCGTCTGCTCTGTCAAAGGGGAGTCTGACCAGGATGGCCTCGTGGGTCCAAGGCCGGTCGCCCAATGTGGACAACTCCTTCCAGGGCAGCTTGTAAGGCCACTCCTGCTCAGACCCCTCGGACTCACAACAGGGACTGCAGGGGCCTGGTGTGGGATTTACCCACTTTTCCAGACCCATCCTCCGAGATGGCCTTCAAGGTTTTTGAGTTCTTCTTGCATTCCAACTCCGGGGAGTTCCTCTCAGAGGAGCTGCGGCACTCTGATTTGGCCCGGGCATCGCAGGGCACAGAGGTACTGGAGGGGGCCCTGGAGTGTGGTGTTGCCGGGGACTCCGGCGCAGAGTTGGATCTATTGAAGAATTTCTCCTGCTGCAACTGATGGCCTCTTGGTGGCCTTTGTGGACATGGATTTGCAAAGACTGCAGCCCGAGTTGTCATGGTTCTGCCCAAGGCAACAGAGGCAGCAGTCATGTGGGGCAGTGAGCGACATCTTACTGCACCGATCACATTTTTTGAAGCCACTGGAGGCCATGGGAAAAACAGATCCTTGGACCGGGACAAGGGTCAGAGGCCTACCGGCCATAAAAGGGTGTGAAGTGCCAGTCGAGTGACATATCAAGGAAAAATAAGAAAACAAACCCTGGAGCGAAGCCGAGGTGACCTGGCTCAGGGGCGGGAAGAGGAACCGGTACGCTTACCGAAAAGGAAAAATTTTCAGACATACAACAACAACAAAAAAAAGACAACACTTTTTCCGGGAAACGGGACAGACGTCCGGTGGGCTCCGGAGAAAAAAAGGAGACAGACAAGATGGCACCCTTGGGCGGGAAGGAAGACCACGTATGTGTAGTGCATCTTCCAAAGGCTTTCTTTGAAGGCTTGGGAGATGCTTCCTCGCAGGCTCCATCGGCGCCAAAGTCAGCCATTTGTGAGAACTGAGTTCCTGCTTGTTCCCGGAGGAACTATGTTACTCTATGTCACTATCAATAGCCTACTGTCTATTTGTTAAAATCATCTATAGTACCTGAAGAAAGGACCTGGCAATTAGTGCTAGGTAAAATGGTAGAAACTATTATAAAGAACAAAATTACTGAACACAGACAGTTTAACAGGACAAAGTCAACATGGGATTTAGACAAGGAAAGTCTTGCCTCACGCAATATAGAAATTACACTTACCTGGTAATTGTAGTTCCTGGAGGGTCCAGTTTAGTCCTCCACATCCGGGTAGTGCACCTCCTCCTGCAGCCTGGAGACTGGACCAATTAGAATCTTCACCACCACAGGGTGTATACTGCAGGAGCTCCCATCAGCCCCCCAGTGAACTAATAACAAAGCAGACTTAAAGAGACAACACAAGATAGAAACACATAGTAAAACAGAACTTAGTCCCTCTACCCACAGCTTGACCCCCACCCCAAACGAGGGAGCCAAACACTGCACATTGCCTCTGCCCCTTCTCCGGCCAGCAATGCAAGTCAAGGGAGAAGCCAGAAGAAACGAACAATCAAGAGAGATTGGAAGACCCCCCAACTCGGAGGACCACCAAACATCACTTACCCAATACTCCCTATGTCCGTACTAAGCGCGTCGCGATGAAGCAATCTGTCTTTTTGGGAGGGCATGAAGACTAAACTGGACCCTCCAGGAACTACAATTACCAGGTAAGTGTAATTTCTATTTCCTGAGCGGTCCTCCAGATTAGTCCTCCACATCCGGGATGTACCAGAGCAGTTATTAACAGGAGGGACCTTGCCATCCGGCGCGCAAAACCGCCGAACCAAAACCAGAATCCCTGGCCGCCAGCACATCCAGCCGGTAATGCCTACTGAAAGCATGCAGAGACGACCAAGTAGCCGCCCTACAAATATCCACTGGCGGAACTAGACTATGCTCCACCCACGACGTTGCTTGCGCCCTGGTAGAATGGGCCCGCAACCCCAACGGAACCGCACGTCCCTGCAGAATATATGCCGACGCAATGGCCTCTTTAATCCATCTGGAAATGGAGGACTTCGCCGCTGCTTCCCCCTTCCGCCTCCCGCCAAAAAGCACGAACAGGTGGTCCAGTCTTGCGGAAGGGCTCCGAAACCTTCAGATACCGACGCAGCACCCGCCGAACATCCAGCCGATGCAATCCGCTGTCTGATGCGTCCGCCGCCTCCTGTTTGAACACGGGGAGAAAGACAGCCTGATTCAAATGAAAGGAGGAACCCACCTTGGGAAGAAAGGAAGGAACAGGCCTCAACACCACTCTATCCCCCGAAAACGATAGGAATGGTTCTCTACAAGAAAGTGCCTGCAACTCCGAAATCCGCCTAGCTGAACAAATTGCCACCAGAAAAAATGTCTTCAACGTCAGATCTTTAACAGACGCCTGGCGAAGGGGCTCAAAGGGTTTCCAAACCAAGGAGCGCAATACCAAATTCAAATCCCACGGAGGAATGACCACTCTGCGCAAGGGACGCAGACGGAACACCGCTCTAAGGAAACGTTGCACATCCGTGTGCGCCCCCAGGGGGACCCCCAGGATCCTACCTCGAAAACATGCGAGAGCCGCCAACTGAACCTTTAGGGAGCTGGCCGCTAAACCTTTGTCAAAACCATCCAGCAGAAAACTGAGTATCGCTGCCATGGAGGCAACCGCTGCCCGAAGGCCGTGCCTCGAACACCAGTCCTCAAAAATTCGCCACACCCGGACATACGCTAGCGAAGTGGAGGACTTCCGCGCCCGAAGGAGAGTGGCAATAACCGCTGACGAATAACCTTTCTTCTTCAACCTAGCCCTCTCAATGGCCATACCGTAAGCGAGAATCGATCCACCTGAGGCATCCACAACGGGCCTTGACGGAGAAGGTCCACTAGAGGAGAAAGCCGCCATGGCACTCAGTCGAGCAACCGCACCAGGTCCGCATACCACGGACGCCTTGGCCAATCCGGCACCACCAGAAGCACCTTCCCCCGGTGCGCCTCGATGCGCTGAAGCACTCGACCTATCAGCGCCCACGGCGGGAAAACGTAAAGGAGTCCGGACTCAGGCCAGGGTCAAATGAGGGCGTTGATGCCTTCGGACATCCGTTCTCTCCGCCTGCTGAAAAAGCGATCCGTTTACACCGACTGAAATGTCGCCATGAGGTCCATGATAGGCGGGCCCCACCGGCGAACGATTTGTGCGTAGATCTGCGGGTGAAGCTCCCACTCCCCGGCATCCACCTGCACCCTGCTGAGGAAATCGGCAGTCACGTTGTCTTTTCCTGCAATGTGAGCCGCAGAAATGGCCAGAAGACGAACTTCCACCCACTCGAAGAGCCGCTCTGCCTCTTCTTCCATGGCTCTGCTCCCTGTACCGCCCTGCCGGTTGAGGTACGCCACCGTCGCTGAGTTGTCCGAGAGGACGCGCACCGCTCATCCTGTCACAGAAGACTCGAAGGCCTGCAGCGCCCGCAGCACCGCTCGTAGCTCAAGGCGGTTGATGGACCACAAGAGTTCCAGAGCCGCCCAAGTCCCCTGTGCGAATCGATCCCCGCAGTGGGCCCCCCAGCCCACCAGACTGGCATCCGTTATCAAGGGCATCCAAGCGGGCTGTTCCAGCGGCAGACCCACCAGCAACGACTCTGAACTCAGCCACCACTGCAACGACTGCCGCACTCGGCCCGGGCAAGGCAAACGTTTGCTCAGCGAGTCCGTTTGGTTCGACCAGCGACGCCAAGAGAGCCCTCTGTAGCAGACGCATATGAAATCTGGCCCAGGGAACCACTTCCAGAGTTGCCGCCATCGTCCCCAGTAACCGAAGATACCACCAGGCCGTCGGCGCCGGGAAGCCTAAAAACTGGCGCACCAACAGTCGCAGCACATGCGCTCGGCGATCCGGCAGTAACACCAAGCCTTTCGCTGTGTCGAAGAGAACTTCGAGAGACTGAGACGGAACTAGGTGACTCTTTTTCGCTTTGATGACCCAACCGAGACTCCGCAGTAAGTCTACCACTCTGCAGGTGGCTTGCAAACTCTCCCTTTCGGACTTTGCTCAAATCAACCAGTCGTTGAGGTAAGGATGAAGTAGGATACCCTCCTTTCGCAACGCCGCCGCCACTACCACCATGACCTTAGTGAAAATGCGCGGTGCCGTGGCTAGACCGAACGGCAGCGCCTGAAATTGGAAATGTCCCCAAGGAAACATGAATCGCAGAAACTTCTGATGCGCCTCCCTGATGGGAATGTGCAAGTAGGCCTCCGAGAGATCCAGAGACGTTAGAAACTCCCCTTGGCGCACTGCCACGATTACGGACCTTAGGGTCTCCATGCGGAAATGAGGCACCCGAAGGCAACGATTCACGCCCTTGAGATCTAAGATGGGGCGGAGCGAACCGTCCTCCTTTGGCACCACGAAATAAATGGAGTAACGACCCAGTCTGCGCTCGGACTCTGGAACGGGCACTACCGCTCCCAATGCCACCAAGCGGTCGAGCATCAACCGAATTGCGAGCACCTTGCGCTGACCTTTGGCTGGCGACAGAACGAAAGAATCCCGAAGAGGGCAAGCTAGTTCCAAAGCATATCCCTCCCGGACGATCTCGAGCACCCACTGGTCTGACGTTATCTGGGCCCAGAAGGGAAGGAAGTGACGAAGGCGACCCCCTATCACTAGACTTTCCTCTGGGGCCCCCCTCACTTCATTGTGGCTTGCGATTAAAGGAAGAGAAGGGGGAGGGGGAGGCAGCAGAAAAACCTCTGCCTGCCCCTCGGAACCCTCGAAACTCTGGGGCTCTAGATCCAAACCTTCCACGCTGGAAACCACCAAGCCGGGAAGAGCGGAACCTACGAAAGTCCCGAAATTGACCCCGAGCCACAGCAGCGCTTCTGCTCTGCCTAGGCTTATCCTCCGGTAGCCTACCGCCTTTAGATTCCCCGAGGTCCTTAACCAATTTATCCAGATCGTCCCCGAACAACAAATTACCCTTAAAGGGGAGCTTGCTGAGGCGCGATTTAGACGACCCATCGGCCGCCCAATTACGCAGCCAAACGGACCTCCGCGCCGCCACTAGGGAAGCCAATGCTATTAGCCAAAGAGCGGATCAAATCATAGTGGACATCCGCCAAATAAGCTGACCCCGACTCCAACCAGGTCACTTCCATCAACTCCTGCTGACCTAGGTGAGAATCCTGCCGCAAGTGCTGAGCCCACCTCAAACAGGCTCTGGACACCCAGGCCCCACAAATAGATGCCTGCAAGGACAAAGCATTGGTCTCAAATGCCTGCTTTAACAAGCCGTCCACCTTTCGGTCTTGAGTATCTCTTAAAGCTGCACTCCCTTCTACCGGGATCGCCGTTTTCTTGGTCATCGCCGAGACCGCTGCATCGACTTGCGGTGACCGGAACTTCTCTCTGTCCTTGTCTGCCAAAGGATACAGCCGATTCATTGTCCTAATGCCCTTCAGTTCCGACTCCGATTGATCCCATTCAGCCTGAATCATCTGATCCACCACTCTATGCACCGGGAACACCACCTGAGAGTCCCTCACGGCCTGAATAAGTGGATCTTCGAGCCCGTCGCCATCCACGGGACGTTCCGTAGTGAGATTGAGGGCTTGGAGGGATTCCGTAATTAAGGGAACTAACTCCTCTCTACGAAAAACATGGATGACCCGAGCCTGATCCTCCGGCTCCGGAATCTCTCCCTCTTCCAAGTCGTCCACCCTGTCTTCGGGATCCCCCTCAGACAGCTCCGCCTCTTGCCAATCCAACTCCGCCTGCTCCATCTCTGAAGCGCAAAAGCGCTTGGCGGCCTTGGGCATATCTGCTCTCACCTCTCCCCCTTTGGAAGACGTAAGAGGTGGCGGAGACGACCAAGCCTCAGGAAACTTACCTAAGCGTCCCATGCATCAGCAGCACAAAATCCGGTGAAAAATCTCCCAAGGATCCTTCAACCGCCACCGGCTGCGCAGACGTGGAAGCAGAATCTGACAGAAGATCCCCTTGGGTGGACTCTTCCCCAGCCGGGACTACCACGTCCAAGGGCTCTACCAGTGTTCTGCTGTCCATCTGCCGCTCTGGCTCAGAGGAGAGTAAAGTACAAGCCTTGCAAGTCCCTGAGTCCGGTCCCGTGCCTTTGCGGGAACCGCATATCACACACTGCGACTTCACAGCCATGAGGAGGGGGAAGACAACAAAAAATGCACCCCGAAGGAAAAAGCAAAGAAACAAAAATAAACCTTAACTAAACCTGAAAGAAAGAAATAACACCCCCCCCCATCCTTTCCGTTATCGATTTAGTTGAAGACAGGCTGGCCGCAACTAAAGAATTCGGAGCTCAACAGCCTGCCCCGAGTTCCTGGGACACGCCGCAGCTCGGAGCCCCACCGAGCGCGGGAACCGCACAGAAAATGGCCGCCGCAACTGTCCCACGCGAAAAACCAAAGAAAGGAAACTGAAGAAAATAAATAAAGTAATAAAACGGCACTGCGAAACGCTCCCCGAGCGGCTACCGGGACCCAAAAGCCACCAAACTTACCCCGGCAGAGGGGAGCTAACATTGAACGCCGCTCAAAACTGGAGCAGCGAATGCAGCAGCACCCAGGCACTCCAGAAAGCAGCCGCCGGTGAGGTGAGCCTGCGAATCTCCTCGACGTCCTGTACGCCCCGCACTGACAGCTGCCGGAGCAGCGCCGGAGATCAGGCTCGCCAGATCTCTACTCTGTGCCTTCTAGGAGGAGTGATCTGCGGTCTCTTACTGACCCGAAACTGCCGCTAGCAAGCAGGAAGCAGAAGGGCAGTGAGTCTCGGCTCCCCCGTTTACCACACTACTTTTTTTTTTTTTTTTTAAAAGGTACATACACCTACGAAAAGAAAGAAAATAGAGGGGGAAAAAAATGAAATCAAAAACCTAGTGTTGCCTAACAGGCCCCTATGTGAGCCCCGTGACAGGCTCACACGTCCCCCTGCTGCAAGGAGACTGGACACACTGGGGGGCTGATGGGAGCTCCTGCAGTATACACCCTGTGGTGGTGAAGATTCTGATTGGTCCAGTCTCCAGGCTGCAGGAGGAGGTGCACTACCCGGATGTGGAGGACTAAACTGGAGGACCGCTCAGGAACTGCTCCATTTCTTTGAAGGCATGATTAAGCATGTGATTAAAGGGTGAGCCAGATGACATTATCAACCACTTTCTGAAAATCCAGATACACTGATACCTCATGAATGACTCCTGAGGAAATTAAAAAGCCATGGGACAGAAGACAATGTACTAGTGTGGATTAGGAACCGATCTGAAAATAAAAGAAAGAGAAAGTAGGGTTAAATGGCCAATTTTCTACATGGAGGAACGTGGATAGTGGAGTACCCCAGGGATCTGTACTGGTGCCGATGCTTTTGGGATATTTAGAAATTAGAAACAGAGAAATATACGACAGAAAAAAAGACCACATGGCCTATCTAGTCTGTCCTACCATATCAACAACTACAACAGTCCCCTTTTACCTTTAGAGATCCTCTGTTTGTCCCATGCTTTTTTGAATTCAGTTACTGTCCTCATCTCTACCACCTCCACTGGGAGACTATTCCACAGATCCACTACTCTTTCCGTAAAGAAATATTTCCGCATATCACTCCTGAATCTAGCTCCCTTCACCCTCATCCCATGTCCCCTGGATAGAAACATAGAAATAAATAAATCAATTATGTAGAAATGGGAATAAGCTAGGTCATCAAATTTGCAGATGACACCAAATTATTCATAACTATTAAATCACAAATAGATGGTAAGAAACTGCAGGACCACCTTGGAGTCTGGGCATCTAAATAGCAGATGAAATTGAATGTCGACAAGTGCAAAGTGATGCGCATAAGAAATAATAACCCAAATTATAGGTACATGAGGATTCATCACCCAGGAAAAAGGATCTAGGAGTTACAGCAGAAAATAACGTTGAAATCTCTATACTCTGTGTGCAGTGGCAGCTAAAAAAGTAAACAATGTTAGGAATTATTAGGAAAGGAAGACAGAATAAAACAAAGAATATCATGTTTCCTCTATCACTCCATGTGTGAGCACACTTAGTATTAAGGGCAATTCTAGTTGCCACATCTCAAAAAACAAATGTGAAGGGGAAATTTTAGAAAGGACGTGGAGAGGGAAATTCTCACAATCATCTCAGGATGTAGAGAATTAGCCAAAGAGATTCTGCTAAACTTACAGCCCCTTGTAAAATAACTGCAGGACTGTACCGGTAAGCCCCTGCACATATTTCAGAGGGAGAAATTTGAGTTAATGCTAATTTCCTTTCCTGGAATTCTGCTAGACCAGTCTAGACTAGTGGATTATATCCCCCTGCCAGCAGATGTTGAAGACAGAAAAAAATCAGAAGCTTTGTGACATCACCACGGGTACATAACCCCAGAACTCCTAAGGGTCAGTTTCAATATGCAATTGACAAAGCATGAGGATTCGGGAAAAACAGCATAAGGAGGCCAAACCAGCCAAGAATCAACGAAATGAATCAAAACCTATATAACAAAGCAGAGAATAGTCGGAGGCTATCAGACATACACATGCTCTCAGCTTAGTGTCAGCTAGGTTAATCTCAAGACTGAAGGGTGGGTCCTGGACTGGTCTAGCAGGATTCCAGGAAAGGAAATTAATAGTAAGTCAAATTTCTCCTTCCAATACATCCTGCTAGAGCAATCCAGACTAGTGGAAAGTACCAATGCTATTCCACCCTTGGACAGGAAGAAACAGCCGCTGCCAGAACGGTGGCCACAAAGCAAGCTGCTTCCATGGCTTGGAGATCACACACCGCCCGCCAGTGAGAGCTCCCCCGTCGGTTTGAGCGCCTGAGCGGGAATTCCTCCTGCTCAGAGGCTCTTGCCCAAACGGGGCAGTGGGAGAGGCAGAAAAGCCAGCGTCCCAGAGGGCGGGCCCGTGCCTGAGGGCCTCGCCAGAGGGCCCTTTGGCGGGGCACTACAAAGAAACAGCCATACAGAAGGCAGCCCACGGATTCAAGCAACAGCAGCCATCATCCACCAGCTCACACAACCAGGCTCAAGCACCTACACAAGAGAAACCATCACCAACACAGAAAACTCTGCCTACCCGAGACAGCGAGAAAAAGGAAAAAGAGCACCCAACGCCCTAAGGAAACCAATGCAGCAGCCCAACCCAGCCCCAGGACTCACAGGTACACCTATAAACCATGCCACCCTTCCAAGCCCCAATTTACCTCCTAGCACCATTCCTAACCCTTTACCCCTCCACTACCGACATGCTTCCCAACCACCACACACCAGGCGCCACAACCATCCAAACTACAAACACATAAGAACATAAGATATGCCATACTGGGTCAGACCAAGGTCCATCAAGCCCAGTATTCTGTTTCCAACAGTGGTCAATCTAGGTCATATGTACCTAGCAGTTTCCCCAAAAGACACAGGTTCCACAATGCTTGTACTGGGTCAAGCATTGATATCCTGGGTCCCTTCTTAATAATGGCTTATGGACCTTTCCTCCAGGAACTTGTCCAAACCTTTTTTAAACCCAGCTACACTAACAGCCTTTACTACATCCTCCGGTAACAAATTCCAGAGTTTGATTACACGTTGAGTGAAAAAATATTTTTTTTTATTAGTCTTAAATAGTTTACCCTGTAGCTTCATTGCATGTCCCCTAGTCTTTCTATATTCTGATAACGTAAACAATCGATCTACGTTTACCAGCTACGTTTACCAGCTACGTTTACCAGTGGAGGAGTAGCCTAGTGGTTGGGGCAAGGTACTTCAGGCCGGAAGGTCGGGGGTTCAAATCCCACTAGAGGACAGCAACCTTGGGCTGGAAGGACTGGGGTTTCTAGTCCCACAGGTGCTCCTTGTGGTCTTGGGCAAGCCACTTAACTCTCCATAGCCCATGTTCCCTGTAAAATAGTTATCTCCAAGTTATAATACCCTGTTCAATGTAATTTCAGTTTGTTCAATGTAAACCGCACTGATGCAGAATAGCGCGGTATATAAGAGAATGTAAATAAATAAAAAATACCCGTTCCACTCCGTTCATTAATTTATAGACTTTTATCATATCTCCCCTCAGCCGTCTCTTTTCCAGGTTAAAGAGCCCTAACCTTTTTAGCCTTTCTTCATAGGAGTATCCTTCCATCCCCTTTACCATTTTGGTGGCTCTTCTCTGAACCTTTTCTAAAATCGCTATATCCTTTTTAAGATACGGCGACCAGAATTGCACACAATATTCAAGATGCGGTCTCACCATGGAACGATATAGAGGCATTATAATATCTTTTGTTTTATTTTCCATTCCTTTCCTTATGAAACCTAGCATTCTATTTGCTCTCTTGGCCGCCGCTGCACACTGGGCCGAGGGTTTTAACCATGGTATCCACAATAACTCCTAAATCTTTCCCCTGGGTGGTGGTTCCTAATGTGGAACCTTGTATCGTGTAACCATAGTTTGGGTTGTTCTTCCCTAGATGCATAACTTTGCACTTGTCCACATTAAATTTCATCTGCCATTTTGATGCCCAGTCTTCCAATTTATCAAGATCCTCTTGCAATTTTCCACAATCCTCTTGGGCTTTAACAACTTTAAATAGTTTTGTGTCATCTGCAAATGTGATAACCTCACTCGTTATTCCACTTTCCAGGTCATTTATGAATATGTCAAAAAGCAGCGGACCCAGCACAGATTCCTGGGGTACACCTTTCTCCATTGGGAAATTGGCCATTTAGCCCTACCCTCTCTGCTTTCTATCTTTTAACCAGTTCCTGATCTACAATAGTACACTGCCTCCTATCCCATGACTCTTTAGTTTTGCCAAAAGTCTCTGATGAGAGACCTTGTCAAAGGCTTTCTGAAAGTCCAGATACACTATATCAACTGACTCACCTTTGTCCACCTGTTTATTCACTCCTTCAAAAAAAACATAACAGATCAGTAGGACAAGATCTTCCTTGTCTAAAGCCATATTGGCTGTCTCCCATTAGGCCATGACTATCTACATGCTGAGTAATTTTATTCTTTATGATGGTTTCTACCATTTTTCCCGGTACTGACGTCAGGCTCACCAGTCTGTAGTTTCCCCTTTTTAAAAATTGGTGTTACATTGGCGATCCTCCAATCTTCAGGTATTAGAGATGATTTTAATGATAGTTCACAGATTACTAATAGCAGGTCTGCAATCTCATATTTCAGTTCTTTCAACACCCTTGTATGTATACCATCCGGCCCAGGTGATTTGCTACTCTAATAGTTGTAATACATCTTCCCAATGTATCGATATTTCCTTCAATTCTTCCACACCTTTAAATACCACTTCAGTCATGGGTAACATCCCTACATCTTCCTCAGTAAAGACCGAAGCAAAGACAACCCCCCAAACCCCACATGAGGCAGCACCCACACCCCCAATCCCCCAAACAGCAACCCTCTCTCTATCACACTAATAAATGCTCGTTCAGTCAGAAACAACCACCACATGCTCCAAGACCTGATCACAACCCAAAAGATTGACATCCTATGCATAACCGAAACATGGCTAACAGATACCGACACTGTGCTCATGAACCAACACCAAATGCATATAGTCTTCATCACTGCTCCTGAGCCCACACCAGAGGAGGAGTAGCCATCATTATTGCAAAAGCCAACCTCCACCTCAGAAACCATGCCTCAGAAACAACCAATGAAGCGGATATACTCACCCTCACCAACAAGCACCTCTCCATATGCCTAATCTACCGAGCGCCCACCCCAAGCACTGACCTATCAAGCATATTACAACACATATCAGAGCACCATCTCCATAAAAGAACAACTAATCCTCAGAGACTTCAACCTCCCATCACTCCAAGACAAATATGCCGAAGCATTCATCAATGCTATGGAAGCAATGAACTTGACCCAGATCATACACGAACCAACACACGAAAAAGGGAAAACATTTGACCTCATATTCCTGAACTCCCAAAACACCACCTCATACAAAAACCCAGAGATCACATGTGTACCATGGTCAGACCACTATCTCATGAACATTTCCCACATCTACCAGCACACCAGCGTCAAAGAGAACAAACAACATACAAGAAGATTTAAACCATTCATCAAAGAGGATTTCCTGGCGCAAATACTACCCAAACTCCAAACAAGCTCCACCAATATCGATGACCTAATCTACAACTGGAATACTACGGTCTCTTCTGCATCTTGGAGATGAATGCATGGCTGCGTGGATGGTGTCATCGAGAGCGTTTTGGTTTCCTAGACCATGGGATGCTGTTCCAAGGGTTGCAGAGTAGAGATGGCATCCATCTGTCCAAGAAAGGTCAACGCGTCTTCGGTAGTAGACTGGCTAATCTACTGAAGAAGGCTTTAAACTAGATTCGTTGGGGATGAGTGAAGAAAGCTCCCAGGTAGGTGATACATTAAATACCTTTATGGAAATGGTAACAGGGATAACATATGGAGAGCAGTGTGTATAAATGCCCGCAGCATGGGAAATAAGATCCCTGATGTTGAAGTTTTGGTGGGATGATTGGGATATAACTATACCTGGCTATACTTTATTCAGAAAGGACAAGGTAGGAAGAAGGGGAGGAGTGACACTATATGTAAAAACTACTATTAAAGCTTTGGAATTACAGAGCTTAAAAGGGAGAGAGGAGGCATTGTAGGTTAAACTAGAAAGAGGGAGAGAGAAATCTATTTGCATTGGTGTGATATACAGACCTCCCTCACAAGAGGAAGAGGTGGACAGAGAGTTAATTGAAGACATACGCAGCATTGCTAGGAAAGGGGAAGTGCTACTGATAGGAGATTTCAATCTGCCAGATGTTGATTGGCACATTCCTGCTGCAGTATCATCTAGAAGTAAGGAGATCCTGGATTCTCTACAGGGAGAACTATTCAGGCAATTGGTAACAGACCCCACACGTGAAGGGGCCATACTGGACTTGGTGCTTACAAATGGTGAAAGTGTTTCTGATGTTGTAGTGGGAGATCATTTTGCATCCAGTGATCACCAGATGGTGTGGTTCAGTATTAGGACTAGGGCTAGGGCTGTTAGAATCCATTCAAAGGTGAGGATCTTAGACTTTAGGAAGTCTAACTTTTCGAAGATGGGCCAATACCTCAGGGAGTTGCTAGTGGGATGGGAACAGCTGGGGGATGTAGAAAAACAGTGGGCAAAACTGAAAGGGGATATTTTAAGGGCAACCAACCTTTTTGTTAAAATGGTAAATAAAGGTAAAAGGAAAAGGAGACCGCTATGGTTTTCGAAAGTAGCTGAAAAAGTGAAGAAAAAGAGGGAGGCCTTCATGAAATACAAGAGATCACAGAGAGAGGAAGACAGGCATCTGTACTTGGAAAAACTTAGAGAAGCTAGCAAAGTAGTCAAGAAAGAAAGATCCAAAAGGAGGAGGAAATAGCCAATGCAATAAAATGAGGGGATAAGACATTTTTCAGATATATTAGTGAGAAGAGGAAGGGCAAAAGTGGTTTTCGCAGACTCAAGAGTGCAGGAGAGGAATATGTAGAAGCTGATAAGGATAAAGAGGAATTGCTTAACAAATATTTTTGTTCTGTATTCACAGATGAAGAACCAGGAGCAGGACCTCAGAAAACACCCACAAATAGGAACAGAAGCGAGGGACATCGTGAACAATTTTCAGAAGACTGTGTTCGTGAGAAACTAGCTCAACTTAAAGTAGACAAAGCGATGGGACCGGATGGGATACACCCTAGAATACTGAGGGAACTTGGGGACATTCTAGCAGCTCCACTGACTGGAGAGAGGCTCATGTGGTGCCTTTACACAAAAGCGGAAGTAAGGATGTGGTTGAAAACTACAGGCCGGTTAGTTTAACTTCGGTGGTGAGTAAATTATTGGAAATGCTGCTGAAAGAGAAAATAGTGAGGTTTCTGGAGTCCAGCGGATTACAGGATCCGAGGCAGCATGGATTCACCAGAGGCAGGTCTTGTCAGACAAATCTGATTGATTTCTTTGACTGGGTGACCAGGGAGTTGGACAGAGGGAGAGTCCTAAGTGTGGTGTATTTAGATTTCAGTAAAGCCTTTGACACCGTTCCTTCACAGGCGACTTATAAACAAACTGAGCACCCTAGGGATGGACCCTAAAGTTACTGCTTGGGTTAGAAATTGGTTGGGTGGGAGGCAACAAAGAGTACAAGTAAATGGCACTCACTCTGAGAAGGATGTTACCAGTGGTGTGCCCCAGGGATCTGTCCTTGGTCCGATTCTTTTTAACATCTTTGTTAGTGATATAGCGGAAGGGCTGTCGGGTAAGGTTTGCCTCTTTGCAGATGATACCAAAATCTGCAATAGAGTAGACACCCAGGAAGGTGTAGATAACATGAGGAAGGATCTAGCTAAGCTTGAAGAATGGTCTACAATTTGGCAGCTAGGATTTAATGTTAAAAAAATGTAAGGTCATACATTTGGGCTGCAGCAATCGAAGGGAGCAATATAGTATAGGGGGTGAAGTACTTTTGTCCACTAAAGAAGAGCGGGACCTAGGCGTGGTTGTATCTGATGATCTTAAAGTAGCTAAACAGGTAGAAAAGGCGACGACAAAAACTAAAAGGATGCTTGGGTGCATACGGAGAGGAATGGCTAGCAGAAAAAAGGAGGTGATAATGCCTCTGTATAAGTCTTTGGTGCGACCTCATTTGGAGTATAGTGTGCAATTCTGGAGACCGCACCTTCAAAAGGATGTGAACAGGATGGAGTCGGTGCAGAGGGTGGCTACTAAAATGATTAGTGGTCTTCATTATAAAGCATATGAGGACAGACTGAAGGCTCTTAATATGCACACCTTCGAGGATAGGCGGGATAGAGGTGATATGATTGAGATGTTTAAATACCTCCGTGGCATAAATGTTCAGGGAGAGAGCCTCTTTCAATTGAAAGCAAGTTCTGCTACGAGGGGACATGGGATGAGGGTGAAGGGAGATAGATTCAGGAGTGATATGCGGAAATATTTCTTTATGGAAAGAGTAGTGGATCCGTGGAATAGTCTCCCAGTGGAGGTGGTAGAGATGAGGACAGTAACTGAATTCAAAAAAGCATGGGACAAACACAGAGGATCTCTAAAGGTAAAAAGGGGACTGTTGTAGTTGTTGATATGGAAGGACAGACTAGATAGGCCATGTGGTCTTTTTCTGTCATCATGTTTCTATGTAATGGCAAACAGCACCAAAACCAGACCTGTCTCAAGAGCCCAATGGTTAACCCCCAACCTACGGAGACTAAAGACCCAACTCAGAAGAGCAGAGAGAAAATGGAGAAAGACCAAAAAAGGGGATGATAAAGCAAAATACATGAGTGAACTAGACGCTTACCACACAGAAACCGATAAAGCAAAAAGGACCTACCACTCAAAGATCATAAACACCTCAATAAACAAACCACGTGAGCTCTTTGAGATTGTCAAGAAGCTAACAAAAGCATCCAACCACTCCAACCAGCTACCGAACATCCCACCAGAACTACTAGTACGCCAATACAAAAACCTTCAACAACCACACAACCCACAACTAAATGCAGAGACAACAACCCACCCTACTACCATAGAGACAGACTGGAGCACATTTGAAACAGTCACCAAAGAAAAAATAAAATCCACCATCTCCTGCCTAAACACTACCAGCTCTCCACTAGATCCCTGCCCTGCAGAATGGATAAAGAAATCCAAAGAGGACATAAGCACATTGCTAACCCACATTGTTGATGAATCTCTCAGGCAAAGGACACATGCCAGACATCCTCAAAACCTCCATCATCCGCCCAACTCTAAAAAACCACAACTTGGACCACCTTGACCCCACCTCCTTCAGGCCTATAGCAAGTCTTCCATTCACCACCAAAATCATTGAGAAGATAGTTCAACAACAACTTCAAGACCACTTAGATACCAACATCATACTGGACCCGTAACAACATGGTTTCCGTCCATTCCACGGAGTTGAGACCCTCATGACATCACTAATGAACACCCTCATCAAGGGCACACAGACCAAGCACTCTGGATATGCTATGCTCTTCCTGGACATATCCGCAGCCTCTGACACCATCTCCCACAACATCCTCCTACAGACTCCAAGAAATTGGCATAAAAAACATCGTACTTCAATGGTTCCACTCCTACCTGAGCAATAGACAACAACTGATCCACACAAGCATAGCAACCTCCCCCCCCCCTTTCAACACCACCAAGGAGTACCCCAAGGATCCACACTATTCGCTATGCTCTTCAACATCTACCTGCAACCACTCTGCTCGATCATATGTGCTCATAACAACTACCACATCTACGCTGACGACATAATGCTCTATGGATTGATCACAACCACCAACCCAAACAATCACCTATCTGACTGCTTCATAGAAGTCTCCGGCTGGCTTCAAAACAACCACCTATCCATCAACATAAAAAAACAGAAGCCCTCATAGTAACCAAGGACCCAAACTTCACACCACCACCACACCTCAACTTAGGAACCACACAAAAACAAATTCAACCACACATAAAATACTTGGGAATCATCATAGACCAAGCGCTCACACTCAAGCAACAAATCAAAAAGACTACCGGAATAATATTCCAAGGCAAAAACAGTACAACGCCTCAGGCCTCTCATTGATCCACAGGACTTCAGGACAGTCATGCAAGCTGTAATGCTCCCTCACCTGGACTACTGCAATATAATCTATCACGGACTACCCGCCAACCCACTACGAACTGCCTTAAATACCACAGCAAGAATTATCCAGAAAGAAAAAAAAACAAGATCACATCACCCCAGTCCTGAGAGAACTGCACATACTCCCTTTCGAAGCAAGAATCAAATACAAATCTGCCCTACTTAAACACAAAGCCCTCTATCAAACGCAGACTTCCCAGCTCCGCACTCTACTGCCCCAACCCACCCACAACAGAACAACCAGACAAACCACCAGCAACACCCTCACCATCCCCCAAGAATGAACTAAATACAATCAACGGACCTGCAACAGAGCCTTCGAACTATACGCACCATCCCTCTGGAACTCCCTACCAAGTCAAATCAGAAACAACTGAGATCCTTCAACATTCAGGAAACAACTAAAAACCATCCTGTTCCAGGAATACCTGGGACCAGAAACAAACATCCATCACCGACTACCCCTCCAGACCTTCTAACATATCCACAGGTCTACCTACTAAGAGACGTATGTCCATTGTCTAAGTCCTTACTGTCTATTCAGATCATTAATGTTGGCCTCCCCGGTGACAGCCCCTCCACCCTAAGAATTGATTACTGTCCCCCCCCCTTTGTTAAACTGCTTTGACCCGGTGAAAAGCGGGATATAAATAAATACAGTTAAATAAAATAATGCTGGGCAAAGGTGCAAGTACCTGCTCTTCAAATATTCAGTGGACCCACCTGGGATATTTCTGCCCAAGATGCTGTTTGCACCCGCATCGAGTGGGTGCGAAGGCCAAGGGGATGAGCTTATTCCTCAGAATATAGGCCAACTCAATAGCCTGTTTAATCCAGCATGCAATAGTCGCTTTAGAAGCAGTAGCGCCTTTACAAAAATGGAAGGTTAAAACAGAGGTGGATCTGTGAGGTGAAAGGCATCGGTAACCTTGAGGTAGCGGTGCAATCCCTGCTAACATTGAGAGAGTGAAGTTGGGTGTTGTTCCCGGTACAGTGCTGCTTTGAAAAGGAAGGAAGCGACACCGTTTGATTAACATGGAAGGAGGAAAGGATCTTCGGCAAGAAAGTGAAAACTGTGCATAAAGTGACCCTCCCTGGAGAGAAAGATAAAAAGGGATCTCTGCAGGAAAGAGCCTGAAGCTCAGATACGCAGCGAGCTGAAGTACTAGCCAACCAGAAAAACCATCTTGAGTGTCAAATCCTTTAAAGTGGCTCTGTGCAAAGTTTCAAATGGTGCATGCAGAGGACTACTAAAGATCCCAAGGTGGGGGTGTGGCTCAATCCAAGATGGTGGCTGAGGTTTGCGCTAACTTGCTCCAATGCCTAAGAGGAAAGGTAAATCCAAAGCTTACCCGGCAGAGCCGTTGCCTTCCCCCTTTGGACTATTTTGTGCAGATGAGATGGCGAAGCGGGAGATTCGAGCGGGTGTTGGGGAGTGGAAGGAGGATATTGCCATTACCTCTAGCCTTGACATTACTCTCTCCCTGGACGCTCAGTCCCCACCTCTCTCCCCCCCTCCCCGGGTCTCTCTAATACTCCTCCAGTGATGGTGCTGTTGGCTCATTGGTGTGCGGCGACTCTATGGTTCCAAGGTAGGGAGTGCTGGAAGCGTTTGGTGGAGAGTTGTCCTGTGGGAGTCCAGATCTTCCTGGAGGGGAATTGGAGGTGGGTGCTCCTCTCAAGTGGAATACTAACAGAGGCCCCGTCAGAAGTTGCGCCTTCTGCTCCTACTACTTTTTCCTTTGAGTTACATCACCCAAGATCTGTGATGCTGGACAACATTTGGGATGCTATTACTAAGCTTTTTGAGGCTGTAGTTCAACAGTTGACCATGACCTCGATGAGGATTGCCTTCTTGGAAGAACGTGTAGAAAAGATTTTTACTATGACGGAGAAAACCAAGTCTAAGATGGAAGCTACTGACCAGAGATTGAATCATGTTGCGGATACCACGGTAACTCTTGATAAAGATAATATGGCCCTTCGGGCAAAGATAAAATTGCTGGAGAACTCTGCCCAGCCTGAAAACATTTGTTTATTGATATGCTGGGTTTGATTCTCACTAGCACTCCTTGTAGCCTTTGGCAAGTCACACTGCATTGGAAAAAAGGCCTGGCAATCTACTACTGGTCACACTGCCAAGAAAACCCACAAACTGCTGGGTGGCCAACAGTCAACACTGACTCGAAGGCACACACTGCATTACATATACTGTACATAGGAGAAAATCTCTTTTCATTCAGGACATAGCTAAGCTTTGGAACTTGCTTCTGGAGGATACAGGAAAAAGCAGTTAGTGCATCTGGTTTTAAAAAGGTTTGGAAAAGTTCTTGGAAAAAAGTCAATAAACTGTTAAGGGAGACCTAGGGGAAACCACTGCTTATTCCTGAGGGTAAGTCACATAGAATTTAGCCAGGTGACTTGGAATGGCCACTGGTGGAAAAAGAATACCAGGCTTAATAGACCTTAGGTTTGACTCAGTATGGTAATTCTTATGTTATGTTAGAAGCATCAGAATGCTCTAAATGGTGACCACACAGTTAATATTCAAGAGAAATCTCTGATGCAGAGTCTATGCCATGCTCCAAACAAGATGTGGGAAGCAAAACGTATGTTGAAATAAGTAATTTTATGTTATTATTCAACATCTCCACCAGGGAACGCGTAGTTGCTTACCTGTAATGGGGATCTCCATAGACAGCAAGAGTATGCCGTCACACTCTATGGTGAAGCACCTATTAAGCCTAGTTTCCCGGGCTCTCTCCTAGCTCAAAGAGGTTTTTGGACCTCTCTGAGCATGTGTGCACCCCTCCTGCCTGATTGCCTCCTGGGGGCAATTTGAAACATAGCAAAGAGCAGTTACAGCCAGTGTATGGTTGATACAGTTTCACTTGTTTTGTGATTATCTTGTTTGCCGTTTGTTTTGTTTTTTTTAAGTTACGGGGATGGAGGATGGGTGAGTTTGGCTGCATACCCCTGCTGTCTACGGAGAACCTCTGTTACAGATAAGCAACTATGCTTTTTCTGGAGACAAGCAGGGGAATGCAGGCGCACTCCATGGCAGGTCCAGAGCTGAGGGTCACCCATTTTGATGATGATGTCCATTGCAGCTTCAACCAAAGCATGGAGAAGGGAAGCAGAGAGGAGAAGAGGTTGTGGAGAACTGTCTACCCAAAGGCAGAGTCACATGCCCAAGAATGGTCCAAACTGTAGTGTTTGGTGAAGGTACAGAAACGTCCAAGTAGTTGCTTTGCAGATGTCTTGAGCAGAGATAGAAGCCTGGCTACTATGGACATGGCTGTAGCTCAAAGGTCCTATGTGACCAGGAGAATGGAGATTAGACTGGTAGTAACAAAGAAATGCAGCGATGTTCTACTTGGAGCCTGGTTGGCTGGAGTCATAGGGACTGAAGGTGATGAGTTGCGAGGAGCAGCAGTGGAATGCAGTGCGCTGGAGGTAATATCAGAGAACGCTCCTACAGTCCAAGAAGTGGAGTGTCTCTTCCAGGGAACCCGCCAGAGGATTTGGGAAGAAGGCAGATAGTACGAGGGGTTGATTTATTGTGGAAACTATAGTAACATTGGGAAGAAACTTTGGGTGGGTTCAGAGTACAAAGCTATGAAGAATCTGCGTGTAGGATGGGAAATGAACTAGAGCTTGAAGCTCCCCAATCCCTTTGGCAGAGGTTATGGCCACAAGAAATACAGTTTTCCAAGAAAGGTGTTTGAGGGAGGTGGTCGCCAAAGAATAAAAAGGCACCTTCATAAGTTCAGCAAGGATGATATTTAAATTTATTTTTATTTATTTACATTCTCTTATATACCGCGCTATTCTGCATCAGTGCGGTTTACATTGAACAAACTGAAATTACATTGAACAGGGTATTATAACTTGGAGATAACTATTTTACAGGGAACATGGGCTATGGAGGGTTAAGTGGCTTGCCCAAGACCACAAGGAGCACCTGTGAGACTAGAAACCCCACGCTGGCACCGGAGGGTGTATGGGAGGCTTAATGTTCATGAGCTCTTTCATGAATCTGGTCATTAACGGATGTGTACAGATAGACTGACAATCTACAGGTGCATAGGAAGCAATGATGGCCGAGAAAGGGTAGCAGAGTTGGTCTGAAGTCCCATATGAGAAAAGTGCAGGAGATAGGCTAATACTTGGCCTAGAGGGCAGTGAATAGGGTCCAGATTTCAGACTGCCCAGCTAGAATAACATGACCATTTGTGTTGCTAGTAGCATTGGGCTGGTGGTCTTCTGGAGGCCATGATGACCATCTGGACATCAAACAGGGGAAGTTCCTGTGTTAGGTGCCTTGCAGCTTCCAAGCCATGAGCAACAGGCTCCCGAGGTTGGGATGCAGCAGGAGACCACTGTTCTAGGTTAAGTAGTTCCTGATGGAGTTCCAGAGGGATTGGTACTTCCCTGAATGCTAGGAGATGCAGAAACCAGGCCTGTTGTGGCCAATGAGGTCTGCCCTCAAAGAAAGTTGCATGGGGGAGGGGGCAGGAGCATGCACTTATATGGGCACTTTCAGACCCGACGCAGCGCTGAAGCGGCAGTTCAGCCACCACCGTTTCAGCGCAAGGTGGGAACAGCATGGCGGGCTGGACAGAGGCGCCGTCGCTTGGGGGAAGGCCAGCAGCGGAACAGAGGGTCTGCCTAGGTCTGCAGAAACCCTTGTGCCACCACTGAAGCCAGCGGTGACCAACATGACTGAGAGCACCGTGCCAGTACCCCTACAAAAGCGGAGCCATGCAGTTGGTTTCTGGACTTAAAGAAATATTATGGAGGTTAAAGCAGAAATTGGGGGACTGATAAAGGAATTGCGGGCAGAGGTGGCAGAGATGGGCCTAAGAGTGGAGGACTGGGAAGAGCAGATTGAAAGTGCCCAAGAGGACGTTGATGGGCTGCAGAGACATGTCCACGAGGAGGAATAGGAGGAAGGAAGGGCTGGCACTCAAGTTGTAAGATCTTGAGAACAGAATGAGATGCAACAATTTAAGAATTCTTGGGGTCCCTGACAGGCTGGAGTTTGGTGATACCTAGAAAGAAGCAATGGAGATTTTCAGAGCCATCTTGCATCGAGATGCGGAGTGGTGTGTAGTGTGAAATCAAAATTGATAGAATTCATTGGACCCTGGGCCCACCAAGCATGCAATGGTCCCGAGACATAATAACATGCCTTCATGAGAATAAGATGAAGGAGCAGATTGCTCAAAAAATGAAGGTCATCAATAAATTGGACTGGAGGTTGCCAGGTGGCGGATTATGGGGATCTTTTGGCGGCAACGACGCTAAGGAGGACCTATCACCCGATTACACTGAAGCTGCAGCAAGGGCAAATTTGCTACCGCTGGCTCTACCCAGCTGAAATCTCATTCACAGCGAATGGAGTCACCAAGAAAGTAGCCACACCGATGAAATTAGTGCAAGAACCACGTGAGTTGGGGACTGACGGTATCACGCTACCAGAGGCCGAACCTGAGGGAGCTCCAGCCAAACCACAAAAGTGGCAAAGAGTAGTATCACATAATGAAAGGAACAAACAGCGAATGTCCCAGAAGAGCCATGCGACCTGATTCAGCAGTGCCTCGAAGAGGAAGGAGTGGCCATCTGGACGTTCTTCGGGGGTACCTGGATCCCCATATGCACTCTGTTTCGCACAAGGACTAGTATGGACATCACTGGACTTGCAGCGTGTCCTAAAAATGGACTAGTTCTGTTCATGAATGTATAATGTAAAGATGGGCACTGAGGTGAGGGGGTCAAAGGTACTTAAGGGGTTTTAAGATGATTGGAGCAAGGGGGTAAGCGTGAAGAGGGCCAGGGGGTTTAATAGGGGGCAACTAGAAGGAAGGGGTAGTAAGGGAGCGTGCCTGAAGGTTGCATGTGATGTGTGCATGAGGGTGGGTAGTGCAAAGAGATCCAGGTAGTGTGGGACAGCAGGGGGGGGGGAGGGTTAGAAGTCCAAGTTTTAAATAATTAAGTGGGATCTGGTGGGTGAATCACTACTCAATGGTAGGAGCGTCAGATGAGGTCTGTGTGGGATTGATGGGGGGGGGGAGGGGGTTTATACAAAGAACTTGGAGAGGTCTAATCATAACTGCCAAATTGGGGGGGGGGGGGAGAGGAAGGTTAGTGAAGATCATAGGAAGGGATGATCAGCTTAAATGGTGTCAGTTTGCCTCAAATAATGTTAAAGGATTAGAATCATGGCAAAAACGAAGCCTACTCTGGTGGGAGCGGTGAATGTTTTGTTTATTCAAGAAATTCATTTAAGGAGAGACTAGGCCTATCAAATACAATGTAAAAAGTTATCCATATGTGTTTCTGGCTGCCAAATGGGGTGTTTACAAGAAGGGGGCGGGGGCAGGTTATGATATCGCAGGACTACAGCATCGAAGTTAAAAAAAACAAGAACTGCAGTACAGTAATGGCCGCTACCTTTTGCTGAATGTACTTACTGACGGGATGGAGGTGACTCTGGCTAATATTTATGCTCCAAACACACAACAAGGTGGGTTTTTTGAGGATTTGAGAACCCAACTGCTCTGCTTCTCCACAGCCCCGCTGATACTGAGAGAGGACTTCAATCTGACTAGGGAGCCTAGATTAGATAACTGGGGAAGGGAAGGTTTCCACAGGAAAAGGTTTGTGGATCTAATGGACACCCTTAATTTGGTGGATATTGGAGAGTCCAGGGAGGGCGTAAACAGGAAAGCATAGTTACTCACCTGTAACAGGTGTTCTCCGGAAACAGCAGGAATCAGTCCTCACATCTGGGTGACTGCACCAACTGAGCCCACACGGTAATCTCTCCCCAGTTTTCAAAAAAAAAAAAAAAGTCTTTGGGCTATCAACCACGCATGCGTGGTCACTTTCCCACCCAAGGGAACCATTTTCCCCTCAGTAGAATGACATAGTTTAATCAAGGAGAAAAGAAACTCCTCCACAGGGAGGAGGAAAGGTAGTGAGGATTGATTCCTGTTGTTTCCGGAAAAAGCATAGCTACTCACCTGTAACAGGTGATCTCCGGGAACAGCAGGAATTTAGTCTTTACATATGGGTATCGTCAGTACTGACGGAACCTGCGCGGGAACGCTCCCCCAGCGTCCAATTAGAAAGCTTTTGGGAGCATACCACAGCGCCTGCGTGCTGCCTTCCCGCCTTTCCCAACTGCCTCTCTCCAGTTGAGTTTTAAAGCTGAGACAAAGAGAGAGAGAGGGAAAGAAAAGAAAAGAGAGATACAACTCCTAGGGGAGGTGGGTGGGTTGTGAAGACTAAATTCCTGCTGTTCCCGGAAATCACCTGTTACAGGTGAGTAACTATGCTATCTCCAGGAACAAGCAGGAATGTAGTCTTCACATATGGGGACTTCCTAGCTACAGATGCCAGGGAGAGACCCCAGAAGTTGTGTGTCCCTGTGAAAGGGCTCCACTTCCCCCCATGGATCTCTGGCATCCTACCGGGAATGGTGGGTAGGAGTTGATTTCAAGTATGGAACAGGTGTTGAAGAACAGCCTGACCAAACAAGGCATCCCGGCGGGAGTCCTTGTCTAAGAAGTAATGGGCTGTGAAGGTATGAACCAAGGCCCAAGTAGCTGCTTGACAGATGTCGTTGATAGACACAGAGTGTAAATGAGCCATTGAGGCTGCCATGGCTCTCACATTGTGAGCTGTGACATGGCCTTCCAGAGAAAGGTTTTTACTCTGATAGGTAAAAGAAATACACACTGTGCAATCCAATTGGACAATGTTCTCTTGGAGACTGGAAGTCCCAAATGAGAAGGATAAAAAGCAACAAAGAGTAGAGAGGACTTTCTATGTTGCTGTATCCTTTGTAAGTAAAATGCAAGTGCTCTTTTACAGTCCAAAGTATGAAGATTACTTTCTGTATTTGAAGCATGAGGCCTTGGAAAAAATACAGGCAGGTAAACTGCTTGGTTTAAACGAAAAGGTGAGACCACCTTTGGCATAAAGTGTGGATGAATCCTAAGGACTACCTTATCATGATGGAACCTTGTATAAGGAGGATCAGTCACTAATGCTTGCAACTCACTAATGTGACGTGCTGATGTGATTGCAATGAGAAAGACAACCTTCCAGGAAAGGAATTTCAAGGAGGTAGTAGCTAGAGGTTCAAAAGGCGGCTTCATGAGCTGTCCAAGAACCAGATTTAGGTCCCATGCCAGCGGTGGTGGCCTAATGGGAGGCTTAGTTAAAAGAAGGCCCCTCATAAATCTCGCTATGAGAGGATGAGAGGAAATAGGTTGTCCATTTAAAGGCTTGAAAGAAGCTGAAATAGCACTTAAATGGACTCTTACTGAGTTAGTCTTAAGCCCTGCATTAGATAAATGAAGGAGATACTCTAATAATGATTCCAGAGGTATCGCCAGGGGGTCACGACCCTTCTGCGAACACCATATGGAAAACCTCTTCCACTTGAAAGCATAAGAGCGTCTTGTGGAAGGCTTCCTAGAATCATAAAGGATATCTTTTACTTGTTGAGACAGGTTAAGACCATGAAGGTCTAGGCTCTCAGCAACCAGGCCCTGAGATGCAGAGCGTGGGGATCGGGATGCCACAACATCCCGTCCTCCTGAGACAAGAGATCTGGAGCAGATCCTAACTCCAGAGATGGAGCTTGAGAGAGATGTAGGAGCAGAAGGTACCACACCTGCCGTGGCCAATGTGGAGCTATGAGAATCATATGGCCTCTGTCTCTCTGAAGCTTGATTAGGGTTTTGGGAATTAGGGGAATGGGTGAAAAGGCATATAGGAAGTCCTGACCCCAATGGAGGAGGAAAGCATCCCTGGCCTGGGAACCCTGAGCCGGAATTCTGGAACAGAATCGGGGAAGTTTGGCATTCAACGGACTTGCAAAGAGGTCTATGTCTGGAATTCCCCAAATTTGAAAACGTTTTGCTACCTGGTCCGCACGAAGAGACCATTCATGTGGAAGCAGAACTCGACTGAGTCTGTCTGCTCAGGAGTTTTGAATGCCTGGCAGATACACCGCAAGGAGATGAATCTGATGCTCTCTGGCGAGGGCCCATAGTCGCAAAGCTTCGTTGCAAAGCGACAGAGAGCCTGTTCCCTTCCTGCTTGTTCAGATAGAACATAGCTACTTGATTGTCCGTCTGAATTAGGACTGTCTTGTAGCTCAGCTGGGTGTGGAACACTAAGAGCAAGGAAGATTGCTCTGAGTTCCAAGAGATTGATGTGTAGATGGGTCTCCTGTGTACCTTGGGTAGAGAGATCTTGCAGGTGAGCTCCCCAACTCACCTGTGGGGCGTCTGTTAGAGTGACCTGGGGTGGGGGCTGCTGGAAATGGGACCCCACCAACAGGTTTTGGGTTGATTGCCACCATTGTAGGGACAAAATAAGGCGTCTTGAGTTTGCTATTTTGTCTGATAGGCAGCCTGATGCTTGAGTCCACTGAGTGGATAGAGTCCATTGGGCTGCTCTCATATGGAGGCGAGCATAGGGAACCACATGCACGGTAGATGCCATGTGGCCTATCAATTGTAACATTTCCCGAGCAGTGAGATGAGTTTTTAACACTGCTTGGGAAGCTAACTGCACAATGCGAAGGCAGCGGGGCAGTGGAAGATAGGCCCTTCTTTCCTGGTATCCAGCATAGCTCCTATAAAATCTAGAGACTGAGTGGGAGTTAGGTTGGATTTTGGGATGTTTATGACCAGGCCCCAATACTGAAGTATACGCATTGTGCAAGATAGAGAAATTCTGGCCTCTGATTCTGATGGGGCTCAAATGAGCCAGTCGTCTAAGTAGGGGAAGACAAATATTCCTAGAGTGCAAAGAAATGCTGCCACTACAGCCAAAAGGAAGAACCAGGCCAAAAGGAAGAACCCTGTACTGGTAGTGCTTCCCCTGAAATAGAAACCGAAGGAATCTTCGGTGAGTTGGATGGATGAGAACATGGATGTACGAATCCTTGAGATCTAGAGAACAAAGCCAATCCTGACTCTGAAGGTATGGCAGAAGAGTTCCTAGAGAAATCATCTTGAACTTCTCTTTGAAAAGGGATTTGTTCAATTCTCTGAGGTCTAAAATGGGTCTGTGTCCCCCTGTTTTCTTTGGAATAAGGATATAGGGGGAGTAAAACCCTGTACCCCATTGGGAAATGGGTAGTCTTCTATTGCCCCATGGGCAAGAAGTAAATTGACCTCTTAACCTAACTGATTCTCGAGTGAAGTTTGAGAATTGAACCCTCTTAGAACTGTAGGAGGGGGCATGCTGAGGAAATGAAGCTTTTACCCCTCCTTTACAATGGAAAGAGTCCATTCTTCTGCTGTTATCTGCTCCCATCTGGGAGCAAAATGCATAACCTTCCTGGAATGGTGGAGGGCTCTGGCCCGTTGAGGGCCAGGAAGGCCAAGTTCTCTAGATGGGAGTCAAAGCCCTTGTGGAGGCTGTCTGTTGGGCTGGTTGAGGCTTAGCAGACTTTGTTTTTGTGGCTGCTGTCCCTTTTGGGCAGACTGACCTGTAGAATGTCCCTGCTGGGTATTGGGAGGGGTAAAACCTCTTCTTTTTAGAGAAGAATGGTTTCTTGTAGGATTTTCTCCTTGCAGGATCAGCTGTAGCCTTGGAAAGTCTATCTAAAGTGGTGTTATAAGCATCCAGCTCATTAGCTTTCTCTTGCCAAATTTTGCCAAAGATATTTTTGCCAAAGATATATTCGCCAAAGATATTTTCGCCTGTGCAAGGGATATTCCTCAGTTTGTCGGTACCCAGAGTTCTAAGTCAGATGCCTGAAGCCAGGCAATCCTACGAGCACCTATGGCAATGGCAGAGGTTTTGCTTATGCACTGAAAGCAGTCAAAAGCTGCATGATTAATGAACTTGGAAACATCTTGGGCATGTTTGACAAGTGTAAGATAATCTTGCCTCTTATCATCAGGAAGGAGAGGGCTCATAAGCTCTAGATCTCCTGCAATATCCATAAGGAACATGCCCATGTATAAGATGTAGGAACTAATCCTGGCAGAAAGCATAGAGGCTTGGAAGGTTCGACGCCCAAAGGCATCAAGAGTCCTACATTCACGCCCTGGAGGATTAGATGCATGTCTCTTTGCACTCTTGATCCTTCTTATAGCTGATTCCACCACCATGGAGTGGTGTGGTAACAGTTTTCTGAAATCCAGGACAAGGATGTACTCAATATATGGTATCAAGCCTATGAGAATGGGGAGAGGTGGTAAGAGGTGTTTCCCACATTCTTAACATGAGATCATGCAATATCTCATGAATAGGCAAAGTAGCTGCCTCCTTGGGAGCTTTAGGATATTGTAAAATCTCCAACTCCTTTGCTCTGGGTTCTATTTCAGGAGCCACTGTGATGGAAAGACCTCTAGTCACCTCCCGGATGAAATCCTGAAAGGATATATCCTCTGGAGGAGACATCCTACATTTAGGAGAGGAAGGATCTTCAGAGAGAAGTGCTCCAGTACCGACAGAGCTGTCAGAATCCTCAGACTCATCGGAGGATTCAAAATATCTCCTGTCCGGGTGCTCTTGGAAAGCACGATACCGGTACCAATCGAAGTCGGTACCGGAGGGGTCCGGTACTGGCCTGTCAATACCGGAGGAAACAGCATGACTCGGTGTCGGTAACACAGTCGCCGATGTCGATGCTGTCGATACCGGTACCGATATTGGTGTCGGAACCGGTGTCAATACCGGTTGAACCGTCTGAAACGGTCCCGAAGGCATCGAAGCCGCAAGGAGAGCCGCCAGATTGTGTTCAATAGCCAAGAACCTCTGGTCTATTGACGCTGCCGATGCCTGGGTATCAGTACCGGATGAAGCGGCCGGTACCCCAGAACATGGCATCAGTAGTTCTGCCGAGGTTGAGGCCTCGAGAACATCCTGGAGCCCCGTTAGTGCTTTGGAAGCCGAAGCCTCCCGCTGGGGCAATTTTGCTGGTACAAGTCCCTCAAGGGCAACGCCAGAGGCGATGCTTAGAAGGAGATCTACCCTTTGAGGACTGGCCAGATTTATGTTTGGTTACCTGAGATCCATGGGAGGAAGACGTCGATGCCGCGGATGCTGCATCGGAGGGAAAAAGGGTGCTAAGCTTAGCAGCTTGGTTTTGTAGACCCCTCTTCAACATCATCCCACAGGCAACACACTCAGAGATGGAGTGGTCAGGACTTAAACATTTAAGGCACCACTCGTGGGTGTCGGTGACGGAGATGGTACCGCCACACTTTGAACACTTTTTAAAACCTGACGTGGGTTTTTCCATTCTGAAGGAAAAGTTGGGCCTAGTGGCCAAAATGGCGTGTGGCACCTGACAGAAAAAAGACTGGAAAGTCCAGAAAAAAAAAAAAGATTACAATTTTTTTTTTTTGAAGAAAGAAAGAATTGGCGGTACCGGTATAGCGTCGAGGAAGGCAAATGCTACCACAAAAAAGAAAGAAAAAGATGGGATAATTTCTGCGGTGACAGGAAAAATGACCTGCTGGCTCCGCGGAAAATGAAGAACTGGAGAGAGACAGTTGGGAAAGGTGGGAAGGCAGCACACAGGCGCTGTGGGATGCTCCCAAAAGCTTTCTAATTGGATGCTGGGGAGCGTTCCCACGCAGGCTCCGTCGGTACCGACGATACCCATATGTGAAGACTACATTCCTGCTTGTTCCTGGAGATCACCTGCTACAGATGAGTAACTACGCTTTCTCTGGGAACAAGCAGGAAGTCAGTCCTCACATATGGGACTCCCCAGCTACAGTCTACCGAAGAACCTTTAAAAAGACACAAGCGGCCCAAAACTCAGACCGTGAATGGCAGCTGAAAAGCACTGAAAAGCCTCAGGCATCGGGATGCAACTCCAGCATCTACGAGGGAACAGAATCTCTGGTAGCCTGGACATACAGAAGGGTCGGAGGGAAGGAGTTGCACTAGTCCATAAAGAGGTGCTGAAGAACAGGCGTCGTCACGCCAGGAGGCCTCCTTGAGGCAGTAGTGTGTTGCGAAGGTATGAACCAGAACCAGGCGGCCACTCGAGAAATCTCCAGTAGGGAGACAGAACGTAAGTTAGCCACGGAGGCTGCCATAGCCTGAATGTTATGGGCCGTCACATGATGCTCCAGAGAAAGACCAGCCTGTCCATAGGCAAAGGGGTTAAAGGAGCACTAAGAGGCGACAAGGCGATAGCGGAGAGACTGAATGAATTCTTTGCTTCGGTCTTTACTGAGGAAGATGTAGGGATGTTACCCACGACTGAAGTGGTATTTAAAGGTGTGGAAGAATTGAAGGAAATATCGATACATCGGGAAGATGTCCTACAACTATTAGATAAACTGAAGAGTAGCAAATCACCTGGGCCGGATGGTATACATCCAAGGGTGTTGAAAGAACTGAAATTTGAGATTGCAGACCTGCTATCAGTAATCTGTGAACTATCATTAAAATCATCTCTAATACCTGAGGATTGGAGGATCGCCAATGTAACACCAATTTTTAAAAAGGGTTCGAGGGGTGATCCGGGAAACTACAGACCGGTGAGCCTGACATCAGTACCGGGAAAAATGGTAGAAACCATCATAAAGAATAAAATTACTCAGCATGTAGATAGTCATGACCTAATGGGAGACAGCCAACATGGCTTTAGACAAGGAAGATCTTGTCTTACTAATCTGTTATGTTTTTTTGAAGGAGTGAATAAACAGGTGGACAAAGGTGAGTCAGTTGATATTGTGTATCTGGACTTTCAGAAAGCCTTTGACAAGGTCCCTCATGAGAGACTTTTGGCAAAACTAAAGAGTCATGGGATAGGAGGCAGTGTACTACTGTGGATCAGGAACTGGTTAAAAGATAGAAAGCAGAGGGTAGGACTAAATGGCCAATTTTCCCAATGGAGAAAGGTGAATAGTGGTGTACCCCAGGGATCTGTGCTGGGTCCGCTGCTTTTTGACATATTCATAAATGACCTGGAAAGTGGAATAACGAGTGAGGTTATCAAATTTGCTGATGACACAAAACTATTTAAAGTTGTTAAAACCCAGGAGGATTGTGGAAAATTGCAAGAGGATCTTGATAAATTGGAAGACTGGGCATCAAAATGGCAGATGAAATTTAATGTGGAGAAGTGCAAGGTTATGCATCTAGGGAAGAACAACCCAAACTATGGTTACACGATGCAAGGTTCCACATTAGGAACCACCACCCAAGAAAAAGATTTAGGCGTCCTTGTGGATACCATGTTAAAACCCTCGGCCCAGTGTGCAGCGGCGGCCAAGAGAGCAAATAGAATGCTAGGTATGATAAGGAAAGGAATGGAAAATAAAACAAAAGATATTATAATGCCTCTATATCGTTCCATGGTGAGACCGCACCTTGAATATTGTGTGCAATTCTGGTCGCCATATCTTAAAAAGGATATAGCAATTTTAGAAAAGGTTCAGAGAAGAGCCACCAAAATGGTAAAGGGGATGGAAGGCTACTCCTATGAAGAAAGGCTAAAAAGGTTGGGGCTCTTTAACCTGGAAAAGAGACGGCTGAGGGGAGATATGATAGAAGTCTATAAATTAATGAACGGAGTGGAACGGGTAAACGTAGATCGATTGTTTACCTTATCAGAATATAGAAAGACTAGGGGACATGCAATGAAGCTACAGGGTAAACTATTTAAGACTAATAAAAGAAAATATTTTTTCACTCAACGTGTAATCAAACTCTGGAATTTGTTACCGGAGGATGTAGTAAAGGCTGTTAGTGTAGCTGGGTTTAAAAAAGGTTTGGACAAGTTCCTGGAGGAAAGGTCCATAAACCATTATTAAGAAGGGACCCAGGATATCAATGCTTGAACCAATACAAGCATTGTGGAACCTGTGTCCCTTGGGGAAACTGCTAGGTACGTATGACCTAGATTGGCCACTGTTGGAAACAGAATACTGGGCTTGATGGACCTTGGTCTGACCCAGTATGGCATATCTTATGTTCTTATGTTCTTAAAGGAAATCCAGTCAGCCAACCAGGTCAAAAGGGTGAGCTTAGACTGCCACACCAAGTCTGTTGGGGTCATAGAAAACAAACATTTGAGAGGAGTGGCAATGAGACTTCATCTGATCAAAGTAGAAAGTCAAAGGTCGTTTACAATCCAAGGTATGAAGAGAGGCTTCTGCATTGTTTGTGTGCAGCCTGGGAAAGGTGGGAAGAACCATCTCCTGATTGAGATGGAAGGGAGAAACCACCTTAGGAAGAAACTTAGGGTGTGTGCAGAGGACCACACTTTCTATGAAATCTGGTGTAAGGTGTGTGAGCCACCAGAGCTTGTAGCTCATTAACCCTCTGCGCTGAAGTGAGAGCCACTAAGACAATGAACTTCCATGAAAGGTACTTGAAATGGCAGGAGGCCAGTGTTTCAAAAGGAGGATCAATGAGTTTACCCAGAACCATGTTCAAGTCCCACGCCGCCTACAGCAGGCAAATGGGAGGCTGCAAGAGCAAGAGGCCCTGGATGAAGCAGCCAATGAGAGGATGAACTAACAGGAAACGGCCATCAACCACATGATGGTACGCCGCTAGGGCGCTCAGATGCACCCTGACTGAATTGGACTTTAACTCAGCCCAGCAGAGGTGCAGAAGATACTGCAGGACTGCCTGCATCGGACAGGAGAATTTATTTATTTATTTATTTTATTTTAGCTGTATTTATATCCCGCTTTTCACCGGGTCAAAGCGGTCAATTGGGAGATACATTTAACACGAGGGGATATGACACACATACGCTAATACTTACAGGGAGCATGGGCAATGGAGGGTTAAGTGGCTTGCCCAAGACCACAAGGAGTGCCTATAGGACTAGAAATCCCAGTCCCTCCGGCCTAAGATTGCTGTCCCCAGGTGGGACTTGAACCCCCGGCCCTCCGGCCCGAAGTACCTTGTCCTAACCACTAGGCCACTCCTCCCCCATGGGTTGAGACCTTTATCTGCACACCAGACCCAAAATCTGCACCATTTGAAGACATACGCTCGCTTAGTGAAATCCTTGCAGGACGCGAGGAGGACATCCTCAATGTCCCTAGGCCAAAGATATTGAACGAGGGCTATCCTCTTACCATCCACACTGTCAGAGTTAATGACTGGAGACTGGGAGATCAGATCCGTGGCAAAACCAAAGGAAATGGGTGGCGCCTGAGAAAGTTGGAGCAGCAGAGGGTATCACGGCTGCTGAGGCCAACACAGGGCAATAAGATCACTTTGGCCCTGTCCTTGTGGACCTTTAAGAGGGTCCTGGTCACCAAGGGAGTGGGTGGGTAAGCATACAGCAGGCCCTTGCCCCAGTGGAGAAGAAACGCGTCAGTCACAAGGCGGTTCTGGCAAGGTATCCTGGGGCAGAACAGCAGCAGCAGCAGCTAATCATTGTGGAGGATTGGCGAAGAGGTCCACAGCCGGTATGCCCCACTTCTGGAAGATGTCCCGTGCCACTGGTGGTTTGAGGGTCCACTCGTGAGGCTGCAGCACTCTGCTGAGCCAGTTCGTCAGGATATTTTCATGCCTAGGGAGGTAGATAGCCAGGAAGAGATATCCCCTGGCTTGCAAAATTCCAGAGTCTGATTACTTCCCAGCAGAGAAGGTAGGACCCCCGTGCCTCCCTGTTGATATAAAATATCACCCACTTGATAGTCCATTTTAACAAGGACAACATGATTCCCAAGATAGTGCTGGAAAACCCACAGGGCATTCATAACTGAGCAGGCTCTCTTCCTGCAACCAGAAACCCTGGAACTGAAGGCCATTCGAATGGGCTCCCCAGCCAAGCTTGGAGGCATCCATGGTGAGGATCTGCTGATGTGGAGGATCCTGAAAAGGTAGCCCCGCCAGACGATTGCTTGACTGTCATTACCAGACAAGGGAATGGGAGAGGGGCAGAGAAACCCAAAGCCGCCACCGGCCCGATCGGCACCAGGGAAGGGAGCAGGCAGGTAAGCCCCTCCTTGCTCCCCACCGCCAAGGCCAATTAGGCCAAAAAGGAGCACCACTTTTGGACTTTAAATTTAAAGTGTCTCCAGGCAGGCTCGCGCCTGAGGGCCTCAGAGGGCCTTTTGGCGAGGCCTTCAGGTGAGGAAGAAAGGCGGGAACGCAATTACCAGGAATAACTCCACGTAAAACTCACACAGACAACCCAGGTACACAAACCGTAAGAAAATGTAAGAAAATGCAAAAAAGAAACAGCCTCAGAAGCATGCTGCATGGAAGTATATTCATATACAGCACAAAATGCAACCATTCTCCACAACCTACCTCAACTGCAACAACTTTATCATACTCCAACAGAATTTTAATACTGATCAATCCAAGCCATAAAATGTCAATCTATGCAGCGATGCTCCTATTTTCTCTAATATACCTCTCCTTCAGTCACACATTCACTCTATCAACAGCAATATATCATCCCCATAATATCCTACCAATCCAAACAAAGAGAAATAGGATCTATATACCCCTTCTCCCACTTCTACTGCCCTAGACCATCTTGGATTAAAACCATAAAAACACAATCACAACAATGTAATCGCAATAACTACAGTAACAACCATCTTGAACCCCTAAAATGGTACTTAATAAATGCAAGATCTCTAAAGAAGAAAATCCCCATTATACAAGATCTATTGAACGACTCAAAACCGGACATCATATGCCTGACTGAAACTTGACTCTACGACAGACTCCATACTTCTTAACCAGCTGAAAACATCAGGATACAGCATCTACCACCGTCCTAGGCAAAACAAGAAAGGAGGAGGAGTTATCCTATGCAAAATCACACTAAAAGCCCCACAAACCTCCTCTTCCAAGCAATGAAGGTTTAGATATACAACATGATCAAGGTTTAGATATACAACATGGAGTGGAGGAGTGGCCTAGTGGTTGGGGCAAGGTACTTCAGGCCGGAAGGTCGGGGTTCAAATCCCACTAGAGGACAGCAACCTTGGGCCGGAAGTCCCACAGGTGCTCCTTGTGGTCTTGGGCAAGCCACTTAACCCTCCATAGCCCATGTTCCTTGTAAAATAGTTATCTCCAAATTATAATGCCCTGTTCAATGTAATTTCATTTTGTTCAATGTAAACCGCACTGAGAGAATAGCGCGGTATATAAGAGAATGTAAATAAATAAATAAATGATCGCGACAGCATGCTCTGAAACCCCACCAAGCAAAGAACACATCATCTTAGGTGATTTCAACCTATCATCTCTACCCAGTGCTCAGAACACTTCATTCCTCCAAGCAACAAAAGACACAGGATACTAACAAATACACTGTCGCTGCACACACAAAAGGGAACACCCTTGACCTTATTTTCTACTCTATAGCTGGCCTCATATCAGTATTCAACCAGTACTATGGTCGGATCACTACCTCATCCACTTCAAAATCGAACCGAACCCCTATTCAAACAATGACAAGGAAAAGCCAACATTCATAAAATTTGACAAAGAAGAGTTCATCAGGAAAATAAGCCCAGATCTCTCAATCAAAAGCAATGATATTGACACCCTCATCACAACCTGGAATAGAGCTCTATACGCATCATCAACAAACCCCAAAAGCGCCCACCCAAGAAACACAGGAACACACAACCTTGGTACTCTCAATCCCTGAAACAAATAAAGAGAGATTTAAGGAAGGACGAAAGAAAATGGAGATCCACGAAAGTCTATGAAGATAGGTTCAAATATATGACCACTCAAACTATACCGCCAGAACATCTCAGAATCAAAAAAAGAATACAATTCAAAACTTCTAACAAAATCCATAAACTGACTAAGGGAACTATTCCTCATCGTGCAAAACCTAACAAAAAAAACAAACTCTGAAAACCCACCAATAAACGACATAAGTGACCAACAATTAGCAAACCACTACATGGAAAAATACAAAGTCAAATCAACATACACCACCACAACTTGGAACTCATTTTCACTAAGAACCAGATAGAACAATGCATCAAGACTCTAAACACCATAACTTCAAAGCTGGACCCTTGTCCAGTCAGCTGGATTAAAAGAAGATCTGTACTAACACCATACATTAAAAAATTGTCAACCTCTCTATCTCAGGGATACTTTCCAAATGACTTAAAAAGAGCATCCATCCGCCCTATCTTGAAACAAAACGTTCTAAACAAATCTTGCCTTCATTCTTACAGACCTATTATCAAGCTTCCCCTTCTTATCCAAAATAATTGAAAAATCAGTACAACTACAATTTCAAGACTTCATTGACACAAATGCCCCACTTGATCCTCACCAGTACCGGTTCAGAACATACCATGGAGTTGAAACACTACTAAAATCCCTCCTAGACCCGATCATACAAGGAATTGACAACATGAACCACCCATTCATCCTCTTATTTCTAGATATATCTTCAGCCTTCAATTCTGTAAACCATAATATACTAATTAACTATCTAAAGCACCTGGGCATAGGTGGTACTACACTACAATGGTTCCAAGACTATCTGACCAACCGCACCCAAGTCTGCTTCAACACCACCCTTTCCAACCAATTCAGCCAGACACAAGGCATCCCGCAGGAATTAGCATTATCCTCCCTACTCTTCAATTTATATCTTCAGCCCATCTGCAATGTCATAAAATCTCATGATGTCGATTAAGAGTGGTTACTCACCTGTAACAGGTGTTCTCCAGGAGCAGCAGGAATCAGTCCTCACTTATGGGTGACGTCGGCGCCAACGGAGCCCTCGCGGAGCAATTTCCCCAGCTTTCGAAGAAAGCCTTTGGGATTGCAGCGCGCATGCGCGGTCCTCTTCCCGCCCAAGGATGCCATCTTGCTCAGTCGAATGACATAGCGGAAGACAGCAACCATAAGAATGACTGCAACTCCAGGGGAGGAGGGAGGGTAGTGAGGACTGATTCCTGCTGCTCCTGGAGAACACCTGTTACAGGTGAGTAACCACTCTTTCTCCAGGACCAAGCAAGAAGTCAGTCCTCACTTATGGGACTCCCTAGCTTAAGGCTACCGGAGACCTCAAGCTGGAAAAAGAGAGCTCCCTCCAGCTCAAACGCACAGAAGGAAGGAATCTTCTCTGAATACGAATCCGGCCGGTAGCCAACATCGGGGCCGGCGGGTAGGAGTTGCCTAAACCTCAAAGAGATTGTGGAGGACTGCCTGTCCAAAAGCACTATCCCTGTGGGACTCCCTCTCCAGGCAGTAGTGAGCCGCAAAAGTCTGGCTAGAAGACCAAGTAGCGGCCCGGCAGATGTCTGCCAACGGAACAGAGCGGAGGTGTGCGACAGACGCCGCCTTCGCCCTGACACGGTGCGCCGTGACTCGACTCTCCAAAGAGAGGCCGGCTGCCCCATACGCCCAGGCGATGCAGTCAGCTACCCAGATGGACAGAGTACGCTTCGATACAGGTAACCCCAACCGATTGGGGTCAAAGGAAACGAAAAGCTGGGCAGCTTTCCTATGCTCACGCGTACGGTCAAGGTAGAAGGACAAGGCTCTTCGACAGTCCAGGGTATGCAGAACAGTCTCAGCTCTGCTGGTATGTGGCCTGGGAAAGAAGGTCGGAAGAACCACCTCTTGATTGATGTGGAAAGAGGAAACCACCTTAGGAAGAAACTTAGGGTGAGTCCGTAAGACGACCCTATTCCTGTAGAACCTAGTGTAAGGGGGCTCCGACACTAGGGCCTTTAGTTCACTAACGCGCCTAGCGGAGGTGAGGGCTACCAAGAAGAGAGCTTTCCATGAGAGGAAGCGGAGGGGGCAGGTAGCCATGGGTTCGAAAGGCGGGCAAGTAAGCCTTTGTAAAACCACATTGAGGTCCCAGTCAGGAGCCGGAGGGCGCAATGGTGGCTTAAACAAAAGCAGGCCCCTGAGGAAACGCGCCACCAAGGGATGCGAGGAAAGGGGCTGGCCCTCCACCGGCGAATGATGTGCAGAGAGAGCACTGAGGTGGACTCTGACAGAGTTGGACTTGAGGCCTAGATCGGAGAGGTGCAGCAAGTATTGCAGTACCACCGACACTAGGCAGGCGAATGGGTCCTCAGAACGCTGAGAGCACCAGACGGAGAAGCGACGCCATTTGAGTGCGTAAGACTTCCGGATAGAAGGTCGCCGAGACACCAGGACGACAGCTTCCACCTCCGGGGGGAGCGAGAGCAGGGCCAGGACTACCCTCTCAGCAGCCAGGCCATCAGGTGAAGGGCCCGGAGGTTGGGGTGCAGAAGAGTACCCTGATCTTGGGTCAGAAGATCGGGCTGAAACCCCAGAGGGAGAGGGGTGTCCACCGCTAACTGCAGGAGCAGAGGAAACCAGGGTTGCCTCGGCCATCGGGGCGCTATCAGGATCACGTAGGCCCCGTCCCGGGCAACCTTGAAGAGCGTCCGGGACACCAGCGGCGTGGGAGGAAAGGCATACAGTAGGCCTGTGGACCACGAAATGAGGAAAGCATCCGGGGCCACTCTGAGGGGATGCGGATGCCGAGAGCAGAACCGGGGGAGCTGCCAGTTCAGGGGACTGGCAAAGAGGTCCACGGTGGGGGAGCCCCACCGGCGGAAGATTTGCTGGGCAACGCCGGGGTTCAACCTCCACTCGTGGGGCTGCAAGACCCGGCTCAGCCTGTCGGCCAGGCAATTCTCCTGCCCGGGCAGGTAAACAGCCTTAAGGAGGATGTTGTGGTCGACTGCCCAGGAGCACAGTCGCCGGGCCTCCTGACAGAGCAGGAGGGAGCCCGTGCCCCCTTGTTTGTTCACGTAGAACATGGCCACCTGATTGTCCGTCTGCACCAGTACGTACTGGCGAGAGGTGAGGTGAGAGAAGGTCCGCAGAGCTAGGCGGATCGCCCGCAGCTCCAGGAAGTTGATTTGTTGAGCCGCCTCCCAAGGAGTCCAAAGGCCTTGAGTGCGCGCTCCCTGGCAATGTGCTCCCCATCCCAAGAGAGAGGCATCGGTCGTCAGCACCTAGGAAGGTGCGGGAGACTGAAAGGGCATACCCCGTACCAGGTTGGGCAGGTGGAGCCACCACTGCAGAGAGGAGACCAGGCGGTCGGAGATCTGTAGAAGGTCCGCCAGACCTCCTGTGGCCTGATGCCATTGAGTGCGGAGACACCACTGGACAGGCCTCATATGCAGTCGGGCGTTCGGCGTGACATGGACCGTGGAGGCCATATGACCGAGCAGCTGCAGGAACCTCCGGGCCGGAACCGGAGACGCACTGTGGAACCTGCCGGCCAAAGCCATGAGCCTGTCGGCTCGCTCTCGAGGTAAGAAGGCACGAGCTCGCAGAGTGTCGAGCCGAGCTCCTATGAACTCGAGATCCTGAGAGGGGCGCAACGTGGACTTCCCAACGTTTATGACGAAGCCCAAGTGCTGAAGCAGAGCCACCGTACGCTGCGTGGCCTGAGCAACCTCTGGGGCCGACTGCGCCCGTACGAGCCAGTCGTCCAGGTAAGGAAAAACGAATAGGCCCTGAAGCCTCAGGAAGGCCGCGACCACCGCCAGGCATTTTGTGAACACCCTGGGGGCGGAGCACAAGCCAAGCCAAGTGTTTCCCAGCCACTACAAATCTGAGATATTGTCGGTGGTCCGGATGAATCAGGATGTGAGTATAGGCATCCTTTAGATCCAAGGAGCATAGCCAATCTCCCTGCTGGAGATAGGGCAGCAAGATTCCAAGGGTAAGCATCCTGAACTTTTCCCACTGCAGGAACATGTTGAGGTTGCGCAAGTCCAGAATGGGTCTGAGGCCTCCCGTCCTCTTTGGGACCAAGAAGTATCTGGAGTAGAACCCCTGACCCCACTGAGGTTGGGGCACTGGTTCCACAGCCTGCTCCTCCAGTAGACCCTGCAGCTCCTGAAGGAGTAAGTCTCTGTGCAGAGGGGGCCTCGGAGGCTCCCCCGGAAAGTAGGGGGGAGGCACCTGGTGAAAATGCAAGAGGTAGCCACTTTGAACCACCTGCAGCACCCATGAATCGGATGTTATGGCTGACCACCTGTGAGCGAAGTGGATCAGCCTGCCCCCCCGTGCCGAGCGACGGGCGCGGAGGGGGAGAGGCTATGCTGGCATAGTCAAAAACCCCCACCCTGCGTGGCAGGGGGCTGCGTAGCGGGCTTGGGGGCCCGCGGCCTACGGGGGCCATTCCCCTGACCCTTAGTCTGTGGGCCCTGAGTGGAAGCCGCTGGTACTTGGTATTGAAGGTGGGATTGCTTATAGGCAAGCACCTTCCTCGGGTAAAAAGGCTTCTTCCCAGGACCCTTCCTCTTCTGCGTGGGAGCGGAGGTCTTTCGGGACAGTCGAGTCCGAGTGAGAGTCTCGGACTCGAGTTCCGCAGCCTTATCGGACATGGGCTTGCCGAAAAAGTTGTCACCTCGGCAGGGGACATCGACTAACTTGTCCTGTACCCACGGCTCGAGGTCAGATGACTGGAGCCAAGCCTGTCGGCGGGCACCGATGCCGGCTCTGGCTACTCGGGCCGACGCCTCGAAGCCGTCGTAGGCCGCCCGAGAAAGGAACTTTGAGCACTCTCGAATACTATCGGACAAGGCCAGGAACCTCTGCAAAGGTTCGTCGGAGAGACCAGCCGAGAACCCGGCGAGCTCTTTCGCCAGGTCTCGGAGGAACATGCCCATATACAGCTGGTATGTCTGGGACTCTGCAGGCAAGCATGGAACCCTGGAAGCACTTCCTACCGAGGGCATCCAGGTTATGGGCCTCCTTACCCGGGGGCACCGAGGAGTGCATCTTTTGACTCTTAAGCCGATGCATTGCCGATTCCACAACCATGGAGTGGTGTGGCAGTTGCGCCTTCTGGAACCCGGGGCTCTTGCGGACTCGATAAATCGAATCGATCTGCTTGCTTAACACCGGTGTTGAGGCCGGGCTTTCCCACATGCGGAAGAGCAGCTGCTCCAGCATTGGAGGGACCGGCACAGTAAAGGCCTCCTTCGGGGGAGAGTCGTACTGGAGTGCCTTGAGCTCTTCCGTGCGAGGCTCCTCCTCGGGATCCGCGGGGAAAGCCAAAGCCTTGGCTATATCCCGCACAAAATCAGAGAAGCGCGTATCCTCCGGAGGGGATCGCCTTCGAGGCTCCGACTCGGGCGAGTCGGAGGGGACGCACCGGGTCTGAAAAGAGCCGGGCGAGTCGGAGGGGACGCACCGGGTCTGAAAAGAGCCGGGCGACTCGTCCCCTTCCGTGTCCCAGTCAGACGCCTCCGTGGAGGAATTGAGGGGCTCCGTGCGGGCGAGGGTTCGTCCCGACGCCGACGACCTCGGTCCTGAACGGGAGGCCGAGGGAGACCTCGACCAAGGATCGACTCGAGCATGCATCGACTCGGCCGCCGGGGTCGACTTTGGCGTCGACGTCCCGGTGGTCTGGGCAGATGCACTGGCGATGCCGGTCATCCAAACCCGCTGCTGGTCCAAGAAGGCAGAGATACTGCGCTCCAAGGATGTCAATCTGAGGTCAAGCCCAGAAGACCCGGCAGCCACCGACTCGGGCCCCGACGGCGTCGGGCCCGATGACGGTTCCGTAGGGGAGTCCAGGAAGACAATAGTACTCACGTGCGGCTCCACCTCGAGTCGAGGAAGTTTAGAATGTCTCTCCGCCTCCGAGGACTCGGGGCGGCTGGCGGGGGCTATGCGACCCGGCCCGCGAGGGACCAGGTGCGTCCTCCGACGCCGCCCGCACGAGTTTCCTCTGCCGACGATGCTCCCGGCCAGGGGACCCCCGCTCAGAGGAACTCCGACGGAGCTCGCGGCCGGAGTCACGAGACGTCGAAGCCTCCAACGAGGTCCGGGCCGGACCGGACTCGGGGTCAGAGAAGATTCTGTCCTTTTGCGATTGCCGACTCCTCGGCGACTTGGAGGACATCTTGCCACACGGACCACAGCTCCCAGAGTCATGGTTGGGTCCGAGGCAACGGAGGCAGAAATTATGCGTGTCTGTAAGAGACATTAATTTAGAACAATGATCACATTTTTTGAACCCGCTGGCAGCCATGGGGGGAAAAAGGGCCCCCGCGAGGTCAAAAGACCGAGCCGCCAGGGGTGGAAAATAAGTGGCGGGAACGCCAGTTAAAAATTGAAAACAAAAAAAGAAATGTGAACGGACTCGATAAGGAAAAATCGAGGCCGGGCAGGAAAAGGACACGCGAACCAAGAAAAACAACAAAGAATTAATCAACTTTTTCAGCGGTGGTAACAAACTACGTCTGTAGGGCTCCGCGGAAAAAAGAAGACTGAGCAAGATGGCATCCTTGGGCGGGAAGAGGACCGCGCATGCGCGCTGCAATCCCCAAGGCTTTCTTCGAAAGCTGGGGAAATTGCTCCGCGAGGGCTCCGTTGGCGCCGACGTCACCCATAAGTGAGGACTGACTTCCTGCTTGGTCCTGGAGAACAGAATATATGCTGATAATGTTGTTCACAGCATTTAACTCTTCAAATCCCAACTACGAAAAGATTATCAACTGCTTCAATGATGTATCAGAATGGCTCAACTCAGTTAACTTCTCAGTCAACCTGAAGAAAACAGAAGTACTTCTCATCACTAGAAACAAAGCATTCGACCCTCCAGAGTAGTTACTCACCTGTAACAGGTGTTCTCCAGGAGCAGCAGGAATCAGTTCTCACATATGGGTGACGTCGGCGCCGACGGAGCCCTCGTGCGGAGCATTTCCCCAGCTTTCAAAGAAAGCCTTTGGGAATTGCAGCACGCATGCGCGGTCCCCTTCCCGCCCAAGGGTGCCATCTTGCTTAGTCTGATGACATAGCTAAAGGTTTAGCAAAAAAATTAGCAACTCCAAGGGGAGGAGGGAGGGTTGTGAGGACTGATTCCTGTTGCTCCTGGAGAACACCTGTTACAGGTGATTAACTACTCTTTCTCCAGGACCAAGCAGGAAGTCAGTCCTCACATATGGGACTCCCCAGCTTAAGGCTACCGGAGACCTAAAGCCGAAAAAATGAGCTCCCTCTAGCTCAGCAGCATGTAAGGAAGGAATCTTCTCTGAGAACGCCCCCGACCGGTAGCCCAACACCAGGGCCGGAGGGTAGGAGTTGCCTAAACCCCAAAGAGATTATGGAGTACTACCTGTCCGAAAGCTCTGTCCCTGCGGGACTCCCTCTCAAGGCAGTAATGGGCTGCAAAAGTCTGGCTTGAAGACCAAGTAGCGGCCCGGCAGATGTCTGCCAACGGAACAGAGCGGAGATGAGCCACTGACGCAGCCTTCGCCCTGACACTATGAGCCGTGACTCGACCCTCCAACGAGAGGCCGGCTGCCCCATAAGCCCAGGCGATACAGTCAGCTACCCATATGGACAAAGTACGCTTGGAGACAGGTAGCCCCAACTTATTGGGGTCAAAAGAAACGAAGAGCTGAACAGCCCTCGAATGCTCCCGCGTACGGTCAAGGTAGAAGGACAACGCCCTCTTAAAGTCCAGGGTATGCAGGACCATCTCAGCCCGGTTGGCATGCGGCCTGGGAAAGAAGGTCGGAAGAACCACCTCCTGATTGAGGTGAAAAGGGGAGACAACCTTAGGAAGAAACTTAGGGCGAGTCCGTAAGACTACCCTATTCCTGTAGAACCTAGTGTAAGGGGGATCAGACACTAGTGCCTGCAGTTCACTCACTCGCCTAGCAGAGGTAAGAGCTACCAAAAACAAGGTTTTCCAGGAGAGAAAATGGAGAGGGCAGGTAGCCATAGGTTCAAAGGGCGGACAAGTAATCCGCTGCAAGACCACATTCAGATCCCACTCAGGGGCTGGTGGACGCAAAGGAGGCTTAAGCAGAAGGAGGCCTCTGAGAAAACGAGCCACCAAAGGGTGGTTGGAAAGAGGCCTCCCGTCCACCGGCGAGTGGTGCGCTGAGAGAGCACTGAGGTGAACCCTGACAGAGTTGGACTTAAGGCCTAGATTGAAGAGGTAAAGCAAATATTGCAATACTACCGCTACCAAGCACGAGAAGGGATTCTCGCTGGGCTGAGCACACCATGCGGAGAATCTACGCCACTTAAGAGCGTAGGATTTCCTGGTGGATTGCCGTCTAGAGGCTAAGACTACGTCTTCCACCTCTCGAGGCAGTAGTAAGGGAGCCAGGACTACCCTTTCAGCAGCCAGGCCATCAGATGAAGGGACTGGAGGTTGGGGTGCAAGAGAGTCCCCTGATCCTGAGACAGGAGATCGTGCTGAAACCCCAGAGGAAGAGGGGTGTCCACCGCCAGTTGCAGCAGAAGCGGGAACCACGGTTGCCTCGGCCACCTGGGGGCTATCAGGATCATTGAGGCCCCGTCCTTGAGGACTTTGAACAGTGTTCTGGACACTAGTGGCGTGGGAGGAAACGCATACAGTAGGCCTGTGGACCATGAGATCAGAAACGCATCCGCTGCTACTCTGAGAGGATGCGGTTGTCTGGAGCAGAATCTCCGGAGTTGCCGGTTCAGAGGACTGGCGAAAAGATCCATGGTGGGGAGGCCCCACCTGAGAAAGATCTGCTGAACCACCAACGGGTGCAATCTCCATTTGTGTGGTTGCAGGATCCTGCTCAGTCTGTCCGCCAGGTAATTTTCTTGACCTGGGAGGTAGACAGCCTTGAGGAGGATTCCGTGATTGATGGCCCAAGAGCACAGCCGTTGTGCCTCCTGACAGAGAAGGAAGGAGCCTGTGCCTCCTTGTTTGTTCATGTAGAACATGGCAACTTGATTGTCCGTCTGGACTAGTACAGACTGGTGAGAGGCGAGGGGGGAGAAGGCTCTCAAAGCTAGGCGTATCGCCCGTAGCTCCAGGAAGTTTATCTGTTGAGCAGCTTCCCAAGGGGTCCAGAGACCCTGAGTACATGTCCCTTGGCAATGTGCTCCCCAACCGAGAAGAGAAGCATCTGTCGTCAGCACTTGAGAATGCGGAGGGGATTGAAAAACCACTCCGAGTACCAGATTCGGAAGATGAAGCCACCATTGCAGAGAGGAGACGAGCAGGTCGGATATTCTTACTGAGTCTGCTAGGCTCCCTGTGGCTTGATGCCACTGAGTGCGAAGGTTCCACTGAGCAGGCCACATGTGCAGGCGGGCATTGGGGGTTACATGAACCGTGGAAGCCATATGGCCGAGAAGTCTAAGGAATTGCCTGGCAGAGACCAGGGAATTGCTGTGAAACTGCCTTGCTAGATCCATCAGCCTGTGGGCTCTGTCCATTGGCAGAAAAGCCTTCGCCTGAAGAGTGTCCAGTCTTGCTCCTATGAATTCTAAGTTCTGGGACGGGAGCAAAGTGGACTTTGCGAAGTTTATGACAAACCAAGTGCTGAAGCAGAGCCACCGTGCGAAAGGTGGCTTGACTGGCCTCCTGGGAAGACTGGCCCCTTATGAGCCAGTCGTCCAGGTATGGAAACACAAAAAGACCTTGAAGCCTTAGGTAGGCCGCCACCACTGCCAGGCACTTGGTGAACACCCTGGGAGCGGAGGTCAGGCCAAAGGGTAGTACTCTGTACTGGTAGTGGTTTCCTCGCACAACAAATCTGAGATATTGTCTGTGGTCTGAATGAATAAGGATGAGAGTATAAGCATCCTTTAGATCCAAGGAGCATAGCCAATCTCCCTGCTGGAGGTAGGGCAGCAGGATTCCAAGGGTAAGCATCTTGAACTTTTCCCTCTCCAGGAACTTGTTGAGGTTGCGCAAGTCTAGGATGGGTCTGAGGCCTCCTGTTCTTTTTGGTACCAGAAAGTACATGGAATAAAAGCCATGGCCTCTCAGGTGGTGGGGCACCGGTTCCACAGCCTGGTCCTTGAGCAGACTTGCTAACTCCTGAAGGAGTAGGTCCCTGTGCAGAGGGAGTCTTGGAGGCTCCCCTGGAAAATAGGAGGGAGGTACCTGGTGAAATTGGAGAAGATAGCCCTTTTGGACTATATGGAGCACCCAGGTATCTGATGTGACGGCTGACCACCTGTGGGCAAAATGGGCCAGCCGGCCTCCTGTGCTGATGTGAGCCAGCTGAGGATTAGAGGCTATGCTTTCTGAGTCAAAAACCTCCACCCTGCTGAGCAGGGGCCAGTGTTGGTGGCTTGGGGGCCTTCTGCCTACGGGGCCCATGACCCTGCCCCTTGGCCTGCTGGGGAGCTGCAGAGGCCTGATAATGAGGGTACTGTTTATAGGCAGATGACTTCCTCGGGTAAAAGGTCTTTTTTCCCGAGCCCTTCTTTTTCCGAGAAGGGGCAGAGGTTTTTCTGGACAGCCTAGTCCTGGTCAGAGTCTCGGTCTCGAGTTCTGCAGCCTTTTCAGCCATGGGCTTGCCAAAGAGGTTTTCACCTCGGCAGGGGACATCGACCAACTTGTCCTGGACCCATGGCTCGAGGTCAGATGACTGTAGCCAAGCCTGTCGGCGGGCACCGATGCCGGCCCCGGCTACTCGGGCCGAAGCCATCGTAGGCTGCTCGAGAGATAAACTTCAAGCACTCTCGAATACCGGTGGACAAGGCCTGGAACCTCTGCAAAGGTCCCTTGGAGAGACCAGCAGAGAACCCGGCAATCTCCTTTGCCAGGTCTCGGAGATACATGCCCATGTAGAGCTGGTAGGTCTGGACACAGCAAGCAAGCATAGAGCCCTGGAAGCACTTTTTACCGATGGCATCCAGGTTCCGGGCCTCCCGGCCGGGAGTGCATCTTCTGACTTTTCAGTCGATGCATGGCCGATTCCACAACCATGGGGCTCTTGCGGACTCGATAGATGGAATCGACCCGCTTGCTTAACACCGGCGTCGAGGCCGGGGTCTCCCACATGCGGAAGAGCAGCTGCTCCAGCATCGGAGGAACCGGTACAGTAAAGGCCTCCTTCGGGGGAGAGTCATACTGGAGGGCCTCAAGCTCCTTGGCTCGAGGCTCCTCCTCGGGATCTGCGGGGAAGGCCAAGGCCTTGGCCATATCCCGCACGAAGTCCGAGAACCGGGTATCCTCCGGTGGGGATCGTCTCTGAGGTTCGGACTCCGGCGAGTCCGATGGGACACACCGAGTCCGATAGGTGTCGGGTGACTCTTCGTCCTCCGTCTCCCAGCCCGACTCCTCGGAGGAGGTGTCGAGTGGCTCCGGTCGGGTGGGCACCGATGCCCTCCGCCCCGACGCCAAGGGTTCCAGCATCGACGACCTCGGTCCAGAACGGGAGGCCGAGGGAGACCGTGGTCGAGGATCGACTCGAGCCCGCATGGACTCGAGGATCGGTTTGGCCTCTGGGGTCGACTTGGACATCGAGGTCCCGGTGGTCGGGGCAGATGCACCGGTGAGACCGGCGATCAATGCCCGCTGCTGTTCCATGAAGGCAGCGAGGCTGCTCTCCAAGGCCGTCAACCTGAGTCCGAGCTCAGGAGACCCAGCAGCCCCCGACTCGGGCCCCGATGGCGTCAGGCCCGACGTTGGCTCCCTTGGAGGAGAGTCCACGAGGACTACAGCACTCACGTGTCCAGGAGACTCCATCTCGAGACGAGGTTGCTTGGCAGGCCTCTCCAACTCCGAAGACCCGGGACGGCTATCGGGGCTATGCGACCTGGCTCTCGAGGAACCAGGAGCATCCACCAACGCCGCCCTCGTGGGTTTCTTCTTCCTGCGCTGTTCCCGCGAAGGAGACCCCTGCTCAGAGGAGCCTCGACGCTGCTCGGGGCCGGAGTCCCGAGACGTCGAGGCCTCTGACGAGGTCTGGGCCCATCCAGACGCGGAGTCAGATAAGATCCTATCCTTCTGGTGCTGCTGACTCCTCAACGCCTTCGAGGACATTTTGCCACACGGACCACAAATCATCGGGTCATGATCGGGTCCGAGGTATCGGAGGCAGCAGTCGTGTGTGTCGGTAAGAGACATAAGTTTCTTACACCGATCACACTTTTTAAACCCGCTGGCAGCCATCGGGGGAAAAAGGGCCCCTGCGAGGTCAAAAGACAGGGCTGCCAGTGAAAAAAGAAAAAATGGCGCGAACGCTAGTCACGAAGGACAAAAAACGAAAAAGGAGAGAGTGGGCTCGATACCGGCGTATCGGGCCCAGGTGGGAAAAGGATCCGGCGTCAAACCAAAGGAGAAGTACAAAAAATAGGGAAATCAACTTTTTCCTCGGCGAAAAACGAACTACGTCCGTCGGGCTCCGCGGAAAAAAGAAGACTGAGCAAGATGGCACCCTTGGGCGGGAAGGGAACCGCACATGCGTGCTGCAATTCCCAAAGGCTTTCTTTGAAAGTTGGGGAAATGCTCCGCACGAGGGCTCCGTCGGTGCCGACGTCACCCATATGTGAGGACTGACTTCCTGCTTGGTCCTGGAGAACAGGCATATACATATAAACAATGCCTCCCTCAAAGTAAAAAAGGAAATTAAATACCTTGAAATCTACATCGACCAAAACCTCGACCTCACCAAACATATACACATGACTACTCGTGCAATTTACAAAAAACCCCAGAATGATCCAACATCTGAGACCTCTCCTCCCTCACACCGACTTCCGATCAGTAGCACAAGCTCTCATACGCCCACACTTTGATTACAGCAACAGCATTATACAAGAGCTGCCTAAAAAAACAATAAAGCCCTTAAACTTGCTCAAAATAAGGTTGCGCGCACAATAATGAAAGCTGAAAGATCAGATCACATAACACCCCATCTTGTTCCACCTCCACTGGCTGACAATAATTCAAAGAATCAAATTCAAAGTGCTATTAACAATTTTCAAACAAACAATATAGCTCCTACACCCCTCAGCACAATGATAAACTTGAAGCAACACACAAGAGCAACAAGAGAGAATTTGAAACACATACTAAACACTCCAAAAAATGCCAGAAAAGCAAATCAATCCACAACAAAAAGGGCATTCTCATTCTATGTCCCAGCCCTATGGAACAATTTACCCAACTCTCTAAGAGAAATCAAAGACTTAACACAACACAATTCAGAAAACATCTCAAAACATTCATCTTTGCAGACTACTACCAATGTGAACAATCCACCTAATCAAACTCATCAATCATGATCAACATTTCCAAGGACCTTCCTCCCACAACTGACCGCAGTTACATTACATACTTTATATGATATATTAAATCAACATGTCGCTACTGTAACGCCACATGTAAATATTTAGAGCAATGTAAATAGTTAAAGCAACATTATTGTTATTATTTGTAACTATTACCTCTATCTGTTCTCTGTAAACTGCTTTGCAGTAGTTGAAATGTTCTTTGTAAACGGCTTTGATTTCCTAGATATAGCAGTATATAAAACAAATAAATAAATTTTTCTAAGCGCCCTGTCTCCTGCTTCCACAGAGTGCAGAGTGTCCACTGGGCCGAATGCATGTGGAGACAGGCTGAGGATGTGACATGAAATGTCGAGGCCATGTGCCCTAGGAGGCGCAGCATTTGACAAGCAGAGACCTGAGAGGTTTGGACCTCCCCTTCCAAGACAGACAGGCGCTGAGCCCCTGTCAAGCAGAAGAAACTCCTGGGCCTGGGTGGTATCGAGGGGGGCTCCTATGAACTCCAGGAGCTGGACGGGTTGTAGATGGGACTTGGGATAGTTGACTACGAAACTTAAGATCTCTAATAGTTGGATGGTGTGACATGGGGCCTGTCGGACCTCATCTGGGGAACCTCTATTTACCAGCCAATTGTCCAGATAAGGGAAGATGAACACACCCTGTAACCGCAGGAAGGCGGCAACCACCACTAGGCACTTTGTGAACACCGTGGGGGCAGACACCAGTCCAAACAGAAGGACCTAGTACTGGTAGTGACACCCGTCGACGACAAAGTGGAGGCACTGCCAGTGCAAGGGGTGGATCAGGATGTGGGTATCGGCATCTTTGAGATCCAAGGAGCATAGCCAGTTTCCCCGGTGGAGGCAAAGCAGCAACTTTCCAAGGGATACCATCTTGAATTTCTCCTTCACCAAGAAGCAGTTGAGATCCCACAGGTCTAGAATGGGGCACAACCCACTCATTTTCTTGGGAACCAGAAAGCAGTGGGAGTAGAATCCCCTGCCTCTGAGGCAAGAGAAGCACTCCACCGCCTTGTCAGCGAGAAGAGCCGTGAGCTCCTTTTGAAGGAGGTCCCGATGGGGGCGGGGGGGGGGGATCCAGAGAAAGTTCCCCCAGAAAGCATGAGGGGGGGGCGTCTGGTGGAAGTGAAGGAGGTAGCCCTCCTTTACCACCTGAAGGGCCCAGGCATCGGTGCCCTTCCTCGGGTAAAAGGGCTTTTTACCCGAGCCCTTCTTCTTGTGAGAAGGGGCAGAAATTTTTCTAGACAGCCTTGTCCTCGTGAGATGCTCGGTTTCAAGCTGTGCGGCCTTCTCGGTCATGGGCTTGCCAAAAAGGTTTTCACCTCGGCAAGGGACATCGACCAACTTGTCCTGAACCCATGGCTCGAGGTCCGATGATTGCAACCACACCTGGCGCCGAGCCGCGATGCCGGCTGCCGCAACACGGGCCGAAGCCTCGAAGCCATCGTAGGCAGCGCGGGACATAAACTTGGAGCATTCCCATATCCCCGAGGACAAGGACTTGAACCTCTGCAAGGGTTCCCCGGAGAAACCAGCAGAGAATCCAGCCAGCTCCTTGGCCAGGTCCCGCAAGTACATGCCCATGTACAGCTGGTAAGACTGGACATGGCAAGCAAGCATCGAGCCCTGAAAGCATTTTCTACCAAAACCATCCAGGTTCCGGGCCTCCCTGCCATGGGGCACTGCGGAGTGCATCTTCTGACTTTTCAGGCGATGCATGGTCGATTCCACCACCATGGAATGGTGTGGTAGCTGCGCTTTCTGAAAACCAGGGCTCTTTCGGAGTTGATAGATGGAATCGACCCGCTGGCTGAGAACCGGCGCCGAGGCCGGTGCCTCCCACATCCGGAAGAGGAGCCGTTCCAGCATCGGAGGAACCGGAACAGTAAAGGCCTCCTTCGGAGGAGAGTCATACTGTAGGGCCTCGAGCTCTTCGGCTCGAGGCTCCTCCTCGGGATCCGCAGGGATAGCAAACGCAGTGGCCATATCCCGGACGAACTCCGAGAACCGGGTATCCTCCGGAGGGGATCTACTCCAGGGCTCAGACTGCGGTGAGTCAGACAGGATGCACCGAGTCCGGAAGGTGTCGGGGGACTCCTCATCCTCCGTCAACCAGGCGGACTCGTCCGATGAGGAATCGGGGTCCGACCACGTGGGTCCTGTGAGCACCCGCCCCGACGCCGAAGGCACCAGCGTCGACGCCCTCGGTCCCGAACGGGAGGTCGAGGGAGACCGCGACCGAGGTTGACCTCAAGCCTTCATGGTCCCGAGTATCGGCTCGGTCTCCGGGGTCGACTTCGATGTCGATGTCCCGGTGGTCAGGGCAGATGCGCCAGACAGGCTGGCTATCAGCGCCCGCTGCTGTTCCATGAAGGCAGACAATCTGCACTCCAAGGCTGTCAAGCCTGAGACCCAGCTCAGGAGACTCAGCAGCCACCGACTCGGGCCCCGGTGGCGCCGGGCTTGACGTCGGCTCTCTGGGAGGAGAGTCCACGAGGACTACAGGACTGGCTCCACATGAGGTACTTTTGGCTGCTTCTCCTGTTCCACGGGCCCGGGGCGGCGGTCGGGGGGTCTGAGACCTAGCTCTCGAGGAGCCAGGGACCTCCTCCGACGGCACCCTCGCGAGACGTTTCTTCCTCTTTCGTTCCCGGTTGGGGGACCCCCCTGTCCGAGGAGCCCCGACGGTGCTCGGGATCCGATTCCCGAGATGTTGAGGCCTCAGATGAGGTCTGGCCCCGGCCAGAGGCCAAGCCGGAGAAAAGCCTTTCCTTTTGGTGCTAACGACTTCGAAGCGCCTTGGAAGACATCTTTCCACATGGTCCACAGATCTTAGGATCGTGGTCAGGACCCAGGCACCGAAGGCAGCAGTCGTGTGTGTCGGTGAGACACATCAGTTTCTTATACTGATCACACTTTTTGAAACCACTGGAAGCCATCGGGGAAAAAAAGAGTCCCCGCGAGGTCAAAGGACCGGCCTTCCAGGGAAAAAGAAAAATAGGGCGCAAACGCCAGCCACTAAGGGCAAAAACCGAAAAAATAAGATCGGGCTCGATACCGGTGTACCGAACCCAGCGGGAGGGGAACCGGCGTCGAACCGGAGAAAAAATAGAGAAGGAATCGCGAAAAAATCCAACTATTTTCCGGGAGGACTAGGACACACATCCAACGGGCTTCACGGAAAAAGAGACTGAGCAAGATGGCACCTTTAGGCAGGAAGGGAACCGCGCATGCGTGCCTGCATTCCCAAAGGCTTTCATAGAAAGCTGGGGAAATGCTCCGCAAGGGCTCCATCGACGTCTATGTCACCCATATGTGAGGACTGACTTCCTGCTTGGTCCTGGAGAATAGACGACTATTACAAACTGAATGCAGGGGGAGAGGTCGGTGAGGGAGGCATGTAGGATGGGCTGAAGGCAGCTGTGAGAGGTGTGTTGATCTCAGAGGCTACTTACCAAAAGAGGGAGTGGTAGAGGGACAGGCGACCTGGGAGGAGTTGAAACATGTGCAAAGGTTACACAAAGCAGCAGGGGGTAAGGGATCAACTAACAGACTTAGGGAGCTAAGGACACAGTTGTTGAGCCTGATGAAAAGGGATATCGTGTTTAGGCTGGAAAGAGTGAAGCAGACCTTCTTTGAGTGGGGGAATAAAGATGGAAGGTTGCTAGCATCCAAACTGAAGGCCCAAATTAAACAACAAATACTGAACTTGCGTGATGAGACTGAGGTCCTACGGTGTGGGGATGAAGAGATATGAGAAATCTTTCAGCAGTATTACTTTAGATTGTATAGCAGTGAGGAGAGGGCAACACAGGAGGAAATTCAGGCCTATCTGAGTAGGTGCTCTCTGAACTCTTTCGGAGGCAGAGTCAGCTCATCTTGAGGCCAAGATACCATAGATGAAGTCATTGAGACTATTGGGAGTATAGTTGTGGGAAGGGCCCCTGGTTTGGAGGAGTACACAAAGAAACATGACAACAGAAAAAGACCGCATGGCCTATCTAGTCTGCCCTTCCATATCAACTACAATAGTCCCCTTTTTTCCTTTAGTTATCTTCTGTGTTTGTCCCATGCTTTCTTAAAATTTCGATACTGTCCTTGTTTCTACCTCCACTGAGAGACTATTCCACACATCTACTACTCTTTCCATAAAGAAATATTTCCTATTACTCCTGAGTCTATCCTCTTTCACCCTCATACTACCCCAACCCTTGCCAGAACCTGTACCATAACTCTACATGATCAAATTCTTTTTCAGCGTCCAACGCAACAGAGAATCTTCCCTGCAGTCCATGGCCTTCCAAATCAAATTCAGCAGTTTTCTGACATTGTCTTTCGCCTGCCATCCTGGGATGAAACCTGCTTGATCATCCCTGACCAGTCTCACTATAACACCCTGCAACCTATTTGCGATAACTTTCGCGAGCGCTTTCGCATCCAGATCAATCAGGAATATCAGTCTATATGACCCACAGAGTAAAGTCCTTCCCTGAGTTCAGAATTACGGTTATTCTTGCAGTATATATCGAGTCTGAAACTCTCCACTTCTGGATGCACTGTATTAAAGACCCGTACCATTTTGTCAGCTAAAATATCCTGAAACTTTTTGTAGTAGCAAGCTCTACTATGAGGGGACAGATTTATAGGCTGGATTAAGGCCCTGTATGGCAGTCGGAAAACTCGTATTTGGGTCAATGGGGCCTACTCTGTGGAGTTCCCTCTGGGTAGGGGAATCAGGCGGGAATGCCCCATCACCCCTGCTGTTCACCCTAGTTATAGAACCACTGGCAGAGAAAGTGCGGTCTAATGGGAGCATAGTGGGCATACAGGTGGGAGAGCCGATGTATAAAACTGGATTATTTGCAGACTATAATCTACATGTTGGCTCAGCCGCAGTTATCCCTCCCAAACCTACTTCAGAAAACTGAATACTTTAGTCACCTTTCAGGTTATAAGATGAATCTGGCTAAAACAGAGATTCTGAAAATCCACTTGGGAAAGGGTTTGGAAGGCAGACAGAGGCGTTCTCCTTTAAGTGGGCTAAAGGAACCATTAGATATTTGGGAATTCAGGTTGGCAACAATTGGGAGGAATTATATAAAATTTAATTATAAGAGACTCTGGTTGGCTATTTGGGGTGATTTAGATCAGTGGAGTCGACTCACTCTGTTGTGGATGGGAAGGATAGAGACGTTTTGACCAGATTGTTGTTTCTAGTTCTGGCTCTCTCCGTGCATATCTTGGAAGGGTTCGCCATGCTGGTGTGTGATAATAGTGGGGGTGCATGTTGAGCCAGAGCCAACTTCTTTCCTATTGAACCTGCCCTTGCAAGGCACAGATCATGGGAGTTGTGTGCCTGCTCAGATGTGCATAATGGTGGCGAGTATTGGAAAGACAGACTGACGCCAGACTGTCTACTGTTAACAAGCCGTTTGGAGAGGATTTACTATATACCAGAAACAACTGCATGGCTGAACTCCAAAGAAGCTCACTTTCAGGACAGTTGGTTGACATACAAGTGCTAGCCGAGAATCTGAGTGGGGTGTACTGTATTAGAGTGTGTGCTGGGTGGGGAAAGGGAGGGAGAGAGGGTGGAGTAGAAACTGTACATGATTTATTTATTTAGGCTGAACTTTTATACAGCTTTTCGCAAAGGTCAAAGCGGTGTACATAGAACTTTGAACTGGTTTACAAGGAACAGTAACTTTTTACATTACGTTTTGGCAAAAACGTGTTACCTTTAACTATTTACAGAGCATTCTTCATTGTGGGGGGTAGGTTTGACAAAGGGTGGGGGGAGGGTTAGGTGGTGGGTCCAAAATGCAGGGTGAATAGATGGCATTTACAGAACATGAGAGGGTCTTTGGTGCTCCTTATTGTGTCGGGGATGGAGTTCTAGATGGTGGGTGTGTAGAGCTCACATGCTTGCTGAGCGCTTCTTGTTTTAACTTGGGAGGTAGCTAGGATATTCCTTGTGCACTATCTTCATGGTCTGTTTGTCTGGGGTAGCCCAATGAGGATTTGAAAGTAGGGGGAGGGGGGATGATTGGTTATTGAGAGTTTTAAATTATCATTAAGAGAATCTTGTATTGTATTCAGCTCTGTAGGGGGAGCCAGCACAGATGCTCGAGGATGAGGATATGATGATTGTATATGGAGGTCCCCTTGGATGATCTGAGCTGTCGTGTGGAGGGCTGTTTGCAGAAGGAGCGTTGAGTGTGGTAGCCTGTGGTAGATGGAGTTCCAGTAGTCTATGTGTGGCATAATCAGAGCTTGTAGGGCAATGTGAACGTCTAATGGAGTGAGTAGTGGGTGGAGATGCTGAAGGGTTCGGGTTTTGTAGTAGATTGACTTTGCTGTGTTCGTAGAGTCTTCAGTGTGAGGTGACTGTCTAGGTTGATTCCCAGGCATTTTACTTCGGGTCGGACTTGAATTTCTGTGTGGTTCAGGGTGATGGATGTGGGTGGAGAAGTGTATCTGTGTACAATAAAAATTTCTCAAAAATAAATACTATCTAGTGTTGTGGAATCAAGACACCATCTGTGCGGCTCCAGCTGATGGCTCAGTGTGGCTGCCAATTGATTAAGAAATCCTGAGAGGTATGTCACTCTGAACATCAAGCTGATGGACAGGGCAAAGGTCCAAAGATGAACTGTTTCTCAGCATAGGTGGAGAGATCCTGCTCCTCCCTGCTTGTTGATGTATTACAGTGACCTGGTTGTGCTTACCAAAGCGACCTTGTCTCTGGGTCCAGGGTTGGAAGGCAGTTAGAGCACAGAAAACTGCTTGTAGCTTGAGGACACTGATGTGGAGGCATCACTCTTTCTGCGATCATTTTGCTTGCATAGACATTAGAAAGTGTGCTTCCCAGCTGTGGGTGGAGGCATTGGTTGTAGGACGAGGTGGTGAGGTGGAACTTGAAAAGGGCACCCGGTGAAGAGATGTGTCGGGATGAGACTGCAGTGAAGCAGCAAGGTAGAGGGGGCAGACATGGGAATCTTGCTCTGTAGGGCAATTCAGGCGGAGAAGCCACTGTAGCAGACGCATGCATAAGCGTGCTAGTGGGACAATGTGAACTGCTGCAGTCATGTGCCCTAACAGTTTTAATACAGTGCAGGCGGGCGCTGACCTTGGTGTTGAGGTCTCGAATGGTCTGTCCCCTGGTCCTGTGGAGAAAGACACCCTCTCAGCCAAGGCCTATGTAGGTTCCGATGAAATCTAGGTGCTGCTGGGGGCACCAGTTTGGACTTTTGTATGTTGATCATGAAGCCCAGCATCTGAAGAAGGTGGGCTATGGCCTGAACTGTTTGAGCTGCTCTGTCTCTTAAAGCAGCCGAGATGAAACAATCATCTAGATAGACCGTGCCCCTACCTTCTGAGATAAGCAGCCACTGCGATCAGACACTTGAAGACACGTGGAGCCGAGGAGAGGCTAAACGGAAGGAGCTTGTATTGGTAGTGCTGGCTGAGGAACTGGAAGTGAAGATACTTCCAGTGCTGGGGATGTATAGGGATGTGCATGTAGACATCCTTTAAATCCAGAGAAGCTAACCAATCGTCGTGGCTGAGTCAGCAATAGGATGTTCGTGAAAAGTGCATCTTGAATTTTTCGTGCTTGAGGTTAAGTTGAGTTGATGCAGATCTAGAATCGGACGGAGACCACCAGATTTTTTGGGGATGAGAAAAAAAAATCTGGAATAGAATCCTTGGTCAATTTCCTCATGGGAGCTTGGTTTGATTGCACTGCTGAGCAGCAGCTGACATACAGTACTTCTGTTTGACATGTCGTCCTGGGAACTGTTGGTTGCAAGCCCTCCATTGGGGTTGAGAAATTGAGTCGATAGCCCGCTTGGATGATGTTTAGTACCCAATGGTCAGTGGTTTTGGATTGCCAAACCTCTATGAAGTGACAGAGCTGGCCATCCACAGGCAGGTAGTAGTCAAAAGCTGGGAGTGGGCTTTGGGGCAGCAGTCTGAGGGAGGGATGGGCTGCTTTCTCTCTCGCAGTTGGGAAAGCTGGTTGTAGGGCTGAATGAAGAGGTGCTGCACTGGCGGACGGAGTATAGTTGGAATGGGTAAAATTATTGGAAATACTGTTAGTGGTATGGGCGACGGTACTGCAGATATTGGGAACGATGCAGTTGCGTGGTAGTTTCCATTGGTTGGGCTGCTAGCTTTCTGACTGTAGATGAGTGGTCTTTAACCTCCGAGACAGCTTCTCATACCTTGGAGTCAAAAATACTATCCCCTTGGCATGGAACATCTGCTAATCACTTGTGTAAGTCTTCTCTGAATCAATTTTGTAACTCTCTGATACTTTCATCAAGATGAAATGTAATTCAAAACAATAGGCATGAAACTTATGCTATATAAGCAACAGGTCTCAGACTTTCTCCGGGCAAATAACTTACTCAGACTGTAATCAGTTTTCTGAATAAATGCCCATATTGCATCTTCTCTGAGACCGGAGACTCTCAGCCAAGTAGTGTGTCTGGCAGAGATGGCAGTGGCCATAGAGCAAGCCACGGGGTCATAGGCATCATATGAGGTACAAATGATGTGAAATAGGGATTCGAGGAGATCCATGATGAGCTGCTCTGGGTGTTAGATAGATCCTCCAGCCATAGGAGGAAATTTGGTGGCAGTGAAGGATCTGAAGCTGGTGTGCAAGGGTCTGCATGGCTAGGGTGGAGCTTTGATAAGCTTTCTGGCCTATGGCATCAAAGGTGCGTTGGTTCCTTCCCAACTGGTGTTTGTGACAAGGGCTTAGAATTCTTGGACTTTTTCTGTACCACTTCTGACACCACCAACTGATGTGAGAGGAGTTGGAGTTTGAACCTCGGGGCAGGCAGGACTTTGTACTTTAGGTTGAGGCAACAGGAGGCTGCACTATCAGAGGTGGGTGTTTTCCAAATGGAGGACTGCACGTCCTGAAGGATTTGAGGAACAGGTAGAGCCAGGATCGGCTTGTGGCCAATGCAAGCTTTGAGAATAGACTGGAAGTCACACTTGTTCATCGGCGTTTGTGCATCACCGAGTGCGAGTGCCCGAGAGATCTTTTGCAGGAATTTTGGCTAGGAGAAGCCCTCTAGTAGGTCTTAGGGTTCCTGACACAGGAATAGTGTGTCCTCATCCGCAATGAAGTCCAAGGCTTCCAGTGAAGGTGGTGGGAGCATAGAGACCCTCCATCATCACTGAGAGGCAGTGGTGTGTGCCAGTCGATGAGGGGGGGGGGGGGGAGTCTGGGCAGTAGATGCATAATCGGGGGTCCGCAGGGGCGTCAACCATGGTAGTGAGCGAGGCATGTGAGCGCCACCATCTGTAATATAGCCAAACTGTCCTGTACAAATCTCCTGAGGGAGAGAAGTAAGGATTTGGGGCTAGAATCCTCTGCAGCATCTGGAGGGGGGCTGTCTGGAGACTGGGGAAGCAAGGTGGGGGTTCCTGGATTGCAGCGCACCTGCTTCTTAGGAGTGTCCCCGGGGCATTTAGCTGAGCCATCAGACTTACCTGAGGATCTGGCTGGGCTGGAGACTACAGTGATGGTATGCTGGGACTAGACGCTTTGTTTTTTATTAAGCTTTGCTCCCAGTGCTGAGTAATTCAGCAGGAGACAGAGGAAGCCAAGTGAAAAAGACAGTTCCAGTGAAGGGGGTGGAGCCAAGAGAATGAAATGGTGTTGCCCCCCTGGGGAAGGAGCCAATGCCGAGAGAGGAGCTGCCTCTAGCAGAGCGGCTGAGTGCACCCATTGGGAGGGAGGAGGCGTAATGAGGTGTTGCAGCCATGTGGGAGCCCCATGGGAGAAAGAGAGCTGCTCTGAAGAGGCCGTGCTGTAGCTGTTTCAGTTTTGTTTCCTTTTTTTTTTTTTTCGCAGTCAAGTCGGGCTGATGTTGGTCAGCAAGAAGAGGAGCCGCGAGGAGCTGTGCTGACCAGAACAAAAATGAAGGCACTTTTAGGCAAGAGGAGAGCCGCTGGCTTGCTCGCAGTAAGCAAAAAACAAAACAAAACCCACTTTCGCTATGGAAGCAAACAGGCGGGAAGAGCACACACATGCTCAGAGGGGTCCAAAAACCTCTGAGCTAGGGGAGAGTCTGGGCAACTAGGCTCAGTAGGTACCTCACCATCGAGTGTGCCTGCATCACCCCGCTTGTCTCTGGAGAATGAGCCTGGCAGCACTTGACCTAGAAGGCCACTGGGGACCCTGGCTCCACTAGACGCTTGAGGCCAAAGCATTCCCCTGGGAGCCTGCAAAAAACTGTGCTGCAACAGTCCAGCACATGCCACTATGAGATAGATGCTGGCAAGTGTGTGATAGAAGAGTGATGATATCATTGGAAAGTTTTGGCCCTCTCCCATTTGCTGGCAGGGTGGCATACACCCCTCATGCCTGGAATGCTCTAGCAGGGAACATGCAGATACAGAGCAAACACACTCGCACTTGTATTGTAGCAAGAATACTGTACTTTACCACGGAATAAACAGGCTGAGCTAAACTTTCGACTCTGCCATGATAGAGAATTACTTCTTGCATTTTTAAAGTCTCAAAACAGTCCAGTAATCTTTACATAACAAGTGCATATTTTATAAAAACGCCAACACACCTGTCAGAATTAGTGTAAATCTTAAGGGAATGGATGAAAGGCTACTTTGTTTTGGGTTCTAAGCAAAAAACATGATAACAGTTTTAAAAAATACAGTTTCCCCAATCTGTTCTGGACATCATTTCCTTGTGTGCAAAGTACCTCATGCCAAGGAAACTGGTATTTTCAAGGCAAGGACAGATTCATATTGACAAAAATGTACCATTCCTGTCTAATGATTCAGGAGCCAGTGCACCAAGCTGCACCACTATTACCATGCATTATTCAGTGCAAGCCAAGCCTGGTTCCACAATTCATTATCCCAAGAGAAGTAAAGGTAGTAAAAAACGTTAGCTTACATACTAAAGGGGATATTAAAGACTTTTAGGCAGGAAACATGTCCCTCCCTCTATACGTGGGTAAAAGTACACACTATTTGTCAACATGCATAATCTTACCTGCATTAATAAAAAGGAGTGGCATTAGGTTAGGGGAATGAAATCTCTAGTTTCCACTGTGTGTGTTGGCTGCATTTTCAATACAAATGAGCTTGCAGGTCTGCAGGTACAAAGTACCATAGTCCAGAAGCTTTGCAGGGAAATGAAAGCTGCCCTCTAAATTTGGAAGGTTACCTCTGTTTACTTTTAGTGTTGCTTTGTGCATTAGTCCCTATATATGGGAAATATGGTAGGGAAGCCAGCTGTGAAACACACCGCTTTAGAATAAAAGCTCAGATACCTGTTGGATTCCAAGGCACAGATACAAGATGCTGTCAGGATCATATTTCTCGCCATTTGGTCTCCGCACTTCTAGGATAAAATGACACAAACCATAGTTCAGCTCAGCAAAACTACACGAGAGGAGATCTTCCTTTAGCTTCATGGGACGAACTGCAGAGAGAACACAAACATGGCACACTCAGATGAATATTGCTACTACACAGATGCCATTGCCAGCTGATATGACATTCATCTGGTACCATGCTAAGTTGCTGCATTGTAATGAATAAAAACAAGAGACAGGCAGTGCTTTTACTTTACTTTGATCTCTGAGAATACTGCTTTCTTCAAGGACAAACAGAATCACCAAGTTCTCATGCATGGGAATCCCTGCTACCAGATTGCCTTTAACAAAAGGGGAGGGGAGAACAGAAAAATGACACACACGTTTGTTAGCAACAGTTACTGTGTCTTTAAGAAGGCAACCTGGAGATAAAAATAAAATAAGCCTTATGGTGTGGTAGGCTATGGCCTGTAAACTAGGCCTAGAGATCCTAACACCCACCTGAGAGTAGTGCTGAGAATAACCAGAGTTTGAGAAACTGCTTTTGAAACTGTTTTTGAGAAGTCTGTATAATTCCTCTATGCTGATGACAGACATGTTCCTGCATTCTCTGAGCTAGAAATGGCCTTGAAGTAGAAATGTATCTATGTCTAAGACTATGCCTTTGTTAGAGCAGTTTGAAAAGGGGGAGCAAGGAGCTAGGCCCGAAGAGGGTCCCCGATTGGACAGGTGCAAGGGGCGTTGGGACCAATAGAATGTTTGCCTGTATCAAACTGTGAAAATTGTATATAAGGAATTTGCTTCTGTACTCCATTGCTCAGTCACTTTTGGATGCACTCCTTGCCTGAGCCTGTGCACAATAAATTGGCTTGGAACCTGCAATTGACTCCTGGTTTTATTCATTGCGTGCACTTCGCTACTACGTATTCTTGGTGCGTTGGCCGGGAATGTGCGAGTAGTGGATGGTATTCAAGTGAATATACCATGTATTACCACCTCAATGTTTGGCCCGGTTGGGACCGTGTCTGTCCGACCGCAGGGGAAACCTCAAGCGCCACCGGTCCTCTTGTATCGGAGAGGGTTCCGCCTTGCCTCGGCGGATTACTGGGTCCGACTAGCCAACACCTCCAAACCCGAGGGGAGTCCAGGATTCAACCCAAGAGCTGGTTCTGTATCGGGTACTGGATCCGGTGAGTAGAAATTTTCTTGTTCCTTAGTCAGTTAGGTTTGGGTAAGTCTTGCATGAGTATGCGCGAGACTGATTTGGTAAGAGGTACAGAGAGCCTGATCACCTCTCAGGGCACGTCCGAGTAAGCCTTGCATGAGTATGCGCGAGGCCCAAACTACTGCCCTTTTCTTGGTTTGTTAGCAGTCTGAGTAAGTCTTGCATGAGTATGCGCGAGACCGGCTGCTCTTGGTTAGTTAGATAGGGCCTGGGAAAAATTTGGGAAAATGTTGCTAGCATGTCTGGTTGTGTGTGCATGAATGAGAGGTCTTGAAACACAGACCACGTGAGAGCGGACTCCTGAGTAGCGCAGTTCCTGGTCGGGTGACCGCGCCCAGGTCGCGAAAAGGAGAAAGCGTTTGGTGTTTGTCTCCCTATTTGTTCCTAGGGCTGTACGGACCCCTTACCTGCAGCCCGACCACCCACCCCTGCTGTCTGTTGTTGTGTACGTCATTATGGGAGGGGCGGAGTCCACGCAAACTCCGCTAAAGTGTATGATCAAGAATTTCAAGAAGGATTTTGACGGTAATTATGGAGTAAAAATGTCTCCGTCCCGATTAGGAATACTTTGTGATAGGGAGTGGCTGGTGCTGGTCACCGAGTGGCCCCCTGGTGGTACCTTTGATGTTAGAATTATATCCAGAGTACATCAGATTGTATGCAGAGAACACCCTGACCAGTTCCCCTATATAGATTCCTGGTTAAACATTTGTGAAAAAGAGCCCTCTTGGATGAAGCGCTGCCACGAGGAAGTGTAGGATAATCGTAGCGACCACAAGGGGGGCCCGGAAGTCTGAAGGAGAAAAGCTGCCGGTCTATTCAGCCCCAGAATCGCCAGATATTCTGACCCATCCGCCCCATTTCCTTTATAGGCCAGTCCCCTCGGCTCCGCCGCAACCCCGGGCAGAGCCTGGTGCGGGAGGATCCCCTCCTGCCAACTTGCCTCTAGTTCTCCCGCCCCCTCTGCACCTGGAGGAGACGCACCTCTTCCCGAGCGGGAGCCCCAGCTCTGGCCCGAGTGACTCAGAAGAGCAACAGTCCACCGATGATACAGCAAGCAGGGATTCAGTTGCCAGTCCAGGGTCACCTGTTGCTAGAGACCGGAGCAGAGGAGCCAAATTCCAGCAAGCCAGGCTACGTTATGCCCTCAGAAGTACAACAGCAAGTCAGAGAGATAGTCACGTTATGCCGTTACGCCAGGTCCCGGGGCTACCTATCCTTAACGAACAGGACCAGGTTGTGGTGGGGCCCACCAGTCTCGTCTATGTGCCCTTCTCCACTACAGATTTATTGAATTGGATGACGCATTATGCGTCCTACACTGCGAAGCCCCAAGAATTGACAGAATTAATGTCTAGCATTATGCAAACCCATCAGCCTACCTGGTCTGATTGCCGCCAGCTTCTGTCTACCATCTTCACTACTGAAGAATGAGCACAGATTGTGCAGGTATCCACCCGATGGTTAGAAGAAAATCCCATAGAAGACCCAGACCTAGATCCCCGGCAAGCAGCTGCCGCGGATTTTCCAAATGACGATCCCAAGTGGGATCCAAACAGTGCAACCGGGGCGACGGCCCTTACTCGGTTCCGCCAGGCCCTACTACAAGGCCTGAAGAGAGGAGGCCAAAGGGCCATGAATATCGGAAAGGTAGTGGTTCTATAGTGCATCTCCGACCAAGGTAGCCAGTCCCTGTATCCCCACCAGAATCTCAGCTCCGCCTGAGGTTTGGGCGGAGGATAATCCTCCTGGCCTAGCGAAGAATATAGTCCCTGTGCTTGTCACCCTCAAACCAGGAGTGGAACCAGTGCACATGGGACAATATCCTCTCCCGCGACCAGCGATTGAAGGAATTCACTGTCATCTAATGAAATTACTGAAGTACAGACTTCTCAGAGAGTGCCAATCGCCCTGGAATACCCCCCTCCTCCCAGTTAAGAAGCCTGGGACAGGTGACAACCGCCCAGTGCAGGACTTGAGACGAGTAAATAATGCAGTTGAAACCATACATCCAGTAGTACCAAACCCATATACTCTCCTGGGACTGATCCCCGCTGAGGCTACTCACTTCACCGTCTTGGATTTAAAAGATGCCTTTTTCTGCATACGTTTAGCACCAACCAGTCAACTCCTGTTTACATTTGAATGGGAGGACCCAACCACAGGAAAACGAGGCCAACTTACCTGGACTCGATTACCCCAAGGATTCAAGAACTCACCTACTCTCTTCAGTGCTGCCCTAAATCAAAATCTGTCAAGTTATCCTGTGACTCCAGGGGAGAGGGTTCTCCTTCAGTATGTGGATGACCTACTAGTAGCCACCAACTCCAAAATTGAATGTATGCATGCCACCAGTGATCTCTTGCACCTCCTGAACGAATCTGGATACAAGGTCTCAAGAGCCAAGGTGCAGTTGTGCCAAACCGAGGTGAAATATCTGGGATTCCATCTGTCCAAAGGGATCCGGAGATTGGGATCAGAGTGGAAGGAAGCAGTGTGTCGCATCCCTACCCCCACCACTAGGAAGCAGGTGAGGGCCTTCCTGGGAGCTGCAGGCTATTGTCGAATATGGATACCCAACTTTGCGTTGATGGCAAAGCCATTGTATCAGGCCACCAAAGGTACGGAGCGATCCCCCCAGGAGTGGGAACCAAAGCAGAATGCAGCATTCTGAGCGTTGAAGGCAGCCCTGATGTCATCACCAGCCTTAGGCCTGCCAGATGTACAAAAACCATTTCGCCTCTACGTACATGAGTCAAGCGGAAATGCTTTGTGAGTAATGACACAATCCCTCGGATCTTGGCAGCGACCTGTGGCTTACCTATCAAAGCAGCTGGACACCGTCGCAAAAGGATGGCCACCTTGCCTAAGAGCCGTTGCAGCCACAGCTCTCCTGGCAGGTGAGGCCGATAAGCTCACTCTGGGTCAGAATCTCCAAGTTACAGTACCACACTCTGTCCTAACTCTCATGGAGCACAAGGGAAACTACTGGCTCACGAATTCCCGGATGTTAAAGTATCAGAGTATGTTATGTGAAAATACCCAATTACAGTTGATTGTCAGTCAAGCTTTGAACCCTGCCACACTGTTACCAACTGGTCCAGGCCCACCTGATCATGATTGCCTGGAAGTAATGGACACTGTATTCTCCAGTCGCCCTGATCTAACTGATATCCCAATAGAGAACCTTGAACAAACTTTCTTTGGATGGAATTAGTCTTGTCCTCAACTGACGAAGATGTACTGGCTATGCAGTGGTGACCCTGGACATGGTAGTAGAGTCATCAGCCTTGGCCCCGGGAACTTCAGCGCAGAGAGCTGAACTGATAGCCCTCACTAGGGCACTGATAATAGGGACAGGGCTCCGCTTAAATGTATACACAGATTCTAAATATGCTTTCACAACATTACACGCACATGGAGCCCTGTACAAGGAACGTGGGTTAATAACCTCGGGAGGCAAGTCCATCAAGTACGGCCCTGAAATATTGACATTGTTAGATGCTGTATGGGCCCCCAAACAAGTTGCAGTGATGCACTGCCGAGGTCATCAGGTAGGAGAAGGAGAGGTTTCACGAGGAAATAGATTTGCTGACACTGCGGCTCGAGAAGCAGCCACCACACAACAAGCTCCTATCTCCAGTACTACAGTCCAGGCAGCCATATTCCCAGTACCCCTCAATGCATGGACAGCACAGTTACTTACCTGTAACAGGTGATCTCTGGGAACAGCAGGAATAAGTCTTCACATATGGGTACGTCGGTACTGAGGGAGCCTGCACGGGAACGCTCCCCAGCGTCCAAAAAGAAAGCCTTTGGGAGCATCCGACGCGCATGCGCGCTGCCTTCCCGCCCATTTACTTCCCTCTCATCAGTTGGGTTTGTAGCTGAGACCGAAGGAGGGAAGTAGACAAATTAGAGAGAAAAAAAGATAGAGAGAGAGAACTCCTAGGGGAGGTGGGTGGGTTGTGAAGACTTATTCCTGCTGTTCCCAGAGATCACCTGTTACAGGTAAGTAACTGTGCTATCTCCAGGAACAAGCAGGAATGAGTCTTCACATATGGGGACTCCCAAGCTAAGATGCCTGGAGGAGGCCCCAGCATGTTGCAAATCTAAAGATGGGCCATGCTTATCCCTCAAAACCTCAGGCATCCAAGGGATGGAGGGTAGGAGTTGAACTAGAAAAGAATAAAAGAGGTGCTGTGGAACAGCTTGACTAAACAAGGTATCCAGAGGGGAGTCCTTGTGTAAATCATAAATATTGGAAAAATATTGAATTCCAATTTTCTAATGTGGATGTCACTCAAAAATATTGCAAAAATACTTGAGGGTAATATGGATCTGTGGTTGAGGGCCAGTACATTATTCTCAAAGAAATTCCCTCAATGTGAAGTAGAGGGAAAAAAATAAATTTTTGCAATACAGGAAGAGATAAGCCCTCATGGCCAGAAGTAACCCCAGAAGAAGTACTGGGGGAGTTCAATGAGGTTGGACTTTTGAGAAATAGCTAAAGCTTCTGTAAAGTCCAAAAAATTGAACTTCTTGCCCTTGGAGCAGAATAAGGTCCTAGGAAAGAGTGGAGATAATCTGACTGGTTTGGATGAAAAGGCAGAAATAACCTTTGTAGAAAGGAGAAATTTCAGTTACCGTTAATTTCCTTTCCTGGAATACTGCTAGACCAGTCCAGACAAACGGGTTATGCACCCCTGCCAGCAGATCTTGGAGACAGAGAATTCTACCAGAGCTCTGATAGGCTGGAGCCTGGTGATATAATCCTACCCCTAGGGGTCTCCCTCAGTTACGTCCACAAGCTAATGCAACATGAACTGTAACATCACCCCAGAGGGTCCCAAGTGAACTATATACAAGGGAGCCGAAGAACTCCCTAGAGCTGAAAACAGTATCCACCTACGAACCCATGGACTGCCCATGGTGAGGCATACCGGCAAAGAGAAGAACCGCGGTCGGCAGCTGCACCGCACCAGCGGCACTCCAACCAACAGCAGGGCGGGTCCTGGACTGGTCTAGCAGTATTCCAGGAAAGGAAATTAACGGTAACTGAAATTTCTCCTTCCAGTTCATACTGCTAGACCAGTCCAAACAAACGGGCAGTACCCAAGCTACCTGCTTTCAAGGGGGGGCAAGGCCGCCGACAGCTCAGCAACTCCAAAACGGACCTCCTGACGGGCATGAACGTCCAACCTATAATGACCGACAAAGGTGGACAGCGATGACCAAGTCGCCACCCGGCGAATATCGAGAGGAACTACATGAGACCTCCCGGCCTACAAAGTTGCTTGCGCCCGAGAGGAGTGAGCACGGAGTCCCGGTGGAGCTGGCTCTCCCTGAAGAAGGTACGCCGCCTCAATGGCCTCCGTAACCCATCTAGAAATGGTAGATTCGGAGGCTGCGGATCCCCGACGAGAACCCGCGAACAAGACAAAAGAGGAACAGTCATATGGAAGGGTCTCGCGACCCCCAGATACCAAAAAAGAACCTTCTTAAGGTCCACCGCCCGCAACGGAGACCGACCACTGTCACACTGCGTCTTTGGACAAGACGGAAAGAAAAGAGGCTAGTCAACAGCGAACGGCGTCAGCCCTTTGGGCAAAAAAAGGAAGGGACAGTTCTCAGAGAAACGCCTTCGGAGGAAAACGAGAGATAGGGATCTCGACACAGAGAGCCTGGAGCTCAGAAATACGGCGTGCCGAAGTTATGGCCACCAAGAAGACTGCCTTCAGAGTCCAATCTAGAAGAGAACAGGCCCTCAGAGGCTCAAAGGGAGGAGCAAAGAGGGCACAGAGGACAAGCACGAGAGCCCACGCCGGCACAGGCGAACGCAGAGGAGGCCGGAAGGCCCTAACTCCGCGGAGGAACCGAGACACGTCCGAATACGAAGCTATTGATCGCCCTGGTATAGGACCCCGAAAACAAGTTAAAGCGACCATTTGTACTCGCAAGGAATCGAGCGCTAATCCCTTATCCACTCCGGCCTGTAAAAAGGACAGGATGTCCGGAACACCGCAACGCCAGGGTGAGAGGTTATTTCGCGAACACCAACCATCAAGAAACGCCAAACCTGAGCGTAAGTCAGCGTCGTGGAAGACCGCCGTGCCGTGAGAAGCGCCACGACCACGCTAGGCGAAGAGCCATAGCGAGCAAACCGGCGGCGTTTAATAGCCAGGCCGAAAGCGAGTAAGGAGCCGGGTCTTCCATCTCCACCGGTCCGTGAATCAGAAGGCCGAGAAACGCTTCGAGGCGGAGCAGCCACGCCCCAGTCAGACGGAAGAGATCCGCATACCATGGTCCGCGAGCCCAATTCGGAGCCAGCAGGAGTACAGGGCCGCAACGGTCTCGGAGCCGCCGGAGAACCATGCATATCACGGATCAGGGAGGGAAAACACACAGGAGAAGATGAGTCGGCCACGGTTGAGAGAGAGCATCTACCCCGATCGGGGTAGAGCACAGGGCAAGTTCCCGCTCCTGCACTCCAACCCAATCGGGGTTGTGGGAGGTCCCAGCGGCCCGTTCAAACAGCAGCCGCCGGCAGGAGAAAACAAAAGTGTGCAGATTCTGCGGCCATCTTCTTCGGCTCCCCGATCGGGGTAGAGCACAGGGCAAGTTCCCACTCCTGCACTCCAACCCAATCGGGGTTGTGGGAGGTCCCAGCGGCCCGTTCAAACAGCAGCCGCCGGCAGGCGCGCCCGCGCCTGAGGGCCTCGCAAGAGGGCCCTTTGGCGTGGCCCTTAGGCGGGGCACGACAGGCGGGAATCAAACAGCGATTCATCTCCAGAATCTACCTTCAGAAGGACGCCTGCGGAGTACAGTTGTCCTCAACTGACTGTGACCCAAGCTCTCCTAGGAAGGATTGAGCTCATAAAGCGGCCCACACCAACTACAATCATAGTCACACCCACAGCAAGTACCGCAAGTATTATCAACACAACTGGAACAGTGCTAGCCTCCTCAATTCTTCCTATCCCTTTAACACGGCCTGCTGCCGTTATATACCGTTGTCAGTATCTACTCACTCCACTGTATTTTACTGTCACCATATTTACTGTAGCCAGTATCTACTCACACTCTGTTGTAATTAATTAATGTTGCCATCAGTTACTGTAGCCACTATCTACTCACACTCTGTTGTAATTAATTAATGTTGCCATCAGTTACTGTAGCCAGTATCTACTCACACTCTGTTGTAATTAATTAATGCTGCCATCAGTTACTGTAGCCAGTATCTACTCACATTCTGTTGTAATTAATTAATGTTACCAGCAGCTACTGTAGCCAGTATCTGCTCACATTCTGTTGTAACTAATGTTACCATTTTACTGTAACTAGTATCTACTCTCGTCCTACTATTTACAGTTGCCAACAACTACTCGCATTCTACTTTAATACTACTGTGGTACCTTCTTCTATTGATAGTAATCACTACCGTCACTCAACAGAGTTTACCATTGCCAGTACCATTCAATTTTCACTGTTTCAATTATTACCATAGTCAGTAGCCTCTCAGAAAGCACCAGAATCACAGAATCCCTCACATAAAGTTACCTCATCCACTTCAACAAAAACCCCAATGGCTCTACCATTCAATACCCTGGCAATCTGCCTCTTCCTTCTCACAAGCTGGCTCAACGAAGCCCTTGCCTTATATCACATGGCTCACCAAATTCCTATACTTCTGAGTCATGGAAAAAGAAGGCAGAATCTTCCTATCCCAACTCAAGAATGGAGACTCCCACACGCCACTCCCACCTCATACATATAGCCCTTCAACAACCAAAGAAAAATAAGCAAGACAAACCCCTTCAACCCTTTTACTTAAACTGTGCTCTCATAAATGCACGGTCTATCCGCAAGAAATGGCCAGTCATCACTGACACAATTTCTTCTCATAATCTAGACATCCTCATGATAACCGAAACCTGGTTATCTGACGCGGATAATGTAATACTTAATCAACTCATACCCCCCAACTTCTCTGCCCATTCCCAACATAGAGAGAGCAAGAGAGGAGGAGGCATTCTCATACTTACCAAGAATGACCTAAATTTCCATACCGTGGACTCCACAAGCTCAAACAGCATGGACGTATTATCCATCACAAATGAACAATGCCTCATCAATTTAATTTACAGAGCGCCCTCACCCTCCGCGGACGACCTGCCTTACATTCTAGATCTAGCAGCTAACTCACGCAAGCCCAACATTCCCAACTGGATATTAGGAGACCTCAATCTCCCAACACTACATCCCAGCCACTCCTCAGCCCTCCTTGAAGCTATCAACGAACTAGGATACAAGCAAATTGTTGACACCCCCACGCACGAGAGAGGAAACATCCTTGACATGATCTTTGCCCCTCTTACAGCTCTCAACTCCAACAATAGACTTGACAACTCTGTAACCCCAGTACCATGGTCAGACCATCATTTAATCACCTTCCCCATCCTCATCAATGGCAAACAGTCACCACACAGAAACAAAAACTCCATGGACTCAACAAGAGTATCATCTCGAAAATTCAAAACCCTCAACAAAGAACATATAGTTATGGAAACCCTCCCTCTCCTACATGACACCTCTCTCAATCTGGAAAATCTGATCACATCCTGGAACAGCACTATCAGTACCATTGCACTGCAACCAGTCCAGGGTAACAACCCAAAGAAAAGAAAATCTTCTCCCTGGTTCTCCCCTGACCTACGAGCCTCCCTCACACACCTAAGAAAACTGGAGAAACGATGGCGTCGCTCACACTCATCAGAAGACCAAGCAGCTTATAAAACACATCTATCTGTACACAGGGAGTCAGTCATGGCCAAGATGAAACAATTCCATACCGATACGCTGAAAAGATCACTAAATAAACCACGCGATCTTTTCAATTTAGTCAAAACCTTATCTAAAGAACCTTCACCAAAACATCCTGAACCCATCCATCCCCAAGCATTCGCCGATTTCCTGCAATCCAAGTTGCTTCAAACCAACAACATTGCAACAATCTCCTCTCAAGTCACCATATGCATATCAAACCTATCCATGTTCTCCACTCCATCCAGAAAACATGTTGAAGACACCATCGCTGCGCTTAACACGACTACTGCACAAACTGACCCTTGCCCAGCCCACTGGATAAAGGAACTACGCCAAGATCTCAGCCCCATCATCACTAAAATGATGAACTTATCCTTTACAACCGGCTCCTTCCCACCAGCCCTCAAGAGAACATCCATAAGACCCCTCTTGAAAAACCACAAACTCGACCCACAAAAGGTTGAATCTTATAGACCCATAGCTAGCATTCCCCTACTAGCGAAAATAATTGAAAAGGAAGCTCAAAGACAGTTACAGGACCACATTGACACCGTCTCCCCTCTGGACCACTGCCAACATGGTTTCAGAGAGTTCCATGGTGTTGAAACCCTCCTCACCACTCTCTGCAACAACATCATCACAGGCATTGATAACATCCGCCAAGGCTTTGCTCTCATCTTCTTAGACATTGCTGCGGCTTTTGACTCTGTACATCACGATCTGTTAATTGGGCGACTAAAAGAAAAAGGCATCAATAACACTGCCCTAGAGTGGTGCAAATCATACCTTGATCAGAGATGGCAGTACGTTACCTCAGGGACCACAACATACCACCAAAAGCAAGGCGTACCACAAGGATCATCCCTATCCTCACTCTTTTTCAATATATACATACAACCGGTTTGCAACATCATCAGGTCCTTCAAGGTTGAATGCTTGATATACGCAGATGACATCCTCCTATATATGCCTTTCTCCACAGTTCATATGGACCTTTCCCCGCTTGCTAAATGTTTTGATGCAGTATCTGAATGGCTTCAATCCCAGAACCTCCGAATTCAACATAAAAAGACCGAGGTTCTCTTCATCACCAGGGACCCACTTTTCACCCCCCCACCCCATATAAAGGTGAAAGAAGCTGAGCTCCAATCAAAACCGTCCATTCGCTACCTTGGAGTCACTTTTGACCAACGCATGGATCTGAAGCTACACATAACCAACGTAGTCAGAGCAATCTACCTCAAGATCCGGACTCTTCGACATCTTCGCCCCCTGCTTGATCCTGATGACTTCAGAACTATATTTCAAGCCTTAACCTTACCACACCTTGACTATGCCAATGCCATTCTCCATGGCATCAAACACTCCACATTAAACCCTCTGCAACTCGCAATGAATACCTCTGCTAGAGTCATCTACGGAGCATCAAGAAGGGACCATATAACACCCATCCTAGAGCAACTCCACTGGCTCCCCATACATGGCAGAATATTATTCAAAACATTACTCCTAACTTTCAAGGCCACCAAAAGCATCACCTCCTCCTCCCTAATAGACTTCATTCAGGCCGTCCCACCCAACAGATCCAGAAGAACGATATCAACAAATACTCTAATCATCCCTAAAGCAGCGACAAAATGCCTATCAGTGACATCTAACAGGGCCTTCAGATTCTATGCCCCTAAGTTCTGGAACGCGCTACCCCCAGAGATTCGTGCTATCAATGATCTATCCCTTTTCAGGAAGGCACTCAAATCCCACCTCTTCCCCCAATATTACTTGACAACTAACCAATCTTAATCACTACCCAAACTAAGAACAAATCCTGTAATGTATACCTGTAAATACTCTTGTAAATACTCTTGTAAATAGTTGCAGTAATGACGTTCCATGTTTTATTCCAAGTTCTCTGACCTTGTTCTCTGTAAAACCTAACAGTTTGTTGTTATGGTATGTTGTTATATTGTGAACCGCGCTGATTCTGAATAGAGCGGTATATAAGAGCCTGTAATAAATAAATAAATAAATGCCGTGCGCTCCCTCGTCCCTCCAATGGCCGAAGTACAGCGAAGCCTTGGCAGTCTGCGCCTTAGCCATTAGATCCATGGTCGGTAGTCCCCACAGGTGAACAATGGACCGGAACGCATCCGGCTGCAGAGCCCAGCCCCCGGGCTCCAGAGAGTGCCGGCTGAGAAAATTGGCTTACACATTGTTCACGCCTGCGATGTGCTGCGCCGATAGCCTGAAGAGGTTCCTCCGCCCACGGGAGGAGCAAACACCTCTCCTGTGAGACATCCGGACATTGCGTGCCGCCTAGGCGGCTTAGGTAAGCAACCATCGTGGCGTCGGACAGGATCCGAACCGCACGCCGCCGCAGAAGAGGCTGAAACTGAAGAAGAGCGAAGCGCACTTTCCGCGTCTCGAGATGATTGATAGACACTTGGGCTGCGTGAGGTGACCAACTCCCCTGCGCCGAGGCCAAGCCGCAAGGCACCCCAACCGGAGAGGTCGGCGACTGGCGTCACCAAGATCCAGCGCAGAGACTCCAGAGGGACTCCCCGTAGAAGATTGTGTGCCTGAAGCCACCAGCGGAGGCTGCGGTGCACCGGCAGAAGCAAAGGTAACCGGATTAGATAACTGTCCGATACCGGCGACCAACTAGATAGAAGCGCCGTCGGCAAGCAGCGCATGTGTGCTCTTGCCCACGGAACGAGGGCTATCGTTGCCGCCAAGGACCCCAAGAGTTGAAAGTAGCCCCCCAAGGCCGAGGTGCCGCTTGATCCAAGCAGCAGCGGAGCTGAAGAGAGATCTCCTGAAAATGTTCCTGAGGTAGAAACACCCGCCCCCGACGAGTGTCGCACCCAGCCCCTAGAAAATCCAGGACCTGAAGCATCCCAAAATAGACAGAGTAACGGCCCAGTCCTCCTTCCAACGGTGGACCGGGATGAATGGCATCTAAACGCTGGAGCCTTTAAATGAAGCAACATCCGCTGCCCATTGACGCAGGCTGAGCCATCTCCGAGCTACCGACACCGGTGCTAGGAAGCGAGCTGACAGCTGCAAGAGATCACAGAATGCCTCTGCCCGGAATGCAGCGATGGATTCGAAATGAACCAACTCGGGAACACCTGGAAGCTGCTGAATCCATCGAAGGGAGGTCCGAGCTGCTAGACCTCTGCACACCCCTGCAAGAAGGAAATAGCGGGCGAAGGAAAACCCGTCTTCAGCAGCCTCCCAACTCTTTAGGTCTTGCTGGTCGCGGAGCGCCTCTCTGCCCTCAACCGGAAGTGTGGTATGCCTGATGACTCTGGTCAGAATACATCAACTGTCGGGTATGTCAGCCAACGGTCCAAGTGAAAGGGAGACCAAGGGAATAACTGACCAATACCGCGTGCCGTACGAATGCCCTGGAAAATGGGATCCGGCTGCAACCGGATTTGAGAATCCGGAGGATCAGGCATGTCGGCTAGGGGGAGCGACTCCATCACCTGTGTGATGAGAGCCGGCAACTCCTCTTTCCGAAAAAGGCTGAGAACTGTCAGCGAAGAAAACAGACGGAGAATATTCCCCATCTCCGTACTCCAACGAGTCAGGGCTGACATCCGAAGATTTAAAGTCTTCTTGAATATCCATCGTACCCCGCAAGGCACATGCAACGCTCCAAGGAGGACGTACTGCTCTAAGGTCTGAGGACTTATGGGACCACTTGCGAGACCACGCCATATGCTTGCCTGCTACTGGGCAGGTGTAGGAGATATTCCAAAAGACTCCAAAAGTCACAGGCGTCATGCCAGATGGAAGAGTGTGAGGAAGGCACTGTCAGTCAAGGCTGCTGTGGCCCCAGCGGCGGTGGAAGCGACATGGGAGCTGACTGAATGGTTTCCTGCAGGAAGATCCCGCAGCAGGGGCTCTGAGGAGGGAGGATATAAGGTGCTGATGAACCCATCTAGCAGCGCAGTGGGAATGGGGAAAGAGTCTCCGGGATGCAGCATGCAGGTGGAACACAAGCAATCTATTAATTCCCCATTAGACTGAGTACTTATTACATATAATACAGTCAGAGAAACAAGCATTGTAGAGACTTAAACCACCTTTCCTCTTTGTTTTTCTTTTTTTTGTTGTTTTTTTGTTTTTTGTTTTAGCATTTAAAACAAAAATCAAGGGAGGCTCAGGGAAACCTTAGACTCTTCAAAGAAAAGGATCTTGAAACTCCCCGTGCCTCCACAGCATGTTGAAATGTGTGGAAACTGCTGTCTAGAGCTGTTCATTCCAAAAAGAAACACTGAAGAGAAAAAACAAAATGGCCGCTGGCACAGAAAAACTGTCAGGTAGGCACTGAGCTGAGAAGGGAACTGTCAGTCATTCACTGTGCTGGTACAGAGAAACTGTCAAAGTCAGGGTAAGGCAATTACAGTGACTGAAAGTTGGGAAATTAGAGTTTGATTCCTCCGCAGCCACTCAGACCTCCATGGTAGGGGCTGAAAGGTGTTTCTGGGGAGGGATGTAGAAGCTCAAATCCAGCTGTACGGAAGATGACAGTGAGTATGCTTAATTAGGCAGAGCCCAAAACAGTCAGGATCCAAAACACTGACTTAAAATTCCAATCAAATGGTATATTGAAAAAGACAGGTACAATATTCCAGTAAGACGTACAAAGTAACCCGGCTGCAGTTTGTGGATTAAAAGTTTTAAAGTAAGAACTTCAAAACTCAGAGGCAGCCGGTCCGGGTGCAGTTGAAATCAACTGAGGGCAGCTGAGGCAAGTAAGAAAAAAAACCAGGCTACTCACAGTTTCCTTTCAGAAATTGATACCTGAACTTCCTGGGGATGTTCAAACCCTCGTGGCAAAGACTCAGCGCAGCGTAAAGCCAATGGAGAGCTCCACTGAAGCCAGGCTCAGGAGTTCCCAAGTTTATCTGGGGAATCAAGACGCTGGGGGAAGAGCACAGTTGATTCTTGAGGTCCCTGTGTGTCTTCTGACAGCCTATGCAGCGTAGACCTGAATAAGGCATAGGGAGAACTAAAAAAAAAAATAACTCTGCCCCGCAGGAACAGGCACTTAACAATATTCCCCATACTAGGCAATGCCTCAGCCAGCCTTCTTTGTTGGGCACAGTGGGGGATGGAACCCATGAGCCCTGCACCAGTGGTCAGTGTCTTAGCATTGTACTGTGGCTCTGAATTGCATCCGGTTCTCTAATCATGCCTTCCATACTTTTTATTCATTATGTTAATACATAGGCAGAGAAAAAAAGAATCCCTACACAACTCACAGCTAGCAAGTGTTGTGGAAAAATTTAAACAGCAATTTTTTTGGTGCTAGAAGCCAGCAAAGAGAGAAGGAATCTGGCTTCCCGCCAAAAACCGGGGCTCATTAGCTATTCAAAATGGCCGCCGGCAAAAATAAACCTCAAAAAGAGTGAATTAAAACCCCCAAAAGCTAAGGAATTAACTTAAAGTCAAATGACAAGGTGGGAGGGTTGCAGGCATGAGAGAAATGCCTAAAATCGCTGAAAAATCAAGAAAAATAAATCAAGTCACCACAGAGTTGCAGACAGCAGTGGGAGAAAGACAGGTTTTGTACTCACAGTACCGAAAGTGCAGAGAAGCCACGGACCGCTGCTGAGACCACTGCCAGCTGCCTCACCACTAAAATCAGCCCCAGGGACTGGATTTTAGGAGGCTTACCATCCAGCTAAATAGTCTTCTTGACTAGTGCTGGGAAGTCTGCACATCAGCGATCTCTACTGTGAAAGGACACAGGAGTTCAGCTGGAATTCATCCTGGTGCTCAGATAAGTACACTGGCAACTACAGGGTATAATCTCTCCAAGAGAAATCACAAAGAAATAAAGCATCTTAAATTTTTTGAAGGAGCAAAAAAAAAAAAAGCATCCAGATCTGCTGGAGACAGAGAAAAACTGAGGGAGACCCCTAGGGGTAGGATTATATCACCAGGCTCCAGCCTATCAGAGCTCTTGGTAGAATTCTCTGTCTCCAAGATCTGCTGGCAGGGGTGCATAACCCGTTTGTCTGGACTGGTCTAGCAGTATGAACTGGAAAAAGGGGATAGATCTTTAAGACCCCCTTTATTCCAATGAAAGACAGACATTTGTACTAGGCGCTGAGCCCCCAACTTCTTGAAGATCTTTCAAAGTCAGATGTTGTATAGAGATTGACGCAATAACAAGAAGGATTAAGACCTACTTAAGAATATTGATGGAGAATCTCTGCCTGGTTAAATATGGAAGAACTATAAAGGAGGTTTCGTGGAAACTGATATGTTCTTCACTTACAGGTATAGGACTAGACTTCTTGAAAAGATCTAGCCCCTGAAATAACTAGGTCTCGAGACGTACGTGAATGAGTGCAGAGGAGATCCTTAGTCTTAAGACCGCAAGTCTGGATCCTTCTATAATTTCAAATAGTAGCTGGAGAAAAAGCCGCAATATAAGGGGATACCATGTTTGCCTCTTTATGAGGGCAATATGAGTATCATGCGTTTTCTTGTTCAACATAAGCTACCATGAAGTATAGGGATTAGAAGGAAAGTAGTGAATAAGGACCAACTGCAGTGAAAAAAATGCATCCCTGATGTGGAAGTTCCAGTGAGATGTGGAACAAACCAGGGAATTGTGCAATTTTCTACGCTTTCACGTGGTCTAAACCCTGGTTACCTTTTCTTAAAGGAAATTTTAAGGAATATGGTAAGAGTAGGAAAAAAAAGAGTCATGTAGGAGCATGACTGGCAGATTCTACCAGCTGAAGCCCTTGTTAACTATCTGGCCGCTACCTATTAGGAGTAGCTCTGAGGCTCTCTGGCAAAGGCCCACAGTTGCAGAGCTTTGTTGTAGAATTGCAGAGAGCATGTTGTAGGTTGCTTAGATCTGGCTGTTGAATTGCCAGTGTGCAACCTAATCTATTCTGTTGAAGCCAAAGAGAATTGAAGGTGGCTAAGAATAGTAGACAGGCCTGAAGCCTGCAACAATAAACAGTCCAAATGCGTTCTGGACCTCTTTTGGAATTATCTGTTATTAAGGCAGCATAAAAAGTTAGGTCCTATGGATTGGAGAGGACTGAGAGACACAATTTGGAGTAGTGATACCCAAGTTCTTTCCGAAAAGCTACCTTAAAAAGATATCTGAGAAGATGAAGAACCGCAAAGGGGGAGAAAACTCTGTATGAAAACTACTTACTGGAGTAGGTATTGAAGAAAAACCTATGGCTTAGAGAATAAGCCCTCCAGTTGAGTAGCAGTACTCTTAGAGACTGAATATCTGGGCTAAGAGGGATAGAAAATAATACAGAGTTGAGAAGACTTACAATTTGGTAAGTCTTTGAAGAGATAGGGTCCCCTTACAGTTAAAAGTATGAGATATACTCGTACAGTAAATTGACAAGGTGAAGGGTATAGCTCACCCTGTTGTTAGTTGTTAGGCCTCCTTTTGTTTTAAAAGGAGGAACCTGTTATCTCTGGGGTATGATAGTCCTTAATAGCTCTTGGAGCTAGAAGGATAGATTTTTCTTGTAGCAAGAGATTCATGCCCAGAATCGAGGATTGAGTCAATGTATGACTGATATCTCATCATGGATGAGATGAATTTTAGATGCTTCTGTTGAAAAGAAGTAGACTCAAAAGTTTTAAACCTCACACAGAAAATGAATAAAATATCAGAAACCCTGCGATTGCTGGGTTTGCTGAGCCTGTTGAGGTTTTGATTTTCTTAGCCTGGTGTGATGTTGCCCATCTTTGGAAACATCTGCAGAATGGGTAGAAGATGGATAAAACTTTTTTCCCTTGGGGGAATAAAGCTTTTTAGGAGATTTTTTATTAGCTGGGATAGAGGAAAGTTTTGACAATCCTCTGAAAGTAACAGCATCAGTGCTCAACTGATTAATAAAGCCTCCTTGTTGAAGAGATTTTCACCAGTACAAGGAGTATTTCCCAGCCTTTCCTGAACCCATCTGTCCAAGTCTGAAGTTTGGAGCCAGGCTATGCGTCGTGCTCCTATGGCTATAGCAGAAGTTCTGCTAATAGACACAAAACAGTCCAGGGAAGCACGATTAAGGAACCTAGAGATATTTTGAGCATGATTGACTAATAAGGAATAGTCTGCTCTTTTATGCTCTGGAAGAAAAGGGTTCAAAAACTAAGTTCTTTGTGACCTCTTCAAGAGATAATCCCATATAGAAAATAAAGCACAGTTACTTACCTGTAACAGGTGATCTCTGGGAACAGCAGGAATAAGTCTTCACATATGGGTACGTCAGTACCGACGGAGTCTGCGCGGGAACACTTCCCAGCGCCCAATCAGAAAGCTTTTGAAAGCATCCCACCATGCCTGCGTGCTGCCTTCCCGCCTTTCCCAACTGCCTCTCCTCAGTTAAGTTTTAAAGCTGAGACAAAGAGAGAGACAGAGGAAAGGAAATATAGATAAAGAGATACAACTTCTGGGGAGGTGGGAGGGTTGTGAAGACTTATTCCTGCTGTTCCCAGAGATCACCTGTTACAGGTAAGTAACTGTGCTATCTCCAGGAACAAGCAGGAATGAGTCTTCACATATGGGGACTCCCAAGCTAAGATGCCTGGAGTCCCAGCATGTTATAGATTGGAAACATGCTACATCTCATATCGCCAGGCATCCTGAGGATGGAGGGTAGGAGTTGAAACAGAAAGGTGCTGTAAGACAGCTAACCTAGCATAGGACTGCAGGCAAGGAGTCCTTGTGTGGATGATAATTATCATCAAATATACTGAAATGAAATATTGCAATATGGACCTCCCCTAACAGGACTGCAGGATAGTATAGAGGTTCATGGGATCTACTGGGGAATCCAGTAGAGGAATCTCAAGGAGGACCTCACTGAAAAGTGGAGGTAATAAACCTGTAGGACAAACAGTGGAGGTCAGAATCCTGAAAGGTGAGAGGTAACCCCAGGAATCAACTGGGGTAGTACAAAAACGGTAGGCCTTCAACAGAAGGCTTTATGGAAAAAGCCGAAACTCTGTTGGCTGCAGAATGGCTCACTCTTAGGAGCAAAAAGAGGAAAGGATGACCGATTTGGACAAACCAGCCTAGTCTTTGAGGGAAGAAGGGGTATGGAAAAAACCTTGTATCCCAAAAAGAAAGGACAGGTGTCTGAGGCGTTAGAGCCTCAGATTTACTGAAGATCTGCCATGTCTTTCCTAACTGGAGGTAGCTAGGAAAGATACTGGAACATGGAGAGCTTCAGGGGTACCTAAACCTTAAGGTTATGGTAGAAAGGTTAACTACCACGGGAGTGGTTGTGTGTGTAGCACCCCAAACATGCTGGAACAGCATGAGTATGGGTAGAGCCCAACTGTCAGAATCATATAGAGACATATATATCTATATGAGCATAGACAGATAGATAAGTATGTAAATACATATCTACCTATAATAATATCTCGAGATACACATATACATACATATATATACACATACACATATACATACATATATATATATATACACATACACATATACATACATATATATATATATATATACACATACACATATACATACATATACAAACATAGACATACACATATACATACATATATATATATATATACATATAGAATATATATCTATAGTGAGATATAGAAGGGCATAACTTATACACACACAAATAACAGACATATATATCTATAGAGAGCAGACAGAGATATGCTCATAGAAGTATATTCACATAGGAGATGTCAAGAGAAAAGATTCATCTAATAACAAGAAGGTGGAACCTACTTGAGAAGATATATAGAGAATCTATTCCCCCTGGTTATGAAGGAAGGAGTCAGGGGAAAAATCTCCCTGACAAGGAACAGACTAGATTGCTGTAAGAATGCTAGCCAGTGAAATAACCAGGATGGTTACGTGAAAAGCAGAGGATAATATCAGTCTGCAGGCAGCAAGTCCAGAGTCCTCCAGAACTCTAGCATGGTAAATGGACAGAGAATGCATAGGAATGAGATACCATGTTGACCTACTTGAGGGGCAAAAAGGGGATCATGCGTTCTTTAGCTAAATATGCGCTGTCCATGACGGATTAGGATACCATGAGGACGAGCTGCAAGGAAAAAAAGAGCATATTCCCGGTGGGAGTCCTGAAGACCAAACCAGGGATTGAACAACTCTTTAAGCTTTCACGTAAGAGAAAGGCCCGTGTCCTTTGTTTTAAAAAGGAGATAGAAGGGTAAGAAGAACCCTTCCAGTCATGAGGGGCATGACTGAGGGAGCCTTTTCCAACCATCTAGGACAGCTGTTTGAGAAAATCCTAATGCTCTCTAGCAAGGGCCCATGGTGGAAAGCTTCTCTGTAGGACTGCAGAGAGCATAATGCAGGAGAATTAGGAGATAGAACTGGCTGCTGGAAAAGCCAGTACCTACGTCAACTATGCTGCCAAACCCAAGGGAATTGGAGATGGTAAGAATAGAAGACAATCCGAGAAGCCTGTAGTGATAAGATTTCCCAAGAAAGATGAATCCACTGTCTTGGAGTCACTACTAAGGTCAGAAGAATGTAGTGGAGGACAACTCTGGATGCTTGTGGAGAAGAACCAGTGGTCCAATCACTAGGGCTCCTGCATGAGCAGCTGCTAGTAAGGCAGCAGAAGAATCTTTCTGTTTAAAAACAGAAAGAACAGACAGAACAGGAGTAAGAAAACTCTGGACCTGTCTGATAAGCTGCCCCAAAGCAAAAATGAAGAAGGGAGTTAACTCAGAGAGGAAAACTCCATACTGGAATAGAGACAAAACTAGAGGGGCTGAAGGAGAAGCCCTCCAGTGTAATAGTACCACTCTTACAGAGGAAATGCTTGGTAAGAGGGTAGAGAAGATGGAGCTGAATGGAGACTTACAAGTGGTAAGTCTGTAGAAAGGAGAAATTCATGCTGGTACAGAAAACTATCGTTTGATAGTTGTTAAACCTCTTTCCCTAACAGGAAGAAGAGGAGAAACCTGTGACCTATAGGCATGAATATCCTAAGAGCTCGTATACAGAGAAAAAAGGATGTCTTGTGAAAAGAGATCCATGCCTGGAGTTTAGAATGAAAGCAGTGGAAGGCTTCTACTGAGAAGAAGCCAACTGCAAGTTCTAAACCCCAAGAGGCACAAAAATATGATGATGATAAATCAGAAACCCTGCAGTTGCTGGGTTTGCTGAGCCTGGTGAGAGTTTGGATTCTTCAGACCAGGCGATGTTTCCCCTGTTTGGGAACATCTGTATGATGGGCAGAAGATGAATAAAACCTTCTCCCCCTAGGGGAAGAAAGTTTGGTAGGACATTTCCTACCTACTGGGAAAGAAGGCGGCGTAGAACAGCCCTTAGAAACAGGTAAGTCAGTGGACCACTGAGTAACCTGACGTAAAGACTCCTTATTGAAGAGATTTTCTCCAGTACAAGGAGTATTACCCAGTCTTTGTTGTGCCCATTTGTCTAAGTCTGAAGCTTGGAGCCAGGCTCTACGTCGTGCCCCTATAGCTATAGCAGAAGTCCTGCTAACAAGACTCAAAAGAGTCTAGGGAAGCACGAGTAAGAAACCAAGAGATATTTTGAATATGACTAAGCAGTGAGGAATAGTCTGCACTCTTGGGCTCTGAAAGAAAAGGAGTCAAAAGATGTAATTTCTTTGTGACCTCCTCAAGAGATAGACTCATATAAAAAATATATGAGAGAATTCTTGCTGAAAGCATGGATGTCTGGAAGGTTTGACGTCCAAAGGCATCTAGTGTCTTAGACTCACGACCTGGCGGATAAGAAGAGTGCTTTTTCTTACTCTTTACCCGCCTCATTGCTGATTCCACTACTATGGAATGATGAGGAAGTTGAGTCTTTTGAAACCCTGGAGAGGGGGGCACCTGATATAGGAGATCAGTTGCTTCCCACAGTCCTAGAAGGAGATCCTGCAAGGAATGATGCAAAGGAAGCATTATGTTCTCCTCTGCTTCGGTAGAAACAGAACCTTGTGTAGGATCATGTCCATGGATAGGAATGGCAAGTGATCTTGCCATATCCAGGAGGAAACTCTGTAAAGAAGGATCTCCAAAGGGAACCTCCCTTGGACAGGTTAGATCTAAAGAACTAGCCTGGGCACCGAAGGATCTAAGTATGTAGGAATATAAGATCCTGCACGGTGCAGTATGGGATCCTTAAGGGATGGCCGCTGGTACTGGAGGTCAGGACCAGCGACAGTCAGTACCACATGGTCCATGCCAGGTATCGACTCCAAACTTGGTATAGAAGGGAGCGATCCTGTTGAAAGCAGCATGGAAGGAACTGGCCACGATGCTACTGTGGACACCGGTACAGATACCGGTACCGCTGTCGGAACCGAACCGGACACCGACATCAAAGCAGCAATCGGTGACAGCCCAATCGGTACCGAGGTAACCGAAAACCTTCGGAAGTCATCCTCGGTACCGAGGATCCGGTACCGATAGGTGTCGGTACCAAGACGTGTTGGTACCCAGTCTTCCAGACTAGAGATCGATTCCAGACTCGGCATCGAAGGAAGCGAGTCTATCGATGCACGTCTGGAGGGTACCGACGTCGGTGGTAGTATTGGTGCCGGTACAGATACTGGAAAGTCAGTCTGGGATGTGTTCACTGGTCCCGTAGGTACCGAGGACGCCAGACGACGATCCCTGGTGAGGAGTGTTTCATCCAACACCAGTGCCGACGCCGGGGTATCGGTACCGCTCGAAGCGGATGCCACCAACGGGCATGGCTCAGGTATGTTCTGTGAGGGGTGAACCTCAGGGACAACCTGAAACCCCACATAGGCTTTGGAGGCCAAAGACTCCCGCCGGGGTTTTGAAGCCAATGGGCCCTCGAGGGCAAGGCCGGAGTCGTCTACATGCAGTGCATGAGACCTACCACTCGAGGGTTGGCTAGTCTTAACAGACTGTTTGTGGGTTACCTGATCCTGTGTAGAAGAAGAAATGGTCGGTTCCCTGAGGTTGGAAGGGAACCGTATGTTGAGAGAAACTCTATGCTGAAAACCTCTTCTGAGAATACCGATGCCCGAGGACTTCGGAGGAAAAAGGTCAGGACCCAAACAGGTTAGACACCAATTCTGTGAGTCTAAAAATAAAGTTGTACCGCCACAGTTTGAACATTTCTTGGAGAAAGTGGCTGACGGTTCCATGAAGAACATGGAGAGGCCTGAAAGACCTGAGAAACCGTAAGACACTAAGGAGAAAAAATATTGCTTAAAAAGAAGATTTTACAGAAAAGAAAAAAAAAACGAAACACCGGCGGTACCGGTGGCGTCGGGGAAGACAGCCGCGACCACAAGAAAACTAAAGAATTAAAAGAAGAATTTTCTGCGGTGACAGGAGGACGTCCTGCCGGCTCCGCGGAAAAACGAAAACTGAGGAGAGGCAGTTGGGAAAGGCGGGAAGGCAGCACACAGGCGTGGTGGGATGCTTCCAAAAGCTTTCTGATTGGACGCTGGGAAGCGTTCCCGCGCAGACTCAGTCGGTACCGACGTACCCATATGTGAAGACTCATTCCTGCTTGTTCCTGGAGATATGAGATAATTCTTGCTGAAAGCATGGATGCCTGGAAGCATCGACGTCCAAAGGTATCTAAAGTCCTAGACTCACGACCTGGCGGATAAGAAGAGTGCTTCTTTGCACTCTTAATACGCCTCATTGCTGATTCTACAACAATAGAATGATGAGGAAGTTGAGTCTTTTGAAAACCTGGAGAAGGTGGCACCTTGTACGTAGTGTCAAGTGTCTTAGAATGTGGGGATAACGTTAAAGGAGTTTCCCACATTCTTAATAGTAGATCTTGTAAGATCTGATGCAAAGGAAGCATGATCAACTCCTTTGGAATCCAGGGGAATTGCAGTGTCTCTGAATTCCACGGTAGGGATTCTTTACCAGGTATAGAAATGGCAAGTAACTTTGCCATATCAAGCAGAAAAGCTTGAAAAGAATCTCCCCCGAGGACGACCCTCTAAAATGAGGGGTAAAGGCTAGACTTGTAGAAAAATCAGCCTTGGTACCGATGGATTCATCCCAGTCATTGGGATCGGAAGACTTGAAAGGATGAAGCATCAGATTTTCTTTAATGTGATGTCTTCGGTACCGCCCGAGGTCGGTACCGAGACAAGTCGGTACCGAATCCTCCATGCTAGAGATCGATTCCAGGCTCGGCATCGAGGGAAGCGATTCTGTCGAAGCAAGCATGGACGGTACCGACACCGATGCCGATACTCAAGGAACGGTCTGCAGCAACTCTAGCGGTACCGAAGTAGCCGAGAGTGCTAGTCTACATTCATCGGTGAGGAGTTTCATCCATCACCATAGCCGATGCCGGGGTGTCGGTACCGCTCGAAGCGGCCACAACCACCAAGCATGGCCCAGGTATGTTCATCGAGGTAAGAAGCCCGGGAACAACCTGGAGCCCCGTTAATGCTTTGGAGCCCGAAGACTCCCGCCGGGGCTTTATTGCCAAGATGTCCTCGAGGGCAAGGCCGAAGCCATCTCGATGCTGAGAAGGAGATCTACCACTCGAGGACTGGCTAGTCTTTACAGACTTTTGTTTGGTTACCTGATCCTGTGAAGAAGAAGATATTCTAGCTGGTGACATCGAGAGCGATGTGAACCGGGTATCGAGTTGTGCTTGATTCTGAAGACTTCTTCTGTTTGAGCTCCAGCAGGAGAGACACTCCAGAGGGCAATGGTCAGGAACCAAATATTTTAGACACCAAGTATGAGTGTCTGAAAATATATCTGTACCGCCACACTTTGAGCATTTCTTAAGGATAGTGGCTGGCTTTTCCATAATGGAAGGGTAGAGGCCTAGTAACCGTCAGGCACTAAACAGGAAAAAAATTCTAAGAAAAGAAGAAATTCTTCAGGAAAAAGAAAGAAAAGCACTGGCGGTACCGGTGGCGTCGAGGGAAGGCAGACACGACCACAAAAAACTAAGAATAAAAAAGAATTTTCTGCGGCGACAGGAGTACGTCCTGCCGGCTCCGCGGAAAACTGATGAGACGGAAGTAAATGGGCGGGAAGGCAGCGCGCATGCGCGTCGGATGCTCCCAAAGGCTTTCTTTTTGGACGCTGGGGAGCGTTCCCGCGCAGGCTCCGTCGGTACCGACGGACCCTGCCACCCACCCACTCCCTGGACCTTGAGGGTTAAGGGAGGGGCTGGCCTTGAATGCCCTTGAGGGTTAAGGTTGTAGTTGTGTTGGAGCTCAAGTAGTAAGGCAAGGCAAAGAAAATTTCTTTTGTGAGGTTTATTTCCCGCTTTCGCAGTTCAAATGCAGCAGACGTAAAGGAAACAATGTAGCATAAAACAAGGCTGAGAAACTTAACTAAACAAGGCTTTTTACTGCTTGGCTAAATGTCCATTCTGGATCACATTCAATTGTCATGTGACCTTCTTTCAGTAACGTAACAGAAAAACTGGTAACAGCAATGCTCCTGAATTGCACACAATATGCTTTCACTTATTCTCTTCACATAAGCTTCTTTAGCATGGCAATCAGTGAGGTAAGTTTCTTATATTCCTTTATAAAACATTGGCAAGCATATCATTTAAATGTCCTTTTGAATCACACAAGTAAAGCAGTCCATCGGGACTTCCAGCTCTGTAGACGGCAGAGAAATTAAAGGCATTTCTTCCTCACAGCTGCTCATAGACTTTGCCACGTTATTGGGAGAAACTGCTCTGCTCTTAAGGAACTCCCTGAATTCAGTGAGAAGTAATTCAGCCTGTGTATTTTCTGAACTAGACTGAGAATATCCTCCTTGAGGTAAATGCTTGTTTACAGTTCTTATCTCTTGGCAAATATCAGTGCTTCTACACGGACAAGAGTTCAGCGTGTAAGCATTTCCCTTCCCCCACCTATCTCCACATGAAAGTGCAGGGTAAAACGCTTCAGCTGTGCTTGGAGAGTCTTTCAGAGTTTTAAAAGGAAAACAGTTAGGCTTCTCTTGGCTTAACCAATTACTATCAAACTTTCTGCCTTTGTCCTGTCTTTCACAATTAAAGTTCACTCTTTCTGGCTTCCCACTGTTAAGCTTGCTAGCCGTTCTAAACCCACCAGATACCTTGTGCTGGGGCTTCTTCCAGGGTATTTCTTTCTCCCACTGCCTCCTGTTCCAAGGTTCTGCTTGGTCCTTTAAACTCCTGAGCTGCAGCCTTGGGTCTCTCAGTGCCTTTGAATTCTTCTGCTTACAGAAGTCTTTCTTTGCCCCTGAGTCTCCCAGGTCCTGTCTGCTCCTTTGTGGATCACAGCTGCTTAGTGGTTCTCTCACCAACGGTTCCTGGTCATCTGACCTGTCCTCATCCAGGTGCTTGTGTCCTGACTCCTCCTCTCCTTGCTCCACTCCTTGCCAATCTCGCTGACGTTCTCTTTGCCCTTCTCGCTCACTTTCCAACTGTTTCTGGGTTCTTAACAAGCTGCTTGAGTACTGCACTGCCTGCCTCCTGCTTGGGCGTGCCCAATCAGAGACTTGGCTCCTCACCTGCCTTGAGGTGAGGTGTGGTTCCTGATTAGCACTGTGCTTCTTTATCTCAGAAGAGAAAATCCTGCATTCCCCTGCAGTACCGGTTCTCTCCACCGGATCACTATCAGTTTCCATTGCTTCATAAGAGTCTGCTACATCACAACCCATATGTGAAGACTCATTCCTGCTTGTTCCTGGAGATCCCTCGATACACTTCCAAAGAGCTGGACTATTATTGCCAAACAGGAGGAGTGTTATCAGAGACCGGGTGGATAGTGCTGCCACCGCCAACAGGTAGTCCTCCTCCTTGCCCAACTGTGATCCCTGAGACGTTAGGTCCTGCCTTTGTCCAAGCTTTCCACCAAGCCACACATTATGGGAAGACTGCGATGGAAAAAGCGCTCAAACCTCATTTTTGCATCTCACTATTAGGACCCCTGACAGCCTCAGTAGCCCGAAGATGTTTAACCTGTGCCAAGAACAATGCCCGGCAGGGTCCTAATCTACCCCCAAGAGTTCAGTCAGTAGGAGTTACCCCCATGGGAAATATCCAGGTGGACTTTGCAGAAATGCCACGAGCGAATGGATACCATTACCTGTTAGTCCTGGTTTGTATGTTCTCTGGATGGGTGGAGGCTTTCCCCATCAGAACTGAGAAAGCCAGGGAAGTTACCAAAGTTCTACTCCATGAAATCATTCCCCGGTTTGGTATACCATTAGTTATAGGATCAGACAATGGGCCCTCATTTGTATCCCAAGTAACCCAGCAGCTGGCCCGAGCCCTACAAGTGCAGTGGAAGTTACACACAGCTTATAGACCTCAAAGTTCAGGAAAAGTAGAGCGAATGAATCGGACCCTAAAGGCCCAGCTGTCCAAACTCTGTCAGGAAGCACACGTGAAGTGGCCCCAGGCTCTTCCTATAGCCCTCCTCAGGATACGTTCAGCCCCCACCAAGTCATTAGGTGTTTCCCCTTTTGAGGTCTTATATGGGTGACCTCCACAAATTGTTCAAGGGATAAAAGGGGATATGAGTCAAATTGGATCTGAAATCACCAGACAAGAACTAGTGGCTCTAGGTTCTGTTTTGCAGAGTCTCCATGCATGGGTACAAGATCAGCTGCCAATCAACCTGACCGAACCACTGCATCCCTATCAGCCTGGAACTTCAGTGTGGATCAAGGAGTGGAGAAACACACTGCTAGCACCTCATTGGAGAGGACCCTATGTTGTCATCTTGTCAACCCCTACAGCTGTCAAAGTTGCAGAGCTGGAACCTTGGATCCATCACAGTCGAGTAAAGCCAGCGGCGACCACCGAACTTCGTCCCTGGACTTCAACCACCCATCCAGCGTCCCCATTGCGACTCACGCTGCGATGACAACCACAGCTGTGAGGAATCTACAGCCCTACTCCTGCCACCATCCGGAAGCTGGTAGTCTACGTACGGTGGAAGCTGTGGAAACAGAGAACTACAGTAAAGACTTTGCAATTCCTAGACAAGTTCATTAAGACATTGTAATCATGTTTTCTCTATATATGTTTATATTGTGCTTGCGGTAACCCTGGGATCCCTTAAAATGACTTTTGCTTTACCTCCCTGTGTGGCCTGTATAACCACTACCCGAGTCGGAACAAAAGTTACCCAGACTTTGTTCTATCACTCCTTTTATACCTGCACTGGCGTGACTAGCCGGTGTGTATATAATGGCACAGAATTAAGTATCTGTACCAAAGGCAATGTGAGAACTTGTTTTAACCCCCGACAGAACCCCTCATACCATGTTCTGGAGTTGCGATGGAACAACGAGGATGGAGCCCTCTTGAATGCTACATGACAGCTCGCAGATCCCACCAGACCGGCCCCTCTTTACTTTGATGCCTGTGAGGCCATCAACAGAAATGGCTACTATAGCTGTGGATCTGTTGACAATGAGAGAATTTATTACCATGATGAGAAATACATGTGCCCCGAAGGAGCCTACAGGTGGGGGAATATTTACCGGGACGCGTGTCCCAACTACTTATGTCAAAGCATCTGAGGACGCCTACTTTTGCCCCATGCCACCTGGACTGATGCACCTCAGGGGCAAGACGGGGATCATCGCCGAGCTACTTTAGAGAGACTGCCATTGCTGACACCCCTTAAGTGCCTGAAAGGTACCTGTAACCCCATGAAGCTCCTTGTGTTCAACCCCAGCCAATGGAAGCTAGGATATAGATTTGGCTTGCGTATAGCGGGAAGGGGAGTTGACCCTGGAACCTTCCTACATATACAACTTAACACCAAGACCCGCATTTCTTCCCCTTATCAAATCCACCATACCTTCTATGAAGCTATGCAGACGGAGGTAGAACTTCCTCAGACTACGCAGAATTTATTCATTGAACTTGCTGGAGCTGTAGCCTCAAGTCTCCACATTTCTGTTTCTTCTGTGGCGGAACCAAGATGGGAGACCAATGGCCCTGGGAAGCAAGAGAACTTAACTACTCCGTCCCCTATAACCAGACTGTCCTGAACAAGACTGCTAGTGAATGGGTATTGGCTAACACCATCGTCGGCCGCCTCTGTTTCGTCCGAATGGGATCACAGTTCACCATACCCGTGGGACAACTGATCTGCTTGAGCCAATGAATTTATAATGCCACCACAAAGAAGACATCCTGATGGTCAGGTGTTAATGCTACAGAACCTTCCAACCCTTTGATCTCTTTCCCTCATCTAGCCAGCTTATGGACTAACCTCGCCCTGACCAACACTTGGGAAGCCCCTCCTGGGCTATATTGGATTTGTGGCGCTCAAGCATATGCCCGACTCCCTACCAACTGGGGAGGGGCATGTGTCTTGGGAACAAAACGACCTTCATTCTTCCTTATCCCACTTTCTCAAGGGGAGCAGTTAGGCTTCCCCATCTACAATGGTCGGCGGAAGCGCAGCACCCTCAAGATTGGACAATGGGATAAGTGGGAGGGTGATGAGTGGCCCCCCTGAGCAAATTATCTCATATTATGGCCCAGCCACCTGGGCACAAGACGGGACCTGGGGATACCGCACTCCTGTTTATATGTTGAATCGTATTATACGCTTACAAGCTGTTGTAGAAATCATCACCAATGAAACCAGTAGAGCACTAACTCTTATAGCAAAGCAGAGTACCCAAATGCGTACAGCTATTTACCAGAACCGCTTAGCACTTGATTATTTACTAGCATCTGAGGGTGGTGTGTGTTTAATCTCACTAACTGTTTGCAAATTGATGATCAGGGTCAGGTCGTTGAAGAAATAGCTGACAATACGCGTCGGCATGCATATGTACCAGTCCAGACTTGGGATGGCCTTGACCTCAGTGGATGGTCTAGAACCCTATTTTCAGGCCTGGGTGGATTGAAGACTTGTGTTTGCAGTTCTTGTAATGATAGCTATGTGCTTGCTTCTTCCATGTTTTCTGCCTCTTTGTGTGCGAATGTTTACCTCCATTATTGATAGTACGGTAGAACATTAGGCAGCAGCCAGAGTGTTAGCTATCTGGCAGTATCAGGCTATACCCCAAGATGAGAGCATAAGTTTAACAAGAGTCTGATATGTGATTAGTTTCTCAACCTCCGTTTAGTCAGGTTGAGAATAATCAAAGGGGGGAATGTGGTAGGCTATGGCCTGTAAACTAGGCCTAGATCCTAACCCCCACCTGAGAATAGTGCTGAGAATAACCAGAGTTTGAGAAACTGCTTTAAACTGCTTTTGAAACTGTTTTTGAGAAGTCTGTATAATTCCTCTATGCTGATGACAGACATGTTCCTGCATTCTCTGAGCTAGAAATGGCCTTGAAGTAGAAATGTATCTATGTCTAAGACTATGCCTTTGTTAGAACAGTTTGAGAAGGGGAAGCAAGGAGCTAGGCCCAGAGAGGGTCCACGATTGGACAGGTGCAAGGGGCGTTGGGACCAATAGAAAATTTGCCTGTATCAAACTGTGAAAATTGTATATAAGGAATTTGCTTCTGTACTCCATTGCTCAGTCACTTTTGGATGCTCTCCTTGCCTGAGCCTGTGCACAATAAATTGGCTTGGAACCTGCAATTGCCTCCTGTTTTATTCATTGCGTGCACTTCGCTGCTACAATGGGGATGGGGTTGGATCTGAAATTTCAAGGAGATTCCTAAAGCCAGAGTGACCAGAGGTGGCCCTGTGTGATTGTGCCACTACTACTAGTCTGTATAGTGCCCACATACATACATGGTACACTGCTCTGCAAAATTCCTGCAGTATTTGAGAGCTTTGAAATGCACTTCAGGGACTGGACTCAGTAAAATTCAGGTGGGTTTTGAAAAACCCAATGAAAATAAATTTAAAAATCACAAAAAAAGCCAAAAAGAAAATGCTTTCTAATTGAAATGTACACCTTCACTGGCAGCCTCTGCTGTGTAAGTATCCATCTGCAAACCTAAGGTCAGTGAGCATTTTATTAAGTGTTGAAGTCCACAGCTGAAAGGATCATTTTAAACACAGTCCTAATAACTGGTGATTATGTGATTAATGCATTACCACTCTCTTGCTGGGTGTTGTACAATAGCATTACTTGCCATTTGCTCCCCACAACTTGCTCCCCACAACCCAGTACACCAAACCATATCCCTGACTTCATGCCCAAGTGGAGTCATGCTTTTTTCTGAATTTTACATTAGGCATTCAGGGCCTCTAGATCTCTTCAGTATGCAAACCATCTTCAGAAGGGAACTTAAAAAACATTACAATATTTGCAATCTCTCTCCATACAAAGATTCGACTTGTTCAAGCCATGATATTTTCAATATCATATGGATGTGAAAGCTGGACAGTGAAAAAGATAGACAGGAAGAAAATTGATGTCTTTGAATTATGGTGCTGGCGGCGAATACTGTGTATACCATGGACTGCCCGAAGAACAAACCAGTCGGTACTAGAGGAGATCAAACCTAAGCTTTCTTTAGAAGCTCAGATGACAAGACTTCAACTTTCATACTTTGGACACATCATGCGAAGAGAGAGATCATTAGAGAAAGACATCATGCTTGGCAAGATAGAAGGTCAACGCAAAAGAGGAAGGCCAGCAATGAGATGGATCGATACAACAGCAGCAGCTATGGGTACCAGTCTGTCAACAATGAGCTGCCTGTCTGAAGACCGAACACAATTTAGGATAGCTATCTAGAGGGTCGCCATGAGTCGACCGACTCGACGGCACTTAACAACAACAACATTTGCAATCATTTTTGTCTTGGAATGATTTGTAAAAAAGCTACACTGTTTCAAAACTATAAACCACCATCTTCTGCATTAAAGGGAATGTTTCAGTTTTGCTTTCCTGGCTAAACAGACCAACAGCAGATAACTGCAAAGCTCATCCAGTCTCTACACATTGCCCCTTCCTGCTACAATACTGCCAACTAGTCAAACTGAGTTTTTACCTTCACATCCATACACTAAGGATCCTTCATGCTCTCAAATGACCACTGGGAGACTGTTCCATGCATCCACTCCTTCACTGAACATCACTGTACTAAAGGGATGGTGCAGATGAGGCATTTGCCAGTATCAAATATCAACACAATGGATAATCCCTCATAGCTATATATTGATCACCACAATATCCTACCTCCAAGAAATCCCTCAGAGGAAAGAGAACAAAGTAATCAACTATTCTCAGATCAAGAGTGAGTGCACAATATAAATAAAAGCTTCTGTAAAAGCCGAGTGACTCCAGAGAGGAACAAGCCAATTGTGGCCTTAGATGTCCCAGGATTCTAGCAGAACTCATGGAATGGAAATTAAACAGCTAAGAATACATTTATCCCTATCACCTTGCTAGAGCAGTCCAGATGAGTAGGAAATATCCAAGTCCCTTCTAATGCTGAATGCTGCTGCTCTAAGAAAACCTTCCCCATATGCAGCTCTTTTCTTCTGGTGGGTGCGGCTAATATGCAGAAAGGCCTTCTAGATTTTTCTGTACTCTGGTAAAGCTAAAGCTAATCTGTCCATAGTACCATTGGATACTGTCATCATTGTGTGGCAAGCTCATCCTGCTGGTCCATGGAGAATGCAGTTTCCTCAAGAGATTGAGCTGAATTCTGTCCAGGAAGAAGCTTGAGTGCACTGAACATCCATTGACAGTGGCAATGGAAAAAAACTTGGTCTTACCCATTTTCTTTTGAGTCCTACCAGACCAGTCCACAATGGATCGATTTTGCTCTTCTCCCATCGGATGGAGATGAAACAAAAACTTGTATGTTCCCCTTTATAGAGGGCACCCTGCAGCCACCTGCTCCCCAGTATTTTCTGTAACCAAGCCAATGAAAGACACCCCCCCTCCAAAAGAAATGCATAAAAACAAGGGAGAGACTGCTTATGTCATCAACCAAGAAGGCCATGTGAGTCCCAGGTTTAAAAGGTGAAAAAAGCTCACTTGGACGATAGGAGGGATTTCGCAAAGCTGCGGAGGAGGTGGACAGAGTGCAAGGATGGCAGCAAAAGTGAAAAAAGTGAATTTGAAAGTTCGCATTTGTGGCAGAGAGAAAAGATGGCACTTTCAGGAGGGAAAGCTGCAGAGTCTGCAATGCTTAAAACAGGCGCAAAGGAAAGGGCTGAGACGAGCAGCGACGGAGGAACTGAAGCAGACTTGGATTTGGCAAATGGCTTCCACGCAGAGGTGAGGGCATGGTTCCAAGAGTTGAAGAGCTGATGTGGTAGTCAGCGCAAATGGATTGAAAGCAGAGATGACGGAACTGGGACGGAGGGTAGAGGAGGTGGAAGAACGCTTGGAAGAACAAGGGGAGATAGTGGGGTCTCTGAAAAATTGGATACAAAATTTACAACAGCACAACACCCTGGAGGACAAACTTGAGGATTTAGAGAATAGATTCAGAAGCAACATTCGGCCGTGGGGTGTTCCCGAGGGGAGCTCTATATGAATTGCAAAGAGATGGTTGTAGTGGTATCAAAGGCCTTGCTCACCGGGGCAGGAGTAGCTCTGGAGGAGTTAGATCTGCATATTGATTGGGCCCATAGAATGGCAGCAGGAATGAGACCCAACAACAAACCTCATGATATTATAGTTTCCTTCATGATTATGTGAAAGAACTGGTACAAAATAAAGCTTGGGCAAGTGGAACTTTCAAATGGGACTCATGTGAAGTGGAGATTTATGCGGATTTGGCGCAGGTCACCATACAGAAAAGACGTTTAGTGAAGGCTGTCATGAAAAGGCTCCAGGATGAGGGAGTCAGATATGGCTGGACTTTTCCTTTTGGACTTAGTTTAACATACAAAGAACAAAGGCTACTAGTCCGTACCAGAGAGGAAGCAATTAAAGCTTTAACGGCAGCTGGAATGACCAGGCTATGTATGGAGCAAGAGACCAGGACCACAGCTAGATTAGCACATCCGAAGTGGCAGCGCGTGGAGAATGGCAGGCGGAGGCTGCATCGCCAAGCGAACAACAGGCAGATGGCAACAGCAGGAGAGTGAAGAGATTGGATCAGAAAGGAAAGGAAACCATCTGGAAAGGACAATTTGTACTGCGAGACAGGATCGGGGAATGGAGTGTGGGGTGGTTTTGGGTGTATTGCCATGCTCTTGCCTTTTGGAGTGGAGAGGGCGCTCTGGGGGGAAATTGAAAGGGAATATGGGTAAGATAATGCTGGTGGGAGGGGGTTAGGTTAACAAGAGTGCTGGGTGGGAGAAGATAGGGCTTGTCTTTGATATATGTATAGGAGAGGGGAAGTGGGAGGAGAGTGACGAAGGGGGTCTAGTAAGGGAGGAGGGTGAGCACGAGGGAATGAAGCACTGGGGTGAGCTGATGGGGCCGCCTGAGGAGGATGACTGCAGCCCAGGCCATCCAAGAAGAAGTGAGGGGATGGCAAGAGGGTCGGGGGAGGGTTGGGGAGGATGGGGTGGGGAAAGGGGGAATCATTGCTGGTAAGGGAGATAGGGGGGGACGACTAGTTAATAGGTGAGTTAAAAGTAGTGATACTTAATGTAAAGGGTCTTAATTCAGCATTTAAGCGACAGAAATTATATAAAGAGGTGGTGCGTCAGAGGGCCTCATTGGTGCTATTACAAGAGACGCACTTGACGCGCACTGCTGAACACCTAGCAAGGCCTATGGGATATGAGGTAAGGATTTATGCATCAAATACAATAGAATGGAAAAAGGGGGGAGTGGCGGTTCTCCTTGATTCTAAATTAAAAGTTGAGGTCCAGACAGTAATTCGGGACAAAGCTGGTAAGATTTTTAATATTGCGCATTAAAATAGGGGCAGAGTGGTTCTGCATAGTGAACGTATATGCGCCCACAGGGGTTCAGGGAGAGTTTTGGACTAAATCAAATGAAGAAGTGGGGAAGCTGGGTGAGGGAACATTAATATGTGGAGACTAACTTAACCTGGGACCCCGATAGAGATGCCACAGGGAAAAGGGAGGGTAAGACGGCTAGAGCAAAGCATCACAAGTTTGTAAAGCAACATTGCTTGGTGGACGCTTGGAGATACCACCATCCTAAGAAACAGCAATTCTCCTTCTATTCCCCAGTGCATGGGTCGTATTCCAGGATAGAAACCATTTGGATAACAAAAGTTATAGTTACAGAAATCCAAGAGAATGCTTATAAGGTGCTATTTAGGTGGTACTGGACACTGGTACAAAAATGGAAGGCAGGCTTAGGGCAAACAGACAAGTGTTGGAGAGGGTATCGGGAGTCGGGTACACTGCTTCATATGTGGTGGGAATGCAAGGTAATACAGCCCTATTGGGAATCGGTGCTGCGGATCATTCATGAGATGACGGGTTATAAATTGCAAAAGAGCCCAGATGTTTGTTTGTTGCACCAATTGGAAGAGCCTATCCCCACAGGAGAAAGGGAAGTGCTGCAACATTGTATTGAGACAGCGGCCCACTGGAATGGAGCACAATGTCCAAAAAGGGAAGGCTTTGTAAAAAGGGTGGCAAACTTGTATTTGATGCATAAGTTGACGGGGATTCATAAAGGGAAAGGAGATAAGATCATTACACAGTGGAAAGGGGTGTGGGGTTGGCTGGAGAAATGGCAAGGAGGGGAGAATGGTAGATAGGATGAAGGTCAATAGTAGGGTGTTGAATGGGACTGTTATGGAGTAATTAGTATATTTTGTCACTTGATTGGGGAGTGATAGAAGATAGACAGGGGGAGGTGAGAGTGGGGGAGGGGAGTGGTTATAGTATTGTGAGCAGTGTGTAAAGTTGTACAATTATGATTATGGTGTTATATATATGGAACCTATCAGTTTGGAGACAAGTGTGTAAGGTTGAGAGACTATGATGGCTATTGTTGTATATTTGGAAAACCTAATAAAAGTTAAATATAAAAAAAAAAAACAGGGAGAGAGGTAGGTTGAAGAGCAGTCACTTATTTCTCTGGGAAGATTTCACAGAAGAAACCAAGAACTTGAGACTTTTCTGAAACCAACTAGGTGTCATCGAAACAGAGACCTCAAATCAGAAACAAGTAAAACAAAGATAGATCCAGGGCAGAACTCTGAACTGGTCTGGTACGACTCAAGGAAAGAAAATTAGCATGTAAGATCAAATATTTCCTTCCTTATCATCGACCATACCAGTTCAGAACAAATGGGATATAACAGAGAAATCCTTCAAACTGGTGGGATTCTGCCACCCCTGCTCTGAGCATCCCTGCATCCTCTCACACAAAGTCATACCTACCTTTATATAGTACTTTAGGTTGTAACTACCATCATCACACTGTCCATTTACAAACCACCTCAGGAGAAAATTACCTGTGCCTCTTTCCAAGGAGGCCTTTAACCTTCTAGTAAAATGAGCCTGAAAGCCTCTAGGAACTACTTGCCCCCTCAGAAAACTCTCTCAAGCCATTGAAATATGGATGATGCAGCAGGCTCTCTATTTCAGGCCTTCAAAGACAACAAACAAGGTGGACTGATTGCTGGAAGCCAAAGGAGATCTCCAATTACCATATCAAGGCCTTATGCCCAACCAAGGTATAAAGAAAGCACAGTTACTTACCTGTAACAGGTGATCTCTGGGAACAGCAGGAATAAGTCTTCACATATGGGTACGTCGGTACCGACAGAGCCGGCACGGGAACGCTCCCCAGCTTCCCAAAAAGGGAAAGCTTTTGGGAGCATCCCACAGCGCCTGCGTGCTGCCTTCCCGCCTTTCCTAACCGCCTCTCCTCAGTTCGAGTTTTAAAGCTGAGACAATAGAGAGAGAGAGGAAAGGAAAGATAGATAGAGAGATACAACTCCTAGGGGAGGTGGGAGGGTTGTGAAGACTTATTCCTGCTGTTCCCAGAGATCACCTGTTACAGGTAAGTAACTGTGCTATCTCCAGGAACAAGCAGGAATGAGTCTTCACATATGGGGACTCCCTAGCTAAAGATGCCTGGGAGATCCCCAAGGATATGAGACCCTGGGAAGGGTTCTACCTCCTCCTATGGATCTCAGGCATCCATCCAGGGAAGGAGGTGTTTGAGGACAGCCTGACCAAACAAGGCATCCTGGCGGGAGTCCTTGTCCAAGCAGTAATGGGCTGTGAAGGTATGAACCGAGGCCCAGGTGGCTGCTCGACAGATCTGGTCAATGGACACAGAATTTAGATGAGCCATAGAAGTGGCCATGGCCCTCACATTATGAGCTGTGACATGGCTCTCCAGAGAAAGGTTCTTACTCTGGTAGGCGGAAGAAATACACTGAGCAATCCAATTGGACAGTGTCCTCTTAGAGACTGGAAGTCCCAAATGAGAAGGATCAAAAGCAACAAAGAGCTGGGAAGACTTTCTATGTTGCTGTGTCCTTTGTAAGTAAAAGGCAAGAGCTCTTTTACAATCCAGACTATGAAGATTCTTCTCTGCACTTGATGCATGAGGAGCTGGAATAAAGACAGGTAAATATACCTCTTGATTAAGATGAAAAGGTGAGACCACTTTAGGCATAAAGTGTGGATTGGTCCTAAGGACTACCTTATCATGATGGAACCTTGTATAAGGTGGATTAGCCACTAAGGCCTGCAGCTCACTGATGCGGCGAGCTGAGGTGACTGCAATAAGGAAAATAACCTTCCAGGAAAGGAATTTCAAGGAGGTGGTGGCTAAGGGTTCAAAAGGAGGCTTCATAAGCTGACCAAGAACCAGATTTAAATCCCATGCCACCGGAGGAGGCCTAATGGGAGGTTTAGTTAAAGTTAGGCCTCTCATGAATCTTGCAATAAGAGGATGAGAGGAAATAGGTTGTCCATTGATAGGCTTAAGGGATGCTGCAATAGCACTCAAATGGACCCTTACTGAATTCGTCTTAAGGCCTGCATTGGAAAGATGCAGGAGATATTCCAATAGAGAATTCAAAGGTAGTGCTAGAGCAGGGGTCGGCAACCCGCGGTTCCGGAGCCGCATGAGGCTCTTTCTCACCTTTGCCGCGGCTCCGGAGCACACTGCCCGCCCGGTGACAGGCAATAGTGTTGTAAAGATGTATTTAAACGTGGCGTTATAGGCTCCCTCCATGTCAGCTCCCTCCCTTCTTCTGCAGCCGCGGCTCCCTGCCTCTTAGGGAACCGCGGCTGTGCTTTTAAAATCATCTCGGAGCCCTTCCTGTCTTGACGGGCTCCGTGCAGCATTGTCCCGCCTCTAAAGGAAGTTTTGGAGGCGGGACAATGCTGCACGGAGCCCGTCAAGACAGGAAGGGCTCCGAGATGATTTTAAAAGCACAGCCGCGGTTCCCTAAGAGGCAGGGAGCCACGGCTGCAGAAGAAGGGAGGGAGCTGACATGAAGGGAGGGAGCAGATATGGATGGATGGATGGAGGGAGGGGGGCTGACATGGAGGGAGGGAGCTGATATGGATGGAGGGAGGGGGCTGACATGGATGGAGGGGGCTGACATGGAGGGAGGGGGGCTGACATGGAGGGAGGGAGCTGATATGGATGGATGGAGGGAGGGGGGCTGACATGGAGGGATGGAGGGAGCTGATATGGATGGAGGGCGGGAGCTGATAGGGATGGATGGCGGGAGGGGGGCTGACATGGAGGGAGGGAGCTGATATGGATGGATGGAGGGAGGGGGGCTGACATGGAGGGATGGAGGGGGCTGACATGGAGGGAGGGAGCTGATATGGATGGAGGGAGGGGGGCTGACATGGAGGGATGGAGGGAGCTGATATGGAGGGAGGGATGGAGGGGGCTGACATGGAGGGAGAGCTGATATGGATGGAGGGAGGGGGGCTGACATGGAGGGATGGAGGGGGCTGACATGGAGGGAGGGAGCTGATATGGATGGAGGGAGGGGGGCTGACATGGAGGGATGGAGGGGGCTGACATGGAGGGATTGGGGAGGTGGGCTGACATGAAGGGAGCTGATATGGATGGAGGGAGGGAGGGGGCTGACATGGAGGGATGGAGCACTGGTAATGGGGTTGAGGGGACTAGCACTGGAAATGAGCTGATTAGGGGAGGCTAGGACTGGTAATGAGCTGATGGGGGGTAGGACTGGTATTGGGCTGATTAGGGGAGGCTAGCACTGGTAATGGGGTTGAGGGGGGATTAGCACTGGAAGCGAGCTGATTGGGGGGCTTTGACTGGGCATGGGCTGATTGTGGGGAGGGGAGGATAGAGCTGCTGGCCCTGGAAGATAACTGGGGGCTAAGGCTACAAATGGGCTGATATGAGGGGATGGGAGAATGGAACTGGATCTGAGAGGGGCTGCCATGGTATTTGTACTAGAAGGGACTGGTCAGTGGGGAAGGAGGGGGGACTGGAAGGAAATGGACACCAGTGGCAATCATGGGAATGCAAGTTGACATTGGAAGGTACTGGGAGTGAGGACTGGAAAGGGGCTGATATTGGGGAGGGTTACTGGGACTGGAAATAGGCTGGTGGAAAGAAGTGAAGAAAACGAAAGAAGAGATAAGAAATGGCAGATGGACCATAGACCACAGAAAGAGAGCTAAGAGAAGACAGGAAAGCAGAAGCCTCAGATCGGGACCAGCATGATCAAAGAATAAATTGGTCAGACAACAAAGATAGAAAAAATAATTTTATTTCATATTAGTGGTGATTTGACTACAAAATCATCATAATTTTGAAATCAAATATTGTTACTTGTTGTTGTGATATTTTCTGGCGTCTTTTTTTGGTGTGCGAAGGAAGAGGGGTAGTCTTATACGGCGAGTATAGGCCAAACACCTATATTTTAACAGGAAAAGTAGGGGGTCGTATATAGCATTAAGGTAAGAAACAATATATGCAGTGTTAGATTTGTTTTAAATGTCGCAATGGTTTTGCGGCTCCCAGGTTTTTTTTTCCCTTCGGAAACGGGTCCAAGTGGCTCTTTATGTCTTAAAGGTTGCAGACCCCTGCGCTAGAGGGTCGAGACCCTTTTCAGCACACCAAATGGAAATCTTTTCCATTTAAAAGCATAGGAACGCCTAGTGGAAGGTTTTCTGGAAGCCTGGAGGATATCCTTCACTTGTTGAGAAAGATTCCAGTCTTGAAGGTCTAGGCCTTCAGTAACCAAGCCCTGAGGTGAAGGGACTTGGGGTTTGGGTGCCACAAAGTCCCCTCCTCCTGGGACAGAAGGTCTGGAGCAGCTCCCAAGTCCAGGGAGGGGGCTTGGGAGAGATGCAGAAGTAGAGGGTACCACACTTGGCGTGGCCAGCATGGAGCTATGAGGATCATAGATCCGTGATCCCTCTGGAGTTTGAACAGAGTCTTGGGAATCAAGGGAATGGGTGGAAAGGCATACAGGAAGCCCTGACCCCAATGAAGGAGGAAGGCATCCTTGGCCTGTACTCCCTGACACGGAATTCTGGAACAGAACCGGGGAAGTTTGGCATTCCACGGACTTGCAAAGAGGTCTATGTCCTGGGTTCCCCATTCTTGGAAGATTCTGAGTACCTGATCCATGTGCAGGGACCATTCGTGTGGGAGCAGAACTCGACTGAGTCTGTCTGCCCAAGAGTTTTGGATTCCTGGGAGGTATACTGCCAGGAGATGGATTTGATGCTCTCTGGCGAAGGCCCACAGTCTTAAAGCTGGGTGGACAAAGTCAATTAGGCTGCTCTCATGTGTAGGCGAGCATAGGGTACCACATGCACTGTGGAAGCCATGTGGCCTAGCAGTTGTAGCATCTCCCAGGCAGTTAAGTGGCTCTTTGACTGAATCTGGGAGGCTAACTGCAGTAGACGTTGGCAACGGGCCTGAGGAAGGTAGGCCCTTGCAATGGTAGTATCTAACCAGGCCCCTATGAATTCTAGGGACTGAGTAGGGGTGAGCTGAGACTTTGGGAGGTTTACCACAAGTCCCAGATACTGCAGAATGCGTCTTGTGCAGTCCAGGGAAATCTGGGCCTCTGACTGAGATGGAGCTCGGATGAGCCAGTCGTCCAGGTATGGGAATACAAAAATTCCCAGAGTGCGTAGAAATGCAGCTATTGTTGCCATGCATTTGGTGAACACTCTTGGAGCAGAGGCCAGACCAAAAGGAAGCACCCTGTACTGATAATGTTTTCCTTGGAAAAGAAAACGGAGGAATCTTCTGTGAGATGGATGGATGAGGACATGTGTGTACGCATCCTTGAGATCTAGAGAACAAAACCAGTCCTGACTTTGAAGGTATGGAAGGAGAGTGCCCAGAGAAAGCATCTTGAACTTCTCCTTGCATAGAAATTTGTTCAATTCCCTGAGATCTAATATGGGTCTGTATCCCCCCGTCTTCTTTGGAATGAGAAAATAGGGGGAGTAGAACCCTGACCCTTGTTGAAGAAGGGGAACTACTTCTATTGCCCCTTGGGCAAGAAGGGTAGCTACTTCTTGACCTAGAAGGTCGAGAAGAGATGTGGGAGAATTGAAGTGTCTCACCATGGTGTGGGGAGGAAGGTCTGAGAAATGGAGTTTGTAGCCCTCTCTTGTGATGGAGAGGGTCCATTGCTCTGATGTAATTTGCTCCCATCTGGGAGCAAAATGAGCTAACCTTCCTGGAATGTTGAGAGGTTCTGGCTGTTTTAAAGCCAGAAAGGCTAAGTTCTCTAGCATCAAGTCAAAAACCCTGAGGAGGTTGGGTCTGCTGAGTTGCAGCAGCCCCTGTAGTCTTAGGCCTGGCCTGTTTAGGTTGCTGACGCTTAGTAGCAAAACGACCTGTAGAGGATTGTTGGCCAGAAGCAGAAGGGAATCTGCCCTTTTTGAAAAAAAGACTTCTTGAAGGGTTTTTTCTTGGCAGGAATGGAGGTTGACTTTGAAAGTCTATCCAGAGCAGAATTCTCTGCATCCATTTGAGTGGCTTTTATTTGCCATTCTTTGCCAAACAGGTTTTCACCTGTACAGGGGAGATTTCCTAAGCCATCTTGGACCCAGGGTTCTAAATCAGAAGCTTGGAGCCAAGCAATTCTGCGAGCAGCTATGGCAATGCCAGAAGCTCTGCTGGCACCTTCAAAGGAGTCAAAGGCTGCTCGGTTGGAAAACTTTGAAATGTCTTGAGTATGCTTAAGCCAAATGAGGAATTCATCCCTTTTATCCTCTGGAAGAAAAGGGAGGAAAGTATGCAGTTTATCTGCAACTTCCTTTAGAAACATACCCATGTAAAGACTATAGGAGTTGATTCTGGCAATGAGCATACTGGCCTGGAAGATTTTCCTACCAAAAGCATCCAAGGTCCTGCATTCTCTTCCTGGAGGAGTAGAAGAGTGTCGCTTTGTACTCTTTATCCTCTTCATAGCTGACTGCACCACAATGGAATGGTGAGGAAGCTGTGTTTTATGAAAACCAGGACAGGGAGGGACACGATACATAGTGTCCAATCTGCGAGAATGAGGAGAGATAGTAAGAGGAGTCTCCCATAAATCAAACATGTGTTCATAAAGAATCTCATGAATTGGTAAGGTGACTGCCTCTTTAGGAGCCTTAGAATAACCCTAAATATCTAATATTTTTGCGAATGCTGCAGCTAGAGTCCTTCATGGAGCTTCCCGGAAAGACCATATCTCACCTATTCTAAAACATCTTCATTGGCTCCCAATTCAAAGTAGACTCACTTTCAAAATTTTACTAATTACATTCAAAGCCTTCAAAGAACTCTCATCTTCATCAATATCAGACTTGATCCAAACACCACCCCTCAATAGAGACAGAAGGTCAGTAACACTCAATACTCTGTTAGTCCCTAAATGAATATCACAGTGTACCAAAACTACTTCAGACAGGGCCTTTTTATTCTGTGCACCAAGGTGTTGGAATAGCCTCCCTCAAAACATCCGAGCAATACCAGACCTTTTGCAGTTTCGCAAAGCTTTGAAACACTACCTCTTCCTTTTATCTTATCCAGTAAACAATAAAGACATCTCAACCAACCCACAGACCTTCCACTCATACACATACAATACAGATACCCCACAGACCACATACACACAAAACTGAAGCCATGATGATATTATGACTATGTTTATTAATTATATACCCTGTTATCAGAGTTATACTCTCCTGTTTTCTGTAAACACAAAGTACTGTTGAATTGTGTATCTCACTGTTTTTTGTGAACCGCGCTGATGCCTAATAGTGCGGTATATAAGAGTCTATAAATAAATAAATACTGAAATAGAAAGTCCTTTAGCTACTTCTCTTATGAAGTCTTGAAAGGACAAGTCCTCTGGAGGAGACATTCTTCTTTTTGGAGAAGGCGGCTCTTCAGGAAGGGCTATGGGTACTTCAGCAGAGTCCTCTGATGTATCAGAATCACCAGAGGAATCAAAGTACCGTCTGTCAGGGTGCTCTTCTAATGCTCGGTACGCGTATCGAGCAGTATCGACATCGGGGGTCATCGGTACCGACTCGGTACCGAGGAGCAGCCCTGGACAGGGAACCGCTGCAGTCGGTATCCTAGTCGATGCCGATGCAGTCGGTACCGGTACCGGTGCTGGTACCCGAGTCGATACCGACAACGGAGTTTGTTGTGGTATCAACGGCGTCGCAGCTTGAATGAAGGCACTGATAGCCCGCTGCATGGACAGAACATTCTGATCCATCGACGCCATGAATGCCTGGAATTCGGTACCGGAAGATTGTGCCAGTACCCCAGAGCATTCTAACAGGTGATCGGTCGAGGCCGTGCCATCGATGTCAACCTGTAACCCCATAGGAGGAGCTTTGGAAGCCGGAGCTTCCCCACGGGGTTGTTTTGCCGGTGCAGGATCCTCGAGGGCAAGCCCGGAGGCATCTCGATGCTTAGAGGGAGATTTACCCTTCGAGGACCGGCTAGATTTATGTTTGGTTACCTGAGATCCATTGGGGGAAGACGACCTGGAAGACGTCGATGCTACCGAAGTTGCATCAGCGGGAAACGGCACATGGAGCTTAGCTGCTCGGTTCTGTAAACCCCGTTTGGACATCAGAGAGCAGGACGGACAATCCGAGATGGAGTGTTCAGGACCCAAACATTTAAGACACCATTCATGGGTGTCAGTAACAGAAATAGTACCGCTGCACTTAGTGCATTTCTTAAACCCGGAGGCTGGTTTTTCCATGAGGAAAATTTTCTTGTGAGGCCTAAGGCCCAAAGAGAAAAAATACACTAAGTGAGGGAAATTATATATTGGGTTTTTTTTGTTTTGTTTTGGTTTTTTTTTAGAAAGAAAGAAAAGACCGGCGGTACCTGTCCGGAGTCGGGGGAGGCAGACATGCGACCAAAGAAATAAAATAAAATAAAGAACTTCTTCAGCGGTGACAGGGCTCGACCTGCTGGCTCCGTGGCAAAGAAGAACTGAGGAGAGCTGGTTAGCAAAGGCGGGAAGGCAGCGCGCAGGCGCTGTGGGATGCTCCCAAAAGCTTTCCTTTTTTGGGAAGCTGGGGAGCGTTCCCACGCAGGCTCCGTCGGTACCGACGTACCCATATGTGAAGACTCATTCCTGCTTGTTCCTGGAGATTACGGAAGACCTCCCTTTGAAGAAAGGAGAGCAAGACCACCTAATCCACATGGAAGGCTGACATCACCTTTAGGCATGGAGAAAGGAATTGCTTGAAAGGAAATTCCTGCCTCTGCAAAACATCATCTCTCAGCAAGACAGACAGGACCTGAAAAACTCTTCTGGCTGAACAAATTACAATTAGGAACATCACAGACAGTGTAAGGTCTAAGATAAAAACCCTTCACAGAGGCTCAAAGGGAGAGCTACTCAATGCAAGGAGCAGAGTTAAGATTCCAGGCCAGAACCACCCAACACATCGGGGATCAAGATGCAGGACTCTCTTGATAAACTGTGCCACATCTGGATGCCCTCCAAGCATACCTAAAGGCATGCCAACACTACTGACTGAACTGTCAGAGAGTGGACTACTAAGTCCCTTTTGTGACCCTCTTGCTAAAAGGCCCAATATGCGTCTTTGATGCACTAAATTTAAAAGAGCATTAAAGACTCACTTCAAAACTGCCTCTGATCCTATTTGTTGGTTACTGCCCATGAATGTTCTATTCATCCTGGCCAACAGGGCCTATTCTTCATCTGTCCTGTGCTCCTGCTCTATGTACTGTCTCTTTCCTATTAAATTTTGTAATTTCTTTTCCCTTACTGTTTTAAATTCTAAATCACTTTGCTACTGTCCAGTGAGAACAGGCGCAGCTCAAGGGAATCTGCTGCCTGAGGCGAAGTATGAAAAGGCACCTCCCCCACCCCACCTTAGAGTGGGGTGGTTTTTTTTCAGAAATCCAATCAGAGACTGAACCAAACCAAAAAGCCGATTAGATTATATGGAAGAAATGCAAGATGTTTGCACACAGGGCCATAATGAGCTGCAATCGCACCCTGAGCGACTTGCAGCTCGGATGCACGCCCCCCTCCCCTATACCTCCGTCCAGCGCTGCCTGCTCTTTCCCTGCTGCTGCCGCCCTCTGTTTTTTTCATGGAGGCGCCAGCAGCAAGGAAAGAGCAGGCAGCGCTGGACGGAGATATGGGGAAGAGGAGGGGGGACATGCGCCCAATCTGAAAGGCGCCGGCACTTTAAGATGATCTGTCCCTCCCTACTCTGACATCGCGTTGGAGAAGGGAGGGACCAGACCTGCTTAAAGTGCTGCAAAAAGGCTTGGGGAGCGCATTTCGTCTGCCTGCTATTGTCCTGCCAGCGGTAGCAGGGCAACAGCAGACAGCTGAAATGCGCCCCTAAACCTTTCCGCCCTGTGCGGCTGCACCACTTGCACAGAGCTAGCTACGGTCCCGTTTGCACACCAAGAAACTAAAAGACAGCAAGAACCAACAGCACAGTTTGTAAAACTAAATTATAACTCATTTTTATTTTGTTATAAACTGCGTTATGGTTCTTGCTTTTTCTTTTTCAACATATATTTTGCATCCACAGTAGGTGCAGAGCAGAACCAGGATATTCACCCACAGAACTTAATATTTAAAAAAAAAAAATCTGATTCTGATCATCTCACTAACAACCATCACCACCTCTATTCTCCAGTAACAAGCATATTGTGAACTAATACAAAACCCTACAACAAAGGGCAAACCTACCATACCATATCAGCACAAACTTCCAAAACTCACATAAGGAGCCCATCCAAAAAAAGCATCACTGTAGATACTATAGTGGGCCCTGGAACATCCATACACCTATTTGAAAAGCTGAACAAGTCAAATTACTACAGTACAGTGTAGATCTTTATGTACAAACCCCATGTTAACAGAACACCTGACCTCAGTCAAACACTTGCAGCATCGACCCTCACCAAGTACAGAATAAGTAACCACAATCTAAAGTAAAAATAAAAATATGTAGACTAAATTTAAATTGAAACCCTAAGAAGCCAGAGTCCACATGCAGTACAACATCAGATAAATAAGAGATGCAGTTCCCCAATACTGTGTAAAATATAAAAATAGCACTAAGTCCAATCACTAAAATTAAATAAAATTATTTTTCTACATTTGATGTCTGACCATTTTATTCTCTGATCATAATGGTCTCGATCTGAGGCTTCAGCTTTCCTGTCTTCTCTTAGCTCTCTTTCTGTGGTCTATGGTCCATCTGCCATTTCTTATCTCTTGTTTTCTTCACTTCCTTCCATCAGCCCATTTCCAGTTCTAGTAACCCTCCCCAGTATCAGCCCCTTTCCAGTCCTCCCCTCCCAGTACCTTCCAATGTCAATCGCCTTGCATTCCCATGACTGCAACTGTGTCCATTCCCTTCCAGTCCCCCTCCTTCCCCACTGTCCAGCCCCTTCTAGTCCAAATACCATCCCAGATATCAGCTCACATCCACTCTCAGTGCTACCCCCCCAGTCAGCTCCCTTCGTTGCCCTACCCTCTGTCCATTCCCCTTCCAATGCCATTTGCACGTCAGCTCCCTTCCAGCCTCCTCCCCATTACCCAACCACCTACCACTCCCATCCCCAAATGTCAGTTCCCTTCCAGTCCCCCTTCAGTACATACCAGGTGCCAGCTCCTTTCCAGCTCCCCCTTTCCCCCGTGTCAGCTCACTTCATGTCCCCTCCTTCCCCTGGCAGAGCCTCTCATTAGCCGCTCCCTTCCAGTCCTATTCTACCATCCTCCTGCATCAGCCCATTTGTAGCCCTAGCCCCTAGTTTTCTTCCAGGGCCAGCAGCACTCTCCTCCCCTCCCCCATTAGCCCATTTCCAGTCCTATCTCATTTCCAGTGCTAGCCTCCCATATGCCTATTACCAGTCCTAACCCCCCCCCCCCCATAAGTCCACTTCCAGTCCTAGCCCCCCCATCAGCCCAATATCAGATCCGTTTCATCAAGGACAGGGGGTCCCACAAGGATCCTCTCTATCATCATTACTATTTAACATATACATGCAACCTATATGTAACATCATCAGATCTTTTAACGTCAATTGTATGATATATGCTGATGACGTGTTATTATACATGCCGATCTGCATAGATAAGATGGACCTCACCTCCCTTAACCAACTGTTTCAACGCCATATCAAACTGGCTACTGACACAAAATCTCAGAATCCAACATAAAAAAACGGAGGTTCTCTTTATTTATTTATTTTATACACATTTATATACCGCATCTTCCAAAGTTCAGTTGCTGTTTACAGTGAACAATAGTTAAAGCAAGTTTGTTTTACAGGGAACGTCATATTATAACAGAACATATTTACAAGGAACATCATATTATATATAGAATATACAGTCTAAACAATGTGGGATAATACAGAACAGAATAAACTATATACAGTTTTATATATGTATTTATATACATGGAAGTGAAAGGACATAAGCTGTGAAGTCATCATGATTGTGTGTCAATTGTGTGGGTTAGGGTTTTTGCTTGATGCAGATAGATACCTGTTTAACCTTTGTCTAAAGCAGGAGAAAACTCGAACTTCATACCACCTACATACCTGGAGGTTCAAGATGCCAAGCTGCAAGTAAACCCCCATATCTGATACCTAGGAGTGACTCTTGATCAAAACCTTGACATGAAGGCTCACATATCCAACACAGTAAGAGCAATTTACTTCAAGATCCGCTCCCTCAGACATCTTCGCCAACTGATTGATCCAGACGATTTCCGTACTGTTTACCAGGCTCTAATCATTCCCCATTTCGATTATGCAAACTCCATACTACAAGGGCTTCCTCAATCTACCTTAAATCCTCTTCAACTCACCTTGAACAGTGCAGCGAGAGTACTTTTTGGAGTATCCAAAAGAGACCATGTTACGCCCCTTCTAAAACAACTACACTGGCTTCCTATTCAAGCGAGAATCACTTTCAAGACACTGCTCCTGGCCTTTAAAGCGTACAAAGGTCTCGCCTCCACCTCATTATCAGAGATGATACAACCAATCCCACCCAACAGACTAAGAAGAACCACGGAAATAAATATGCTAATCGTACCAAAGGAAGTCATAAGATACAACTCTACAACATCGAGCAGAGCCTTCAGTCTATGTGCCCCAAAACTTTGGAACACCCTGCCATCACACATTAGGGCCATCTCCAATCTCAGCCAGTCAGGAAGGCCCTTAAACATCACCTTTTCCTCAAATACTTCCCAGGGAACAAAGAAACACAGTCACCCACAAATATCAATAACTACATTCCAACCACGTAAACTTTCCTGTCTCAACAGCACATTACACTACTTCACCAGATTAACAGTTCACTTTTCAGACACTATGACACTGCTATGTATATAGTAGTTTTGTAAATAGTTGCTCCTGTTATCCAAGTTGATCTTCCTGTTAACTGTAATGACCAGATAAATGTAACTTGTCTGAGGTTTCTTGTTCCATGTAAACCGCGCTGATAACGAATAGTGCGGTATATAAAAAATGTTAATAAATAAAATAATAAATTTCCAGTTCTAAACCCCCTCCCAATCAGCCCACTTCCAGTTCTAACTCCCCCATCAGCCCATTTCCAATCCTAGCCACCCCCAATAGCCCATTACCAGTCCTAGTCCCCCCCCCATCAGCCCATTTCCAGTCCTAGCCCTCCATAGCCCATTACCAGTCCTAAACACCCCCCATCAGCCCACTTCCCGTAATAACCCCCCCCCCCGCCCATTTCCATTCCTATAACCCCCATAGCCCATTACCAGTCCTAAACACCCATCAGCCCATTACCAGTCCTAGACACCCCCCCCCCCCCCGCCCATTTCCAGTCCTGGCCCCCAGGGAAATAAAAAAAACCCAAGTTGCTGCCGCGTCCGCTTCTCGGCAGCGGCAGACTGACCTCTCCTTCCTATAGCAGCCGCGGCTGTGCTAGCGAGATCAGCTTAAACACAAAGCCAGCCGGTGCGGAGCCTTCCCGTGCAGTGGCATCCCGCCCCCAAAGGAAGTTGTATACAAAGGAAGTTACTTCCTTTGAGGGCAGGATGCCGCTGCACGGGAAGGCTCCGCACTAGCTGGCTTTGTGTTTAAGCTGATCTCGCTTGTACAGCCGTGGTTCCAAGAAGCAGGAGCCGCGGCTGCTATAGGAAGGAGAGGTGAGTCTGCCGCTGCTGAGAAGCGGACTCGGCAGCGGCAGCAACTTGAGCGTTTGGATTTTTTTATTTTTAACTTTTGAAGGTGAAGTGAGGCGGCTGTTTTGGGGGCACTTTTTGCCGCCTTTAAAACTTAGCCGCCTGAGGCAGCCGCCTCACTTCGCCTCATGATAGAGCCGCCCCTGAGTGAGAGGTGATCAAGTAAGCACTGAGCAAACAAGCAAATATAAATGGAGAGAGGACACCTTCCACACACCAAATTTCCAATCCTCCAGATTCGCACATAAGTGGATTTCTCCCTCATTTGCAGATGGGTGGAACTATTTTCCACTGACTAATCCTTCCATCTTAGGCATCATCTCACAAGCACCAAGCCTAAAAAAAGAGCAAGGAGATATACTTTCCATTTAAAATCTAAGAAAGTCTGCATGCCATGGACGCTTGGGTCAATCCAGTGCCACTAGGGCTACTAGGCTGTGGCACGTCACAAACCTTAACAAAAGATGACCTAGTAGAGGACAAGAACTACCATCTAAAAGCACCTACATAGCCGGCATGGCCACCACCAACAGGACTCTTGCCAGAATGTTCCACAGGGCTCTGATGAAAATAAGAACCTTCGTGAATATCTCACATTCCCTAGGGTTCAGGAAGAATTCTCTACAAAAAACTACTCATCCACCTTCTTGCTCTCCACAATGCATGCCACCAACGCTTGGAGGCAGATCTTTGCCTAGATAAAATTTCAATTCAGTCTCCTGATTTACTGCCAAGACCTTGGTATCTTCCCAACGATTGCGAAAAGTCACTGCTGTGGCCTTGTCAGTCAGGATCCCAACTGATCTCCATCAGATCAAGGGCTCAAAGACTTGCAGTACTATGCAAATAGCCATGGCTTCTAACCGGTTAATCGAAGCACTGGCTTCAGAGGCTGACCAATGACCCTGAGCTCCCTGGCTCTAACAGTGGCTTCCCTCTGGCCCGCCTGGCATCTGCTGTCACCAAAGCCCAGCTGGGACTTTCCAGATCCCCTCATTTCATCATGTCCTCACTGCAACATCAAGCTAGACTGGCCTTGCCTTGCAGTGTCCATGAAAGATGCATCTTATAGTTCTGCCACTATGCTGGCCACTGGTCCAGCACCAACTTGTGTAACAGGCTCTATAAATGCACACACCTACGAGAGCAGTTCGATCATAGTCACCATAGACCACATGACCTGCATTAACCAAGCGTGTGGAACATTCTTTGCCCGGGAGATTTCTTAACACTGCCATCTGATCCTTCTCTAGTTGATCAAGATGACTTGCCATTTTTCAAGTATCTAAGCAGGCTTCAAAATATTCCAGCCATTACAATGATCCAGATGATTCTTCTCAAATCTCATGCTCCAAGCAAGATTCTGCAAAAAACACTTGTGCTGTAGACGGTTGAATCTCAGCTTCCTACATTGTATGAAAGAGCTGATTATCCAGGCAGGGATGCACCTGAATCCCTTCTTTGTTAAAAGGCATTGCTCCCAATTACATTCTCTGTTAAAACAGCAATATCTGGAATTGAAAATTACCTTCCAGCACAGAGAATCTTAGAAACCTCTGATGCCCCTTCCAAACTTGAATGTGCAGGGACACCTCTAAGTTCCAGTGGACATTAAAATTCTCTCTGCCTTACCACTATCACAACTAAATGTTAGGTTTCCATCGAAAAAATGGGGGACCTGCAGAACTTGTTCTATCCTCTTGACATCCAGATTAGGCTGAAAGGAAATCTTCTGTTTGGCCACATAAAGTGAATGGAATACCCTCCTCTGCACCACCACTTTTTAGAAATGGAAAACAGTCCTTCCAAGGTACTCTGTACCACTGCCCCTGCTTGGCTCTGGAACTGTAGGGGACACAATACGGAAAACTGCAAGGGAGAAAGAAGATGCCAGGGGGACAGTCCCACCACAAGGCAACCAAGACCCAAGACCAACATGATCCAGATCACTTCCTTGCAATAACTGGACAGATGGTCCTCATAACTGGACAACTGAGGTCAGGATGCCTCCAACCCCATACTGGGTGTCCTTGCAGGCTCCAAAGAAACTGCCTTTTTACTGGCACCAAAGGACGACAACTTCATTAGGGGACAGGCTCTACCTGCACCAGAATTTGCACAGTCTTTGGGCTTGCCTAGACTTGCACACCACATTCACCACCTCAGTTCTTCATCCATATCAGTCTCTGCACCAACACCTCCATTGCCATTCAACTGAGATTGAGAGTCAAGACGGGATCCCTCCGGCAGGGCAAGTTGGAGAATTCTGGGAAGTTTGTATCATGAAAATGGATGAAAAGGAGCTGTGAGATACGGCATATTCCTCACCATCCCGGAAAAACTTTCCCCTGTTCAGATGAGTAGTTTGGATCCCCTTAATTTGACTTTGGAACAGCTTCATTAGAAAGCGATTCTTTAGAGTTGAACACATCATAATTGTTTGCGGAGGCTGGTCTATAGGACCTTATAGCCCCCACGCGAATTTGGTCGTTTAGACCTTTTAAAATATTGAATAAAATGGAGGGTCTGTTACTAGAGTATGTTTCACATCCTCATGACAAGACGATGCAACAAAAAATAATTTGGGAAATTAGACTCTGTCCATTAAAATAAGTAAATGTAGGCAAGGCAATTTTGGGGATTGTTTTGAGTGAGCCTTTTCTAGGAGATATATTAGCGGCTTCACTGGTGGGTTTCATATGTTCATAGAAGATATTATTAGGCACCCAAAAGATATGCCAACCCAGCCTCCATGAGAGGCTTACTGGGCCCTAACACACCCGTCCTCTAAAGCAGGGCTTCTCAAACCAGTCCTTGGGACACCCCCTAGCCACAATGAATATGTATGAGAGAGATTTGCATATAGTAGCAGCAATGTGTGCAAATCTATCATATGCACATTCATTGTGGCTATCCTAAAAACCTGACTGACTAGGTGTGCCCCAAGTATTAGGTTGAGAACCTCTGCTCTAAAACTGTTAAAATAAAAAATTCACTGGAAGCTGCTGGACCATGGACATATGGCTGCTGCATACTGCAGCCAGAAACTCCAGGGCCATCACCTATTTCAACAAGGCTCAATCTTACACGTTAGAAATCCCCAATTTTTCTATTTACTTGAGGGCTAGAGTACAGCCTACCCATTCCAGCTCCATGCTCAGACTGCACAAACGACCCACTCTGCTGTAGCTAGGTCCCAAATAGCCTGATGGACACTGTTTCTCTCCCCCCCTCTCTCCCAAGTTTATGCAAACCTCTCAGGATAAGGTCCACAATATGGATTTTTCCTTAGCTGGAGCCTCCACAGTCTTAGGGTTCCAAAGCCTGTAGCCAACATGGCCAGCAACACCTCTTTCCAAATTATCAAACTAGAGAGTACTGCCAACTCCTAAAGGAAACTCTCCCTCCTCCATCAACTTCCTGGAGGAACAATCTCAGAACTGACCTGCTGGCCACTGACCATCTTCTGGACCCCACTGCCTAACAGGTTTCCCAGCTCACCAGTAAATCCAGCCTGCATCTCTTGCCAGGCCCCCATTTCCTCTGTTGCCAAAAAGCTTAAACACCTGCCTTCTGGAAAGCAGGGGATCCCTGGACTTGGTGTAGCAGGTAACCCTGCCAAAATAACAATGCAAAGTCGGGGGAAAACCAGCATCCCCAGTGGGGTTCAAATATTCTCCCCCCCCCCCTAAAGTGCCCTTAGCACTCACTGCGAGACTATATCAGAACTCTCAACTGCACCAGGGTCAGGTTACTAGTGATCAGTGAACACAGGCCCTCCAGGTCTGTCCCATACTTCCACATGCCTCAGCACCTCGGAGAAGGCACAGCAGCTGCCCAGCTCCAGGCTACCTCATGCCTGGGCCCAGCCATGATCCTGCCACTTAGAATGGCCCACTGCAGAAACACATGTGCCAGTACTACTGCCGTGACCCCTGCAGTGGCTATATTGCTAAGCACGCTCTGCAGAGACACTCATCTTACCTAATTACTCTGCTACGCCACTCCTGGCACTCTAAGCAGGCTCTCCTTACTGTTGCTTCAGCAGGGGTTCCTATCTTCTTCACCTCTGAAGGCCACAACTGCTTTTGATACGCCAATGATGCTCCTCCTCTGCTGCGATTTACACAGCTCCCAGCGTTTTGCAGCCAAACATACTTCTTGATGCTCTGACACCTAAGCTAAACACAGCATATCCATTGTGTGGCTGACAGTGCCAAACTCCTCCTCATTTCAATTGCTCTCAGCATGTCACTGGTCTTCAGCTTTCCCCAAAATTGAGTCAGCCTACTTTTTTTTTAAATGAGTCAGGAGGGGACAGGAAGTGAAGGGGAAAGAGGAGGTTAAAAAAGAGGGAGAGAAATAGAGACCCTCTGACAAGAGAGATAGAGGGGAGGGGCAAGAAACGAATAGGAAGAAATGGTCCTGGACTCCAAGCAGGAAGCTTCCAAAACCCCTATCTGGCAGGTCTCAGATGGGCCCAGGAGTCCTGCCAATGCATCATTGTTCACCAGAGCATAGTTACCAGTCTATTATCTGCTGGAGACAAATACTGAGGAGCATGCAGCTGGATGGATCCCTATATAAGGTGGAGCACACAAGATTTTGTCCTTCGTTTCTATCTGCTGGTAGAGAGGCAAAAACTCATCCATTCTGGACTAGTCTTATGGATGATAAAGAAGCTTGAGATTGCTCGAATTGCTGTTCCCCTCACTAAAGGTGTATTGGAGTTTTGACTCTCCTAGTTTAAAGATTGCTTGTGGACATCAAGGCTTCCTTTTGGCCTAAAGCCCCTATGCTATCTCAACCAGCAGGCTACTAGCTCCCTCAACTTGCATGTGACATAACAATCCAGCTTGGAGGCTCAGAGTCCATTTCCTTCAAGGAATCTTGGAACTAGACCACCAAGTCAGAGTCTCCTTTAAAGAAAGCAAGCCTTTAACTCCTGAGATTTGGAGGACAAGTGAATCAAGATATACTGATAGTCACATGCTCATTTTTGTCCAGGAGACCAGTTCCAAAGTGGTCACCCAAAGTGTCTCCATCTGCTGACAAACCATAAACATAACTTACTAGTCTGAACTGGTCTGGCATGTATGATAAGGAACTGCCTTTCTAACTTCTTTTTGTTCAAAGAAAACTTTTTAGATTCATTTTCCACAAAATAGTCCTTACATCATAAAGCCTGCTTTTTCCATACTAGAAAAAGGCAAACTACAAACCCCAAAATGCAGTAGTTTTAGATGTAGAATTAGAAGGCAGAGTCAGCCAGCTGTAAAGTATAAATTGGGGAAGTGGGACAGGTTTTGCTTATACCTCGTTCTTTACGTCTTCCTGAAGAGGTCCATCCTTTGGTCTGATGCTTACCTCCAAAGTTCAGCTCTTCCTGATCCTCCTGTGCATTTCTCCAGCAGACCCAGCTTTTCCACGCATTTACCCCATACATGTATTTCAGTGTCGTTCCCAGAGCAGAGCAGCCAGGGTATGAGCCCTGTATGAGATTTCTGGGCTCCACATTTACAATAGATTTCTTCCTTCCCTGCAGGAGATTCCATAAATCTAGTCAAACAAAAAATCTTGTAAACGCTTCTCTACACCCACCCACCCACCCTCAACAGTAAAATCTCCAACTTACTCGTCTCTTGGGCTGTGGGAAGCCATCCCGATGTCTCCTTCGTGACCGGGCACGTGAGAGGATATTTGGCCCTTTATTAATGGGATCAAACGCTTCTGGATTTGAACAAACAGTATGAAAGTCTATAAATTAATGAACGGAGTGGAACGGGTAAATGTAGATCGATTGTTTACGTTATCAGAATATAGAAAGACTAGGGGGCATGCAATGAAGCTACAGGGTAAACTATTTAAGACTAATAAAAGAAAATATTTTTTCACTCAACGTGTAATCAAACTCTGGAATTTGTTACCGGAGGATGTAGTAAAGGCTGTTAGTGTAGCTGGGTTTAAAAAAGGTTTGGACAAGTTCCTGAAGGAAAGGTCCATAAACCATTATTAAGAAGGGACCCAGGATATCAATGCTTGACCCAGTACAAGCATTGCAGAACCTGTGACTTTTGGGGAAACTGCTAGGTACGTATGACCTAGATTGGCCACTGTTGGAAACAGGATACTGGGCTTGATGGACCTTGGTCTGACCCAGTATGTTATATCTTATGTTCTTATGTTCTAAAGGTGCTGCGTGTTAAATAAGGTCTAACAATTCATGCTTACATTTATGCAAGCAAGATTTACAGCGGTTTCTGCCTTCACATATTTTTGCCACAATCTCTGCACAAATCAAATGCCTCTTCACAAACATGAAACTAATAATGTGTGGAAGGGTGCATGAAGATTTAGTCTGAGCACGGTAATTATCGTAAATATGGATTCACGGAATTCCTGAATAGTTGCGTACGGTCAGCTTGTAATCAGCATGCAAAGTTTACACAAACCTATTGTGAGATCAGCCTCCAGGTCCTGCTCTGTGTCCCCCCTGGAAAGCTGCCTCAGCTCTGGGTCTACTTCCTGAACAGCATTTGAACGCAGGGCGTAGTGGTTGAGCTCTTCCTCCCAGCTGTGTGGTGTAGACACAGCTTCCGACTCGAGATCTCCACTGTATGTGCTGCCTTGGTCTGAGCCCAGAGGGAATAAGATTTCACATTCTTATCAGAGGGAAAGTGAATATCCATCATATACTGCTAAAATTAAAGATGTATTAAAAAATATATGTTTACAGGGAGCCAAACGTGCATTTGCTGGACAAATTTTTCATTAGGTTTATCTTTTCCCAAAAGAATTCTTAACACATTATTTTATTTTTGTCGTTATGAGACCCTGTTTGAAAATTTTGTTCATACCATTCCTATAATATTCAGGAACTCAGCTTTACTTTTTCACATTAGAACAGGACTATGACTACCAGAATGTATAAGGACTGATGTGGAGAAAAATACTCAATCTTCAGCACCACTCAAAGTGGCGGCGGGACATAACAGGACTGGTCTGTCATGGATAATATATATGCATTTTCCTAAAACAAACTACCATAAAAAACAAAATTCTGCTCTTCAAGAAGGATCAATATAGTAGGGTCTACAGACCAGCAGCATGAGGAACATTCACAGTTTCCCTTCTGAATGCCCTCCAAGGTTTCAAGTCATCTTCTGCTGGACACACCTCTGAAGACCAAAAGGCCATGGTATACCACCACTGGGGAAATCAGAGTTTTACCCCAACTCTCTACTAACCTCCATGAGATAAAGTTTTCTCTTTCTCCTCGTCTTCTGCAATCATTTCTGCCATTTGGAGGAGATCAGCTTCCAAAGGATCGGTAGGAATCTTCTCCTTGATGTCCTGGATTGTCTCAATGATCTTATCAGCATTGTCGAGAGTAGTAGGAATCAGCATGGGAACTGGCAGCTAAAACCAGATGCAATAAGGAAGGCGACAAATAAAGCAAAAGTAGGCATCATATAACAAAGGAATGTTAGATTGTTGCATCATACACATTACACCAGGCCTTGACAAATGCTCCAAATCTGAGTCAATCCAAAAACGTAAGAGCTAGAGGCTAACACCTTTCACCAAAGCCTCCCAACAAAAAGCTGACAAGCAGGAGTTTTCTGGTGGAGGGGGAGGGAGAATCCTCAGAACTGCTACAGCTCTTTTAAGGCTAGATGTATGGGCTATGGACTGAAATGCACTAACATATTAATGCACGCTGGGGCATGTTTACTAAAGGTTGGCGTGTTAAGTGTGCCACCATGGCCCCTCTTATTCCTATGGGCACAGCAGCACTGAATATGCGTTAATATGACTCATTATTAGTAAACAGATGACACTGTATAAAAGGGAAATGCAGTAAATACCACATTAATGCTCATTAGTGCACGCTAATACAGCAGCACATTTTATAAAATTGAGCCCTAAGAGCAAGAATGGGTCGTTTTGAAAGTGGTCGGCCAGAAACTGTGGGGAAGAGTTCTTAGTCTGTGTTGTTTTCTGTGGGGTTATTTACTAAGGATTTTACTATTTCAAATAACTCCCCTAGGTGGTTTAGTAAGCTTAGGATGATTTTGGTGTGGTATTCGCTTTTTGTGCTGTTTACTAAGGTTTGTTATTTATGTAGTTCAACCATGTATTTGTTGAAGCTGTTTACATCCTTGGAACGTCTCCAGTGCTGCTCAAGTCTGAGCTTGTGCTTGCCTTCCTTCATGTCTGTGGAGTACCATGCTGCAGCGGTGCATGGCTTATGAGTTGTGTTTGTGGTTTTACTGCAATTCTGTTGATTTTTTGGTTCCAATTGTGGATTATTGTATCAATGTTATCGGTACTGTGATCGATATTTGGTATGGTGTTGTCTATAAAGGTCTTTTTGTCTAGGAGGAAGGAATCTGCTAGTTGCATTTGCATAGTTTGTAGCATTCTGTGGGATATAGAATGTTATTGTCTTGTGGTCCGACCATGGCACTTATTAAGAGAGGTGGAGGAGGGTTGTCTCTAATCATTTGCAGTGGAGCAAAGATAAAGTCAAGGGTGTCTTTTTACATGTGTTGGCTCATTGACTGTAGTCTAAGGCTTCCATTGCTTCAATGAAGGCTTTTTCTACTCTGGGGTTGGCTGAAGAGATGTTTATTTATTTAACCAGATTTGTATACCACTTTATCCTTCAATCAAAGTGGTTAACGATACAATTGTGGATTTACATAGAACAGAAGGGAAGGGGTGACAATACATACATATAGACACAGATTAATTAGTTCTTTGCTCTATCTCATACGTCAGTGGAGCATGAGTTCTTTATGTCCCACAATCATAGACTTCTGTGAATAATAGGGTCTTGAGGGCTTTGCGGAAATCCTTGATGTCTTTTATGGCTCTTAATTCATCCGGAAGAGAATTCTAGAGTGCAGACGCAGAAAATAAGGCTCTGTTGGAGGTAACTTGTTTCGTTTTATGGTGCCCTGAAGGTAGGCGAAGCTTGTTCATACTCTTAGATCATCTGGGCCTGATAGTTGAGTCCTTGGACAATAATCTGTACAGGAAATCCGCTGACCATAGGTTACTAATCTTGAATATGTTCATGGTTGTCTTAAATCTCACTCGTGCAGTTATTGGTAGACAGTGCAGCTGTTGGTGTAATATGTTCATGCTTGGCTGTTTTATTTATTTTATTCGAGGGAGGAATGGCCTAGTGGATGGGGCAAGTTACCTCAGGCCGGAAGGTCAGGGGTTCAAATCCTACTAGAGGCAGCAACCTTGAGCCGGAAGAACTGGGGTTTCTAGTCCCAAAGATGCTCCTTGTGGTCTTGGGCAAGCCACTTAACCCTCCATTGCCCATGTTCCCTTCCCATAGGGCATGAAATATTATTCAATGAAGGGTCCCGCCACCTTCTCAGAGGGATCGCTGTCTGCAATAATGATGGTGACCACTGGGTAGAAGCGACGGATGCTGTCAATCAGGATACGCAGCTTGTCATAATGCAGGAAGGGTTTGGTCACTATGGTGACCAGGGCGCTGATGTTGTAATTGCTGGAGGATCCATGGTTTAGCTCCGAGTAGGAGGAGGAGGGGTTTATTGTGAAGGTTGTGGATACAGATAGATAGTTCTTCTATCCTCAAGTTGGACCTGTATGTGAGGCATAGTGTCAGGTGTTTGTGATGGAGATTGCTAAATATTCAGAAGGAGATATGGACACAATGATTTGGAATTCCAAGTCGTTCCTGGCTAGGGTGAATATGCCTCCACCTCTGTGGTCAGTTGAGACAGTTAAATATTCCATGGCTGGGAGTAATGAGCCAATTTACGAGGATGCTGTGTCTGCGAACCAGGATTCGGTTACAAACATGTTTATTTGTTGGTCGTTGAGGTGGTCTGCGAGAATTTGTATTTTGTTACGAGCTGACCACATGTAGAGTATGCATTTGATGTGTGGACTGCCTGCAGTCGCATTATGAGCGGTGGTTGTCGGAGCTTGAGTTTTGATTGATGATGGCACAGGGATTTCTACATCTTGGTTTATGTAAAAGTGCAATTAGTCCACATTGGGTGTAGGACTGAAGGAGTGGCATGAGACTTATATGAAGTGTCTGCGAGTATACATGAGTGATTAGTGTGGAGAGGTAGAGGAGGCAGAGTAGTAAGGTGATGGGTGCCATTGTTAATGAGAGATGTTTCCTTGCGGGATTTCAAAGGCTTCACTTGGCCAGGTTTGCTTGAAGAGGAATTGTTGGTTAGTAGCACATGGGGTATGGTTCTATTTGCTTGTGTTTCTGAGGTTGAGCTGGGTCCAGCGCATTAGAGTGGATGCTGTGAAGGCAGTGGCCTGTGTACTGTTAGGTGTGTTTTGTTGCAGGTTTGTGTGTTTTGGGTGATCGTTGTCTTTAGAATAGTAACTTATTACCTGTTGTGCAGGGAGTGTCTCTTGTGGCGTTGATTTTAGCAATTCTGCACGTAAGTGTGTGCTGTGCTTGGTAGTTTTGGAGGCCTGTCAAAGGGTCACATCGAAGGGCCCCTTTAGCATGGTCCTTAGGTAAGGGCCCACCTGAGAGTGAGGTGCCTTTAAGGGTTGTTGGTGGGTGATGACGTCTAGCATAGGTGGAGTTTACTGTCATCTCTGGACTTGATCAGGCTGTGCTTGTGTGCTAGCAGCATTTTCTCTCAGCATTGCTGTTCCGTGATCCAGGGACAGAGGCAAGCTAGCCGTAGCTTTGGTTAAGAACATAAGACATGCCATACTGGGTCAGACCGAGGTCCATCAAGCCCAGTATCCTGTTTCCAACAGTGGCCAATCTAGGTCATACGTACCTAGCAATATCCCAGAAAGACACAGGTTCCACAATGCTTGTACTGGGTCAAGCATTGATATCCTGGGTCCCTTTTTAATAGTGGTTTATGGACCTTTCCTCCAGGAACTTGTCCAAACCTTTTTTAAACACAGCTATACTAATAGCCCTTACTACATCCTCCGGTAACAGATTCCAGAGTTTGATTACACGTTGAGTGAAAAAATATTTTCTCTTATTTGTCTTAAATAGTTTACCCTGTAGCTTCATTACATGTCCCCTAGTCTTTCTATATTCTGATAGCGTAAACAATTGATCCACGTTTATCCGTTCCACTCCATTCATTAATTTATAGACCTCTATCATATCTCCCCTCAGCCGTCTCTTTTCCAGGTTAAAGAGCCCTAACCTTTTTAGCCTCTCTTCATAGGAGTAGCCTTCCATCCCCTTCACCAATTTGGTGGCTCTTCTCTGTACTTTTTCTAATAACGCTATGTCCTTTTTAAGATACGGTGACCAGAATTGCACACAATATTCAAGGTGTGGTCGTACCATGGAGCGATACAGAGGCATTATAATATCCTTTGTTTTATTCTCCATCCCTTTCCTTATGATACCTAGCATTCTATTTGCTTTCTTGGCAGCCGCTGCACACTGGGCGGAGGGTTTTAACATGTTATCCACGATGACTCCTAAATCCTTTTCCTGGGTGGTGGTTTCTAATGTGGAGCCTTGCATCGTGTAACTATAGTGTGGGTTGTTCTTTCCTAGGTGCATAACTTTGCATTTGTCCACATTAAATTTCATCTGCCATTTGGATGCCCAGTCTTCCAATTTATCCAGATCCTCCTGCAGTTTTCCACAATCCTCTTGGGTTTTAACAACTTTAAACAGTTTTGTGTCATTTGCAAATTTGATAACCTCACTAGTTATTCCCTTTTCCAGGACATTTATGAATATGTCAAAAAGTAGCGGACCCAGTACAGATCCCTGAGGTACTCCACTATTCACTTTTTTCCATTGGGAATATTGGCCATTTAGCCCTACCCTCTGCTTTCTATCTTTTAACCAGTTCCCGATCCACAATAGTACACTGCCTCCTATCCCATGACTTTTTAGCTTCGCCAAAAGTCTCTGATGGGGGACCTTGTCAAAAGCTTTCTGGAAGTCCAGATACACTATATCAACCGACTCACCTTTGTCTACCTGTTTATGCACACCTTCAAAAAAACATATCAGATTAGTAAGACAAGATCTTCCTTGTCTAAAGCCATGTTGGCTGTCTCCCATTAGGCCATGACTATCTACATGCTGTGTAATTTTGTTCTTTATGATGGTTTCTACCATTTTCCCTGGTAATGACGTCAGGCTCACCGGTCTGTAACTTCCTGGGTCACCCCTGGAACCCTTTTTAAAAATTGGTGTTACGTTGGCGACCCTCCAATCTTCAGGTATTACAGATGATTTTAATGAAAGTTCACAGATTACCAATAGCAGGTCTGCAATCTCATATTTCAGTTCTTTCAACACTCTGGGATGTATACCATCCGGTCCAGGTGATTTGCTACTATTCAGTTTATCAAATAGTTGTAATATATCTTCCCGGTGTAGTGATATTTCTCTCAATTCCTCTGCAGTATCACCTTTAAATACCACTTCAGTCTTGGGTAACATCCCTACATCTTCCTCAGTAAAGACCGAAGCAAAGAATTCATTCAGTCTCTCCGCTATAGCCTTGTCTCCTCTTACTGCCCCTTTTACCCCTCTATCATCTAATGGTCCAATTGACTCTCTCACAGGCCTTTTGCTACGAATGTACTTGAAAAAGTCTTTATTTCGTGTTTTTGCTTCCGTAGCAAGTTTCTTCTCAAATTCCCGCTTTGCCTGCTTTATCAATGCTTTGCATTTAATTTGCCAGTGCTTGTGCTGTTTCCAGTTTTCATCATTTGGCTCTTTTTTCCATTTCCTGAAGGTTGCTTTTTTGGCAGCAACAGCCTCTCTGACCTCACCTTTAAACCATGCTGGCAGTTTTTTGGACTTTCTTCCACTCTTCTTAATGCGTGGAATACAGCTGGTCTGGGCTTCGAGGATAGTATTTTTAAATAACACCCAAGCTGGCTGTAAGTCTTTAACCTTTGGAACCGCTCCTTTTAGTTTTTTCCTAACTATATTCCTCATTCTATCATAGTCTCCCTTTTGAAAGTTAAAAGGTAGTACCGTGGATTCCTTTACTATCTGTCCTCCACTAATTAAATCAAACATGATCATACTATGATCACTATTGCCAAGTGGTCCCAACACCCTTATTTCTTGCACCAGATCTGGCGTTCCACTAAGGATTAGGTCCAGTATGGCTTCCCCTCTGGTTGGTTCATGAACCAGCTGCTCCAAGAAGCAGTCATTTATTCCATCTAGAAACTTTATCTCTTTAGCTTGTCCTGCCGTGACACTGACCCAGTTGATACCGGGGTAATTGAAATCACCCATTATTACTACTCTGTTGTGACTTTTGTTAGCTTCCTTGATTTCTTTGAGCATTTCATCATCCATTTGTTCATTCTGGCCAGGCGGTTGATAGTACACTCCCACTGCCATCACCTTCCCCTTCATACATGGAATTTCAATCCATAGAGATTCTACAGCAAATTTTGTTCCCTGCAAAACTTTAATCCTTTCTGACTCAATGCCCTCTCTAACATAGAGCGCAACCCCTCCACCAATTTGATCAGCTCTATCATTACGATATAGTTTGTATCCAGGTATCACAGTGTCCCACTGGTTATCCTCCTTCAACCATGTCTCTGAGAGTGCAATCATATCCAACCTCTCATTTAGTGCTATATATTCTAACTCTCCCATCTTATTGTTTAGACTTCTAGCATTGGCATACAAGCATTTTAGAGACTGTATTTTATTCATATTAATCTGGCTATTGGTAGGCAGGGGTAATTCGAATCTTTATGCTCTGTCTGCTCCTTACTCAAGGGCATTTGGGCTACTATACTCCCTTTTGGAACCTCACTGCTTTTGGTAGTTTCCTTCAAGGATACCTTTGTCCGAACCATGCGCTCCTGGGTGACTGTCGGCTTTCCCCTATTTTCTAGTTTAAAAGCTTCTCTATCTCTTTTTTAAAGGTTAATGCCAGCAGTCTGGTCCCATCCTGATTAAGGTGAAGCCCATCCCTTCGGAAGAGCCCCCCCTTTCCCCAGAATGTTCCCCAGTTCCTAACAAATCCAAAACCCTCATCCTTGCACCATTGTCTCATCCACGCATTGGGACTCCGGAGCTCTGCCTGTCTTTTGGGTCCTGCACGTGGAACAGGAAGCATTTCGGAGAACGCTATCCTGGAAGTTCTGGATTTCAACTTCCTACCTAAAAGCTTAAATTTAGCCTCCAGAACTTCCCTACCACATTTTCCTATGTCATTGGTACCAACATGTACCAAGACAGCAGACTCCTCCCCAGCACTATCTACGATCCTATCTAGGCGGTGCGTGAGGTCTGCTACCTTCGCACCAGGCAGGCATGTTACCAGGCGATCCTCACGTCCACCAGCCACCCAGCTATCTACATTCCTGATGATTGAATCACCAACTATAACAGCTGTCCTGACCCTCCCCTCATGGGCACATGGCCCTGGAGAAACGCCCTCGGTGCGAGAGGGTTTTACATCACCTGGAGGACAGGTCCTAGTTACAGGATCACTTCCTGCCACACCAGGGTGATGCTCTCCTGTCACGTGACCTCTCTCCTCCATGGCAACAGGGATGCTGCCAGACTGGGGGTGGGACTTCAGGACTATATCCCTGTAGGTCACGTCCATGTACTTCTCTGTCTTTCTTATGTCTTCCAGGTCTGCTACTCTAGCCTCTAGAGAACGGACTTGTTCTCTGAGAGCAAAGAGTTCTTTGCACTTAGTGCATACGTAAGACCTCTCACCAACTGGGAGAAAATCATACATGAGCTCTTCCGGTCAGGAAGGGAGATCCGGGCTTTGTTGACTCTAGGGTATCTCTGGGCTTGCAGAGTGCGGCAGCTTGGGTCCAGTGATCACTGAATGCATATGGTGTAATTGGAGGTGATCCTGGGTGCAGCTGGATCTGATTTGCGCTGCTTTAGCCTTTTAAGAGTTGTTGGTGGGTGATGACACCTAGTGAAGGTAACTCAGTCTGCTTGCAAATTGTCATTGTCTGCCACATTGGCCGCCAACAGAAGTGCTAGGTGATGTTCCGCCCACCGCAGAAGCGGAAGTACCTCCACCACCATCAGCGAGATCTTGGTGCCCCCTAGCTGAGTGATATAAGCCACCATAATTGCATTACCAGACAAAATCCATACACCCCTGCCCTCCACCAGAGGCAGAAAGGCCTGCAGGGCTAGGAACACAGCTCACATCCCCAACTAATTGATGGAACAACTGCTCTTCTCCAGGGTCTAGTACCCCTGAGTGACTTGGAAGGGACAATGGTCCCCCCAGCTGGACACTGGCATCCGTGATCAGGACTATCCGATCTGGCGGCTCAAGGGACATCCCCCTGGACAGCTGCACCCCACCCAGCCACCAGTGAAGGCTCTCCCTGGCTTCTCCCCACAAGGAGAGATGCAACTCCATGGACTGGGACAGAGGTGACCACTGCAATAAGAGCGCCCTCTGCAGGGGCCGCATGTGCAAACTCTAGGGTCGCTACCACTGAGATGAGAATTTTAAGGTAATCCCACATCCTCTGTTGTGGGACCCGCAATAACTGCCAGACTTGGGCCTGCAGCTTCACTATTCAGCCCTCCGGGAGAAAGACCATGACCGCCTTTATGTCAAATCTGATTCCAAGGTACTCCAATGACAGAGTTGGTACTTCCAACTCTTCACAAAATGAATTACCCAGCCCAACTCCTGCAGATGCAAGATTATGAGCCAGGTTGCCCTCTCGGTTCTCCTGAGGTGACTTCATCCGAATAAGCCAACTGTCCAAATATGGATGGACCAGAATACCCTGCTGCCAAAAGGCCACAGCTACCACAACCATCACCTTCGTGAAGTCCCAAGGCGCAGTGGCCAAGCCAAAGGGCAAAGCCTGAAACTGGAAGTGTCCCACTGAGATAGCAAGGTGCTGGTGATCCAGGCGGATTGGAATATGCAGGTAATATGCCTTGGACAAGTCTAAGACAGTTAGACATGCTTCCTTTCGGATGACCATAATCACAGAACACAGAGTTGTCCATACAAAACCAGAGCACTCTTAATCCTTTGAAGGCCTACTTTAAATTTTTAATCCACATTCTGCAGCCGGGTTAATTTTTGCATATTTCAGGAAAATTGTACCCGTCTTATTCAATATGTTCTAATAGTGATTTTCCTTCTGCTATGGCCATGTATTATATACCATTTGATAGGAATATTTAGTCAGAATTTTGGATCCCAAGAGTTTTGGGCTCGGCCTGGAAAGGGTTAATGTCCGGTTCACTGCCTTGAGATCCAAAACAGGTCTCTATATCTTCTCTTTCTTAGGAACCACAAAATAAATGGAGCATCTCCCCATGCCCCACAGCATAGGAACTAGAGCTTTGAGCTGCAACAGCCACTCCAGGGTGACCTGAACCACCTGCAGCTTCGCACGAACCAAACAGGGAGGAAACCATAAAGGCATCAGAGAGAGGATGCACGAACTCCAGTGCATAACCCTCTCGGATGACCTCCAACACCCACTAGTCTGAAGTGAGACTGATTCAGGCAGGGTAAAAGTGCTGAAGGCGTCCGCCTACAAACTGCACCCCACCCAGGGCCGCCAAACCCGCATTAAGAGGGCTTGGGGCCCCCATTCCGAGGGGGGACCATCTCTTCTTCCCCAGCACCCTCCACAAAAGGGCTGCCTACGTGGGAGGAAATCTGGAATGTTGTGAGCTGCCTGCCTTGGGCGATCGGAACTTCCGAAGATCGCGCTCCTGACTCCTAATGGGGGCTCCCCTACCAGAGTCCTTGGGCCTGTCCTTCAGGAGTTGAGAAACCTTAGAGTCCCCCAGACCTTTAACCAATTTTTCCAAATCTTCTCCAAAGAGCAAATGTCCTATGAAAGAAAGCTTACTAAGCCACGTTTTGGAGGCTAAATCAGTGGACCAATTGCATAGTCACATGAAATGCCATGCTGCTACCACAGTGGCCATATTCTTTGCAGCAGGCATGGAATACGTCAGAGGAGATTAGCCAAAAATGCTGAGCCCGACTACAAGCAGGACGCTTCCCCAAGCTAGATGTGTCTGAACCAGGTCCTTCTAGGACCTGCTGTCACCATCTCAGACACCCTCGGGCCACATGCACCCCACAAACCAAAGACTGGAGGGTCACCACAGAGATCTCAAAGGATTCTTTGAGCAGGTTTTCTGCACCCCTTGCAATAAAGGATCACCTGTCATCTCAGGTTTACCAGACTGGGGCTCCTGCTTATCCATAAGGCTGCAAGGGTATGCGTAATCAGAGAAGGGAGCTCATTCCTGTGAAAAATACAGATTGATGGATCTTTCCCAACAGGGATCTCCTCCTCCTCCAGAAGATCATAAGGTCCCCTTCCAGGGCACCCAGGGAGTCCACAGACCATCCGAGTCCACCTCATTGTCCAGAAATGGATCTCAGTGAGGACGCTTGGCCGCAAGACAGACCTGCCCAAGCCCAGAAAAGGCCCCTTGAGCAGAGGAACCCCCCCTCTCCCTCCCCTGCTGATTCTGCCTCAGCACAAAGGCCTGGTGGAGCCACAAAAACTCTGCAGAAAAGATAGAAGCAGCTCACAAGGAAGAACCCCCTGCGGGGATCTCTATGCCCCCAAGCTCCATATCTAGTAGCTCTGGAGGCCGAGAGAGCTCCTCCTGGGATACCAGAGCCATGTCGACAACAGCGGCATTTCTGACCAAATTAATCGGGCCTAGTGCCTTGTCCATGGTCCCAAGGTCGCCCCAGTCAAAACTGGCATCAGTGGGCTGTCAAAAATATCCACCGCAGCATTTTCTTTTAGGCAGCTGCAACAGTTGCTCAGCCGACAATTCAGCCTGACATCTCCCACCTCCCATGCAACGGCCACGATGGATGGGCTTAGTCCTGCTATCACCCTGCCTTGCGGCCACGTGGTGCAAGGTCTCCTCAGCTGACTTCCCCCTTCTGACACCTGAAGCCCCTGGACTTATTGGGCAGCTGCGTCGGGAGGCCCGCTGTACCGCCAGATTGCTGGCTGCTCTCCTTTCTCTTGTCTTTTTTTTGTTTAAAACTAAGCACCAGATGACAATTGCTTGCTACAAAACTCTACCTTCAGCCCCCTCCCAAGAGTTGCGGAGAAGGAAAAAGGGAGACCATGGGGCAGCTGGAGGAGAAAGGGGGAGGGGCAGCTGGAGGAGAAAGGGGGAGAGGCAGCTGGTGGAGAAAGGGGGAGGGACCTGGACCACCATATTCTGAACTCTCAAGGCCCACAGAGATGGCCAGACACCACGATTCTTCCAAATTCAGTCAGAGTGTATAGGCCATGCTCACTACTATCTGTTGGAAACTGAGAACTACTGAAGAGGAGGTACTAGGCACAAGCTTCTTATAGGCCTACTTGAAGTTCAGTTATCTCTGTCTCCATCTGCTGGTAGCTGAGCATAAACTTGCACATCTGGACTGGACTGGAGGGATGAATAGGAAATGATATATTGTCATCCTCTCTCCATTCTGCAAATGCCTGCAAATAAATAAAGGTGTCACTTCTTTAAGCCAAAACTTAGTGATAACAGAGAACAAATCTGTGATGGTGAAATTAAGTGAAGTGTTTTGTAGGTTTTGCTGAGAGGCCTGAAGCTCACTTCTTTTTCCGATAGAGGCAAGTGCAAATAGGAGGAAATTAAGAGGAGTGGACTGCAAAGGTCCCAAAGGGCAACTGCACAATTGAAGCTTGCTTAGATTAAGGTACCAATACACAGGGGGTTTCTGTAATGGAAGCTAGACATGGACATGAAGCTTCACATATCCTACATTGTCAAAGCCGTATATTTCAAGATCCGGACACTCAAACACCTCAGATCTTTATTGGACCCAAGTGACTTCCGGACTGTATACCAAGCTCTTATCCTACCCCACTTTGATTTCGCCAACGCCATTTTCCAAGGCCTCCCACAGTCTACTCTGAACCCCCTTCAGCTAGCCATGAACGCCGCTGCTAGAGTTCTTTCTGGAGCATCGAGATTTGACCACATCACACCCATCTTAATTCAACTCCACTGGCTCCCAACACACGGAAGAATACTATTCAAGACTCTGACGTTACCTTTAAAGCCATCAACGGCATAACCGCTTCACAACTAGTGGATCTAATTCAGCCCACCCCACCTAACAGATCCAGAAGATCCACATCAGCAAACACTCTAACTATCCCAAGTGCATCAACAAAATGCACACTAACAACGTCAAACAGGGCTTTCAGTCTTTATGCTCCCAAGTGTTGGAACATATTACCACCAGCAATCCGAGCCATCACCGATCTCACACAATTCAGGAAAGCACTAAAACATTACTTATTTATACAACATTACCAGATCAACCATACTCCACCATAGCCACATCTTCCTTCCAGAAACCTCTGCATTTTAGTCCCTATACTTAATATCTTTCTGTAGGTTCATAACCCACTATGCAAAGATTACTGCTACATATGTAAATAGTTGATGTGCATGTTTCCCTAAGTTATCCAAGTTGTATTTCCTTGTTCTCTGTAAAACTAACGTTTGTTCATTATGTTTCACTGTTCCATGTAAACCGCGCTGATACTAAATAGTGCGGTATATAAGAAACTAAAATAAATAAATAAATAAATAGGAAAAAAATGAAACATGAGATGACAGGACAGTGAGAACCTGTATTAGCTGGAGCAACATAAGCTAAGAGCGCTAGTCTAATGGGACACACCTGGAGTCTCAAAAAATAGGTACTGTTGAGTTTCCAGACAGTGAAGGCTATAGACTTCAAGTTTCTAAAAGGGGCATAGCCCTGAAACCTACCTTACGTCTCTTATAGACTGCATGGTAAGAGATTTAGAAGGTAGTAACTCAGGCCACCTACATATTTTTATGGATATATGTCATCTGACTTTGATTCAATGACCTTTCACAAAGTGTTGTCTAGGTTAGCTGTAATTGGAATAAGAGGGTACTATTTTGTTCTACATCTTATTTGGAGGGAAAAAAAGCACAAGTTTATATTGATGCTAACTTCTGATGGCGAAGTTGCTTATCTGTAATGGGGATCTCCATGAACAGCAAGGCAAATGTAGCCACACTTAATGGTGTGCTAATGTTAACACATTCCTCTTGAGAAATTAGCCACCTCAGTCTGTGTAGAGACAAATAATTAAATTAGAAGCTTTGCCCATTTTCTTCATTCTCTGGGAACAAGCAGGAAGTCAGTCCTCACATATGGGTGATGTCTGAGCTGACGGAGCCCACATGGTAGCTTCTCCCAAGCTTTCAAAGAAAACCTTTGGGATATGCACCACATGCATGGTCCCCTTTCCGCCCAAGAATGCAGTCTTGCCTCAGTGTTCTTTTTTTCCTGCAGAGGCCACCAGACATTTGTCTGTTTTCCCTGGAAAAAGTGTTAATTTTTTTCTTGAATTTTTCTTTCTCCGGTTGTGTATGTACCAGTTCCCTTTCCTGCCCCCGAGCTCGCTTGCCTCGGCATTGCATTTTGGGTCCGTTCCGTTTTCTTTTCTTTTTTCAAGAGTTTCTTGACTGGCTTCGCACCCTTTTTCCCTGGTTGGGCCTCAGGCTTTCAATCTCGCTGGGGCCATTTTCCCCATCATGGCCTCTGCCAGTGGCTTTAAGCATTGTGACTGATGCGCCCATACCATATCGCACACAGACTCACATGACTGCTGCCTCCGATGCCTCAGGCCAGACCGTGACCCCTTGGACTGTGATCTCTGCAAGATGACCACCTCCAATGCCATTAAGAGCAGTCAGCAGCAACAGGAGTCCTTCCACAAGATGGACTCTGCACTGGAATCTCCAGCGACACCGTGCTCCAGGGCTCCCCCCGGAACCCCGGGGAGACTATGCTGCCTTGGAGCACAGAGGCCATGGGTCCTTCAGCCGGAAGAGCCCAAGAAGAGCTGGAAACCCTTGAAGACCGTGTCGGCAGACAAGCCTGGGAAAGCGGGCAAGTCCCACAGACCCCAGGCCAACAGTCCCCGTCGCATGTCCGAGGGAAGAAGCAGGAGCAGCCAACCAAAATACCCCAACAGCAATTGTCAGCATCTGGCGACCAGCCTCAGACCCAAAGGCCATCCTAGTCGAGGACTCCCCCTCAACAGAGCTGGCTTCGGGACAGAGTCCCTCTGTGTCCGCGCCAAAGGTTGCAGAGCCATCTGACCTTGAGACCAGGATGGCAGACTTGGATGCAGTTTGTCTGCCTTCACGGCCCAACAGCGAGCTCTAATGCCGAGCTCCACAAGGTCATCACTCCCAATTACTGGGCCCTCGACCTTGAGCCGACTCTCGAGCGCCACCAGTCTCGAAAGGTTCCTCGACACCAGTTCCGATCTCGGTGTCTGTCCTTGGGACAGAGATCATCCCCGATGAATGCCCGTGGCTCCGACCAAAGGGCTTCCAGGGTGCAGGGATCATCAAGCTTGGGCCAGACCCCAGAGTCCGGACCGCCCTTGACACCTCCACAGGCTACAAGTCAGATTGGGAGACGGAGAACGATGAATCCCTAGATACCTGTCATCACCAGGATGTGCCTTCCATCCTGTCTCCCACCAAGACCCGGGGACACTGCTTTCCTCGACTTCGTGTGGTACATAGCCAAGGCATTGGCCTTCGACACCGAGTCTGAGTAGGACTCTTGGACTGAGGAACTCGAGATCCTCCAGTATGAGGCCCCTCCGAAAGAGGCATTCACAGTGCCCGTTCTCCCAATCCTGGAATGGCTGCACCTCTGCATATTCAAGACCCCTGCATCAGTACCCATAGTGAGCAGACAGCTGGACTCTATGTACCATGTCCACCGGAGCTCTGGCTTCCAAAAAGCACAGCTGCCACACAACTCCATGGTGGTGGAAGTGGCCATGCGTTGCCCTAAGAGCCAGAAAACACACTCCTCGGTGCCCCCGGTTAGGGAGGCCCATGCCTTGAAGGCCCGTGCCTTAGAGGCCTTGGGAAGGAAGTGCTTCCTGGGCTTGATGCTCATTGGCTGGATCCAGACATACCAGCTGTACATGGGCATGTACTTGAGGGACCTGAAGGAACTCGCTGGGTTCTCAGCTAGTCTCTCCAAGGAATCCTTCCAGTGGTTCCAGACCCTGGCCTCGGGTTATCAGAGAGTGCCCCATGTTTATGACTCGGGCAGCCTATGACTGCTTCAAGTCAGCGGCCAGAGTAGCTGCAGCGGGCGTTGGTGCCAAATGCCAGGCTTGGCTACAGTCCTCCAACCTGGAGCAATGGGTTCAGGACAAGCTGGTCGATGTCCCTCGCTGGGGAAAGAACCTCTTTGGCAAACCCATGACTGATAAGGCTGCAGAGTTGGAGTCTGAGTTCCTGACGAGGACCAGGTTCTCCAAGAAGACCGCTGACCCTTCCCGACAGAACTCTGGGTAAAAGGTCCTTCTACCCAAAGAGGAGGAAGGCTTATGTAAACTACCCTTAGTACCAGGCCTTCCCAGCTCCCCAACAGGGGCAGCAGGCCAAGGGACAAGGGCATGGCCCTCGTAAGCCTAAGCCTCCCAAACCCTAGGCACTGGCTCCACCCAGTCTGGCTGGGGTTTTTGACTCCTCGGGAATAGCTTCTCCTCCCCCAGGAGGCCCAGTCCAACAACCCAAAGGGGGGCATCTGGTTGTCTATGCCCATCAGTAACCATCCATCACCACAGACTCCTGGGCACTGCAGGTGATGAGAAAATGCTACCTCCTCCACTTGGCACAGGTGCCCCCTCCATTCTTTCCGGGAGAGCCCTCCAGGACTCCCCTCCACCAGACCTTACTACTGCACGAGCTCGCAGGTCTTCTTGAGGACAGGGCTGTGGAACCAGTGCCCGAACACCTCAGGGGTGAGGGGTTCTACTCCCAGTACTCTCTCATACCCAAGAGGACCGGAGGCTTCCGGTCCATTCTGAACCTGCGGGATCTAAACAGGTTCCTGGTGATGGAGAAGTTCAAAATACTCTCCCTTGGAACACTGCTGCCATACCTTCATTCAGGAGATTGGCTATGCTCCTTGCACCTAAAGGATGCGTACACTCATCTCATCCATCCCAACCACAGGAGATACCTCAGGTTGGTGGTGGGAGGCGGCCACTACCAGTACAGGGTGCTATCTTTTGGACTAGCCTCCACACAGAGGGTATTCAACAAATGCCCAATGGTAGTCGCAGCCTACCTTCATTTCCAGACGGCATCTGTTTTCCCCTATCTGGAAAACTGGCTCATAAGAGGCTGCATAGCTGCAGAGATGCAATATGCAACTGCACGCACCATCCTCAACCTGCAGCACTTGGGGTTCGTGATAAACCATCAAAGTCCCATCTCCTCCCGACACAGTGTCTGGAGTGCATAGAGGCGAGGCTGGACATCCTTCAGGCAAAAGCCTTTCTCCCTCGGGACAGGGCCGATTGCCTCAGGGCACTGGCTGCTGCCATGCCGACACTCAGAGTCCACCCACCTTCTGGGTCACATGGTGTCCACAGTTCATGTCACCCAGATGCCAGTCTTCACATGAGGGCGGCTCAATGGGGCCTCCGCTCCCAGTGGACCCAGCCCATAGGCCGTCCGTGAGACAGGGTGGTGGTGACCCACCAACTGGCCAACCCCCTTGCCTGGTGGTAGCAAGTTCCCCCAGCACCTTCTGGCCAGGATGCTCTTCCAGAGCCCCGCCCCCCAGATGGTCCTAACCATGGATGCCTCCTTATTAGGCTGGGGAGCCCACTGCGACAGCCTCTGCATTCACAACAGTTGGTCGCAGATGAACAGTCTGCAGCAGATCAACCCCATGGAGCTTTGAGCCATATCCCTGGCCCTCCAAGCCTTCCATCACCACCTGCAACACCATTCAGTACTGGTCCAGATGAACAGTTAAGTGGTGATGTTCTACGTCAACAAGCAGAGGGGCACGGGATCATAAACCCTCTGCCAAGCAGCGGTAGCTCTCTCTTCACGTGTGAACCATCACAGGATGCTCCTGCAGGCGGTGTACTGCCAAGCCAGGACAATGCCCTGCCGGACAGGCTGAGCAGGGTCCTCCAGCAGCACGAGTGGCGGCTAGACCCCAGCTCTGGGGGATTCCAGATGGGACCTTTTCGCCAACCCGGCCAACACCCAGCAGCCCCGCTTCAGCTCCAGTCAGCCACACCCATTGCGGGTTGCAGCAGATGCATTCCTCATTCCGTGGACGGAAGGCCTCCTCTACGCCTTTCTGCCCACGTCGCTGATTGCCAAGACCTTGTTCAAGGCTCCCCCTCCTACAACCCTAACTTGGGATCTCTGAGGCTAACAGCCTGGCTGCTGAAAAGGTAAGCCTTGGGCCCTTTCAATGAAGGTGGAGGTGGTCCTTCTGGCCTCCCCTAGGATTTCCACAAGACTGGCTTATACCTTAAAATGGCACAGATTCTTAGTGTGGCGCATAGAGCGATGGGTCAACCCGTTCTGCTCTGTGCAGCTTATGCTGAAATATTTGCTTTACCTGTCCCAGGCAGGACTGAAGTCCAACTCTGTCAGGGTCCAACTGAGTGTACTCACAGTGCACCACCACCTTATTTATTTATTTAATTGCTTTTCTATACCGCACTATTTATTATCAGCACGGTTTACAGGAAACGTATTTGTGCAAAGAGGGCAGTTCAATGCACTTACAATAAACAGGGTAAATAAACATGGATAACAGGTTAACAGGTAACAACTATTTACAATTTAGTATGCAGGCTTATACACCTATCTCGTTGGTAAATACAGTTGATACCTTATTGAGGGCAAGTCCCTCTTCGTCCAATCTCTCGTGATCCACTTCCTGCAGGGTCGGTTGTTGTCCAAGCCTCCTGTCTGCACGCCGGCGGTGAAGTGGGACCTCAACGTGGTGCTGTCGCAGCTCACTGGCACACCATTTGAAGCCTTGGCAACCTGCTACCTGAGGTATCTTTTCTGTCGTGTGCCTGGTGACTCTCACATCGGCTTGCAGGGTCAGTGAGCTCCAGGTGTTGATGGTGGATCTACCTTACACGAGGTTCTATAAGAACAGGGTCATGCTCCACACGCACCCCAAGTTTTTCCCCAGGTGGTGTCCCCTTTCCACCTCAATCAGGAGGTGGTGCTCCCCACCTTTTTTCTGTGGCCTCATGCCAACAGGGCGGAGGTCATCCTTCATGTTCTAGACTGTAAGAGGGCCCTGTCCTCCTACCTCCAACATACACAGGGTCACCACAAAGTCTCACAGCGTTTCGTCTCCTATGACCCCAGTCGGCTGGGGGCAGTGGTGACCAAATGTACTCTGTCTATCTGAGTGGCAGACTGCATTGCCCTTGCCTACGAGCAGGCTGGGTTCTCGCTGGAGAGCCGGGTCACGGCTCATAGCATCAAGGCCATTGCGGCATCTGTAGAAAATCTGCTTTCCTCTGTTGGAAATTCGCCTGGTCCTCAATCCATACCTTTGCAGCTCATTACTGCCTGTAAAGGAAGTTTTGTAGGGACAGTGCTTTTGGCCAGACAGTACTCAGTCATCTATTCAGGGTGTAGGCAACCCCTGCCCTCCGGCTTTTGTGTGTTCAGGCTACTGCAGTGCTAGTTTCTTGCTGGACATTTGGGCCGCTCAGGAGTCTGTCTTCTCTGGACTCATTGATGCTGCTCACGGCTCACCTTTGTTCTGGTCACCCATGGCTTTTTACAGGTGTCTCGGTAGCCTGAAGCTAGGGAGTCTCATATGTGAGGGCTGACTTCCTGCTTGTTCCCAGAGAAAGCAATTACTCACCTGTAACAGGTGTTCTCCGAGAACAAGCAGGAATCAGTCCTCAGAACCCTCCCTCCACCCCGTGGAGTTGCTTTTTGCATAATTTTTGTCTTTGAGGTATGTCATCCTATTGAGACATGACGACACCCTTGGGCAGGAAGAGGACCATGCATGAGTGGTGCATCTCCCAAAGGCTTTCTTTGAAAACTGGGGAGAAGCTACTGCACAGGCTCCGTTGGTGCTGACGTCACCCATATGATAAGACAGATTCCTGCTGTCCCCGGAGAAAGCATAGTTACTCACCTGTAACAGGTGATCTCCGGGAACAGCAGGAATTGGTCTTCACATAAAGGGTGATGTCAGCACCAACAAAGCTCAGCGTGGGAACATTCCCCAGCATCCAATAGAAATGCTTTTGGGAGCATTCCTCCACGCATGCATGGCTGTCTTCCTGTCTTCCCTCCTGATCTCCTCAGTCAGGTGTATAGCAAAGAATAAAAAAAACAAAATTTGTATACAAGAGAGAAAAAAATGGGACAACTTGATAGGGAGGTGGGTGGGTTGTGAAGACTGATTCCTGCTGTTCCCGGAGATCACCTGTTACAGGTGAGTAAAGCATAGTTACTCACCTGTAACAGATGTTCTCCAGGGACAGCAGGAATCAGTCCTTATTTGTGTGTGACGTCGGAACCAACGGAGCCCGCACAGAGCAATTCCCCAGCTTTCAAAGAAAGCCTTTGGGATAGGAGGAAGTGACGTCACCGGCTTGCATGGCTGTGTGAGTGTTTAGCTCCAGCCTGACCCCGACAAAAAAGGAGTTTTTCAGCGCCCCTAATTGCTGGCGTGAGGTGGAAACAGCGGTGGGAAAGACGGAGGAAGCAGTGAGCAGCATGTCCACCCGAAAAAAAATCGCGGACTTGAGAGAGTTCGCGTTCACCGGAGCGGCCTCGTCGGCGGGGGAAACCAAGCTGGCTGGGACGGAGGCCATGCGGTCTGAGCAGGCCGCGGAGAGCGAGCAGGCTGTGGAAAGAGCGGAGGAGCCTCTTGATGTTCGCGGCTGGGGAGGTGCGACTCGAGAAGAGATGAGGCAGTGGTTCCACGAGCTTAAGGCAGAGGTACAAGGCTCTAAGACTGCACTCGAAGGGCACCTTAATAATCTTAAAGAGGAAGTGGGAGAAGTGGCAGCCAGGATGGGAGACCACGAAAATCGCTTGGAAGTGTTGGAGCAGCAGCACGAGGAATGGAGGGACCAGCGCCAAAGCGAGGAGAGGTGGAAGGAGGAGATACAGTTAAAATTGGAGGACCTAGAGAATCGCTCTAGGAGGAATAATCTGCGGATTAAAGGTGTTCCAGAGGCAGTGGAGTTTAGAGACTGTGCTAAGGTGGCTGAGGCTGTCTGCCTGGAGGCCCTACGGCAAGGTGGGGAGGAGGGCCCCGAGTGGCGGGATCCTGCTGGACAGGGCTCACAGAGCGCTGGGCGCCGCCCGTAATAACCAGCCCAGGGACATAATTATTTGTCTCAAGGACTACAAAATTAAGGAAAAAATAGCTACCAAAATGAGGGGGCTGAGCAATTTTCAGTGGCAGGGCTACACAGTTTCTATATTTGCTGACCTCTCCTTGGGAACTTTGCAGAGGAGGAGAGAACTAGCCCCCATAACAACAACACTCCGAAAGGAGGAAGTGCGCTACAGATGGCTCTACCCCTTTGGCCTGGCCTTTACAAAGGGGGACAGAACCTGGAGAATCCATACGCTGGCGGCAGCGTGGGCAGCGCTGAAAGAAGCAGGCATGGAAGGAACGGCGGTAGCAGCTCGAACGGAGTGGCAGGGGGCAGCGGCTGATCAAGCTAGAACCCGCAAGCAAGGAGAAGTGATGAGTGACCGGCCCAAGGGCACAGACGGAGACTATCGGAGATCACAGCGGAGAGGGGCGAAGAGATGATGGACAATATAGACACTGAGAAAGTGATTGCACAATGTGTTAGAGTGGAAGTGGGCTAGGGATATGGTAAGATCATTGCATGGGGGGGAGGTCGTGAGAGGGGGGAGGAGGGAGGATGTGTGAGGGAGATTAGCACTTGGTAAGCTGGCGGGGGGAAGGGGGTAAGTGATAAGGGGGTGGAGCGAGGAGGGGGAGGTGGTGGGGCGGGGAGGAGGGGGTGTATAGGGGGTTGGGGTGGAGCAGGTGGGTCACTACTCCGGATCAGCCTGGTCGCTGACGAGGCAGAGGGGTTGGGGAGGGTGGGGGAGGGGAGAGGGAGGAGGGGAGGGGGGACGTGGGGGGAGGAGGGATAGGAAGGGGGGTCTGAAGGGCAACAAACTTGGGGGTAGGGAGCAGCTGGTAGTGGCTACAGTAAACACGAAGGGCTTGCGGACATGGCGCAAGAGGCGCCTGCTGGAGAGGGAGGGTATACGGTTGGGGGCAGATCTGGTGTGCATTCAAGAGACACATTTGAAAGTGGGTCAAGAAGGGTTGTTAAGGACTCAGCACTTCCCGAGAATTCTACTGGCAGGCCAAAGGGAAGCTCCGCGGAAAGGAGGGGTGGGGATTTTGATAGGGGAAAAGTATGTAGAAGCGGTGGTGGAGGAAAGAAGGGACCGAGAGGGGCGGTGGGTAGCTGTTAAAATGCGGGTACGTGGGGAGGAAGTGTGGGTGGTCAGTATTTATGGCCCAAATGCCTTGAAGGAGAGATTTTATGATAGGCTCCTGAGTGAATTGGAGGGGTGGGGGGCGATACCGGTGATTATAGGAGGGGATTTCAATCTCACAATGAACCCTAGACTGGATCATAGTGGAGGGGGGGGGGGGTTAGAGAGGGGGGGAAGGAGAGGAGGAGCTTAGCAAAACTAAAGGAGCGACTGGGGTTGCTTGATATGTGGAGGGTGCGGCACCCTGGGGAAAGGGAGTATACTTTTTACTCGGCAGTACATGATATCTATAGCAGACTTGACATGCTGTGGGTGAGTGGGAGTTGGGGGGCTAAGGTACAAGCAGTGGAAATGGGCAATATCACCTGGTCGGACCATGCCCCGGTGCATATGGTGCTGGATTTGGGGGTTGGAGACAACGGGGTGAATTTCTGGAGGCTGAATGATTCCCTGTTGAATGAAAAACATATGTGGCCAGAGTCAAAGAGGTGATACGGGATTACTTGCAGAACAATTGGAATGGGGAGGTGGCCACAGGAATGGTGTGGGATGGGCTCAAGGCAGTGGTGAGGGGCCACTTAATCAGTATAGCAGCCCAGGAAAAGCGAAGAAAGAGAGAGGAGGAAGACCAGCTCTTGAAGAAGGTGGAGAATTTAGAAAGGCAGCACCAACAGGGGAGGGACCCGCGGACCCTGCAGGAACTGCTCAGGGTGAGAGGTGACCTTGGCCAGCTTAGGGCGGCTGAGATAGCCTACAACCTGACCAAGTTAAAGCAGGGGTGGTACGAGGGAGGGAACAGAGCAGGAAGGAGATTAGCATGCCGCTTGAGAGCACAGCAACAACGATCTATAATAGGGGGGGTGCGCAACCAAAAAGGGGAAATGGTACATCAGGGGGAGGAAATTAGGAAGGCCTTTGCAGCATACTATGAAAAACTGTACAGCAGTGAGGTGACGGGGGCTGAGCAGAAGGGAGAGGAGTTCTTGGCTCAATGCGACCTGGGCAAGCTTACGGAAGAGGAGGCAGCTGAACTGGGGCGTCAGGTGACGTATAAGGAGGTGATAAGCACGGTGAAGTCTCTTAAGGATGGGAAAGCGCCAGGTCTAGATGGATATATGGCAAAATTTTACAAGGTAATGCACGATGAGGTGGGGGGGCTGTTAATGGAGGTTTACAATGGGGTGCTGAAGGGGGAGGGGCTCCCGCCCTCTATGGCGGAAACGGGAATAACAGTTATACCTAAGGCAGGGAAGGACCGCACGGTCTGTGGAGCTTACCGGCCTATCTCGCTAATTAATTTGGATGCTAAGGTGTTGGCCAAGATACTGGCGCGAAGGCTACAGATGGTGATGCAGAAGCTAGTGCATAAAGATCAGACGGGGTTCATCTGGGAGAGACAGGGAGGAGACAACATTCGGAAGCTGCTGAATGTCATGTGGTCTCTGCAGGCGACGGGGAGGGAGGCAGTATTTTTGACGGTCGATGCAGAAAAGGCATTCGACAGGGTGGAATGGGGATTTATGTTCCAGGTACTAGAAAGAGTTGGGGTGGGTCCTTCGTTCCTAAGATGGATAAAAGCGTTCTATGCATGCCCCAGGGCAAGGATAAAGGTAAATGGAGGATATTCTGAAAGCTTTCGATTGGGTAGGGGCACCAGGCAGGGGTGCCCTTTGTCGCCTTTGTTGTTTGCCCTGGTTATAGAACCATTGGCGGACTTTATCCGGCGACAGGGGGATATTTGTGGTACCGAAGTAAGGGGACAGTTAAGCAAGGTTGCACTCTTTGCAGACGATGTTATCTACACTTTGGAATAACCTTTGGTTAGCCTTCCCAATTTACTGCAGGCCGTAGGGCGGTACAGTGCAGTATCGGGCTATAAGTTGAACCTGGATAAGACCGAAATTCTGGGGTTTAATCTGGATAGAGGGGTGGAGGAGCGGTTGCAGGCTGAGTTTCCCTTCAAATGGGTGCAGGGACATTTTCGATACCTGGGGATTCAGTTGGGTAATACATGGGACCAAGTGCCGGCTTGGAATTATAAACCCCTGATAGCGGCACTTAGGAAGGATTTAGGGAGATGGAAGGGCCTACACTTGTCCTGGTTGGGGCGCATAGCAACCATTAAAATGAATGTGCTGCCAAGGCTCCTATTTGTGTTTATGGCCCTACCCTATAAGGTGCCGCGAAAAGGTCTTAGGGAGCTGCAGGCTCTGATCATGAGGTTTATTTGGGAGGAGAAGCGGGGCAGGGTGAATAAGCTCACCATGTTCCGACCCCAGGAGGCAGGGGGGTTGGGAGTACCTAACCTGGCGAAGTATTATGAGGCAGCACAACTTCGGGCGCTCTTTGTGTGGAGAGAGAGAGGAGAAACCCCGCAATGGGTATATATGGAGAAAGACGGTAAGGAGTGTCTGGAAGAAGCGGTCTGGGGTGGGGAGAGGAGCGGAGTGAGCCGGGAGGGGTTGAACCCTTACAAGCACTTAACGCTGCAAGTATGGGAAAAATGGCAGGGTTATTTATTGAAGGGGAAGAGACTTTCCCGTGCTGCGTACCTGCGTAATATGAGGGGCCTTGCCCCGGGGGGGGTGGGGAGGGAGTTTTAAAGTGTGGGCGGAGAGAGGGTTGGAGAGGGTTGGCCAGGTTTTAGATAGGACCGGGAGGATACGGCCGTATGCGGAGCTTCAAAGAGAGTTCGGACTGCGGGATAATGATTTTTATGCGTACATGCAACTGTGGTATTATTTGCAAGAACCGGGGGTTAGGGGGACCTACAGGGTGGGGTAACGGAGTTTGAGATGCTGATGGAGCAACAAGAGTCAGTAAAGGGCCTGGTGTCTAAACTATACCGCCTGCTGAACGCACGGGAAGAAGGCATGGCCAAGTGGCAGGAACAGTGGGAAGGGGAACTGGGAGGTCAGTGGGAGGCGGGCCGGTGGACGAGCATCTTTGAGGGGGAAAGGCGGCTTGCATGGGGTACGGCGCTGCTAGAGAATTCGCTTAAAGTTAGGCTTAGGATGCTCTGGACCCCAGCCAGGCTGCACCGCATTTTCCCGGCGCGAGAGGGTACTTGCTGGAGGGGATGTGGGGGGTGGGGTGATCTCTTGCATATGATATGGAGCTGCCCCAAATTGCAGGAGTTGTGGAGGGTGGTGGAGGATTATTGTGGAGCGGTGACGGGGATACGGATCGCCTTCGCTTCAACCCAGGTGGTGCTCCTGGAGGGCGAGGAGATTGGGGCGGGGGGGATTGCTGCTTTCCGTAATTACTGTGTGATAGCGGTCCGATTGGCAATATTACAAAACTGGAAGAACATGGAACCACCGAGAATGAGGGAAATTATTGGCCGGTTAGAGTTTTTGTGGGGGATTAGTAAAGTGCGGGCCTGTGCGCAGGGATCGCAGGCCAAACATGATGAGATCTGGCGGGACTATGAGAACTGGAGGGAGACAGGGTGGGCGGTATGGATGGAGAAGTAAGGGGAGGGGGAGGGGGGGATAGATTGGGGCAACTAGGGTTCGGGCTGGCTGCTAACCCCTGAGGTGATGGTACGTTGGTGAGGGCTAGTTTGGGCCGGGGGGGAGTTGGGGGTAGGAGGGGGGGGTAGAGGGGGGAGGGGAGGGGAGGGGTGGGGGGGAGGGAAGGGGTGGGGGATAGGGCATAAACATGGCATTTGGGGCTGCCCGCAGTGGTTGAATGCTAGGGGACTCCTGTAGGAACAGCAGCTGCGGACATCAGGGGCAGTGCACGCCGGGGGGCGCATAGCCTGGGGGTGCACTGGGACCCCTGGAGTATAGGTTGACTGGTGGCAACGCCTGGCAACATTGGGATACAAAAAAGGGGGCAGACCATCTCAGTTGGCGGGTGGCGGGGGGCTTGATTTGTAAGGGGGGGAGGTCAGGATTGGGCACCGGGAGAGATTTGGGGTTTATATGTTGTGTCTTCCCGGGGAAGGTCATATAAACTGTTGAATACAAGGTAGAATAAGAGGTTGTTGGATTTGCTGATAACACACACCTTTAAATATCACACACCATAACCTGAGTTAACAAAGGTTTAGAGCAGGAACTAATAGTTTCTTTTCCTTTTCATTTTACATAGTTTATTTGCTTTTTCATTTTTCATTTTACTTTTAAATTTTCAATTTTCAATTGCAATTTTAATTTTTCATATCGCTTTTGAATTAACTTGTATTGATATTTTATGATGTGGTCAGGATGGTATATGTAATACTGGAACAGAATATACAGACAATCCAATGCATCTGTGCTTAGCAAGCAGATAACCGTACGGGACGGATTATCAGTTGCCAATGTTATTTGTTCCACTTAGGTCAACTTATTTTAGTTGTGGCCTTATTTCTATGCGGCTCTTTCTGTGCCCTATTTTTTTTTCTTTCTCCTCCTTGCTCTCTTTCTTTCTTTCTTTTCACTCCGCAAGAAGGGAGGATTACGCCCCTTTGCAAGGAGGGACAATGGACATTATAGGGGCTGCGGAGGTATGTGTAATACAGACCACCTGATACTGCTCTGTATGCTGTTTTTCTTTTTTATGATGTGTGTGAATAAAAAACTTTAAATTGGGAAAAAAAAAAGAAAGCCTTTGGGATTGCTGCCACCCATGCATGGTCCTCTTCCCGCCCAAAGGTGCCATCTTGCTCAGGTCAGGTCCCTTAGCTTGAGCCCTACCAAGCAGATGGCAAGGGAAGGATAAAAATCCAGCAACTCTGTAAAGGAGGTGGGAGGGTAGTGAGGACCGATTCCTGCTGTCCCTGGAGAACACCTGTTACAGGTGAGTAACTATGCTTTCTCCAGGAACAAGCAGGAAGTCAGGACGCTGGAAACAAACATGGACACCCAAAACATGCCAGTGGTTTTTTAATATTTGAACAACCTGATTAGTATAATGCATGTAAGGTAGAATCCCCACAATAGGAGCAGAATCATCATTCAAGTTATCATCCAGTGGTTGCTGCCACCATTCCGGATGGTTTATGTTTATGTTTATTTAACTTAATATACCACCCTTCATTACACCAGGGCAGTTTACATAATACAAGCTAATTGGGATGGGCACAAGCCCTATAGCAAGAAAGGAAAGGTTAAATTGAGTCCTCCTGTAGGCATTATGTACTATATCTGTAGGATAACCACGTGCCAATAATCGCTGGGAAAGCTCACGAGCATGTTTATGAAATTCAACCACTGTAGTACATAGCCGACGCATCCGTAAAAATTGCCCCATTGGAAGCCCACGACAAAATGGACCAGGGTGATAACTACAGTATTGAAGTAATGTATTCCTTTGAACTGGTTTCCTGTATAAAGTGGTGTGCAGTGTATTACCATAATTGCATAAATGTTTATCTTCTTTTGTGGTATATATGATTGTTTGCCCATTAAAGTAAATAGCAAGGACTTCTTGATCAATGAAACTACGCTTACAGGAACATCGATCTCGATTAAACACAAAAGTGCTATCAGCCCCAATGGTTGCTCATTGCATTGCTCAGGATCATTCCTTTCAGGATTTGACTTGGAGAATTATAGATCAGGTTCCTTTAAATTCATGAGGGGGAGATAGGTTGGTGCAATTGCAGTATTTGGAACAGCGATTGATGAAGGTCCAGGAGAATAACGATGGCCTGAAATATGGTGCTATGTAGCGGTATGATTTCCTGATTTACCATAGGAGCAGTGAAATGAATGGGGTTGTTCCCTGCTGCCCGTCATATGGAAATGACAGAGAAGAATGGCCTACTCTGTTTGAATGCCTTACAGAGTGGTAACAACGATCATTTGAAAAATTTGAATGAAAGCTAAGTTGATTTTTATCATCTTCATCAACTTGTACTTTTAATATTTGAGCCTGTACCTTTTTCCATTGTGACATAAGACACACCTGAGGGGGTTCCGTGGTGCAATTCCCCTTGAATTTGATTACGTAAGATTGAATGATTTTGAGCTGTTGGCTTGGCTCATAAAAAAAGAATAAAAAGGAAGGTTTGCTTCAAGAGGGTTTTCTCTCATGGCAAATGGTCCGACAAATAATTAAATTTATAGATGTCCTTAGTTTACAAAAAATTTTTGTTAATGATTAAAGGGATTTTTTTAAAGGGGTTTTGTTTGGATATAGAAAAGATTTTGACATTAGAAGGCACTAATACGTGCATAAGCTTGACTTATCAATTCAGTGTCTCTTCTAGACCTATTCCTTTAGGTACAACTGTAAAAACAAAAGCAACTTACAGGTACTGGCATTGCAAGTGGAACTGGAGCATACTGGGTGTAGAGGTGGAGAGGAACTGGCACAAACACCGGCACAGGGATAGGAACCACTAAAACCTGGGGCACAGTTGGTGCCTCCTCCTCTGTGGACAAACACACAGTTTAGTTCATGTAGGAGGCTTGTGCAGTGTTCAGCATAACACACAAAGCATGCTCACTTCCCTCCTCCTCCACTATTGCTCAATTCATTGTCTTTTTAACATTCTCGTTTCTTTTGACACATGTGTTCTTATCTTAAGATGTATACCCTCGTCCTTTTCCATCCAGAGGACTGCATGACTTTACTTTGGACGTCTACCTGTCTGCTTCTCTCTACGGTCCTTCCTTCTTATACAATCCTTTTACCACTCGCCTTTTCTTCCTAAACCTCTGAAAGCTCCTTTCACTTCTCTACCTTCTTCACTTTCCCTACTACTAAAAAGAAACTTCAACTATTTTGTAAGTAAATTAAAAGAGGTCCTTCTGGATGCGATTTTACTAGGGCAGCTGGCGAGAATACCACACACCTGTCTGACACTCCTTGCTCTGTGTATGAGGTTTACAGGATGTGGCCTTGGTCTGTGTGATTGGTTTGCACAGCAATGCCTTGTTCTTTAGAAGTCTGGGAGGTAGTGAAGAGGGCAGCTTTAAAGCATCTGTTTGAGTGCTAGCCTGATAAGAGAAATAAGATTATGAAACAGCAAAAGGTATCACACTCAATAGTTGTCTAATTATTATTCTATTTTATATAACGTCTCAAATTATTTTTAGACAATGATAAAATCTCTGGCAGTCATTTTATCAAGACATAAAACACAAAATGGCAAAAGCAAAAAAAACTTTGCAGCTTAAAAACATGCTTCATTACAGAAAATGTAGTTACTCACCTCTAACAGATGTTCTCCAGGGACAACAGAATTAGTCCTTACGTATGGGTGACATCGGCACTGACAGAGCCCACGTAGTAATCACTCCCCAGATTTGTTAGTTACACCACGTATGCAGTGTCACCTTCCCGCCCAAGGGTGCCATCTTACCTCTGTATAATGACCTAGCTTAATCAAGCATAACAAAAGAAAACTCCTCCATGGGGAGGAAGAAGGGCTGTGAGGACCTATTCCTGCTGTCCCTGGAGAACACCTGTTACAGGTGAGTAACTACGCTTTCTCCAGGAACAAGCAGGAAGTCGGTCTTCACATATGGGACTCCCCCGCTACAGGCAACCGAAAAAAACTTGTAAAAAGCTACAGGCGATCAAAAAACAGCGAGCGATGAATGGCAAAGTCCTGAGATGCAACCCCAGTGTCAAGGATGGAATCACCTCTCCAGTAGCCTGGACATAAGGGTCAGAGGGAAGGAGTTGCACTAATCCCCAAAGAGGTGATGGGGTACTGCCTGTTGAAGGCGCTGTCATGCCATGAGCTCCCCTCCAGGCAGTATTAAGCTGTGAAGGCATGGACTGAGGACCAGGTGGTGGCACGGCATGTGTCTTGATGAGGGACTGAACATAGATATGCCACAGAGGCTGCCATGGTGCACGCATTGTGGGTGGTGACATGACACTCCAGGGATTGTCCTGCTTGCTCGTAGGCAAAGAAGATGCAGTCTGCTACCCAGGTGGACAGGATCCGCTTAGAGACAGCAATGCTGAGCCTGTTCGGGTCATAGAAAATTAACAGTTGTAACGAGTAGTGGTGAGCCTTCATCTGTTTGGAGTAGAAAGCCAATACCCTCTTACAATCGAGCTATGGAGTGAGGCCTCTGCCCAAGACACATAGGGTCAAGGAAAAAAGGTGGAGAGAATCACCTACTGGATGACATGAAATATAGATACCACCTTGGGGAGAAACTAGGGATGGGTGCATGGAACCACCCTATTCTTGTGAAATCTGGTGTATGGGACGTGGCCCACCAATGCCTGGAGCTCACTGACTCGCTGAGCAGACGTAAGCGTGATGAGAAAGACAACCTTCCAGGAAAGCAATTTGAGGTGAACCATGAATTTCCCAAAAACCACATTCACATTTTAGCCTTTCTATGAAGAAAGGCTAAAAAGGTTAGGGCTCTTTAACCTGGAAAAGAGACGGCTGAGGGGAGATATGATAGAAGTCTATAAATTAATGAACGGAGTGGAATGGGTAAACGTAGATCGATTGTTTACCTTATCAGAATATAGAAATACTAGGGGGCATGCAATGAAGCTAAAGGGTAAACTATTTAAGACTAATAAAAGAAAATATTTTTTCACTCAACGTGAAATCAAACTCTGGAATTTGTTACCGGAGGATGTAGTAAAGGCTGTTAGTGTAGCTGGGTTTAAAAAAGGTTTGGACAAGTTCCTGGAGGAAAGGTCCATAAACCATTATTAAGAAGGGACCCAGGATATCAATGCTTGAACCAATACAAGCATTGTGGAACCTGTGTCCCTTGGGGAAACTGCTAGGTACGTATGACCTAGATTGGCCACTGTTGGAAACAGGATACTGGGCTTGGTCTGACCCAGTATGGCATATCTTATGTTCTTATGTAGGTCCCATGCCACCGGGGGCAGCAGGACCAGGGGTCACGAGAGGAGACTTCTCATGAAGCAGCCCATGAGAGGGTGGACAGAGATGGATTGCCTGTCCAGTGGATGGTGATGTGCAGCCAGGATACTGATGTGCACCCTGATTGAGCTGGACCTCAAGCCAACATGAGAAAGGTGCAATAGCTACTGGAGTATTGACTGCACCCGGAAGGAAAACGGGCTAAGGCCCTTGTCAGTGCACCACAATGAAAACCGGCACCATTTAGAGGTATTTGCCCACCAAGTGGAATCCTTGCTGGAGGCCAACAAAACATCCTCAAACTCTGTGGAAAGATAGAAGGGGGCCCAGAGCTACCCTTTCAGCAGCCAGGCCGTCAGTGCTAGAGAGTAGAGGTTGGGATGAAGGAGAGATCCATCCTCCTGCGATATCAAGTCCGGAGCGCAGCCCAGGGGAACAGAGGCTGTTCGAGAAAGTTGCAGCTGCAGCAGGGAGCAGTGAGGATCACCGTGGCCCAAGTCTAACAATCTTGAGCAGGGTTCATGAAACCAGCGGAACGGGAAGGTATTCATACAGCAGACTCCTCGTCCATGGAAAGAGAAAGGCATCGGCCACTGCTTGGTCCCAGGTTGGTATATGGAAGCAAAAGCGAGGCAACGGAGTATTGCTGGCGCTGATGAAGAGATCCATTGTTTGAGTCTCCCAACATCGGAAGAGAGAGAGGATCACGGCTGGGTTCAGATGCCACTCATGCAGCTGAAGGACCCTGCTGAGTCTGTCCACCAGAACGTTCTAGTGTCCTGGGAGGTAGGCCACCCGAAGGAGCATGCCCCTTGCTGCAGCAAACGTCCAGATGTGGACTGCCTCCCAGCATAGGAGGTACGAGCCCATGCCTCCCTGCTTGGCGAGGTAGAACATCGCTATCTGGTTGTTCATTTCGATGAGGACCATCTGAGTTCGACAACTGGTTGTGAAATACTTGAAGGGCTTTCGCCACAGCCTAGAGCTCGAGGAAGTTGATCTGATGCAGGCTATCCTCGTGTCCAGACGCCCTGTGATCAGAGACAGTCGCAGAGGGCTCCCCACCTGAGCTTGGAGGCGTCTGTGATGAGGATGCTTTGAACTGGCAGGGCTTGGAAAGGCAGGTCTGCCAAGAGGTTCGGCAGATACTGCCACCAGGCGAGGGAATTCGCAAGAGGCTTGGTGACCCATACGGGATAGTCTAGGCGACCCACGGCCTGAGACCATTAAGCGCTGAGGGACTACTGTGCCTGCTGCATTTGCAGGCAGGCATCTGGCATCAAGGCCATGTGCCCCAAGAGGTGTAGCATGAGATGGGCTGACACAGTCATGCACCCTGCACTTCGGTCTCCAGGGACACAAGTCACTGAGCCCTGTCTACAGGGAGGAAGGCCGTGGCCTGGGTAGTATTGAGGAGGGCACCTCTGAACTCCAGGCATTGCGTGGGCTGCAGATGGGACTTGGGGTAGTTGATGACAAACCCCAGACCTTGCTTTCTGGCTAGCCTCCTCTTATGAGCCAATTGTCCAAATAGGGGAACACAAAGATACCTTGTAGCCAGAGATAGGCAGCGACCACCACTAGGCACTTGAACAACCTAGGGGTGGCCGAGAGGCCGAAGGGCTGAACTTGTATTGATAGTGGTACCTGTCGCCGAAGAAGTGGAGGAACCGACTGTGTCTGGGATAAATCAGGATGTGGGTATAGGCATCTTTTAGATCATAGTTAATCTCCTTGCTAGAGGTAGGGCAACAATGTTCCAAGGGATACCATTTTGAACTTTTCTTTGACCAGAAAGAGGTTGAGGTCCTGCTGATCAAAGATGGAACAGAACCCTCCTGTCTTTTTGGGGACAAGGAAGCAGTGGGAGTAGAACCCCCTACCCCAGAGATTTTGGAGGACAGGCTCCACTGCGTGGTCCGCGAAGAGGGTCCCGAGCTCCCTCTGCAGGACGTCTCAGTGAAGTAGTCATGGGGGGCTCCCCTGGAAAGAATGGAGGGGGCATTTGCTCGACGTGGAGGAGGTAACCCTCCCGCACCACCTGCAGGATTCAGGCGTTGGTGGTGATGCCTGGCCAGAGGTTGGCAAAATGAACAAGATGCCCCCCATGTGCTCTGGGACTTGATCCTCAGGAGGGAGAGGAGCTATGCCCGGGGAGTCAAAAGGCTCTCCTAGGTTGCGGCTGGGGCGCTGTCTGGGGCTTGAAGGCCTTAGATTTATGAGGACCATTACCCTGGCTTTTGGCCTGCTGGCCCTGTTGGGGAGCTTGGTAGGCCAGAAACTGCTAAACTGAACATTTTTTATAGCGCTAATAAGCATACGCAGTGCTGCACAGACACATGTAAAAGACGGTCCCTGCTCTTCAGAGATTACAATCTAATAGAGAGAGACAACACAGTAGCAGTAGATATGGGATACAGCTAGGGGGAATGGTAAGGAAACACAAAGAACATCAGGTGACAAGTGTTTTCTTCTTCGAGTAGAAGGACCTTATTTTCCTGAAGCCTTCTGCCGGGAAGGGTCAGCAGTCTTTAGAGTGCACCTGGTTCTGGGTCATATATTCAGACTCCCTCTGCAGCCTTGTCTGTCATGGGCTTGCCAAACAGGACATCCCTTTGGTATGAGACATCGACCAACTTGTCCAGAACCCATTGCTCTAGGTCTGAGGATTGCAGCCAGGCCCACAGCAGCTACCCGAGCCACAGAATCAAAGCAGTCATAGGTCTCCCAAGTCAAACTTGGAGCAGTCCTTGACTGAGGAGACCAGGGTCCGAAACCACACCAGAGGTTCATCAGTCAGGCCAGCTGAGAACCTGTTAGGTTCCTTTGCCAAGTCCTTCAGGTACATGCCCATGTACAACTGGTAAGCCTGGATGCGGGCCACGAGCATCGAGCCCTGGTAGCACTTCTTACCAAACCCCTCCATTGTGTGAGACTCCTTGCCCGGGGGCACCAAGGAGTGCATCTTCTGACTTTAGATCCAACCATGGCCGACTCCACCACCATGGAGTTATGTGGCAGTTGCGGCTTTTTAAAACCGGGGCCTTTGTGGACTTGATACTGGGAATCGAGTCGCTTGCTCACAATAGGCACAGTCACCGGGGCTTCCCACATCCTGAAGAACAAACACTCTAGACTGGACGGGAGAGGCATCGTCAGTGCCTCCCTTGGACGGGCATTGTACTGAAGAATTACAAGGTCCTCGGCACGAGGCTCATTCTCTGACTCATGCACAAAGGGACAGGGCCTTGGACATCTCCTGTACAAAGTTGAACACAAGGTCCTCAGGCAGGGACTGCCTCTGCTCTTGCAGCAGAGAGGGATCTGACAGGACATTCCTAAGCAGCCGGGTATTGGGCAACTTGTCCTCTGTCTCCCACTCTGAGTCAGAGAGCACCAAGGGCTTGACATGCACCAGCCCGATGCTCTGCTGGAGGCGTCTAAGGAGAGAGAGGAACCAGCCTCATGGGTGAAGAGGAGCACCATGGCCTGGCTCAGAATGTATGTTTCTCGAGAACTGGCTGGACATCCTCAAGGGGAAAGAGGACGGTCCTGACATTGGCACCAACGACCAGGAGGCACCAGGCATCGAACCGTGCTGCAACTCCAGGAAGACAGCCAAGCTGCGCTCCAGGGCTAGCATCCTAACCTTGAGGCCAGGTGGCATCACAGCCACCGGCTCGGGGCACCAATGGAATCGGGCACAGAGCGGGCTCCCCTGATGGGTAATCACCAATGCTGATGGGTTTGACCTCCCGGAGGGATAGCTTCGGGGGCTGCTCCTGGCCATTATTCTTGGCCTCGTATTGAGGGCTTTTGTGTCAGTGGCCAAGGTTTTATCCCCGGCTGCAGCATTAGACCTCGACGCCAACTCTAGTGGAGTCTGCACCTTATGGGGAGATCCTCTGAGGACAATCCTCGGACTGAGATTCTGTGACCTTGGGGCTCGAAATGAGCTTAGTCGTGGCTCCCGAGGGTAGCAATTCCATGCTCATTGCCAGGGCTGAGAACAAGGACTTCTTCTGGCCGAAGATAGATTCCCACTGCTTTTCACGACTCTTCCAAGTCTTGTTCGACATCTGCAGGCAGAGCATGCAGGTGGAGTCGTTATGATCAGTGTAGAGGCATCAAAGGCAGCAGCTATGGTGGTCCATGATAGACACGCTGCGGGTGCACTTGCCACACTGCTTGAAGCCACTGACCATAGACATAGCAGGAAAGAATGCTCCTGTGAGGTCAAACAAACATCCTGGTCAGTGTGGGCGCAAGGAAAAACCCATGCCCCAAGAAAAAGAAAAAAATGGACCAGAGGTGAGAATGATCTCGGGGGAAGGGAAGGTGTTCGGTATGCAAATCGGTAAAGAGCAAAAAAAACCACAAGAAAAAGACAGAAAAAAATAATCAACTTTTTACCGAGTGAACAGACAGGGCATATGCTGGGTTACATGGAAAAAAGAAGACCGAGGTAAGATGACACCCCTGGGCGGGAAGGTGACCGCACATGCATGGTGTAACTCCCAAAGGCTTTCCTATAAAGCTGGGGAGTGATTGCCACGCGGGCTCCATTGGTGCCGTTAAGAGTAGTTACTCACCTGTAACAGGTGTTCTCCAGGAGCAGCAGGAATCAGTCCTCACATATGGGTGATGTCGGCACCGATGGAGCCCTCGTGCGGAGCATTTCCCCAGCTTTCAAAGAAAGCCTTTGGGAATTCAGCGCGCATGCGCGGTCCCTTTCCCGCCCAAGGGTGCCATCTTGCTCAGTTTGATGACATAGCTAAAAGACAGCAAAAAAACCAAAATGAAATATATGACTGCAACTGCAAAGGGAGGAGGGAGGGTCGTGAGGACTGATTCCTGCTGCTCCTGGAGAACACCTGTTACAGGTGAGTAACTACTCTTTCTCCAGGACCAAGCAGGAAGTCAGTCCTCACATATGGGACTCCCCAGCTCTAGGCTACCGGGAACCCAAAGCTGAAAAATAAGCTCCCTCTAGAGCCTCAGCATGCGTGATAGGAATCTTCTCTGATAACGCCCCCAAACAGTAGCCCAACACAAGGGCCAGAGGGTAGGAGTTGCCTAAACCTCAAAGATATTACGGAGTACCGCCTGTCCGAAAGCACTGTCCCTGCGGGACTCCCTCTCGAGGCAGTAGTGGGCTGCAAAAGTCTGGCTTGAAGACCAAGTAGCGACCAGGCAGATGTCTGCCAACAGAACAGAGCGGAGATGAGCTATTGATGCAGCCTTCGCCCTGACACGGTGGGCCGTGACTCGACCCTGCAAGGAGAGGCCGGCTGCCCTGTACGTCCAGGCGATACAGTCTGCTACCCAAATGGATAGGGTACGCTTGGAGACAGGTAACCCCAGCTTATTAGGGTCAAAAGATACGAAGAGCTGAACAGCCCTTCGATGCCCCTGCGTACGGTCAATGTAGAAAGAGAACGCCCTCCTACAGTCCAGGGTATGCAAGACCATTTCAGCCCAGCTGGCATGCGGCCTGGGAAAGAAGGTCGGAAGAACCACCTCCTGATTGAGGTGTACGGTCTATCAGAAACCAGAGCCTGTAGTTCACTCACACGCCTGGCCGAGGTAAGAGCCACCAAGAACACCACCTTCCAGGAAAGGAAGCGTAAAGAGTAAATTAGACTTACCTGCTAATTGTTGTTCCTTGCGGAACTCTAGTCCAGTCCCGGAACCATAGAGTTGTGAACTTCCACCAGCAGCTTTGGAGACTGAACATCTTCATCTCTTTGATCATCCAGCTATATGCAGCTCCAAGGACCGCCCACACATCAGTACCTATTGACAAAGCATACTAAGCAGAGCAACAAATAAGGAGATATAACCATACAGTGGAAAAAAGGATCCTGACCCTAAAGATCCCACTACTAGCGAAATTTTTTTTTTTTTTTTGTATTTCTTATGAACAATCTCCCGCCTACGGGAAGGCGGACCAGAACAGCCGTGGCGACCCCTGCGCAAAACACAAGCAACAAGAGGCGCCACCGCTCACCCTCCAAATTGGCCCCGAAAGGGAACTAAGGCGTGCTGCAAGCAGAGGAGCTCTGACCGAAAGCATAGAGAACAGAAACCCTGGCAGACTCCTATAATGACTGTATCTTCTTGGCTGGCAGCGAGAACCGAGAGACAGGGAGGGATCCGGGACTGGACTAGAGTTCCGCAAGGAACAACAATTAGCAGGTAAGTCTAATTTACTCTTCCTTAGCGTCTCTCTAGTCCAGTCCCGGAACCATAGAGGATGTAACAGAGCAGTATATCTCAACGGGAGGGCCTCGCTAGTCCAGCCTGAAGCACCCGAGAGCCAAACCGCGCATCCGACGCCACCTGCACATCCAGACGATAGTGCTTAGCAAAGGTGTGCAAGAACGACCACGTCGCCGCCCGACAAATATCCACCGCCGGCACCAAGCTAACTTCTGTCCAAGACGCCGCCTGCGCCCTAGTCGAGTGAGCCCGAAGCCCGGCAGGAACCACCTTGCCGTGTAAAAGGTATGCCGACGAAATCGCCTCTTTCAACCAGCGGGAAATGGAAGACTTAGACGCCGCTTCCCCCTTGCGCGGACCGCCAAAGGCGACAAATAAGCGATCGGACTTACGGAAGGACGCTGTTTCCCGCAAATACCGGCGAAGCGCTCGATGGACATCCAACGCGTGCAAGGAGTTATCCGCGTGCTTGCCGCGTTCCTTGGCAAACACCGGGAGAGACACCACTTGATTCATGTGAAACGCCGAAACTACCTCAGGCAAAAACGCGGGAACCGGTCGCAATACCACCTTGTCGGCCGAGAAAGACAGATAGGGTTCCCTACACGAAAGAGCCTGCAACTCCGAAATCCTGCGAGCTGACGAGATCGCCACCAGAAACACCGTCTTCAACGTCAAGTCCTTCAACGAAGCTTGCGCCAAGGGTTCAAACGGCGAAGCTACCAGAGACCTCAACACCAAATTCAAGTCCCACGAGGGAACTAAAGCCCTGCACGGAGGACGCATAAGCAACACCGCTCGCAAGAAGCGCTTCACATCAGCATGGGACCCCAATAGCTGGCCCTGAACCTTGCCTCGAAAACACGCAAGAGCTGCAAGTTGTACCCTCAAGGAACTGGCCGCCAGGCCCTTGTCCACCCCTGCTTGCAAGAAGGAGAGGATCTGAGGAACGGAGGTCCGCAAAGGCCGCAATTCGCGATCCGCACACCAGCTCTCAAAAATACGCCAGACCCGGACATACGCTAGCGACGTGGACCGACGCCGCGCCCGCAACAAGGTAGCAATGACCTCCGGAGAATAACCTTTGGCTCTCATTCGCACCCTCTCAATAGCCATGCCGTAAGCGAGAATCGAGCCACCTGAGGCATCTGCAGCGGCCCCTGCCGAAGGAGATCCGGCCGAGGAGGAAGCAGCCACGGATCGGCCACACTCAACCACACCAGATCCGCATACCAAGGCCGACGAGGCCAGTCCGGGGCAATCAGAACCACGGGACCCGGATGCCGCTCGATCCGCTGCACCAGGCGACCCACCAGAGCCCACGGAGGAAAGACATAGAGCAGCCCGTACCTTGGCCACCTTTGTGCCAATGCATCGAGGCCTTCCGACATGCGTTCCCGACGCCTGCTGAAGAACCGTTCGACCTGCGCGGACTCGAAGGTCGCCATGAGGTCCATTATCGGCAGACCCCAACGACGGACCAGCAACGCAAATACCTCGGGATGTAGAGACCACTCTCCGGGGTCTACTCTGCGACGACTCAGAAAGTCCGCCTCCACATTGTGAACCCCCGCGACATGCTGGGCCGACAGACATTGAAGATGCCGCTCTGCCCATTCTAGAAGCAGATCCGCCTCCGCTTCCAACGCCGCGCTGCCTGTGCCTCCCTGGCGATTTATGTAGGCTACCGTGCAGGCATTGTCGGACAGCACCCTGACCGCCGCTCCCTGCAGCCAAGGCTGAAACGCAGTCAGAGCCAACCACACGGCTCTCATTTCCAGACGGTTGATGGACCACTGGCTCTCCCGCGAGGACCACTGGCCCTGAGCAATCTGACTCTCGCAATGAGCCCCCCCCAGCTGCTCAAACTGGCATCCGTCATCAGCAGACGCCAGACGGGAGACTCCAAGGGCATACCGTTCGCCAGAGAGCGCCGACGCAACCACCAGCGAAGGCTGCGCCGAACCCCCAAGGGGCAAACTAACTGACGAGCTAGCGAGTTGGACTGATGACACCATCGACGCAGCAGCGCTCGCTGCAGGGGCCGCATGTGCGCCCTTGCCCACGGAACTACCTCGATGGTCGCCGCCATCGTGCCGAGAAGCTGAAGGTATTGCCAAGCCGAGGATGACCGTCTCGCTAGAAACTGCTCCACCAGCTGCCTCAGGGCCCGCGCTCTGTGCACTGGGAGAAAAACCTTCCCGTTGCCGGTCTTGAAACGCGCCCCCAAATACTCCAAGGTTTGCGAGGGAAGAAGGCTGCTCTTCGCCCGATTGACCACCCAGCCTAACGACTGCAAAATCTGTACGACCCGCGCCGTAGCTCGGAGACTCTCCTCCCTCGACTTCGCCCAGATCAACCAGTCGTCGAGATAGGGATGCACGAGGACACCCTCCTTCCGCAGGAACGCCGCTACCACCACCATGATCTTTGTGAAGACCCGTGGCGCCATCGCTAGGCCGAAGGGCATGGCTTGAAACTGAAAATGGCCCATCGGCAGTGCAAACCGCAGAAATCTTTGATGTTCCCGACGAATGGGAATGTGCAAATAGGCCTCCGTAAGGTCTAGGGACGTTAGGAATTCCCCCTCGCGGACCGCCGCTATGACCGAGCGCAGCGTTTCCATGCGAAAATGCGACACCCGGAGGCACCGATTCACTCTCTTTAAATCCAGGATTGGTCGAAAGGTGCCCTCCTTTTTCAGCACCACGAAGTAGATGGAGTATCGACCGGACCCTAACTGCCCCTCCGGCACGGGGGCGACTGCCCGGAGCCGAAGCAGCCGGGAAAGTGTATCTGATACGGCTCTTCGTTTCCAGGGAGCGCTGCACGGGGACATAACGAAGGAATCTAGCACCGGTTGATGCAGCTCAAGCGCATATCCCTCTCGTATCACTTCTAACACCCACTGATCGGATGTGATAGCGGCCCAGGCAGGGTAGAAATCCTGTAGTCTGCCCCCTACGGGGATCACCGCCACCGGAGCCGGCCTCGCTTCATTGTGACTTTTTGGGGACCTGCGCCTGGAAGGAGCCAAAACCTCTACCTGCCCCCCGAAATCCGCGGAAACTCTGTCTGCACCCCGGGTATCTGGAACGCTGGGACTGACCAAAGCGGGAGGCACGAAATCTCCGAAAGGACTGCTGAGACCCCCGGAAGGTGAAGGTCGGCTTCCCCTGCTTGGGCTTATCCTCCGGAAGCCGACCCCCCTTAGAATCCCCGAGATCTTTTACCAACCTATTCAAGTCCTCTCCAAATAACTGCCTGCCCTTAAACGGCAGCTTACTAAGGCGAGCTTTAGAAGAACCATCAGCCGCCCAATTGCGTAACCAAAGAGAACGACGCGCCGCTACCACAGACGCCATGCCGTTAGCCAACCCCCTAATGAGGTCATAGTGGATATCTGCCAAATAAGCGGTACCAGACTCCAAACTGGACACCGCGGCCTCCTGTTCCACTGACTGGGGCTCCTGCAACTGCTGAGACCAGCGGAGGCAGCCGCGCGCCACCCAGGCCCCGGCCACCGCCGCCTGCATTGACAGGGCAGAAACATCAAACGCCTGTCTCAACAAGCTCTCAACCTTTCTATCCTGCGCGTCCTTCAACGCCGCAGCACCTTCCACCGGGATAGTAGTCCGTTTAGTAACCACGGAAACTGCCGCGTCCACCTTCGGCGAACGAAAAAGCTCTCTATCAGCCTCCGATAGAGAATACAACTTAGGCAACAGTCTAGCCCCGCGCAAGGTGGATTCTGGACTGTTCCACTCCTCCTGGATCATAGCCTTAAAAACCCTATGGAGCGGAAAGACTCTGTGGGAAGTGCGCACCGCCTGCATCAAGGGATCCTCCAACTGGTCCTCCGCAGCGGAATCTTCCACGGGTATGTTCAATACTTTGAGGGTTTCGGCAATCAGTGCCGGAAGTTCCTCCTTACGAAATACACGCACTATTCTACTACTCTGCTCGTCGTCAAACAACTCGCCGTCTTCTAAATCTTCCGCAGACTCTAGCCCGAGAGTCTCCCCCAGCCCCTCGTGGAACTCATCCCCAGGAGGCGCAGAATCCGCAACACTCGGGGGCCGGCTCTTCTTTTGTGGACCGGCGTCTCCCTCTACTGAAAGTGGGCGCTTTAGCCCACGGCGGGGCGGGACCGAACCTCCAACCGCCGGCTGCAAGAGAGCCAGAGCCTCCTGCATGAGAGAGAAAAAGGCAGGTGGAATTCCCAGGGATCCCTCCTGGACGCCCCCCGCCAACAGGCGCTCTGGCACCTCAGAAATCCCCGGATCAAGGACCATCTCTGCCTGCCTTGATGTCCCTTCTGTAGAGACAGGAGGGAGATCCGCACTGGAGCCCTCCAGAGGATCCTCCATGACAGCACCCACAGCAGAACAAGTGGCACAGACTCTGGCTTCCAAATTACTACTTCTACGAATGCCACAAACCAGACACCGAGGACTAGGAGGCATGCCTATGCACACAGCCCTCTACCAGCAAAGCAGAGACACTTTGCTGAAGCAAACAGAGCAGAAAAAAAAAAATCGTGATTTTAAAAGTGCTCAAAAACGCTCCAAATCGCAGGATTAGATAGAGCTGGGGTCAATTAGCTGATATCTGACCAAAAAATTCAAAAACGAAGCTCCTATCCCTAAAAAAAAACACGAAGAAAAAATGACGTTGAAAATCCAAAATGGCCGCCGGACCTGATCCCGCCAAAAAAAGGACTATAAAAAGTACCCAAAAGGTCTAAACAAACTCCCCAGAGCTGATTCCAGGCTACCCCAAGGCCTCTATCACTGCCTTTAGAAATAAAAAGCCCCAAACTCTACTCACCCACACACAGGAGAGGAGGGGGGGTCAAAACTCTGTGAGTGCTGTCCAGCGTGCCTGCCACAAGCTCTGAGTAGCAGTTACAGAGTAATATCAGAAACTCTACTCACCCAAGTTAATAACCGCTCAAGGCAGCTCGGGGAACCCCTAAATCAGTTAGGGGACCCTCAGAGCCTACTGCTGTATTTAATTGCCTTCAACCTTCTCCTCACCCACACCAAGGGGGTTCGGTAGAAAGGAGACCTGTGTCCTTTGCAGCTCCCCTGCTTGTTTGACCTATGGGGAGACTGACAGAGAGAGAAAGAGAGAAAAAAACAGATCAGATAAAGGCAGAAAGGACACAGCCAAAGAATTCCTCCACAGCAGCAGCCCAGCACCTAACCTAGAAAATAATAAAACACTAAAGCTCTGCTTATTTGTTCCTAAGGAGCCCAGTTCTGGGCTCTGACTTCCAAGCTGCTTGGAGACTGAGATACTGATGTGTGGGCGGTCCTTGGGGCTGCATATAGCTGGATGATCAAAGAGATGAAGATGTTCAGTCTCCAAAGCTGCTGGTGGAGGTTCACAACTCTATGGTTCCGGGACTGGACTAGAGAGACGCTAAGGAATGACAAATAGCCATCGGCTCAAACGGTGGGCGAGTAAGTTGTTGCAAGACCACATTCAAATCCCACTCAGGGGCTGGTGGACGAATCGGAGGCTTGAGCAAAAGCAGGCCTCTGAGGAAGCAGGCCACTAAGGGGCGGACCGACAGAGACTGGCCCTCCACCGGCGAGTGGTGCTCTGACAGAGCACTGAGGTGGACCCGAACAGAGTTGGATTTAAGGCCTAGGTCCGACAGATGAAGCAGATATTGCAGTACCACTGGTACCAGGCACAAAAATGGATCCTCTTGGCGCTGAGCACACCAGGTGGAGAACCTACGCCACTTGAGGGCATAAGATTTCCGGGTGGATTGTCTACTAGAGGCCAGAACCACCTCCTCCACTTCCCTAGGTAGAAGTAAGGGGGCTAGAACTACCCTCACAGCAGCCAAGCCATCAAATGGAGGGACTGGAGGTTGGGGTGCAGGAGAGATCCCTGATCCTGAGACAGGAGATCGGGTTGCACCCCCAGAGGGAGTGGAGTGTCCACCACCAATTGCAGGAGGAGTGGAAACCACGGTTGCCTCGGCCATCTGGGGGCTACCAGGATCAGCGAGGACCTGTCCCGAAGAACCTTGAATAGGGTACGGGCCACTAGAGGCGTTGGAGGAAACGCATACAGCAGGCCCGTAGACCAAGAGATTAGGAAGGCATCTGCTGCTATTCGCAGAGGATGTAGTTGTTTGGAACAGAACCTGGGCAGCTGACGGTTCAGTGGACTGGCAAAGAGATCGATGGTTGGAAGACCCCATTTTAGGAAGATCTGCTGGACCACTAGGGGATTCAAATGCCATTCCTGAGGCTGTAGAATCCTGCTCAACCTGTCTGCCAGGTGATTTTCCTGGTCAGGTAGATAAACTGCCTTGAGAAACATGCCGTGCTTGATTGCAAAGGCGCACAGGGCCTGTGCTTCCTGACACAGAAGCCTGGATCCTGTGCCTCCTTGTTTGTTCACATAGAACATTGCTACTTGGTTGTCTGTCTGAATCAAGACAGACTGGTGAGAGAGGACATGAGAGAAAGTTTGTAGAGCTAATTGAATAGCTCGCAACTCCAACAGATTGATCTGCTGTGTGGCCTCCCCAAGGAGACCAGAGGCCCTGAGTACATGCCCCCTGGCAATATGCACCCCAACCTTGAAGAGAAGCATCGGTCGTCAGCACCTGTGTGTGTGGTGGCGCCTGGAAAGGCACCCCTTTGATCAGGTTCGGGAGATGCAGCCACCACTGCAGGGAGGCTGCCAGTAGTCTGGAGACACTTACTCTGTCTCTTAAGTCTCCTGTGGCCTGTATCCACTGAGCTCTGAGGCACCATTGAGCAGGCCGCATATGTAGACAAGCATTTGCAGTTACATGGACCGTGGATGCCATGTGGCCCAAAAGCCTCAGGAAATGTCTGGCCGAGACTAGAGATCCACTGTGAACTGCTGGGCCAGAGCCATCAGTCTGTGAGCCCTGTTCCCAGGCAAATATGCCATTGCTTGTAAGGTATCCAACCTTGCCCTATGAACTCCAGGTCCTGTGAGGGGAGCAAAGTGGACTTTGCGAAGTTTATGACGAAGCCCGGGTGCTGAAGAGAGACAGTGCGAAGAGTGGCTTGTCTGGCCTCCTGTATAGACTGACCCCTGATAAGCCAGTTGTCCAGATATGGAAAGACAAAGATGCCCTGGTTTCTGAGATAGGCCGCGACCACCGCCAGGCATTTGGTGAAAACCCTGGGTGTGGAGGTTAGGCCAAATGGAAGTACTCTGTACTGAAAACGATTTCCCCAGTAAAAACATGGAAAGCAATTCCTCCCACTAAAAATCTGAGATATTGTCTGTGGTCTGGATGAATGAGGATGTGAGTATAAGCATCCTTTAAATCTAAGGAGCATAGCCAATCTCCCTGCTGGAGGTAGGGCAGCAGTATTTATTTATTTACATTCTCTTATATACCGCACTATTCTGCATCAGTGCGGTTTACATTGAACAAACTGAAATTACATTGAACAGGCATTATAACTTGGAAATAACTATTTTACAAGGAACATGGGCTATGGAGGGTTAAGTGGCTTGCCCAAGACCACAAGGAGCACCTGTGGGACTAGAAACCCCAGTCCTTCTGGCCCAAGGTTGCTGTCCTCTAGTGGGATTTGAACCCCCGACCTTCCGGCCTGAAGTACCTTGCCCCAACCACTAGGCCACTCCTCCACTCCAGTATTCCAAGGGTAAGCATCTTGAACTTTTCCCTCTCCAGGAACTTGTTGAGATTTCGCAAGTCTACGATGGGCCTGAGGCCTCCTGTCCTTTTTGGTACCAGAAATTACCTGGAATAGAAGCCTCGTCCTATCAGGTGGTGAGGCACCGGTTCCACCGCCTGCTCCCGTAGAAGACTTGCCAACTCCTGAAGGAGGAGGTTCCTGTGCAGAGGGAGTCTTGGAGACTCCCCTGGAAAATAGGAGGGAGGGAACTGGTTGAAGTGGAGCAAGTAGCCGTTTTGGACTATGCTCAGTACCCAGGTATCCCCTGTTATAGCTGACCATCTGTGGGCATACAGTGTCAGCCGGCCTCCTGTGTTGAGTGGAACCAGGTGTGGGGGGGGGGGGGGGAGAGAGGCTATGCAGTGGGAGTCAAAACCCCACTCCCTGCTGTGCAGGAGCTGGAGCTGGCGGGCTTGGGGGTTTTCTGCCTACAGGGCCCATGTCCCTGCCCCTTGGCCTGCTGACCCTGTTGGGGAGCTGTAGAGGCCTGGAATTGAGGGTAGGATTTGTAGGCAGAGGCCTTCCTCGGGTAAAAGGGCTTTTTCCCTGAGCCCTTCTTCTGAGAAGGGGCAGAAGTCTTCCTGGACAGCCTTGTCCTGGTGAGAGTCTCAGTCTCGATTTCTGCAGCCTTTTCAGCCATGGGTTTGCCAAAGAGGTTCTCTCCTCAGCAAGGGACATCGACCAACTTGTCCTGGACCGATGGCTCGAGGTCAGATGACTGTAGCCAGGCCTGACGGCATGCACCGATGCCGGCCGCTGCTACTCGGGCCGAAGTCTCGAAGCCATCATAGGCTGCTCGAGATATAAACTTCGAGCACTCTCGAATCCCCGATGACAAAGCCTTGAACCTCTGCAAAGGTTCCTCGGAGAGGCCAGCAGAGAACCCAGCAATCTCGTTTGCCAGGTCTCAGAGATACATGCCCATGTACAGCTGGTAAGTCTGGACACGGCAAGCCAGCATAGAACCCTGGAAGCACTTTCTACCGAGGGCATCCAGGTTCCGGGCCTCCCTGCTGGGGGGCACCGAGGAGTGCATCTTCAGGCGACGCATGGCCGATTCCACAACCATGGAGTGGTGCGGTAGCTGTGCCTTCTGGAACCTAGGGCTCTTACGGACTTGATAAATGGAATCGACCCATTTGCTGAGAACAGCGCCAAGGCCGGTGCCTCCCACATGCGGAAGAGCAGCCATTCCAGCAACAGAGGAACCAGTAAAAGCCTCCTTCGGTGGAGAGTCATACTAGAGGGCCTCGAGCTCCTCTGCTCGAGGCTCCTCCTCGGGGTCCGCGGGGAAGGCCAAGGCCTTGGCCATGTCCCTCACGAAGTCCGAGAACCGGGTATCCTCTGGGGGGGGACCTTCTCTGAGGCTCGGACTCCGGTGAGTCCGATGGGACGCACCGGGTCCGGAAAGTGTCTGGGGACTCCTTGTCCTGCATCTCCCACCCCAACCCCTCCGAGGAGGAATCGAGTGGCTCCGGTCGGGTGGGTACTGATGCCGTCTGTTCCGACACCAAGGGTACCGGTGTCGACGACCTCGGCCCGATACGGGAGGCCGAGGATCAACTCGAGACTGCATTGACTCGAGGATCGGCTCGGCCTCCGGGGTTGCCTTGGACGTCGAGGTCCCGGTGGTCGGGGCAGATGCACCGGTCAGACCGGTGATCAGCACCCGCTGCTGTTCCAAGAAGGCAGCCAAGCTGCTCTCCAAGGCCGTCAACCTGAGACCGAGCTCAGGAGACTCAGCAGCCCCTGACAGCAGCTCCCCCGGAGGAGAGTCCATGAGGACAACAGCACTCACGTGACTTGGGGACTCCGGCTCCACCCAAGGCAATTTGGCAGGCCTCTCCAACTCCGAGGACCCGGGACGGCGGTCGGGGCTATGCGACCTGGCACTCGAGGGACCAAGACCATCCACTGATGCCGCCCTCGCGGGTTTCTTCTTCCTTTTGTGTTCCCGTGAGGGAGACCACCGCTCAGAGGAGCCCTGACGATGCTCAGGGTCGGACTCCCGAGACGTTGAGGCCTCTGACGAAGTATGGGCCCGGCCAGACGCGGAGTCAGAGAAGATCCTTTCACGTTGATGTTGATGGCTCCTCAGTGCCTTAGAGGACATTTTGCCGCACGGGCCACAGATCGGGTCATGATCGGGCCTGAGGCACCGGAGGCAGCAGTCGTGTGTGTCAGTGAGAGACATTAGTTTCTTACACCGATCAAACTTCTTGAACCCGCTGACAGCCATCGGGGTAAAAAGGGCCCCTGCAAGGTCAAAGACCGGGCTGCCAGTGAAAAAGAAAAAAAAGCGCGAACGCTAGTCTCAAAGGACAAAAACCAAAAAAGTAGCTCCGGGCTCGATACCGGTGTACCGTGCCCAGGCAGGAAGGGGAACCGGTGTTGAACCAGCAAAAAAACACGAATCTTCGAAGGAAAAATCAACTTTTAACCGGGTGACTAGGACACACGTCCATCGGGCTCCATGGAAAAAAGAAGACTGAGCAAGATGGCACCCTTGGGCGGGAAGGGGACTGCACATGCGCGCTGCATTCCCAAAGGCTTTCTTTGAAAGCTGGGTAAATGCTCCGCACGAGGGCTCCGTCGGCGCCAACGTGACCCATATGAGAGGACTGACTTCCTGCTTGGCCCCAGAAAACATATTAGCTTTGTTATAATTTTTATTGGCACTGTTTGACTATAAAAGAATTTGTAAATATGCTAAGCTGCTGTTCATTTCAGACACCATTATTTTTAAAATAAAAAAGTGACATATGAAAAGGAATATCTAGACAGAAGGTATCCCATCTATTTTAAGAAAAAACATGGAGAATTTCAGCTACAAATGCGGTCGAATTAGTTTTTCACAAAGGATAAATGGCCCAAAAGAAATTTAAGATCTTTTAGTATTATCTGTCAACACTCATCAAACTTGTGGTGGATATTTTGAAGTCACTGGTGGGGGGATGTGATAACAGGCAGCATTGCTTCTTGTGTGTGGCACAATGGAGTAGAGCAGCTTTTGCTGCAATAAGATGAAATTAGACCTTACCTTTTAATTTTCTTTCCTTCAGTCCAGTCATAGGGGTTTATGCCCTATCACCAGCAGTGGAGACTGAGAACACTGGTTTTGATGTCACCCCATAAAGGGGATCTGTGCATCTCTGAACACTCCAGTATGCTATTGACTCCACTCCAGACTCCACACAGAGAAATTAGAATCATAGTCAACTACTAAAGCAACTATGTACATAAAATCTGAGAAATTTAATGTCATGGCTATGCACAGAATCAAGAACAAAAAACTCGATCTAGGCAAGAGTAGGCTGTCAGTTCTTGATGGTAAGGCCAAAGGAAAACGCTGGACAAACACGATGTGCACTTTATCACTTCTATGTCCAGGATCACAGAACAAAATGGGTGGGGATTGGAGGGACTCAAGTTTAGAAAATTAGCAGGTAAGGTCCAATTTCACCTTCCTCATCGTCCCTCCAGTCCAGTGCACATACATGGGATGTACCAGAGCAATATTTAAGCTCAGGTGGGACCCACCAGCCAGATTTGCAACACCTAGACACTGAACTGCACATCTCCCTCTTGCCTGCACGTTGAGGCGGTAGTGTCACACAAAGGAATGGAGCGACAACCAAGTCGCTGCTCTACAGATATCCCACGGAGGAACCAGACTATATTCAGCCCGCGATGAAGCTTGAGCCCTCATTGAGTAAGCCTTCAAACCCTCCAGAAGCTATCTCTGCTTGAGCAAATATGCAGAAGCAATAGCCTCTATCAGCCACCATGCAATAGATGCTTTTGAGGGTGCCTCGCCCTTGTGCAGACCTCCAAACATAAAAAAACGATCCAACCAAAAGCTTCGGTATGCTTAAGGTAGCGCCGCAAGACCCTGCAAATGTTTAACAGACTCAATTGACACAAGTCTGAAGTGTCCTCCAAACTAGAGAATACAGGCAGCTTTACAATCTGATTCAGGTGAAACACCGAAACCACCTTTGGCAAAAAGGAGGGAACCAGGCAAATTACCACCTTTTTCTTAGAGATCATGAGAAAGGGCTCTCTACAGAACAAGGCCTGTAGCTCCGAAATTCTCCACACCGAACAGATAGCTACCAGAAAACACACAGGCCGCTGTACTTGCTGGTATGCCGATGTTCCAGTCTCACACACCTGCCCAATAATTGGGCCCCCTCACACCTCACTTTGGTGTTGACAGGCTGAATCACTTTAATGAATGGAGCTAAAAACAACAAAAAAGCTGGCTGGTTTCGTTCCTTTCTGTCTCTTGGCTTTCCTTTCCCTTCCTTTTTTTAAAATTTTTTTTAAAGACTAAATCTTAGAGGACTGAGTTCCAACAGTCATATCACTGGGCCCCATCCCAAAGGTTTGAGAGGAGGAACTGTGGATCTTTGGTCCCAAGAGGGCAAACATGGCCCATGAAGTGAGGGACTCAGACCACTGAGTTCTGCACCCCAAAGACTGCACTAAGCTGGATGAACAGCTCTGGGTTCAATGCGGAGCCAACACCAATTTCTCTTCTCTGCAATTGCCTTATCCTTTTATTTTTTAAATCAGTCTACAGTGGAGTCCAGACTGCACAGATGCTCATCAACATCTGCTGGAGACTGAGAAAACACTGGAGTGTTCAGAGATCCACAGATCTTTTATGGGGTACCATCAAAACTAGCATTCTCAGTCTTCATCTGCTGGTGATAGGACATAAATATAAAGATAAACCCATGCATCTGGACTGGACTAATGAGGAAAGAACAACAAATATATAAGCAGCCAGATTATGGGCAGTTTTAGAAGTGGTCCCTGTCATTCCTGTCTTAATACAAGCAGATTGGTCCTCCTTATCACAGCAGAACCTTATCTTAGAATTCACAGAAACAGAAATTGACAGCAAAGAGAGACCATATGGCCTATGCAGTCTGTCAGGGCCATACCAAGGGCTGTGCGAACAGTGCAGCCACACAGGGTACCAAAGCACAGAAGGGGGTGCTGATATCACTGAGCTTCCAGGAAGCTCAAAAACAGTGAGTTACTGAAAGTGGCTGGGTGGGGGGAGCACCAAATTTGTTAGTTGCACAGGGCATATTTCTAGCTTGGTATGGGGTCCTGTAGTCTGTACATCATAAACCAACAATCCAGCCTCCAACAAAGGAGGTACTGCTGCAGCATTACACAACACCATAGCTCAGAATGTGCCAAGCTTACTTAGCACAGAAATCTAGATTTTAATACAGTTCCACAAAATCCTGTAATTCTCTGTTTTAAACACACACTTACATCACCAATGATCTTTGCCGTCACCGTAGGCACTGCACCTATTAAATGCAAGACAAGAACTTAACATCACAAATCTACACCAGTCAAATTTGGTTATAGTGCAGGCTAAAGAAGTGGATTTTGATACTGAAAGGTGAAATTTAACTTACCAGATAATTTCCTTTCCAGGAGTCCTGCTAGACCAGTCCAGACAAGTGGGTCGTGTCCCCCTGCCAGCAGATCACAGAGAGAGAGAGAGAAAGAAAAAAAAAATTAAATACACCTAGAAACTTCCAGTGACATCACTGGTTCTAAGGCTGGTGCAGATAGGGATACTCTCCAGTATTTTCTTAACCAAGCCATTGATATGAATGAAAACAGAGGGCTACCCAAGACAACAACCAAACACAACCTCTAAGGAGGTCTAAGGAAAACAGAAGAATTAGAAGGGCAACCTGGCTCAAAGCTTACCAGCTTCATATTTAACTATATACGTGGATTCAGCAAATATAGCATCAAAAATTATGTAAGCACACTCACTGCAGATGCAGCAGGCAGTCCTTTCAGGGTGGGTCCTGAACTAGTCTAAGCGGGATTCCAGGAAAGGAAATTAACTGGTAAGTCAAGTTTCACCTTCCAGGTCATCCTGTTAGACCAGTTCAGAGAAGTGGTAAGTGCCAAAGTTCAACCAGGTAGGAAGATACAGCTGCCCTAAGAATCTCTGCCTCAACTGGCCACCTCCACTCTGACATGGAGATCCAATCTGCAGTGCTCAACAAAAGTTGAGAGAGAAGACCTCGTCACTGCCCTACAAGTATCATTCGGCACCATGAAGCGCTCTTCTGCCCACAAATATGCTTGAGCTCTGGTAGAGTGAGCTCTCAGGCTCTCCAGAACAAGTTTGTCCTTTAAAAAATGTAGGCAGAGGCCACCACCTCTCTGATCCAAACACCTCAAGGTAGACTTGGAGACAGCACCCTCTTTACGCTGTCCCGCAAATAGCATAAACAGCTTGTCTGACCTATGGAAAGGGTTAGTCACTTTCAAGTAACAGAAAAGCACCCTACAGACATCCAGGAGCTGAAGGCCATTATCCTTATCGCTGCACTCGTCCAAGGAAAAGGACAGCAGAGAGATCACTTAATGTGGAAGGCTGAAACCACCTTGGTCAAGAAGGAAGGCACTGTGTGTAGCAAAACCCCGTCCACAGAAAAGGACAGATAGGGATCCCAACACCACAAGGCACTCGGATGGTGTGAAGAACAAATGGCCAGCAAAAATCCATCTTGAGTGAGATCCTTAATCACAGGTTTTACCAAAGTCCAAAGAACCAGGGAAAGGTCCTACAATGGGACCAATGGATGCACAGAACAGAGTGGTGCATGTCCTGAAGAGACCACCACACATCTGGGTCCCCAGAAATAGGCCAATGTTGGAGCTGAACCCTCAGGGAGCTCAAAGACCTTTGTCGGGCCCATCCAAACAGGGTAAATCTGCCTTCCAAGGACAGAAGGGCCCACTGACACCATGTCTTGAAAAGGCATCAAATCCAAACATTGACCAAACAGATGGAACAATGCCTCACTATCAAGAGTGGAGGTCATCGCCGATGAATAACCCTTCTGCTTCAGCTCCTCTCAAGGGGCAAGCCATACGTGACAAGGGGGCAAGCTCGTTCATCAGGATGGGCCCCTTTTGCGGTAGCCTTCTTCCCTGCTTGAACTTAATGGGCTGGCCTGCCAGCAACTTTATCAGGTCAATATACCAGGATCTTTGTGGCCAAATCTGGAGCTACTAGATCACTAACTCTGGATGATCTTCTACCCTGTGAACCACACGCTCAGAGGCCACAGTGGAAAGACATACAGAAATGGCTGTCGTGGGCAGGGTTGCATCGAGAACAGCAAAGAGCAGAGCAAAGACAAACGCCTCTTGAAGTCCAACAGTTTTATTAATCCCTACACTTGCAGTGTTTCAGCACGTATGCCTTCTTCAGAAGGTAGAATAACCTCCAACAGAAAAATGATAAAATAATAAATTAAAAACATAAAACCAAAACCAAATAATTAAAAACACACAATGAAACATTAAATATTAAAAAGCAATACCTCCTCTGAAAATTAGAGCATGTAAAATAGAATAAACATGCACATATAAAAACAAGGGGAGTGGAATAAAAACTATACAATATCAAAGGAGACTGTGAATACATCAGAAGCAATGAGATGTTGTGGTTAGGTAGTACCCTAAAGAAGACCTTAGAGACAAGGAGGAAAATGTACCACCATATAAATATATCATTATGTTTGTATTCTTAGTGAGACACCCTATGTGTCAATACTAAAATCATTCTATCAGTGGGAAGGATATTTTCGGGAAAATGAAAACATACTTAGCTGTTTGCGAGGACAACAAACGTTTGAATAACCTAAACAAAGGGAGGGAGGGAATGAAGGTGGAAAAAAACTTGAATAGCTAAACATTTTAACATCCCTTATAGTAATCACCACTAACTCTAATGGGAACTATCTGGAGTCCTTATTGATATAAAAGAACAAATGTTCCTTTAAAGACACCATTGAGAACTACATATGGTTCAATCCCCGACCTGGGCTTTGTAAGTGCTATAAAAATCACAGTGTATACCAGCCTTCGTTCATTTAAATGTAAACTATGCTTAAAAACACCAAAGCCTGTTAAACAACAATTGTGCCCTCCATTTATATAACACCAAAATTAAACCGAACTGCTACTATTCTGTTCCTGAACTATATTTAAAGGAAACCATTTTCTTAACACAATTGAACCCACTCAACACCAGCCAAAGTGAAACTAAAAGTAAACACCAGGTTTCTGCAGCAGAAAAAATGGTGTGTAGCGAGGTCGAGGGGTAAATATGGTAAAAAAAAAACCTCAGACGCTGGAGTATTGAACATCCACATTTGAAGTGGCCAACAACTTTAGGGGTTGCTCTGGGATTAGAGAGTGTAGATGGTACAAGAATGTTGGGGAGATAGGTTGTCGCACATAGGCACAATACCAGTGACATACTGAAGGTTGGGAGTACAGACAAAAAAAAAGAAAATTCTGAAAGAAGTACGACATTATCTTATGTGATAAATTTAAAGAAAGAAAGAGCACAAACAAACTGATCTTTACTATTCCAAAGAGAGCCTTGTAGAAGCAATTGTCTATCTAATAATTTGGCTCACTGATAAGCTTGCTCAACACATGTACTAAGATACCCCTGTTCCCTAAATCGTTTTTTCATGTCCAGAGCTATAAGTAAAGTTTTTCTGATGGTAGGTTCAGTATAGTTTTATTTACTTATTTAGTTAGTTTGATGCTATCACATTCATGATTGGTCCCCGGTTTTGGTGCCATTATTAACCTAGGTCGGCTTTTTATCCAGTGAAACGACTTCTTATCATGAGTTAGATTGTGTACACTTGTGCTTAGATGTTTCCAGCTTGGATTTACTCCAAAGTTTTTATTTGCCCCTTTACTGTGCTAATAATTGCAATGTACCATCCATGAGTGCATATCCCTTGGGCCATGCCAGAAGTGCTCTTTCCAATTGCCCTCCTTGTTTCATGAGCCGTATCCTTAGAGTAAGCCTTCATTCCTTTGACCATCACATTTTCCTCTAAATGGTTCCCTGGTGGTTATTTTCCAAATGCCCTCCCAGTTTTATGAGCCGCATCCTTAGAGTAGGCATTTGTTCCTATGACTACCACATTTTATTTTAAGTGGATTCCTCGATATTATTCTGTTATTCTCTTATTTCAGTTGCATCTATTTATTTATTTATTATTCATTTTTCGTATGACTATGGTTAAGTGGTTTATACCTTCATTCTCTGGGAAGTGAAGGTCTAGCTCCATTCTTTTTTCCAACCACTCCCAAAAGATTGCTGATATCACTCATCGTAAGTGGCACATTATACAAACTATTCCATCTTTTGCTGATCAAGAATTATTAATTACACATAAGAAAAATCCTAATTTATCCAACATACTTGTTCCTTCTGCCTTGCCCGTCCCTCAGTGCAGTGCCCCTACCAAGGGACATTTCCGGTGTGGAGCCTGTTCCACCTGTGACCATGTTTTTACCTGTCGAGAAGTGTTTCATCACCCTCTGACGGCCAAACAATATCCTCTGACCAAATTTACAAACTGCAATTCAGACAATGTCATTTACACTATCATATGTCCATGGAATCTCCTTTATATAGGTAAAACCAATAGGAATGTGAAAAACACGTATTATTGGACATAGGAGTTGTTTGAAACATAACACCACCCAGAAACCGTTGGTAGACCATTGGATCAAGGCTAAACACAAGATTTCAGATCTCAAATATTTAGTATATAAACAGATATACCCTCAATGGAGAGAAGGAGACAATGACAAGACTTTACTCAGGTTAGAACAAAGAACCATCTTTCAGAGGGACACTTTACACCCTAGAGGTCTCAATCAAGAGTTTGACTTCTCTTTTCTTATGAAGCATTTTTTTTATTAGATTCTATCTTTGTACACATGCCTTGGTTATTGTCCTTGATTTTGGATATATTGGATGGTCTCTGTTTCTTATGTAAAACAGTTACTCACCTGTAACAGGTGCTCTCCGGGAACAGCAGGAATTTAGTCTTCACATATGGGTATCGTCGGTACCGACAGAGCATGCGCGGGAACGCTCCCCAGCATCCAATAGGAAAGCTTTTGGGAGCATCCCACAGCACCTGCTTGCTGCTTTCCCGCCTTTCCCAACTGTCCCTCTCCAGTTGAGCTTATAGCTGAGACAAAAGAGAGAGGGAACGAGAGAAAGAGAGAGATACAACTCCTAGGGGAGGTGGGCAGGTGGTGAAGACTAAATTCTTACTGTTCCCGGAGATCACCTGTTACAGGTGAGTAACTATGCTATCTCCAGGAACAAGCAGGAATGTAGTCTTCACATATGGGGACTCCCTAGCTGCAGATGCCAGGCAGATGGCCCCAGAAAATTCTGTGCCCTTGTGAAAGGGCTCCATGTCCCCCCATGGATCTCTAGCATCCTACCAGGGATGGTGGGTAGGAGTTGATTAAGTCTGGAACAGGTGTTGAAGAACAGCCTGACCAAACAAGGCATCCCGGCGGGAGTCCTTGTCTAAGCAGTAATGGGCTGTGAAGGTATGTACCGAAGCCCAAGTAGCTGCTCAACAGATGTTATCGACAGACACAGAGTGAAGATGAGCCATTGAGACTGCCATGGCTCTCACATTGTGAGCTGTGACATGGCCTTCAAGAGGAAGGTTCTTACTCTCATAGGCAAAAGATATACACTGTGCAATCCAGTTGGACGGTGTCCTTTTGGAGAGTGGAAGTCCCAAATGACTAGGATCAAAAGCAACAAAGAGTTGAGAGGATTTTCTATGTTGCTGTGTCCTTTGCAAGTAAAAGGCCAAAGCTCTTTTACAGTCCAAAGTATGAAGGTTCCTTTCTGCATTTGAGGCGTGAGGCCTTGGAAAGAATACAGGAAGGTAAACCACTTGGTTCAAATGAAAGGGTGAAACCACCTTTGGCATAAAGTGTGGATGAGTCCTAAGGACTACCTTATGATTGAACCTTGTATAAGGAGGATCAGTCACCAAAGCTTGCAATTCACTGATGCGACGTGCTGATGTGATTGCAATGAGAAAGATAACCTTCCAGGAAAGGAATTTCAAAGAGGTAGTGGCTAATGGTTCAAAGGGCGGTTTCATGAGCTGCCCAAGTACCAGATTCAAGTACCATGCCACCGGTGGTGGCTTAATGGGAGGCTTCGTTAACCCTTTGAAGACCTACTTTAAAATTTTAATCCACATTCTGCAGCCGGGTTAATTTTTGCATATTTCAGGAAAATTGCACCCGTCTTATTCAATACGTTCTAATAGTGATTTTCCTTCTGCTATGGTCATGTATTATATACCATTTGATAGGAATATTAAGTCAGAATTTTGAATCCCGAGAGTTTTGGGCTCGGCCTGGAATTAAAAGAAGGCCTCTCATAAATCTCGCTATGAGAGGAAATAGGTTGTCCATTTAGAGGCTTGAAAGAAGCTGCAATAGCACTCAAATGGACTCTCACTGAATTGGTCTTAAGCCCTACATTAGACAAATGAAGGAGAAACTCCAGTAAAGATTCCAGAGGTATCAAAAGAGGGTTAAGACCCTTCTGCGAGCACCATATGTTAAACCTTTTCCACTTAAATGCATACGAGCGTCTTATGGAAGGTTTCCTGGAAGCATGAAGGATATCCTTTACCTGCTGGGAAAGGATAAGACCGTGAAGTTCTAGGCTTTCAGCAACCAGGCCCTGAGATGCAGAGACTGGGGATTGGGATGCCATAGCATCCCGTCCTCTTGAGAAAGAAGATCTGGAGCAGATCTTAACTCCAGAAGCGGAGCTTGAGAGAGATGTAGGAGCAGAGGGTACCACATTTGCTGTGGCCAACATGGAGTTATGAGGATCATATGATCTCTGTCTCTCAAACTTGAACAGGGTTTTGGGAATTAGGGGAATGGGTGGAATGGCATACAGGAAGTCCTGACCCCAATGAAGGAGGAAAGCATCCCTGGCCTGACAATCTCGAGCCGGAATTCTGGAACAGAACCGGGGAAGTTTGGCATTCAGCGGACTTGCAAAGAGGTCTATGTCTGGGGTTCCCCAAATTTGAAAAATTTGGGCCACCTGGTCTGTATGGAGAGACCATTCGTGTGGAAGCAGAACTCGACTGAGTCTGTCTGCCCAAGAGTTTTGAATGCCTGAAAAATTTGGGCCACCTGGTCTGTATGGAGAGGCCATTCGTGTGGAAGCAGAACTCGACTGAGTCTGTCTGCCCAAGAGTTTTGAATGCCTGGAAAATACACTGCAAGGAGATGAATCTGATGCTCTCTGGTGAAGGCGCATAGTCGCAAAGCTTCGTTGCACAGCGACAGAGAGCCTGTTCCACCCTGCTTGTTCACATAGAACATGGCTACCTGATTGTCCGTTTGAACTAGGACCGTCTTGTAGCTGAGCTGGGTGTGAAATACTCGAAGAGCAAGGAAGATTGCTCTGAGCTCCAGGAGGTTGATATAAAGATAGGCCTCCTGTGGAGTCCAGGTACCCTGGGTAGAGATGCCGTGCAGGTGGGTTCCCAAACCCACCTGTGAAGCATCTGTTGTTAGAGTGGCTTGGGGTGGGGATTGCTGAAAAGGGGACCCCACCAAAAGGATTTTGGGTGACTGCCACCATTGGAGGGACAAAATAAGGCGATCTGAGTTTGCTATTTTGTCTGACAGGCAACCTGATGCCTGAGTCCACTGAGTGGATAAGGTCCACTGGGCTGCCCGCATATGGAGGCGAGCATAAGTAACCACATGCACGGTGGATGCCATGTGGCCTAGCAACTAACATTTCCCGAGCAGTGAGGTGAGGTTTTAGCACTGCTTGGGAAGCTAACTGTACAATGCGAAGGCAGCGGGGCTGTGGAAGGAAGGCCCTTGTCTGTCTGGTATCCAGAAGAGCTCCTATAAACTCTAGGGATTGAGTGGGAGCAAGGTTGGACTTTGGGAAGTTTATGACATGTCCCAAATACTGAAGGATGCGCATTGTGCGAGACAGAGCAACCCTGGCCTCTGGCTCTGAAGAGGCGCGAATGAGCCAGTCGTCTAAGTAGGGGAAGGCGAATATTCCCAGGGTGCGGAGAAATGCTGCTACCACAGCCATGCATTTTGTGAACACCCTTGGTGCAGAGGCCAGGCCAAAAAGAAAGAACCCTGTATTGGTAGTGCTTTCCTTGAAACAGGAATCGAAGGAACTTTCGGTGAGTTGGATGGATGAGAACATGAGTGTACGCATCCTTGAGATCTAGAGAACAAAGCCAATCCTGACTCTGAAGGTATGGCGCAGAGTTCCTAGAGAAATCATTTTGAGCTTCTCTCTGAACAGGAATTTGTTCAATTCTCTGAGGTCTAGAATGGGTCTGTGTTCTCCTGTTTTCTTTGGAATAAGGAAATAGGGGGAGTAAAACCCTGTACCCTGTTGGGGAATGGGTACCTCTTCTATTGCTCCTTCAGCAAGCAGCATAGTGACTTCTTAACCTAACCAGTCATTGAGAGAGGTCTGAGAAATGAACTGTCTTACTATTGTAGGAGGGGGTATGCTGAGGAAATGAAGCTTGTACCCCTCTCGTACAATAGACAGAGTCCAATTTTCTGCCGTTATCTGACATCATCTGGGGGCAAAATGACATAACCTTCCGGGGATGGTGGAGGGTTCTGGGCCATTCAGGGCCAGGAAGGCAAAGTTCTCTAGATAAGAGTCAAAGCCCCTGTGGAGGTTGAGTCTGCTGAGCCGGTTGAGGCTTAGCAGCTTTTGTTTTTCTTTGCCTAGGTTGTTGCTACTGTCCCTTTTGGGCAGACTGACCTAAACGATGTCCCTACTGGGTATAGGAGGGATAAAACATTTTCTTCTTGCTGAAGAATGGTTTCTTAGAGGATCTTTTCCTCGCAGGATCAGCTGTAGATTTGGACAGTCTATCCAAAGTGATATTGTCAGCATCTATCTCATTAGCTTTTTCCTGCCAATTCTTGCCAAAGAGATTCTCGCCTGTGCAAGGTATATTCCCCAGTTTGTCCTGTACCCAGATATCCAAGTCAGATGCCTGGAGCCAGGCAATTCTACGTGCAACTATGGCAATAGCAGAGGTTCTGCATATGCATTCAAAGCAGTCAAAGGCTGCACGATTCACAAACTTGGAAACATCCTGAGCATGTTTAACAAGAGCAAGATAATCTTGCCTTTTATCATCAGGAAGAAGAGGGCTCATAAGCTCTAAGTCTCCTGTGACTTCCTTAAGTAACATTCCCATATACAAGATATAGGAACTGATCCTAGCAGAAAGCATGGAAGCCTGGAAGGATCAACGTCCAAAGGCGTCAAGAGTCCTACACTCACATCCTGGAGGATTAGATGCATGTCTTTTTGCACTCTTTATCCGTCTCATGGCTGATTCCACCACCATGGAATGGTGTGGTAATTGAGTCTTCTGAAACCCAGGACAAGGAGGAACTCGATACATGGTGTCGAGTCTTCGAGAATGAGGAGATGTGGTCAGAGGTGTTTCCCACATCCTTAACATAAGATCATGCAAGATCTCATGAATAGGTAAGGTAGCTGCCTCCTTGGGAGCTCTAGGGTATTGTAGGATTTCTAGTTCCTTTGCCCTAGACTCTTCTTCAGGAGGCACTGTGATGGAAAGACCTTGGGCCACATCTTGGATAAAACCCTGAAAGGACATATCCTCTGGTGGAGACATACTATGCTGAGGAGAAGAGGAATCCTCGGGAATTAGTACTCTGGTATCGGCAGAGCTTTCAGAGTCTTCAGACTCATCCGAGTATTCAAAGTATCTCCGATCTGGGTGATCGTGCAAGGCATGGTACCTGTACCGATCGAAATCAGCATCGGAGTGGTCCAGTACCGACTTGTTGATGCCGGAAAGAGACGCATGACTTGGTCCCAGTAGAATACCTGCCGATGTCGATGCAGTCGGTGCCAGTACCGGTTGAATTGTCTGAAGCGGTTTCAGGGGCATCGAGGCAGTGAAGAGAGCCGCCAGACTGCGTTCAATAGCCAAGAATCTCTGGTCTATCGACGCTGCCGATGCTTGGGTATCGGTGCCGGATAAAGCGGCCGGAACCCCAGAGCATGGCACCAGTAGTTCTGCTGAGGTTGAAGCATCGAGAACATCCTGGAGCCCCGCTAGTGCTTTGGAAGCCGAAGCCTCCCACCGGGGCAATTTTGCCGGTGAAAGTCCCTCAAGGGCAACGCAAGAGGCATCTCGATGTTTAGAAGGAGATCTACCCTTTGAGGAACGGCTAGATTTATGTTTAGTTACCTGAGATCCATGGGAGGAAGATGAAGCCCTGGAAGACGTCGATGCCACGGAGGCTGCATCGGAGGGAAAAAGGGTGCTAAGCTTAGCAGCTCGGTTTTGCCGGCCCCTTTTTGACATCATCCCACAGGCAACACACTCTGAAATAGAGTGGTCAGGACCTAAACATTTGAGGCACCACTCATGGATGTCGGTGATGGAGATGGTACCGCCACACTTAAAACACTTTTTAAAACCCGAAGCGGGTTTTTCCATTTTGAGGGAAAAAATTTGGCCTAGTGCCCAAAATGGCGCATGGCACCCGAGAAGAAAATTACTGGAGAAGACTCCAGAAACCAAGTTTTTTTTTTTTTTTTTTTAGAAAAAAAGGAAAAGAACCACCGGCGGTACCAGTATAGTGTCAAGGGAAGGCAGACGCGACCACAAAAAAGAAGCATAAGAAGGGAATTTTCTGCGGTGACAGGATGTGCGACCTGTCGGCTCAGCGGAAAACGAAAAACTGGAGAGGGAGAGTTGGGAAAGGTGGGAAGGCAGCACGCAGGCGCTGTGGGATGCTCCCAAACGCTTTCCTATTGGACGTTGGGGAGCGTTCCTGCGCAGGCTCCGTCGGTACCGATATCCATATGTGAAGACTACATTGCTGCTTGTTCCTGGAGATTACTTTTTAAATTAAAATTTTATATTTATATATATATTTATATATATTTATGTGGTTCCCATAGCTTTTTTAGGTTTGTTTTTTTATTGAAAGGCAGCAAATAAACACAAAGCACACAAAAGTCACATACGCTATATGCATAATACAATAGCAGAAAGTAACAAGGCAAAAAGCGGCAACAGCCAATAAGAATCCAACAAAACGCCCCTTTTTTTTTGTTCCCGTGTTTTATTATGTTCCCCCCCCTCTTCCCCCCCACCAGCTCACCATCTATCAGCAAGGAGGACCCCATAACACTTTGCCTACCCCCCCACCCTCCAATCCCCCACCCTCTCCCCAGCTCCTCCCTAGTATCCCCGCCTCCGCCCCCCCCAAACCTCCACGCCAGCTACAAGTGAAGGGAGCGGACCAGCCAGGCAGTGCATGTGAGACAAAAAAAGGGGGAAAAACTCTAACACACCACCTCACAAGAGAGCACGGAGCCAGCCCCCCTACAGGAGACACAAGGGCCTCAAGTCCTCATGAACCATAGTGTAGGACAAAGGCTTCCCACACCTGCTCAAAGCGGGTCATTCGCAACCTGCTAGCTGCCACCCCACGTTCCATTATATACGTGTCCCACATTCGTTCCAACCAGGCCGATAAGGGCGGCGGCTGGTCCTGCTTCCACGCCGCTGCCACCGAGAGCCGCGCCGCATTCAGACCATGCCGAATTAGGGCCAGCTGAGGACTGCGTGCCCCAGGCAACCCAACACCAATAAGAAAAATGCCTGGGTCCCAGGGAATGGCCAACCCAACTAATTGTTTTAAACAGTATTTAATCCCCCTCCAGAAAGTTCGGAGGTGGGGACAAGACCACCAGACATGCGCCAAAGTACCTTTCTGTCCACATTTCCGCCAGCACAGATCCGAACCCCCCGGGTACACTCGAGCAATCCGCTCAGGCGTCATATACCATCTATATAATAGCTTATAGTTAGTTTCACGGACATTAATCGCCACCGAACTCTTCCACATCCTGCCTCTACCAGTTCCCATTGCTGCTCAGAGAAACGGAGACTCAAATCAGAATTCCATTGCTCTCTATACTTTCCCAATCTCGGCTGCTGCGCCTGCAGATGGGCATATAGGATAGCTATAAGACCCTTCGTAGTCGTACACTCCGCGCAATAACGCTCTATATCAGACAAATCGCGGGCCACTTGAGACCGCACACTATGAGCCTGAACCCAGTGGGCCGCTTGCGTATATTGAAAAACATGACAATCGGGAAGGTCAAATTCCTCTTGGAGTGCACTAAAAGACCGCAACCTACTCTCTTCAAATAATTGACCAGCATGACTAAGTCCCTTGTGCCCCCACAGCCGGAAAACCAGATCCATCATCCCTGGGGGAAACATAGCATTACCCACAATAGGTGCCAGCGGAGTTAAATCCGCCCCCCGAGGCCGAAATGATTGGTCCCAGCAGCGAAGGGTATGCAAGATATATGGATTGCTTAAACGTGAGCCACCTTGCAACTTGGGACCAAGCCACAGCCGGTCACCCAGTCCCACTCCCCCCGCAATATGCATTTCCAGTTGTATCCAACGCTTGGGGCTAGCCGGGTTCATCCATTCCACCCCGGCTCGACACTGCGCCTCCGTGTAATACCAATAGAGGTGAGGCGCCCCCATGCCCCAGAGCGCGTGCGCATATAAAGGATTCGACGCGCTATACGCGGCCGACGATACTGCCAGATAAACTTCATGAGTATAGTTTGCCAGCTAGCCAATGTTCCCCGAGACAGCGGTATAGGAAGTACTTGAAAGAGGTACAAGAACCTCGGGACGACCACCATTTTAACCACCGCTATATGTCCAAACCAGGATAGTGCCAAGCCAGCTCAGGACGCCAAGTCGCGACGAACCTGCTGGAGTAGCGGATCATAATTAGCCTTAAAAAGCGCCGTCCACTCCACTGTCAGGTTCACCCCTAAATAGCGAAGAGCGCCCGTCACCCACCGAAAGGGGTAAGTAGCCCTCAATTCCCCACAGACCGCTTCCGGGACCCCAACATTGAGAATCTCAGATTGAGTATAGTTGATTTTGAATCCAGAGACCTGGGAGAAGGTCTCAAAAAGCTGCATAGCGGCAGAGAGGGACGCAGCTGGGTTCACCAACGATAATATGATATCATCCGCAAAGAGTGCAATTCTGTAATCAGTAGGGCCCACTCGTACGCCCACAATGTCTGGGTGCTCGCGAAAGCTTTGCGCCAAAGGTTCCATCACCAGCACGAACAACAACGGCGACAGAGGACAGCCCTGGCGGGTACCCCTTTCCAACTGAAAACGCCTCGAGTGACCCCCATTAACCCGGACACAGGCCATAGGGTTCTGATATAAGCTACGAACCCAACGGATAAAGTTAGGACCGAACCCCATCGTTTCTAGCACGCACCAGAGATAGCCCCAGCTAACACGGTCAAAGGCCTTCTCGGCATCAACTCCCAGCAAGAGCGTCGGATGAGAATCCTGTCGAGCAATATGGATAACCTGTAGCATTTGCCTAATATTGTCCGCCGCCTGGCGACCCGGCACGAACCCGACGATCTGGATGTACCAAAACTGGGAGAACCCGGTTTAATCGGGCAGCCAGCACTGAAGCCAAGATTTTAACATCCGTGTTTAGTAGGGAGATGGGGCGGTATGAGGCGGCTTCATGCAAGGGCTTACCCGGCTTAGGAATCATCGCTATAAGAGCCTCGTGTTGAGAGGGGGGTAGCGGCTCTCCCCGCAGAACCTCATTAAAGAGTACTACCAAGGTTGGAGCTAATTGAGCACGAAATTTTTTATAGTACTCTGTAGGAAAGCCATCACTACCCGGCGCCCCCCCCCCCCCAGTTTTCAGCCGGCGGATTGCAATTTCCACCTCTTCCACAGTAAGATCCGCATCTATTTGGTCTCTATCCAAGTCCGTCAACCGCGGCAAAGCTACAGTTCGCAGGAAAGCCTGCACACGGGTCAAATCAAAAGGCTCAGCTTTATATAGCCGTTCCAGAAACGTGGCGAAGACATCGCGTATCTCCCGGGAGAACACTCTCCTCTGCCGCCCAGAGTCTCGAATTTCACGAACCACCCTCACAGTTTGCTGCTGCCGGAGTCGCAATGCAAGAAAACGACCTGGCTTATTCCCCCGCTCATAAAACGTTTGTCGTAATTTCCAACGTTTATTATCCAATTCTCTCTGTAAACACGCATCCAAATTGGCGCGGGACGCCCGCCATTGGCGCAAGGTCCGCTTAGAGCCGGTCTGAGCGTGTTCCTCCTGGAGACGGGAAGTTTCCCCCAACAGTTGGCAATGTTCCCGTCTCCAAGCTCTCCGAGTACGGGCCACCTCCGCTATGAGACGGCCCCTAGCTGTGGCCTTGAAGGCGTCCCAAACCATGGGAAGCGGAACCTCCCCAGAGTCATTTAACTCGTAAAAATCAGTTATAAAGCGGCCGTGCTCCTGAACAGCGCATTGTCGCCGAAAAAAATCGTGCATCTAGTCGCCAAAGCCAGTGCCGCGCACTGGAGAAATCCGCCGGGAGAGTAATCCAACACGGGAGATGATCCGACCAGGTCTATGCCCCATGCCCAGCCTCCACTCTCTCATCCATCAGGCGCTGATCCAACAGAAAATAATCTATGCGGGTATGCACCTGATGAACAGGCAAGTAGTATGTGTAGTTTTTCTCCACTTCATGTGTGTCTCTCCAAACATCACGCAAACCTAATTCCAGCATAAGTTTCCTCAATGCCTTGCTGGGCCCACCCGCCATCCTCCCAGCGCTACCCGTCGAATCCATATGCAGTACCATGTGGGCATTGCAATCTCCGCCCAATATAATAGGGCCTTTCGCAAAATCAGCTAACAAGGCTTTCAGCCGCGCAAAAAAGGCTACTTGGCCTTCATTAGGGGCATAAATATTAGCTAATGTTAATAAATGGCCCTCCAATCGCACATTCATAAAAAGCCACCTTTCCAAAGAGTCTTTCTTGACCTCCTCCACCCTGAGGGACAAGCACTGATGAAACAGTAAGGCCACGCCACGTTTCTTCTGGCCGTTTGAGTTGGATGCTACCCATACTTCAGTGTAAGGATTACGTTTTAACCACCCCTGAGTGCTACTACGAAGAGGTGTCTCCTGTAAGAACACAATATCTCCTTTCAAGGATCTCAATTCCGAAAACAGCAAAGAACGCTTTCTAGGAGAATTAAGACCCTTCACATTCAGAGAAATCACTTTCAACATAGGTAGTCAATCACCTTACCACCACCGCCCCCCTTACCCTGCAGCCCATATGAGTCAGCCCCCCCCCCCCCATCGCCTGCAGGGCCACATACTTTTAGCAGGAAAAGCGGCCCTACACCTCTCAGCTGCCTACCGGTCTTCGGAGGTTCCCCCCACATCCACCAACGCTCCCCATCCCATGAAAGTACCCAGAAATCCCTATTCCCCACTCCGTTCCCCCTACCCACCCCCAGCAATAAACGCCCCCCATCATCACCCACCCCCCTCCCCGTCAGTACCACCTGCCTGCCAAGAAAGAAGCAGGACACGGTTAGACTGACCCCAAACCCAGCTCTTTCCGGACCCCCATACAGAAGAAACCATGATAATGTAGCACAAAATCGTTTCCCCTTTTTACCATTCGTCAGTAGGGTAGTGTTACCACTATGCCCCAAATCATAGGAAAGTTACTATCCCCCCCGGCCCTTTATTGCAAAAAGCAAGTACCTAAATCCCCATACAAGCAGAAACATTTAGCACAACCAGAACAAGAGTGGGAAAGTGAAATTGCACAAGGCTGATCAAACAGGGTCAGTCTCAGAACCAAAGGGCCCCCGAGGACAGTCCCAAGGATAGGAAGTCAAAAAACGCAGGAGCCAAGAAGATTCAGGCGGGTCTTCCCACCCGAGTCCATTTCGAGTGCTGAGGCTTAGAGGCCAGGGGTGTGGGCAACGCATTATCGTCCACCAGACCCGCCTGGCAGAGTGCCCTCCACACCTCGGTATGGTCCTTTGCGGAGATCTTTTTGTTTCCCAAGAGGAAATTCATCCAGAACGGAAAAGACCAGGAGTAGCGAATCCCTTTATTGTTCAGGACCGCTGTGATGGGCTTCATCTCCCTCCGGCGAGCCAGCGTAAAAGGCGAGAGATCCTGGTACACGGTTACCGCTGCCTCTTGGTACTGGATTGTTTTTTTCTCCCGACCCCCTCGTAGAAGAATCGCCGCATCAGTATAGCGCAGGAATCTGGCAATAACATCCCGAGGTTGATTGTTAGGAGGCTTTCCCAGGGCACGATGCACTCGTTCGATTTCCATACCAGGCCCATGGGCTGCAAGTTCCTCTGCTGTGAGTAATTCGCCCATCAAAGTTTTGAGCACCACTGTCAAGTCCTCTGCGCCCCCCACAGCCTCCGGGATTCCTTGAAAATGCACATTGTTGCGACGGGACCGGTTTTCAATGTCATCAATTTTATAGGTCAGCTCCATCGCTTGCGAGTGGTGCCTATCTACGGCACATTGTAAATCCACCAGAGCACCATCATGATCTTCAACTTTTGTCTCGACCTCTTCCACTCGGGTGCCTAGGTCTTTTATGTCACCTCGGAGATCCGCAATAGTGCTCATCACCTCCTCGCGCATGGAGCGGAATTCGCCAGCCAGATCCTCAAAGCCCCTCCGAAGCTCACGCTGGAGGAGGGCGTGCGAGGATAGCGCCACAGGGCCCAGATCATTTTCACTCACTGTCTCATCGCCAGAGCCCTCCAAAGGCTGCTTACTGGTTGGACTGGGCTGGGATCCACTCTTACCCAGGAGACGCTGGGAGGCCCTCATTCCCTCCCGGACCTCGAGTCCCTTGGTCTTGGCAACCATGGGTAAAGTTGATAATCCTCTAAGCCAAAAATATGCAGAGATCAGCTGCGAGGAGGAGAGTGGCAGTTATCAATAGAAGGAGCAAAAACCACAGAGAAAATAAAAATTGTTGCAAAGTCCCACTTTTGAGCAGCAGGTGGCGCTCAAGGATCACTGAAGCCGGCAGGGCCCAAGAAGCAGAACGAGGAGCTGTCCCCGATGCACTCACCACATGTCCAGTCGGTGTAACAGACGCAATGAGAAACTGTATCCAATGTGGTCAGCAGAAGATGAGAGGATCAGCTGCACAGAGCGAAGGATTCACCAAGCCAGATTCGGAGGCAGTACAGAAGAGAAGAGGAACCCTCCACCAAAGCAGTCAAAACCGGAAGCATCGATCCACTCAGAGCCAGAGGCGGGCTTATTGGCTGCTGTCCACGTGGTTCTTCCCGCCGAAGGCGTCTGGAACGCTGACAGAGCTATGCGTTCCAGGAGCACGCGGTTATGGCCGCCGAGGCACACTATCAAGGAGCCGGCACTCACTCCGCCCGAGCACACTGGAGACCGCGACTCTCACCTCTGCACAATGTGCTTGCTGCTGTCTAAGCCAGGTAATGCGATGGGACAGAGCGCAGGATCCACCAGGAAGCCGAGTTCGTTCACTGTTCTAAGTCCCTGCGGCGGGTCAGTCAGCTCCGCGGCCACGCTCAGTCTCCTCTCTTTTTTCCCAGCCAGCGGGCCCCGATGCAGCAGCGCCAGAAGATCGCTCCACAGGAAGCATTAAAAAAAAAAAGGAGCCCCTCTCTGAGCAGCGTCGAAAGCCAGCAGTGGGACAGCGGCTCCAGCCATGGATTGCAATGCCGCCGGGCTCCAAGCACCGTCACGCACCTCCGATCACCCCTCCAGGTCTCAGGTCAGATCGGCAGACCTCCAGCAGCCAAATCCGGATAAGTATGGGGAAGTATGCTAAAAATATGCAAGTGTTAGCTTATGTAAGGGGAGTACCTGGGCAGAGCTGATCTAAAGTGCAGCCATTTCTTCACGGGCTCACTAGCGCCGCCCCCCCCCCCCCCCCCCTTTTGAGGTATTTTTAAGGTTGGTTTTAGCATACACTACTATTTAAAAATAATTTATGCTTTTAGATTCCATGATTGTGTTATGTTACTATTGATAGATGTGATGGAATATAATTACCTAAAAGCATCCCTTGAGATATACCTAATGTTTGATAAAGGGATGACTATGGGGTATCAAATTCTGGCCAATACCATGTTCCAAATGATATAATTTATCGAGTAAATGGGTACATTTTGTTTTCAGTTGGATTGTTCCATCCTGCTGTAATGCTCAATTATTGATTAATGAATGAGATACCCTAATACACATGATTTTAAGATATGATTACCGATTTATTCTCAGTTTTTATTTAAAGTTTTATCTAATTGGAGAGGTCCAGGTTATGTCTAATTTCTACCCTTCGGTTAGGTTTTTGCTATCCCAATGAACCCCTTTTTGTTCAATTATGATTGACTTATTCATGTATGATATATCTGATTTTTAATCTCACAAGACATGTATTATTTATGTTTATCATTTTCTAAATTATCTTGGCTTTTATAATCAGATATGGAGGGTTACTTATATCATGGTAATCCAACATTTAACTAAACACTGGAGATCCATTTGTGAGAGGCATTTTGTTTTATATAGATTGCTTTTATATAAATACACAGATGTCTTAATCCAAAATTATTTGACAAATGAAATTTGAATCAATAGATGTTTTTTCATCAAACCGTGGGATAGTGTGGTCTGGTACAGCGAATGTTTTTGGATAGAGAGCATGTGTCATAATTATGTCATACTCTCGATGCGGTTTAATCGCAGAATGGGCAACTAGGTTAGTTTCTCTATGCTATTTTTGGTGCAAGGTAAGACTAACACAGATTTACTTTACATTTAGAATCCTATAAGGTATGGTTTCTGTACATTTAATACACAACAAGTTTTTACTTTGTAGTTTCTATAAGGGTTAATTTGGCTTTTAAACCAACATGCGTGTTTGTTCCTCTGTTGGCCTTTTACACCATTAGAGAGTTCCCATGCTCAGTTTGGTGTTTTTCGAGACTCTAACTAGAACACACTGCATATAGACTGTGGATTTAAGACAGCTATATATATATTTAGACTGTGGATTTAAGACAGCTATATATATTTTTTTTTCCTGTAACTATTTAAAGTATGATGAAGATTATTATGCATTGATAATTGAAAAACAAGCTCATAAATACAGGGAACACCACATAAATGTAACATCTTAACTAATATGAGAGGCAGATTAGATTTTACATTTAGAATCTTGTAAGACATTGTTTTTGTATACTTAAACAATATGTCCATATTTTGCAGTTCCTGCAATGTTTAACTTAGTCTATAAACCAATATGCGGGTTTGTTTTCTCTTCCGGCTCTCTACACCATTAGAAAGTTCCTGCGTCATGTTTATAATATGAGCTATTTATAATATGAGGAGGATAATATTGGCCCGACAAATGATAAATAGACAAATACGGGTAACAATACATAAATGTGTCATCTTTACTAAGGTGAGAAAGAGATCAGACATTTTGACTGATATTATAGAGTTATGATTGAAGATACATATACATATAGATTAATTATATGTAGAACATATAATTAATATAGAACATATGCAGGTCCCTCCTTCCCTTTTTTCCTCCTGTAAAATATAGTTGAACATGCTGAGTCCCAATTATTGGTGGATGATCTCTTTTTTCTTTTTGATTTTCATTGCATTTTCTTCAGAATGACAGTAGTAGTTATTATCTGTTACTAAAAGGTTGTCTCCTGAGCGGTGAGTCCACTACTGTTTAATAAGTAATTTATTAACTATAATTATCAACAATTCATGACATTGTCTGATTATTGGAATGTGTCTGTCTCTCTCTAATTATTGTATGTTATTTATAATTTGGTATGGTTGTTATCAATTTGTATGCTTTTATTATTTTTCTATTGTTTTTAGATTTATCAATGTACACATATTTTTATCAGATTTTGATTTTATATGTACTTATGTATGCTATTCAAAAATGTTTATATGATTGGGCTTTTTTACACATACAATTTTTAATATTAAGGTTCACATTTTAGAAGGATGAATTATGTTTGTATTAATGTTTATGTATTTATTTTATCGTTTTATATGTTTATTCTATCAGGTCGATGTTCCCTGAAGGCGGTCACAAGGCCGAAAAAAGTAGGGCAGATCTGGTGACACACACAGCTCCTGTCTTACAGTGGCATTGCTCTCCTATTCCCCTTTTGGCTTAATAATTCAGGAGAGGGCAAGAAACCATGGCCAATTAAACGATGAATGATCAAACCAACTTTATTGAAGACCCAACTTTACAAGTATTGGCCAGAGGCCTTCATCAGGGATCTAAAAAACAGACATATAAATTAAACATTAAAAATGATACATTTGCAATACCACAGAACATTCTTTAGTTCTCTGTGATAAATTACCTTTGTTTTTAATTTAACATAACATTTATCATGTCTGTCCACTATGTTCAATTAATGCACTGTGCAATTTCTAGTCTTTATATGCCGATTAAGCTATTTATCTTCTTTTATTGCCTATAATCATTTTTTAACAAACACAAAAAGCAACCCATTGTTTTTAGTTTACTCCCTTATTATATATACGTGTAAAAGCCTTTGCAGGCTTTTTCTGACAGATCATTAAGCCGTAAAACTTCTCGGTACAGTTTGCTTAAGTCACTTGTATATTATGTTTTTTTGTTAGTTTTGCTTCATCCATATATTATGGAAAGTTTTTTAGAAGATATTTCATAAGCCTGTTGCAGTAAGTTACTTTTACATTTCAAGAATGGAGGGCCATGCTTTATATATTTTTATGTAAGTTTATTTCGTGGTTATATGCTCCATTCAATACATCTGATTGATGCAAACATTGTGTTACCTTTAACATTTATGCGCTAAGATTATTTTTGGTGGAATTGCATTTTTTTTGTTTTCTAAATTCATTTTATGCACTGTATGGTATCTTGAAAACTTTCAGGCATTTTAATGCATTTATATTTTCACTCATCTTAGATTGGGCAGAGTGGTTTTTCCACCCCATAAAGGTGTCCCATACACAATCTATGCATTTTTCTGATAATGTACATGTTACCATTTTATTTATTTAATTATTTATGTGTTTTTTATGTTTTGTGGTACTGTGAATGTATCATTTTTAATGTTTAATTTATATGCCTGTTTTTTAGACCCCTGATGAAGGCCTCTGGCCGAAACTTGTAAAGTTAGGTCTTAAATAAAGTTGGTTTGATCATTCATCGTTTAGTTGGCCGTGGTTTCTTGCCCTCTGCTGTATTTTCATTTTACTCCTGCAGAAGGCCTCCTTCTCCTGTTTCTTTAATAATTCAGGAACACAATAGTAGCAGTTCAGTTTAATTTTGCGGTTATTACAAATGGAGGGCACAAATGTTCTTTAACAGGCTTTGGCGTTTAACATAGTTTACTTTTAAATAAACAAAGGCTGGTATCATCGTGCTTTTTATAGAACTTACAAAGCCCAGGTCTGGGATTGAACCATATGTAGTTCTCAATGGTGTCTTTAAAGAAACATTTGTTATTTAATATCAATAAGGGCTCCAGATAGTTCCCATTAGAGTTAGTGGTGATTACTATAAGGGATGTTAAAATGTTTAGCTATTCAAGTTTTTCTCCGCTTTCCTTCCCTCCCTTTGTTTCGATCATTCAAATATTTCTGTTGTCCTCGCAAACAGCTAAGTATGTTTTCATTTTCCTGAAAATATCCTTCCCATTGATAGAATGATTTTAGTATTGACACAAAGTGTCCCACTAAGAATATGAACATAATGATATATTTACATGGTGGTTCATTTCCTCCTCGTCTCTAAGGGCTTCTTTAGGGTACTACCTAACCACATCTCGCTGCTTCTGATGTATTCATAGTCTCCTTTGATATTGTATGATGTTTCATTCCACTCCTCTTATTTATGTTTTTATATGTGTTTATTCATTCTATTTTACATGCTGTAATTGACCAAAGGAGGCATTGTTTTTTTAATTTTTAATATATCAATTTTATTGTGTATTTTTAATTATATGGTTTGTTCTTATGATGTTTTTGATATTGATCTGTAAGAGTAGTTACTCACCTGTAACAGGTGTTCTCCAGGAGTAGCAGGAATCAGTCCTCACTTATGGGTGACATCGGCGCCGATGGAGCCCCCGCGCGGAGCATTTCCCCAGCTTTCTATGAAAGCCTTTGGGAATACTACACGCATGCGTGGTCCCCTTCCCGCCTAAAGGTGCCATCTTGCTCAAATGACATAGCTTAAAAAACAGCACGTAAAAATGAACTATGCACAACTGCAGCTCCCAGGGGAGGAGGGAGGGTTGTGACTGATTCCTGCTGCTCCTGGAGAACACCTGTTACAGGTGAGTAACTACTCTTTCTCCAGGACCAAGCAGGAAGTCAGTCCTCACTTATGGGACTCCCCAGCTTCAGGCTACCGGGGACCCAAAGCTGAAAAATGAGCTCCCTCCAGCCTCAGCATCAGAGAAAGGATTTCACTGAAAACACCTCCACCGGTAGCCCAACCAGAGGGCTGGAGGGTAGGAGTTGCTTAAACCTCAAAGAGATTCCGGAGCACTGCCTGACCGAAAGCACTGTCCCTGCGGGACTCCCTCTCTAGGCAGTAATGGGCCGCAAAAGTCTGGCTTGAGGACCAAGTTGCAGCCCTGCAGATGTCTGTCAACGGTACAGAGCGGAGATGAGCTACTGAGGCAGCCATTGCCCTGACACGGTGGGCCGTGACCCGACCCTGCAAAGGAAGGTCAGCTGCCCTGTAAGCCCAGGTGATACAGTCAGCCACCCAGATGGACAAGGTACGCTTGGACACAGGCACCCCCAAGTTATTGGGGTCAAAAAGATATGAAGAGCTGAGTAGCCCTCCTATGCCCCTGCGTACGCTCAAGGTAGAAGGATAAGGCTCTCCTACAGTCCAGGGTATGCAGAACTGTCTCAGCCCGGCTGGCATGGGGCCTAGGGACGAATGTTGGAAGAACCACCTCCTGGTTGAGATGGAAAGAGGAGACAACCTTGGGGAGGAACTTAGGATGAGTCCTCAGGACTACCCTGTTCCTATAGAAGCGAGTGTATGGCCTGTCACAGACTAGGGCTTGAAGTTCACTCACTCGCCTGGCCGAGGTCAAGGCCACTAAGAATAGAGTCTTCCAGAATAGGAAGAGTAGAGGACATGTAGCCATTGGTTCAAAAGGTGGGCGAGTAAGTTGCTGCAAGACCACATTCAACTCCCACTCAGGGGCTAGTGGACGTAGAGGAGGCTTGAGCAATAGTAAACCTCTGAGAAATCTGGACACCAAGGAGTGAACTGACAGAGCGTCTATCCACCAGAGAGTGGTGAGCTACCAGAGCAGAGAGGTGGACTCGAACAGAATTGGACTTAAGGCCCTGATTGGACAAGTGCAGTAGGTACTGGAGCACTACTGGCACAGTGCAGGTGAAAGGATCTTCCTTGCGTTGCTGACACCACAAGGAGAACCTTCTCCACTATAGGGCATAGGTTTTCCTGGTGGATTATTTTCTAGAGGCCAAGACCACCTCTTCCTCTTCCTGAGGTAGGCCCCAGGGAGCCAAGACTACCCTTGCAGCCTCCATGCCATGAGATGGAGAGATTTGAGATTGGGATGCAGAAGGGAACCCTGATCCTGACAGAGAAGGTCCGGTTGGAATCCCAGAGGCATGGGTGTCTCCACTGCCAGTTGGAGTAGCAGGGGGAACCAGGGCTGCCTCGGCCACCTGGGAGCAACCAGAAGTACTGAGGCCTTGTCCCTGAGAATCTTGAACAAGGTTCGGGCCACCAGAGGCGTGGGAGGAAACGCATAGAGCAGGCCCTGGGACCAAGAAATCAGGAAGGCATCCGCCGCCACCCTTAGGGGATGCGGTTGCCTGGAACAAAACCTGGGCAGTTGGTGATTCAGGGGACTGGCAAAGAGATCCATGGATGGAAGTCCCCATTTCAGGAAAATCTGTTGAACCACCAAAGGGTGCAGCTGCCATTCGTGGGGCTGCAGAATTCTGCTTAAGCGGTCTGCCAAAGTTCTCCTGGCCAGGAAGATAAACAGCCCTCAGCAACATCTGGTGCCTGAGGGCAAAAGAGCAAAGGGCCTGTGCTTCCAGGCATAGAGGCCTGGACCCAGTGCCGCCCTGTTTGTTCACATAGAACATGGCTACTTGGTTGTCCGTCTGAACTAGAACAGACTGGTGGGCCAAGGTGTGAGAAAAAGCTTTGAGGGCTAAACGAATAGCCCGCAGTTCCAGTAGGTTTATTTATTTATTTATTTATTTTTATTTTTTATATACCGCGCTATTGAAATCAGCGCGGTTTACATTAAAACTGAACAGTGTAACAATGCATTAATATCACAATGTGCTTACATAGAACAAGGAATACTCAAAAAAAATGGTTGATCTGTTGCGTGGCTTCCCATGGGGACCAGAGGCCTTGGGTGCAGCTCTTTTTTTTTTATTTTTTTTATGCAATTTTACAATAATCATCAAGCAAAACGCTTGTACAGAAAAACAACAACTTGTACAACAAGAATTGAAAATACTAATAACAGTTTACCACAAATAAAGCGCACAAGAGTATAGTTAGTCCACAAATCATTGGGGGAAAAGCAAATATAGAGATAAAGAGGACAGGTGGAACCTCCCACTCTTAAAATAGGAAAAAGATGATCATTAATTCTTAAATGGGGGCGGAGGATGAAGCATCTTAACAATAACAAGACTAATCACTGAGAAGATGATATAACAATATGAGAGCTGACAAATGCAGATAATTCCTCTGGTTGAAAAAACACATACTTATGCTCATTAAAATAAATTATACATTTACAGGGAAAACGAAGTAAAAATGAGGCACCCATCTGAACAATAGCAGGTCTTAATAACAAAAAAGCTTGACGCCTTTTCTGGGTCTCTCTTGAGACGTCAGGGAATATAGCAATCTTTCTGCCCTTAAATAGTACTGAACGCTTCTTGAAATACAACTTCAAAATCCAATCCCTATCTGATGGTATAGCAAAGGTCACCAATATAGTAGATACTTTTAATTCTGCCTCTTTAGGTGATTGCAACAAAGCAGGACTTTTTACCCGAGCCCTTCTTTTTGTGAGAAGGGGCAGAAGTCTTTCTGGACAGCCTAGTCCTGGTCAGGTGCTCGGTCTCGAGCTCAGCGGCCTTCTCGGCCATGGGTTTGCCAAAAAGGTTCTCACCTCGGCAAGGGACATCAAGCAACTTGTCCTGAACCCAAGGCTCGAGGTCCGATGACTGCAGCCATGCCTGGCGTCGGGCCACGATGCCGGCGGCCACCACACGAGCTGAAGCCATCGTAGGCCGCTCGGGACATGAATTTGGAACAGTCCCGGATCCCTGAAGACAAAGACTGGAACCTCTGCAAAGGTTCCCCGGAGAGACCAGCAGAGAACCCGGCAAGCTCCTTTGCCAGGTCTCGGAGAAACATGCCCATATACAGCTGGTATGACTGGACACGGCAAGCAAGCATCAAGCCCTGGAAGCACTTTCTGCCGAAAGCATCCAGGTTCCGGGCCTCCCTACCGGGGGACACTGCGGAGTGCATCTTCTGGCTCTTCAGTTGACGCATGGCCGATTCCACCACCATGGAGTGGTGCAGCAGCTGCGTCTTTTGGAAGCCAGGGCTCTTATGGAGTCGATAAATGGAATAGACTCGCTTGCTCAAGACCGGCGCCTTCCACATCTGGAAGAGGAGCCGTTCCAGCATCAGAGGAAACGGCACAGTAAAGGCCTCCTTTGGAGGAGAGTCATACTGGAGGGCCTCAAGCTCCTCGGCTCGAGGCTCCTCCTCGGGGTCGGCGGGAATCGCCAAGGCCTTGGCCATGTCCCGCACGAACTCTGAGAACCGGGTGTCCTCCGGAGAGGACCTACTCCGGGGCTCGGACTGCGGTGAGTCCGACGGGACGCACCGAGTCCGGAAGGTATCAGGGGACTCCATCCTCCGTCTCCCAGGCTGACTCATCGGAAGAGGTGTTGAGGGGCTCCGACCGCGCGGGTCGAGGTGGCACCCACCCCGACGCCGAAAGCACTCGAGGGAGACCTTGACCGAGGACGACCTTGAGCCTTCACGGTCTCGAGTATTGGCTCAGTCTCCAGGGTCGACTTTGACGTCGATGTCCTGGTGGTCGGGGCAGATGCACCAGCGAGGCTGGCCATCCGTACCCGCTGCTGCTCCATGAAGGCAGACAATCTGCACTCCAAGGCTGTCAGCCTGAGTCCAAGCTCAGGAGACTCAGCAGCTACCGACCCGGGCCCCGGTAGAGCCGGGCCCGACATCGGCTCCCTCAGAGGAGAGTCCACGAGAACTACAGGACTTACGTGTCTGACGGTCTCCGGCTCTACACGAGGTACTTTGGACGGCTTCTCCTGCTCCAAAGGCCCGGGACGGCGGTCGGGGGTCTTAGACCTGGCCCTTGAGGAACCAGGGACCTCTTCCGACGCCGCCCTCGCGAGCTGTTTCTTCCTCTTGCGTTCCCGGTCGGGGACCCCCTGTCCGAGGAACCCCGGCGATGCTCAGTATCAGATTCCCAAGACGTCGAGGCCTCAGACGAAGTCCGGGCCCGGCCAGAGGCAGAATCCGAAAAAATCCTTTCCTTCTGGTGCTGATGGCTTCGAAGTGCCTTGGTGGACATTTTACCACACGGCCACAGATCATGGGGTCATGATCTGGGCTGAGGCACCGAAGGCAGCAGTCATGTGTGTCGGTGAGAGACATTAGTTTCTTGCACCGATCACACTTCTTGAAACCACTGGAAGCCATCGGGGAAAAAAGGGCCCCCGCGAGGTCAAAAGACCAGCCTTCCAGGGAAAAACAGAAAAAAGGGCGCGAACGCCAGCCACGAAGGGCAAAAACCGAAAAATATAGAACAGGCTCGATACCGGTGTACCGAACCCGGCGGGAAGGGGAACCGGCGTCGAACTCGAAGAAAAAGCAAAGAAATCTTCAGAAAAAAAGTCAACTTTTCCCGGGTGACTAGGGCGAACATCCGAAGGGCTCCACGGAAAAAGAGAGACTGAGCAAGATGGCACCTTTAGGTGGGAAGGGGACCGCGCATGTGTGTAGTATTCCCAAAGGCTTTCATAGAAAGCTGGGGAAATGCTCCGCGCAGGGGCTCCATCGGCGCCGATGTCACCCATAAGTGAGGACTGACTTCCTGCTTGGTCCTGGAGAAATGGTTTTATGTTTTTTAATTTATTGTTTTATCATTTGGAGATTATCCTACCCCCTGAAGAAGGCATACATGCCGAAACACTGCAAGTGTAGGGGGTCAATAAAGCTGTGTTGGACTTTAAGAGGCGTTTGTGTCTGCTCTGCACTTTGCTGTTCCCTAGTTCGCCAACTGAAATAGTTTGAAACCTGTGTTGTGTTGCACTGACAGTCCCCATAAATGGTGCTTGAAGAGGAACAAAAGCCTTGTCTGTATTCTCAATTCCCCCATGTCAGATGATGCATGCAACAACTGTGGCATTGTCTGAAGAAAAAAAGACCATCCTGTCCTTAACAAGGTAATGAAATTGCCACAGAGCTAGTCAAATCACCTGTGCTTTGAGGCAATTGATGGGTCAGGATGCCTCGTGTGTGGTCCACTGACCTTGGGCCATCTGAAGGAAGTGTCCTTTTTGGGAATGACAAAGTAAATGGAATACCTTCCCCTTTTTGGGAGGGAGTAACATACAATAGCCTTAAGGTGCAGCAGCCTCTCCAAAGTGACCTTGGTTACTGCCCTCAATCTCAGCAGCACACAGAAAGACCACAAACACATCTGTGATAGGCTCTGCACACTCTGGGATGTAGCCATGCTGAATGATGTCGAGAATCCAATAATCTTGTCATTGTTCAGGCCCATTTCTGGTAAAGAGAGGCACAGCTGGCTACACAGGAGGCCACTGGGAATGAGGCCCCTGCCCATCACTGAGTGGGGGATAGGACGTAGCTGATCGAGGAGAAAGGGTCCCAGGCTCTGCAGGCATCCTGAAAGGGCCAGGACTTGCCGAGGCCTGCCAAATGAGTCAGACTGCTTGCCCGACAGTAACACCAGGTGTCCTAAAATGAGGAGCAAGAAGAGCTAGACAAAGGTCACTTTTAGAGGAAAGTCCTTGGTTTATCTTCTGGAAGCCACTGTGGCTCAGTTTCAGAGCCAGCCCATGGATTTCTGCCGCCCTAAGCAGAAACCCCTGCCTCGCTAACCGCACCCCCCCCCCCCCCATCTGCCACCGATACAGTCTCATGAGGGAGGCAGGCAGCATTTCAAAAAGCAACGGCTTTTTGTCGCTGCTTTCTTGCCTGTGGCATCTGTGGGCAAGAAAGCGGCAACAAAAAGCAACCGCTTTTGGAAGTGTTGCTGCTGCGCGCCTCCTCCCCCCAACGGAATTGGCAGCAGCTGGGGTAGGGAGGGGACAGGCAGGTGTAGCGGCCAGTCATGTGTGCCGCTGCCATCCACCCAGACCGCCCACCCTAGGCAGTCGCCTAGTTTATGGGTCAGCCCTGGGTCTCGCCTAGAGTTCTTCACTGGTTTATTCAGGTCCTCCCCAAAGAGGAGCCTGCCTTTGAAGGGAAGATTAGACAAGTGGGCCTTGGAGACCATGCTGGAGTCTCAGCTGGCGCTGGGCCATCATAGCTGCTGCGATTTTCTCTGCCAAAGGAAGGAGGAGATCATACAACTTGTCTGCTAACACCGCCATGGATTCTAGGTAAGCGGACGAGGAATCTTATGGGCAGCAGCTGAATCCAGCGCAGTAGCGCACGTATACCAGGCCTCCACAAATAGCAGTATGCAAGATTGACCATGGAAGCAGAGGACAGAATTTTCAGCAAAGCCTCCACCTTAAAGTCTCGATCCCCAAGAGCTATATACTACCCTCTACCGGGATAGTAGTGCACTTTGTGACTACCATCACCAACATGTCTGCTATGAGGAAACAAAGCTGCTCCAAAGGTTCTCTGGGATCAATGGTACATATGATTCTTCCTCAGTGTGTACCACTCTTTGCACACTATACAGAGATGTCCGCAGCCCAGCATGTGCTCCAGCAAAAGAGGATGAGCTGAGGAGCAGGCCTGCACAGCCTATGAGTTCCTGCTTATCTGTGCCCGTAAGGCAGGAGTAGCTGCAGTTAAGCCGCAGAAACCCAAAACTACCCATAGTGCTCTCTCTTTCACACTGCCCCCTCCCCCCAAGAGCACCAGAGCTAGGCAGCTGCAACGAACTGTAGGTCTTGCGGAAGTACAGAGGGAAGCACAGAACAAATGGAGGAGCAGATCGCAACCTCAGGCCCCTGTGGCTGTACAAAGGCAGGCAGGAACACACACGGAGACAGATAAAGAGCATAGGCAGGCAGGCAACTAAAAAGACCCCCCTTCAGAAAGAGCCTACTCCCATCCCAGCACCCCCCCCCCCCCGAAAATCAAGCTAGCAGAGGCAACAGGTGCTGTAAACCTTACCAGATGTAGACTAACCAACTGACGATTCTGATAAACCTTTTTCCCTCTTTTGAAGTTGTTTTTTTTTCTTTTGGGGTAAGAGGCCTCGGGGGTGGGGGCAGGAGAAAAAGGGCAAGCAGAAGCGAATGGAGCTGTAAATGACAACCTGGGCTAGCCCTCAACCACTCTTAGGGGAAGCCTCAACTGGTCAGAAAACTGCCGAGAAAGCTGCCATCCCCCCTTCCCCCTGCTCCCATCCAGGCAGAAAGCTAAAAAAAAAAAAAAAAAAGAAGTATCCTCAGATATGCCCTGGAGACATCCACCTAGAGGCTTGACTGGAAAGGTGTTCTTCAGAACAGCTGCCCAGGAGCAAGCAAGATCCACACTGCAGCAGTCACCATCAGATGGAGACAGAAGTACTGGAGGGTGCCCCTAGCTCCACCAGCCTTAGTACCAGTGATGATAATATTGAAAGTCCTAGTTCTTTTTCAACAGGCAGGGAGGCACTGCCCACTTTATTTTATTTGAAAGGCTTATATACTGCATTTCCAATGATCAAGGCGGTTTACAGATAATGTAACTTAACATTACAGAAAACATTATAGCATATGGCAGATTGTCTGGACTGGTCTAGGACAACAATCTAGAATCTATTTATCTCCAGGAACAAGCAGGAATGTAGTCATCACATATGGGTATCGTCGGTACCAACGGAGCCCGCGCGGGAACGCTCCCCAGCGTCCAATCAGAACACTTTTGGGAGCATCCCACAGCGCCTACGTGCTGCCTTCCCACCTTTCCCAACTGCCTCTCTCCAGTTCTTCTTTTTCCACGGAGCCAGCAGGTCGTGTTTCCTGTCACCGCAGAAGAATTTCTTTTTTATTTATTTCTTTTTGTGGTCGCGTCTGCCTTCTCGACGCTCTACCGGTACCACCGGTCTTTCTTTCTATTTCTGTAAAAAAAAAAAAAAAAAAAAAAAAATATATATATATATATATATATTTCTTTTTTCCTTTTCTTCAGGTGCACGCACCTTTTTTGGGCCTTGGGCCCAAAAACTTTTCCTCAGCATGGAAAAACCTGCTTCAGGATTTAAAAAGTGCACCAAGTGTGGCGGTACCATCTCCATCACAGACACCCATGAACAGTGTTTAAAATGTTTAGGTCCTGACCACTCCATCACGGATTGTGTGCCCTGTGCCATGATGTCTAAAAGAGGTCGGCAGAACCGAGCTGCCAAGCTCAGTAAGAGTAGTTACTCACCTGTAACAGGTGTTCTCCAGGAGCAGCAGGAATCAGTCCTCACTTATGGGTGACGTCGGCGCCGACGGAGCCCTCGCGGAGCAATTTTCCCCAGCTTTCGCAGAAAGCCTTTGGGAATTGCAGCGCGCATGCGCGGTCCCCTTCCCGCCTAGGGATGCCATCTTGCTCAGTCTGATGACATAGCGGCAAGACAGCAAAAGTTAGCAAAAAGAATGACTGCAACTCCGAGGGGAGGAGGGAGGGTTGTGAGGACTGATTCCTGCTGCTCCTGGAGAACACCTGTTACAGGTGAGTAACTACTCTTTCTCCAGGACCAAGCAGGAAGTCAGTCCTCACTTATGGGACTCCCAAGCTTAAGGCTACCGGAGACCTCAAGCCTAAAAAGAGCTCCCTGAGGCTCAACAGTACAGAAGGAAGGAATCTTCTCTGAATACGCATCCGGCCGGTAGCCAACACTGGGGCCGGAGGGGTAGGAGTTGCCTAAACCTCAAAGAGATTGTGGAGGACTGCCTGACCGAAAGCACTGTCCCTGCGGGACTCCCTTTCCAGGCAGTAATGAGCTGCAAAGGTCTGACCTGAAGACCAAGTAGCGGCCCGGCAGATGTCTGCCAATGGAACAGAGCGGAGGTGAGCCACAGACGCGGCCTTCGCCCTGACCCGATGCGCCGTGACACGACTTTCCAAGGAGAGACCGGTTGCCCTGTAAGTCCAGGCGATACAGTCGGCTACCCAGATGGACAGAGTACGCTTAGAGACAGGTACCCCCAACCGATTGGGATCAAACGAGACGAAAAGCTGGACCACTTTTCTATGCTCTCGCGTACGGTCAAGGTAGAAGGATAAGGCTCTTCTACAGTCCAGGGTATGCAGCACCGTTTCAGCTCGGCTGGTGTGCGGCCTGGGAAAGAAGGTCGGAAGAACCACCTCCTGGTTGATGTGAAAGTGGGAGACCACCTTTGGAAGAAACTTGGGGTGGGTCCGCAGGACTACCCTATTCCTGTAGAACCTAGTGTACGGGGGCTCCGACACTAGGGCTTGTAGCTCACTTACTCGCCTAGCGGAAGTGAGGGCTACCAAGAAGAGAGTTTTCCAGCAGAGGAAACGAAGAGGGCAGGTAGCCATGAGCTCAAAAGGCGGGCAGGTAAGCCTTTGCAGAACCACGTTGAGGTCCCAGTCAGGGGCTAGGGGGCGCAACGGAGGCTTAAGTAGAAGGAGGCCTCTGAGAAAACGCGCCACCAAGGGATGCGAAGAGAGAGGCTGGCCTTCAACCGGTGAATGATGTGCACAGAGAGCACTGAGGTGAACTCTGACAGAGTTGGATTTGAGACCTAGATCGGAGAGGTGAAGCAAATATTGCAGTACCACCGATACTAAACAAGCGAAGGGGTCCTCAGATCGCTGAGAACACCAGACCGAGAAACGACGCCATTTGAGGGCGTAAGATTTCCGGGTGGAAGGTCGCCGAGATGCTAGGACGACGGCTTCCACCTCCGGGGGTAGCAGAAGCGGAGCTAGGACTACCCTTTCAGCAGCCACGCTATCAGGTGCAGAGCCCGGAGGTTGGGGTGCAGAAGAGTTCCCTGATCCTGGGTCAGGAGATCGGGCTGAAACCCCAGAGGGAGAGGGGTGTCCACCGCCAGCTGTAGAAGCAGAGGGAACCACGGTTGTCTCGGCCACCGGGGCGCTACCAGGATCACGGAGGCCCTGTCCTGGACAACTTTGAACAATGTCCGGGACACCAGTGGCATGGGAGGGAAGGCATACAGCAGACCCGTGGACCACGAGATGAGGAAAGCATCCGGCGCTACTCGAAGAGGATGAGGGTGCCGGGAGCAGAACCTGGGGAGCTGCCTGTTCAGGGGACTGGCAAACAGGCCCACGGTGGGAGAGCCCCACCGGAGGAAGATTTGCTGAACCACCGCGGGGTTCAACTTCCATTCGTGCGGTAGCAGGATCCGGCTCAGCTTGTCCGCCAGGCAGTTGTCCTACCCTGGCAGGTAAACCGCCTTGAGGAGGATGTCGTGATCGACCGCCTAAGAGCACAGCCTCCGGGCTGGCTTCCTGACATAGGAGGAGGGAGCCCGTGCCCCCCTGCTTGTTCACGTAGAACATTGCCACCTGATTGTCCGTCTGCACCAGTACGGACTGACCGAACGTTAGGTGAGAGAAGGTCCGCAGAGCTAGGCGGATCGCCCGGCGCTCCAGGAAGTTTATCTGCTGGGCGGCTTCCCAAGGCATCCAAAGGCCTTGAGTGCATGTCCACCGACAATGCGCCCCCCAACCCAGGAGGGAAGCATCTGTCGTGAGCAACCGGGACGGCGGTGGAGACTGAAAGGGCATGCCGAGCACTAGATTGGGCAGGTGAAGCCACCATTGCAGGGAGGAGACCAGACGGTCGGAAACCTGTAACAGGTCCGACAGCCTCCCTGTGGCCTGATGCCACTGAGAGCGAAGGCTCCACTGGGCATGTCTCATATGAAGACGGGCGTTCGGAGTGACATGGACCGTGGAGGCCATGTGCCCGAGCAACTGCAGGAACTGTCTGGCAGGGGCCGGCGACATGCCGCTGAACCCGCCAGCTAGGGCCATGAGAGCCTGTTGGCCCGTTCCAGAGGCAAGAAGGCACGAGCCCGCCGAGTGTCCAGCCGTGCCCCTATGAACTCGAGGTCCTGAGAGGGGAGCAAAGCGGACTTTTCGAAGTTTATGACGAAGCCCAAGTGCTGAAGCAGAGCCACCGTACGTTGGGCGGCCTGGGCGACCTCTGGAGCCGACGACGCCCGGATGAGCCAGTCGTCCAGGTATGGGAAGACGAAGAGGCCTTGAAGCCTTAGGAAGGCTGCCACCACTGCCAGGCACTTCGTGAACACCCTGGGAGCGGAGGACAGGCCAAAAGGCAGCACTCGGTACTGATAATGATTCCCCGCCACCACAAACCTTAGGTATTGTCGGTGGTCCGGATGAATAAGGATGTGGGTATAAGCATCCTTTAGATCCAAGGAGCATAGCCAATCTCCCCGCTGGAGGTAGGGCAGTAGGGTTCCAAGGGTAAGCATCTTGAACCTTTACCGCTGCAGGAACTTGTTGAGGTTGCGCAAGTCTAGAATGGGCCTGAGGCCTCCTGTTCTCTTTGGAACCAGGAAGTACCTCGAGTAAAACCCGTGACCCCACAAGTGTTGGGGCACTGGCTCCACCGCCCGTTCTTGAAGCAGGCATTGCAACTCCTGAAGGAGTACGTCCTCGTGCAGCGGGGGTCTGGGAAGTAGAGGGGGGGCACCTGGTGAAAACGCAGGAGGTAGCCCTTGTGGACCCCCTGCAACACCCAGGCATCGGATGTAATGGCTGACCACCTGTGAGCAAAGTGGGTCAGCCGACCCCCCGTGCTGGCATAGTCAAAAACCTCCACCCTGCTGGGCCGGGGCCTGCGTAGTGGCTTTGGTGGCTTTTTGCTTCCGGGAACCGTTACCCTGTCCCCTAGGCCGCTGCCCCTGAAGGGGGGTAGTGGCCTGATATTGTGGTTGGTGATGCGTATAAGCAAACACTTTCCTCGGGTAAAAAGGCTTTTTGCCCGAGGCCTTCTTCTTCTGTGAAGGGGCAGAGGACTTCCTGGAGAGGCGAGTCCTGGTGAGAGTCTCTGACTCGAGCTCCGCCGCCTTTTCGGCCATGGGTTTGCCGAAGAGGTTTTCCCCTCGGCAAGGAACATCGATCAACTTGTCCTGCACCCATGGTTCGAGGTCGGATGATTGAAGCCAAGCCTGGCGGCGAGCCCCGATGCCGGCTCAGACTACCCGAGCCGATGCCTCAAAGCCATCATAGGCCGCTCGAAAAATGAACTTCGAACAGTCTCGAGTCCCTGAGGACAAGGCCTGGAACCGCTGCAAGGGTTCCTCGGAGAGACCGGCAGAGAAACCCTCAATTTCTTTCGCCAGGTCTCGGAGGTACATACCCATATACAACTGATATGTCTGGACCCGACAAGAAAGCATAGAGCCCTGGAAGCACTTCCTACCGAGGGCGTCCAGGTTCCGGGCCTCCTTACCCGGGAGCACCGAGGAGTGCATCTTTTGACTCTTAAGTTGATGCATGGTCAACTCCACCACCATGGAGTGGTGCGGAAGCTGCGCCTTCTGGAACCCGGGGCTCTTGCGGACTCGATACATGGAATCGACCCGCTTGCTCAACACTGGCGTAGAGGCTGGGCTCTCCCACATGCGGAAGAGAAGCCGCTCCAGCATCGGGGGAACCGGTACAGTGAAGGCCTCCCTCGGGGGGGAGTCGTATTGAAGGGCCTCGAGCTCCTCGGCTCGGGGTTCCTCCTCCGGATCCGCGGGGAAGGCCAAAGCCTTGGCCATGCCCCTCACGAAGTCGGAGAACCGGGTATCCTCCGGGGGGGACCGCCTCCGAGGCTCCGACTCGGGCGAGTCGGAGGGGACGCACCGAGTCTGGAAAGAACCGGGTGACTCATCCTCCTCCGTGTCCCAGCCCGACTCCTCCGAGGAGGAATCGAGCGGTTCCGAGCGGGCGGGGTCCGGGGACCGCCACCCCGACGCCGAGGCCGGCGTCGAGGACCTCGGTCCCGAATGGGAAGCCGAGGGAGACCTAGGTCTAGGATCGACTCGAGCTCGCATGGACTCGAGGATCGACTCGGCCTCTGGGGTCGACTGGAGCGTCGACGTCCCGGTGGTCGGGCAGATGCACTGGCGAGGCCGGTGATCCATGCCCGCTGCTGGTCCATGAAAGCAGATATACTGCGCTCCAAGGACGTCAGTGTGAGATCAAGCTCAGAAGACCCAGCAGCTGCCGACTCGGGCCCCGACGGCGTCGGGCCAGACGTCGGTTCATCCGTGGGGGAGTCCAGGAGGACTATAGCACTCACGTGTCTAGGAGACTCCACTTTGAGACGAGGAAGCTTCGAAGGCCTTTCCCCCTCCGACGGCCCGGGGTGTCGGGCCGGGCTAGGTGACCTGGCCCTCGAAGGACCGGGATCGCCTCCCGGCTCCACCCTCGCGGGTTTCTTCTCCTGCCGGTGTTCCCGGCTGGGGGAGCCCCGCTCAGAAGAACTCAGACGATGCTCCGAGCTGGAGCCACGAGGCGTCGAGGCCTCTGACGAGGTCCGCGCGGAGTCAGAGAAGATCCGATCCCTTTGCGACTGCCGGCTCCTGAGCGCCTTCGAGGACATCTTGCTGCACGGGCCGCAGCTCATAGGGTCATGCTCGGCCCCGAGGCAGCGGAGGTAGCAGTCATGCGTGTCGGTGAGAGACATGAGTCTGATACAACGATAACACTTTTTAAAACCGCTGGCGGCCATCGGGGGAAAAAGAACCCCGACAAGGTCGAAAGACCGTGCTGCCAGGGATGAAGGAAAAAGTGGCGGGAACGCCAGTTGGAAGAAAATAAATAATAAAAACGTAGACGGGCCCAATAGAGGATATCGAGGCCCAGCGGGAAGAGGAACACATGAACCGAGAAAAATTTAACGTAAAAACAATCAAAGAAATCAACCTTTCTGCGGCGGTAAGAGACTACGTCTGTAGGGCTCCGCGGAAAAAAGAAGACTGAGCAAGATGGCATCCCTAGGCGGGAAGGGGACCGCACATGCGCGCTGCAATTCCCAAAGACTTTCTGCGAAAGCTGGGGAAAATTGCTCCGCGAGGGCTCCATCGGCGCCGCCGTCACCCATAAGTGAGGACTGACTTCCTGCTTGGTCCTGGAGAACCCTGTTTCCCTCTGATGCGGCTTCGGTGGCATCAACGTCTTCCAGGGCTGCTTCTTCCTCCCGTGGATCTCAGGTAACTAAACAAATCCAGCCGGTCCTCGAAGGGTAGATCTCCTTCTAAGCATCAAGATGCCTCTGGCGTTGCCCTTGAGGATTCTGCACCGGCAAAATTACCCCGGCGGGAGGCTTCAGCTTCCAAAGCATTATCGGGGTTCCAGGATGTTCTAGATAGCTCGGCCTCGACAGATCTCCTGGTGCCATGCTCTGGGGTACTGGTGGTCTCCACCGGTACCGACATCCAGGCATTGGCGGCGTCCATGGACCAGAGAATTCTGACCATTTGCAGCATCGACGCCCTTGGTACCGCGACAGACAACTCCACCGGTACTGGCTCTGGTACTGGTAGCATCGACATCGGCATCGGTGTCTGCTGTGCCGGTACCCTGTCCTCCGGTACCAGTGATTCCCGGTACCGACCTTGGTCAGTACGGTTATTGGGCTCTGCAGGAGCATCCGGACAGACGATACTTCGAGTCCTCAGAAGAATCTGAGGATTCTGAAAGTTCTGTCGATGTAGCGATGCTTCTTCCAGAGGAGTTCTCCTCCCCTAAAACGTAGGATGTCTCCTCCAGATGACATGTCCTTCCAAGACTTCATCAGGGAGGTGGCTCGGGGCCTGTCTATTACTGTGGCTCCTGAAACAGAGCCAAGGGCCAAGGAGTTGGAAATTTTACAATATCCCAAAACTCCTAAGGAGGCAGCTACCTTACCCATTCATGAGATTCTATATGATCTCATGTTGAGGATGTGGGAAACACCTCTTACCACCTCTCCTCATTCTCGTAGGTTAGATACTATGTATGTAGTCCCTCCTTATCCTGGGTTCCATAAGACTCAGCTTCCTCACCACTCCATTGTGGTGGAGTCAGCTATGAGAAGGATCAGAAGTGCAAAAAGACATGCCTCTAATCCTCCAGGACGTGAGTGCAGAACCCTAGATGCTTTTGGACGTAGAGTCTTCCAAGCTTCCATGCTTGCTGCAAGAATCAGTTCCTATAGTCTCTACATGGGAATGTTCCTAAAGGAGGTCACAGATAATTTACATACTTTAATTCCTTTAATTTCTGAGGATAAAAGACAGGATTTTCTCACTTGGGTCAAACATGCCCAAGATGTTTCTAAGTTCTCCAACCGTGCAGCCTTTGACTGCTTTGAATGTATAAGCAGAACCTCGGATATTGCAATAGGTGCACGCAGAATTTATTTATTTATTTAACAGTTCTTCTATACCGCGCTTTTCAGATCAGTGCGGTTTACATTCAACGTCAACTATACAACACAGGCATTCTGAGTTGTAAACTTTACAATAAACAGGGAAATCAACATGGAAACAACTGGGGAAACTATCTACATTGTATTTACACTATTACCTTTTTCAAGCAGGGTCTATCTACATCTTATTACTTTTGAAGGATCGGTGGGTTAGCCTTTTTCATACTGAGTCTGATTGTTTAGGTGTGGTGCGTGATTGTCTGAGGGGCAACATGTATGAATACTGAGGCTGGATTCAGGGTAGTATGTGGTGAACAGGTGGTGCTTTAATGCTTTCCTGAATTGGGTTAGGTGGGTGATGTTTCGTATATAGGTGGGGAGGGCATTCCATGCTCTAGGTGCATAAATTGTAAAGGCTCTGTTTGTTGTTATTTTTGTGCATTTCGTTGTTGCCTTTGGGACCTCGAGGGTGTTTTGCGTCGTAGGTCTTCTGTTTCTGTTATGTGGTACTTTGTGTATCATCTCGCTGATAGCTGTGGGAGTCAAAGTGTTTAACGCTTTGAAGGTCAAGGTTAGGACTTTGTGGAGGATTCTTGCTTGAACCGGTAACCAATGGAGGTTCATCAGTACTGGCGTTATGTGCTCTCTCCGTGAGGCCCCTGTTAGTACTCTCGCAGCAGTGTTCATTGCGAGCTGGAGTGGTGCTAGTGTTGATTGGGGGAGACCGTGTAGGATTACGTTGGCGTAGTCAAAATGTGGTAATATTAATGCTTGATAGATTGATCGATAGTCGCTGAAATCTAGTAGTGGTCGGAGATGCTTTAAAGTCCTTATTTTCATGTATACTGTTTTTACTGTGTTTTTTATGTGGGTTTTCAGATCCAGGTGTTGGTCCAGAGTAATGCCAAGGTAGCGGATTGTTGATTTGGTTTTCAGTTCTGTGTCGCCGATTTTTAAGGAGGGTGGAGGGGTGAAGTCCTGGTTCCTTGAGATGAAAAGGACATCTGTTTTGCTGTAGTTGATTCTTAAATTTTGTGTGTTGAGCCATTCTGCTACTGCCTCAAAACAGCTTGTTAGAGGGAAGAGGTCTGCTTGGCACCAGGCATCTGATTTAGAGCTCTCGGTACAAGATAAATTGGGAAATATCCCTTGTACTGGTGAGAACCTGTTTGGTAAAGATTGGCAAGAAAAAGCCAATGAAATGGATGCTGAAAATTCCACCTTGGATAGATTATCCAAGTCCACTGCTGATCCGGTTAGAAAGAAATTGTTCAAGAAAACATCTTTTTCTAAAAAGAAAAGATTTTATCCTGCTTATGGTCAGAAGGCATCTTCTGCAGGTCAGTTTTAGAGTAGTTACTCACCTCTAACAGGTGTTCTCCAGGAGCAGCAGGAATCAGTCCTCACATATGGGTGATGTCGGCGCCGACGGAGCCCTCGCGGAGCAATTTCCCCAGCTTTCAAAGAAAGCCTTTGGGAATTGCAGCGCGCATGCGCGGTCCCCTTCCCGCCCAAGGGTGCCATCTTGCTCAGTCTTCTTTTTTCAGTCTGATGACATAGCTAAGAGATAGAAAAAAATTAGCAAAAACGAAATGATAAGGACTGCAACTCCAAGGGGAGGAGGGAGGGTTGTGAGGACTGATTCCTGCTGCTCCTGGAGAACACCTCTTACAGGTGAGTAACTACTCTTTCTCCAGGACCAAGCAGGAAGTCAGTCCTCACATATGGGACTCCCAAGCTTAAGGCTACCGGAGACCTCAAGCGGAAAAACGAGCTCCCTCTAGCTCAGTAGCACAGAAGGAAGGAATCTTCTCTGAAAACGCCCCCGACCGGTAGCCCAACACCAGGGCCGGAGGGTAGGAGTTGCCTAAACCTCAAAGAGATTATGGAGGACTGCCTGTCCGAAAGCACTGTCCCTGCGGGACTCCCTCTCCAGGCAGTAATGGGCCGCAAAAGTCTGGCTTGAAGACCAAGTAGCAGCCCGGCAGATGTCTGCCAACGGAACAGAGCGGAGATGAGCCACTGACGCAGCCTTCGCCCTAACACGATGAGCCGTGACTCGACCCTCCAACGAGAGGCCGGCCTCCCCATAAGCCCAAGCGATACAGTCAGCAACCCATATGGACAAAGTACGCTTGGAGACAGGTAGCCCCAACTTATTGGGGTCAAAAGAAATGAAGAGCTGAACAGCCCTTCTATGCTCTCGCGTACGGTCAAGGTAGAAGGATAAGGCCCTCCTACAGTCCAGGGTATGCAGGACCATTTCAGCCCGGCAGGTGTGCGGCCTGGGAAAGAAGGTCGGAAGAACAACCTCCTGGTTGAGATGAAAAGTAGAAACCACTTTTGGAAGAAACTTAGGGTGAGTCCGTAAGATGACCCTATTCCTGTAGAACCTAGTGTAAGGAGGATCAGACACTAGGGCTTGCAGTTCACTAACGCGCCAAGCAGAGGTAAGGGCTACCAAGAACAAGGTTTTCCAAGAAAGAAAACGAAGAGGGCAGGTAGCCATAGGTTCAAAGGGCGGACAGGTAATCCGCTGCAAGACCACATTCAGATCCCATTCAGGGGCTGGTGGGCGTAAAGGAGGCTTAAGGAGAAGGCGGCCTCGGAGAAAACGAGCCACCAAAGGTGGTGGGAAAGAGGCCTGCCATCCACCTGTGCGTGATGTGCAGAAAGAGCACTGAGGTGGACTCTGACAGAGTTGGACTTAAGGCCCAGATTGGAGAGGTAAAGCAAGTATTGCAAGACAACTGCTACCAAGCAGGAGAAGGGATTCTCAGACTGCTGAGCACACCAAATGGAGAACCGACGCCACTTAAGAGCGTAGGACTTCCGGTTGGAAGGCCTCCTCGAGGCCAAGACAACCTCTTCCACCTCCCGAGGCAGCTGGAGGGGAGCAAGGACTACCCTTTCAGCAGCCAGGCCATCAGATGAAGGGACCAGAGGTTGGGGTGTAGGAGAGACCCTTGATCCTGTGTCAGGAGATCGGGCTGAAACCCCAGAGGAAGAGGAGTGTCCACAGCCAGCTGCATTAGAAGCGGGAACCAAGGTTGTCTCGGCCACCGGGGAGCCACTAGGATCAGCGAGGCTTTGTCTCTGAGAACTTTGAAGAGTGTTCGAGACACCAGCGGCATGGGAGGAAAGGCATACAAGAGGCCTGTGGACCATGGAATCAGAAAAGCATCCGCCGCTACTCTGAGAGGATGCGGTTGTCGAGAGCAGAATCTGGGAAGTTGCCGGTTCAGAGGACTGGCAAACAGATCCATGGTGGGGAGTCCCCACTTGAGAAAGATCCGCTGAACCACCAATGGATCCAATCTCCACTCGTGTGATTGGAGGATCCTGCTTAGCTTGTCTGCCAGGTAATTTTCCTGACCTGGGAGATAGACCGCTTTGAGGAGGATGCTGTGGTGGACGGCCCAAGAGCACAGTCTTCGTGCCTCCTGACAGAGAAGGAAGGAGCCTGTGCCTCCTTGTTTGTTCACGTAGAACATTGCAACTTGATTGTCCGTTTGGACCAGCACAGACTGGTGAGAAGTGAGGTGGGAGAAGGCTCTCAGAGCTAGGCGGATGGCTCTGAGCTCCAGGAAGTTTATCTGCTGTGCAGACTCCCAAGGAATCCAGAGACCTTGAGTACATGTCTCTTGGCAATGTGCTCCCCAACCCAGAAGAGAAGCAACGGTTGTTAGTACCTGAGAAGGCGGAGGAGATTGAAAATCCACTCACAGTAGCAGGTTTGGCAGATGAAGCCACCACCGCAGAGAAGAGACCAGCAGGTCGGAGATCTGTACTGAGTCCGCCAGGCTCCCCGTGGCCTGATGCCATTGAGTGCGAAGGCACCACTGAGCAAGTCGCATGTTCAGGTGGGCATTGGGGGTCACATGGACCGTGGAAGCCATATGGCTGAGCAGTCTCAGAAATTGCCTGGCAGAGACCAGGGAATTGCTGTGAAAGTTGCTGGCGAGATCCATGAGCCTGTGTGCTCTGTCTAGAGGCAGGAAGGCCCGCGCCTGAAGTGTGCTTAACCTTGCGCCGATGAATTCGAGAAATTGAGAGGGGAGCAAAGTGGACTTTGCGAAGTTTATGACAAAGCCCAAGTGCTGGAGCAGAGACACAGTGCGATGAGTGGCCTGAGTGGCCTCTTGGAAGACTGGGCCCTGATGAGCCAGTCTTCCAGGTATGGAAACACAAAAAGGCCTTGAAGTCTTAGATAGGCCGCCACCACTGCTAGGCATTTGGTGAACACCCTGGGGGCGGAGGATAGGCCAAAGGGCAGTACTCTGTACTGGTAATGATTTCCTCCCACAACAAACCTAAGATATTGTCTATGGTCTGGATGAATAAGGATGTGAGTATAGGCATCCTTGAGATCTAAGGAGCATAGACAGCCTCCCTGCTGGAGGTAGGGCAGCAGGATTCCAAGGGTAAGCATCTTGAACTTTTCCCTTGCCAGGAACTTGTTGAGGTTTCGCAAGTCCAGGATGGGTCTGAGGCCTCCTGTTCTTTTTGGTATCAGAAAGTACCTGGAATAAAAGCCATGACCTCTCAGGTGGTGGGGCACCGGTTCCACAGCCTGTTCCTGAAGACGACTTGCTAACTCCTGAAGGAGTAAGTCCCTGTGCAGAGGGAGTCTTGGAGGCTCCCCTGGAAAGGAGGTACCTGGTGAAAGTGTAGAAGACAGCCTTTCTGAACTATATGAAGCACCCAGGTATCTGAGGTGATGGCTGACCACCTGTGGGCAAAGTGGACCAGCCAGCCTCCTGTGCTGAGAGAAACCAGCTGAGGGGAAGAGGCTATGCTGACGGAGTCAAAAACCCCCACCCTGCTGAACAGGGGCTGGTGTTGTGGGCTTGGGGGCCTGCTGCCTACGGGACCCATTACCCCGTCCCTTGGCCTGCTGACCCTTTTGGGGAGCTGCTGAGGCCTGATACTGAGGGTAGTGTTTATAAGCAGCCGCCTTCCTTGGGTAAAAGGGCTTTTTCCCCGAGCCCTTCTTCTTCTGAGAAGGGGCAGAGGTTTTTCTGGACAGCCTAGTTCTGTGGTCAGAGTCTCGGTCTCGATCTGTGCAGCCTTTTCAGCCATGGGTTTGCCAAAGAGGTTTTCACCTCTGCAGGGGACATCAACCAACTTGTCCTGTGTACCCATGGCTCGAGGTCGGATGACTGAAGCCAAGCCTGTCGGCGGGCACCGATGCCGGCCCCGGCTACTCGAGCCGATGCTTCGAAGCCATCGTAGGCTGCTCGAGAGATAAACTTTGAGCACTCTCGAATACCAGTGGACAAGGCTTGGAAACTCTGCAAAGGTTCCTCAGAGAGACCAGCAGAGAACCCGGCAATTTCTTTTGCCAGATCTCGGAGATACATGCCCATATAGAGCTGGTAGGTCTGGACTCGACAAGCAAGCATAGAGCCCTGGAAGCACTTTCTACCGAGGGCATCCAGGTTCCGGGCCTCCCGGCCGGGAGGCACCGAGGAGTGCATCTTCTGACTCTTGAGTCGATGCATGGCCGATTCCACCACCATGGAATGGTGCGGTAGTTGTGCCTTTTGGAACCCGGGGCTCTTGCGGACTCGATAAATGGAATCGACCCGCTTGCTTAACACCGGCGCCAATGCCGGGCTCTCCCACATGCGGAAGAGAAGTCGTTCCAGCATCGGAGGAACCGGTACAGTAAAGGCCTCCTTCGGGGGAGAGTCATACTGGAGGGCATCGAGCTCTTCGGCTCGAGGCTCCTCCTCGGGATCCACGGGGAAAGCCAAGGCCTTGGCCATATCCCGCACGAAGTCCGAGAACCGGGTGTCCTCCGGGGGGGACCGTCTCCGAGGTTCGGACTTGGGTGAGTCCGATGGGACACACCAAGTCTGAAAAGTACCAGGTGACTCTTCATCCTCCATTTCCCAGGCTGACTCCTCGGAGGAGGAATCTAACGGCTCTGGTCGGGCGGGCACCGATGCCCGACGCCCCGACGCCAAGGGTGTCGGCGTCGACGACCTCGGTCCCGAACGGGAGACCGAGGGAGACCGCAACCGAGGATCGACTCGAGCTCGCATGGACTCGAGGATCGGCTCGGTCTCTGCGGTCGACTTGGACGTCGACGTCCCGGTGGCCGGAGCAGATGCATTGGCGAGGCCAGCGATCAATCCCCGCTGCTGGTCCATGAAGACAGCCAAACTGCTCTCCAAGGCCGTCAACCTGAGTCCAAGCTCAGGAGACCCAGCAGCCCCCGACTCGGGCCCCGACGGCATCGGGCCCGACGTCGGCTCCTTCAGAGGCGAGTCCACGAGGACTACAGTACTCACGTGTCCAGGCGACTCCATTTCGAGACGAGGATGTTTCGAAGGCCTCTCCGACTCTGAGGACCCGGGATGGCTATCGGGGCTATGCGACCTGGCCCTCGAGGAACCAGAAGCGTCCACCGACGCCGCCCTCGCGGGTTTTTTCTTCCTATGATGTTCCCGGGCAGGAGACCCCTGCTCAGAGGAACTCCGACGATGCTCAGGACCGGAGTCCCAGGACGTCGAAGCCTCTGACGAGGTCTGGGCCCGGCCGGACACGGAGTCAGAGAAGATTCGTTCCCTTTGATGCTGCCGACTCCTCAACGCTTTTGAAGACATCTTGCTACACGGACCACAGATCATCGGGTCATGATCGGGTCCGAGGCAGCGGAGGCAGCAGTCGTCTGTGTCGGTAAGAGACATAAGTTTCTTACACCGATCACACTTTTTAAACCCGCTGGCAGCCATCAAGGGAAAAAGGGCCCCTGCGAGGTCAAAAGACAGGGCTGCCAGTGAAAAATAAAAAATGGCGCGAACGCTTGTCACTAAGGACAAAAAAACGAAAAATAAAGAACGGACCCGATACCGGCGTAGCGGGTCCGGGAGGGAAAAGGATCCCGCGTCGAACCGAGAAAGAATAAGAAATAAGAAATAAAATCAACTTTTTCTGCAGCGATCACAAACAGCGTCTGTAGGGCTCCGCGGAAAAAAGAAGACTGAGCAAGATGGCACCCTTGGACGGGAAGGGGACCGCGCATGCACGCTGCAATTCCCAAAGGCTTTCTTTGAAAGCTGGGGAAATTGCTCCGCGAGGGCTCAGTCGGCGCTGACGTCACCCATATGTGAGGACTGACTTCCTGCTTGGTCCTGGAGAACAAGCAAACGTCAGCAAGCACCCAAACAGAAGAAAGCAAAGGCTGCTAGGCCTCCACTGGCCCAGCAGCCTCAGTCTCCTCAGGACCTTTGACTTTCAGCTAGAGAACTTAGCCTTTCTGGTTCTGGAGGGACCAGAACCGTCCACCATTCCAGGAAGGTTGTGTCATTTTGCCCCCAGATGGGAGCAAATAACAGCAGAGCATTGGACACTCTCCATCATAAAGGAGGGGTACAAACTTCATTTTTCAAGCATGCCCCCTCACACAATAGTGAGACAGTTCAATTATCAGACACCTCTCATCAACTTGTTAGGTCAAGAGGTTACAATCCTTCTTGCCCAAGGGGCAATAGAAGTAGTGTCTCTTCATCAACAGGGCACAGGGTTCTATTCCCCTTATTTTCTTATTCCAAAGAAAACAGGGGGATACAGACCTATCTTAGATCTCAGAGAATTGAACAAATTCCTTGTCAAGGGGAAATTCAAGATTTCTCTCAGAGCTCTGCTACCATACCTTCAGAGTCAGGATTGGCTTTATTCTCTAGATCTCAAGGATGCGTACACCCATGTTCTCATCCATCCAACCCACAGAAGGTCCCTTCGGTTCCTTTTTCAAGGAAAGCACTACCAATACAGGGTGCTTCCTTTTGGTCTGGCCTCAGCACCAAGGGTGTTCACGAAATGCATGGCTGTGGTAGCAGCATTTCTCCGCACTCTAGGAATATTCGTCTTTCCTTACTTGGACGACTGGCTCATTCGAGCTCCAACACAGTCAGAGGCTAAGAATTCTCTATCCTGCACAATGCGTATCCTTCAGTATTTAGGGCTGGTAATAAACATCCCAAAATCCAGTCTAACTCCCACTCAGTCTTTAGAGTTCATAGGAGCTCTTCTGGATACCACAAGGGCAAGGGCCTATCTTCCCCAGGCCCATTGCCTTCGCTTGGTGCAGTTAGCTTCTCAAGCAGTGCTAAAGCCTCATCTAACTGCTCGAGAAATGTTGCAATTGCTAGGCCACATGGCATCCACCGTGCATGTGGTTCCATATGCACACCTCCACATGAGGGCAGCTCAGTGGACTTTATCCACCCAATGGACCCAGGCATCAGGGTGCCTGTCAGACAAAATAGCAAACACAAGTCACCTCATTTTGTCTCTCCAATGGTGGAGGTCCACTCAAAACCTGTTGCTGGGGTGCCCCTTTAAACAACCCTTACCCCAATCAACTCTCACAACAGATGCTTTTCCAAAGGGTTGGGGAGCTCATCTGCAAGACTTCTCCACCCAGGGCACCTGGTCTCCTCAAGAGATTTGTCTGCATATCAACCTCTTGGAACTCAGAGCAATTTTCCTGGCTCTGCGAGTGTTCCACTCCCTGCTCAGCTGCAAGACAGTCCTCATTCATACGGACAATCAAGTAGCCATGTTCTATGTGAACAAGCAGGGGGGAACGGGCTCTCTGTGGCTTTGCAACGAAGCTTTGAGACTATGGGCCCTCGCCAGAGAGCATCAGATTCATCTGCTGGCAGTATATCTTCCAGGCATTCAAAACTCTTGGGCGGACAGACTCAGTCGAGTTCTGCTTCCACAAGAGTGGTCTCTGCATGCAGATCAGGTGACCAGGATATTTCAAATTTGGGGAACCCCGGACATAGACCTCTTTGTAAGTCCATGGAATGCCAAACTTCCCTGGTTCTGTTCCAGAATTCCGGCTCAGGGGGCTCAGGCCAAGGATGCTTTCCTCCTTTACTGGGGTCAAGACTTCCTGTATACCTTTCCACCCATTCCCCTAATTCCCAAAACCCTCTTCAAGCTTCAGAGAGACAGAGGCCACATGATTCTCATAGCACCCACATTGGCCACGGCAAGTGTGGTACCCTCTGCTTCTACATCTCTCTCAAGTTCCCTCACTGGAGTTAGGGTCTGCTCCAGATCTCCTATCTTAGGAGAACGGAATGTTATGGCATCCCAATCCCCAGTCTCTGCATCTCAGGGCTTGGTTGCTGAAGGCCTAGATCTCCAAGATCTAAATCTTTCTCAGCAAGTGAAAGATGTTCTTTATGCTTCCAGAAAATCTTCCACTAGACGCTCTTATGCTTTTAAGTGGAAAAGGTTTACTATTTAGTGTTCGGAAAAGGGTCTTAACCCCCTTGCGATACCTCTGCAATCTTTGCTAGAGTATCTCCTCCATTTATCTAATGCAGGCCTTAAGACAAATTCAGTAAGAGTCCATTTGAGTGCTATTGCAGCTTCTCTTAAACCTCTAAATGAACAGCCTATTTCCTCTCATAGCAAGATTTATGAGAGGCCTCCTTCTAACTATGCCTCCCATTAGACTACCTCCGGTTGCATGGGACTTAAACCTAGTTCTTGGGCAGCTCATGAAGCCACCTTTTGAACCTTTAGCTACCACCTCCTTAAAATTCCTTTCTTGGAAGGTTATCTTTCTCATTGTAATCACATCAGCACGCTGCATTAGTGAGTTGCAAGCGCTAATAGCTAATCCACCTTATACAAGGTTCCATCATGACAAGGTAGTCCTTAGGACTCATCCACACTTTATGCCTAAGGTGGTCTCGCCTTTTCATCTAAACTAAGAGGTCCACCTACCTGTCTTTTTTCCAGGACCTCATGCATCAAGTGCAGAGAGGAATCTTCATAACTTAGACTGTAAAAGAGCTCTCTAGTTTTTTTACTTACAAAGAACACAGCAACATAGGAAGTCCTCTCAACTCTTTGTTGCTTTTGATCCTTCTCATTTGGGACTTCCAGTCTCCAAGAGAACAATATCTAACTGGATTGCTCAGTGTATTTCCTTCGCCTATCAGAGTAAGAACCTTTCTCTGGAGGGCCATGTCACAGCTCACAATGTGAGAGCCATGGCAGCCTCAATGGCTCATCTGCACTCTGTGTCTATTCACGACATCTGTCGAGCAGCCACTTGGGCCTCGGTTCATACCTTCACAGCCCATTACTGCTTGGACAAGGACTCCCGCCGAGATGCCTTGTTTGGTCAGGCTGTTCTCAAACACCTGTTCCATACCTAATCAACTCCTGCCCACCATCCCTGGTAGGATGCCAGAGATCCATGGGGGGATGTGGAGCCCTTTTCAGGGACACAAAACGTCTGGGGTCTCTCCCTGGCACCTAAAGCTAGGGAGTCCTCATATGTGATGACTGCATTCCTGCTTGTTCCTGGAGATAGCATAGTTACTCACCTGTAACAGGTGATCTCCGGGAACAGCAGGAATTTAGTCCTCACAACCCACCCACCTCCCCTAGGAGTTGTATCTCTCTCTATTTATCTCTTTCCTTTCCCTCTCTCTCTCTCTTTGTCTCAGCTTTAAAACTCAACTGGAGAGAGGCAGTTGGGAAAGGCGGGAAGGCAGCACGTAGGTGCTGTGGGATGCTCCCAAAAGCGTTCTGATTGGACGCTGGGGAGCGTTCCCGCGCGGGCTCCGCGGGTACCTACGATACCCATATGTGAGTACTAAATTCCTGCTGTTCCCGGAGATCACAGGTAACTATGCTTTATTCTTACTAAAGATTACAAGGAAAGCCCCTCCTAGCATTCTGCATAGTTAACATTGTTTATAGATCAGCAAACAAAGTAATTTTTCTGCCAGCTTCTATGATGACTTTTTTTTTATTTTATTTTAAAGTAGCCTCCTGTACTAGTCACTGACAGAAGACAAAGGGAGGAATGAAACTATTTTCAGTCCATTCTCCCTTTCAAATGAATGTATGTTGTATAAAGAACAGACACTGGACTCTATGTCCACACTGAACTTCTTAACATCTATATTATGCTAAGTTATTCATTGTTTTGCTGTTCATAAAGAAAGGCAGTATAGGAAAGTTATAATGTAATATAAAGGTAAATGTGTGTTATAATGTAATATAAAGATGATGTTCAAAGCACACCACGTACATCGCAGGGACCTTTCTGCTAATTTCCATGAAGTACAAGACAATTTACTTTATTTTCAAACACCTTTCCACATTTTTCCTCAGTTTTAAATAGAAATTTAGACTGAATATGGTTGAAATGCAAAATGTGTTGCTGTACTTTTGAAAGGTTTTAATTACATTTCTTTAGTTGGGAGTTAGGTCTTTTAGAGTGTTTTAAAATAAAACAAGTAGTTAATCATTTCCCATCCATCTTCCTTAACCCCTCACCTCAGGCAAATCTCAATTTATAGCCAGTTTTTCCAAATAAGAGTGAAATTTATCAAAGGATATGTTAATCAGCAACTGATTAATTCTTAATAGATTAGCAGCTCAGTGAGAAGAAAGCACTTAATATGCCAACAAATCCTGAAGTCTTTCCTTTTTATTTATTTAACTAGGCTTATATACCACTTTTCTACCAAAGCGATGGACATTCAAGTACAGTATATATTTTTTTCGCTTGTCCCCGAAGGCCTCACAATCTATGTTATCCCTACCCTCCCTTAGCACCTCAAAATAAACTTATTGATACAAAGATGCAGATAGCAGTCCAGCAGAGTGATGGGGGCTTTCCAGGACTATCTCCCAATTAGCGAGAGATCATATTTATGCACTCTGTGCAAAGAGCTCCTGGCTCTCAGAGAATGAGCCTGATCTCTGAAGGCTATGACAATGGAGGACTGGGGACAAACAGAAGGAGACCTTAAGGGACATAGTACAGAAGTCCAATCTCTAGTCTGGTAGCCTTTGTTGCCTTGGAAGAGGGAGGTCACATGGAAGAAGAGCATAACCTTGAGGCAGAAGTGATCCCGTAGACAGGACAAACTCTCCAGAGGATATATTTCTCTAGAGAATTTTGCCTAAGAGGGAAGGGTTGGAACAGCCATCTGAGTTGATGATACAATCATAAGCCATGTAGATAGCTGGTGGGCATGAGGATAGCTTGGTCACTTGCCTGCCTGGTGTGAAGTGGTGAACCTCACACAACCTGGATAAGATTTTAGACCATGCTGGGAAGAATCCAGCTGTTCTGGTACATGCTGGTACTAATCCCATAGAAAAATACTGGAGGGAGGTTCTAGAACCCAAATTTAGGCTTTTAGCCAGAAATGCAGGACCTCCAGGGTGGCATTCTCAGACATGCTTCCTGTTCCGTGTGCAGTACCCAAGAGACAGGCAGAGCTCCAGAGACTCAATGAGAAGATGAGATGATGGTGCAGGGAATGTGGTTTAAGATTTGTTAGGAGTTGGGCTATGTTCTGGGGAAGGGGAAGTTTATTCCGTAGACAGGGTTCATCTTAACTGGCAAGGCACCAGGGCTGCTGGCACTACCATTCAAAAAGGAAATAGAACAGCTTTTGAACTATAGCCTGGGTAAAAACAGAGAGAGTTGCTCAGGAGCACATGATTTGGAGTAAGATATCTTGAAGGATGCCTCATAACAGGAATATTAGGGCATCCCAATAAAGAATAAAAGGCTAAAATAGCCTATGTGTCTTTAAATAAAGAGCAGAAAGATTTCAAGCATTGCAAATTATCATCACCTGCTATGAAGGTTATAAATTCAAACATACCTTGAAATGTGTCTATACAAATGCTAGAAGCCTTAAAAAATAAAAATAAGATCCAAGAGTTAGGATATAATACACTAAATGAAGAAATGGATATATCATCTCAGAGACCTGGTGGAAGGACGACACTGATACTAGGGTACAAATTATATCGCAATGATAGGATGGATAGCACTATATATTAAAGAGAGCATTAAGTCAAATAGAATAAAAGTTCTGTGGGAAACAAAATGCACCACTGAATCTTTAGGGACAGAAATTCCATGTTTGAAGGGGAAGAAAAACATGGTAGGGTTTATTACTGTCTGCCTGAAGAGATTGAGCACACAGACAAAATGTTACCCAAAATTAGGGAAACTAACAAAATTGGGAACAATTATAATGGGTGATTTAAATTATCCCAATACTGACTGGATAAATATCACGTCAGGAAATGCTAGCAAGGTAAAGTTCCTAAATGAAATAAATGACTGCTTTATGGAGTAATGGTTTGGGAACAGACCAGAGGAGGAGATATTTTAGACTTAGTCCTTTGTGAACACAGGATTTGACACAAGAGCTAACTGTTGGGACTACTTGGCACTAGTGATCATATGGTCAAATTTGACTTAACTGAAGTATTCATGCAAAGGAAATCTACTGCGTCAGCATTTGATTTTCAAAAGGGAGACTAAAATAAAATGAGGAGAATGGTTAGGAAAAAGAAAAAAAAGAAAAAAGAAACAGCAGCAAAAGAAGAATTTACATGAGGCATGGACATTTCTTAAAAAATACAATCTTGGAAAACCAAACATCTTTCAAACTGGAAAAGGAATCAAATGAAGAGAACAGGAAACAGCATAAAAACTGACAAGTTAAAAATGCAAAGCATTGATAAATATGGCAAATTGCGATTCTGAAAAGAATCTTACCATAGAGACAAAAGCTCAGGGAGGACAAGGGCATAGCTGAGAGACTAAATGAATTCTTTGCTTCGATCAAAGATGAAATTGCACGGGGGGGGGGGGGAGACACGACTCAAGATGGCAGCAGAAGGCAGATGCTGATCAGGAGAGATCCAGCACTCTGTCCAAGCTCTTCAGTTTTTACAGCTCTTACCTTGTTTCCTGGATGAGTCCCGATCTGTGAAGCGTAAGTGGGCAAAGGTGCAGGTTTTCCCCTATTCGATTGTGAGAAACCAGCCTACTGTGGCATCATTCTGCTTGCCTGTTTCAGGAACTGGACCTGGGGAGCAGAACATTGCTCGCTGAAACCACAGAGGAGTTACACTTAGCTCTGTGATGCACACGCTTCAATCCGGAACTTCCTTGTTCTGACTTGCAGCAGCAACGTGACTCAAAGAAGCCTAGCACTGGGTGCTTGCAAAGCGGTGTCAGTGGCAAGGGCTCCAGAGGAAGGCCAATTTCTGTCAGTGCATTGGGAAAGGGCAACCTTCAGGCTGTGGTTTGGAGAGGGACTGCCAGAAGTGTTTATGGTCTCAAGTGGAACTCTGCTACCTGAGACACCTGCTTTGGAGATAATTGGGGCTGATTCAGTCTGTCAGTCACCACTCAGATCTATCAGCTATTACGGGTTAACTTGCAGCTCAAATGTCAAATGCAGGACCACAGTAATAGATTGATGGTCCAGGAATCCAGGACCAATGATGTGGGGAAATAGGTGGTGGCTATTCAGAATTGTTTAAATCCAGTAGTTAAAGATCAAGTTATGCTCCAAAGGAGGATTGAAGCCTTGGATAACCATGGAAGGAGATGTAATCTCCAGTTTCTGAACTTCTCTAGAACACCTCCATTTCCACCCAATATTTTATTAAGGAGATTTTATGGAGGTTCTTAAAATAACTGAGATGAATATCCCTCCAAGTGCCCAAACATTTTATTTACCAACAAGTGGCTCGGAGAATGGGGGGAGAAATGAAGTTCAGCAACATATCCGAGGACAGCCTGAATCTCACTGACTATTTGGAGAACTCTCAGGATGAGATTAATATACAATTATCCTTGATTGTCGTATTTGCACTTGAGTTTGATAAAAATTATGAAGCTTTTCTTTAGATATCGGAATGCAACTTTTCTCAGAAATAAAATTTGAATATTTCCCGATTTAAAAGTAGGGCAACACAAAAATGACAAACATCAGAGGGTTCTGCATCTTGGTGTATCTTTTCATTAGAGATATCCATGTAGAAGTGTTGTAAAATTTCAAGCAGACTTTTTTTTTTTTTAATAAACAGAGCAATCCGAAAGATTTCTTGTTGGTAGAATGGTTAGCACTCCTAATAATGGGAATCTAGTTTATTTATTTATTTTATTTATTTGTTTTATTTTATTTAGTTGTTCAGTCTTCACCTTGTGAGTTTAAATTTAATATGGATTTGGTTCTGATGATGAAGATTAAATTAGACTTACCTGCTAATTGTAGCTCCTGGAGGAACTCCAGTCTAGTCCCGGAAACTTTGGGGAGTGAAGAGATCTTCAGTCTCAGACACTGGGAGACTGAAAAACGTCATTCTTTGATGACACTGGTATAAGGACATAGGCACCGCCTCCTCACTCCAGTAGTCTATTGACAAAGTAGACTCACCGGAACAACAATTAACAAAACATTTAGCAACTAACGATAAAATAACAGGATAAACTAGAAGTATAACTTTCCCCTGAGAACTTATTCTTATTGCCTCTGAGAACGTATTTTAACTGTGGAGTCCCTCGCTTCCCCTCCAACAAGAGACGTGATCTTCATCTAAACCCCCATCTTAAAAAAAATACCCCATCTGGACCAAAAGCCCCCACAGCTTACTCTTTCTCTTACCCGTGAGCTTCACTGCTTCAGGCTCCATTCCTTTCAAGGACCGGGACGGGATCCGGGACTAGACTGGAATTCCTCCAGGAACTACAATTAGCAGGTAAGTCTAATTTAATCTTCCTTATCGTCCCTCCAGTCTAGTCCCAGAAACTCTGGGGATGTCACAGAGAAGTTAAAGAATTCAATGGGCGGGACCTGCTAGACCAGCCTGAAGCACAGCTGTTCCAAAACAGGTATCAGTTACATGATATACGCTGACAATGTGCTATTATACATGCCAATATCATTGGATAAACTAGACCTCACCCCTCTGACTAACTGCTTCAACACCATATCGGAGTGGCTCCTGTCACAAAATCTGCAAATCCAACACAAAAAGACGGAAGTTCTTTTCGGCTCGAGGAATATAAACTTTATCCCACCTAGCTGTGTGAAGGTAAAGGATGCCGAACTACAAGTGAAACCTGCGATACGTTACCTTGGAGTAACGTTGGACCAAAATCTCGACATGAAAAACCACATAGCCAATACCGTAAAGGCGATCTATTTTAAAATCAGATCCCTCAGACACCTACGCACGTTACTCGAACCAGATGATTTCCGCACCATTTCTCAAGCCCTGATAATTCCCCATTTCGATTTTTCAAACTCCATTCTACAAGGGCTCCCCCGGTCCACCCTGAACCCCTTGCAACTTGCCATGAACAGTGCAGCGCGGGTACTCTTTGGGGCATCCAGGAGAGACCACGTGACACCCCTCCTGAAACAGTTACACTGGCTCCCCATCCAAGCAAGGATCAGTTTCAAGACCTTACTGCTAACCTTCAAAGCTGGCAAGGGGCTCACCACCTCCTCTCTTTCTGACCTCATCCAACCACTTGCACCTAATAGACCACGAAGAACCGCAGAGTTGAACATGCTAGTTATCCCAAAAGAAACCACGAGATGCACCAAATCAACAGCTAACAGAGCCTTCCGACTCTGCGCCCCAAGTCTATGGAACACCTTACCAGCACATATCAGAGCAATCCCCAACTTGAGCCAGTTCAGAAAGGCCCTAAAACACTTCCTCTTCATTAAATATCTCAATAACAGCTCCGAACATAAGCCCCACTCAAATAGTGAGCACTACACCAATAGTAGTAGTCAAACAGGCAAGCCCTCGCAACAGGTGTTCCCCACAATGTAAACACCAAACAGTCTTCTGTATCATTGAACAACCTATGTATATAGTTGACCCTGTGTCCTTTATCATTTGAACCACCTATGTATATAGTTTACCCTGTTTCTCCAAGTTCCACTTCCTGTTATATGTAATGACCAGACATATGAAAATTGTCGGATGTTGCTGTTCCATGTAAACCGCGCTGATGGCAAATAGTGCGGTATATAAGAAATGTTAATAAAATAAATAAATAAATAATCCCTACTCACCTGTACATCCAGACGGTAATGTTTGACAAACAAATTTAATGAGGACCACGTCACCGCCTTACAAATCTCTACCGCCAGAACAAACTGGTACTCAGCCCACGAAGCCGCTTGCGCTCTAGTTGAATGTGCTCTCAAGCCGTCCGGTACTAGCTTACCCTTTACCAGGTAAGCAGATGCCACTGCCCCTTTAATCCATCTGGCAATTGATGCTTTCGATGTAGCCTCGCCTTTCCGAGGGCCCCCAAACACCACAAATAACCTTTCTGATTTTCTGAACTCTGCCGTCCGTCGAAGATACTTCTTCAAGGCTCTACAGACATCCAAGAGATGCAACTGTTGCGTGGAAGAATTCTCTGAAACCCTCCGGAACACCGGTAGCGATACTACCTGATTGACATGGAAAGGAGACATTACCTTTGGCAAAAACGACAGCACTGGTCTCAATACCACTTTAGACTCATGAAAGGCTAGGAAAAGCTCCTTACACGATAAGGCTTGTAACTCCGAGATTCTCCATGCTAACGCAATCGCCACTAAGAAAACCACCTTCAGGGTAAGATCCTTCAAGGAGGCCTTAGCCAAAGGCTCAAATGGTTGGCCTCCTAACACTCCCAACACCAATGGTAGATCCCACGGAGGAACTACCTGTCTGCACGGTGGCCTCAGAAGCCCCACTGCTCTTAAAAATCTCTTAACATCCGAATGAGCGCCCAGCGCTTGCCCCTTGATTTTTCCCCTATAACAAGAGAGCGCTGCCAAGTGTACTCTCAAGGAAGACGTCGCTAGACCCTTCTGAAAACCATCCTGCAAGAATGCCAAGACCTGCGGCACCAATGCTCGTATAGCCGGCCAATTCCTGTCTACACACCAAGCTTCAAAGATGCGCCACACTCGAACATATGCTAGAGAAGTAGATCTTCTATGAGCGCCCAACAAGGTATCTATCACCACCTCAGAGTACCCTTTAGCTCTTAATCTTGCCCTTTCAAGAGCCATGCCGTAAGTGAGAACCGAGCCACCTGCAGCATCCACACCGGACCTTGCGACAGCAGATCCTCCCTGACCGGTAGGCGCCACGGCTTCCCTACTACCAGCCTCCTGAGATCCGCAAACCAAGGCCGTCTCGGCCAGTCTGGAGCAATCAGAATCACTAGGCCTTTGTGCCGCTCTATGCATCGCACTACCCGGCCTATTAAGACCCACGGAGGGAACACGTACAGAAGCTGCCTTTCCGGCCAGTCCTGTATGAGGGCAACTATCCCCTCCGACATTCTCTCTCTTCTTCTGCTGAAAAATCAATCGACCTTCGCTGACTTGAACGTCGCCATGAGATCCATTATTGGTGACCCCCGACGTCTCACCACCATCTCGCACACCTCCGGATGAAGCGCCCACTCTCCGGGGTCTATCTATACCCGACTCAAATAATCGGCTGCCACATTGTCCACCCCTGCTATATGTGCTGCCGACAGAGCCTGAAGATTTTGTTCGACTCATCCGAACAACTGATCTGCTTCAGCTTCCAAGGGAGCACTGCTGGTGCCCCCCTGCCTGTTGATGTAGGCCACTGCGGTCACATTGTCTGAAAACACCCTGATCGCTCTGCCCTGTAGATAGGGCTGAAAATTTAGTAGCGCACCCGCAACTGCTCGCAGTTCCAACCTGTTTATGGACCACGTTCTCTCCTGTTCGTTCCACTGATCCTGTGCAAACCTTCCTTGAAAATGAGCTCCCCAGCCCAGGAGACTCGCATCTGTAGTCAGCGGTAACCAATTTGGCGTTTCCAAGGGCATGCTCTCTTCTAGAGACCCCGGAAGCAACCACCACTGCAATGCCTCCCGCGCTGCTTCTGGACATAGCAGCCTCTGGGACAGTGGATCGTTCTGGTGAGACCATTTTCTGAGTAACTCTCTCTGCAAAGGTCTCATATGTGCCCTTGCCCAGGGTACCAAGTCGATTGTCGCCGCCATCGTACCAATGAGCTGCAGATAATGCCACGCCGCCGGACATGGCCTGCTGAGAAACTGTTGAATTAACTGTCGCAAGCCGGAGGCAGAAAGCATAGTTACTCACCTGTAACAGGTGTTCTCCAGGAGCAGCAGGAATCAGTCCTCACATATGGGTGACGTCGGCGCCGACGGAGCCCTCGCGGAGCAATTTTCCCCAGCTTTCAAAGAAAGCCTTTGGGAATTGCAGCGCGCATGCGCGGTCCACTTCCCGCCCAAGGGTGCCATCTTAGCCAGTCAGATGACATAGCTAAAAGACAGCATAAAAATTTGCAAAAAAACTAAAGCAGATGATTGCAACTCCAAGGGGAGGAGGGAGGGTTGTGAGGACTGATTCCTGCTGCTCCTGGAGAACACCTGTTACAGGTGAGTAACTACGCTTTCTCCAGGACCAAGCAGGAAGTCAGTCCTCACATATGGGACTCCCAAGCTTAAGTCTACCGGAGACCCTAAGCACAAAAATGAGCTCCCTCTAGCTCAGCAGTACAGAAGGAAGGAATCTTCACTGAATTATTACCCACCGGTAGCCCCCATCCGGGATGGAGGGTAGGAGTTGCTCAAACCTCGAAGAGATTTCGGAGGACTGCCTGTCCGAAAGCACTGTCCCTGCGGGACTCCCTCTCGAGGCAGTAATGGACCGCAAAAGTCTGGCTCGAAGACCAAGTAGCGGCCCGGCAGATGTCTGCCAATGGAACAGAGCGGAGGTAAGCCACTGACGTAGCCTTCGCCCGAACACAATGAGCCGTGACTCGACTTTCTAACGAGAGTCCGGCTGCCCCATAAGCCCAAGCGATACAGTCAGCAACCCAGATGGACAGAGTACGCTTGGAGACAGGGAGCCCCAATTTATTGGGGTCAAAAGACACAAAAAGCTGAGCAGCTTTACGGTGCTCCCGCGTATGGTCAAGGTAGAAGTTCAATGCCCTTCTACAGTCCAGGGTATGCAGGACCATTTCAGCTCGGCTGGAGTGTGGCCTGGGAAAGAAGGTCGGAAGTACCACCTCCTGATTGATGTGAAAAGGGGAGACCACTTTTGGAAGAAATTTAGGGTGAGTCCGTAGGACTACCCTATTTTTGTAGAACCGAGTGTAAGGGGGATCAGACACGAGGGCCTGCAATTCACTTACGCGTCTAGCGGAAGTGAGGGCTATCAGGAATAAGGTTTTCCAAGAAAGAAAACGGAGAGAACAGGTAGCCATAGGTTCAAAAGGCGGACAGGTGATCCGCTGCAAAACCACATTCAGATCCCAGTCAGGTGCTGGCGGGCGCAGAGGTGGTTTAAGTAGAAGGAGACCTCGGAGAAACCTTGCCACGAGAGGGTCGCTGGAAAGAGGTCTGCCGTCCACCGGCACATGATGTGCTGAAAGAGCACTGAGGTGAACTTTGACCGCGTTGGACTTAAGTCCCAGATTAGAGAGGTAGAGCAAGTACTGCAAGATCACCGACACCGAGCAGGAGAAGGGATCCTGAGACTGCTGGGCACACCAAGCGGAAAAGCGACGCCATTTAAGGGCGTAGCATTTGCGGGTAGAAGGTCGCCGGGAAGCTAGGACGACCTCTTCTACCTCTGCCGGTAGTAGAAGGGGAGCAAGGACTACCCTTTCAGCAGCCAGGCCATCAGATGTAGAGATCTGAGGTTGGGGTGTAGTAGGGACCCCTGATCCTGTGTTAGGAGATCTGGTTGAAACCCCAGAGGGAACGGATCCTCCACCGCTAGTTGCAGCAGGAGTGGAAACCACGGATGTCTGGGCCACCGAGGAGCTATCAGGATCATGGAAGCTTTGTCTCGGAGAACCTTGAAAAGAGTTCGAGAGACTAGCGGTATGGGAGGAAAGGCATAGAGAAGGCTTTTCGACCATGAGAGCAGAAAAGCATCCGCCGCTACCCGAAGGGGATGCGGCTGCCGAGAGCAGAAGCGAGGAAGTTGCCGGTTGAGAGGACTGGCAAAGAGATCCATCGTGGGGAGGCCCCACTTCAGAAAAAGTTTCTGAACTACCAAGGGATCCAGTCGCCACTCGTGCGGCTGGAGGATTCTGCTGAGTTTGTCCGCCAGGCAATTTTCTTGGCCTGGGAGATAAACTGCCTTGAGAAGAATGCCGTGGCTTACGGCCCAAGAGCAGAGTCTCTGTGCTTCTCGACAGAGAAGGAAGGAGCCCGTGCCTCCCTGTTTGTTCACGTAGAACATGGCAACTTGATTGTCCGTCTGGACAAGGACGGACCAGTGAGAAGTCAGGTGGGAGAAAGCCTTGAGAGCCAGACGGATCGCTCTGAGCTCCAGGAAGTTGATCTGCTGCGCAGACTCCCACGTGGTCCAGAGACCTTGAGTACATGCCCCTTGGCAATGCGCTCCCCATCCTAGGAGAGAAGCATCGGTCGTCAGCACTTGAGCCGGCGGAGGAGACTGAAAAGGCATTCTGAGTACCAGGTTCGGCCGATGAAGCCACCACTGTAGAGAAGAGGCCAGCGGGCCGGAGATCCGCACTAAGTCGGCTAGGCCGCCCGTGGCCTGTTGCCACTGCTTGCGAAGGCACCACTGAGCAGGCCGCATATTCAGGCGGGCATTGGGGGTCACGTGGACGGTGGAAGCCATATGGCCGAGTAGTCTCAGGAAGCGCCTGGCCGAGACCAGGGACTGGCTGCGAAAACGGCCGGCTAGGTCCATGAGCCGTTGAGCCCTGTCGAGAGGCAGGAAAGCTCGCGCCTGAAGAGTGTGCAATCTTGCGCCGATGAACTCGAGATCTTGCGAGGGGAGCAAAGTGGACTTTGCGAAGTTTATGACAAAGCCCAAGTACTGGAGAAGAGTCACAGTGCGGTGTGTGGCTTTTGTGACTTCTGGAGAGGACGATGCTCTGATGAGCCAGTCGTCTAGGTACGGAAAGACATAGAGGCCGTGAAGCCGGAGATAAGCCGCCACCACCGGGAGACATTTTGTGAAGACTCGTGGTGCGGAGGATAGGCCAAAGGGCAGTACTCTGTACTGGTAATGATTTCCTGCCACCACAAACCTTAGGTATTGGCGGTGGCTTGGGTGGATGAGGATGTGCGTGTAGGCATCCTTTAGATCCAAGGAGCATAGCCAATCTCCCTGCTGGAGGTAGGGCAGAAGGATTCCAAGGGTAAGCATCTTGAACTTCTCCCTCACGAGGAACTTGTTGAGGTTGCGCAAGTCCAGGATGGGTCTGAGGCCTCCCGTTCTTTTTGGTATTAGGAAATACCTGGAATAGAAGCCTTGACCCCTCAGGTGGTGGGGCACCGGTTCCACAGCCTGTTCCTGAAGAAGACTTGCTAACTCTTGAAGGAAGTCCCTGTGCAGAGGGAGTCATGGAGGCTCTCCCGGGAAATAGGAGGGAGGGACCTGGTGGAAGTGGAGAAGATAGCCTTCTCTCACAACATGAAGCACCCAGGCATCTGATGTGATGTTGGACCACCTGTGGGCAAAGTGGACCAGCCGGCCTCCTGTGCTGGGAGGAACCAGCTGAGGGGGAGAGGCTATGCCAATGAAGTCAAAAACCCCACCCTGCTGAGCAGGGGCCGGTGGTGCAGGCTTGGGGGCTTGCTGCCTACGGGACCCGTTACCCCGTCCCTTGGCCTGCTGACCCTGTTGGGGAGCTGCGGAGGCCTGATATTGAGGGTAGTGTTTATAGGCAGCCGCCTTTCTCGGGTAAAAGGACTTCTTTCCCGAGCCCTTCTTCTTCTGGGAAGGGGCAGAGGTCTTCCTAGAAAGCCTAGTTCTGGTGAGAGTCTCCGTCTCGAGTTGGGCAGCCTTCTCAGCCATGGGCTTGCCAAAGAGGTTCTCACCTCGGCAGGGGACATCGACCAACTTGTCCTGCACCCAGGGTTCAAGGTCAGACGACTGAAGCCAAGCCTGTCGGCGGGCACCGATGCCGGCTGCGGCCACTCGAGCCGATGCTTCAAAGCCATCATAGGCTGCTCGAGAAATGAATTTGGAGCATTCCCGAATACCAGTGGACAAGGCTAGGAACCTCCGCAAAGGTTCCTCGGACAGCCCAGCAGAGAATCCGGCTATCTCTTTAGCCAGGTCTCTAAGGTACATGCCCAGGTAGAGCTGGTAGGTCTGGACCCGACAAGCAAGCATAGAGCCCTGGAAACACTTCTTACCGAGGCCATCCAGGGTGCGGGCCTCCCTGCCAGGAGGCACCGAGGAGTGCATCTTCTGGCTCTTAAGCCTATGCATGGCCGATTCCACCACCATGGAATGGTGCGGTAGCTGTGCTTTTTGGAAGCCAGGGCTCTTGCGGACTCGATAGATGGAATCGACCCGCTTGCTTAATACCGGCGACAATGCCGGACTCTCCCACATGCGGAAGAGTAGTCGTTCCAGCATGGGAGGAACCGGTACAGTAAAGTGCTCCCTGGCGGGAGAGTCGTACTGAAGGGCATCGAGCTCTTCGGCTCGAGGCTCCTCCTCGGGATCCGCAGGGAAGGCCAAAGCCTTGGCCATATCCCTGACGAAGTCCGAGAACCGGGCATCCTCCGGGGGGGACTGTTTCCGAGGTTCGGACTCAGGGGAGTCCGAGGGGACACACCGAGTCCGAAAAGAATCAGGTGACTCTTCCACTACAGACTCCCAGGCCGACTCCGAGGAGGAATCGGTGGGGTCAGTTCGGGCGGGCGGAGGCGTCGGCGTCGACGACCTCGGTCCCGAACGGGAGGCCGAGGGTGACCTCGACCGAGGATCGACTCGAGCCCGCATGGACTCGAGGATCGGCTCGGTCTCCGGGGTCGACTTAGACGTCGACGTCCCGGCGGTCGGGGCAGAGGCGCCAGCGAGGCTAGCGATCAGTGCCCGCTGCTGGTCCATGAAGGCAGATAGTCTGCTCTCCAAGGCCGTCAACCTGAGTCCGACCTCAGGTGACCCAGCAGCCCCCGACTCGGGCCCCGACGGCGTCGGGCCCGACGTCGGACCCCTCGGAGGCGAGTCCAGGAGGACTACAGGACTTACCCGAGCAGGCATCTCCGATTCCAAACGAAGTCGCTTCGGGAGACGTTCCTTTTCCAAAGACCCGGGACGGCTATCGGGGCTATGCGACCTGGCCCTCGCGGAACCAGGAGCGTCCACCGACGCTGCCCTCGCGGGTTTCGGCTTCCGATGATGATCCCCGGAGGGAGAACCTCTGTCGGAGGAACTCCGGCGATGCTCAGAGCTGGAGCCTCTGGACGCCGAGGCCTCCGACGAGGTCCGGGTACGGGTGGGATCTGCGAAGATTCTTTCCCGCTGATGCCGCCGACTCCGTAACGCTTTGGAGGACATTTTGCTGCAGGCCCCACAGATCAGTTCCTCATGATCTGGGCCAAGGCAGCGGAGGCAATTATCGTGTGTGTCAGTGAGTGACATATTTCTGTCACACTGAACACACCTTTTGAAACCACTGGCAGCCATCGGGGGAAAAAGGGCCCCTGCAAGGTCAAAGGACCGGGCTGCCAGCGAAAAACCGAAAAAACGAAACTGACAGAAAAATCAGAAAAACCGAAAAATAAGAGAAGGACTCGCAACGGCGTCGCGAGTCCGGGCAGGAAAGAGACCGGCGTCGAAACGAAGAAAAAAGAGAAATAAATCACGAAAAATCAACTTTTTCTGCGGGGACAAGACGACCACGTCTGTAGGGCTCCGCGGAAAAAAGAAGACTGGCTAAGATGGCACCCTTGGGCGGGAAGGGGACCGCGCATGCGCGCTGCAATTCCCAAAGGCTTTCTTTGAAAGCTGGGGAAAATTGCTCCGCGAGGGCTCCGTCGGCGCCGACGTCACCCATATGTGAGGACTGACTTCCTGCTTGGTCCTGGAGAAAAACCTTGCCTACCGCAGTATCGAAACGGGCCCCTAAGTACTCTAGGTTCTGAGATGGCACTAACCTGCTCTTGGACATATTGACCACCCAACCTAACCTTTGCAGGCAATCGACTATCCTGGAAGTAGCCGCCATGCTTTTTGTTTGTGACTTTGCTCGAATTAACCAGTCGTCCAAGTATGGATGAATCCGAATGCCTTCTTTCCTCAGCGCTGCAGAGCTACCACCCCCATGACCTTGGTAAACGTCCTTGGAGCCGTCATTAGCCCGAACGGCAATGCTTGAAACTGAAAATGCCCCATTGGCACCGCGAATCTGAGAAACATCTGATGCTCCTGACGAATCGGAATGTGGAGGGATGTCAAACTCCCCCTCTTCCGACCGCTAAGATGACCGATCTTAACGTCTCCATATGAAAATGAGACACCCGCAGACACTTGTTCACTCTTTTTAAATACAGAATTGGCTGATAAGAACTCTCTTTCTTTGGTACCACGAAATAAATGGGAGTATCGACAGAAGCTGCATTGGTCTCGCGGAATCGGCACTACCGCTTTGAGCGCTATTAATCTTTCCAAGGTCTGCCTGACCGCCTCGCACTTGTGATGCGCCTTGCAAGGGGATTGCACGAACGAGTCTGTCACCGGTCGCTGAAACTCCAACGCATAGCCTCTTCGAATCACTTCTAACACCCACTGGTCTGACGTAATCTGGACCGAGGTGGGGTAAACATCTTGTAAATGACCTCCCACCGGAATCTCCACCTGGGTCCCCCTGGCTTCACTGCGGCTTCCAGGCACCCGCAGCAGCATCAGTAAATCCCCTGCTCGCTCCACGGAACCCTCTAAAACTCTGGTTTCTATAGGGAAAACGCCCCCTCTGATTCGGAGTGAACCTTGAGGAACGAAAACGACAAAAATCCCTCTTTGGCATTCTAGCCATGGGGGGGAAATCTGCCCTGTTTCTGCTTATCCTCCAGAAGCCGTCCACCTTTGGAATCTCCTAGATCCTTAACAAGCTTGTCCAAATCTTCACCGAACAGCAGCTTGCCCTTAAAAGGAAGCTTACTTAACTTGGCTTTAGAAGATGCATCTGCTGCCGAATTGCGCAGCCACAAATACCTCTGCGCTGCTACCACTGAAGCCATACTGTTCGATAGCCCCCTAATGAGATCATAATGAATATCTGCAAGATATGCAGCTCCTGACTCCAGATGAGCCGCCTCACCTACGGACTCCTCAATCCGCTCTCCCTGAAGCTGCTGAGACCAGCGCAAACAGGCTCTTGCCACCCACGCTCCACAAATAGACGCCTGAATGGAAAGAGCATTTACCTCAAACACCTGCTTTGACAAGGCATCCAGTTTCCTATCCTGTGCATCCTTGAGAGCCGCACTCCCCTCTACCAGAATGGTGGTCGTCTTGGTCACCGCTAAAATGGCTGCATCCACTCTTGGTGCCTGAAAGATTTCCTTATCTTGCTCTATTAGCGGATAAAGCCGAGACATAACCCTCGAGCCTTTGAGAGTCGCCTCTGGCATGTCCCACTCATCTTGGATCATCTCCTTTATCACTCTGTGCATGGGAAAGGCGCTCTGCGTCTTTCGAAATGCTTGCAACAGCGTATCCTCTAATGTAGCCTCGTCCACCAGCCCCGATTCAGACATATTAAGTGCTTTAAGAGACTCCGAAATAAGAGCCAGCAACTCTTCCTTTCTAAAAATGTGCACTGCCCTAGCTTGGTCCTGCTCCGCGTTCTCTCCTTCTTCCAAGTCCTCCTCTATCTCCGGATCTTGCTCCCCCTTTTCGAAGAGCAAATCCTCCGAAACCTCCGACAACTCCTGCTGCTCCCTCTGCATCCGCGGTCTCTTCAGCAAACCCGCCGAAGTCCCCAAAGAGAGAGGAGTACCCAGTCTCTTTTGTCCCCCACTGGGGCCAGAAGAAGCAGCGGCCTCCCTCTGAGTGCCACCAAACGCCCTTTGAATAAGAGCTACAAAGTCTGGCGAAAAAATTGAAGATAAATCACCAGGCAAAGACGCATGAGCGAGAGGAACATCTGGAGCAGTGGAAGGCCCCGGCATGGGCTCCACTGCCTCCACCACCGGGGGCAGAGGTCCCTGTACAGTCGCCTCCTGCTCATCTCTCGCCTCCAACCGTTGTTGCTCAGCAACGGAAGTTTGGCTACAACCCTTACAGAGTCCAGTGTCCGAGACTAAAGATCTCTTCACTCCACAGAGTTTCCGGAACTAGACTGGAGGGACAATAAGGAACCACTTGTTTTTCTTTTCTTTGTTTTATTTATTTATTTATTCTTTTATACCGCATTTCTGAGGATCAATGCAGTTTACAGAGAAGGTTAAATTAGACTTACCTGCTAATTGTAGTTCCTGGAGTAACTCCAGTTTAGTCCCAAACTTCTGGGTTCTGTACGTCCTCCCGCAGCTTGGAGACTGAGCATGTCACTCTTGATGACACCAGGATAAGTAGTCCAGGGACCTCCCCCTTGTTCCAGTAACCTATTGACAAAGCAGACTCACCAGAGCAATAAGTAAGTAGATAATAAAACCAAATAACTGATCTTGAACTTGAACTATGTACACTGCAAACGTTACCTCTGACGGTAACCCCGAACTGTACATTGACTAGAAAAGCTCTACCTTTCTTCCTTTTTTTTTTGTAGAGACCTTCTTGAAGCAAAAAATGCTTTTCACTTCCCCTCCTCACCGAAGGGCAGCCCCACCAACCGCTGTTATGGCCCAACAATATCTCTTCTTTAGATTCAGGCTGACCTCCGGCAGGCCACATCAGGGAGGGATGCGGGACTAGACTGGAGTTACTCCAGGAACTACAATTAGCAGGTAAGTCTAATTTAACCTTCCTTATCGTACCTCCAGTCTAGTCCCGAACTTCTGGGAATGTAACAGAGCAGTAACCACTTTAACGGGAGGGGCCTGCCAGACCAGCCTGAAGCAGTGCTGATCCAAACCTAGCGTCCCCTTCCGCCTGGACATCAATCTTGTAATGCTTGACAAATGTATGCAAGGACGCCCAAGTCGCCGCTCTACAAATCTCGACCGCTGACACCCTACTAACCTCCACCCAGGAAGCCACCTGCGCCCTAGTCGAATGAGCTCTTAAACCCTCCGGCACCACCTTACCCTTCAAGATATAGGCTGCCGCAATAGCTTCCTTAATCCACCTAGCAATGAATGACTTAGAAGCCAGCTCCCCTCGCTTTGGTCCACCAAACACAATCTGTCTGATTTCCGGAGAGAAGCCGTTCTCTTCAAATACTTCCTTAAGGCCCTGCCGACATCTAACCGATGCAGTCGGCCCTTAAACTCATCCTTCGCAGACTTCCCAAATACAGGCAAAGATACTGCCTGATTTACATGAAATGCCGACACCACCTTTGGCAAGAAAGAAGGAACCGTCCTTAACACTACCCTCTTGGAATCAAAAAACAAAAAAGGCTCTCTACAGGATAACGCCTGCAATTCCGAAATTCTCCTTGCCGAAGTGATAGTCACCAAAAATACCATTTTAAGGGTAAGATCCTTCAACGTCGCTTTAGCAAAAGGCTCGAAGGGCCCTCCTATCAGGGCCTGTAGCACGATGTTCAGATCCCAGACCGGAAACGAACTCCTGCAGGGTGGTCTCAAGAGCGAAGCCGCCCGCAAAAACCGTTTGACATCTGGGTGCGACCCTAGCGTCCAACCCTGCACCTTTCCTCTAAAACACGACAGCGCCGCTAGCTGCACACGCAGAGAAGATGCCATCAAACATTTATCAAATCCATCTTGCAAGAAGGACAAAACCTGTGGAACTGACACTCTCAATGCCTCCGTCCACTTGTCCTTGCACCACGCTTCAAACGCACGCCAAACTCTGATGTATGCCATTGAAGTTGATCTCCGCCGGGACCTCAGCAATGTAGAAATCACCGCTGCAAAGTACCCCTTGGCTCTCAACCTTGCCCTTTCAAGAGCCAAGCCGTAAGCGAGAATCAATCCACGTGAGGCATAGTCAACAGGCCCTGCACAAGCAAATCCCCTCTGACCGGAAGTCTCCACGGAGGCTCTACCAGTAGACGCATTATGTCGGCATACCAAGGCCTCCTTGGCCAATCCGGAGCCACCAGGACAACTTGCCCCTTGTGCCTCTCTATCCTCTGCAGCACTCGACCAATGAGGACCCATGGAGGAAACACATAGCAGGTACTCCGTCGGCCACCTCTGCATTAAGGCATCCAGACCTTCTGACATTCTTTCTCTTCTTCTGCTGAAGAAACGGTCTACTTTCGCAGATGCAGTCGTCGCCATAAGGTCCATGCACAGAAGACCCCAGCGCTGCACCAGCATGTCGAACACTTCCTGATTGAGTGTCCATTCCCCGGGGTCCATGCAGACTCGACTGAAAAAAATCTGCTGTCACATTGTCGACTCCTGCCACATGCGCTGCCGACAAGGCTTCCAGATGCTCCTCCGCCCAACCGAGCATCTCTTCCGCTTCCTCTTCGAGAGCCACACTGCCTGTACCGCCGTGCTGATTGATGTAAGATACCGCCGTGGCGTTGTCCAATAATACCCAGATCGCCTTTCCCTGCAGACTTCGCTGAAACGTCTGCAGCGACCTTAGCGGTACCGAAGTAGCTAAAAGAGTCGCTAGACTGCATTCGAGAGCGAGGAGTCTTTTGTCCACCGCTACTGCCGATGCCGGGGTGTCGATACCGGTGGGAGCGGACACAACCCCCAAGTATGGCACCAGTAGTTCCATCGAGGTTGAGGCCTCTGGAACATCCTGGAGCCCCGATAAAACTTTGGAGCCCAGACTCCCGCCAGGGCTGTTTTGCCGGTAAATTGTCCTCGAGGGCAACGCCAATGGCATCTCTATGTTTAAAGGGAGATCTACTCTTCGAGGACCGGCTAGTCTTAGAAGACTTGTGTTTAGTTACCTGAGATCCCTGGGAAGAAGTCAAAGCCCTGGAAGACATCGATGCTACAGACACTGTGTCTGAAGCAAATAGGGCACTGAGTTGATTTGCTTGATTTTGAAGACTTCTTTTAGTCATCTTCCTGCAGGAGAGACACTCTGCCGGGCAATGGTCAGGACCTAAAGACATTTAAGACACCAGTCATGGATGTCGGTAATAGAAATTGTACCACCACATTTTGAACATTTTTTAAATCCAGTGGCTGGTTTTTCCATGGTAAGGAAAAAGAGGGCCTAATGCCCAAAATGGCACCAAGCACCAGAGCAGGGAAGAAAACCCTAAGAAAAAGCACTAAAATTGAAAAGTTTTAGAAGAAAGAAAAGCACCGGTAGTACCGGTAGGCGTCGACGGAAGGCAGACGCAACCACGAAAAATATAAAAATAAAAGAAGTTTTTCTGCGGTGACAGAGGACACGTCCTGTCGGTTCCGCGGAAAACGAAGAACTGAAGTGAGAGAAGTAGTTGGGCGGGAAGGCAGCATGCATGCGTGGTGGATGCTCCCAAAAGCTTTCTTTTTGGGACGCTGGGGAGCGTTACTGCGCAGGCTCCGTCGGTGTCGACGGTACCCAAATGTGAAGACTACATTCCTGCTTGTTCCTGGAGATAAACTACAATATCACTGCCCCTGAAAAGCAATGGAATCATGACCCTGAGAGAATTACACAGAATGAAGAGGTTTTGATCACCGATGGATAAGAAACTGGATGCGAACAAACCAGAGTGGTAAGGGAGAAAAACACCAGAACGGCATTGATAATAGAGGTGTGGGTTCCAAGTGATTATTCTGTGAATCGCGTGGAGAGGCAGAAGATCCTGAAGTACCAAGAAATGCAGTCAGAGACCAAGAAAATGTGGCAGAAAGAAAGAAATATTTCCCATTGCATTGGGAGCCACAGGCTTGATAAAGAGGAACTTCCAAGCACACCTTGACAAACTACCCATATCTGTCAACGACCTCATCAACCAAAGATCGAATTCCACACCAACATCATACTCAAATCAAACAAACCGAGAGAGCTCTTCGAAATTATGAAAACCTTGACAAACTACCCATATCTGTTACATCTTACGAACTCCAGAAGGAAGCTCTTTGGCACGTTGCAAGTACAATGCTGATCATTTGCAGTAAATTTGATAGACTAAGATCATACTCCACATACCCTGGCTTAGAAGTGAAGCTCAAGACTGACATGGTATGAGCAAAACAAAAATAAACATAAAGATGAACATGGAAGATGAAGATCTAGACGAACAAGTCAAAAAATGGAACAGTGTCATCAATGCTGCCGCCAAAGCCCCAGAAGACAGACTAAGGAAAGACCGTGGTAACAAAACACACCACACACCCTGCTATTCAAAAATCATACGGACCGAGAAGAGAACACTCAGGAAGTTAGAACTGCAATGGAGACGCACCAAGTCACCCAACACACAGGCACAATACATAACAAAGCAAAAAGAATACAACGACCTCATCAACCAAACAAAGATAGAATTCCACACCAACATCATACTCAAATCAAACAAACCGAGAGAGCTCTTCGAAATTATGAAAACCCTCACCAAAGAACAGAAAACAGAGAATGAGGTGCAAATAGACCCACAAGCATTTGCTAACCATATCCAGAAAAAATTTCATTCAGCTCCACATGGGAAATCAGACACAAGCACTACAACTACCATCCCATCAAGAGAAACATGGAACAAATTCAGCAACCCATCCACAGAGCAGATCTCACACATCATCACCGCACTCAACACAAGCACTGCACCAACAGACCCCTGCCCAGCGGCATGGATTAAAGCGACAAAGTCAATCTTCATCCACACCATATGCAACATGGTAAACAGTTCACTAACCCAAGGAATCATGCCAGATCAGCTAAAGCTCGCCACAATTAGACCAATTCCAAAGAAATCAACACTCGACAAGAACAACCCTGCCGCCTACAGACCCATCTCAAGCATCCCCCTTCTCGCTAAGATCATTGAGAAAGCAGTACAACATCAGCTACAGGACCACATAGACAACCACACACAACTGGACCTCCACCAACAAGGTTTCCACCCCAACCATGGGGTCGAAACTCTCCTGCTATACCTATTTGACGATATACTCCACCACATAGACAATAGCAAAAACGGAGTACTCATGATCTTCATCGACATTTCATCAGCATTCGATACAGTGGACCACGCAATCCTTCTACTACAAAACATCGGACTACAGGGAACCACACTGAGGTGGTTCCACTCCTACTTAACGGACAGACAGATACAGGTCAAGATCGGCCACCACACCTCCCGACCCATAAAGGTCACGCAAGGCGTACCCCAAGGATCCGCTCTATCAGCACTATTATTCAACCTCTATATCCAGCCAATATGCATCATCCAAGAACACAGAATAAGATACACCATCTACGCGGATGATATGATATACACACCAATCACCCTCAACAACCCAGACTACTCAAAGATTTTTAAAAGAGTGCTTAATACACATGAACAGATGGTTTCAAGACAACAACCTGACAATAAACTACAACAAGACCGAAGCCCTAATCATTACACGAAACTGACTTTATCCCTCCTCCCAACATCAAGATATACACCACAACCATACCCATTCAACCAGAAGTGAAATACCTCGGAGTGACACTGGACAAAGAACGGAACCTCCAATTTCACATAACCAGAACCACCAACAATGCATACAACAGGATGAGACTAGTCCGACGCCTCAAGCCCCTCCTCTCTCAAGAACACTTTCGCACAGTACGCCAGGCATTAATAACCCCAATCCTAGACTTTTGCAACCCAATATACCTTGGCCTGACAAAATAAACTCTCAGGCCACTGCAACTGGTACAAAACACAGCAGCACGCATAATATCAGGCACCAAAAGACAAGAACACATCACCCCCACCCTAAAAGAACTCCACTGGCTACCAATCAGCTCCTGCATCAGATATAACACAGTCATAAACATCTTCAAAATCAAACAACGTTCATCAGCTCTCAGCCTACACCCACTCATACAACCCGACAGCAGCACAAAACCAAGGAGGAGAGCCACAGCCAACCGTGTCAACACCCCCGAAGACTTCAACAAAACACGAAAGGACACCGAAAAACGAGCCCTCTCAAAAGCAGCTCCAACAATCTGGAACGCACTCCCTGATGACCTAAGGGCAACATCAGACCTTAAGGACTTTAGGAAACTGCTAAAGACGACACTCTTCATTGAGCACTATGGTGCTGGCACATAAACTGTACAACAGACAACACCCCAACTCACCAACACGCCATCAAGACCAAATCACAGTATGTTTATGTTTATGTTTATTTTGCTTGATAGACTGCCCTTCTGTGGTAATCAGAGCGGTTTACAATACAATAATTAAAAAAAAAAAAAAAAAAGAGAAGCACAAGGCCAGGAAAATGGAAAAAGAATTTACAATCCTTCACAGAATAGGGGAGAAAAGAGGAAAATAGGACAGTAAACGTAGAAGGAGACACTCACATGAGAGGGGAGGGAAGATTAAAGGCCAAGGAAAGGAGGTGGGTCTTTAGGTCACGTTTAAAGTTGGTATGATGGGGTTCTAAACGAAGGGAAGTGGGGAGGGAGTTCCAGAGGGCAGGGCCTGCGAAAAAGAAAGCTGAAGAGCGGGTGGACTGGAGGTGGGCAAGGGAGGGGGGAGAGTGTAAGGCGGTTAAGGTGAAATGAACAAGGGGAATGTCTGGGGGTATGTCTGGGCGTGTGAAAGTGGATAAGATCTGCCAAATATTGTGGGGTGTTAATATGACGTGCCCTGTGGACAAGGGTGAGCAGTTTAAACTGGGTGCGGAGGAAACGGGCAGCCAATGGAGGTGGAGAAGAAGAGGTATAGACGCAAAGCCCCAATGTACATAGTATTGTAGATAGCGCACGTTGTAATTAGCTCACCATGAATCAACAACCATCTACACTCACACACACACACTGCTCACTGCATGCGAACACTAAACACGAGACTTTATTGATTGTTTGCTGTGTAAACCGCTTTGATTGAAGGAAAAGGCGGTATAGAAATCTGTTTAAATAAATAAATATCTACACAAAACAAATACTCTTTATACCACCAAAAATACAAATACTAAAACAATTACAAACCTAACTTCAAAAATTATTCAAATTACACTAAGGTATAAAAAGACCTCAGGAAAGCTCTTTCCCTACATCTGGCGAACTGAATCACCATAGGTTTGAGCAGTAAATCTACACATCACAGGTCTCACCCTTTTAATTTCAAATTATCACAGAACCAATTGCCCTAGTAAATATCTATATCCAAAAAAGTACTTTTAAGGGATTCTACCAATTTTTTAAAAAATACTTAATTTATTCTACAAATTCACAAACTGAAGTTGAAAATCTTCAACAGTTAATATACTACTTAATAATTCATTCTTTTGCATTCACAAACTATTGTTGAAAGTCTCCAACAACTGATTTACTTCCTGAAAAGAGGAGAAACGAAATACGTTCAGAAAGAGTTAACACACACCATTCAAAAAGTATCCAACATTTAAAAGCAGTCACACAGCCTCTGTAGAAGTCCCGAACTGCTCACAGCAATTTGCTTCTGTTTCCTGCAAATACCCGTCTGAACATTAAGCAGCAAGTCCAAGGAGGCATTATGACTGTGTGAAACAATTACCGCTTAATGTTCAGACGGGTATTTGCAGGAAACAGAAGCAAATTGCTGTGAACAGTTCAGGACTTCTACGGAGGCTGTGTGACTGCTGTTAAACGTTCAGATAAGTAATTGGATACTATTTGAATGGTGTGTGTTAACCCTTTCTGAACGTATTTCATTTCTCTTTTTCAGGAAGTAGATCAGTTGTTGGAGACTTTCGCACAAGAGCACATGGTTTGGAAGAATATATCCTTGAAGGATACTACCAAAAGCAGAGAGGTTCCAAAAAAGAGTAAAGTAGCCCAAATGCCCTCGAGTATGGAGCAGACAGAGCTTAAAGATCCCAAATTACCCATGCCTACCAATAGCCAAATTAATATAAATAAAATACAGTCTCTAAAATGCCTGTATGCAAATGCTAGAAGTCTAAAAAATAAGATGGGAGAGTTAGAATATATAGCACTAAATGAGAGGTTAGATATGATTGGAATCTCAGAGACATGGTGGAAAGAGGAAAACCGGGGGGGGGGGGGGGGGGGGAGACACTGTTATACCTGGGTACAAAAAAAAAAGTAATGATAGAGCTGATCAAATTGGTGGAGGGGTTGCGCTCTATGTTAGAGAGGGCATTGAGTCAGAAAGGATTAAAGTTTTGCAGGAAACAAAATTTGCTGTAAAATCTCTATGGATTGAAATTCCATGTAAAAAGGGGAAGGAGATGGCAGTGGGGATGTACTATCAACCGCCTGGCCAGAATGAACAAATGGATGATGAAATGCTCAAAGACATCAAGGAAGCTAACAAAAGTTACAGCACAGTAATAATAATGGGTGATTTCAATTACCCCAGTATCGACTGGGTCAGTGTCACGGCAGGACATGCTAGGGAGTTCCTAGATGAAACAAATGACTGCTTCTTGGAGCAGCTGGTTCATGAACAGACCAGAGGGGAAGCCATATTGGACCTAGTCCTTAGTGGAACGCCAGATCTGGTGCAAGAGATAAGGGTGTTGGGGCCACTTGGCAATAGTGATCATAGCATGATCGTGTTTGATTTAATTAGTGGAGGAGGGATAGTAAGGAAATCCACAGTACCACCTTTTAACTTTCGGAAGGGAGACTATGATAAAATGAGGAAAATAGTTAAGAAAAAACAAAAAGGAGCAGTTGCAAATGTTAAAGACTTACATCAAGCTTGGATGGTGTTGAAAAATACTATCTTGGAAGCCCAGACCAGCTGTATTCCACTCTTCAAGAAAAGTGGAAGGAAGTACAAAAAGCTGCCAGAATGGTTTAAAGGTGAGGTCAGAGAGGCTGTTGCCAAAAAAGCATCTTTCAGGAAATGGAAAAAGAGCCAAACGACGAAACCTGGAAATAGCAAAAGCACTGGCAAGTTAAATGCAAGGCATTGATAAAGCAGGCAAAGGGAGAATTTGAGAAGAAGCTTGCTGCAGAAGCAAAAACGTGAAATAAAGCATAGTTACTCACCTGTAACAGGTGATCTCCGGGAACAGCAGGAATTTAGTCCTCACACATGGGTACCGTCGGAGCCTGTGCGGGAACGCTCCCCCCAGCATCCAATCAGAAAGCTTTTAGGAGCATCCCACAGCGCCTGCGTGCTGCCTTCCGCCTTTCCCAACTGCCTCTCTCCAGTTGAGTTTTAAAGCTAAGACAAAGAGAGAGAGAGAGGGAAAGGAAAGAGATACAACTCCTAGGGGAGGTGGGTGGGTTGTGAGGACTAAATTCCTGCTGTTCCCGGAGATCACCTGTTACAGGTGAATAACTATGCTATCTCCAGGAACAAGCAGGAATGTAGTCATCATATATGGGGACTCCCTAGCTTTAGGTGCCAGGGAGAGACCCCAGAAGCTGTGTGTACCTGAAAAGGGCTCCACTTCCCCCCATGGATCTCTGCCATCCTACCAGGGATGGTGGGCAGGAGTTGATTAGGTATGGAAGAGGTGTTTGAGAACAGCCTGACCAAAGAAGGCATCCCCGCGGGAGTCCTTGTCCAAGCAGTAATGGGCTGTGAAGGTATGAACCGAGGCCCAAGTGGCTGCTTGACAGATGTCGTCAATAGACACAGAGTGCAGATGAGCCATTGAGGCTGCCATGGCTCTCACATTGTGTGCTGTGACATGGCCCTCCAGAGAAAGGTTCTTACTCTGATAGGCGAAGGATATACACTGAGCAATAGCTCAATTTGATCTCCTTTGGAATTCTCTCTTGTTCCAGAGACAGAAGGAGATCAAATTGAGCTATTGCCACCATTCTGGTGCTCTCGTCTTTATTGAAAGCTAAGTGCACAATTTTATCTTTGAAAATAGGACTAAGAGGTCCAATGTGGCAAAATAAGTTTACATGAAACACTATGGAGAGAGGGAGGTGTGCAATTTAAAAAGAAAAAAAGAGAAAATTGGATATTCGGCCATTGATGCAAACGGGCACTGAAAGACACTGTGTTTTAAAGTGTCTTTCATTGAATAGCCCACAGGTCTTGAGGCCGTTCCATAGCTATCGTAAAGACTCCCTTTATAGGCAATAAGTTAACACTGGGGCAGCAATTACTTTTAAGGTGAGAGATATACTACAGTTGCTCTATGAAATAGAAACCCACTTCTTCTTGTAAGATGCCAATCCTTACCAAACAGGTTCTCACCTGCACAAGGGATATTTCCCAATTCATCTTGAACCCAGATCTCCAAATCAGATGCTTGAAGCCAAGCAATCCTACGTGCACCTATGGCAATAGCTGAGACTCTGCTTACGCATTCAAAGGAGTCGAAAGCTGCACAGTTGGAGAATTTGGAGATATCCTGGGCATGCTTGAGCCCAGTGAGAAAGCACAGTTACTTACCTGTAACAGGTGATCTCTGGGAACAGCAGGAATTAGTCCTCACATATGGGTACGTCGGAACCGACGGAGCCTGCGCGGGAAAGCTCCCCAGCTTCCCAGAAAGGAAGCTTTTGGGGCCTCCCACAGCGCATGCGCGCTGCCTTCCCGCCTTCCTGACCAACTCTCTTCAGTTCTAGTTTAAAGCTGAGACAATAGAGAGAGGAAAGGAAACAGAGAGAGAGAGATACAACTCCTAGGGGAGGTGGGTGGGTTGTGAGGACTAATTCCTGCTGTTCCCAGAGATCACCTGTTACAGGTATGTAACTGTGCTATCTCCAGGAACAAGCAGGAATGAGTCCTCACATATGGGGACTCCCTAGCTAAGATGCCGGGGAGATCCCCCCCCCCCCCCCAAGAGTTCCTCATCTTCCTATGGATCTCAGGCATCCATTCAGGGAAGGTGGGCAGGAGTTGTTTAAGAATGGAACAGGTGTCTGAGGACAGCCTGACCAAACAAGGCATCCCGGCGGGAGTCCTTGTCCAAGCAGTAACGGGCTGTGAAGGTATGAACCGAGGCCCAGGTGGCTGCTCGACAGATCTGATCAATGGATACAGAATGAAGATGAGCCATAGATGTGGCCATGGCTCTGACATTGTGAGCTGTGACATGGCCTTCCAGAGAAAGGTTCTTACTCTGGTAAGCAAAAGAAATACACTCAGCAATCCAATTGGACAGTGATCTTTTTGAGACTGGAAGTCCTAAATGAGAAGGATCAAAAGCAACAAAAAGTTGAGAAGACTTTCGATGTTGCTGTGTCCTGTGGAGGTAAAAGGCAAGAGCTCTTTTACAGGCTAGAGTATGAAGGTTCCGCTCTGCATTGGATGCATGAGGAGCTGGAAAAAAGACAGATAAATATACCTCTTGATTAAGATGAAAAGGTGAGACCACTTTAGGCATAAAGTGGGGATTTGTCCTAAGGACTACCTTATCATGATGGAACCTTGTGTAAGGTGGATTAGCCACTAAAGCCTGCAGTTCACTGATGCGGCGAGCAGAATTGATTGCAATAAGGAAAATGACTTTCCAGGAAAGGAATTTTAAGGAGGTAGTGGCTAAGGGTTCAAAGGGTGGCTTCATAAGCTGACCAAGAACCACGTTTAAGTCCCATGCCACCGGAGGAGGCCGAATGGGAGGCTTAGTTAAAGTTAGACCTCTCATGAATCTTGCAATAAGAGGATGAGAGGAAACAGATTGTCCATTGATAGGCTGAAGAGATGCTGCAATAGCACTCAAATGGACCCTTACAGAATTGGTTTTAAGTCCTGCATTGGAAAGATGCAGGAGATATTCGAGTAAAGAATTCAAAGGTAGTGCTAGAGGGTTAAGACTTTTGTCAGCACACCAAATTGAAAATCTTTTCCATTTAAAAGCAGAAGAACGCCTGGTGGAAGGTTTCCTAGATGCATGGAGGACATCCTTCACCTGTTGAGAAAGATTCAAGTCTTGAAGGTCTAGGCCTTCAGTAACCAAGCTCTGAGGTGAAGGGACTTGGGGTTTGGGTGCCACAAAGTCCCCTCCTCTTGAGACAGAAGGTCTGGAGCAGCTCCCAGATCCAGGGAGGGTGCCTGGGAGAGATGCAGAAGTAGAGGGTACCACACTTGGCGTGGCCAGCGTGGAGCTATGAGGATCATAGATCCTTGAGCCCTCTGAAGTTTGAATAGAGTCTTGGGAATCAAGGGAATGGGCGGAAAGGCATATAGGAAGGCCTGACCCCAATGAAAGAGGAAGGTATCCTTGGCCTGAGCTCCCTGACACGGAATCCTGGAACAGAACCGGGGAAGTTTGGCATTGCAAAGAGATCTATGTCCGGGGTTCCCCATTCCTGAAAGATTCTGAGTACCTGATCCATGTGCAGGGACCATTCGTGTGGAAGCAGAACTCGACTGAGTCTGTCTGCCCAAGAGTTTTGGATTCCTGGGAGGTACACTGCCAGGAGATGGATCCGATGCTCTCTGGCGAAGGCCCACAGTTTTAGAGCTTCGTTGCAAAGCGACAGAGAGCCAGTCCCTCCTTGTTTGTTTATGTAGAACATGGCTACTTGATTGTCGGTATGAACAAGAACTGTCATGTTGATGAGGAGGGTATGAAAGACCTTGAGAGCAAGGAAAATTGCTCGCAGCTCCAAATGGTTGATATGAAGGGTGGTCTCCTGTGGAGACCAAGTGCCCTGAGTGGAGAGGTCTTGGAGATGAGCTCCCCAACCTGCTTGGGAGGCATCTGTAGTGAGAGTTGCTTGGGGTAACAAAGGTTGGAAGGGGGCCCCCAACAACAGATTTTGAGTGGATATCCACCATTGGAGAGACCAAAAAAGACGTTTTGAGGTTGCTATTTGGTCTGAGAGAGCTCCTGAGGCTTGTGTCCACTGGGTGGACAGAGTCCATTGAGCTGCTCTCATAAGTAGGCGTGCATAAGGCACCACATGAACTGTGGATGCCATGTGGCCTAGCAGTTGTAGCATCTCCCTGGCCGTCAAGCGGCTTTTGGACTGAACTTGAGAGGCCAAGTGCACTAGACGGTGGCAACGGGCCTGAGGAAGATAGGCCCTTGCAGTGGTGGTATCTAGCCAGGCCCCTATGAATTCTAGGGACTGAGTAGGGGTGAGTTGAGACTTTGGCAGATTGATGACAAGTCCCAGATACTGCAGTATGCGTCTGGTGTGGTCCAGGGAAGTCTGAGCCTCGGACTGAGATGGAGCTCGGATGAGCCAGTCGTCCAGGTATGGGAAGACAAAGATTCCCTGAGTGCGTAGAAATGCAGCTACTATTGCCATGCATTTGGTAAATACTCTTGGAGCAGAGGCTAGACCGAAGGGAAGGACTCTGTATTGGAAATGTTTTCCCTGGAACAGAAACCGTAGGAATTTTCTGTGGGATGGATGGATGAGTATATGTGTGTACGCATCCTTGAGATCTAGAGAACAAAGCCAGTCCTGACTCTGTAGGTATGGAAGGAGAGTGCCTAGAGAAAGCATCTTGAATTTCTCCTTGTATAGGAATTTGTTCAATTCTCTGAGATCCAGAATGGGTCTGTACCCCCCTGTTTTCTTGGGAATGAGAAAATAAGGGGAGTAAAAACCTGACCCTTGTTGAGGAACTCTTCTATTGCCTTTTGGGCGAGAAGAGTGGTCACCTCCTGGCCCAACAGGTACAGGAGAGAAGGGGGAGAATTGAATTGTCTCACCATGAAATGGGGAGGAAGGCTGGAGAAATGTAGTTTGTAGCCCTCTTTGATGATAGAGAGGGTCCACGGTTCTGATGTGATTTGTTCCCATCTGGGAGCAAAATGAGCTAACCTTCCTGGAATGGTGAGAGGTTCTGGTTGTTGCAGAGTCAGAAAGGTTAAGTTCTCTAGAATCAAGTCAAAAACTCTGAGGGGGTTGGGACTGCTGGATTGTAGCAGCCCCTGTAGACTTTGTTCTGGCCTGTTTAGTTTGCTGACGCTTAGGAGCAAAGCGAACTTGGGAAGATTGCTGGCCAGTATTTGTGGAAAATCTGGTCTTTTTATAGAAAGGTTTCTTAAAAGGTTTTTTCTTGGCAGGGGTAGAGGTAGACTTAGAAAGTCTATCTAAAGCAGCATTCTCTGCATCCATTGAGTGGCTTTGATTTGCCACTCCTTGCCAAACAGATTTTCACCTGTACAGGGCAGATTGCCCAAGCCTTCTTGTACCCAGGGTTCCAAATCAGAGGCCTGGAGCCAAGCCAGTCTGCGAGCAGCTATGGCAATGCCACAGGCTCTGCTTGCCCCCTCAAAAGAGTCAAAGGCTGCTCTGTTGGAGAAATTTGAAACATCTTGAGTTTGCTTTAGCAAAAGAAGGAACTCCTCTTGCTTATCCTCTGGGATAAAGGGGAGAAACTGACGTATCTTTAATGCAATCTCTTTCAAAAACATGCCCATATAGAGGCTGTATGAATTTATTCTGGCAATAAGCATGCTAGCTTGGAAGATTTTTCTCCCAAAAGCATCCAGAGTTCTACATTCTCTTCCTGGAGGGGTAGAAGAGTGCCTTTTGGTACTCTTTATCTTTTTCATAGCAGACTTCACCACAATAGAGTGGTGAGGAAGCTGAGTCTTTTGAAAACCAGGAGAAGGAGGAACCCGATACATGGTGTCCAAACGTCGAGAATGTGGAGATAGGGTGAGAGGAGCCTCCCACAAGTCCATCATGTGTTCTTGAAGAATTTCATGTATGGGTAAGGTGGCTGCCTCTTTGGGAACCTTAGAGTATCCTAAAATATCCAATTTTTTTGCTCTAGGTTCCTTTTCAGAGGATACAGATATGGAGAGTCCTTTAGCTACTTCAATGATGAAGTCTTGAAAGGACAAATCCTCTGGAGGAGACATTCTCCTTTTTGGAGAAGAGGGCTCCTCAGGAAGAGTAAAAGAGACGTCAGCAGAATCATCTGATGTATCAGAATCTTCAGAGGATTCAAAGTATCGTCTATTTGCTTCCAGAGATCGACACGCGTACCGATCGGTACCGACATCGGGCGTACTGGGAATCGGAGCGGTATCGAAGAAAGCTCCGGAACCGGAGACCGGAACCGGCATGCTACTGGAAGTAGATGCCCTGGGTACCGGTATCGGTTGCGGTACCGGAATCGGAGTCGGAACTGATTGTCGCGGTACCGATGGCGGTGCAGCATTAATGAAAGCCAGTAAGGCCTGCTGCATGGATTGTACCGTAGTACCCATAGTCGCCACAACTGCCTGGAAGTCGGTACCGGTGTTAGCCGGTACCCCAGAGCAGTCTAACAGGAGATCGGTCGAGGCCGTGCCATCGATGTCTACCTGTAACCCCATAGGAGCAGCTTTGGAAGTCGGAGCTTCCCGCCGGGGTTGTTTGGCTGGGGCAGGGTCCTCAGGGTCAAATGCAAGGGCCTCTCGCTGCTTAGAGGGAGATTTGCCTTTTGAGGACTTGCCTGAAGAATGTTTGGTTACCTGAGATCCATCAGGAGAAGAAGACCTGGAGGATGTTGATGCTGGAGTATCGGTAGAAAACAGCATATGAAACTTAGCTGCTCTGTTCTGTAAGCCCCTTTTGGACATCAGAGAGCAGGATGGACAATCCGGAATGGAATGGTCAGGCCCCAAACATTTAAGACACCACTCATGGGTATCTGTAACTGAAATAGTACCGGAACACTTAGTGCATTTTTTAAAACCAGAAGCTGGTTTTTCCATGAGGGAGACCTGAGAAGGCCTAGAGGCCTCACAGAAAAAAATACACCAAGTGAAGAAAAAGTAATTATTATTATTTTTTTTAAAAAATAAACGAAAAAACGATCGGCGGTACCGGTCCGGAATCGGGGAAGGCAGACACGTGGTCAAAGAAACAAATTAAAATAACAATTTCTTCAGCGGTGACAGGAACACGACCTGCTGGCTCCGCGGAAAAAGAAGAACTGAAGAGAGTTGGTCAGGAAGGCGGGAAGGCAGCGCGCATGCGCTGTGGGAGGCCCCAAAAGCTTCCTTTCTGGGAAGCTGGGGAGCTTTCCCGCGCAGGCTCCGTCGGTTCCGACGTACCCATATGTGAGGACTCATTCCTGCTTGTTCCTGGAGATATTCCTGCCTTTTATCCTCAGACATAAAAGGACTTAAAGTCTGCAAATGGTCAGTGACTTCTTTTAAGAACATTCCCATGTAAAGACTATAGGAATTAATTCTCGCAAGCAAGCATGGAAGCTTGGAAGACTCTTCTTCCAAAAGCATCCAGGATTCTACATTCACATCCTGGAGAATTAGAGGCATGTCTTTTGGCATTTCTAATCTTTCTCATTGCAGACTCAACCACAATAGAGTGGTGAGGAAGTTGAGTTTTATGGAAACCAGGACAAGGAGGGACACGATACATGGTGTCCAACCTGCGAGAATGAGGAGTGGTAGTCAGAGGTGCTTCCCACATCCTCAACATGAGATCATACAGAATCTCATGAATAGGTAAGGTAGCTGCCTCTTTAGGAGTTTTAGGATATTGTAAAATATCTAACTCCTTGGCTCTGGGCTCTCATTCAGGTGCCACTGTAATAGAGAGACCCCGAGCCACCTCTCTGATAAAGTCTTGAAAAGACAAATCCTCTGAAGGAGACATCCTACGTTTAGGAGAGGACTCCTCCTGTGGAAGAAGCATCACTGCATCGACAGACTCCTCAGAATCCTCAGAGTCGTCAGAGGAATCGAAGTATCGTCTATCTGGATGCTCTTGCAATGCCCGATACCCGTACCGACCGGGATCGGTATCGGGAATCATCGGTACCGGGGTATCGGTACTGGAGGGCTTCAGAGGACAAAGTACCGGCATAGTGTACACCGATGACACCGGTACCAGGATCGGTACCGATGGCGATGCTAGTGCCGGTACCGGCAGAGTAGTCTATTGCGGTACCACAGGCGTCGATGCCACAAGTAAAGCTGCCAGACTGCGTTCCATGGACAGAATTCTCTGATCCATTGACGCCGCCAATGCCTGGAAGTCGGTACCGGTGGAAGCCACCGGTACCCCAGAGCATGGCACCAAGAGATCTGTCGAGGCCACGCCATCGAGATCATCTTGGAACCCCGATGATGCTTTAGAGGCCGAAACCTCCCGCCAGGGTAATATTGCCGGTGCAGAATCCTCGAGGGCAAGGCCAGAGGCATCTCGATGCTTAGAAGGAGATCTACCCTTCGAGGACCTGCTGGATTTATGTTTAGTTACCTGAGATCCATGTGAGGAAGAAGCAGCCCTGGAAGACGTCGATGCCACCAAAGCCGCATCAGAGGGAAACAGGGTACTGAGCTTGGCAGCTCAGTTCTGACGACCCCTCTTAGACATCATGGAACAGGCCACACAATCTGTTATGGAATGGTCAGGACCTAAACATTTTAGACACCAGTCATGGGTGTCGGTGACGGAGATAGTACCGCCACATTTTGTGCACTTCTTAAATCATCAGAAACAACGATGACATCACATCATTCAAGAAACAGCTGAAAACAATCCTATTCCGTGAACACCTTTGATCAGAATTTCCACCCTATCCACACGATCTAATACCTAGACTCAGCAGAAGTGTACATGTCTATGTCCACCCAAATCATTAATTGTTGTCCCTGGTGATGGCCCCACCCTGTAAAATACTACCCCCCCCCCTCATGTTATGTGTTACACCGCTTTGACCCGGTGAAAAGCGGTATATAAATGCAGTTAAATAAATAAATAAATAAACCTGAGGCAGGCTTTTCCATAGTTAAGGAAAAAAGTTCTGGGCCTAAGGCCCAAAACTGAAGTGCACCTGAAGTGGAAAAAAGGTCTTTGTCTTTTTTTTTTTTTTTTTTTTTTTAAAGAAGAACAAGGACCGGCGGTACCGGTACAGCATCGAAGAAGGCAGACGCGACAGAAAATAATAAAGAAAAAAAAATAAGGAAATTCTTCTGCGGTGACAGGAACACGACCTGCTGGCTCCGCGGAAAAACAACAACTGAGGAGAGACAGTTGGGAAAGGCGGGAAGGCAGCACGCAGGCGCTGTGGGATGCTCCCAAAAGCTTTCTGATTGGACGCTGGGGAGCGTTCCCACGCAGGCTCCGTCGGTACCGACGTACCCCATATGTGAAGACTCATTCCTGCTTGTTCCTGGAGATCAGGTGATCTCCGGGAACAGCAGGAATTTAGTCTTCACATATGGGTGTCGTCAATACCAACGGAGCCTGCGCAGGAACGCTCCCCAGTGTCCAATAGGAATCCTTTTGGGAGCGTCCCTCAGCACATGCGCACTGCCTTCTCGCCTTTCCAACTGTCCCTCTTCAGTTAGGTTTGTAGCTGAGTGAAAGGATAGAGGGAGAGAGGAAAGAGGAAAGAGACAAAGAGATAGAAAGACAACTCCTAGGGGATGTGGGTGGGTTGTGAAGACTAAATTCCTGCTGTTCCCGGAGATCACCTGTTACAGGTGAGTAACTACGCTATCTCCAGGAACAAGCAGGAATGTAGTCTTCACATATTTATTTTATTTATTTATTTAATTTTCTTATATACCGCGCTATTTGTCATCAGTGCGGTTTACATTGAAACAATACAACAATTGGTCAGATATAACAGACCTATTACAAGTAACAGAAAAAATTAACATGGAAGTAAACAGGGAAAATCATTTATATTTCTAGAAAATACATGTTGGAGATATATAAATTCTATACAGTTAGTTAGGGTAGGTATGAGGTTAAAAGGATGGGGGAGGGGAAGGGGTGTTTAGGTGTTTGATGTGTGCGATGAAAAGGTGGTGTTTAAGGGCTTTTTTGAATTGTTTGATGTCTTTAATTGCTCTGATATGGGGACATATGGGGACTCCCTTGCTGAAGATGGCAGGGAGAAAGCCCCAGGAAGGTGCCACCCTGGAAAGTGCGAATCCTTCCTCCCATGGATCTCTGGCATCCCACCAGGGTTGGTGGGTAGGAGTTGATTTAGATGTGAAAGAGATTTTGAAGAACAGCTTGGCCAAAGAAGGCATCCCGACAAGAGGCTTTATCCAGGCAGTAGTGGGCTGTGAAGGTGTGTACTGAAGCCCAGGTGGCTGCTCGACAAATGTCATCGATAGACACAGAGTGGAGATTAGCCATAGAAGCTGCCATGGCTCTCACATTATGAGCTGTGACATGGTCCTGAAGAGGAAGACCCTTACTCTCATAAGCAAAGGATATGCATTGGGCAATCCATTTGGATAAAGTTCTTTTGGAGACTGGAAGTCCCAAATGACTAGGGTCAAAAGCTATAAAAAGTTGAGGACTTTTTATGTTGCTGTGTTCTTTGTATGTAAAAGGCTAGAGCCCTTTTACAATCCAAAATATGAAGATTTCTTTCTGCATTAGAGGCGTGAGGCCTCGGAAAAAATACAGGAAGATAAATTGATTTAAATGAAAAGGTGAAACCACCTTTGGCATAAAGTGTGGGTGAGTTCGAAGAACAACCTTATGATGAAACCTAGTATAAAGGAGGATCAGCCACTAAAGCTTGCAATTAACTAATGCAACGGGCAGAGGTGATTGCAATTAGGAAGATGACCTTCCAGGTCAAAAACCTAAGGGCTGTAGTGGCCAAAGGTTCAAAAGGCGGCATTCATGAGCTGCCCGAGAACTAGATTTAGATCCCATGCCACCGGTGGTGGCTTGATGGGAGTTTAGTCAATAAAAGGCCTGTCATAAATCTTGATAGGAGTGGATGAGAGGAAATTGGTTGTCCATTCAGAGCAGCGGTTCTCAACCTGTGGGTCGCCACAGGTTTTAGCGGGGGTCGCCTCGTCTCCGCCAAGTTTAAAAAAATTTTTTTAACGTGCACAAGTTGCTGCAGCTGCCGAGTCTGCTTCTCAGCAGCGACAAACTCACCCCCTAATGCAGCCGCGGCTCCCTGCCTCTTAAGGAACCGAGGCTGTGCCTGTAAAATCGTTGGAGCCTTCCTGTCTCGACAGACTCCGTGCAGCATTGTCCCACCTCCAAAGGAAGTGGTAAAGAACTTCCTTTGGAGGCGGGACAATGCTGCACGGAGCCCGTCGAGAGAAAGGGAGGCTCCGCAACGATTTTACAGGCACAGCCGCGGTTCCCTAAGAGGCAGGGAGCCGCGTCTCCATTAGAAGGGAGGCAGACATGGGGAGAGGGGATGAGGAGGCAGGGAACCTGCAATACAGCTAACATGGATTGGTAGGGGGCTGACATGGACATGGACAGGGGGCTGATATGGATGGATGGATGGAGGGAGGGGCTGACATGAAGGGAGGGGGGCGGACATGGAGGGAGGAGGGGCTGTCATGGACGGAGGGGGGCTGACGGAGGGAGGGAGCTGATATGGATGGATGGAGGGAGGGAGGGGGGCTGACATGGACAGAGAGAGGGAGGGAGGGAGGGAGGACTAGAGGGGGCTGATATTTATTTATTTATTTATTTATTTAACAGGTTTTCTATACCGCCTTTTCCTTAAATCAAAGCGGTTACCAAGACACAAGAAGGGAGAACAGAGACAGGGGGGCATACACTGACTAAACTAAAGAGTGAAGGTAAAATTGGGATACACAACATCAAGGAACCGTTACAGTAAAACAAGTTACATGCAGGCTATAATAATAGAGACTGTTAGATGTCTGTGCCATAGTACTCAGTGAAGAGTACAAATTTCAGTTGTTTTCTGAACTCCTTTAAATCATCCATGGATCGCACATCGGGAGGGAGAGAGTTCCATATAAGTAGGGCCGATAAGGAAATTGCCCTTTGTGTAGATATGGATGGATGGAGGCCGACATGGAGGGAGGGAGGGATGGAGAGAGGGGGGTTGATGGAGGGAGAGAGGGAGGGGGCTGACATGGAGGGATGGAGGGAGGGGGGGCTGGGATGGAGGGAGGGGGGCTGACATGGAGGGAGGGAGGGAGCTGATAAGGATGGAGGGAGGGAGGGAGCTGATAAGGATGGACGGAGGGAGGGAGGGGGCTGATAAGGATGGACGGAGGGAGGGAGGGGGCTGATATGGATGGATGGAAGGACGGGGGCTGACAGAGGGAGGGAGGGAGGGATGGGGCTGACATGGAGGGGGGAGGGAGGGGGCTGATATGGATGGATGGAGGGAGGGGGGGCTAGCATGGACAAAGGGGAGAGACAGGGGGAATTACTGGACAGACGGGATAAATGCTGGACAGAGGCGAGAGACAGTGCGGGTTAGGATTATAATGGGCAGATTGGGGGGGGCTAGGACTGGTAATGGGTTGATTAGGGAAGGCTAGGACTGGGAATGGACTGATCAAGGGGGGGTTGGGACTGGTAATGGACTGATGGGGGCTAGCATTGGAAATGAGCTGATCGGTGAGGTTAGGACTGGAAATGGGCTGATGGGGGGTTAGGACTGGAAATGGGCTGATGGGGGGGGGGTAGGACTGGTAATGGGCTGAAGGGGGGGGGGGTAGGACTGGTAATGGGCTGATTAGGGGAGCCTAGCACTGGTAATGGGGTTTTGGGGGGCACTAGCACTGGAAAAGAGCCGATTAGGGGAGGCTAGGACTGGTAATGGGCTGATGGGGTGGGGTAGGACTGGTAATGGACTGATGGGAGGCTAGCATTCGAAATAACAGAGCGGGAGGGGGGCTATGACTGGAAATGAGCTGATTAGTGGAGGCTAGGACTGGTAATAAGCTGATGGGGGGTAGGACTGGTATTGGGCTGATTAGGGGAGGCTAGCACTGGTAATGGGGTTGAGGGGGGATTAGCACTAGAAGTGAGCTGATTGGGGGGCTTTGACTGGGAATGGGCTGATTGTGGGGAGGGGAGGATAGAGCTGCTGGCCCTGGAAGAAAACTGGGGGCTAAGGCTACAAATGGGCAGATACGAGGGGATGGGAGAATGGAACTGGAAGGGAGTGGATCTGAGAGGGGCTGCCATGGTATTTGTACTAGAAGGGACTGCTCAGTGGGGAAGGAGGGGGACTGGAAGGGAATGGACACCAGTGGCAGTCATGGGAATGCAAGTTGACATTGGAAGGTACTGGGAGTGAGGCCTGGAAAGGGGCTGCTACTGGGGAGGGTTATTGGGACTGGAAATAGGCTGATGGAAAGAAGTGAAGAAAACGAAAGGAAAGATAAGAAATGGCAGATGGACCATAGACCACAGAAAGAGAGCTAAGAGAAGACAGGAAAGCAGAAGCCTCAGATCAGGACCAGCATGATCAGAGAATAAATTGGTCAGACAACAAAGGGTGAAAAAATAATTTTAATTCATATTAGTAATTTGACTACAAAATCATAATTTTGAAATCAAATATTGTTACTTGTTATTGTGATTAATTATTGTGGTTTAAATAAGTAAATTTTATAAATAAAAACATATTGCAAAGGCCTATAATATATTAATAATTCAACAAATGATTACAGCAACAATGTGTTAACGGTAAAGGAAGAGAGGGACATTTGATTTTATCATTGGGGGTCACCACAAGTTGACCAATGGTAAAAGGAGTCACGGTACAAAAAAAGTTGAGAACCACTGATTCAGAGGCTTATAAGAAGCTGCAATTGCACTAAGATGGACTCTTACTGAAATGGTCTTTAGACCAGAATTCGATAAGTGAAGGAGATACTCTAGTATCGATTCTAAGGGGGAATAAACCAGGGGGTTTATTCCCTTCTTGGAGCACCATATAGTAAAACGTTTCCACTTGAAGGCATAAGATCTTCTTGTGGAAAGTTTCCTAGAAGCCTGAAGGATATCTTTTACCTGCTGGGACAGGTTGAAAACTTGGAGGTCTAAGCCTTCAGCAACCAGGCCGTGAGGTGCAGGGACTGGGGATTTGGGTGCCATAGCGTCCCGTTCTCCTGGGAAAGGAGATCTGGAGCATGCCCTAACTCCAGAGGTGCCGCTTGAGAGAGATGTAGAAGTAGGGAATACCACGTTTGGCGTGGCCATCGTGGTGCTATGAGAATCATGCGACCCCTGTCTCTCTAAAGCTTGAAGAGTGTTTTGGGGATGAGGGGAATAGGTGGGAAGGCATAAAGGAAGTCCTGACCCCATTTCTTATCTTTCCTTTCGTTTTCTTCACTTCTTTCCATCAGCCTATTTCCAGTCCCAATAACCCTCCCCAGTAGCAGCCCCTTTCCAGGCCTCACTCCCAGTACCTTCCAATGTCAACTTGCATTCCCATGACTGCCACTGGTGTCCATTCCCTTCCAGTCCCCCTCCTTCCCCACTGAGCAGTCCCTTCTAGTACAAATACCATGGCAGGCCCTCTCAGATCCACTCCCTTCCAGTTCCATTCTCCCATCCCCTCGTATCTGCCCATTTGTAGCCTTAGCCCCCAGCCTCATTTACAGGTACAACACAAAACTCCCACGACTAGACAAAATGATGCGAACCCCACCTTGTTGCAAGATTGTAAATAGTTACCCCCTGTTATCCAAGTTTTAAACTCCTGTTCATTGTAAACACACAGTACCCAAGGAAATGTGCAATTCTATGTTCATTGTAAACCGCACTGATGTTGAATAGCGCGGTATGAGAGAGACTGGAAATAAATAAATAAAATAAAGGCATCCCTTGCCTGACAGTTGAGAGCCGGAATCCTGGAACAGAACCGTGGAAGTTTGACATTCAGTGGACTTGCAAAGAGGTCTATGTCTGGAGTGCCCCAGAGATGAAGTATCTTTGCCAGCTGATCTAGGTGGAGGGACCACTCGTGAGGCAGCAGTACTCAACTGAGTTTGTCTGCCCAAAGGTTTTGAATGCCTGGAAGATATACCACTAGAAGGTGAATTTGATGCGAGGGCCCACAGTCGTAAAGCTTCGTTGCAGAACAACAGAGAGCCAGTTCCACCCTGCTTGTTCACATAGAACATGGCTACTTGATTGTCCGTCTGGACTAGGACTGTATTGTAGCTGAGCTGGGCGTGGAATACTCGAAGAGCTAAATAAATTGCTCTTAATTCCAGGAGGTTTATGTGTAAACCAACCTCCTGTGGAGTCCAGGTGCCCTGGGTAGAGAGATGATTCAGGTGTGCTCCCCAACCCACCTGTGATGCATCTGTTAGGGTGGCCTGAAAGAGGGGTTGATGGAAAGGATGATGGGGTCCACTGTCAGATTTTCTAGTGATTGTCACCATTGGAGGGACAAAATTAGTCGTTGAGAAATTATTATTTTGTCTGACAAATGGCCCGTGGCCTGCGTCCACTGTGTGGAGAGGGTCCACTGAGCTGCTCGCATGTGGAGGCGAGCATATGGGACTACATGAACTGTGGATGCCATATGTCCCAGTAACTGCAGTAGCTCTCGAGCAGTGAGGGAGGATTTGCCTGCTGCTTGAGAAGCCAGTTGCCTTATGCAAAGACACCAGGCTTGTGGAAGGAAAGTGAGCTCCCATGTGGAGCATTTCCCCAGCTTTCAAAGAAAACCTTTGGGAATGCAGCCACGCCCAAAGGTGCCATCTTGCTCAGTCCAATGACATAGCTAAAAGACAGCACGAAAAAAAGAAAATGAACTATATACAACTGCAACTCCAAGGGGAAGAGGGAGGGTTGTGAGGACCGATTCCTGCTGCTCCTGGAGAACACCTGTTACAGGTGAGGAACTACTCTTTCTCCAGGACCAAGCAGGAAGTCAGTCCTCACATATGGGTGACTTCCTAGCTCTGGGCTACCAGGGACCCAGGCTGAAAAATAGAGCTCCCTCTAGAGCCTCAGCAACAGTGAGAGAATCTTCTCGGAGACCACACCTGAACAGTAGCCCAACACCAGGGCCGGAGGGTAGGAGTTGCCTAAACCTCAAAGAGATTACGGAGTACCGCTTGCCCGAAAGCACTGTCCCTACGGGACTCCCTCTCAAGGCAGTAGTGGTCCGCAAAAGTTTGGCTTGAAGACCAAGTAGCGGCCCGGCAGATGTCTGCCAACGGAACAGAACGGAAGTGAGCTACTGATGCGGCCTTCGCCCTGACCCGGTGGGCTGTGACTCGACCCTCCAGGGAGAGGCCGGCTGCCCTGTACGCCCAGGCGATACAGTCTGCCACCCAGATGGACAATGTACACTTAGTGAAGGCAACCCCAATTTATTAGGGTCAAAGGAAATGAAGAGCTGAGAAGCCCTTCTATGCCCCTGCGTACGTTCTAGGTAAAAGGACAGTGCCCTTCTACAATCCAGGGTATGCAAGACAGTTTCTGCCCTACTGGCGTGCGGCCTGGGAAAGAACGTCGGAAGTACCACCTCCTGGTTGAGGTGGAAGGAGGACATTACCTTGGGAAGGAACTTAGGATGAGTCCTCAAGACTACCCTGTTCTTATAGAACCTGGTATACAGCCTATCCGAGACCAGGGCCTGAAGTTCACTCACACGCCTGGACGAGGTGAGTGCCACAAGAAACAACACCTTCCAGGATAGGAAACGTAAGTGGCAGATAGCCATCGGCTCAAAAGATGGGCGAGTCAGTTGCTGCAAGACCACACTGAGATCCCACTCAGTGGCCGGTGGATGAATAGGAGGCTTGAGCAGAAGAAGGCCTCTGAGGAAGCGAGACACCAGAGTGTGACCCAAGAGGGATTGTCCATCCACCGGCGATTGGTGAGCTGAGAGGTCACTGAGGTGGACTCGGACAGAGTTGGACTGAAGTCCCAGGTTGGACAGGTGGAGTAGGTATTGCAGTACCACCGGGACCGAGCAGGAGAAGGGATCCTCCTGCTGTTCAGAACACCAAGTGGAAAACCTACGCAACTTCAGAGCATAGGCCTTCCGAGTGGAATGCTTCCTGGAGGGCAACACCACCTCTTCAACCTCCTTTGGTAGGAGCAAGGGAGCAAGGACTAGCCTTTCAGCAGCCAGGCCATCAAATTGAGGGATTTGAGGTTGGGATGCAAGAGGGACCCCTGATCCTGAGTCAGAAGGTCGGGTTGCAGCCCCAGAGGAAGTGGAGCATCCACCGCCAATTGCAGAAGAAGAGGGAACCACGGCTGCCTGGGCCACCTGGGGGCTATCAGGATCAGCGTGGCTCGGTCCTGCTGGGTTTTGAATAGAGTCCGGGCCAACAGAGGTGTGGGAGGAAACGCATACAGCAGGCCTTCGGACCAGGAGATCAGGAATGCATCTGCCGCTGCCCTCAAGAGGATGCGGTTGTCTGGAACAGAACTTGGGTAGTTGCCTGTTCAGCGGACTGGCAAAAAGATCCATGGTTGGAAGTCCCCACTTCAGAAAGATTTGTTGGACTAAACGAGGATCTAACTGCCACTCGTGAGGCTGCAGGAGTCTGCTTAGCCTGTCCGCCAGGTAGTTTTCCTGGCCTGGGAGGTAGACCACCCTGAGGGTCATGCTCTGATTGATAGCCCAGGAGCAGAGAGCTTGTGCTTCCAGGCACAGGAGTCGGGATCCTGTGCCTCCCTGCTTGTTCATGTACTGGTGAGAGAGGACCCGAGAGAAAGTCCGTAAGGCTAGCCGAATGGCTCTCAATTCCAACAGGCTGATCTGCTGGGCGGCCTCCCACAGAGACCACAGGCCTTGGGTGCAGGTCCCCTGGCAATGTGCTCCCCAGCCTTGCAGGGAAGCATCAGTTGTCAGCACCTGAGTGTGTGGGGAGGCTCGAAAAGGAACTCCCCCGACCAGGTTCGGGAGATGCCTCCACCAGTGTAGGGAGTCCACCAAGGGTTTGGACACCCTTATCCTGTCTGACAACTTTCCTGTGGCCTGTACCCACTGAGCCCTGAGGCACCACTGAGCCGACCTCATGAGCAGACGGGCATTTGGGGCAACATGCACTGTGGAAGCCATGTGACCTAAGATCCGGAGGAAGTGTCTGGCAGAGACCAGAGAGTTCGCCTGAAATTGGCTGGCTAACTTCATCAGCCTGTGAGCTCTGTCCACAGGCAAATAGGCCTTTGCATGGATGGTATCCAACCTTGCCCCTATGAACTCCACGTCCTGTGAGGGGACTAAAGTGGACTTTGTGAAATTTATAACAAATCCCAGGTGCTGAAGCAGGGATATAGTTCTGAAGGTGGCCTGCCTGGTCTCTTGTGGAGATTGGCCCCTGATAAGCCAGTCGTCCAAGTAAGGGAACACAAAGATCCCCTGGTTCCTGAGGTAGGCCGCAACCACCGCCAGGCACTTTGTAAAGACCCTGGGGGCAGAGGTGAGGCCAAAGGGAAGCACTCTGTACTGGAAGTGGTTCCCTCCCACCACAAATCTGAGGTATTGCCCGACGTCGGCTCCCCCGGAGGAGAGTCCACGAGGACTACAGTACTCACGTGACTCGGGGCCTCCAACTCTACACGAGGATGCTTTGCAGGCCTCTCCGACTCCAAAGACCCGGGACGGCAATCAGGGCTATGCGACCTGGCCCTCGAGGGGCCAAGAGCGTCCACCGATGCCACCCTCACAGGTTTCTTCTTCCTTCGGTGCTCCCTCGAGGGGGACTCCCTCTCAGAGGAGCCCCAACGATAATCGGGGTCAGACTCCCGAGATGTCGAGGCCTCTGACGAAGTCCGGACCCGTCCAGACGCAGAGTCGGAGAAGATCCTCTCATGCTGGTGCTGACGGCTCCTCAATGACTTCGAGGACATTTTGCCACAGGGACTACAGACCTTAGGATCATGGTCAGGCCCCAGGCACCGGAGGCAGCAGTCATGTGTGTCGGTGAGAGACATCAGTTTCTTGCACCGATCACACTTCTTAAAGCCACTGGCAGCCATCGGGGGAAAAAGGGCCCCTGCAAGATCAAAAAATCTGGCTGCCAGGGAAAAGAAAAATTGGTGCGAACGCAGTCTCTAAGGACAAAAACCGAAAAAAAGAGATCCCGGCTCAGCACCGGTGTACCGAGTCCAGGCGGGAAAGGGAACCGACGTCGAACCGAAGAAAAATACTCGTCTCAACGCAGGAAAATCCACTTTTTCCACAGGTGACAGGGACACACGTCCGTAGGGCTCTGCGGAAAAAAGACAACTGACCAAGATGGCACCTTTGGGTGTGAAGGGAATCTCGCATGCGTGGCTGCATTCCCAAAGGCTTTCTCTGAAAGATGGAGAAATGCTCCGCATGGGGGCTCCGTCGGCGCCGACGTCACCCATATGTGAGGACTGAATTCCTGCTTGGTCCTGGAGAATATTACCAATTCCAAGTATTGGAGGATTCGCATTGTACGGGACAGTGCAGTGCTGGCCTCTGCAACTGTAGGGGCTCGAATGAGCCAGTCGTCTAAGTAAGGGAAGACGAAAATCCCCAGGGTTCATAGAAATGCAGCTACTACTGCCATACATTTCGTTTATACCCTTGGTGCTGAAGCCAGACCAAAGGGAAGAACCCTGTACTGGAAATGTTTTCCCCTGAAAAGGAAACATAATAATTTCCTGTGATCTGGATGGATGAAAATATGAGTATATGCATCCTTTAAGTCTAGAGAGCAAAGCCAATCCTGGCTTTGAAGGTTTGGCAGAAGAGTTCCTAGAGAAATAATTTTGAATTTTTCTCGAAACAGATATTTGTTCAATTCTCTGAGGTCTAGAATGGGTCTGTGTCCTCCTGTTTTCTTTGGAATAAGAAAATAGGGGGAGTAGACCCTGCACCCTGTTGAAGAATGGGTACTTCTTCTATTGCCCCTTGGGCAAGAAGTGTGGAAACCTCGTGATCTAGCAGATTGTTTGCAGAGGTTTGTGAATTGAATTGCTTTAGAATTGTAGGAGGGGGCATGCTGTGAAAATGAAGCTTGTACCCCTCTCCTACAATGGACAAAGTCCAAACTTCTGCTGTTATCTGATGCCATCTGTTGACAAAGTGGCATAACCTGCCCGGAATATTGGGGGGTTGGAGACCCCTCAGAGGCAGGGAGGCAAAGCTCTCTAGGAAAGAGTCAAAGCCCTTGAGGGGGCTGAACCTGGAGAGCTGGTTGGGCTCTCAGGCCTTTTGGCTTCTTTTGCTGTCTAGTTTGTCCCTTTTGGGCAACCTGACCCCGAGTCTGACTCTGCTGGATATAGGAAAGATAAAATTTTCTTTTTGCTAAAAAGAGGGGTTTTTTTGTAAGGCTTCCTTTTGGCTGGAATGGCTGTAGACTTTGACAATCTATCTAAGGTAGAATTGTCAGCATCTAACTCGTTAGCCTTTTCCTGCCAGTTCTTGCCGAAGAGATTTTCTCCCGTGCAAGGAATGTTGCCTAACTTGTCCTGTACCCAAGTCTCCAAGTCTGATGCCTGTAGCCAGGCAATCCGTTGTGCGCCAATGGCAATAGCAGAGGTTCTGCTGATACATTCGAAACAGTCAAAGGCTGCACGATTAACAAACTTGGAGACATCTTGAGTATGCTTAACTAGAGCAAGAAAATCTTGTCTCTTGTCATCTGGGAGAAATGGGCTCATAAGTTCCAAGTCTCCTGTGACTTCCTTGAGGAACATTCCCATATATAGGATATATGAACTGATCCTAGCTGAAAGCATGGAAGCTTGAAAAGTTCTGCGCCCAAAAGCATCCAGAGTCCTGCATTCACGACCTGGAGGATTGGATGCATGCCTCTTTGCACTTTTCATTCTACGCATGGCTGATTCCACTACCATTGAATGGTGTGGCAGCTGAGTTTTCTGAAATCCAGGACATGGCGGAACTTGATACATAGTATCAAGTCTCCTAGAGTGAGTTGAAGTAGTCAGAGGTGTCTCCCACATTCTGAGCATCAAACTATGCAGAATTTCATGGATAGGCAGAGTGGCTGCCTCCTTAGGAGCTTTAGGATACTGGAGAAGTTCCAATTCCTTTGCTCTGGGTTCCTCCTCAGGAGCTACTGTGATTGAAAGACCTTTGGCCATATCACGGATGAAATCCTGAAATGACATGTCCTCTGGAGGTGACATTCTGCGATGGGGAGAAGAGGGATCTTCTAGGAGAAACCCTCTAGTGCCAGCAGAATTGTCAGTCTTCGGAATCGGAGGAACCAAAGTACTCCTGACCTCGATGCTCCTGCAAAGCACGATCCCGGTACCGATCGAAGTTGATACAGAGTTGACCCGGTACCGCTTTGTCAATTTCAGCCAGAGATGGCATGGGAAGAGTTCCCACCAGGGCCAGTACCATCGGTACCGGTATTGTCGGTGTCGGTACCAGTGCCCGTGGGACCACCGGTACAGCAGCTGAAAGAAGAGCTGCGATGCTGCGCTCGACAGCGAGGAACCTCTGGTCTATCGACGCTGTCGATGCTTGGGTGTCGGTACCGGTAAGGATGGCTGGAACCCCTGAGCATGGCACAGGTAGTTCTTGCGAGGTTGAGGCCTTGAGAACATCCTGAAGCCCCATCGATGCTTTGGAAGCCAAAGCCTCCCGCCGGGGCTGTTTTGCCGGTATGGTTCCCTCAAGGGCAACGCCAATGGCCTCTTGATGCTTAGCAGGAGAGCTACCCTTTGAGGACCGGCTTTTATGTTTAGTTACCTGAGATCCATGGGAGGAAGAAGAGGCCTTGACGATGTTGATGCAATGAATCTGGCATCTGAAGAAAAGAGGGTACCGAGCTTTGCAGCCCGGTTCTGTCTTTCTCTTTTAGTCATCCCCATATAGGAGAGACATTCAGTTGGAGAATGTTCAGGTCCTAATCATTTCAGACACCAATCATGGGTGTCAGTGACGAAAATGGTACCGCCATACTTAGTACATTTTTTAAAACCACTAGTTGGCTTTTCTATGTTTTAGGAATATGGGGACTAGTGCCCAAAATGGCGCCTAGCACCAAAGAGAAAAGTTTCTGAAAAGGAACAGTTTAAAGTCTAAGTTTTTTTTTTTTTTTTTAATGAAAAGAAAAGAACCGGCGGTACCGGTAGGCGTTGTGCGGTAGGCAAACGCAACAAGAAAAGAAATTTAAAGACGGAATTTTCTGCGGTGACAGGGAATAGATCCTGTCGGCTCCGCAGAAAATGAAGAACTGAAGAGGGACAGTTGGAAAGGCGGGAAAGCAACGGCCATGTGCTGAGGGATGCTCCCAAAAGCGTTCCTATTGGACGCTGGGGAGCGTTCCCGCGCAGGCTCCGTCGGTACCGACGATACCCATATGTGAAGACTACATTCCTGCTTGTTCCTGGAGATTTAGAGTTTATTTCAGAAGATTAATACTCACAGGTGTAGAACTATTTCCTTGTAGCAGTCCCTTTTGGTAGTCCCTCAAGACTGCAACAATGTGGGTAACAATGAGTAATCAAACAGTAGAGAACTAAGTACAGAAAAGCACAAACAGAAGGCTGTCAGTTGAAAATGGACCTGCAGAGCCAAACACAGAAATCATAGCGGACCAAAGGGTACCGCCACAGAAGAACACAGCAGTTTCAGAGACGGGTCCTGGACTGGTCTAGCAGGATTCAAGAAAAGGACATTACCTGGTAAGTAAAATGTCACCTTCCATATCATCCTGCTAGACCGTCCAGACAAGTGGGATGTACCAATGCTATGCCTTCACTGGAAAGAAGAGAGCAGCTTGTAAAACCGTTGAGCCAAAGGTCATGTCTGCCTGAGCGTGGACATCCAAGCAGTAATGCTTGACCAAAGTGGAAAGTGATGCTCACATTGCTGCCAGACAAATGTCTGCAGGGGCTACCATGCTCTGCTCCGCTCCATCCACGAAGACGTTTGCACTCGGGTAGAATGGGCACGCAAACCCTCTGGAACCAGATGGTTCCACAACAGATATGCGGAGGCAATGGCCTCCTTAATCCAGCACCCCAAAGTAGACTTAGCAACCGCATCACCCTTGCGTGAGCCAGCAAACAGCACAAAAAGATGGTCAGACTTACGAAAGGCATTCATAACCTCCAAGTACCAGAGAAGTACCCTTTGGACATCCACAAAACATAGTTACTCACCTGTAACTGGTGCTCTCCAGGGACAGCAGGAATTAGTCCTCATTTATAGGTGACGTCAGCACCAACGGAGCCTGCATGGAGCAATTTCCCAGCTTTCAAAGAAAAGCCTTTGGGATTGCTGTCACAGATGCGTAGTACTCTTCCCGCCCAAGGGTGCCATCTTGCTCAGTCAGGTCCCAGAGCTACAGCCATACTAAGCAGATGGCAAGGGAAGGACAAAAAAAATGTTTGCAAATCTTCAGGGGAGGTGGGAGGGTAATGAGAACTGATTCTTGCTGTTCCTGGAGAACACCTGTTACAGGTGAGTAACTACGTTTTCTCCAGGAACAAGTAGGAAGTCAGTCCTCACTTATGGGACTCCCCAGCTACAGGCTACCAAACCTGTAAGCCAAAACGCTTCCGCAAGGCCATGAGCAGAAGCCGATGTCCAAAGGAAGCCTGAGTCCTCGAGCCCCCGGTAGCCGCAGAAGAAGGGTCAGAGGGCAGGAGTTGCTTATACCCCAGACTACGGAATACAGGCTGGACGAAGGCGCTGTCCCGGCAGGACTCCCTCTCCAGGCAATAGAAGAACAGGTCGCAACCCATCAGATGTCTGTCAGAGGCACTGAGTGCAGCGAAGCCACCGACACCGCCTTGGTGCAGACGCCATGCGCCATGACTCGACGATCCAGCAGGGCACCCGCCTTTGCCTGGGCAAAAGTGATGCAGTTCGCCATCCAAATGGAGAGGATGCGCTTGGTGACTGCCAGCCCCAGGCAGTTAGGACCATATAGGCAATGAAGAGCCAGATGGACCTGCGATGCCCTTGAGTGCGTTGCAGGTGGAAGGCGAGAGCCCTCTTGCAATCGAGTTTATGCAGGACCTCCGATGCCCGGTCAGTATGAAGTCTCAGGAAGTAAGTCGGAAAGACCACCTCCTGATTGAGGTGGAAATCCGATACCACCTTCGGTCGGAACTTGGGATGGGTGCGAAGGACCACCCTGTTCTTGTAGAACCTGGTGTAGGGGGCTTCGGCCATGAGGGCCTGAAGCTCACTGATTCGCCAAGCTGAGGTCAGTGCCACCAGGAAGATCACCTTCCAGGAAAGGTGCCGGAGGAAGCATATCGTCATGGGTTCAAAAAGCAGCCACGTCAGCTACATGAGCACGATGTTCAGGTCCCATTCCGCAGGTGGAGGCCAGATGGGGGTTCTGGAAAGTAGGAGGCCCCGCATAAAGCAGGAGACCAGAGGCTGACCTGAGAGGGGCTTGCCCTCGATGGGCAAGTGGTTGGCCGAGATGAGGTTCAGGAGGACCCTGATCAAGTTGGATTTCAGCCCCACCTGTGAAAGGTGAAAGTGGTACTGGAGAACCCAACGGATGGAGCAGGAGAATGGGTCGATCTGAAGCTGAGCACCAGATCGAAAACCGCTCCCACTTCAGGGCGTAGGCCTACCTCATCGAGTCCTTCCTCGATGTAAGGAGGATGTCTTCGATCTCCACTGGGAGGTACAGCGAAGCTAAAGAGACCCGTTCAGCTGCCAGGCTGTCAGCGATAGCGAGGCCAAGTTTCGGTGAAGCACCCACCCCTCCTCCTGTGTCAGCAAGCCCGGGGCACTGCCCATGGGAACTGGAGGCTCTGAAAAGAGCCTGAGTAGAAGTGGAAACCAAGGTTGTCAAGGCCACGAAGATGCTACGAGAATCACCGAGGCTCGGTCACGTTGGATCTTGAGGAGGGTCCTCACCAGGAGAGGAGAGAATGCATACAACAGCCTGGAGGTTCAGTTCAGGAGGAAGGCATCCAGAGTCACCCTGTACGGGCGTGGTGTCGGCCTGCAGAAGCGGGGGAGCTGCGAGTTCGCCGGGCTGGCGAACAGGTCCCCTGGACAGAGTCCCCCAGTGACGGAACAACTGGATAACCACCTGCGGACTGAGGTGCCACTCGTGCAGGCAGAGAAACCTGCTGAGTCCTTCGGCGAGGACATTATCTTGGCCTGGGAGATAGACAGCTCTTAGGGTCATGCCCGGGTGCATTGCGAAAGAGCAGAGGAAGACTGCTTCCTGGCAGAGGAGGCGGGAGCCCGTACCCCCCTCCTTGTTTATGTAGAACATTGCGACTGTTGTTGGTCTGCACGAGCACCGACCTTCCACTCAGGTGGCAGTTGAAGACCTTTAGAGCCAACCGGACCACCGAAGCTCGAACAGGTCGCTCTGCTGTTGAGATTCCTCGGGTGGCCACCGTCCCTGGGTGCAGAGGTGGCCGCAGTGGGCTCCCCAGCCCAACAGCAAGGCATCCGTCATCAAGACACGCTCGTGCGGACGAGTCTGGAAAGGCATGCCATGAAGGAGGCTCTGGGGGTCCTGCCACCAGACTAGGGACTCAACTAGGCTGCAAGACACCTGGACAAGGTCCCAGAAGTGGCCCGAGGCCATGGCCCATTGCGCCCTGAGGCACCACTGGGCCGCTCGTATGTGCATGCGGGCATGGGGAACATGTACAGTTGAGGCCATGTGTCCCAGGAGGCGCAGCATAGCCTGCGCCGAGACCCTGGGCCGGCCTTGGACCTTGGCAGCCAGAGCGCGGAGTCAATCCGTGCATGCTCGAGGGAGAAAAGTGGTCACACGTTCCATGGCAAGTGCCACAGAACTCCAATGTCCGCAGTTGTGTGAGGTGGGATTTGGAGTAGTTGACCAGGAACCCGAGGTGCTCGAGAAAGAGGACTGTGCGTGGCCAATCGTCTAGATAAGGGTAGGCTGATATGCCCTGCAGCTAGAGGTGGACTGCAGCCACCGCCAGGCACTTGGTGAAGACTCACAGGGCAGACGCGAGCCCGAAGGGGAGCACTCTGTATTGGATGTGCTCTCCCCCTGCACCCTGAAACGCAGGTACTTCCTGTGCTTGGGGTGGAACGGAACACGAGCATAAGCGTCTCTGAGATCCAAGGAGCACAGCCAATCGCCCTGCCAGAGGTAGGGCAGCAGGACACTAAGATAGCATTTTGAACTTCTCCCGCATCAGAAACTTGTTCAGGTTTCTGAGATCAAGGATGGGGGCGTAGGAACGAGAAAATACCGGAAATAAAATCCCTGACCGCCGAGGTGCGGTGGAACCTTTTTGATCCCCCGTTGACCGAGGAGATTGTTCAGCTCTTGCTGCAAGCAAGGCTGGTGTGAGGGAAGCCAGATAGGCTCTGCTGGAGAGGAGGGAGTCTGTCTACACGAAGGTGATACCCATCCCGGATCACTTGCAGGACCCAAGTGTCCAAGGTGATGGCTGCCCATTCGGGAGCAAAAGAAGACAGGCGACCTCCCACAGGTGGAAGCGATCCTGGGGGGGCGAGAGGCTATGCTTTCGGCATCAAAATCCCTGTGCTGGCTGGGATGGCACCGGTGGCTTGGTCTTGGGTCCCTTGGGTTTCCGGTGACCCTGAGCAGCCCCTTTACCCTGCGCACTGGTCATCGGCATGAGGTAAGGTGGGTATCCCCGGTAGGGGAGCCCTTTCCTCTGGAAGGGCGGCTTCTTGGTGTGCTGCTTCTTCCGAGGGAGCGAGGTGGTTTTGAGAGAGACACGGGTGCAAGTCACGAACTCAAGTCTTGATCTCGGCTGCCTTGTCCTCCATGGGCTTGCCGAAAAGCTTTTCACTGAGGCAGGGGATATCTAGGAGCTTCTCCTGGACCCACTGCTCTAGGTCCGAAGACTGGAGTCACGCCTGGCGTCAGGCTCTGATGCCAGCAGCTGTTACAAAGGCGGAAGACTTGAACCCGTCAAACGTGGTGCAGGAAAGGTATTTCAAACAGTCCGCGACTGACCTCAGGAGGGTCTGAAACCTGAGGTGGTGTTCCCCCATTCAGACCTGTGGAGAAACCGCTGAGCTCCTTGGCGGGGTCGCAAAGGAACATACCCATATATAATTGGTACGTCTGGATGCGGCATGCCAGCATGGATCCCTGGTAAGCCTTCCGCCCGAGGACATCGAGGGCACAGGATTCCCTGCCAGGCGTGACAGAAGAGTGCGATGCCAGACTCTGTTTCCACATTGCAGATTCGACTATCATGGAAGTGTGAGGAAGTTGGGTCTTCCGAAACCTTGGGCAACGCTGGACCCTAAACATGGTATTGAGTCTCCTACTGACAATAGAGATCGAGGCGGGTGCTTCCCACATGCAGAGAAGCAGTGGGGATAGAATGTACGGTATTGAAACCGTCAGACTCCCTGGGTGGATTATTCATACTGCAAGATGTCGAGTTCCTCTGCCTTCGGCTCCTCCTCAGTCTGAGTCGGCAGGTTGAGGGCCCGAGCCATATCCCGCACAAACACCAGGAAAGAGGTCTCCTCTGGAGGCGACAGCCTTTGGGAGGCGGGCGGGGATGGGTCGATCCCTGTGAGCGTGGGTCTCTGGGGAAGTGCCCCCATCCGATTCCCAGCCCGAGAGGTCCAAGTCAGACTGGTCCCCATGCCCTATGGCCGAGGCCTGCTTGGAGCCAGAGGCACTGGCTCTGGAAAACCTCGCCCTCGAGGAACGGGACGGCGAATGAGATCAGTGCCGAGGACCCTCATGAGGCCTTTGGCTCTCAGGGGTTTCCAGGGCAGTTTTCGGGCCCCCGATCGGGTGACCCTCGGTCTCAAGGCGCAAGTCAGCCGTGCTGGGTAAGAGCACCTGCTGGGCAGTGAGGAAGACAGAAATGTTGCGCTCCAGTGCCAGCAATCAGGACTCCCACTCGGGAGTGGGTCCCTGTGACGCCAACACCGGGGTTACCAGGTCTGGCGTGGAGAAGGAGAGGGGGTCCTCACCGGGACGACCCTCCAGAGACCTGGTGCCATCTCCTGAGGCCTCCATGTCCATATGAGGTACCACATTCATGGTCGCTCCTTGTCGGACCCTCAGGAACACCGGGAAGGGCTAAGGGAACGAGCATGAGACTGCTCACGCTTATCCGGAGCCCCCAACAGCGACTTTGAGGTTTTCTTCTTCCACCGTTCCATCTCAGGTGAACCCTGATCGGAGTGACGCCGAGGCCGCAGGGTTGCTGTGGGGGACCCCGCCAGAGGTGGAACGGAAGGGCGAGGCGTCACCAGGGATTCTGGGGTTGCCTTACAGAAAATGTCGTCAGACTTCTGCTTGCGGCTTAGCAAGGCCTTAGCGGACATTTTCTTACAAAGTGAGCAGAGCTCCAGGTTGTGGTCAGCCCCCAGACACTGTAGACAACAGTCGTGGGTGTCTGCGAGCTACATATTTTTGGAGCATCTGTCACATTTCTTAAAACCGCTGGCCATTGGGGCAAAAAGGACCCCTGTGATGTCGAAAAACCTTGAGGCCAGCGGTTGAAAAAAAAAAAAAAGGGCACAAAAGGGCCCAACAGAAAAAACACTAGGGAATAAAAGAAAACTTGATGTCCCAGCCCATAGCTGAAGCAGGGGTGAAGGGGAGGACCGGTGCAACCAGAAAAAACAAAGAGGCCAAAGGCCGAAGTCAAAAAATCTTTTTCTGAGGGACAAGGGACATGCGTCCGAAGGGCTCCACGGAAAAAGGGAGACTAAGCAAGATGGCACCCTTGGATGGGAAGAGGACCACGCATGCATGGCAGCAATCCCAAAGGCTTTTCTTTGAAAGCTGGGGAATTGCTCCGTGCGGGTTCAGTCGGTGCAGACCTCACCCATAAGTGAGAACTGACTTCCTGCTTGTTCCTGGAGAAGGTGAAGATCCTTCTCCTTCTCCCAACACTGCTCCTTAGAAAAGGAGGGCAGGCAAACCACTTGGTCCATATGAAAGGGAGAAATCACCTTGGGCAAGAAGGAACAGGCTGAATGTAAACAATCTCCTCTGAAAAAGACAGATAAGGATCTCGGCAAGACAGAGCCAGCAGCTCGGAAATCCTCCTTGTGGAACAAATCGTAATCAAGATGAGTTTTGAGCATCAAATCCTTCAGAGTCGCATGCTTCAATATCACAAAGGGCTCAGACATTAGGGCAGGGGTTCTCAACCCTGTCCTCGGGACCCACCTAGCCAGTCGGGTTTTCAGGATAACCACAATGAATATGCATGGAGAGATTTGCATATAATGGAGGCAGTGTATGCAAATCTCTCTCATACATATTCATTGTGGTTATCCTGAAAACCTGACTGGCTAGGTGGGTCCCGAGGACAGGGTTGAGAACCCCTGCATTAGGGCCATGAGCACCAGGACACAGATCCAAGGAAGGGAGCACAGCCGGAGGGGATGATGCAGACGCTGGACCCCCTGAAGAAAGCGTGGAACATCCAGGTGTAAGGATAGCGACTTACCAACCACTGGACCTCTAAAACAGGCCAAAGCTGCCATCTGAACTTTCAAGGAGCTAAGAGAGAGACCCTTCTCCAGACCTTCTTGCAGAAAGGCCAGCAGACACAGCAGCTTGGCCACCTCAAGAACCAGCTGCTGGGCACCGAACAACCACTCAAAGAGACACCAGACTCGAGCAGAGTGGAAACCACTGCTGGAGAGTAGCCCTTATGCGCTAGCTGTCTTCTTTCAAGCTGTAAGCAAGAAGGGAGCCAGGTCTTCCAGGATGGGGGCAATCTAAGAGGTGGTGTGTGCAAGAGCTGCATAAGATCTCCAAATTACACTCTCCTTGGCCAATCCAGTGCCACCAGAATACAGACCTCCCCTTAAGTGCATCGCCTAAATCACCGATAATGTTGCCATCCAGAAGTGCAGGATGTGCAAGTGCTTGTTGATAGCCTTGAGGTCCAGAATGGGCAGGAAAGATACAGCCTTCTATAGCACCACGAAACAGAAGGGATACCTGCCCTTGCCCTGATCATCCATGGGAACGAGCACGACTGCCTTCAGGACAGCAGCTTGTCCAAGGTGATCCGCACAGCGAACCTTTTGTTTGCAAATCCAAAAGGGGAGATGTCCAAAGTGTCTGCAATCAACTCTTTGCATTCCATGACATAGCTATACGAATGGTGTTTAGCACTCTGCGATCCTTGGGGACCTGAGCCCATTCCTGAAAGAAGAGGCAAAGCCTGCCCCCTACTGGAGGAACCAGGGAATGGGCCCCCAAATCTTCATTGCGCAGCTTGGGAGGGTCCTCCTCTCAAAGGGACAGAATTCCTGGGCTCGCGTGCTCCATGAAAGGACTAAGAACCAGCCTGAAATCTAGAAGCAGAGGAAAAAGAAGGGCTGTCCAGGCCGGTAGCTATGGGAGACCGAGACCTTCGGGAGTCCGACCAGTGCGCCTGCGAGGAGCAGGCAGAAGCTGACAGAAAAGGGGGCTCCTGCCTGCTTCACAGGACCCCTGGACCTGTCCTCTAGAATGCTTTAAGATTTTGTCTCATCTAGGTCCTTCACTAGCTTCTCTAAATCTGCCCCAAAAAGAAACTTCCCTTTAAAGGCCAGTTGGGTCAAATGGGTTTTGGAAGATATATCCACTGGTCAGTGCCTGAGCCAGATCCAACACCATGTCACTGTCGACAGAGCATTATCCCTGGCTGCTAGACATACCCGGTCGTGCATGGCATCAGAAATTAAGGCCCTAGCCAACTCCAAAAGAGAGAGAGAGTATCATCTGGTGTTAGAGAATGAATTCACTAGAGCACGGCTCGATATGTCAAGCCTGCACATATTGCCAAGTGAAGACTAGCAACCGTGGCAGCAAACTGGTTCTAAAACAACAAATCCACCTTTCGGTCCAGAGTATCCCTTAAGGCCGATCCGTCTTCCATAGGGATGGTGGTTCATCTGGTAACCACAGCGACCCTGTGCACGTATCTTGGGAATATTAAATCACACAACGCATTCGTCTCAAGGAGAGTGTGTACATCTTATACACCCTCAGCCCCTTAGGCAGGGGGGGGGGGGGTGTCAGGGGAATCCCACCCCGACTGGATCTTATCCTTGATCACCTCCGGGGAAAGGGAAGACAGTAGTGGATGCACCTTTGGCTTCTGCTCTGTGCCTGTTACATCCGCCACGTTCAAGGTGGATGAGGTCCTGGCAATCAATGCTGCTAGTTCCTCCTTCTGGAGCAAATGGATAACACCTGTCTCTTCACAATCCTCCAAAGCCAAGAGTACTTTGTCCACAGCACAGCCCAGAACTGAAGCATCTGAATCCAAGGCACAGTCCAAATCTCGGACAGATCTCAGCTGATGCACACTTCTAGGGGGTGTCCTATGTCAAGGACGCTTAGCCAAAGGCAATCGAACAAGGCTTTCGCTCTCAGCATGACCCTCATGAGACTGCGCTTGGGAGAATACAGAATGACCAGGCTTGTTGCAAAAAGGAAAAGAATTCCAGGGAGGACAATGTGGACTCCGGAAGCCCCCTCCCCCCCCCCCCACACATACACCAGGGGACATAGCCGCTGTCAATTCCTTAGAGGACAGGAAGCAACATATAGCAGTTGCCGGAAACTGCAGCCAGCGGGTCATCCTTACCCACAGTGCCATCTGCCACCTCCCGCCCTAAGGCAGGCAAAGCTAGACTAACTATATCCCCTGGCTGAGAGAGGGAGAGCAAGCCCTCCTGGGATGATTCAGAAGCTCCTATGCAAGAAGAGCAGAGTCCAGAAACTGGAGAGAAGGCACTTCGCTTGCAATAGGCCAAACAATGTTTCATAGAAGATGAAAGAGTGTTAAGGCAAGTATCACAACAGCATGTGCTAAGGCCATGGAGGCCCAGCAAGTGCACGTTAACAGCGCTTACACAGCGATGCACATTATGGGCGCTTGGGTAGGAATGCATGTTGGAGCTGTTCATCCGTGCAGGGCTCAGTTCTACTCCCCTGAAACGGTTTCTCAGGTTTTGCAGGCACTGCCTTTAAGATGGATGGCAGGCAGACTCAGAGCATTCTGCAATCTTTGGGAGAGAGCAGAGTGGGGGAGGGGGGAGGAGGGAGGGGGGAGAGGGGAGAGCAAGGGGGAAGGGGCACTGAAGTTGCTGTAACTGTTCCAATCCTTTCAGATCCTTTCAAATTTTCTGGCTGTTCAACAGGCTCCCATCATAAAGAGCATGGAGCTGAACCAATTTTCCATCCTCCTAAGGCTACCAAAAAGACTGCAACCTAGTGGAATCTCCCACATTGCGCTCAAGTGAGTCACCCTCAAGGTAGTCGTTCACAAGCATTTAAATCAATCTCTTCTTCTCAATTCCGATTTTCTTCTGGGTGGAGAAAATCCACCCACCATCTGCTGGAGACAAAAATACTGAAGAGACTTCTGGTGGCTGAGGTGGATAGAGGCATGTGAGTGATGTCAAAGCTTGGGCCTTTTATTGGTTCTTTGTATCCACCAATCTGCTGGTAGGGGAACACAACTCAGTTGTCTGGACTGGTCTAGCAGGGCGATATGGAATAAAGCACAGTTACTTAACTGTAACAGGTGATCTCTGGGAACAGCAGGAATAAGATTTCACATATGGGTACGTCGGTACTGACGGAGTCTGCGCGGGAACGCTTCCCAGCGTCCAATCAAAGAGCTTTTGGAAGCATCCCACCACGCCTGCATGCTGCCTTCCCGCCTTTCCCAACTGCCTCTCCTCAGTTAAGTTTTAAAGCTGAGACAAAGAGAGAGAGAGAGGAAAGGAAAGATAGAGATACAACTCCTGGGGAGGTGGGTGGGTTGTGAAGACTTATTCCTGCTGTTCCCAGAGATCACCTGTTACAGGTAAGTAACTGTGCTATCTCCAGGAACAAGCAGGAATGAGTCTTCACATATGGGGACTCCCAAGCTGAGATGCCTGGAGTCCCAGCATGTCATAGGTTGGAACATGCTAACTCCCAGAACACCAGGCATCCTGAGGATGGAGAGTAGGAGTTGAAGAAATAAAGGTGCTGTGGAACAGCTAACCTAGCATAGGCTTGCAGACAAGGAGTCCATGTGTGGATGATAATTGTCATCAATGATATTGCAAAGAAAAAATATTGCAATAGGGACCTCCCCTAACAGGACTTTAGAGAAGTATGGAGGTTCATGGGATCTACTGGGGAACCCAGTAGAGGAACCTCGAGAAAGACCTCACTGTAAGTGGAGGTAGTAAACCTGTAGGAAAAGTAATGGAGGTCTGAATCCTGAAAGGTAACAGGGAACCCCAGTAGGAGAAAACTGGGGTAGTACAAAAACGGTGGGCCTTCAGCAGAAGGCTTTATGATAAAAGCCCACCTCTTTTGGCAGCAGAGTGGCTCACTCTTAGGAACAAAAAGAGAAAGGCTAACCGATTTGGACAGACAGGCCCAGTCCTTGTGGGAAGAAAGGGTATGGGAACCCCTTGTATCCCAAAAGAAAGGACAACGCCGGAGGCGTTATAGCCTGTGAGTAGCTGAAGATCCGCAATGTCTCTCCTAACTGAAGTCAGCTGGGAGAGATATTGGAACATGGAGAGCTTCAGAGGTACCTAAACCTTAGGGTTATGGGAGGTGTTAACTACCACCAAAGTGGTTGTGAGTGTAGGACCCCAAAACATGCTGGATAGCATAAGTATGGGTAAAGCCCATCTGTCAGAATCATATGGCTATATGAGCTTGGACAGTCAGGTAGATAAAGCAGAAACATATCTACCAATAGTAAAATATATCTCGACAGATACATATATATATATATATATATATATATATATATATATATATATATATATATATATATATCTCATATAGATATCTTAGAAGATATCTATAGGGAGATATTACGTGCATAAAATACTCACACATGATAGACACAACGCTGTAAGATGTGTGATATATGTCTGTATATATATATATATATATATATATATATATATATATATATATGGAAGTCTGCAAGAAGCAGACAGAGATATGCCTACAAAGGGTATTCACATAGGAAAATGTGGAGAGGAAAGATTCATCTAATGACAAGAAGGTGGAACCTACTTGAGAAGACATATAGAGAATCAATTCCCACTGGTTATGGCTACAGGAATGCTAGGTAGTAGAATAACCAGGATGGTTACGTGAAAGCAGAGGATGATATCAGTCTGCAGCCTGCAAGTCCCGAGTATTCTAGAATGCTAGCATGGTAAGTGAATAGAAGACGCATAGGAATGAGATACCATGCTGACCTGCTTAAGGGCAAAAAGGTATCATGCGTTCTTACCATGAGGACGAGCTGGAAGAAGAAAACATATTCCCTATTGGAAATACTATGGACCAAAGCAGGGAATTAGCAACTCCTTCAGCTTTCACGTAGGAGGAGGCCTATGTCCTTTATATTAAAAGGAGAACTTTTCTAGACATGGGAGACATGACTGAAAAAGCCTTTTTCAACCATCTACTATGGCTGTTGGAGAAAAAGCCCCCTCCCCCCATGCTCTCTAGCAAGGGCCCATAGTGGAGAGCTTCTCTGTAGAATTGCAGAGAGCATGATGTAGGAGAATGGGGAGATAGCTACTGGCTCTTCTGCAGCCAGTTCTATGTCGACTATGCTGCCAAACCCAGGGGAATGGAGATGGCAGAAAGAGAAGATAATCCAGCAAGCTTGTAGTGAAAAAATTTTCAAGACAGATGACAGCACTGACTTGACTTGGAGCCACTACTAAGACCAGACAGAATGTTAGCGGAGGACAAATCTGTTGCTGGTGGACAAGAACCAGTGGTTGAAACATTAAGGCTCCTGCATTGGCAGCTGCTTGCCAGACAGCAAAAGAATGGTACTGTTTAAAAACAGTAAGAACAGACAAAACAAGAGTAGAAAACTCTGGACGTGTCTGATGAACTGCTTCAAAGCAAGATTGAAAAAGAGGAGTCAACTCAGAGAAGAGAACTCCGCACTGGAAAAGTAAGAAAACTAGAGAGGCTGAAGAAAAGCCCTCCAGTGAAGCAATACCGCTCTTACAGAGGAAAAACCCTGGTAAGAGGGTAAAGAGAAACGAGCTGAGGAAAACTCACAAAGCAGTAAGTTTATAGGAGGGAGAAAAGACATGCTGGCACAGGAAACTATCATTTAATAGTGGATAGACCTCTTTCCCTAGAAGGAAAAATCCTGTGACCTAGAAGCATGAACATCCTAACAGCTCATAGAACATAGAAAGAATGGATGTCTTTCGGGAAGAGATCCATGTTTAGGATTTAGAATGACAGCAGTGGATTGTCTCTAATGAGCAGAAGCAACTGCAGATTGTAATCCCCAGAGTCACAAGCATCTGATGAATTGATCAGAAACCCTGTGGTTGCTGGGTTTGCTGAGCCTGGTGAGAGGATGAACTCTGTAGACCAGGACGATGCTTCCCCTGTTTGGGAACATCTGTATGATGGGCAGATTTATTTATTTATTTAGCGTACATTTATATCCCGCTGCTTCCAGTTCCAGATGATGCATAAAACCTTCTTCTCCTATGGGAAGAAAGTTTGGCAGGACATATCCTACCTACTGGGACAGAAGAAGGTGCAGAACAGCTCCTAGGAACAGGTAAGTCAGTGGAGAACTGAGTAACCTGACGTAAAGACTCCTTGTTGAAAAGATTGTCTCCAGTGCAAGGAGTATGTCCCAGTCGGTGCTGTGCCCATTTGTCCAAGACTGAAGCTTGGAGCCAGGCTCTACGTCGTGCCCCTATGGTTATAGCAGAAGTCCTGCTAACAGACTCAAAAGAGTCTAGGGAAGCATGAGTAAGAAATCAAGATATTCTGGAGATGCTTGAGTAGTGAAGAATAGTCTGCACTCCTGGACTCTGGAAGAGAAGGAGTCAAAAGATGTAATTGCTTTGTGACCTCCTCAAGAGATAGACTCATATAGAAAATATATGAGAGAATTCTTGCAGAAAGCATAGATGTCTGGAAGGTTTGACGTCCAAAGGCATCAAGTATCTTAGACTCACGACCTGGCGGATAAGAAGAGTGCTTTTTCTTGCTCTTTACCTGCCTCATTGCTGATTCCACAACTTTGGAATGATGAGTCTTTTGAAACCCTGGAGAGGGGGGCACTTGATATAAGAGATCAGTTGCTCTGGAAGGTGGGGGTACCCTTAAAGGTGTTTCCCACATTCCTAGAAGTAGATTCTGCAAGGAATGATGCAAAGGAAGCATTATGTTCTCCTTTGCTTTGGTAGAAAGAGAGTCCTGTGCAGGATCATGTCCTGGGATAGGAATGGCAAGAGATCTTGCTATATCTAGGAGGAAACTCTGAAAAGAGGGTTCCCCAACAGTATTTTCCCTTGGACAGGTTAGATCTGGAGAACTAGCCTGAGCACCAACAGAGCTATCTAGATATATAGGAATAGACGATCCTGCACGGTGCAGTGTGGAATGCTTAAAGGATAGTCGCCGGTACCGGCTGTCAGGAGCAGCGACCGACATTACCACATTGTTCATGCCAGGTATCGACTCCAAACTTGGCATAGAAGGGAGCGATCCTGCTGAAAAAAGCATGGCCACGATGCTACTGTGGATACAGGAACCGATGCCAATACCGGTACCGATGTCGGAGTCGAGCTCGACAAAGACATCGGAGCAGTCATCGGTGACCGTTCAATCAGTACCGAGGTAAGCGAAACCCTCCGGGTGCTATCCTCGGAACCGAGCTACCGGTATCAATCGGTGTCAGTACCAAAATGTACTGGTACCGAGTCTTCCAGACTAGAGAGCGATTCTAAACTCGGCATCGATAAGCGAAGCATGGAAGGCACCGACTGTAAGGGTAAAGAGGACATCGGTACCGACTTCGGTACCGTGTCTGATACCGGTGAGTGAAGGTCCGCTAGTGACAACTCAATCGGCCTCGAGGGAACCGAGAGTTGCGGATCCGAATCATCGGAACCGAGCCTTCGGTACCGCCCGGAGCCAGTACCAAGGCGAGTCGGTACCCAGTCCTCCAGAATGGAGATCGATTCCAGACTCGGCATCGAAGGAAGCGAGGCTATCGATGCACGTCTGGAGGGTACCGACGTCGGTGGTAGTATCGGTACTGGTACCGATAATGGAAGGTCAGTCTGGAGTGTATCCACCGGTCCCGAAGGCACAGAGGACGCCAGATGACCATCCCTGGTGAGGAGTGTTTCATCCAACACCAGTGCCGATGTCGGTGTATCGGTACCGCTCGAAGCGGATGCCACCACCGGACACGGCTCAGGTATGTTCTGTGAGGGGTGAACCCCAGGAACAACCTGAAACCCCTTATACGCTTTGGAGACCGAAGACTCTCGCTGGGGTTTTGAAGCCAGTAGGCCCTCGAGGGCAAGGCCGGAGCCGTCTACATGCTGTGCATGAGACCTACCACTCAAGGGCTGGCTAGTCTTAACAGACTGTTTGTGGGTTACCTGATCTTGTATAGAAGAAGGGGACGGTGCCCCGAAGCTGGAGGGAAACCGTGTATCGAGGGAACCTCGATATTGAAGACTTCTCATCAAACTGTTGTCAGGACCCAATCAGGTTAGACACCGACGTCGAGGGTCTAAAAATAAAGTTGTACCGCCACAGTTTGAACATTTCTTGGAGAAAATGGCTGGCGGTTCCATGAAGGAAAAAGAAGAGGCCTAAAAGGCCTAAGATACCGTGAGACACTATGAAGAAAAAATATTCCCTGAAAAAGGAAGATTTTACAATAAAAGAAAAGAAAACACCGGCGGTACCGGTGGCGTCGGGAAAACAGCTGCGACCACAAGAAAACTAAAGAAATAAAAGAAGAATTTTCTGCGGTGACAGGAGGACGTCCTGCCGGCTCCGCAGAAAAACGAAAAATGAGGAGAGGAAGTTGGGAAAGGCGGGAAGGCAGCACACAGGCGTGGTGGGATGCTTCCAAAAGCTCTTTGATTGGACACTGGGAAGCGTTCCCGCGGAGACTCCGTCGGTACCGACGTACCCATATGTGAAGACTCATTCCTGCTTGTTCCTGGAGATAAATTAAAACCAAAGATGAAACTGTAGAACTATGGAAAGGAAATGAATGGAGAATCAAACTAGGGATATTATTATGCTTCTGTATTGTTCCATAGTGCGGCACCACTTGATTATGATGTGCAATTCTGGTTGCCCTATCTTAAAAAGGATGCAGCAGAATTAGAAACAATACAGAGAAGAGCGACAAAAATGGTAAAGGGGATGGAAGGATACCCCCTAAGAGGAAAGGCTTAAAAGGTTAGAGGTCTTCAACTTGTAAAAGAAATGGCTGAGGAAAGATATGATAGAGGTCTATAAAATAATAAATGGAGTGAAACGGGTAAACAGATTGGTTGTTTACTCCTTCAAAAAGTACAAAGGCTAGGGGACATGTAATGAAGCTACAATGTAGCACATTTAAGACTAATTGGAGAAAGGTTTTATTTACTCAACACGTAATTGAACTCTGGAATTCGTTGCCAGAGAATGTAGTAAAAGCCATTATAGTTATAGAGGTTTGGGCAAGTTCCAGAAGGAAAAGTCCATTAACCATTACACAGGTCTGCGACTAAAAACCTGTGTGATTATTTTCATCTAATTTCCATGTATTTTGGTGTGCTGAAAACTAAAATATTGAAAAAACTCCTAGACGTCATGATTTGCCACAACATGCAAAATTGTCTTCAAATTTATCAAATTTTTTCAAATTAATATTAATTAATTCAAATTACTATTAATTAATTCACATAAGTGTATTTAAGATATAAAATGCCAAAAAAACCTTAAAGGGGTTGTCCAAGTTATGTATAAAAAAATATAGCACTGTAAATCTGATGGTCAGCAATATATACATAAGCTAAGCAAGTTTTAAGTCCGTGCTTCTAATGGTAGAAGGCGTTAATCTTTCCTGAAAAATCCAGTGGGAGGGACACACAGGGCAGATAGCAGCAGCTCCGGTCAGTGCAGGGGAGAGTGGCCAGCACTGTGACGTCTCGTGTACAGACACAGAACTGCTCTCTCCTGCATGCCACACTTGTGCACGAATCATCATCAGGTTCTTGGTTCTAGGCTGTTCACACTTTCATCGCAATTCGTGTTAGCTCATCATTTTTCAACCGTTATGTTATGGCTCCGCGAAAGTGTATTAATTCGCCAGACAGTTTCCGTTTCATCTGTGGTGAATATACAGTGTTGAAGCAACAGCAGAATACTACAGACTTTGTGAAAAAAGTATACTTTGCATACTTTGGACTAAAAATTGGAGATCAAGATAAAGTCTGGGCGCCTCAAAGTGTTCAAACGGTGTGTTGAGGACCTCCGAAACAGGTTCAAGGGTAAGAAAAAATCTTTCCGTTATGGGATTCCTATGGTATGGCGAGAGGAAAAGAACCATAGTGACGACTGTTACTTTAGTTCATGCGATGTGAAAGGGTTTAATTCCAAATGGAAGCATTCCATTTCATACCCCAATCTTCACTCGGCAATTCGTCCCATCCCCCATGGCACAGAAATACCAGTACCCAAGCCCCCTGCTACCTTGGAAGAGATACCTAGCTCCAATGAAGGTGAAGTCATACCTGAACCAGATGATGAATCAAGTTCTGACTTTGAAGATGATACAAGACCAAAATTGCTTTCTCAGGAGAAGATGAATGATTTGGTAAGAGGCTTTAATCTTCCCAAAGATGCCGCTGCGCTACTCGGATCAAGGCTGAAAAGCAGGAATTTATTGTTGCCAGGAGTGTCATCTTCATGGTTCAGACATCGTGAAAAGGAGTTTGTTCCTTACTTCGCCCAGGAAGACAAGTTGGTTTATTGCATGGATGTCGAAGGTCTGATGGGTCAATTTAAAATCCAATATGATTCAGAGCAATGGCGTCTTTTTATAGATTCTTCAAAAAGAAGTCTCAAAGCAGTTTTACTCCACAACGGATTTTACGCTTCCATACCTGTAGGTCATTCCGTACACTTGAAGGAAACCTACGAGAACTTGGAATTGGTCCTTCGTAAACTTAAATATGAAGACCATGGTTGGCAAGTGTGTGGGGACTTGAAGGTCTTGTGCATGCTGCTCGGGCAACAAGCTGGGTATACCAAATATCTTTGTTTTCTGTGTCTATGGGACAGTCGAGACCGACAAAATCACTGGACCAAGAAGAGTTGGCAGCCGAGGGTGCTAACAGTCGGTGAAAGAAATGTCCTCCGAGAAACTTTGGTACCTTCCCATAAAGTTCTTCTACCACCTCTCCACATAAAATTGGGATTGATGAAGCAATTCGTAAAATCACTTCCAAGAGATGGAGAATGCTTCAAATACTTGGTCACCAAGTGTACAGGCCCGTCGAAGGCAAAATTGAAGGAAGGTGTGTTCATCGGACCAGACATTAGAAGGCTTATAGTTGATCAAGAGTTTGTCAATACCATGACGGATCCTCAAAAAGAAGGGTGGATTGCATTTAAAGAAGTCATACAGAAATTTTTAGGCAATAACAAAGATCCTCACTACAAAAAGATTGTCGGACGAATGCTGAAAGCATTTCAAGCTTTAGGTTGCCTGATGAGTTTGAAAGTGCATTTCCTCCAGTCCCACCTTGACTACTTTTCTGAAAATTTGGGAACTGTGAGTGAGGAACAAGGTGAATGATTCCACCAAGACATTAAAGAGATGGAAAGGAGATACCAGGGAAAACGGAGCATTACAATGATGGCAGATTACTGTTGGATGCTTCAGAGAGACATTCCAGATGCTACTCACAAGCGTAAATGCACCAAGAGGAGCCTCACAAGGGAGAAGAATCGAGTTTAGTATGTGTAGGTGAGCTCATTTCAGTTCAAAAAAGGATTTTCATGAAAATATTGTAATAAAACTTTAATTTTATAAGTCTATTTCCATTTATTTTGAGGTATTGCCTTATTTAACAGTTACCTAAATTGTCAGGAAACGTGATGTCCTATGACAAAATGGAGGTCATTTTCAGATTCAGCGCACCAAAAAACAAAGATTACGTGGAATAACCAAAACAGCTCTCGAAAAAAATTTTTTTGCAAACCTGTGTTATTAAAGTGGACTGGTGAAATCCACTGCTTATCCCTGAAATAAGCAGTATGGAATCTACCTTTTGGGAACCTGACAGGTACTTATGACCTGGATTGGCCATTGTTGGAAATGGGATATTGAGCGTGATGGACCTTTGGTTGACCCAGTATGACACCTCCTATGTTCTATTAGCAATTTTTAACCTATCATTAAAAGTCTATGGCATCAGAAGATTGGAGGATGACAACTTAACACCTATTTTTAATAAGGGCTTTGGGGAATAGCAGAACCATGGAACCATCATGAACAAAATTACTAGAGACAACATGGTTAATGGAGTTCACCAAGGGAAGTCTTGCTCAATCTGCTCCATTTCTCTGAAGGCATGAATAAACATGTAAGAACCCAAAAAATATCAGTAACACATCTAAACCCAGTCAATCTTAACAACCCACTAAGCAGATTTTATTTTTTGTCGGAATGACCAACTCAGTGAAGAGGAAATTTCCACTCACCGCCGTGGCCTGTCCTTTTTAATTATATAAGAGAAAAAACTCTTTTTCTATAGCAGCGTTTACTTAGCTGTATAATGCATTTGTGCAGGCTGTCAGCAATACCGCAAACAGTAGTTTTCAGATGACGTGTCACGTTCGGGGTGCACACAATAATCCCCCTGCTTCAGGTCAAAACACTGTCCAGTGAAAAATCAGCCTTTAAAAAGCGTTTCTGCAAAGAGCGTTTTTATACCCAAATGTTTCAGACGGAAGCTCAACTGTCTCAAAACCCGCTGATGCGGGGAGTTTAAACTTAAAGAACCAATTAGAGCAGTGGGAGGAGGAGCCACCAAACAGAATCCTCCTCCCTTATCAAAAAGCTATAAGATGTTGAAAGGTTAATATGAAACTGCATGCCAGTCCACTTGCATGTTCAGACCCATTGGATAAACTGTATTAAGCAAAAAAATTCATTTTTGCTCCAGATTTTGCAAGACTTGGATGCGATCTCCTCCTCAGGGGTTAGGCGGCACATAATCCAGCACTCGCCAATGAAGCACCTCAAAAGAATGTAGTTTTTTTTAGACAATGATCCACCATCGGAACTGTTAAAGATCTAGTTCGTAGCCATCATACCTTGGAGAAGGAACATACGATAGGCCTAATTCCAAGACTCTAAGTTGTTCCTGTGAAAGCTCCAGATCCAGAACCAAGAATCGACAGTCGTAAATCTATCGGGCCAGGAGCTTTCACAGGAACAACTTAGAGTCTTGGAATTAGGCCTATCGTATGTTCCTTCTCCAATGTATGATGGTTTTCAGATGAGTGGCGCATTCGAGGGAAGATCCTCCCACTTCTCAACAATATACCACACGACCTAGATACGATGGTGTCCACATGGGACGAGAGCCTCAAGACCATCGCATGCATACCACACACACATAAAACAAAAAAGAAAAAGAGAACACGCACCATGGTATACCAAGGACCTCCGAACTTCACTCCAGTGCCTGCGCAAGCTCGAGAGAAGATGGCGTCGGACTCGCTCTACCGAAGCACAAAGTACTTACATCACTCACCTAAAAGCATACCGTGATGAATTAACAAAGAAGCGGAAACAATATCATTCCGACATACTGAAGCGATCGTTAAACAAACCCCACGACCTCTTCAATATAGTAAAATCCCTCATAAAAGAACCTCCCACAGACTAATCACATATGCCACAACCCCAAGCATACTCTAACTACCTACAAACAAAAATAATCCAGACTGGCGCAACCTCAACCAACTATCTACAACCAGGAGTAACCCACGCTGGCGAAACTTCGAGCTCCGCAAACAACACCCTTCAGCATAACTTACCCCAACCATCACCACTAGCCAATTTTGACAAAATATCACGCAGAGAGATTGAAGACACCATCGCTGCAATCAACCCTACTACTGCACCCAACGACCCATGCCCAGCCCTATGGATAAAGGAGTTGCGATGTGACTTAAGCCGATATCTGAGCGAATTAATAAACCAATCCCTCACAACTGGATCATTCCCACAGAGCCTGAAACAAACATCAATCAGACCACTGCTGAAGAATAACAAGATGGACCCAACGAAGGTGGAATCATACAGGCCAATTTCAAGTATCCCCATGCTTGCCAAAGTAATTGAAAAGTTAGTACAGCGCCAAATTCAACAGCATATTGATACTGAAGCCCCACTGGACCCCTCCCAGCATGGGTTCAGAGAAGCACACGGGGTGGAAACCCTCCTCACCACCCTACTTGACAACCTAGTATCCGGAACAGACAAAATTCACCAGGGATATGCTCTCATCTTCCTCGACATTGCAGCGGCCTTCGATTCTGTGAACCACGAGATCCTCATACAACGCCTCAGCGAAAAAGGAATTCAAGGGACAGCCCTAGAGTGGTGCAAGTCATACTTGACCAATAGATGGCAACATGTAAGGTCTGGCTCCACAACCTCCGAACCATTTTTGCAAAACCAGGGCGTGCCACAGGGTTCTTCTCTATCTGCATTGATGTTTAACATCTACATGCAGCCCATATGTGCCCTAGCACGTTCATTCAAGGTCAACTGTTTAGCCTACGCAGACGATATCCTGCTATACATCCCTTTCAGAACCAACCAACCAGACCTCTTCCCTCTAACAAGCTGTTTTGAGGCAGTAGCAGAATGGCTCAACACACAAAATTTAAGAATCAACTACAGCAAAACAGATGTCCTTTTCATCTCAAGGAACCAGGACTTCACCCCTCCACCCTCCTTAAAAATCGGCGACACAGAACTGAAAACCAAATCAACAATCCGCTACCTTGGCATTACTCTGGACCAACACCTGGATCTGAAAACCCACATAAAAAACACAGTAAAAACAGTATACATGAAAATAAGGACTTTAAAGCATCTCCGACCACTACTAGATTTCAGCGACTATCGATCAATCTATCAAGCATTAATATTACCACATTTTGACTACGCCAATGTAATCCTACACGGTCTCCCCCAATCAACACTAGCACCACTCCAGCTCGCAATGAACACTGCTGCGAGAGTACTAACAGGGGCCTCAAGGAGAGAGCACATAACGCCAGTACTGATGAACCTCCATTGGTTACCGGTTCAAGCAAGAATCCTCCACAAAGTCCTAACCTTGACCTTCAAAGCGTTAAACACTTTGACTCCCACAGCTATCAGCGAGATGATACACAAAGTACCACATAACAGAAACAGAAGACCTACGACGCAAAACACCCTCGAGGTCCCAAAGGCAACAACGAAATGCACAAAAATAACAACAAACAGAGCCTTTACAATTTATGCACCTAGAGCATGGAATGCCCTCCCCACCTATATACGAAACATCACCCACCTAACCCAATTCAGGAAAGCATTAAAGCACCACCTGTTCACCACATACTACCCTGAATCCAGCCTCAGTATTCATACATGTTGCCCCTCAGACAATCACGCACCACACCTAAACAATCAGACTCAGTATGAAAAAGGCTAACCCACCGATCCTTCAAAAGTAATAAGATGTAGATAGACCCTGCTTGAAAAAGGTAATAGTGTAAATACAATGTAGATAGTTTCCCCAGTTGTTTCCATGTTGATTTCCCTGTTTATTGTAAAGTTTACAACTCAGAATGCCTGTGTTGTATAGTTGACGTTGAATGTAAACCGCACTGATCTGAAAAGCGCGGTATAGAAGAACTGTTAAATAAATAAAATAAATAAATAAATTATATAAGTTTTTCAGGAAACTGCGAGTTATACATTATTTTTCAAATCAGGTTAGTCCTTTGGACATTTCTCTGGTGAAGAAACCATCTAACTGGCAACCCCTGGGACAACTGGATGCAGCAATTTCTACTTATTTATTTTATTTATTTATTTAACTGTATTTATATCCCGCTTTTCACTGGGTCAAAGCGGTGTTACATATAAGGGTGGGGAGAATTAAGTATCAGGGTGGGACCATCACCAGGTAGGTAACATTGATGATTTCAACATAAGACAGAATTTAGACATGGACAGTACAGAACAGTTGTTGTTCAGGAGTACAAGATGAGGGAGTTCAGGAGTTGGTACATTTTTTGGTGGGGGTTGTCTTGAAGTATTCTTGGAACAGGATGGTTTTTAGCTGTTTTCTGAATGACGGTAGATCGTTATTGTTTCTAAGGTGGCTCGGTAGTGAGTTCCATAAGGAAGGTGCATAAAGTTCAAAGATTTGATCTTAAAGGATCTAGTACAACTGGAAAGCACAGTTACTTACCTGTAACAGGTGATCTCTGGGAACAGCAGGAATAAGTCTTCACATATGGGTACGTTGGTACCGACGGAGCCTGCGCGGGAACGCTCCCCAGCGTCCAATCAGAAAGCTTTTGGGAGCATCCCTCAGCGCCTGCGTGCTGCCTTCCCGCCTTTCCAACTGTCTCTCCTCAGTTGAGTTTTATAGCTGAGATAAAGAGAGAGAAAGAGGAAAGGAAGATAGAGAGATACAACTCCTAGGGGAGGTGGGTGGGTTGTGAAGACTTATTCCTGCTGTTCCCAGAGATCACCTGTTACAGGTAAGTAACTGTGCTATCTCCAGGAACAAGCAGGAATGAGTCTTCACATATGGCGACTCCCTAGCTGTAGATGCCAGGGGGAGATCCCATAAAATGCGTGTCCCTGGGACAGGACTGCACTTCCCACACATGGATCTCTGGCATCCCATGAGGGATGGTGGGTAGGAGTTGAAAAGAGAGGAGCTGTAGGAAAAACAGCTAACCAAAGGACTACAGGAGAGGAGTCCTTGGTATGTATGAGAATTATCATTAAAAATTATTGAATGAGCAATCACAATATGGACCTTACCTACTGGATTGCAGGAAGTAGAGAGGCTGATGGAGTCTACTGGAGATTCAGTAGAGGAATCCTCAAGGTGACCTCACGGCAGTGAAGATTAAGGTCCAATTTGGAATTGGCAGGTGACCCAGGTGTCAACTGGGGTAGTATAAAAATGGCAGGTCTTCAGTGGAAAGCTTTATGGGAAAAAGCTGAAAACTCTTTTGGCTACAGAGTCATTAACATTTAGGAGTAAAAGAGGAAGACTGACCGATTTGGACAACTATCCCAGTCCTGGAGGGAAGAAGGGGTATGGGAAAGCCCGTATTCCCAAGGAGGACAGATGTGTGAAGAGCTGAAACCTCAGAGCTACTGAAGATCTACGCTGTCTTTCCTAGCTTGTGAGAGATAGGAAAGATATTAAAGCATGGTGCTTCAGGGATAGCGAGACCTAGAGTAAAGTGGGAGCTGTCAGTACCACAGTAGTGGTTGTGTGCATAATACCCCCGACATACTGAGGGACAGTATGAACATATGCAAGCCCACTGTCTGGAAACTCAAGGAAGGTAAAAACCTTTATAGCATAGACAGTTAGGGAGATAAGTATGTAAAGACATATTACTTATAAGGAAGCATCTCGATATATATATATATATATATATATATATATATATATATGGATATATATATGTATATATGTGTATATATAGATATATATATATAGGGGCATAACATATGCACACACAGCTTACCAACATATGTATCTATAGAAGTAGATAGAGATATATACATACATGAATATGTATGTCTGAAGATAAATGTCTACAACTAAGCAGATAGAGATATGTCCATAAGAAACATTCACATGAAAGATGTGAAGGAGAAAGATTCATCTAATAACAAGAAGGTGGAACCTACTTGAGAAGATATATAGAGAATCTATTTCACCTGGCTAAGATGGTGCAGGAATGCTATTCAGTGAAATAACCAGGATGGTTGATTGAAAAAACAGAGGATAATATCAGTCTGCAAATAGCCAGTCTTGAGTCTTGTAGAACTCTGACATGGTAAATGGACAGAAAAGGCATAGGGGGAGATACCAGGTTGACCCACTGGAGGGACACAAGGGGTATCATGCGTTACTAGCAGAAAATGTGCTGTCCATAAGGAGTAGGATACCATGAGGACAAGCTGCAAGGAAAAAAGAGCATATTCCTGCAGGATTGGAAAACTCTTTGGACATTCACGCAGAAAAAGGCTTATATCCTGTATTATAACAGGAGATAACAGGGTGTGAAGAACCCTCACAGTCATGGAAAATGACTGAGGAGCCTTTCCCAACCATATAGAATAGTCATCAGAGACAAAACCCCATGCTCTCTAGCAAGGGCCCATAGTAGAAAGCTTCTCTGAAGATTGCAGAGAGCATTATGCAGGAGAATTAGGAAATAAAAACTGGCTGTAGGTCAACTCTGCTGCCAAATCCAAGAAAGTGGAGATGGCAAGAAAAGAAGATAGTGTGATAAGCCTGAAGTGATTAGGATTATCCAAGATAGATGAAAGCACTATCTTGGAATCACTACTAAGGCCAGACAGAAAGTGGTGGAAGACAGACTGGAAACTTGTGGAAAAGTACCAGTAGTCCAATCACTGGAACTCCTGCATGGGCAGCTGCTGAATGAGACAGCAGAGAGAATCTTCCAGTGTAAAACAGAGAGAACAGACAAAGGGAGAGGAGAAATTCCTGTCCCTGTCTGATGAGCTGCCCAGAGACAAGAAGGGAATTTATTCAAGGGAAAAAAACTCTACACTGGAAAGAAAGGCTAGAGAAGCCCTGCAGTGATATGGTACCACTCATTCAGGGGAAACCCTGGATGAGAGGGTAGAAACACAGGAGCTGAAGGGTGACTTACCATATGGTAAGTCTGCGGAAGGAAAAAATTCATGTTGGGACAGAAAAACTATCATGGGATAGTTGTTAACTTCTCTTCTTGGTAGGAAGAAGAGGAGAAACCTGTGACCCATAGACATGAATATCCTGACAGCTCAGCATAAGTAGGAGGAAAAGGATGTCCTGAAGAAAGGAATCCCTGTGTAGAGTTTTGAAGGAAAAAACAGTGGAAAAACTTCTGCTAAGAAGAAGTTAACTGTAGGTTGTAACCTTCAGGAACCTATGGTTGCTAGGTTTGTTGAGCCTGGCTAGAGTTTGGATTCTTCAGACCAGGGCGAGGTTTCCCCTGCTTGGGAACATCTGCATAATGGGCAGGAGAAGAGTGAAAACCTTCTTTTCCTAGGGAAGGAAGGTTTCATAGGGTATTTCCTACCTACTGGGAAAGGAGAAGGCTTAGGATAGCCCCCAGAAACAGGGAAGTCAGTGGAGCAATGAGCAACCTGACGTAAAGACTCCCTATTGAAGAGATTTTCTCCAGTATAAGGAGTATTACCCAGTCTTTGTTGTGCCCATCTGTTCAAGTCTGAAGCCTGGAGCCAAGCTCTACGTCGTGCTCCTATGGCTATAGCAGAGGTTCTGCTAACAGACTCAAAAGAGTCTAGAGAAGCACGAGAAAGAAACCAAGAGATATTTTGGCTATGACTAAGAAGTAAGGAATAGTCTGCAGCCTTGGGCTCTGATAGAAAAGGAGTCAAAAGAGAATTTCTTTGTGACCTCCTGGAGAGATAGACTCATATAAAAACTATAAGAGATAATCCTTGTTGCCAGCATAGATGTTTGGAAGGTTTGACGTCCAAAGGCATCAAGTGTTCTAGATTCACGACCTGGCGGATAAGAAGAATGCTTCTTCTTGCTTTTTACCTTCCTCATTGCTGATTCCACTACAATGGAATGATGGGGAAGTTGAGTCTTTTGAAACCCTGGAGAGGGGGGCACCTGATACAGATCATCAGTTGCTGTAGAAGGTGAGGAAACCCTTAAAGGTGTTTCCCATATTCTGAGAAGAAGATCCTGCAAAGAATGATGTAAAGGAAGCATTATATTTTCCTTTTCCGCAGGAGAGCCTTGAGTGGGATCACAGCCAGGGATAGGAATAGCAAGGAATGTTGCCATGTCAAGGAGAAATTTCTGAAAAGAAGGATCTCCAATGGGAACTATCCCTGGATAGGCTAAAATTGAAGCAGTAGCCTGGGCACCGGAGAATGTACTGGTCCAGTGCAGAAAAAGAGCCCCACTAGATGGATACTGGTACTGGCAGTTACGACTTGAAACAGTCGGTACCGCATCATCCATGCCAGGTATAGACTCCAAACTAGGTATAGAAAGGAGTGATCCTGGTGAAAAAGGCATGGAAGTGGCTGGTCCCGATGTTACTACAGGAACCGGCATCGATACCGATACCGGTACCGGAATTGGAGGCGATACCGACATCGAAGCAGTCATCGGAGACTGCTCAAGCGGTACCGAGGCAACTAAAAACTCTTGATAAGTATCCTCGGTACCACGCATCCGGAATCGATAAGCATCGGTTCCAAGACGCGTCGGTACCCAGTCTTCCAGACTAGAGATCGATTCCAGACTCGGCATCGAAGGAAGCGAGTCTATCGATGCATGTCTAGGGGGGACCGACATCGGTGGTCATATCGGCGATGCTGCCGATACTGGAAAGTCAATCTGGGACGTATCGATCGGTCCCGAAGGCACCGAGAACGGCAGATGACGATCCCTGGCGAAGAGTGGATCACTCAACACCAGTGCCGATGCCGGGATATCGGTACCACTCAAAGCGGATGCCACCACTGAGCATGGCTCAGTTATGTTCTGTGAGGGGTGATCCCCAGGAACAACCTGAAACCCCTGAAAGGCTTTGGAGATCGAAGACTCCCGCCGGGGTTTTGAAGCCAATAGGGTCTTGAGGGCAAGGCCGGAGCCGTCATCATGCTTGGCATGAGACCTACCACTCAAGGATTGGCTAGTCTTAACAGACTGTTTGTGGGTTACCTGATCCTGAAGAGAAGAATTGGTCGGTGCCCTGACACTGGAAGGGAACTCGGTATCGAGGGAAACTCGAATTGAAAAATGTCCTCATAAAATTGTAGCCTAATGGCTCCGGAGGAAAATGGTCAGACCCCAAACAGGTTAGACACCAGTTATTGGAGTCTAAAAAGAAAACTGTATTTCCACAGTTAAGGCACTTCTTAGGAGAAGAAGGCTCTATGATGAAGAGGCCTTACAGGCCCCAAAAATTTAAGACAGAAACTGAGGGAAAAACTCTCCCTGAGTTTGAGAAAAAGAAAAACCCACCGGCGGTACCAGTGGAGGCGGGAAAAACAGCCGCGACCACAAGAAAAGAAGAAGTAAAGAATTAAAGCAAAAATTTTCTGCGGTGACAGGACGATGTCCTGCCGGCTCCGCGGAAAAACGAAAACTGAGGAGAGACAGTTGGAAAGGCGGGAAGGCAGCACGCAGGCGCTGAGGTATGCTCCCAAAAGCTTTCTGATTGGACTCTGGGGAGCGTTCCCGCGCAGGCTCCGTCGGTACCGACGTACCCATATGTGAAGACTCATTCCTGCTCTTTCCTGGAGATAAAACAAATTCTTCCTTTTATAATAATCTGCCTTCGGACTATTATGATGCTCTTAAGCAGTTGTCAATTTCGGATCTGATAATCAGAAGGGCTGATAAAGGGGGAGCGACGGTGGTCTTGTCAAAAGAACAATGTGACAGAGAAATGTGCATACATTTGGAAAATCGGAATAACTATATTTTGATAAATGATCCTACGATGGAACTCATGAACCGCATACAAGAGTTAGTATCTCAAGCTTTCTTTAACAACTGGATAACCCAAGCAAGAATCTGAATTCTTGATTAATAAACATCCTAAAACACCGATCTTTTATTTAGTACCTAAGATTCATAAGACGCTTTTTAATCCTCCAGGTCGCCCGATAGTATCTTGCAGGGATTCTATATTGGAGCCACTTTCCAAGTTTTGTGATTTGTTTTTGCAACCAATAGCAACCAAGGTACCCTCGTATATTCGGGATACAGGGGATTTTTTGAAACAATTGGCTCCCTGCACTGCAATATCTACATACTCTTATCTTGTAACCCTGGACGTCCAATCATTGTATACCAACATTGATCAGAAGGAAGTAATGGATGGTTTGTTACATCATCCTCTTGCCCTCCCTGAACGAATTCCTAGAAGTTTTTTTCTTGATTTATTGGATCTGGTGCTCAACAAGAATTTTTTCCTTTATCAACAGCATTATCATCTCCAGATTTATGGTATAGCCATGGGAGCCACTGTGGCTCCTTCTATAGCCACCATCTACATGGCTTGGTTTGAGGAATTGTATGTATATTCCCACTCGCTGTTTGTGAAAGTTCCTTTCTGGAGGAGATTTTTAGATGATGTATTCTTTTTGTGGACCGATACCAAAAATGAACTTGATTCTTTTTTGAGGTCTTTGAATTCTTTTAAAAGTAATATACAATTTACAGCACAGGTGGAGATCCAAAGAATTCAATTTTTGGACATAATGATTGAACTGTCTTCAACTGGTCTTTTAACATCTTTATATCGAAAACCAGTTCAAAGGAATACTTTATTGAGGTATGATAGTTTCCACCCCCCAGCGCTTAAAAAAGGCTTACCGTTTGGTCAGTTCCTGCGTCTTCGCCGTAACTGCACTTTGTTAGCTGACTTTAAATTGCACGCTAAAGACCTTAGTTTTCGCTTGCTTGCCAGGGGCTACCCAAAAGCGGTGATAAAACTGGCATATAAACGGGCTCGTTACACATACAGGGTATGGCTATTTGAACCTTTGGCCCCTGTACTTTTGAAGGATAAGATCACAGGGATATTTCCCTATATGAAAAGTTCTTCAGCAGTTATTAAACTGATTCATAAATTTTGGCCCATTTTGGGGTTACACACTTGCTTCAGGAAACAGCTACAGATTGCTTATTCCCGAAAAGCTAATCTTCAGGATTTATTGGTGAAGACTACATCTTTTATAGATCGTGCCCCTATATTTCATGATCAAGCGGGACACTACTCGTGTGGGTCCTGTAGTTTTTGCTTGAATACGATATCGGAGGCTCATTGGTTGGATAATCACACTTTGAGAACATACAAGGCCCAGTGGCGAACTACTTGCACCTCAAGTTTTGTGGTGTACCTTATTGTATGCCCATGTGATCTTTACTATGTGGGCCGGACATCAAGACCTTTCAAGATACGATTAGGAGAGCATGCCTCTCGGCTCCGAACTACATCTTTAACAGCTCCGATGGTGGATCATTGTCTAAAAAAAAAAACTACATTCTTTTGAGGTGCTTCATTGGCGAGTGCTGGATTATGTGCCGCCTAACCCCCAAAGAGGAGATCGCATCCAAGTCTAATTGGTTCTTTAAGTTTAAACTCCCCGCATCGGCGGGTTTTGAGACAGTTGAGCTTCCGTCTGAAACATTTGGGTATAAAAACCGCTCTTTGCAGAAACGCTTTTTAAAGGCTGATTTTTCACCGGACAGTGTTTTGACCTGAAGCAGGGGGATTATCATGTGCACCCCGAACGTGACACGTCGTCTGAAAACTACTGCTTGCGGTATTGCTGACAGCCTGCACAAATGCATTATACAGCTAAGTAAACGCTGCTATAGAAAAAGAGTTTTTTCTCTTATATAATTAAAAAGGACAGGCCATGGCGGTGAGTGGAAATTTCCTCTTCACTGAGTTGGTCATTCCGACAAAAAATAAAATCTGCTTAGTGGGTTGTTAAGATTGACTGGGTTTAGATGTGTTAATGAATAAACATGTGACATGAACATACATATGAGCCAGTTGATTACAAGTGACATTTTAGAAAGGATGCCCAAGTAAAAGAAAGGATGCCCAAGTAAAATCTAGGGTGTTCAGGGCAAAATGCCTAAAAATGCCAGGGATGTTTATATTTCGGCCTAATTTTAGCAACTTGAAATTCCCCAAAATGAAGAGCCACACAGGTAGCCTCACAGACATCCCCACTGCAATACTTGGGGCGGAGATGTCTATCCTATGCCGAATGCGGCCCATGGAAGCTATTTTACATGAAGGGACCTGCATCAGCCTGCCAAACTGAAAACAAGTATCCCTGTTTCCCTGCAGTTTTTGTTATCATGGGAAGTATAGGCATATCAAGGATACCTTCTTCTATATGCCCTCCAGGTGTTTAGATGGCAGAAAGCAAGTTTTTCTAATGCTTATTTGGACCCTGGAGCAGGAATAGATATGGATGGTTGTTAGTAGGTGGGATGTGCTCATTGTTTATGTAATCAGGAGCACATGTCCAACTTGCCCAGAATAACCCCAATCACACCCCTTTGCCACTTGGACATTCTCGCACTGGGGATGTCTACAGAACCTGCTTCTAAAATGGCTCTGGGGATGTGTGATTTCAACGTCTGTGTGCCTGTTTTCAGAAGCCCAAAGCACGAATAAGGCTTCTAAAATAACCCCCATAGTATATTTACACTTTCAGAAAGTGTTTGACAAACGTCCCATGTCAGAAACTCCTGAGAAAATTGAATGTTCTATTGGTAGCCACCTTTTAGTTAGAAAATAACCCAAGAGATCAGAGTTCAATTTTCACTGGCATTCCTTGTGACCTTGGGCAAGTCACTTTACTCTCCACTACCTCAGAAGAAAAGGCCTGGCAATCTATTTCTGGTCATACCAGGGCTGATGGGTCACCAAGACTCAGCATTGACTTGACGGCACTTAAAAAAATTGTGGAATGGAAACTCATTGAGACACAGTAGAGATAAACGAAGAATTTTTTCAAAGGAGGAAGGTGAACAATGGAACTTGAAGAAGAGATGGCCGAGAGGAGATATGATAGAGATCTATAAAATCCTGCGTGGAGTGAAATGGGTAGATGTGAATCGATGGTTTACACTCCAAAAAAAAATACAAGAGCTAGGGGACATGCCATTTAAAATAGATAGGCGTTCCAAGGATTAGATTTATACATTGAGAGAAAGGGTAAAGAGTAGTTACTCACCTGTAACAGGTGTTCTCCAGGAGCAGCAGGAATCAGTCCTCACATATGGGTGTCATTGGCGCCGATGAAGCCCCAGCGGAGCATTTCCCCAGCTTTCCATGAAAGCCTTTGGGAATGCTGGCACGCATGCACGGTTCCCTTCCCGCCTAAAGGTGCCATCTTACCTCAGTCAAATGACATAGCTAAGAACAGCACACAAAAATGTAAAAACAAACTATGTACAACTGCAACTCCAAGGGGAGGAAGGAGGGTTGTGAGGACTGATTCCTGCTGCTCCTGGAGAACACCTGTTACAGGTGAGTAACTACTCTTTCTCCAGGACCAAGCAGGAAATCAGTCCTCACATATGGGTGACTCCCTAGCTCTGGGATACCAGGAACCCAGGCTGAACAAGAGAACTCCCTCTAGTCTCAGCAGCAAAGAAAGGCTTTTCAAGGACACAACCTCCACCAGTAGCCCAACAGAGGGCAGGAGTTGCCTAAACCTCAAAGAGATTCCGGAGTACTGCTTGGCCAAAAGCACTGTCCCTTCGGGACTCCCTCTCCAGACAGTAATGGGCCGCAAAAGTCTGGCTTGAAGACCAAGTTGCAGCCCTGCAGATGTCTACCAAGGGCACAGAGCGGAGATGAGCCACTGAGGCAGCCATTGCCCTGACACGATGCGCCGTGACCCTACCCTGCAAAGGAAGGTCAGCCGCCTTGTGAGCCCAGGTGATAGTCAGCCACCCATATGGACAAGGTACACTTGGACACAGCCAACCCCAACTTATTGGGGTCAAAGGAGACGAAGAGCTGAGTAGCCCTTCTATGCCCCTGCGTACGGTCAAGGTCACGGTCAACCGCTTCTGATCGCTGGAAGGAGCGGTGTATAAATTTATGCCAAATAAATAAAATAAATAAATAAATAGTACCCTGTACTGATAATGGTTTCCTCCCACCATGAACCTGAGGTACTTTCTGTGGTCTGGATGTATGAGGATGTGAGTGGACGCATCCTTTAGATCTAAGGAGCATAGCCAATCTCCCTGCTGGAGGTAGGGCAGAAGTGTTCCAAGAGTAAGCATCTTGAACTTTTCTTTCTCTAGGAACTTGAGGTTCCTGAGGTCCAGAATGGGTCGAAGGTCACCGGTTCTTTTGGGTACCAGGAAATACCTGGAGTAGAATCCGTGACCTTGCAAGTGGGGAGGCACAGGCTCCACCGCCCTGTCCACCAAAAGACCTTGGAGCTCTCGAAGGAGAAGGTCTGTGTGCAGCGGAGGCCTCAAGGGCTCCCCTGGGAAGTAAGGAGGAGGCAGTTGATGAAAATGCAGGGCATAGCCCTTTTGGACTATGTCCAGCACCCAACTGTCGGTGGTAATGAGAGGCCATCGGTGGGCAAAGAGTACAAGGCGACCGCCTGTGCAGGGCTGGGAAAGCAGGGACGGAGTGGCTACGCTGAAGGAGTCAAAGTGGTAGCAGGGGCCTGAGGCTTGGGGGTTCTCTGCCTATGGGGCCCATTACCCTGGCCCTTGGCTTGCTGACCCTGGGGGGCAGCTTGGGCAGCCTGATACTGAGGGTACTGTTTGTAGGCAGTGCCCTTCCTCGGGTAAAAGGACTTTTTACCTGAGCCTTTCTTCTTATGTGAAGGGGCAGAGATCTTCCTCGACAGCCTTGTCCGGGTAAGGTGCTCGGTCTCGAGCTGAGCGGCCTTCTCGGTCATGGGTTTGCCAAAAAGGTTCTCACCTCGGCAGGGGACATCGACCAACTTGTCCTGAACCCATGGCTCGAGGTCCGATGACTGCAGCCACGCCTGGCGTCGAGCCGCGTTGCCAGCAGCCGCAACTCGGGCCGAAGCCTCGAAGTCATCGTAGGCGGCACGTGAAATGAACTTGGAGCATTCCCGAATCCCCGAGGACAAGGTCTTAAATCTCTTCAAGGGTTCCCCGGAGAGACCAGCAGAGAATCCAGCCAACTCCTTGGCCAGGTCTCGCAAGTACATGCCCATGTACAGCTGGGTAAGACTGGACACGGCAAGCAAGCATAGACCCCTGGAAGCACTTCCTACTGATGCCATCGAGGTTGCGGGCCTCCCTGCCGGGGGGCACCGCAGAGTGTATCTTCTGGCTCTTCAGACGATGCATGGCTGATTCCACAACCATGGAATGGTGTGGTAGCTGTGCTTTCTGGAAACCAGGACTCTTGCGGAGCCGATACATGGAATCGACTCGCTTACTCAGAACCGGCACCGAGGCCAGTGCCTCCCACATCCGGAAGAGGAGTCGTTCCAGCATCGGAGGAACCTGGACAGTAAAGGCCTCCTTCGGAGGAGAGTCATACTGTAAAGCATCGAGCTCTTCGGCTCGAGGCTCTTCCTCGGGATCGGCAGGGATAGCCAAGGCAGTGGCCATATCTCAAACGAACTCCGAGAACCTAGTGTCCTCCGGAGGGGATCTACTCCGGGGCTCAGACTGCGGTGAGTCCGACAGGACGCACCGAGTCTTAAAAGTATCGGGAGACTCCTCGCCCTCCGTCTCCCAGGCGGACTCATCTGGAGGAGGAGTCAGGGTCCGACCCCGTGGGGCCCCGAGGCACCCGCCCCGACGCCGGGGGCACCGGCGTCGACACCCTCGGTCCCTCGACCGAGGACGACTTCGAGCCACGAGGGTCTCGAGTATCGGCTCGGTCTCCGGGGTTGACTTCGAAGTCGACGTCCCAGTGGTCGGGGCAGATGCACCAGAAAGGCTGGCCATCAGTGCCCGCTGCTGCTCCATGAAGGCAGACAATCTGCACTCCAAGGCTGTCATCCTGAGACTCAGCTCGGGAGACGCAGCAGCCACCGACTCGGGCCCCGGTGGCGCCGGGCCTGACGTCGGCTCTCTGGGAGGCGAGTCCACGAGGACAACGGGGCTTACGTGTCCAGACAACTCCGGCTCCACGCGAGGAACTTTGGCAGGCTTCTCTTGGTCCACAAGCCCGGGACGGCGGTCGGGGGTCTTAGACCTGGCCCTCGAGGGACCAGGGACCTCCTCCGACGCCGCCCTCGCGAGCCGCTTCTTCCTCTTGCATTCCCGGTCGGGGGACCCCCTGTCCGAGGAGCTTCGACGGCGCTCGGGATCGGAATCCCGAGATGTCGAGGCCTCAGATGAGGTCCGGGCCTGGCCGGAGGCAGAGTCCGAGAAAAACCTTTCCTTCTGATGCTGTTGACTTTTTAGTGCCTTGAAAGACATCTTCCCACATGGCCCACACGACTTGGGGTTGTGGTCAGGGCCGAGGCACCGAAGGCAGCAGTCGTGTGTGTCGGTGAGAGACATAAGGTTCTTACACCGATCACACTTTTTGAAACCACTGGAAGCCATCGGGGAAAAAAAGAGCCCCTGCGAGGTCAAAAGACCGGCCTTCCAGGGAAAAAATGAAAAAAGGGCGCGAACGCCAGCCACGAAGGGCAAAAACCGAAAAAGAAATCAACGGGCTCGATACCGGTTTACCGAACCAAGCGGGAGGGGAACAGGCATCGAACCGGAGAAAAAATAGCGAAAAATCGCCGAAGAAAAAATCATTTTTATCCGGGAGAGCAGGACACACGTCCGGTGGGCTTCTCGGAAAAAAAGAGACTGAGGTAAGATGGCACCTTTAGGTGGGAAGGGAACCGCGCATGCGTGCCAGCATTCCCAAAGGCTTTCATGGAAAGCTGGGGAAATGCTCCGCTGGGGCTTCATCGGCACCGATGACACCCATATGTGAGGACTGACTTCCTGCTTGGTCCTGGAGAACATAAGATACACCATACTGGCTGGGGCAGACCAATGTATAATCTTTGGAACTCCTTGCTGGAGAATGTAGTAAAAGCAGGTAGTATAGCTGGGTTTATAAAAAAGGTTTGGACATATTCCTTGAGAAGAGTTCATAAACCATTTTTAAAGGTAGTCTAAGAGAAAACCACAGCTTATCCCTGGGGATAACTAACATGGAATTGGGCAATGGGTTTGATGGACCTTTGGTCTGACCAGTTTGGCAGTCATTATGTTATCTGAAAAGAAAAAGCCACCCTAGAAGAGTGCAGTTTTCCTCTTTGAAGAGGGTACTACTCTACTAGACACCTCTTGATGCCACCTTACCTTGTAGCACATTGTTAGAGTTAACCGTAGGCTGTGCTGCAGGAGCACTAGCCAATGATACTACATTTGCTATCACTGGAGTCGAATCTTTCCTCACAGAAGGTGACTGTGCCGTGGAAGCAGTCTGAACCATTGAGGCACTTGCTGAGGAGAAAAAAAAAAAAAGAGAAATAAAAGTGGCCTGCATGATTCACTGCATTCCTGACACAACCTCATCCAACCGTCATGCTGTGGTACTGCAAGGTGGACAAATATGCAGCCACATCAGCTTACCATTTCCCCGTCTCAATTTTAAAAAACAGGTAAGAGACTAAAAATATTTAAATTGTTCAAACAAAAAGAAGCATGATCTGCCTCTCAGCAGTTTACCTGTGTTGTTCTGAGGTGTAGGATCAGATGTACTCTGTTGCTGATTGCAGAACATTAATATGCAAAGCAGGTTGCAGAAATGCTTGATCTCCCCTCGCCATTTCAGAGACTCGCTGAGCTTACCCTGCCGCTTACAACCATCACACTTGGCCATCTATGAAAATACAAAAGAGCTAGAAAAGTAGGAGGCCCATGCTCATCAAGAGCAGGACTTAAAAAAAAAAAAAATCTTTTTTTGGAACACCTTTCACATGTTACTTCCCCTGGAAAAAATATTTCTTGGAAGAAAAATGCACCTACTCTTTTTCCCCCTCAAGCCCATTCATTTTTAGTTTTGTTTTCTTCCATAAGATTATACCATCAAAGCAGAACAAAACTCTGGGCCAGCAAACTGATGAGCATTTCCTAACTGGTAAAGTTAAGTCACTCATGATGGCATATGCCACACGGTCAACGAGAGAGAAGGCAGGACGTTTTTGCAACTAGCTGGCTTCAGGAACAGATTCTAGCAGTCATTTGAGATTAGACTGGCACCACTGCTAAATAATTTTGCATCATTGCAACAAATCAATTTTTCACAGCAACCAGAGCATCCTATATAACCTGTTACCTTTAGGAAAATTTGTACCAAATCTGACCAGCTAGGTTTTCAGCTGAACGAGTCAGTTCTAGCTGGCCAACATTTTGCCAGCTAAATTTAGTGAGCTGTCCAGTGAAACATAAGATGGCTGTCCTCAAAATACAGTACTAACCAGGCAAGCCCTTTTTAAAACTATATATTTAAAAACAACAACAAAAACCCCCACTGATGATATCAACCCCCATACCAGCACTATTTCAAAAAAAATCCCCACGTGGACCTTTATTTCACTGTCCCCTTCTGGCCTGATAAGAATTAAAATCTCAAAAAGAAGCACTTCCTCCCCCAAGCCATAAACCTTGCACCATTTTTGATCTCCAAGAGTGACTCCCCAATTCCATTCCCTACCCAAACTCATTCCAAGTGACCCCATGTTCAGCTAAGAGGAGGACCCACTCTCTTCACTTGCCAGCTCAGCATCCTACGATACTCTACCACCACAAGCAGTAGGCTTAAATGGATACTGGGCAGGAGAAGAAAGGATTGGTCAAGGAGCCAATATAAAGGCTGAGATGAAAGGCAAACCTTTTTTTAAACCTTTCCGAGCTGCATCATAATTACTGGGTACTAGGAGGGGATCACAGAGGTGGTTCACTTGTTTTAGAAATTTTTCGTCGTCATTAGATTCAATGGAAGGGTGACTGAGCAGCAGATTTAAGCCTGTGACAGTAGTAGCAGCAGTATTTGCAGTCGAGTTAATGCTGATTTTTGGTGACCCAACAGCTCTTGGGTTTTCTTGATAGTGTGGCCAGAAGTAGATTGACAGGCCTTTCTTCCGAGGCACTGTAGAGTAAATTGACTTGCCACAGCTACAAGGAGTACCAGTGGGAACTGAACCCTGGTCTCTTGGTTACCAGGCTGCTGCTCTAACCGCTAGGTTACTCCTACAAGTTGCTAATACAGATCCTAAATTTGCCAGCTTAGCTGATAACACTGACTATCACGCTAACAAGCAAAAGCCCAAATAAATCCCATCTGAGGCATGCTCCTGCTTCTTTTTTTGTAAGCAGCTGAATCTGTGCACATAGAGGTCAATATTCAAAAGGACTTACACATTTAGGAGCTACTGATAAACATACAAGTCTCCTATCTGTGAACGCTCAACAGCACAACCACCTGTACAAAGAAGATTCAAAAGCTTTGACAGGGACCAATTTCTACAGGACACTCTACCTCACCTGAACTCTGAAACAGATGATTTAGATGAGCAAATCAGCAAATGGAACAGTATCATCAATGCTGCCGCCAAAGCCACTGAATACAAAGCCAAGAAAACTCGCCGCACCAAAACCCATCACAGACCCTTGTACTCAAAAGACATACGAAACGCAAAAAGGGACCTAAGGAAACTAGAATGGCGATGCAGATGCACCAAATCTCCCAACACTCAGGCCCTATACCTAACAAAGCAAAGAGACTACAACGAACTCATCAACCAAACAAAAAAAAAAGAATACCACACAAACATACTCAAATCCTACAACAAACCGAGAGAGCTCTTCGAAATTATGAAAACTCTCACCAACGAACAGAACACCAAAAGCGAAGTGCAAATAGACCCACAAGCCTTCGCAGACCACTTCCAAGAAAAATTCCATACCTCACCTCAACCAACAACAAACACGACTAAACCAACCACCTCCTTAAAAACCTGGGAAAAATTCAGCACTCCAACCACAGAGCAGCTCTCACACATCATCACTGCCTCAACACAAGCACTGCACCAACAGACCCATGCCCAGTGACATGGATTAAAGCAACGAAGACAAACTTCATCCACACCATACACAACATGGTGCACAGTTCACTGACCCAAGGAATCATGCCAAACCGGCTAAAGCTAGCTGCAAGAAGACCAATCCCGAAGAAATCCCCACTGGACAAGAGCAACCCAGCTGCTTACAGACCCATCTCAAGCATACCCCTACTGGCAAAAATTATAGAAAAAGTGGTACAGCATCAGCTCCAAGACCACATTGACAAACTTGCACCACTGGACATCAACCAACACGGTTTCCGCCCCAACCATGGAGTCGAAACACTCCTGTTATACCTCATAATCCAACTCAGACAACTGCAAGAATGGAATACTTACGATCTTCATAGACATCTCATCAGCGTTCGACACAGTGGACCACAGAATTATACTAGCACGACTACAGAACATTGGACTACACTGATCCACCCTGAGGTGGTTCAACTCATACCTAACGGACAGGCAGATACAGGTCAAGGTTGGCCCCAACACCTCCCGACCCATTAAAATCAAGCAAGGTGTCCCACAAGGATCCGCCCTATCGGCGCTATTATTTAATCTCTATATTCAACCGATCTGCAACATCATGAAAGAACACAAGATGCAATACACAATCTATTCCGACGACATCATGATATACACACCAGTCACCCTCGACAACGAAGACTACACCAAAATAACAGACTGTCAGACATATGACCAACTGGTTTCAAGACAACAACCTGACCATAAACTACAGCAAGACTGAGGCACTAATCATCACCCGAAACACCAGCTTTGTCCCGCCACCCACTATCAAGACCAACACCACAACAATACCCATAAAACCGGAAGTGAAATACCTCGGAGTGACTCTCGACAAAGAACTAAACCTACAATCACACATCAGCAGAACCACCAAAAATGCATACCACAAGATGAGACTAATCCGACGCCTCAAGCCCCTCGTCTCTCAGGAGCACTTCTGCACAGTCTGTCAGGCACTAATAACTTCCAATCCTAGACTTCTGCAACCCAATCTATCTCGGCCTAACAAAGCAGTCACTCCGGCCACTGCAAATGGCTCAAAACACAGCAGCACACATATCAGGCTCATCAAGACAAGATCACATCACCCCCATTCTAAAAAATCTCCACTGGCTCCCAATCAGCTCCCGCATCAGATATAAGACAGCCATAAACATATTCAAAATCAAACAACAGACCTCAGCACTCAGCCTACAACCACTCATACAACCCGACAGCAGCACAAGACCGAGGAGGAGAGGCACCTCCGACCTCAATACACCAAAAGACTTCACCAAGGTACGCAAGGACACCGCAAAAAAAAGCTCTATCGCTGGCAGCACCTGCAATATGGAACACCCTCGCTGATGACCTACGATCGACGACAGACATCAAGGACGTTCGGAAACAGCTCAAGACGACCCTCTTCATTGAGCACTACAGTGACATCACAATCTGCCCGCCAGCCTGGACTACAGACCAACCCCACTTCCTTTCTCATTCATGTACATAGTATTGTAAAGTAGCGCACGCTGTAAATAGCCTACCACGAATCAGCGCCAACTTACACACACGCATTCACTGTACAACACTGCATGCACACACAAATGCCATTATACTTCGACTGTTTGCGGTGTAAACCACCTTCATTACAGAAGAAGGCGGTATATAAATCCTTTTAAATAAATAAATACAGGATATGCAATCTGCAATGCAATTTGACAGAGTTCTTTTGGAAGTCCCAAATGACTAGAGTCAAAAGCCACAAAAAGATGAGAAGATTTCCTATGTGGCTTAGTTCTTTGGAGATAAAAGGCTAAGGCTCTTTTACAATCCAATGTGTGAAGATTCCTTTCCACACTAGAGGCATGAGACCTAGGGAAGAATATAGGAAGATAAAACGACTGGTTTAAATGGAAAGGCGAAACCACCTTTGGCATAAAGTGAGGATGAGTCCTGAGGACTATTTTATCATGGAGGAACCTTGTATAAGGAGGGTCAGCTACTAACGCCTATAGTTCACTAATGCATCTTGCAGAAGTGATGGCAATTAGGAAAATAACTTTCCATGAAAGAAACTTTAGGTCTGAAGCGGCTAAAGGTTCATAGGGCGGTTTCATAAGCTGACCAAGAACAAGATTCAGATCTCATGCCACCGGTGGTGGTTTAATGGGAGGTTTTGTTAAGAGTAGGCCTCTTATAAATCTTGATACAAGTGGATGAGAGGAAATAGGTTGTCCATCGAAAGGTTTATGAAAAGCCGCAATAGCACTAAGATGGACTCTCACTGAATTGGTCTTTAGACAAGAAGGCGCACCCTTTTGAGCATATAACACCCATATTAGCAAACCTACACTGGCTTCCAATCCAATGCAGAATTAACTATAAAATGATAATAACTACATTTAAGGCACTAAATAATATGTCACCTGCTTCTCTAAACAAGCTTATCACTAAAGATTCAAATAAAACTGTACAAAGGAGTGGCAACTCAAAGAAAATAAGGATTTCTAAAGATATCACAAAGGCCAAAAAGAACTAACAAAAAAGCTTTCTCCCACGCAGCTCCCATTCTCTGGAACTCCCTCCCTGAAGCAATAAGAACATTAACTGAACTTAAAGAGCTCCGCAAGAATTTAAAGACCCATCTGTTCAGCCTTCACTATGGACCAATCATAAACCAATTATCTCAGACAGAAAATGGATAAAGAGTAGTTACTCACCTGTAACAGGTGTTCTCCAGGAGCAGCAGGAATCAGTCCTCACTTATGGGTGACGTCGGCGCCGACGGAGCCCTCGCGGAGCAATTTTCCCCAGCTTTCGCAGAAAGCCTTTGGAAATTGCAGCGCGCATGCACGGTCCCCTTCCCGCCTAGGGATGCCATCTTGCTCAGTCTGATGACATAGCGGCAAGACAGCAAAAGTTAGCAAAAATATGCAAAAAGAATGACTGCAACTCCGAGGGGAGGAGGGAGGGTTGTGAGGACTGATTCCTGCTGCTCCTGGAGAACACCTGTTACAGGTGAGTAACTACTCTTTCTCCAGGACCAAGCAGGAAGTCAGTCCTCACTTATGGGACTCCCAAGCTTAAGGCTACCGGAGACCTCAAGCCTAAAAGAGCTCCCTGAGGCTCAACAATACAGAGGGAAGGAATCTTCCCTGAATACGCATCCGGCCGGTAGCCAACACCGGGGCCGGACGGTAGGAGTTGCCTAAACCTCAAAGAGATTGTGGAGGACTGCCTGACCGAAAGCACTGTCCCTGCGGGACTCCCTTTCCAGGCAGTAATGAGCCGCAAAGGTCTGACCTGAAGATCAAGTAGCGGCCCGGCAGATGTCTGCCAATGGAACAGAGCGGAGGTGAGCCACAGACGCGGCCTTCGCCCTGACCCGATGTGCCGTGACACGACTTTCCAAGGAGAGACCGGCTGCCCCGTAAGTCCAGGCGATACAGTCGGCTACCCAGATGGACAGAGTACGCTTAGAGACAGATACCCCCAACCGATTGGGGTCAAACAAGACGAAAAGCTGGACCGCTTTTCTATGCTCTCGCGTACGGTCAAGGTAGAAGGATAAGGCTCTTCGACAGTCCAGGGTATGCAGCACCGTTTCAGCTCGGCTGGTGTGCGGCCTGGGAAAGAAGGTCGGAAGAACCACCTCCTGGTTGATGTGAAAGTGGGAGACCACCTTTGGAAGAAACTTGGGGTGGGTCCGCAGGACTACCCTATTCCTGTAGAACCTAGTGTATGGGGGCTCCGACACTAGGGCTTGTAGCTCACTCACTCGCCTTGCGGAAGTGAGGGCTGCCAAGAAGAGAGTTTTCCAGGAGAGGAAACGAAGAGGGCGGGTAGCCATTGCAGAACCACGTTGAGGTCCCAGTCAGGGGCTGGGGGGCGCAACGAAGGCTTAAGTAGAAGGAGGCCTCTGAGGAAACGCACCACCAAGGGGTGCGAAGAGAGAGGCTGGCCTTCAACCGGTGAATGATGTGCAGAGAGAGCACTGAGGTGGACTCTGACAGAGTTGGATTTGAGACCTAGATCGGAGAGGTGAAGCAAATATTGCAGTACCACCGATACTAAACAAGCGAAGGGGTCCTCAGATCGCTGAGAACACCAGACCGGGGGTAGCAGAAGCGGAGCTAGGACTACCCTTTCAGCAGCCAGGCCATCAGGTGCAGAGCCCGGAGGTTGGGGTGCAGAAGAGTTCCCTGATCCTGGGTCAGGAGATCGGGCTGAAACCCCAGAGGGAGAGGGGTGTCCACCGCCAGCTGTAGAAGCAGAGGGAACCACGGTTGTCTCGGCCACTGGGGCGCTACCAGGATCACGGAGGCCCTGTCTTGGACAACTCTGAACAATGTCCGGGACACCAGTGGCGTGGGAGGGAAGGCATACAGCAGACCCGTGGACCACGAGATGAGGAAAGCATCCGGCGCTACTCGAAGAGGATGAGGGTGCCGGGAGCAGAACCTGGGGAGCTGCCTGTTCAGGGGACTGGCAAACAGGTCCACGGTGGGAGAGCCCCACCAGAGGAAGATCTGCTGAACCACCGCGGGGTTCAACATCCATTTGTGTGGTAGCAGGATCCGGCTCAGCTTGTCCGCCAGGCAGTTGTCCTGCCCTGGCAGGTAAACTGCCTTGAGGAGGATGTCGTGACCGACCTCCCAAGAGCACAGTCTCCGGGCTTCCTGACATAGGAGGAGGGAGCCCGTGCCCCCCTGTTTGTTCACGTAGAACATTGCCACCTGATTGTCCGTCTGCACCAGTACAGACTGACCGAACGTTAGGTGAGAGAAGGTCCGCAGAGCTAGGCGGATCGCCCGGAGCTCCAGGAAGTTTATCTGCTGGGCGGCTTTCCAAGGCGTCCAAAGGCCTTGAGTGCATGTCCCCCGACAGTGCGCCCCCCAACCCAGGAGGGAAGCATCTGTCGTGAGCACCCGGGACGGCGGTGGAGACTGAAAGGGCATGCCGAGCACTAGATTGGGCAGGTGAAGCCACCATTGCAGGGAGGAGACCAGATGGTCTGAAACCTCTAACAGGTCCGACAGCCTCCCTGTGGCCTGATGCCACTGAGAGCGAAGGCTCCACTGGGCATGTCTGATATGTAGACGGGCGTTCGGAGTGACATGGACCGTGGAGGCCATGTGCCCGAGCAACTGCAGGAACTGTCTGGCAGGGGCCGGCAACTCGCCGCTGAACCCGCCAGCTAGGGCTATGAGCCTGTTGGCCCGTTCCAGAGGCAAGGCGGCACGAGCCCTCCGAGTGTCCAGCCGTGCCCCTATGAACTCGAGGTCCTGAGAGGGGAGCAAAGCGGACTTTTCGAAGTTTATGACGAAGCCCAAGTGCTGAAGCAGAGCCACCGTACGTTGGGCGGCCTGGGCGACCTGTGGAGCCGACGACGCCCGGATGAGCCAGTCGTCCAGGTATGGGAAGACAAAGAGGCCTTGAAGCCTTAGGAAGGCTGCCACCACTGCCAGGCACTTCGTGAACACCCTGGGAGCGGAGGACAGGCCAAAAGGCAGCACTTGGTACTGATAATGATTCCCTGCCACCACAAACCTTAGGTATTGTCGGTGGTCCAGATGAATAAGGATGTGGGTATAAGCATCCTTTAGATCCAAGGAGCATAGCCAATCTCCCCACTGGAGGTAGGGCAGTAGGGTTCCAAGGGTAAGCATCTTGAACCTTTCCCGCTGCAGGAACTTGTTGAGGTTGCACAAGTCTAGAATGGGCCTGAGGCCTCCTGTTCTCTTTGGAACCAGGAAGTACCTCGAGTAAAACCCGTGACCCCACAAGTGTTGGGGCACTGGATCCACCGCCCGTTCTTGAAGCAGGCTTTGCAGCTGCTGAAGGAGTACGTCCTCGTGCAGCGGGGGTCTGGAAGGCTCCCCCGGGAAGTAGAGGGGGGGCACCTGGTGAAAACGCAGGAGGTAGCCCTTGTGGACCACCTGCAACACCCAGGCATCGGATGTAATGGCTGACCACCTGTGAGCAAAGTGGGTCAGCCGACCCCCCGTGCTGGCATAGTCAAAAACCTCCACCCTGCAGGGCCGGGGCCTGCGTGGTGGGTTTGGGGTTTTTTGCTTCCGGGAACCGTTACCCTGTCCCCTAGGCCGCTGCCCCTGAAGGGGGGTAGTGGCCTGACATTGCGGTTGGTGATGCGTATAAGCAAACACTTTCCTCGGGTAAAAAGGCTTTTTGCCCGAGCCCTCCTTCTTCTTCTGTGAAGGGGCAGAGGACTTCCTGGAGAGGCGAGTCCTGGTGAGAGTCTCTGACTCGAGCTCCGCCGCCTTTTCGGCCATGGGCTTGCCGAAGAGGTTCTCCCCTCGGCAAGGAACATCGACCAACTTGTCCTGCACACATGGCTCGAGGTCGGATGATTGAAGCCAAGCCTGGCGGCGAGCCCCGATGCCGGCTCCGGCTACCCGAGCCGATGCCTCGAAGCTATCATAGGCCGCTCGAGAAATGAACTTCGAACATTCTCGAATCCCTGAGGACAAGGCCTGGAACTGCTGCAAGGGTTCCTCGGAGAGACCGGCAGAGAAACCCTCAATTTCTTTCGCCAGGTCTCGGAGGTACATACCCATATACAGCTGATATGTCTGGACCCGACAAGCAAGCATAGAGCCCTGAAAGCACTTCCTACCGAGGGCGTCCAGGTTCCGGGCCTCCTTACCAGGGGGCACCGAGGAGTGCATCTTTTGACTCTTAAGTCGATGCATGGCCGACTCCACCACCATGGAGTGGTGCGGAAGCTGCGCCTTCTGGAACCCGGGGTTCTTGCGGATTCGATACATGGAATCGACCCGCTTGCTCAACACTGGCGTAGAGGCTGGGCTCTCCCACATGCGGAAGAGAAGCCGCTCCAGCATCAGGGGAACCGGTACAGTAAAGGCCCTCCCTTGGGGGGGGGAGTCGTATTGAAGGGCCTCGAGCTCCTCGGTTCGGGGTTCCTCCTCCGGATCCGTGGGGAAGGCCAAAGCCTTGGCCATGCCCCTCACGAAGTCGGAGAACCGGGTATCCTCCGGGGGGGGGACCGCCTCCGAGGCTCCGACTCGGGTGAGTCGGAGGGGACGCACCGAGTCTGGATAGAACCGGGTGACTCGTCCTCCTCCGTGTCCCAGCCCGACTCCTCCGAGGAGGAATCGAGCGGTTCCACGCGGGCGGGGCCCGGGGGCCGCCGGCGTCGAGGACCTCGGTCCCGAACGGGAAGCCGAGGGAGACCTAGGTCGAGGAGCGACTCGAGCTCGCATGGACTCGAGGATCAACTCGGCGTCCCGGTGGTCGGGGCCGATGCACTGGCGAGGCCGGTGATCCATGCCCGCTGCTGGTCCATGAAGGCAGATATACTGCGCTCCAAGGACGTCAGTCTGAGATCAAGCTGAGAAGACCCAGCAGCCGCCGACTCGAGACGTCGGTTCATCCGTGGGGGATTCCAGGAGGACTATAGCACTCACGTGTCTAGGAGACTCCACTTCGAGACGAGGAAGCTTCGAAGGCCTTTCCCCCTTCGACGTCCCGGGGTGTTGGGCCGGGCTAGGTGACCTGTCCCTCGAAGGACCGGGATCGCCTCCCGGCTCCACCCTCGCGGGCTTCTTCTCCCGCCGGTGATCCCGGCCGGGGGAGCCCCGCTCAGAAGAACTCCGACAATGCTCCGAGCCGGAGCCACGAGGCGTCAAGGCCTCTGACGAGGTCCGCGCAGAGTCAGAGAAGATCCGATCCCTTTGCGACTGCCGGTTCCTGAACGCCTTCGAGGACATCTTGCTGCACGGGCCGCAGCTCATAGGGTCATGCTCGGCCCCGAGGCAGCAGTCATGCGTGTCGGTGAGATACATGAGTCTGATACAACGATCACACTTTTTAAAACCGCTGGCGGCCATCGGGGGGAAAAAGAACCCCGGCAAGGTCGAAAGACCGCGCTGCCAGGGATGAAGGAAAAAAGTGGCGGGAACGCCAGTTCGAATAAAATAAATAATAAAAACGTAGACGGGCCCAATAGAGGATATCGAGGCCCGGCGGGAAGAGGAACACACGAACCGAGAAAAATTTAACGTAAAAACAAAATCAAAGAAATCAACTTTTCTGCGGCGGTAACAGACTACGTCTGTAGGGCTCCGCGGAAAAAAGAAGACTGAGCAAGATGGCATCCCTAGGTGGGAAGGGGACCGCGCATGCGCGCTGCAATTCCCAAAGGCTTTCTGCGAAAGCTGGGGAAAATTGCTCCGCGAGGGCTCTGTCGGCACCAACGTCACCCATAATTGAGGGCTGACTTCCTGCTTGGTCCTGGAGAACAGATGTTAGATGGATATAAAGTTATATCGACCCAATACTAACAAGAACTCAATATTTTCACATTGTCCCTTCATTGAGCTAAGTCCAAATGAATAGCTCATCCTTCGGTTCAATCTAACTATAACACTACTCACTCTACACTTTCACTAATACCTTCCTTCTCTTCTCTTTCTCCATTCAGTTTCATCTACCTCGTTTGTCCCACACTAACTCACGTTAGGAACTGCCTACGGGACCCATTTCCATTGTATATAGTTACCTATATTAACCATACCTTTGTATATAGTTTCATAATGTTATTACTATAATCAAATGTTTAATGTAATTAACAGTCTATTGTATATAGTTCACAGAAGTTACATGTAAAAACAGCTCTGTTCACTGTTTCCTAAATTGTTCATTGTAAACTGCACCTGATCTTTGGAAGGTCGCGGTATATAAGCAACTGTTAAAAATAAATAAATAAATAAAAGAAGTTGATAATTGGAGGAGATACTCTAGTAGCGACTCTACAGATACCAAAAGGGGGTTAAGTCCCTTTTTTGAACAGACAGAGAACCTTTTCCACTTAAAAAAGTAAGAACGTCTTGTGGAAGATTTTCTGGAAGCCAGGATATCCTTTACTTGTTGAGAAAGGTTAATTTTCCCAGTGGAAAAGGGTGAATAGTGGAGTACACCAGGGATCTGTACTGGGTCCACTACTTTTTGATATATTCATAAATGACCTGGAAAAGGGAATAACGAGTGAGGTTATCAAATTTGCAGAGGACACAAAACTGTTTAAAGTTGTTAAAACCCAAGAGGACTGTACAAAACTGCAGGAGGATCTGGATAAATTGGAAGACTGGGCATCAAAATGGCAGGTGAAATTTAATGTGGACGTGCAAAGTTATGCACCTAGGGAAGAACAACCCAAACTATGGTTACACGATGCAAGGTTCCACATTGGGAACCACCAACCAGGAAAAAGATTTAGGAGTCATCGTGGATGACATGTTAAAACCCTCCGCGCAGTATGCAGCGGCAGCCAAGAAAGCAAATAAAATGCTAGGTATCATAAGGAAAGGAATGGAAAATAAAACAAAGGATATTATAATGCCTCTGTATCGTTCCATGGTACGACCGCACCTTGAATATTGTATGCAATTCTGGTCGCCGTATCTTAAAAAGGATATAGCATTATTAAAAAAGGTACAGAAAAGAGCCACCAAAATGGTAAAGGGGATGGAAGGCTACTCCTATGAAGAAAGGCTACAAAGGTTGGGGCTCTTCAGCCTGGAAAAGAGACGGCTGAGGGGAGATATGATAGAGGTCTATAAATTAATGAATGGAGTGGAACGGGTAAACGTAGATCGATTGTTTACGTTATCAGAATATAGAAAGACTAGAGGACATGTAATGAAGCTACAGGGTGATCTATTTAAGACAAATAAGAGAAAATATTTTTTCACTCAACGTGTAATCAAACTCTGGAATTTGTTGCCGGAGGATGTAGTAAGAGCTGTTACTGTAGTTGGGTTTAAAAAAGGTTTGGACAAGTTCCTGGAGGAAAGGTCCATAAACCATTATTAAAAGGGATCCAGGATATCAATGCTTGAGGCAATACAAGCATTGTGGAACCTGTGTCTCTTGGGAATACTGCTAGGTATGTATGACCTAGATTGGCCACTGTTGGAAACAGGATACTGGGCTTGATGGACCTTGGTCTGATCCAGTATGGCATATCTTATGTTCTTATGATCCTGGAATTCTAGGCTTTCAATAACCAGGCCCTGAGATGTAGGGACTGGGGATTGGGATGCAGTAAGCATACATCCTCCTGAGACAGAAGATCTGGAGCATTCCCCAATTCCAGAGGAGTGGTTTGAGAGAGACGCAGAAGAAGAGGATATCACGTTTGTTGTGGCCAACATGGAGCTATGAGTATCATATGACATCCGTCTCTCTGAAGTTTGAATAAAGTTTTGGGAATGAGGGGAATGGGTGGGAAGGCACAGAGGAAGTCCTGACCCAGTGGAGTAGGAAAGCATCTCTTGCCTGACAGTTGTGAGCCGGGATTCTGAAACAGAATCGGGGAAGTTCGGCATTCTGTGGACTTGCAAAGAGGTTTATATCTGGTGTTCCCCAGATTTGAAATACTCGAGCAAGCTGGTATGAGTGGACGGGTCACTCGTGTGGCAGCAGTATTCGACAGAGTCTGTCTGCCCATAAGGTTTGAATGCCCGGAAGGTATACTGCAAACAGGTGAAATTGCAACTCTCTGACGAGCGCCCATAGTCGCAAAGCTTCATTGCATAGCGACAGAGAGCCTGTTCCGCCTTGCTTGTTCACACAGAATATAGCTACCTGATTGTTGGTTTGGACCAGAACTGTTTTGTTGCTGAGATGGGTCTGAAAGACTTGAATAGCACTGAAAATGGCTCTCAGGTCTAGGAGGTTTATGTGAAGGGAAACCTCATGTGAGGTCCAAAGACCCTGAGTGGAGAGATCGTGCAAGTAGGCCCCCAACCCATCTTGGAAGCATCTGTTAGGGTGGACCGATATAGAGGCTGCTGGAAAGGAGAGCCTACGAGGTGGTTTTCTGGAGTGTGCCACCATTGCAGGGATGAAATCAGATGTGTGGTGTATCTGATCTTGTCCATTAACTGACCCGAGGTCTGTGACCATTGAGACAATAGGGTCCACTGGGCTACTCGCATGTGGAGGCGAGCATAGGGAACCACATGGACAATGGATGCCATGTGTCCCAGAAGTTGAAGCATCTCTCGAGCAGTAAGGAACACCTTCATAGATGCTTGAGATGCCAGTTGTATTCGTAGACGGCGTGGCTGTGGCAGGAAAACCCTTGACTGCCGTGTGTCTAGATGAGCCTCTATGAGGTTGAGAGGGGGTTAGATGAGATTTTGGGAGGTTTATGACCAGTCAAGTATTGAAGAATTCTCATTGCTTGAGAAAGAGCGAAAATGGCCTCTGGAGCTGTTGATGCTCGAATGAGCCAATCGTCTAAGTAAGGGAAGATGAATATTCCCAGAGTCCTCATAAATGCTGCTACCAATGCCATGCATTTTGTGAAAACTCTTGGAGCAGAGGCCTGTCCAAAAGGAAGAACTCTGTACTGGAAGTGTCTTCCTTGGACCAGGAATCGAAGGAACTTCCTGTGATCTGAGTGGATGAGACTATGCGTGTACGCATCTCTTAGATCTAGAGAACATAGCCAGTCCTGACTTTGAAGGTATGGTAGGAGTGTCCCGAGGGAGATCATTTTGAACTTTTCTCGGAACAAATATTTGTTTAATTCTCTGAGGTCTAGTACAGGCCTGTGTCCCCCTGTCTTTTTTGTAATAAGAAAATAGGGGGAGTAAAACCCCGTCCCCTGTTGGGGTATGGGTACTTCTTCGATTGCTCCTTGAGCGAGAAGTGATGCGACTTCCTGCCACAAGAGGTTGGTGGCAGGGGCCTGAGAATTGAACTGTTTTATTATTGTAGGTGGGGGCAAGTTGAGAAAATGAAGCTTGTACCCCAGTCGTACAATGGACAGAGTCCAGTTTTCTTATATTATTTGTTGCCATCTTTTGGCAAAATAGCATAGTCTTCCTGGAATGGTTAAGGGTTCTGGACCTTTCAGTGGCAGAATGACTAAGTTCTCTAGGTAGACGTCAAAGACCCTGAGGGGGCTGGGTCTGTTGCGCCAGTTGAGCTCTTTGAGCTTGCGGTTTTCTTTGCTGTCTGTTCTGTTGTTGCCCCTTCTGGAGAACATGAAGTGGACAGTAGCTTTGATGGGTGTAAGACGGGTAAAGCTTCTGTTTCTTACTGAAAAAGGGTTTTTTGAATGTTTTCTTCTTTGCTGGGTTGGCTGTAGACTTTGATAGTCTGCTCAAGGTAGTATTTTCAGATTCAAGCTGATTAGCCTTGTCCTGCCAGTCCTTGCCAAAGAGATTTTCTCCTGTACAAGGAATGTTTCCCAGCTTTTCTTGCACCCACTGTTCTAAGTCTGATGCTTGAAGCCAAGCAATACGATGTGCTCCTATGGATATAGCAGAGGTTCTGCTAATACATTCAAAGCAATCAAAGGTAGCACAGTTCATGAATTTAGAGATATTCTGGGCGTGCTTGACCAGAATAAGGTAGTCTGCTCTTTTTTCCTCAGAGACACAAGGGCTAATAAGCTCTAAGTCTTTCGTGACTTCTTCCAGGAACATTCCCATATAAAGAATATAGGAAATGATCCTGACTGATAGCATGGTGGATTGAAAGCATCGATGCCCAAAGGCATCGAGTATCCTGGATTCCCGGCCTGGAGAATTAGAAGAATGTGTTTTAGCACTCTTGATTCTTCGCATGGCCGATTCCACTACCATTGAATGGTATGGTAACTGAGTTTTTTGAAAACCAGGACAACTTGGCACTCGGTACATGGTGTCAAGGCGTCAGGAATGTGAAGATATCGTTAAAGGAATTTCCCAACATCTGATCATGTAAGATCTTGTGAATGGGAAACATAGCTGCCTCCTTGGGAACCATAGGGTATTGTAGAATTCTTAATTCTTCTGTCTTAGGTTCCTTTTCTGGAATCATAGTGATTGCAAGGCTCTTTGCTAAATCACATATGAAATCCTGGAAGGACATATCTTCTGGAGGAAACATCCTGTGTTGAGGAGGAGTTGAATCCTCTAGTAGTGGTTCTCAACCTTTTTTGTACTGTGACCCCTTTTACCATTGGTCAACTTGTGGTGACCCCCAATGATAAAATCAAATGCGTCTCTCTTCCTTTACCGTTAACGCATTGTCGCTGTAATCATTTGTTGAATTATTAATATATATAGGCCTTTGCAATATGTTTTTATTTATAAAATTTACTTATTTAAACCACAATAATTAATCACAACAAGTAACAATATTTGATTTCAAAATTATGATGATTTTGTAGTCAAATCACTAATATGAAATAAAATTATTTTTTCTACCTTTGTTGTCTGACCAATTTATTCTCTGATCATGCTGGTCTTGCAGGACTACAAAAGGGGACTGTTACTTCTGGAGAGAGATCTGCAATTGTGAGTATATACTTCTGGGAATTTTCTGTAAGGAATTCTTTGTATTAAAGCTAATTAATCTGTGAACCCACTATTTTTTGTTAAATCAGTCAGGGCCTAGTAGCAGCAGTTTAAGTTTAAATTTAAAACACAGAAGACAACTTTCTGGTTACATATCATACGCAGAGAGCTTGTAGTTTAAATTAATAGTCACTCAGGGCCTAGCGGAGTGGAGGAGTAGCCTAGTGGTTAGAACACTGGCTTGGTAACCAAGCAACCAGGGTTCGATTCCCACTAGCACTCCTTGTGGCCTTGGGCAAGTCACTTAACCTCCATTGCCTCGGAAGAAAGGCCTGGCAATCTACTTCCGGTGACACTGCCAAGAAAACCCAGGAGCTTCTGGGTCGCCAGGAGTCAGGACTGACTCGAAGGCACACATTGCATTGCAGGGCCTAGCATCAGCAAAGTACTTTTAGTTTAAATTTAAAACACAGAAGAGAGCTTTTTGGTTAAATTGAGAACCCAGCAGAGAGCTTGTAGTTTAAATTTCATAATAAGTTAGAGCCTAGCAGCAGCAAAGAGCTATAATTTAAAATGTAAAATCAAATAAGAATATAGCTTACCTCAGTAGCAAAAGGACAGGGTACTGTGTAGCAGCCCTCTTTTAATAAGTGTTACACTAAGGACCTGAGATTAATTAAGCTTCAGGTGGACAAGGTATATTAAAAGTATTAGGTACAGTTATATTAGTATAAATATCCATAGCAACCCTTAGGAAGTAAAGAACTTACAAAAACTTACAAAAACTTAAAACTAAAGATGCAAACAGCAGTCCAGCAGTGCGATGGGGGTTTTCCAGTCTTTTGCATTGAGTGTCACATATATGATTTTCTCCCAGTTGGTAAGAGGTCTTACTGTGCACTAGGTGCAAGGAGCTCTTTGCTCTCAGGGAACAAGTCCGATCTCTAGAGGCTAGAGTAGCACACTTGGAAAACATAAGAAAGACAGAGAGCTACATAGACAAGACCTACAGGGATATAGTCCTGAAGTCCCATCTCCAGTCTGGCAGCATCCCTGTTGCCATGGAGGAGAGGGGTCACGTGACAGGACAGCATCAACCTGGTGTGGCAGGAAGTGATCCTGTAACTAGGACCTGTCCTCCAGGTGATGTAAAACCCTCTGGCACCGAGGAAGTTTCTCCAGAGTCATGTGCCCATGAGGGAAGGGTTAGGACAGCTGTTCTAGTTGGTGATTCGATCATTAGGCATGTAGATAGCTGGGTGGCTGGTGGATGTGAGGATCGCCTGGTAACATGCCTGCCTGGTGCGAAGTTAGCGGACCTCACGCACCACCTAGATAAGGTCTTAGATAGTGCTGGGAAGGAGTCTGCTGTCTTGGTACATGTCGGTACCAATGACATAGGAAAATGTGGTAGGGAGGTTCTGGAGGCTAAATTTAGGCTTTTAGGTAGGAAGTTGAAATCCAGAACTTCCAGGGTAGCGTTCTCCAAAATGCTTCCCGTTTCACGTGCAGGACCCAAAAGGCAGGCAGAGCTCCGGAGTCTCAATGCGTGGATGAAACAATGGTGCAATGATGAGGGTTTTGGATTTGTTAGGAACTGAGGAACATTCTGGGGAAAGGAGAGGCTCTTCTGAAGGGATGGGCTTCACCTTAACCAGGATGGAACCAGGCTGCTGGCATTAACCTTTAAAAAGGAGATAGAGCAGCTTTTAAACTAGATAATAGGGGAAAGCCGACAATCACCCAAGAGCGGATGGTTCGGAAGAATGTATCCTTGAAGGATACTACCAAAAGCAGAGAGGTTCCAAAAAAGAGTAAAGTAGCCCAAATGCCCTCGAGTATGGAGCAGACAGAGCTTAAAGATCCCAAATTACCCATGTCTACCAACAGCCAAACTAATATGAATAAAATACAGTCTCTAAAATGCTTGTATGCAAATGCTAGAAGTCTAAAATATAAGATGGGAGAGTTAGAATATATAGCACTAAATGAGAGGTTAGATATGATTGGGATATCAGAGACATGGTGGAAGGAGGAAAACCAGTGGGACACTGTGATACCTGGATACAAACTATATCGTAATGATAGAGCTGATCAAATTGGTGGAGGGGTTGCGCTCTATGTTAAAAAGGGCATTGAGTCAGATAGGATTTTTTGCAGGAAACAAAATTTGCTGTAGAATCTCTATGGATTGAAATTCCATGTAAAAAGGGGAAGGCGATGGCAGTGGGGGTGTACTATCGACCGCCTGGCCAGAATGAACAAATGGATGATGAAATGCTCAAAGAAATCAAGGAAGCTAACAAAAGTTATAGCGCAGTAATAATAATGGGTGATTTCAATTACCCCGGTATCGACTGAGTCAGTATCACGGCAGGACATGCTAGGGAGATAAAGTTCCTAGATAGAAACATAGAAACATGATGACAGAAAAAGACCACAAGGCCCATCTAGTCTGTCCTTCCATAACAACTACAACAGTCCACTTTTTACCTTTAGAGATCCTCTGTGTTGGTCCCATGCTTTTTTGAATTCAGTTACTGTCCTCATCTCTACCACCTCCACTGGGAGACTATTCCACGGATCCACTACTCTTTCCGTAAAGAAATATTTCCGCATATCACTCCTGAATATATCTCCCTTCACCCTCATCCCATGTCCCCTCGTAGCAGAACTTGCTTTCAATTGAAAGAGGCTCTCTCCCTGAACATTTATGCCACGGAGGTATTTAAACATCTCAATCATATCACCTCTATCCCGCCTTTCCTCTAAGGTGTACATATTAAGATCCTTAAGTCTGTCCTCATATGCTTTATAATGAAGCCCATTAATCATTTTAGTAGCAACCCTCTGCACCGACTCCATCCTGTTCACATCCTTTTGAAGGTGCGGTCTCCAGAATTGCACACCATACTCCAAATGAGGTCGCACCAAAGACTTATACAGAGGCATTATCACCTCCTTTTTTCTGCTAGCCATTCCTCTCCGTATGCACCCAAGCATCCTTCTAGCTTTTGCCGTCGCCTTTTCTACCTGTTTAGCTACTTTAAGATCATCAGACACAACCACGCCTAAGTCCCGCTCTTCTTTAGTGGACAAAAGTACTTCACCTCCTATACTGTATTGCTCCCTTGGATTGCTGCAGCCCAAATGCATGACCTTACATTTTTTAACATTAAATCCCAGCTGCCAAATTCTAGACCATTCTTCAAGCTAAGCTAGATCCCTCCTCATGTTATCTACACCTTCCTGGGTGTCTACTCTATTGCAGATTTTGGTATCATCCACAAAGAGGCAAACCTTACCCGACAGCCCTTCCGCTATATCACTAACAAAGATGTTAAAAAGAATCGGACCAAGGACAGATCCCTGGGGCACACCACTGGTAACATCCTTCTCCTCAGAGTGAGCTCCATTTACTTATACTCTTTGTTGCCTCCCACCCAACCAATTTCTAACCCAAGCAGTAACTTTAGGGTCCATCCCTAGGGTGCTCAGTTTGTTTATAAGTCGCCTGTGAGGAACAGTGTCAAAGGCTTGTGATAAGGAAGCTTATCATAGTTCAGGAAGGAGCTATAATCCAGCATACCGCAGCCCGCCTTCTTTCACACTCTTCTCATTCACACCATATAACTCCTCTTCTTATCCATCTACACTGGTTGCCTCTTCCCTTCTGCTCTCAATACAAACTACTTACTTTGGTTCACAAGGCCCTCCACACCAACTCCCCACAATACCTAGCCGATTTAATTCACTTCCACACTCCCAGATATACCCCCCGTTCATTTCACTTAAACCGGCTTACCCTTCCCCCCCCCCCCCCCTCTGCCGCCCACTTGCAATCCACCCGCTCTTCAGCTTTTTTCTTTATAGGCCCCGCACTATGGAACTCCCTTCCCTCCTCTATCCGTTTAGAACCCTCCCACTCAGCATTTAAACAGCAGCTAAAAACCTACCTCTTTTCCCTAGCCTTTAACCTCCCTACTTCTCCCCCCTCTCTATAATCTCACTCCTCCCCTCCCACTTTCTCCTGCCCTTTCTGTTCTTCCTCTTTCTTTTTATGAAATGTAACTTCTTTTCCTTTTACCGGCCTTGCGCCCTATTTTAAAGGTTTTTATATGTTGTAAACCGCTCTGATTTTATTGTGAAGGGCGGTCTATCAAGTTTTATTAAACATAAACATAAACATAATAGAGGTGAATTGGCTCTGAACAAGCAACCTGTCTTTGCTGGTAGAAATAATAAAACAGAATGTTTCCATAAAAGACTACCAGTCCCAAAATGCACCAGGTTTCCAACAGCCACTAGAAGAGCTGAAGTGGGAAAACGTGTGTTCAATCAGGAGAACTATGAGGTAATCCCCAAGCACTCATCTCCAAGGGCAGGGCTTGATTCAGCACAGCTGCGCTGTGCTAGGGTGGAGCAGCCCTCTGAACAGGTTAAAAGTAAAGCCTATTCTATTCATGAGGATCATCATAATCTTCATGATCATCACCATCTTCAGCAGGAGCAGAGGCAGCAGAAGCCAGAGCTCACGGACAGAGAGAGCAAGAAGCAACTTGGAAGAAAGAAGAGAAAAGCATCTTGGAGGTCTAAAGGAGTCCATAGCAGTACGTATACTGGGAGGCATTCCAGAGGCAAGCATACTCCATTGGACTGGAGAAAACAAGAGGAGTGGGGTTGCAGAGCCAGGAATCCCCGGACGGGACCTGTGAGGGAGACGGCTGCATTTGGAAGGGGCCCTAAGACCAGTGCAAGAAGGTATGTGAAGAGAGACCCAGTGTCCAGGGATCTTGATTGGAAGGCTGGACATAAAAACTGGACTCCATACTGGCCAGGATATTTGGAGAAAAACCCTAACAGCAATGGAAGCTCAGGTATGAACACTGATCTATGCACTAGCTTTTCACTTGGAAGACAGCAGGGAGACAAGTATTGTCCTGAGAGTGCTCCATTAAGAAATTCCTCGGTGCCAATCCATGATATTGATTCTATGATAGTTGAAGAAGGAGGAAATATTGTGAATGAACAGTGTGAATACATGGATTGCTCTCTGTCTAAACTTCTGTGGTAATATACTTTTACAAAATACAACAACCATCACAAAGAAATATAAACTTGTTCTTTGATCTACTCAGAAAAGCTTTTGAGCAGGATTTGAGCCACGTTTAGAAAGTAAACCAGCCAAGAGGTTTGCAGCTGGTTAATTGTTAGCAATTGAGCCTTGCCTAATTGCCTGTGAGCTCTGAAGAGACACTTCTGGGTGTGTGTGAAAATACCAGCAGTTAGCCTTGAAAAAGAACAGTTTTTCATTACTTTGTGGGTTTTGTTTGTTTTTGAAGCACTGCTAAAAAGATATTAGCAGGAGCCCACAGAAAAGACCTTTCTGTTCCCATCAAGGTCTTTATGATTTGATTTGATTGCTTAAGAAGTTCAGTTGTTGTTTTTCCTGATTTGTTTTTCTAAGTATAATACTGAAAGCAAGTATCCTTTCTGTGCTACCAAGCAAATCTGTGTTGGGAGAAATAACCCCATAAATAAAATATATCTTCTTTGCTTTACACTCGAGCAAGCACAACTAATTTATTGTGAACGGCTGATTCTGGTATGAATGGACTACATTTCCCACAATCCTTTGCAAGTCATATTAATATTTGCCTTTGCCAAGACTGTGGACATTCTCACCCAGCGCCCCCGTTTACAGGCTTTACTGAAATCTAAATACACCACATCTAGAGCTCTCCCTCGGTCCAACTCCCTGGTCACCCAGTCAAAGAAATCAATCAGATTTGTCTGACAAGACCTGTCTCTGGTGAATCCATGCTGCCTCGGATCCTGTAATCCGCTGGACTCCAGAAACCTCACTATTTTCTCTTTCAGCAGAGTTTCCAATAATTTACTCACCACCGAAGTTAAACTAACTGGCCTGTAGTTTTCAACCACATCCTTACTACCGCTTTTGTGTAAAGGCACCACATGAGCCTCTCTCCAGTCCTTTGGCACCACTCCCGACTCCAACGAGGCATTGAAAAGGTCAGTCAGTGGAGTTGCTAGAACGTCCCCAAGTTCCCTCAGTATTCTAGGGTGTATCCCATCCGGTCCCATCGCTTTGTCTACTTTAAGTTGAGCTAGTTTCTCACGAACACAGTCTTATGAAAATTGTTCAAGATGTCCTCGCTTCTGTTCTTATTTATGGGTGTTTTCTGAGGTCCTGCTCCTGGTTCTTCATCTGTGAACACAGAACAAAAATATTTGTTAAGCAATTCCGCTTTATTCTTATCAGCTTCTACATATTCCCCCCCTGCACCCTTGAGTCTGACAATACCACTCTTGCCCTTCCTCTTCTCACTAATATATCTGAAAAATGTCTTATCCCCCCACTTTATTGCATTGGCTATTTCCTCCTCCTTTTGAATCTTTGCCTTCTTGACTACTTTGCTAGCTTCTCTAAGTTTTTCCAAATACAGATGTCTGTCTTCCTCTCTCTGTGATCTCTTGTATTTCATGAAGGCCTCCCTCTTTTTCTTCACTTTTTCAGCTACTTCCTTCGAAAACCATAGCGGTTTCCTGTTCCTTTTGCCTTTATTTACCATTTTAACAAAAAGGTTGGTTGCCTTTAAAATACCCCCTTTCAGTTTTGCCCACTGTTTTTCTACATCCCCCAGCTGTTCCCATCCCACTAACGACTCCCTGAGATATTGGCCCATCTTCGCAAAGTTAGTCTTCCTAAAGTCTAAGATCCTCACCTTGGAATGGATTCTAACAGCCCTAGTCCTAATACTGAACCACACCATCTGGTGATCACTGGATGCAAAATGATCTCCCACTACAACATCAGAAACACTTTCACCATTGGTAAGCACCAAGTCCAGTATGGTCCCTTCACGTGTGGGGTCTGTTACCAATTGCCTGAATAGTTCTCCCTGTAGAGAATCCAGGATCTCCTTACTTCTAGATGATACTGCAGCAGGAATGTGCCAATCAACATCTGGCATATTGAAATCTCCTATCAGTAGCACTTCCCCTTTCCTAGCAATGCTGCGTATGTCTTCAATTAACTCTCTGTCCACCTCTTCCTCTTGTGAGGGAGGTCTGTATATCACACCAATGCAAATAGATTTCTCTTTCCCTCTTTCTAGTTTAACCCACAATGCCTCCTCTCTCCCTTTTAAGCTCTGTAATTCCAAAGCTTTAATAGTAGTTTTTACATATAGTGCCACTCCTCCTCCCCTTCTTCCTACCCTGTCCTTTCTGAATAAAGTATAGCCAGGTATAGTTACATCCCAGTCATGGTTTTCTGTGAACCATGTTTCTGTAACTGCCACTAAATCCAAGTCAGCCACTCCCACCAAAGCTTCAACATCAGGGATCTTATTTCCCATGCTACGGGCATTTATACACACTGCTTTCCATATGTTATCCCTGTTATCCATTTCCATAAAGGTATTTAATGTATCACCTACCTGGGGGCTTTCACTTACCTGGGGGCTTTCTTCACCCATCCCCAACGAATCTAGTTTAAAGCCCTCTTCAGTAGATTAGCCAGTCTACTACCAAAGATGTGTTGACCTTTCTTGGACAGATGGATGCCATCTCTGCTCTGCAACCCTTGGTACAGCATCCCATGGTCTAGGAAACCAAAACGCTCTCGATGACACCATCCACGCAGCCATGCATTCATCTCCAGGATGCGAGCCTCTCTGCCTTGGCCTTTACCCTCAACAGGGAGGATTGAAGAGAACACCACCTGTGCACCTAACTGCTTCACCCTCTGTCCCAGAGTCATGAAGTCACTTTTGATACGTTCCGAGGTATACCTGGCAGTATCATTTGTTCCAACATGGATTAGCAACATTGGGTAATAGTCAGTGGGCTTGATGAGTCTCGGCAAACTCTCCGTAAGATCTTGGATTTTGGCACCAGGCAGACAGCATACCTCTCTGGACATCAAGTCTGGTCGGCAGATAAATGCCTCAGTACCCCTCAGAAGAGAGTCTCCAACCACCACTACCCTTCGTTTCCTTCTGGTCACTGATTCTGCAACTTTGGGGTACTTGAACTCTCGTTCTTCCCTTTCCAGGGATGCTTTCACCTCCTCCACTTCCAGGGCTGCATAATGGTTCTTCAATTCAAGGGCTGGAGAAGTTGGATTGGTGATTTTGCAGGCCCTGGTGACTTGTGTCCAACCATCGACATTCTGTTGGCACCCATCCTCTACTGTGCTGGAGAGCCTGGTTGCTGCAAGAAGCATCTCATCAATGTACTTCTGTCTTGAATGCTCCTCAGCCTCGCCACCTCCTCTCTGAGTTCCTCCACTTGTTTCCTCAGAGCTTCAGCATGCAGGCACCCTGCCCATGGAACCGGTCCTTCAACTGGCATTAGGACCTCTGTCTGGACCGAGGCAGAAGCTGTAACGGGGGCAACAGCTTTAGCAATAAGATTTTTCCCAGCCATTGTTCTGTTCGTGGAGCTTAGGTATCTGTTAAAGCAAAAGAGAGATCTACCAAGTACCAGCCGGTTTCGCAGCTGTCCTTTCAGAGAAAAAGCAGTTAAATCTCTTTAATTATATACAAATGTGCTGGTCCAATTCACTGTGATATGTTAAAGGGGGAGGTGCCCTATAAAGCAAGACTGCTCACTAGGGGTGGGTGGGAGTCGGGGTGGGTAGGGAGGGAACTAACTCCTGATTAGGTGTTAGCAGTTTCTAAACCTGAGGAGGTTACAGGAGTTCAGCAACCTACTGTGCTCAAGGAAAGTTCCCCTAAAACAGCAAAAATGAAAGTAACCTTGCTTTGAAAAATATACACAAAACCTTTTTAAGAGCTCCCAGTCAGAGAATTAGCAATGTAATATAATAAAACCAACAAAGAAACCCTCAAATCCTTCCAGATGAAACAAAACTATTTAAAGTTGTTAAAACCCAAGAGGATTGTGGAAAATTGCAAGAGGATCTTGATAACTTGGAAGACTGGGCATCAAAATGGCAGATGAAATTTAATGTGGACAAGTGCAAAGTTATGCACCTAGGGAAGAACAACCCAAACTATGGTTACACGATGCAAGGTTCCACATTAGGAACCACCACTTAGGAAAAAGATTTAGGCGTCATTGTGGATAGCATGTTAAAACCCTCAGCCCAGTGTGCAGCGGCAGCCAAGAGAGCAAATAGAATGCTAGGTATCATAAGGAAAGGAAAATAAAACAAAAGATATTATAATGCCTCTATATCGTTCCATGGTGAGACCGCACCTTGAATACTGTGTGCAAATAAAAAGTCATGGGATAGGAGCAATGTTCCCTCTAATTTTCTGTAGGCTGTGTGCGCATAAAATATCAGCTGTGCAGCTTTTGAAGGAAGGTTAAATTTTTGTGCACCACATAACGACACTCGGAGTTATATACTTTATTTCCAATTCTTTTTTATTGATTTCCATAGGAGTGGCAGAGTAACATGACACAAACTTATCACATGTATTTAAATCCAGCTGTATAACTTTCATGTGACTTGGAGTTATATACTTTAAAATTTGACTACACGTCAGAATACAGTATGTACATCACATTAATTTTAATCAAATTAAATGAAAATAGACGATTACTAGATGAAGCGGAAAATTTCTAGTAATTACAATCACAACTTTTAAATTTTAAGACGTCTGTGTTTTCTATCAGAATCAGAACTGTAATTTTTGTGCGCTCTGTTGTAAAGTATGAGCGCTCGCTCGATGAGGTGTGTGCGCGCGCACACACCTACAGCTTAGAGGGAACAGTGGATAGGAGGCAGTGTACTACTGTGGATCAGGGACTGGTTAAAAGATAGAAAGCAGAAGGTAGGGCTAAATGGCCAATTTTCCAAATGGAGAAAGGTGAACAGTAGAGTACCCCAGGGAGCAGTGCTGGGCCCGCTGCTTTTTAGTATATTCATAAATGACCTGGAAATGAGAATAACGAGTCAACAAATTTGCAGATGACACAAATGAGGATTGTGGAAAATTGCAAGAGGATCTTAATAAATTGGAAGACAGGGCAACCAAATGGCAGATGAAATTTAATGTGGACGTGCAAAGTTATGCACCTAGGAAAGAACAACCCAAACTATGGTTGCATGATGCAAGGTTCCACATTAGGAACCCAGGAAAAAGATTTAAGCGTCATCGTGGATAACATGTTAAAACCCTCCACCCAGTGTGTAGCAGCAAACAAGAGAGCAAACAGAATGCTAGGTATCATAAGGAAAGGACTGGAGAATAAAAAAAAGGCTATTATAATGCTTCTGTATCGTTCCATGGTGCGACCGCACCTTGAATACTGTGTGCAATTCTGGTCGCCATATCTTAAAAAGGATATAGCGTTATTAGAAAAGGTACAGAGAAGAGACACCAAAATGGTAAAGGGTATGGAAGGATACTCCTATGAAGAGAGGCTAAAAAGATTAGGGCTCTTCAACCTGGAAAATGGTACAGATCTATAAATGAATGAATGGAGTGGAACAGGTAAACGTAGATCGATTTGTTTAGAAAGACTAGGGGACATACAATGAAGCTACAGGGTAACTTATTTAAGAATAAGAACATTTTTTTTCACTCAATGTGTAATCAAACTCTGGAATTTGTTACCAGAGGATGTAGTAAAAGCTGTTAGTGTAGCTGGATTTAAAAAAGGTTTGGACAAGTTCCTGGAGGAAAGAGCCATAAACCATCTTGACCCAATACAAACATTGTGGAACTTGTGTCTTTTGGGGAAACTGCTAAGTACATATGACCTAGACTGGCCCTGTTGGAAACAGGGTACTGGGCTTGATGGACCTTGGTCTAACCCAGTATGGCTTATCTTATGTTCTTATGTAATGATATTCAGCTGCTATCCAAGTAGCTAAGCTGTTTCGTTTAGGCCAGAAAGGGGGGGGGGGGGAGTGTCCTAAATTTAACCACCCAGCTTTATGTACAGCAGCTGAACATCTCCTCTATGGGTTTAATTTTATAGAGAGCAGTGGAAAGTTAAGCACCATCCACGTTTATAAATCATGGTGTATTTTAGAGATTTACGCATGTAAAAAAAAATGTAACCCAAAGCTCTGTCTGCCTATCTGACAAGAGAACAGAAATAGTAGCCAGCTTGAGCTGGGTCATACCCATGTTAATTTGAGCAGCTTCAAAAGGGGAGCATTCAGGTAAATCAGATTGCCTCATTCCAAGCATAACCAGCTGCAAACAGATTAATGTGTCACCTCCATAAAATCACAAAAGAGAAGAGAAAGCACTCAATCTTTTGGGTCAAGCTTCAGAAACATAACAGCTTCACAAAGATTTTAATATTCCTTCAGCCACTTAACCTAGCTCAAATAGTCTGTCAGCTCCAGTTCCCCTCATCCAGCATGTCAGTCCAGTGTCTAGAGGCACAAGTTCTAAACCCAGAAAATTCTGCTGCTAATTCTCACATTGCTCTTCTGCAGTTATAGCAAAGTTTGAACAGGACACCAGGGGCAGCTCAAGGCAATCTGCTGCCTGAGGTGAGGGATGAGATAGCACCCCCACCTCCCGCAGTGGGTGGGGCTCTCTCAAAACTCCAATCACGGACAGAACAAAACCAAAAAGTCAATTAGATTATATGGAGGAAATGCAAGATTTTTGCACACCAAGGAATTAAAGAGCGAGAACCACAGCACAGTTTATAAAACTGAATTATAACTCATTTTTATTTTGTTATAAACTGTTATGGTTCTTGCTTTTTCTTGTTAAACATATTTTGCATCCACAGAATCCCCTTCCTCAATATTGAACCAGGACGTCCAGAGAACTCAATATCTTAAAAAAAAAAAAATCACACAACTGATTCTGACCATTTCACTAACAAACATTATCCAGTACCAGGCATATCGTGAACTAATACAAAACCTACTACTACTATTCAGCATTTATATAGCACCACGCACGCAGTGCTGCACAGCTAACCTACAAAACCCTATGACAAAGTCACTATATATAGAGCAAATCTACTGTACAATACCATATCAGCACCGACTTCCAAAACTCACATAAGGAGCCCATCCAAAGAAAGCATCACTGTAAATACTACAGTGGGCCCTGGAACATCCAAACACCTATTGGAAAAGCTGAACAATTCAGATTACTACAGTACAGATCCCTACATACAAACTCCATGTTAACAGAACACCTGGTCTTGGTCACACACTCAAAACACAGATGCTCACCAAGTAAAAATAAACATATGTACAGGAGATAAAAATTAAACTACAACCCCAAGAAGCCCGATTCTGCATACAGTGCAATACCAGACAAATAGAAAGAGATGCATTTCCATGTACTGTATAAAATATGAAGATAGCACCAAGTCCCATCATTAAATTGTAAATAAAATTCTCTTCTAGCTTTATCGTCTGACCATTTTATTCTCTGATCATGTAGGTCTCAATCTGCTTTCCTCTGACTCCCAGTGTACCCACCTGTCTACTTTCCCCCAGGGATGGCATGAGGGTGATGCAGAACCATGTGCAGAGACTCACTGCGGCATCATTTGCATAAATTTAGTATACTATTTTAAAATGTATATGCCACCCATCTAAAATCCTAGGTGGCCTCTAAACATACACATGCAATTTAGTAAAAACAGATGTTACAATAAAAAAAACATAATAAAACATGAAATTTGATTAATAAAAAGCACCTACACAGCCCCCCTAATAAAACCATTATTAGTATCTGCACATCAGATTTATTTTGCTATGACCAGATTATTGATAAGGAGGAAAGATATAAACTGAGAAACAGATCCCAAAAATTCAAACATTGGATTGGATTGTGCTAGAGCTGAAAAAGTCCGGAACTCAGCAGCAGTGAAGTTATCAGGCTACTAAACAAAATTAAACAGAGACATTCCCTGAAAAATTTGAAGTTTCCTTGAATCTGAACTGACAAAATATTTTAAATTTCAGTCCGGCAGTATAAAGAATGTAAAACTGCAAATCTCCAAAACAATACATATTCCAGTATCCCCCCCCCCCACACACACCCTACAGTTGACCTCACCAAGAATCCAGAGTACAGGACCTACAGAGCAAATTTACTATCCATAACAGCACTAACTTCCAAAACTCAAACATGGAGCGTATCCGGAAAAGACATCCATATTCCTATTCAGAAAACTGAACAAGCCTGATTACTACAGCTCTCTACTTAAAAACTCCATGCTAATAGAACATGTGGCCTCAGTCACACATATGCAGAACAGAGATAGATCTTCACTGAGTAGGGAATATAACAGTACAAACTAAAAACAGACATATGAAGTAAAAAGAATGCTTTTCTCCCATTACTGTTAAGTTAAAAGAATTTCTTTCCCAAAATTACACTTTACTGCACCCTTTTTTTTACTTTTAACTTTGAAGGCGAAGCAAGGCAGCTGTTTTGGGAGCGTTTTTTGCCACTCTCAAAAGTTTGCCACCTGAGGCGACTGCCTCACTCATTATAGAGCCGCCCCCTGCAGAAAAACCACTGCTGTCCTCCAAAATCAGACACTGGCACCCCTTCAAATGGAACCACCTCTTCAGTCACTGGGACTTTACCTTTTTCAGGGATCAAAGAGGATTATGGCTCCACTAGGAACATATGTTTCTAAAAATTGGAATCACCTCTCAGAACAGGCCCTGACCCGGTTTTAGAACATTAACTAGAACCAACTAATGAAGTATTCAAAATTCTTACAACAAAATTTCCAGAGCATCAGCCTTATCCTCCAGCCTAATAAAAAGGATTTTCAATCAATCCTACAAACCTGTAGTGCATTCAAAGAGGTGGTAAGCATTGACAATACACCAGATTCTTCAAGATCTGTAATTATCTATATGGAAAACATCCCGTTTTCAAGCCATATCACAGAGACTTGAACTGAAATACAAGGTCCATTCTGCACCAGGACATGATCTCATACACCTCCCTCAGCAGTCAATGGTTTCAGAAGCAGCCATACAAAATACGTTTGCTACCATTAACTCGTTCCTCTAGGCAAGGATCACAAACTACTAGATACCATCTGTAAAAAGCTTTACCAAATCATGCGAGCTATGAAGATTGTGGCTCATCAACTTCAGATGTTGCATTATCATGAATTAAGGCAACTTGATAACCAGGAGTCCCTGTGAGTAAATCTAAGATGCCACTTATTTCATTCATTCCACAGATGACATCTATGATACAATATCTAGAGCTAATTAAAGGAATTCTGGTACAAAAAGCACTACATTGCCAACAGCAGCTTAAGGACATACCTGATGCAGGGTTCATAAGGAAATTTCTATATTGAACCCGAAACGAAGGCTTCGTCGATACATTGTCGATTTTGGCAGCTATGGCATTGGCATTGGTTTACCAAGCTAAGTACTTTGGTCTTTATTAATAAAAAGGAGAAATCCCGGCGGTGCTAACTTTCTACATAACGTAGCACTGGGAGGCTATTCTCCGACAAAAAAAGTTTTTCTAACACGGGGTGCTTTTTGTACCAGAATTCCTTTAATTAGTATTATTTATTCAATTCTGGTTGGGTTTATTCTTTTATTGTTTGACAATATCTAGAGCAGCAGCTTCAACCATTGCCGCTCGACTAACTGCGTGGCTTTAAAGTGTCAGGCCTACAAGAAGATCTCCACAACAAAAACAGACTCTGCTTCATGTCTAGGAGACAGTCTCTTTCGATCCAAAGTGGAGGAGACAGTCTCCCAGATCAAGGATGACAGTTCAGCAGTTAAAGAGCTCTCTTTAGCACCAGAAAGCGCAATTACTCACCTGTAACAGATGATCTACAGGAACAGCAGGAATCAGTCTTCACATATGGGTATTGTCGGTACCAACGGAGCCCGCATGGGAACACTCCCCAGCATCCAACAGGAAAGTCTTTGGGAGCACTCCACTGTGCCTGAGCATCTGCCTTCCCAAATCCTCTCCTCAGTTGAGTTTGTAGCTGAGCGATAGAGGGGAAAAAAGGAACACCCTACAACTCCTAGAGGAAAAGGGCGTGTTGTGAAGACTGATTCCTGCTGTTCCCAGAGATCACCTGTTACAGGTGAGTAACTACGCTATCTTCAGGAACAAGCAGGAATGTAGCCTTCACATATGGGACCCACCAGCTCCCAGGTACTAGACTGGGTTAGGAGCGGTATCTGCAAGGCTAAAGAATGGAGCCAGAGAGTGTGGATACAAAGTGGCCCCTTTGGACTCTGACAGTTGGTCAGGACATCGACAGTGAAGTCTGGAGCCAGAAAGAAGTCCAAGATGGAGGGTAGGAGTTGCAGTTAAGTCCCAAAAAGGTGCTGGAGAACAGCCTGGCCAAAGACAGCATCCCGACGGGAGTCCCTATCCAGGCAGTAGTGAGCAGCGAAAGTATGAATTTAAATTTAATTTAATTTAATTTTAATTAACAGATTTTTATATACCGCTCCTTCCATTGATCAGATGCGGTTCGCATGGAACAACAGTAAACAGGGTGAGCTGTTTTTACATATAACGATTTGGAACTTACAATTAACAATTAGTGAACTATGTACAAATGAACAGAATTAAACTATATACAAAGTTATTTGTAATTCAATTGTCTTCAATACATTGTTTTAGGGCTTCAGTACTTCATTCCTTTTCTGAAAAATGTATTAGCTGGGATAGGTTTATCCTTTATCTAGCTGAGGGATGAGAGGTGAGTTCGTCAAGGATCCATAGTGCATTGTAAATAAGTGTGTTTTAAGTTTTTTCCTGAACTCCATGATTTCAGGTAATTGTCTTAATTCTATTGGGATTGAGTTCCACAAAATGGGGGCTGCATGGGAGAAGGCTTTCTTGTTTGTGGATTTTTTGGCCCTTATGAATTCTTTTGGTGGTGTTAATTTATTTAACTGGTCTCTCCTTTGAAGATTATGGGTGGGCTCTATTTTGATGAGGTTATTTATGGTCAGGGGTGCTGTTTTATTTATGGCTTTGTAGGTGGTTAAGAGAGTTTTGTAGTCTATTCGGCTTTGAATCGGGAGCCAGTGTAAGTATTCTAAAATCGGGGTTGTATGTTGGAAAGGTGGGGCCTTCGTAATGGTCCTTGCTGCCGCGTTTTGAGCTAATTGAAGTTTTTTCAAGACTTGCTTTGTTACACCTATTAGGATTTGTTTTGCAAAGTCGAAGTGGGGGGTTATAATTGCTTGTATAACTCGTTGAAAATCTTGTAAGTGCATTAGGGGGCAGAGTTGCTTTAATATTTTCAGTTTAAAGTAAACTTTTTTTGTTATATTTCTTACATGTGTGTCCATGCTGAGGTGTTTGTCCAGTATAACGCCTAAGTAACGTATTTCAGTTTTAATTTGATATCGTTATTCTGCAATGTAATATGTGAGGGGAGAATGAACGTTGTGTTTTTAGTTACTATTAGTGCTTCTGTTTTTGAGTGATTGATGTATAGATTGTTTTCATTTAGCCAGGTGTTTATTTCATTGAGGCATTCGTTAATGAGTTGTATAGGGATATTTGGTATTTTGAAAGGGACATACATCATAATGTCGTCCGCATATAGGTGATAGAGGACATTGAATTTTTTTTAAAGATTTTGCATATGTGTTTTAAGTATATGTTAAATAGTAACGCTGACAGTGCTGAACCTTGTGGGAGGCCTAGTTCTTGATTGTATGTTTTTGAAGTAAGATTATTGATTTGTACCGTTTGAGTTCGGTCTTTTAGATAAGAGGTAAACCATTTTAGAACAGTAGATTTTATACCTATTTGCCTAAGTTTATTAATCATTGTTGAATGGTGAACACTGTCGAAGGCTGCGGAGACATCAATGAATATGAGTAAGAATGCTTGTTTTGAGCTGTCTATTCCTCTTACTAGTGTATCGATTAGCACTGTTAGAAGAGACTCTACTCCGTGTCTGGGGCGAAACCCATACTGCTGGTCATCAAGTGGGGCTGAGCTATCAATGTACTCTTGTGTTTGAATTTGTACGGCTTTTTCAATTAACTTAGCCATAAACGGAATACTCGATATGGGTCTGTAGGATTTGGGTGATGATTTGTCAAGGGTAGTGTTTTTTAGGATTGGGCGGATCTGTGCATGTTTTAGTGTAGGGGGCAGGTATCCGTTTTTTTAGGGAGAGATTTATTATTATGAATGGAGGACCACATAGCTGCTCAACAGATCTTGTCAATGGAGACAGAATGAAGGTTGGCAACTGAGTTTGCCATGGCCCGTGCGACATGACCCTCAAGGGAGTGTCCCGCTTGAGCATAGGCAAAGGAAATGCTGTCCACAATCCAGTTGGAAAGGGTGCATTTTGATGCTGGAAGTCCAAGGTGACTTGGATCAAAGGAAAGGAATTAATTGAGAAGATTTCCTGTGATTCTTGGTTCTATCCAAGTAGAAAGCCACTGCGTGCTTGAAGTCTAACATGTGTAGCGCTGCTTCAACCCTAGAGGCCTGTGGTCTGGGAAAGAAGACTGGTATCATCACCGATTGGTTGAGGTGGAAGGGTGAGATCACCTTTGGACGGAAGTGTGGATGAGTGTGGAGAACCACTTTGTCATTTTATTTTATTTAATAGGATTTTTATACCGCTTTATCCTTTAAATCAAAGTGGTTTACAATTCAACAGAAACATGTTACATAGTGCGAGGGTGTAGGCATGCAGTGGTTTTTAAGATGCGTTTATGTAAGTGTAATTTTAGTATAATTACAAGATGCGCTATGTACAGAATGAGCAAGATACAATGTACTATATACAAGGAGGAAGTGTAAGTGGGGTGAGGGAATGGGGGCGGTAGGAGCGGGGCATGAAAGGGGGCGGGATGGGCAAAGGGGGTGGGGGGTGGGCAAAGGTAGGAACAATTAAGACGCAGGATGTTGGGGTCTTTGGTCAGGTCATGTCATGGTGGAACCGGGTGTACAGAGGATCAGACACTAAAGCTTGCAGTTTGTTGATGTGGCGAGCTGAGATGAGGGCGATGAGAAAGATTATCTTCCAGACAAGAATTTTAAAAAGAGGCTTTACTACTACTGAGCATTTGTATAGCACTGCAAGACATACGCAGCGCTGCACAGACATGTGAGAGAGTCCCTGTTTATCAGAGCTTATAATCTAGCCAAGACAGACAACACAGTAGGTGTAGACAGGGATACATCTAGGGGCAATGGTAAGGAAACAAAGTAGATCAGGTGAGTCAAGATCCGAAAGTGGCAGTGAAAAGGTGAGTTTTCAGCCTGGATTTGAAAAGGGCCAGAGAAGGCGCCTGACAGACTCAGGTAGTTTGTTCCAGGCATAAGGAGCAGCAAGGTGAAAGGAACGAAGTCTGGAGTTAGCAATAGAAGAGGAGGACACAGAGAGAAGCAATTTGCCAGAAGAGTGGAGTTTCCGGGGAGGAGTGCAGGGAAGTATAAGAGAAAAGGTAGTGAGGAGCTGCAGAGTGAATGCACTTATAGGTCAGCAGGAGAAGTTTGAACTGGGATGCGGAAACAGATAGGGAGCCAATGAAGTGAATTGAGAAGAGGAATAATATGAGCATGACAAGGCTGGTGGAAGATTAGCCGCACAGCAGAGTGTTGAACAGATTGAAGGGAAGAGAGATGATTCAAAGTGAGACCAACAAGGAGTAGGTTACAATAGTCAAGACTGGAGGTGATTAAGAAGTGGATAAGCATCTTAGTAGTATATTCAGAAAGGAATGGGCGGATTTTGTTGATGTTATAGAGAAAGATGCGCGGCGTTTTTTCAGGATTCCTCAGAGCATTGAAGGGGGTGAATCTTCAGGACATGTGGAGCGGCGCATACACAAGATAACACTAATATCAATATTTGTCCCTTGAAAAACCCCATAAGGAGAAACGCATGGGCACCTACATGGCTGGCGTTTAAAAAGGGACAAGAGTTCTAAGAAAATCACAGAGAATGAGACAAAGATGAGAATTATCTTTAAGGGAAATAATTGAAGCGTATGAGAGCAACTTGTGATAAGGAAGCTTATCATAGCTCAGGAAGGAGCTATAGAAAAGGTGAAGTGACTCTGAACAAGCAAACTGTCAGTTCTGGTAGAAATAAGAAAACAGAATTTTCCCATAAAAGACTACCAGTCCCAGAATGCACCAGGTTTCCAACAGCCATTAGAGGAGCTGAAGTGGGGAAACGTGTGTTCAATCAGGAGGGCTATGAGGTAATCCCTAAGCACTCATCTCAAAGGGCAGGGCCTGATTCAGCACAGCTGCGCTGTGTTAGGGAGGAGCACTCATCTAAGCAGAATAAGAGTAGAGTTTATTCTACAGATGACCATCTTCATGATCACCTTGGATATCCAGAGAATTGTCCTCAGTATCCTGAGAATCAGCTTGAGTTTGATCATCAGTTTCATCTGAAGGATCATCAGAAGCAGAAGCCAAACCGGACGGACAGAGAGGGAAAGAGACCCTTTGGAAGAAGGAAGAGAAAAGCCTTTGAGAGGTCTAGAAGAGTCCAAAGCAGTACGTATAATGGGAGGTATTCCAAGGGCCAGCATACACCATTGGACTGGGGAAAGCCAGAGGAATGGTGCTGTAGAGCTAGGAATTACCAGAGGCTACCTGTGAGGGAGACGGCTACACGTGGAAGGGACCCTAAGACCTATGCCAGAAGGTATGTGAAGAGAGATCCAGTGTCCAGGGATCTGGATTGGAAGGCTGGACATAAGAACTGGACTACATACTGGCCAGGCTAGCAGCAATGGAAGCTCAGGTATGAACACTGATCTATGCCCTAGCTATAACCTTGAAAGACAGCAGGGAAACAAGTATTCTCCTGAAAGTGCTCCATTGAAAGATTCATCTGTGCCAATCCATGATATTGAACCCATGCTTGTTGAACAAGGGGGAATAATAGCAGATGAGGATCATATTTATATGGACTGTTCTCTGTCTAAACTCCGTTGGTAACTTTCTGTTATAAAGTACAACAACCATCATAAAGAAATACAAATTTGTTCTTTAATCTACTCAGAAAAACTCCTGAAGCAGGATTTGACCCACACAGTGGAAGGCAAGCCAGCTAAGAGGTTTCAGCTGGTGACTGTTAGCAATTAAGCCTTACCTAATTGCTTGTGAGCTAGGAGAGAATCACTTCTGTATCTATGTGGGAAGTAATCAAAAGTTAACCTGAAGAGAACAGTTTCTTGCTTTGTGGCTTTTCATTTGTTGTTTTCCTGATTTTAACTTTGTTTTTCCAAGTTAACACTGAAAGCAAGTAACCTAATTTATGTGCTACCAAGCATATCTGTGTTGGGAGAAATAACCCCATAAACAAACATCTTATTGGCTTTACCCAAGAGCACAACTAAATTGTCAGCTGCTGTGTCTGGTGTGAATGAACTACATTGCCCACAATACCTTGCAAATCATATAGAAATATGCACTTGCCAAGAGTGTGAAGATTCTCACCCAGGCAACCGTCTGACAAACTTCATATCACACGAAACAGCTAAGTACTTTTTGGTCAAAACATACGAACTGTGTCAGTCAGATGAAGTGTGATATGATTCTTTACTGACATTAGCCGTTGATGTTAACCGGCACACAACTGGGGAGATAATAGTACCCAGAATTAAGTGTCTGATGGTTGGTTCTGAGGCTTATGTTGGATTAATACTGAATTACTGAACGCAAATTAGTTATTGAATGTGGGATTTCACTTGTTACTTTGGAGTAATCATTCATATATATTAGACCTTGAGTGAGTTTAGTTTTTCTATAGAGAAAGAAACGGCAGGTCTCAGCTATCAGATGGAAATATGTGGAGAAGGAGAGAGAGGAGTCAAAGATGACCAAGGTTACGAGCAGAGGAAACAGGAGAGATAGAGAGTTAGTCACAAAGACTGAGAAAGGAGGAAGAGGAGAGGAGGTTTTAGGGGGAAAAATAAGAGGCTCAGTTTTGGCCATGTTCAGTTTCAAGTGGGAGTGAGACAACCAAGCAGCAATGTCAGAAAGGCATAGGAACAAAGTCTGCCTGCTATAAGGAGCGGCTCTGGACCCTGCAGAGGCTGAGTAGCTATGCTCTCTAGGAAGGAGTCAAAAAGCAGGTGCCAACTGTGGTTGTGCTGCTGGCTGTGGCTTAGGGGTCTTAGGCTTCTTAGCCTGACAAGGACCCTGTTGTGTCTGCTATTTTTGCTGAGGTTGATAAGCCACTGCAGGTGGATAAGGAGGATAATATTTCTTCTTCTTAGGATAGAAAGCCTTCTTTGGATTGGTCTTTCTCCTTGAAGTGTCAGACGTCTTCCTAGAAAGACATTTGAGCGTGAGATCATCTGTCTCAATCTCTCCGGCCTTCTCCCTCCAACCTTTACCAAAGAGGTTCTCTCCAGAGCAGGAGATACTGGCCAATTTATCTTGGGTCCATTGCTCAGGGTCCGAAGCCTGGAGTCATACCATTTTGCGAGCACTGCTGCAGACTGCTGCAGCTCTGCTGGATGATTCAAAAGCATCAGAAGATGCTCTGGTAAGGAATTTTAATGTATTCTGATTTTGCCTAATTAAGGCCAGGAATGCATCATGTTTGTCATCAGGAATGATGGGACCAAGGTTCTCTAGATCTCTGGAGATATCCTTAAGATACATGCCCATGTAGAGCATGTAAGAGGTAATTCTTTAAGTGAGCATGCATGCTTGAAAGCAACACCCAAAGGCAAGGAGAGTTCTTGAGTCCTTGCCCAGAGGTATTGACAAATGATTCTTGGAACTCTTGATGTGACACATTGCCAATTCCACTACCATGGAATGGTGTAGTAATAGAGGCTTTTGAAAGCCAGGGCATGGTGGGAATCGGTATATTTATTATTTATTTATTTATTTATTTGGTTACATTTTTATACCGCTTCTTCCAGCGATCAGTAGCGGTTTACATTATAACTTGAGCACAGCAAAGCAACAGTTACATATAACAGGTTTAAAATTATATACATTTAACAGAATTAATAATTACATGCATGTTTATAACTGTTTTAAAACTATATACATAGCATTGGTTGCCGTAGGAGCAAACATGGTCTATTTACAGTGTCATGCAAGATTAGTTTTGTTCTGATGAGTGTTGTGTATTTGTATAGGTGTTTGAAGGATGTCATTTGGGTGACAGATCATTGCTTTTAATGGGCTAGTTATGGGATGGGTATCAAACTTTTATCCAAGTATTGGTTCTTTTCTTAGCCAAGGGTATTGGTATGGTATGGTATGGTATTGAGGCATTTGCTGATAGGCGGAATAGTTAGCAGGACCTCCCACATATGCAGCATTAGATCCTGCAGGATGCAATGCACTGGTAACGTGGTAGCCTCTTTGGGCACCGAGGGCTATTGAAGGATTTCTAAATTCCTCTGCCCTCTGTTCCATCTCCAGTCCCGAATGAAATCTTGGAAAGACATGTCCTCTGGCAGGGACAGATGCCGCTCATGAGGAGGGGAGGTATCGGAAGGGAAATCATGGGGTTTCCTGGGATCCACAGATACCTCATCGGAATTGGAAGAGAAAGAGTCAGATTCAGATAGGAAATCAAAGTATCGATTGTCTCGTGTCGATATTGATACAGATGTTGAGGTGGCACAGCATCAGGAGCCTGTTGGGTTCCAAAAGCAGGTATCGGAGGAAGAGGAGCAGTCGATACAAGCGAGGGTTGGCATCGGCCCAGGAGGTATCACAGTCAAGTCGGAGGTTGATGCCTGCACTCCTGGGAGCTATCAGTACTGAGGCTGCCAGAAATGCTGCCAAGCTCCTCTCAATAGCCAGGATGTGCTGTTTGAGGGAGGAGGCCAATGCCTAAGTGGATTCCCATACAGGGCTTTGAGCCACCATCCCAGAGCATGGAACTAGTATCTCTCTGGAGATCGAGGCCTCAGGAGCATCCTGGAGCCCCTGTGGTGTTTTGGAGGACTGGTCCTCTCACCAGGGCTGTTTGGTAGGCCGATATGCATCGGATGCACATTTCGGTGAATCCCGATGACAATGAAAGGACTTACCTCAAGAATCAGCATTGGTCTTTATGCCGTTGATAGACTTAGTTTTATGCTTGGACTTTGAGGAGACCTGAGAACCAAGAGAGGAGGCAGACATCCTTGACGATACCAAAGTTACTGAAATCGAGTCCAGGGCAAACAGAGACCCATACTGTCTGGCTCTGTTCTTTAGGTCTCTTTTTGTCATAAAGGAGATTCAATTGGTAAATGATTTGGGCCCAAACATTTTAACCACCAGTCTTGTTTGTCAGTAAATGAGAAAATGAAATTGTACCAGAACACATGGTACATTTTTTAAAGCCACTGACGTTTTTCCATCATAACAGGAAAATAAGAGAGATAGGCCAAGGCCTAATTTTGGTGGTGAAACCATCAAAGTAGAAAAAAATGAAAGAAAGTAAGAAATACACTAAAAGAAAAGAAAACATATGGGGGCCGGTATCAGGGAGGTAACTGCATCAACGGAAAGGAGAGCACAGAATTTAAACCAAAAAAAATAATGTTTTTTGGCAGTGACCAGAAGAAAACCACCGGCTGGTTCTGTGGAAAACGAAGAACTGAGTAGAGGACTTGGGAAGGCGGGAAGGCAGATGCGCAGGCACAGTGGAGTGCTCTCAAAGGTTTTCCTATTGGATACTGGGGAGCGTTCCCACATGGGCTCCATTGGTACCGATAAACACCCATATGTGAAGACTGCATTCCTGCTTGTCCCTGAAGATACCTTTTTACACTATTTATTTTTTTATTTTTTATTTTATTTATTTATTGCTTTTATATACCGCGCTCTTTAAAATCAGTGCGGCTTACAGGTAACATCTATCGGAATCATCAACAATCACACTGGAGACCTTACCACTAACTGTATTTTCAACAATTTTACCCAAGAAGAAGATATCAACCATACTGCAGTCCTCCTTAACATATAACCAAGCATTAAGTGTCCAAGAGAGTGCAAACAACAAACAGCCCTCTTGACTTCTGCAGGATAGTCGTCTCCCCAATTCAGTCAGGGAAGAAACCTTCAGTTCAAGGACATTTGGGAAAAAATTCATGTTGGATTAATGGGTCCTCTCCATAGTCGAATGATAATACAAACTAAAATCCTCCAGTCATAACTCCCCTTCCACCCCGACCACAATTTCATCCTGGAACAAGAGATCAAAACACTACTTTACAATGAGTCCATCAAGATAGAATTTCAAATGGAACCCGTGACCTCAGAGCTTGGAACTTATCACCAAGAAAACCGGCAGTCGGAGACCCTCTTCAATCCCCACAATCTAAACAAACACATTAAGGGAGAAATTCCAAATGAACTCCCTAGCAACAATACTCCCTTTTTTCGACTGCAACAATTGGCTAGCCTCTCTGGACTTGAAAGATGCTTTATCTTTATTCAATCATTTAATATACTGCTCATGCTCAGACATCAGAGCAGTTCACAATAAATCAACGCTACTCTCACATGCCCATTCACGTGAATCATTGACAATATCTAGACTTCATTTTCCAGAACCAATATTTTCAATACAAAGTACTTTCTTTTGGCCTTTCGTGATCGTCTAGAATCTTTACAAAATGTCTTGCTGTACTAGAAGCTCAGTCACGCAAAAGTACTACTACTAATCATTTGTATAGCTCTACAAGGTGTACACAGTGCTTTAAATATAGATTAAGACAGCCCCTACTCATCCTTTCCTGTAACTACTGGCTCATATCAGTCCCAAGCAAAGCAGCATTCAATTCCTCCACTCAAGAAACCATTTGATGTCTCAAAGTCATGGGCATCTAGATAAACAGGGAAAAATCAGCCCTTGTTCCAACACAAGTGATTACTTTTATTGGGGCATGCATCAATACAAAGCATGAGAAAACATACCTGTCCAAGGAAAAAGAGGATATCTTGCAATCCAGCAAGCACTTCAGCCAGAATTCATATGCCACTGTTTCATTTGTCCTCAAACCTCTGGGACTCGTTGGCAGTTATATATGTTCTGCCTCTGGCAAGGCTCCACATGATACCACTGCTGTGGCACCTGAGGCTGCACTGGGATCAACGTCGGCAGTCTCTCAGAGAAAAAAAAATGTCCTATCCTTCAATCAGTGATGGGCTCTAACTTGGTGGACGCCTTTTGACAGTCTTTTTGTTGGGCACCCGTTCACAGCATCACCACCAGCTATTGCCCTCACCACAAATGCCAAGTGCATCTTCTGCATGTGAGCACACAAGGCCAGTGGAAGAGTGTTGGATGAACACAACATAGCTCTTGGTTCCAAAAAATGGATATCTACAATACCTTTAAAAACACAGTTATGAAGCAAGATGTTCTTGGTCAGAAAAGACAACCAAATAGCAGTGTCTTACAACAAGCAAGGAGCTTGGGATCCCTGCCTTTATGCCCTGAAGTAACGAGAACTTGGCACTTTGCATGTTCCATAAATAACACACTCCAAGTAGTCTATCTTTCTGAACAAGAAAAACAGACTAGCAGACTCTCTCAGCAAGCAGCTGGACCCACACAAGTGGTCCCTTGACCAAAGAATCATCAGAAAAAGGCTGTGTAGATATGGGTAAATGAGACCCCCCTGTTTCAGGAGAGTAGGGTTTTGACCTAGGGATATAGGTGGCGTGGAAACCAGATCTGTCATTTGTGATCCATTTCTTCAAATTCTGTGCAACGCTGTTTGGATGAGAAGAAACGAAGGAAAGTTAGAGAAAATCTGTGTTCCATGGAAGTGCAAAGGTAAGGAAGTGATGTCACTGAAGTAGATGGCGGCCTGAGCGGTTAGCTCCACAGGCAAAAAGAAGCATCCCTCCCAACTAGAAGGCAAAATCTGTGTTTGAAAGTCCCCGAGTGTGTAGGCGTGATCCTAGGATCCAAGGAGTTGAATGACAGCGAAGAGGTGGTAAACCTCAAAATTATTCTTTTAAAAGCACAGACAACCCAAACACAAGCAGTCCAAAATGGCGCCGCCAAGATCGAAAGAGCATGACGACATGAGGGAGCCCGATAATGGTGCAGAGGCTGCCATCAGAGAGATCTCAAGCTCCATTCTGGACTAGTGAAACCTGAACAAGAACCTGGTGTGGGAGAAGTTCAAGCTGCTCTCCCTTGGAACATTGCTGCCCTACCTCCAGCAGGGAGATTGGCTATGCTCCTTGGACCTAAAGGATGCTTACAGCCATATCTTTATTCATCCCAGCCACAGGCAGTAATTAAGGTTCATGGTCAGGGGCAACCACTACCAGTACAGGGTACTACCCTTTGGCCTAGCTTCTGCACGAAAAATATTCACCAAATGTCTGGCAGTGGAGGCCATCTACCTCCGTCTCCAAGGGGCCTTTGTCTTCCCATACCTGGACAACTGACTTGTAAAGGGGGACATGGCCACTGAGGTGCAACAGGCCACGGCCCACACCATCAAGTCCTGCAACATTTGGGGTTTGTGATAAACCACCCCAAGTCTCACCTCCCTCCAACGCAGGACATGAAGTTCATAGGAACACATCTGGACACTCTCCAGGCCAGGGCCTTTCTTCCCCTGGACAGGGCAGATCGCCTCAGGGCTGGGGGGCACAGGTTCTCAGTGCCTCTGCCAGGAGGCAGTGGCCCTCTGCCCGTATGCGATCGATCAGGGAATGATCCTCAGGATGGTATATCTTCCGGGCCAAGACAATGCCCTAGCGGACAGGCTGAGCAGGGTCCTCCAGTTGCACGAATGGTGACTAGACCCTACGGTGGCACAGGGGCTCTTTTGACTCTGGGGAACCCCATCTGGACCTCTTTCGCCAGCTCAACCATTTCTCAGCTGCCCCACATCTGCTGTCCCCCAACTGCATTCATCTTGGGTAACGGCGGATGCCTTCCTCATCTCGTGGTCGGAGGGCCTTCTCTGTGCCTTGCCTCCCACACCCTAACCACCCGAACCCTCTTCAAGGTCCTGCGGGACAAGGCCTCCATGATCCTGGTAGCCCCATGGTGGCCCAGGTAGCCTTGGTTTCCCCTGTTGCTTCACCCCTCAAAGAAACGCCTGATCCCTCTAGGGAATGCCCAGGCTACTGACCCAGGAGGAGGGCTCCCTTTTTCACCCGAATCTGGGGTCCCTGTTAACATGGCTGATGAATGGGTAGCCTTAGCACCCTTCACACCTCCCAAGGGAGGTGGAGGAAGTCCTCCTGTCCTCTCATAAGAGCTCCACGAGACAGGCCTACATCTTCAAGTGGCACAGAGTCTCAGTGTGGTATGTAGAGCAACGGGTTGGCCCATTCTCTTGCCAGGTGCACATGGCGCTACAGTACTTGCTTCACCTTTCGCAAACCGGACTCAAGTCCAACTCCGTCAAGAGTGCACCTGAGCACGCTCTCAGTGCACCATCATTCCATAGAGGACAAACCTCTTCCTGTGCAGCCTCATTACCCAACTTATGCGGGGCCTTCTGCTCTCTAAGCCCCCCATCCGCCCACCCCCAGTGGAATGGGACCTCAACGTGGTTCTAATGCAGCTCACCAAGTCACCTTTTAAACCTCTGGCTATCTGCCATTTGCACTCTCTTGGAAGATTGTCTTCCTGGTGATGGTCACACCTCTGCCCGCAGAGTCAGCGAGCTTCAGATCTTGGTAGCCAAGCCACCTTACACCAGGTTCTACAAAAATAGGGTCGTGCTTCGCACCCACCCTAAATTCCTTCCAAAGGTGGTATCCACTTTCCACCACAACCAAGAGGTGGTGCTTCCCACCTTCTTTCCACGGCCCCAAAGTAGAGGCCATTCTCCATACTCTGGACTGCAAGAGGGCCCTTGTCCTACCTGCAATGTATCCAGGGCCACCACAAAGCCTCACAGCTTTTCGTTTCCTATGACCCCAGTCAACTGGGGGAGTCTTCACCAAGTGGACCCTGTCCACCTGGGTGGAGGACTGAATCACCTTCGCCCATGACCAGGCTGGGCTCTCGAAGTGCCGGGTCATGGAGAAGTGGTATTTAAAGGTGCGGAAGAATTGAAGGAAATATCGATACATCGGGAAGATGTATTACAACTATTAGATAAACTGAAAGAGTAGCAAATCACCTGGGCCGGATGGTATACATACAAGGGTGTTGAAAGAACTGAAATATGAGATTGCAGACCTGCTATTAGTAATCTGTGAATTTTCATTAAAATCATCTGTAATACCTGAAGATTGGAGGATCGCCAATGTAACGCCAATTTTTAAAAAGGGTTCCAGGGGTGATCCGGGAAACTACAGACCGGTGAGCCTCACGTCAGTACTGGGAAAAATGGCAGAAACCATCATAAAGAATAAAATTACTCAGCATGTAGATAGTCATGGCCTAATGGGAGACAGTCAACATGGTTTCAGACAAGGAAGATCTTGTTTTACTAATCTATTATGCTTTTTTGAAAGTGTGAATAAACAGGTGGACAAAGGTGAGTCGGTTGATATTGTGTATCTGGACTTTCAGAAAGCCTTTGACAAGGTCCCTCATCAGAGACTTTTGGCAAAACTAAAGAGTCATGGGATAGGAGGCAGCGTACTACTGTGGATCAAGAACTGGTTAAAAGATAGAAAGCAGAGGGTTGGGCTAAATGGCCAATTTTCCCAATGGAGAAAAGTGAATAGTGGTGTACCCCATGGATCTGTGCTGGGTCCGCTGCTTTTTGACATATTCATAAATGACCTGGAAAGTGGAATAACAAGCGAGGTTATCAAATTTGCAGATGAGAAAAAAACTATTTAAAGTTGTTAAAACCCAAAAGGATTGTGCAAAATTGCAAGAGGATCTTGCTAACTTGGAAGACTGGGCATCAAAATGGCAGATGAAATTTAATGTGGACAAGTGCAAAGTTATGCACCTAGGGAAGAACAACCCAAACTATGGTTACACGATGCAATGTTCCACATTAGGAACCACCACCGAGAAAAAAGATTTAGGTGTCATTGTGGATAGCATGTTAAAACCCTCGGCCCAGTGTGCAGCGGCAGCCAAGAGAGCAAATAGAATGCTAGGTATCATAAGGAAAGGAATGGAAAATAAAACAAAAAAGATATTATAATGCCTCTATAGTGCTCCATGGTGAGACCACACCTTGAATATTGTGTGCAATTCTGGTCACCGTATCTTAAAAAGGATATAGCGTTATTAGAAAAGGTTCAGAGAAGAGCTACCAAAATGGTAAAGGGGATGGAAGATACTCCTATGAAGAAAGGCTAAAAAGGTTAGGGCTCTATAACCTGGAAAAGAGACGGCTGAGGGGAGATATGATAGAAGTCTATAAATTAATCAATGGAGTGAAACGGGTAAACGTAGATCGATTGTTTACGTTATCAGAATATAGAAAGACTAGGGGACATGCAATGAAGTTACAGGGTAAACTATTTAAAACTAATAAAAGAAAATATTTCTTCACTCAACGTGTAATCAAACTCTGGAATTTGTTACCGGAGGATGTAGTAAAGGCTGTTAGTGTAGCTGGGTTTGAAAAAGGTTTGGACAAGTTCCTGGAGGAAAGGTCCATAAACCATTATTAAGAAGGGACCCAGGATATCAATGCTTGACCCAGTACAAGCATTGCGGAACCTGTGTCTTTTGGGGAAACTGCTAGGTACGTATGACCAAGATTGGCCACTGTTGGAAACAGGATACTGGGCTTGATGGACCTTGGTCTGACCCAGTATGGCATATCTTATGTTCTTATGGCGCACAACATGAGGGCTATGGAAATCTTGGGTGCAAGCTTACACTCTGTTCCTATGGCAGACATCTGCCAGGCCAACACCCAATCCTCAGTTCACACCTTTGCAGTTCACTACTGCCTGGAGAGGGAGTCCTGACAGGACAGCGCCTTCAGCCAGGCCATACTCTAATCTGTTCGGGGTGTTAGCAACTCCTACTCTCCAACCCTTCTTATTCACTCTACCGGTGCGATGGTTCTCCCTGGACACTAGGGTCCTTTCAGTCTTTCCTCAGACTTGCTTGCGGCTGCTCATGGCTGGGCCGTGTTCTTCCACAGGTTCTCGGTAGCCTGTAGCTAGGGAGTTCCATATGTGAGGACTGACTTCCTGCTTGTTCCTGGAGAAAGCGTAGTTACTCAACTGTAACAGGTGTTCTCCAGGGACAGCAGTAATCAGTCCTCATAACCCTCCCCCTCCTCCCCTTGGAGATGCTGTACAATTTTTGCCATCTCTTTTTGTCGGCTCTAGCTAGGTCATCTGACTGAGTAAGATGGCACCCTTGGACGGGAAGGGGACCATGCATGTCTGGTGGAATCTCCCAAAGGCTTTCTTTGAAAGGTGGGGAGATGTTTCCCCGGGGGCTCCTTTGGCACATACATCATCCATATGTGAGGACTGATTCCTGCTGTCCCTGGAGAACACCTGTTGCAGGGGAGTAACTACCTATTCTGCTCAGCATAAATCTTGTATGACATGCTTAAGAACCATGAAGGGACTTTGGATTTTGAATACTGGACTTTGAATACTGAACTCTGCTTCTTGTTATGATATATCAGATATATCAGAGATGAATGGAGAAGCAAGGTTGATGCATGTGGAACTACCAAGGGATGCTTGTAGAGTAGGACTGGAGAGGACTGTAATGTGAGTGGAAAAGAGTGTGCTTTATGAGTGGAGAGTCAAGGTGTACACTGGGTGTAATGAAAGGGGAATTAAATCTTTAGGCTGGGGAGGGGCTTTCGGTGAGAAAATGCTGCCTGGGCACTGACATCACCTCTGTATGTGTGTCTGGTGAGTGACCAGACTCTGGTATTATGGGGGGGGGGTTGGTAGGTCAGGGGGATAGGCATTAAGTATGGTCAAGGGCAGTGGGGAGGGGGAGAGGAGGGTTTCCCAGTTCGTGTCATGGCTGAGATTACTGTGGTATCTTATAATGTTAGGGGACTGAATTCATACAGAGAGAGAACTTATGTTCAAAGAAGTAGATTGAACTGTTTATGTTTATTAAAATTTGATATACCACCCTTCAAGAGATGAGAGCGGTTTACAATAAATGCATAAAAGAAAGGGTGAAAAGGACTCCATAAAATTATAGGAAAGAAAACTGTTCTATTGGTCTCATCCAGGAGACTCACCTGCTAACTAAAAATGAGTTTTGTTTGGCAAATGTTAATTACCTGAACCAATTATTTGCTTCCAATAAGAAAGAAAAACAAGGGGTGGAGGAGGGGAGTTGGGCTCTTCATTGCTAATGATGTGCCCTGCCAATTGATAGAGGTGTTAGAGATATTGAGGGATGGTACTTTACAGTGATATTGGCAATGAGACTTCAAATATATACTTTAGTGAATGTGTAGGCCCCCAATGAAGATCAGGAGGGGTTCTTTGTGTGGTTAGTGGAGAAAGTGGTGGTGATTGCGGAAGGCCATTTGTCAGCTGAGGGGAGGCGGGGGGATTTTAATGTGGCCCTCAATCTGGGGTTGGATACCTCTAAGAGAAAAGTTTAAGGGAAAAAATACAAGCAGGAGGAGTTAAAAGCTTTAACAGGGGTTCTTGATTTTGTGGCTAGTTGGCAGGTTATAGATAAGAATGATAGAGATTACACATGTTTCTCCACAGTACATAACACGTATTGCCAAATAGATTTTTTTGCTTCTGAATAAACTGCATATGAGTGTGAAAGACTGTGGAATGGATGATTAGTAATGTTTGGACCACTCCCCTTGTCTGGTGCACGCTGCAGAGTGCATTAAGGAGGGGGAGAGGATCAATACCAGAGGTTGAATGACGCATTGCTGAATGACACCTCTGTATGTGTGACCATAAAGAATAATATTGTTGAATACCTGTTATTTAATGATAATGGGCAAAGCAGCCCGGTTACAGTGTGGGAATGCTTGAAAGCAAAGGTCAGAGGGGCTTTTATTGCTGTGGGTTTGACAGAAGAGGGCCAAAAAGCAGGGGGAAATTGTCATGCCTAGAAGGGAAGTTAGCTAAGCTGAAATTGCCTAAAATTTTCAATGAGGGGAGAGATCTCCTGAATAGACCAATTTTGACTCATGAGGTGCTACGAGTCATCAAGGACTGGGTAAATCTCCGGCCTTGGATGGCTTTTACTAATATGCTTTATAAAGTATTTAAGAGCTTGTTACTGGACCTGCTAACCCGAGTTTATGACTACTTTTTGGAAGAGAGCATGAAGCTGGAGAAAGACTGATAGAATTCTGTAAAACCAATGATCTATTCATCTCAAACACCTTCCAGCAACACAAGCACCAACTGAACACATGGACTTCACCCAATGGATTGTAAAGAAATTGATTACATCTGTGGAAGTCAATGATGGAAGAGCTTGAAAACATCAACAAAAACAAAACCCGGAGCTGACACTATAGATCAACTACTAGTATGCAAACTCAAGCTAGAGTTGAAAAAGAGCAAGCCACTCATGAACATAGCAAAATATGACCTTGAGAATATATCACTGGAATTTAAAGACTGCCTGAAAAATTGATTTGCTGCTTTAGATACAAATGACAGAGTTCCAGAAGAATTATGGGATGACATCAAGAAGATTATGTCGGAAGAAAGCGAGAAGTCTCTACATAAGATGAAAAAGCAAAAATGGCCAAAATGGATAACTGAAGAAACTCTGAAAATTGTCCAGAAACGCAGAGAAGCTAAAGTCAGAAGAGAAAGAAAGGCAATCGCAGAACTCAGCATTGATGGCATTCCCATTGAAGGATTACAGCAATGTGATAAAGCTGTTACTAAACTTACACGGCTCTACCAGGAAATTGAGAAGATAACATCATGGCCAACTGACTGGAAAATATATTTTTTATACCATGTGGCAAGGAGGCCTATCCGGAGTCTGGGGGAGGACAGACAGACAGGGAATTCACCCTAGTAAAGGGCCCCCTTTCACCAAATCAGGGTAGGAAAGCCATAAACACCTCCAGGAATCAGAAAACTTCCACGTGGACCACATTTCATGCTCCCCCTAGTGGAATGAAGGGGAGAGGATACAAGGCTCAGAACCCTTTATGCAGTGAATGCTTCAAGCACTCAGGTGCCCGGAGTCAGGCTGATTGCCGTCACCTGAGTAGGGTGGGGTTGGAGCTAGAGCCCTGGAAGTATATACCCAGAGCAGAGTATGATTTAGTGGAGAGGAGAAGCAGGAAGCCAGGCTGAGCAGAGCAGAGGAACAGACTTTCCAGATGGAGAGTGCGTTATTTGGCATGTAGCACGGCTGCAGCAGAGTTTGGAGACTCCAGGATTCCCCGGAAGGCTGTTAGCTCAGCACTGTGAGCAAGGTGGGGAGTCAGAGCCTATGCAGCTGGGAGAGCCCGAGGTGAAGCTGACTGAGGAGGACACTCCCATGGACTGTTCTTTGTGCCAAGCTGTAAACCTGAGAACCTAGACAAAGCAAGACAGTCCTGAAAGAAGGTTATCCAGGAAAAAGGTACCCTTATTCCACAAGCAGGGTGGCTGTGTTTCCCTTGTGTTTATAGAGGGGAAGTTTACCACAGACTTTAAATGTGTTTTTGTTTGGTGCTTTAGCCAGCAAGGCTAAGAAGGGAATGCAAAAGGCCTGCTGGTAAAGACTGTGTATCCTGCAATAGAGAGAACCTTTAAAACTGCATTTTGTGGTTGGATGTGTTTTGGACAATTTTTGCTTCAAAGAGTCCTGAACCAACAATCCTATGTGTGGTATGATCGAATCATTGTGTATATAAAAATAATAAATTTCTGTCATTTGCCTTACCTATTTGAGCCCGACTACAGCTTTCAGCATGCTGACCCATACAGCTGAATAAGGACTACATTTCCCAGAGGGCACTGCAGGGAAATAGTTTTAAAAAAGTTGAAAAGGCATACAGCAGAAAGTTTCTCCAAAATTCCACGCCCCTCTAAGCTAGAGGCGAGTGGTGGTGGCGTAACAACCAATACTGAAGCAAGGTGACCCGACTGACTGTGGAAATTATCACACAATCGCTCTGATCCCACATGCCAGCAAGATTCTACTCAAGATCATTCAGCAGACTACAACCATACCTGGAATGAGAACAGCTTGAAGTGCAAGCAGGGTTCAGGAAAGGGTGAGGAACCAGAGACATTATCGTGGATGTGAGATGGATCCTTGAAAAGACAAATACCAAAAAGGATGTCCATATGTGTTTTATTGACTACAGCAAGACTTTTGACTGCGCAAACCAAGAGAAACTCTGGGCTACGTTAAGCAGCATGGGTATACCAGAACACCTGATCGTTCTCTTGCACAATCTTTACACTGATCAAGAAGCAACAGTTAGAGTAGTTACTCACCTGTAACAGGTGTTCTCCAGGAGCAGCAGGAATCAGTCCTCACATATGGGTGACGTCGGCGCCGACGGAGCCCTCGCGGAGCAATTTCCCCAGCTTTCAAAGAAAGCCTTTGGGAATAGCAGCGCGCATGCGCGGTCCCCTTCCTGCCCAAGGGTGCCATCTTGCTCAGTCTGATGACAGCTAAAAGACAGCAAAAAAATTAGCAAAAACGAAATGATAGGACAGCAACTCCAAGTGGAGGAGGGAGGGTTGTGAGGACTGATTCCTGCTGCTCCTGGAGAACACCTGTTACAGGTGAGTAACTACTCTTTCTCCAGGACCAAGCAGGAAGTCAGTCCTCACATATGGGACTCCCAAGCTTAAGGCTACCAGAGACCTCAAGCACAAAAATGAGCTCCCTCTAGCTCAGCAGTATAGAAGGAAGGAATCTTCTCCGAAAACGCCCCCGACCGGTAGCCCAACACCAGGACCAGAGGGTAGGAGTTGCCTAAACCTCAAAGAGATTATGGAGGACTGCCTGACCGAAAGCACTGTCCCTGCGGGACTCCCTCTCCAGGCAGTAATGTGCCGCAAAAGTCTGGCTTGAAGACGAAGTAGCGGCCCGGCAGATGTCTGCCAACGGAACAGAGCGGAGGTGTGCCACTGACGCAGCCTTCGCCCTAACACGATGAGCCGTGACTTGACCCTCCAACGAGAGGCCGGCTGCCCCATAAGCCCAGGCGATACAGTCAGCTACCCAGATGGACAAGGTACGCTTGGAGACAGGGAGCCCCAAGTTATTGGGGTCAAAAGAAACGAAGAGCTGAACAGCCCTCCTATGTTCCCGCGTACAGTCAAGGTAGAAGGACAAGGCCCTTCTACAGTCCAGGGTATGCAGGACCATTTCAGCCCGGCTGGAGTGCGGCCTGGGAAAGAAGGTCGGAAGAACCACCTCCTGGTTGAGATGAAAAGGAGAAACCACTTTTGGAAGAAACTTAGGGTGAGTCCATAAGACCACCCTATTCCTGTAGAACCTAGTGTAAGGGGGATCAGACACTAGGGCTTGCAGTTCACTAACACGCCTAGCAGAGGTAAGGGCTACCAAGAACAAGGTTTTCCAAGAAAGAAAATGAAGAGGGCAGGTAGCCATAGGTTCAAAGGGCGGACAGGTAATCCGCTGCAAGACCACATTCAGATCCCATTCAGGGGCTGGTGGACGCAAAGGAGGCTTAAGCAGAAGGAGGCCTCGGAGAAAACGAGCCACCAAAGGGTGGTTGGACAGAGGCCTGCCATCTATCGGTGCGTGATGTGCAGAGAGAGCACTGAGGTGGACTCTGACAGAGTTGGACTTAAGGCCCAGATTGGAAAGGTAAAGCAAATATTGCAAGACCACCGCCACCAAGCAGGAGAAGGGATTCTCAGACTGCTGAGCACACCACACAGAGAAGCGACGCCACTTAAGAGCGTAGGACTTCCGTGTGGAGGGCCGCCTGGAGGCCAAGACGACCTCTTCCACCTCCCGAGGCAGTAGGAGGGGAGCAAGGACTACCCTTTCAGCAACCAGGCCATCAGATGAAGGGACCGGAGGTTGGGGTGTAGGAGAGACCCGTGGTCTTGTGTCAGAAGAACGGGTTGAAACCCCAGAGGAAGAGGAGTGTCCACCGCCAGCTGCATTAGAAGCGGGAACCAAGGTTGCCTCGGCCACCGGGGAGCCACTAGGATCATCGAGGCTTTGTCTCTGAGAACCTTGAAGAGCGTTCGAGACACCAGCGGCATGGGAGGAAAGGCATACAAGAGGCCTGTGGACCATGGAATCAGAAAAGCATCCGGCGCTACTCTGAGAGGATGCGGTTGTCGAGAGCAGAATCTGGGTAGTTGCCGGTTCAAAGGACTGGCAAACAGATCCAAGGTGGGGAGTCCCCACTTGAGAAAGATCTGCTGAACCACTAATGGATCCAATCTCCACTCGCGTGGTTGGAGGATCCTGCTTAGTTTGTCTGCCAGGTAATTTTCTTGACCTGGGAGATAGACCGCTTTGAGGAGTATGCCGTGGCCGACTGCCCAAGAGCACAGCCGGCGTGCCTCCTGACAGAGAAGGAAGGAGCCTGTGCCTCCCTGTTTGTTCACGTAGAACATTGCTACTTGATTGTCCGTCTGGACCAGTACAGACTGGTGAGAAGTGAGGTGGGAGAAGGCTCTCAGAGCTAGGCGGATGGCTCTGAGCTCCAGGAAGTTTATCTGCTGCGCAGACTCCCAAGGAGTCCAGAGGCCTTGAGTACATGTCCCTTGGCAATGTGCTCCCCATCCCAGGAGAGAAGCATCGGTTGTTAGTACCTGAGAAGGAGGAGGAGATTGAAAATCCACTCCCAGTACTAGGTTTGGCAGATGAAGCCACCACTGCAGAGACCAGCAGGTCCGAGACTTGTACCGAGTCCGTCAGGCTCCCCGTGGCCTGATGCCATTGAGTGCGAAGGCACCACTGGGCAGGTTGCATGTTCAGGCGGGCATTGGGCGTCACATGGACCGTGGAAGCCATATGGCCGAGCAGTCTCAGAAATTGCCTGGCAGAGACCAGGGAATTGCTGCGAAAGTGGCTGGCGAGATTCATGAGCCTGTGGGCCCTGTCCAGAGGCAGGAAGGCCCGCGCCTGAAGAGTGCTTAACCTTGCGCCGATGAATTTGAGATCCTGAGAGGGGAGCAAAGTGGACTTTGCAAAGTTTATGACAAAGCCCAAGTGCTGGAGCAGGGACACAGTGCGATGAGTGGCTTGAGTGGCTTCCTGGGAAGACTGGGCCCGGATGAGCCAGTCGTCCAGGTATGGAAACACAAAAAGGTCTTGAAGTCTGAGATAGGCCGCCACCACTGCCAGGCATTTGGTGAAGACCCGTGGGGCGGAGGATAGGCCAAAGGGCAGGACCCTGTACTGGTAATGATTTCCTCCCACAACAAATCTGAGATATTGCCTGTGGTCTGGATGAATAAGGATGTGAGTATAGGCATCCTTTAGATTTAAGGAGCATAGCCAGTCTCCCCGCTGGAGGTAGGGCAGCAGGATTCCAAGGGAAAGCATCTTGAACTTTTCCCTTGCCAGGAACTTGTTGAGGTTTCGCAAGTCCAGGTTGGGTCTGAGGCCTCCTGTTCTTTTTGGTATCAGAAAGTACCTGGAATAAAAGCCGTGACCTCTCAGGTGGTGGGGCACCGGTTCCACAGCCTGTTCCTGAAGAAGACTTGCCAACTCCTGAAGGAGTAAGTCCCTGTGCAGAGGGAGTCTGGGAGGCTCCCCTGGAAAGTAGGAGGGAGGTACCTGGTGAAAGTGTAGAAGATAGCCTTTCTGAACTATATGAAGTACCCAGGTATCTGATGTGATAGCTGACCACCTGTGGGCAAAGTGGACCAGCCGGCCTCCTGTGCTTAGAGAAACCAGCTGAGGGGAAGAGGCTATGCTGATGGAGTCAAAAACCCCCACCCTGCTGAGCAGGGGCCAGTGTAGTGGGCTTGGGGGCCTGCTGCCTACAGGACCCATTACCCTGTCCCTTGGCCTGCTGACCCTTTTGGGGAGCTGCTGAGGCCTGATACTGAGGGTATTTATAGGCAGCCGCCTTCCTCAGGTAAAAGGGCTTTTTCCCCGAGCCCTTCTTCTTCTGAGAAGGGGCAGAGGTTTTTCTGGACAGCCTAGTTCTGGTCAGAGTCTCGGTCTCGATTTGTGCAGCCTTTTCAGCCATGGGTTTGCCAAAGAGGTTTTCACCTCTGCAGGGGACATCGACCAACTTGTCCTGGACCCATGGCTCGAGGTCGGATGACTGAAGCCAAGCCTGTCGGCGGGCACCGATGCCGGCTCCGGCTACTCGAGCCGATGCTTCAAAGCCATCGTAGGCTGCTCGAGAGATAAACTTCGAGCACTCTCGAATCCCAGTGGACATAGCTTGGAACCTCTGCAAAGGTTCCTCGGAGAGACCAGCCGAGAACCCGGCAATTTCCTTTGCCAGATCTCGGAGATACATGCCCACATAGAGCTGGTAGGTCTGGACTCGACAAGCAAGCATAGAGCCCTGGCAACACTTTCTACCGAGGGCATCCAGGCTCCGGGCCTCCCTGCCGGGAGGCACTGAGGAGTGCATTTTTTGACTCTTGAGTCTATGCATGGCCGATTCCACCACCATGGAATGGTGCGGTAGTTGTGCCTTCTGGAAGCCGGGGCTCTTGCGGACTCGATAAATGGAATCGACCCGCTTGCTTAACACCGGCGCCGGGTTCTCCCACATGCGGAAGAGACGTCGTTCCAGCATCGGAGGAACCGGTACAGTAAAGGCCTCCTTCGGGGGAGAATCATACTGGAGGGCATCGAGCTCCTCGGCTCGAGGCTCCTCCTCGGGATCCGCGGGGAATGCCAAGGCCTTGGCCATATCCCGCACGAGATCCGATAACCAGGTGTCCTCCGGGGGGGGACTGTCTCCGAGGTTCGGACTCGGGCGAGTCCGAGGGGACACACCAAGTCCGAAAACTACCAGGGGACTCTTCGTCCTCCGATTCCCAGTCGGACTCCGCGGTGGAGGATTCGAGGGGCTCCGGTCGGGCGGGCACCGATGCCCTCTGCTCCGACGCCGAAGGAGTCGGCGTCGACGACCTCGGTCCCGAACGGGAGGCCGAGGGAGACCGCGACCGAGGATCGACTCGAGCTCGGATGGACTCGAGGATCGGCTCGGTCTCCGGGGTCGACTTGGACGTTGACGTCCCGGTGGCCGGGGCAGACGCATTGGCAAGGCCAGCGATCAATGCCTGCTGCTGGTCCATGAAGGCAGCTAAACTGCTCTCCAAGGCCGTCAACCTGAGTCCAAGCTCAGGAGACCCAGCAGCCCCTGACTCGGGCCCGACGTCAACTCCTTAGGAGGCGAGTCCACGAGAACCACAGTACTCACGTGTCCAGGCGACTCCATCTCGAGACGAGGATGTTTCGAAGGCCTCTCCGACTCCGAGGACCCGGGACGGCTGTCGGGGCTATGCGACCTGGCCCTCGAGGAACCAGGAGCGTCCGCCGACGCCGCCCTCGCGGGTTTTTTCTTCCTATGATGTTCCCGGGTAGGAGACCCCCGCTCAGAGGAACTCCGACGATGCTCAGGACCGGAGTCCCGGGACGTCGAAGCCTCTGACGAGGTCCGGGCCCGGCTGGACGTGGAGTCAGAGAAGATTCGTTCTTGCTGATGCTGCCGACTCCTCAACGCTTTTGAGGACATTTTGCCACACGGACCACAGATCATCGGGTCATGATCGGGTCCGAGGCAGCGGAGGCAGCAGTCGTGTGTGTCGGTAAGAGACATGAGTTTCTTACAGCAATCACACTTCTTAAACCCGCTGGCAGCCATCGAGGGAAAAAGGGCCCCTGCGAGGTCAAAAGACAGGGCTGCCAGTGAAAAGGAAAAAAATGGCGCGAACGCTTGTCACGAAGGACAAAAAACCGAAAAATAAAGAAACGGACCCGATACCGGCGTAGCGGGTCCGGGAAGGAAAAAGAATCCGGCGTCGAACCGAAAAAGAATAAAGAATAAGAGAGAAAATCAACTTTTCCAGCGGTGAATACAAACAGCGTCTGTAGGGCTCCGCGGAAAAAAGACTGAGCAAGATGGCACCCTTGGGAGGGAAGGGGACCGCGCATGCGCGCTGCAATTCCCAAAGGCTTTCTTTGAAAGCTGGGGAAATTGCTCCGCGAGGGCTCTGTCGGCGCCGACATCACCCATATGTGAGGACTGACTTCCTGCTTGGTCCTGGAGAATGAACAGAACTAGGAAAATAGAATGGTTTAAAAATCAGCAAAGGTGTACGACAAGGCTGCATACTACCTCTTTAATTTATATGCAGAACAAATCATCAGAGAAGCAGGACTGTATGAAGACAATCAAGGTGTGAAGATTGGAAGACTCAACAGCCTTCGCTATGCTGATACCACCACATTACTGGCTGAAAGTAAAGACGATTTGAAACATTTGCTTCTCAAGATCAAGGAATATAATCTTAAAAGGAGTCTGCACCTTAACGTTAAGACAAAGAGCCTGACAACCGGCAAAATCAATAAGTTCATTGTTGGAGAAGAAATTGAAATAATTGACAGCTTTAACTTACTTGGATCAACAATAAAGAAAGGACTAGCAGTCAAACACATCAGATGACGTATTGCTCTTTGTAGAATGGCTATGAAGGACCTAGATCCTCAAGAGCAGAGATGTCTCTCCATACAAAGATTCGACTTATCCAGGTCATGGTATATTCAATAACGTCATATGGATGCGAACGTTGGACAGTGGAAAAGATAGACAGGAAGAAAATTGATGCCTTTGAATTATAGGGCCAGCAATGAATATTGTGTATATCATGGACTGCCAGAAGAACAAACCAATCAGTACTAGAGGAGATCAAACCTAAGCTTTCCTTAGAAGCTCAGGTGACAAGACTTCGACTTTCATACTTTGGACATATTATGCAAAGAGAGAGATCATTGCTTGGGAAGGTAGGTGGTCACCTTAAAAGAGGAAGGCCGGCAATGATATAGATCGATACAATAACAGCAGCTATCGATACCACTCTATCAACAATAAGCCGCTTGGCTAGTTTAGGTCAACTATCCAGAGGATCACCAGGAGTCGACACAGACTTGACAACAACAACATGATGCCTTCAGACATGAGATTACAGGCTTAACTATTATCCATAAAGAGAGGAAAGATCCGGGGCTGCATAGCTCGTTTCGACCCATGTCCTTGCTAGGGAACAATCGAAATACTTTCACCTGTATTTTGGCTAATAGATAACCATTTATGCCTTTCCTGGTCCATACAAACCAATCAGGTATCTGATAACATCTGCAAAAGTTTTAAACTGTATTTGGCTGGCTCAGAGGTTGGGGGAATCTATGCTCTTGTTAGCAGTAGATGCTGAAAAGGCCTTCAAAAGTCTATTGGCCTTTTTATTTCAAGTGCTGGCGAGTATGAGATTGGGGGATAAGTCCCACCGCGCCGTAGGGCAGGGTCCCGAGGCCGGTATTAGTAACCGGGCCCCTGGGGCCCGGCGCTCCCTGGCGCGGGTGCACGAGATCAGGGGGAAAGGGGGGCAGGGCAGCAGAGGAAAAGGGGCTCCTGGGTAGGGGTTGCGACCCGGCTATTGGTGGCTGAGCACATTGGGGGCGGAGCCGGCGGTTCAAGGGAGAGCGGAGGCGTGGGGTCTCCCTCTTTCTGCCGTATCGCCGTTGGAAAGGTGTCCCGGCCCTCCCTCCCTCCTTTTTGCCTAGTGTATGGGGGTTGGGGGTCGCAGCTGGGGGTGGGGTCTCTTGGTGTTGTTGGTAAGGCTTGGGGTAGCGAGCTGGCGCTCGCCGACCCAGTGGGGGCATTGAGGCGGGTGCCGCTTTGTTGGGGAGCGGCAGTGCTCCTGGAATGGGAGAGACTTTGGCTGGGGTCTCTGCCCGGTGGAAGGCAGCGTAGCCGGCCTTTGCTAATAATATGGCGAGGCGGGCGGTAGGGGGAAATGGGGGGGGGGTGGATGGTGCTCCACTTTGCTATAAATGGCTGGTGGGGGGCATCATCCGGATTGGGGTGGGGGAGGGGGTAATTTGTTGCGTTACAATTGTTGAGTTGGCCCTGGCTGGGCCGGTGTTTAATATTGTTTAATAATGTTAATAAAGCTGCGACCAAGCACTTGTTTCCAGATTCATGTGTCTGAGAGCTTTGTTTGAGTACTGGGAAAGGGGGGGAGGGGGGAGGACATTTGGCACTGGGGGAGGTGTATAATGGATTGGCAGGGTGGGCTGAGGTTTGTTCAGTGCCGACAGGGAAGGGCATCCGGGTGCCTCGGTTACTTTGTGAGGTGGATTAAAATCTTACATAAGGAACCCTTGGCTTGTTTAAAAAACGAGGCAGGGTTGCCAACTTTCGCCCTTATTTGTCCTAGCAATGGAACCACTAGCACAAAAAATTCAAGATAATCTGGGGGTAGGGGGATATGCAGGTGGAGCGGGAGGTGCACAAAATCTCCCTTTCTGCTGATACATTTTTATGCCCAGTAACTAACCCGGTAGGTACCTTGAGTGAATTAAGGTCTGTAATGGATGACTACCGAGCTGTATCTGGTTTTAAAATCACCACCACTAAATCTGAAATATTAAATCTCTCAGGCCCTACATTCATTCCCGTGGGCAAAAACTAATATTAGGTATCTGGGCATCCAACTGGTGGTGCAAATCTTGAGACTATTTGAATTTCATTATCCCCCCTTATGGAGAAAGTTAAAGCCTAGATTTGGAGACCTGGAAAACAAACTATTTATTGTGGCTTGGGCATATTGCCAAAATATCTCTACTTGTTTAATGCTCTACTTGTGGAGATACCTAAGAACTTAACAAGTAATAAAAAGTTGGTTTTGGTCTATATCTGGAACAACAAACAAGAGTGGCCAGGCAATTCTTTTTTCATAGTAGGGCTGGGAGAAGGTTAGCTGTGCCACATTTTAGTTGATACTTTCAAGCAGCTCAACTTCAGGCTGCACTTGCAGAATGCGAAAAATAAAGCATGGGCAGGTAAAGAGAAGGATGCCTTAGGCGATGAAGAACCAAGTTACCTTTTATTCAACTTACCATGCAGGTATGGCATAAATGGAAAGAAAAGTGGTTGGGTAAGAAGGATATTTCTAAATTTATACCTCTGAAAGGGAATGGGGGTTTTCGTTCCAAGCATGACTGATCCTACCTTCAATAAGTGGGAGCGTAATGGGCTTCGCTGAGTGGGCCAGCTTGTTGGAGAAGATGGATTTGTAAGTTTTGAAGATCTCAAGAAGGATTTTGGAGTAGCAGAGAGGGATACGATTCAATTTTTACAGATTAAGCACTATTACAACACAACAAACAGAATTGGCGAGCTGAACCCACAGGAGTGGAAGAAATTTTCACCTCGGCTGGGGTAAAAGGTGAAATATCAAAATTTTACCTACTTATGGAATCCAACTCAGAGCATAAAATTTCATTTCCAGAGAGAATGGAAGGAGGAATTGGAGGTGACTTGGGCTCATTTTTGGGCCTTAAAACGCGGGAGACTACAATAAATAAAGGGTTCATAAATAGCAAACTTATCGAGCAAAATTATAAAAGGGTTTGCTCAGTGGCAAGAGAGCACTGGAGGGGTTAATGCTACTCCTGTCCAAGGTGGATTGTCCCTGGGAAAACTGTACCATAATAATTAGCTAAACTAGACAACGAGAAATGCACTAGTTGCTCATGATATAAGCTGATATATGATATGGAGTCTTACATGTTACCTATGTGTGTTTATAATGCCTGGTATGGGTGTTTATATTAATGTGTTGATACAGTGCCTTGGGAGTGGGTAGGGTATTTGTAACGTGGGGTTTTGGGAGTTATTGTACATGTTTATTAAATTCACTTCAGGCTGTACCTGAAGTGAATTTAACGCAAAATGATTTAAAAAAAAAAAAGGAACTGCAAAGGCATTGTGTGCTATTCTTTGTGCACCTGGGCAAATGGAATAGAGCTGTGCACATTTGCCAATGTGTTCTGTTGCAAATAGGTATATATCTGGGATTCGCCATCTTTGAGAAAAGGAAAAAAAAAAAAAAGGTCTACAAACTAGTTTAGAAGCCACTCACATAGATCTAGCAGCTGGCTTTGGTAGTCTGCTAGTAAATGTCTTGATTGGAAAGATAAACTTCTTGCAGGGTTACCTGTAGGGAACACAGACAAATTTTTTGTCCCTTCTAGGCCATAAGGGAATACCAATCCCCCTTGTTTGCTGAAAACATTAATAGCATGGTAGATGGCTCACAGCTTCATAAGACTGATGTGTTGTGTAAGTTCACAAGTACGCCAAAGGTCCTATGTACTTGCCACACAACCTTTGAGGTATCTGTGGTGAAGGTAACAGTTGTTGCTATTATGAACAGATGTCCGATGAGGAAGTTATCAGGATGCATCCACCAATTCAGAGAGCATATGACAGTTATGGGCATCTTTCTTTGAAGGGATTGTCGTTACTGATCCCTATTTAAGTGTCAATGAAGTGGCATCGTATCTAGTCTTATCAGAAATAGCATATACACAGCTGTTGATATGTGCTAGAGGAGCTTGAGTGTAAGTCGAGCTGTGACACAGGTTCTTCAATAGAGCTGTGAGCAGAGATGTAGTATCATTGTTGCTTTATCCTTGAAAAGGTAGGCTTTCCCATGCTTTGTGCTGATGTAAGTTCCTATAAATGCAAATAATTTGAGTTGGTACTAGAGCTGACTTTTCTTTGTTGATCAAGAAACCTAACTTCTGAAGAAGTCAAATGGTCTCAGAAGTTTAAGGCATATTTGCTTGATGCTCATATTAGTTATCCAGGTATGTAAAGACATAGTTATCCAGGTATGTAAAGACACACCCACAACAGCCAGGATCAAGAAGAGTATCTTACTCACCTCAAAAATCATTGCGAACTAACTTGGTCCACAAGGAAAGAATTCCACTCCGATCTACTCAGCAAAGCACTAAACAGACCACGTGATCTCTTCAATTTAGTAAAAACGTTAACCAAAGAACCATCGCCACCGCAACAAGAATCCATATAACCACAATTATATGCCAACTTCATCCAATCCAAATTGGTCAAGGCGAATACAACTGCATCACAAGTACTAATCCAACTCCCCCAAGCTCAAGCTTCACTCGATAAATTTGCGCCTCCATCAAGAAAAACCATCGAAGATATTATCGCCAACATAAACACCACCACGGCACCAAATGACCCATGTCCAGCACACTGGATCAAAACCTTACGTGCCGAGCTTAGCCCTTACATAGCTAAGATCGCAAATCTCTCCTACCTAACTGGGATTTTCCCTACTGCCCTTAAACAAACATCAATTCGCCGACTGCTAAAAAATAACCAGATGGACCCAAAGAAGGAAGAGTCTTACCGTCCAATTTCCAGTATTCCCTTTCTAGCCAAGATACTTGAGAAGGAAACTCAGAGGCAGATCCAACACCACACAGACACAGCAGCCCCATTGGACCCATGCCAACACGGATTCCGAGAAGCTCATGGAACTGAAACACTCATGACTTCACTACTCAACAAACTCATTTGCGGGATTGACAACATTCACATGGCCATTGCAATGATTTTCCTCGACATATCAGCGGCATTTGACTCAGTTGATCACAAGATTATGCTAGCTAGACTCCACGAAAAAGGCATCCATAACCTTGCCTGGGACTGGTGCAAATCATACCTAGAAGAGCGTTGGCAACAGGTCCGTATAGGCAACATTACATTTGAACCCTTCCAACAGAAACAAGGAGTACCCCAAGGCTCATCTCTATCTGCGCTGCTTTTTAACATATACATGCAGCCAATCTGCCAAATCACCAGAGATTTCGGTATATCTTGTCTATTATATGCAGATGACGTGCTAATATTCACACCGATCAACATATCAAATCCTGACTACTCTCCACTAATCAACTGTTTCAATGCAATAACCGACTGGCTTCTCAATCAGAACATGAGAATAAACTTCAAGAAAACCGAAGTACTCATAGCCACAAGAAACAAGCAATTTTCTCCACCAACCACCCTCAGAGTAAGAGATGCAGAACTCCCGATCAAGGCCTCCATAAAGTACCTCGGTGTGATACTCGATCAACAACTCAATCTTAAGGAGCACATAAAGAACACCGTAAGGACAATCTACTACAAACTAAAAACACTGCGTCACCTGAAACCAATGCTGGAGACCAAGAATTTCCGTACAATTTCCCAAGCAATAGTCACACCGCACTTTGACTATGCGAATATCATCCTTCATGGCCTCCCCAAGAATACACTAAGCTCACTTCAACGGGTGATGAACGCGGCAGCCCGCATCCTATCCGGAGCTTCAAAAAGAGATCATATAACACCAATACTGATCGATCTACACTGGCTCCCGATAAACTGCAGAATAATATATAAAACCTTCCTCATCACATTCAAGGCCATTAATAAAATATCCCCTGCATCGATTTCAAATCTCCTCACCCACGCACCGAACAATAGATCCAGGAGACTAGTAGCAGAAAACACTCTAGTTACTCCCAGTATCTCCACAAAATGGACACAACAAACCACTAACAGAGCTTTTGTGTCTTATGCTCCCAAGTGCTGGAACAAACTACCTCCCAGCATCAGATCAATCAGGGACATCACCCAATTCAGAAAGTCCATCAAGCACTATTTATTCACTTTGCACTTCAAGCTACCATACATGCCCTAGAATTACCTTCCGCCTGCTCATCTGACTTTTACACGTAACAACCCAGTACAGTACAAAGGTTCAAAATGTGGAAAATACTGCATCCCTGCAAATACCAAACCTTGATGTAACATATTTAATTGTATATAGTTATCCCCGGTTCACTCCCAGTTTACCTTCCCTGTTATCTGTACACCTAGATCAGTTATATATTGATAGGTATTTTGTTGTTTAATGTAAACCGCACTGATGATGAATAGTGCGGTATATAAAAACTGTTAAATAAAATAAAATAAATAAAATAGCCTGCCTTGTGCAGCTGAGCTGCTTCTACTGAGAGGCACTTTGTGACGACTCGGGGAACAGCCAACAGGCCAGAAGTTGTACTTTGTATTGAAAACGTTTATTGCTGAATGCGAAACAGATATTCATTCACAAAAGTCACAGGAAGTATGTGAGAATAAGCATCCTTCAGGTCCAGGGAGATTAGCCAATTGTTGTGATTTGGTAAAAGGGAGTACTGTCGATAGGGAGTTTACTTTGAACATTTTGCTTCAGATGTAGATTTAAAGTAGCAGAGATAAAACACTGGTCTCAGACCACCTGTTTTCTTAGGGCTGAGAAAGAACCTTGAATAGAATCCTTATCTCTTTTTGGGGAAGGAACCAATTCAATGGACCTATTATAGAGTAGTATCTGAATCTCTCGTTGAAGGATCTTCTCATAGTCAATGGGAATGCTGATAGAAACAGAATGTGGGAGAAGGCATACAAGAAAATGTATTTTGTAGCCATGGTTCACAACAGAAAGTAACCAGTGGTCTGAAGAGATGTTTTCTGTAGTTAAAAGGCCTTGCAACCCTGGTAGCAGATCAGAACGTAAAGGTAGAAGTTGATGCACAAATGTTTATGGATTATCAATGTACCAAGATAGAACATATCCTCAACACCTTTAAGTCTTCAAATTTAGTAACATTAAGTGTATCAGTTGTTTCATCTTTGATAGTTGATTGTTCTTTTTCTTGGTCCATTTTTGATGAAATCTCCGAGACTCAGGTCTCTGAGATTTTATCCACCTTGAAAGCGTCTTATAGCCATCTGGAATTATGTTCATTGAAAACTTAAGGACTTAAGAGATATCTTGAAGGAGCCAATTACAACAGTTATTAATGCTTCTTTTGCCTACAGCACTGAAAAAGGCTTCTATCTACTTTATTAAAAATCCTTTTGGAATTAAGACTGATCCTGCAAATTATTGTCCTCTCTCAACTCTGCCATGTCTGGCAAAAATTATGGAGAAAGATGTATTGTTACAACTCCACGGTTTCTTGAAAAAATATAAAATCTTATCCAACTCTCAATTTGGGTCTTGTCCAAATTCTGGGGTGGAGTCATTAATGTTAACATTGATGGAAAAGATTTTTATGGGTTTTGATAAAGGAAGGGCATATCTGATAGTTACTTTAAATATTTCCTCTGACTTTGATACTAGACCATGAATTACTGATTCAGCATTTGGAATCTTTGGGAATTCAGAGACTAATATTATCCTGGTTTAGATCTTTTCTGAAAGATAGGACTGTGCAAGTGAAGTGAAATCTTCCTATGGCACATCCTCTTGCAGCTGTAAATGAAGGGATGCCGCAAGGGTCTACGCTTTCTGCCATGTTATTCAACAACTACACTGCTCCTCTATGTGATTTTTTGGTACCTTAGATGCAGACTTTTGGATATATGCTGATGTTCAATTTTTAGTTCCGACTGATTCGACTGATTCCCCAAAGTTACACGCTGTATTGATATCATTCATGGTTGGATGTTTCATAATAAATTGGCTCTTAGCATATCAAAAATTGAAATATTAACTCTGTCAAGAACTCCTCTGGATATGTTTTTTGCTGCTGGTAACCATATCTTACTTCTGAAAATTTTCATACAGTTATCCAAATATTGGTGTTCTCCACATTTAATTATTGTAATAGTCTATTTCTAGGTTTACCAGTGGGCGTTCTTCAATCTTTACAGTCTGTGTAGAATTTTGCTGCACATCTTATTACTGGGAGTGGCCGCTCTACTGATATTCAGCAGCAATTGTACGCTTTGTATTGGTTACCAATAAAATACCAGATACCATTTAAAGTTCTGATGATTGCCTTTAAATGCATTAATCAGATCAGTCCAATCAACTTGTCTTCCTTATTGAGCTTGTACTTTCCACAGAGGTCATCACATTCCCAAGATGCTACTTTGTTGGTGGCTCCAAATTTTAAGGAAATCCACTATCAAGCATTACGGAATATAATTTTTTCAAAGTCTGTTCCACCTTTATGGAATATATTACCAGAAGATTTATGTAAGATTTCTGATTTGTCATCATTCAGAAGATGTTTTTATGTTAATTTTGACGTTTTGTTCTATATTACTTTGTAATTTAGATTTTAATATTGATTTTACTTCATATGATTTTGCATGTACCTTGTGTAATCCGCCACATTAGTGAGCGGAATATACATTTTTAAATAAATATCTACCCAATTCTCCCTCCTACTGGAGTAGTCAAAATTGAGATTTGATTTCCCTATGGAGGACAGGGGGATGGTTGCTTTGTGCGTTCTCTTTGATGTTGACATTGGTTGTATGTGAATGGTGGAACATTGAGTGGGAGTTCTAGGGTAAAGCTGAAATCTCCCTCGGGCAAAATTGTTGCAGATATTGGTAGTGGTAAGGAAAGCTTCTGGTATTGCACTTTTGATCTAGGATACAGGTCTCTCTCACCTTTGATCCAAAGAGGCTGTCTCCCAGACATGGAGCATCAGCTACTTTATTGCGGAGGAGATCTTCTCTTATTCCTGAAGCTTTAACCCAGGCTGTTTGTTGAGCAGCTATGGTAGAAGCTGGTACTTTAAATATGGAATCATATGTGTTGCAAGTGCAGCAAATAAGATATGTGGATTTATTGTAGACTGACACGTAGATACTCTTGCTGGATATCTATAGTTGGTTTAGTGTTCATGATGGTAATGTAGGATTTGAAGTTGGTGAGCTAAAATCTTCTTAGCTAACATGGCACTCTGGTAACCCTTTTTCCCTATGTTGTTTATATTTTGTGATACTTACCCATAGGGAATTGAGTCAAAGGATTAGCAAATTTGTTTCATTTAATGGCTGCTTCTGAGACCACTAACTGCTAGGGAAGACTAGTATGATCATCTCCTGATGCAGGAAGGATTTTGTATTAATTCTAGTCTTCGTCAGGTCAGCTGGACAGAGAATGTGGTTTTCCAAATGGAAAACTGTAGATCTTGTAAAATCTGGTTTATTGGGCAGACTGCAGGATGGATTGAAAGTCTCTTTTTTTATTCACTGGGGTTAAGACTCTGGAGATTTTTCTGTAGGAAATCTGGATAGGAATATTCCTCATTTGAGGTATCTGGGTTTTGTCAGGTTGTTCTAATAATGGGGCCTCCTCATTATCCTGGAGTTGTTCCCAATGCTGTGAACCAGGCTATACCCCTTCTTGGAAGTCTAAAGTACGGAAGGTTTCAAGGAAATAGTCAGATGGACCAACTGTTGCAGAGAATGGACAGGTGCTGAAAAGAAAGGAGCTCTGATGACCGAGGGGGGGGGGGGGGGGTATTTCTGCTGCAGGGATTGGCAGGGTGTACAAGGTAGCACTTTGAAGGACAACAGCAGTGTCCTGCACAAGTTTTCTGGAGGAGACATTTTGCTCTCTGTTGCTAAGATTGGCATGACAGAAGGTAGAGTGACATCTGATTGGCACTGTGATACAGAAAGATATTTGGGGATGTGTCAGCAGTCTTTTGCCGTTTTTAGTGCCTGGCCTGTGACGAGAGGATTTTTGAGTGCCTCTTTATACTTTGGTGAGGTGGGAGTGTGTGCCTCTGAGCCTGGTTTCATTTTGGCAGGCTGCACGGATGCTGCCCTGTGCTTGGATTTACTCTTACCAGAGATAAAGAGAGCAGTCTTTGCATGAGCTGTGTCAATCTTTTTTGGAAAGATGGGCTATCTGTCATGATTGTAACAGGTGTTGGGAGTCTAGCAGGAGCCTCATTTCTGTGAAGCAGTTGACAATGTCAGGAGAGAAGCTGCTCCCAACAGCACAGCATATTCTGTTAGAATATTTTTCTCCCCTGCTGGAGTCTGTGTTGGAGCCAGTGGGGTATAAACAGCTGATGGCTGTGTGCAGATGATCCCATCTGCACACCACCACGAGCAGGAAAGACTACAGAGGGCAGGCTGGCAATGGGAAGAATAGTAAGACAAGAGGTATTCACACTTCTACTAGCTAGAGGAGAGCTTTGTGCACACAGGCTCCTTCCAGATCACCATCAAGTGTGGCTACATTGAGCAGTCTGTCTATGGAGAACCCCCATTACAGGAAAGCACAGTTACTTACCTGTAACAGGTGATCTCTGGGAACAGCAGGAATTAGTCATCACATATGGGTACGTCGGTACCGATGGAGCCTGCGCGGGAAAGCTCCCCAGCTTTTCAAATGAAAAGCTTTTGGGGCCTCCCACTGCACATGCGCGCTGCCTTCCCGCCTTCCTGACCAGCTCTCCTCAGTTCGAGTTTAAAGCTGAGACAATAGAGAGAGGACAGGAAGATAGATAGAGGAATAGAGAGACAACTCCTAGGGGAGGTGGGTGGGTTGTGATGACTAATTCCTGCTGTTCCCAGAGATCACCTGTTACAGGTAAGTAACTGTGCTATCTCTAGGAACAAGCAGGAATAAGTCATCACATATGGGGACTCCCTAGCTGAGATGCCTGGGAGATCCCCCTCCAAGGGTAACCATCTTCGGATGGATCTCAGGCATCCATTCTGGGAAGGTGGGCAGGAGTTGTTTAAGTATGGAACAGGTGTTTGAGGACAGCCTGACCAAACAAGGCATCCCGGCGGGAGTCCTTGTCCAAACAGTAATGGGCTGTGAAGGTATGCACCGAGGCCCAAGTGGCTGCTCGACAGATCTGATCTATGGATACAGAGTGAAGATGAGCCATAGAAGTGGCCATGGCTCTCACATTGTGAGCTGTGACATGGCCTTCCAGAGAAATGTTCTTACTCTGGTAAGCAAAGGAAATACACTGAGCAATCCAGTTGGAAAGTGTGCGTTTGGCGACTGGAAGTCCCAAATGAGAAGGATCAAAAGCCACGAAAAGCTGAGAAGACTTTCGATGTGGCTGAGTTCTATTGAGGTAAAAGGCGAGAGCTCTTTTACAGTCAAGAGTATGAAGGTTCCTCTCTGCACTGGATGCATGAGGAGCCGGAAAAAAGACAGGTAGATATACCTCTTGATTAAGATGAAAAGGCGAGACCACTTTAGGCATAAAGTGGGGATTCGTCCTAAGGACCACCTTATCATGATGAAATCTGGTATAAGGTGGATTTGCCACCAAAGCCTGCAGTTCACTGATGCGGCGAGCCGAAGTGACTGCAATAAGGAAAAGGACCTTCCAAGAAAGAAATTTCAGGGAGGTAGATACCAATGGTTTAAAGGGTGGCTTCATAAGTTGACCCAGAACTAAATTCAAGTCCCATGCTACCGGAGGAGGCCGGATGGGAGGCTTAGTGAGGGTTAGGCCTCTCATGAATCTTGCAATAAGAGGATGAGAGGAAACAGATTGTCCATTTATAGGTTTTAAGGATGCTGTAATAGCACTTAAATGGACTCGTACTGAATTCGTCTTGAGGCCTGCATTGGAAAGATGCAGGAGATAGTCTAGTAGAGAATTCAAAGGAAGTGCCAGAGGGTCAAGACCCTGTTGAGCACACCAAATGGAAAAACGTTTCCATTTGAAAGCATAGGAACGCCTGGTAGAGGGTTTCCTAGAGGCATAAAGGATATCTTTCACTGGTTGAGAAAGATTAAACTCTTGAAGGCTTAAGCCTTCAGTAACCAAGCTCGGAGATGTAGGGACTTGGGGTTTGGATGCCACAAAGTCCCCTGCTCCTGAGACAGAAGGTCTGGTGCAGCTCCCAGGTCCAGGGAGGAGCCCTGGGAGAGCTGTAGAAGGAGAGGGAACCACACTTGGCGTGGCCAGCGTGGAGCAATGAGGATCATGGATCCGTGATCCCTCTGAAGTTTGAACAGAGTCTTGGGAATCAAAGGAATGGGTGGAAAAGCGTACAGGAATTCCTGACCCCAATGCAGGAGAAAGGCATCGTTGGCCTGAGCTCCCTGACACGGAGTCCTGGAACAGAACCGGGGAAGTTTGGCATTCCACGGACTTGCAAAGAGGTCTATGTCCGGGGTCCCCCATTCCTGAAAGATTCTGCGTATCTGGCCATATGTAGGGACCATTCGTGTGGGAGCAGAACTCGACTGAGTCTGTCTGCCCGAGAGTTTTGAACTCCTGGAAGATATACTGCCAGAAGATGAATTTGGTGCTCTCTGGCGAAGGCCCATAATCTGAGAGCTTCGTTGCAAAGCGACAGAGAGCCCGTCCCTCCTTGTTTGTTGATATAAAACATGGCCACCTGATTGTCTGTTTGAACTAGGACAGTCAGGTTGGCAAGGAGGGTATGGAAGACTGAGGGCAAGGAAGATTGCTCGCAGTTCCAGAAGATTGATATGAAGGGTGGTCTCTTGGGGAGACCAGATTCCCTGAGTGGAGAGATGTTGAAGATGAGCTCCCCACCCTGTTTGGGAGGCATCTGTTGTGAGGGTTGCTTGGGGCAACAAAGGTTGGAAGGGGGTCCCCAACAACAGATTTTTGGAGGATGTCCACCACTGGAGAGACCAAAACAGACGTTTTGAGGTGAGTACCTGGTCTGACAGCAGTCCCGATGCTTGAGACCACTGGGTGGCCAATGTCCATTGAGCTGCTCTCATATGGAGACGAGCATAGGGTACCACATGAACCGTGGAGGCCATGTGGCCGAGAAGTTGCAGCATTTCTTTGGCTGACAAGTGACTTCTGGACTGAGCCTGGGAGACCAAGCTTATTAGCCTTTGGCCTCGGACCAGAGGGAGGTAGGCCCTTGCAGTGGTGGAGTCCAATTGGGCCCCTATGAATTCCAGGGACTGAGTAGGGATGAGTTGGGACTTGGGAATGTTTACCACAAGTCCCAGATATTGAAGAATACGCCTTGTGCGGTCCAGAGAAATCTGGGCTTCTGATTGAGATGGAGCTCGGATGAGCCAGTCGTCCAGATATGGGAAGACAAAGATTCCCATGCCTCTGAGAAATGCGGCAACGACTGCCATGCATTTTGTGAATACTCTTGGAGCAGAGGCCAGACCGAAGGGTAGTACTCTGTACTGGAAATGTTTTCCCTGGAACAGAAATCTTAGATACTTTCTGTGGGATGGATGGATGAGTATATGAGTGTACGCATCCTTGAGATCTAGAGAACAAAGCCAATCTTGACTCTGAAGGTATGGAAGGAGAAGGCCCAGAGAGAGCATTTTGAATTTCTCCTTGAATAGAAACCTGTTCAATTCTCTCAGATCTAGGATAGGTCTGAAGCCCCCTGTCTTCTTTGTTATGAGAAAGTAAGGGGAGTAGAAACCTAACCCCTGTTGTGGAGGAGGAACCTCCTCTATTGCCCCTTGGGCAAGAAGAGAAGAGACTTCCTGACCCAACAGGGTCAGAAGAGATGGGGGAGAACTGAATTGCCTCACCATGGTATGGGGAGGAAGGCTGGAGAAATGAAGTTTGTAGCCTTCTCGGATAATAGAGAGGGTCCATTGCTCTGATGTTATTTGCTCCCATTTGGGAGCAAAGTGAGCTAGCCTTCCAGGAATGGTGAGGGGCTCTGGCTGTGCTAGAGCCAGAAACGGCAAGTTCTCTAGAGGGAAGTCAAAACCCATGAGGGGGTTGAGCCTGCTGGGATGTAGCAGACACTGCAGGCTTTGACTTTACCTGCTTAGATTGTTGACGCTTAGCCGCAAGGCGAGGCTGAGCAGATTGCTGGCCAGTATTTGTGGGAAATCTGGTCTTTTTATAGTAAGGCCTTTTAAAAGGCTTCTTTTTGGTAGGGATAGAAGTAGACTTGGAAAGTCTATCTAGAGTGGCATTTTCTGCATCCATTTGAGCAGCTTTAATCTGCCAGTCTTCCCCAAATAAGTTCTCACCGGTACAGGGCAGATTCCTGAGGCCTTCTACAACCCAGGGTTCTAGGTTAGAAGCCTGGAGCCAAGCGAGACGTCGGGCTGCAATAGCAATTCCCGAAGCTCTGCCTGCAACTTCAAAGGAATCAAAGGCTGCCCTGTTGGAGAACTTGGAGACCTCGGAAAGTTGTGTCACCATAGAAAAGAAGTCCGCCCTTTGATCATCAGGGATAAAGGGGGCAAAATTCTGTATTTTTAGGGCAAGTTGCCCAAGATACATGCCCATATAAAGGCTATAAGAGTTGATCCTGGCTATAAGCATACTAGCCTGGAACATCTTTCTTCCAAAAGAGTCTAGGTTCTTACATTCTCGCCCTGGAGGGGTAGAAGAATGCCTCTTAGGACTCTTTATTTTCTTCATGGCAGACTTCACCACAATGGAGTGGTGAGGCAGCTGAGTTTTCTGGAACCCAGGCGAAGGAGGGACCCGATACATGGTGTCCAACCTGCGGGAATGGGGAGACAGTGTTAAAGGAGTCTCCCACAAATCCATCAAGTGTTCCTGAAGGATTTCATGGACAGGCAGAGTGACTGCCTCTTTAGGAGCTTTTGAGTATCCTAAAATGTCCAATTTTTTTGATCTGGGTTCTCTTTCAGAAGATGTAGTAATAGAAAGTGCTTTAGCTACATCAACAATGAAATCCTGAAAGGATAAATCCTCTGGAGGAGACATCCTCCTCTTGGGAGAAGAGGGCTCCTCAGGAAGAGTAAGCTCAGCAGAGTCATCAGAGGAATTGAATTCATCAGAAGAATCTGAGTACTCTTTCTGTGCTTCCAATGTACGATACGCATACCGATCGGTATCGACATCGGGCGTATCGGGCATGGGATCGGTACCGGGCGAAAGCCGGAATCCAGCATGCGAAACCGATCGACGTTTAGAAGTCGATGGTCTCGGTTCCGGTGTAGATACCGGAACCGGGGTCGGTACCGATGAAATCGGTACCGAGGGCGTCGCAGCCTTAATGAAGGCCAGTACGGCCTGCTGCATGGTCTGGACAGTACTGCCCATAGACGCCACTACTGCCTGGATGTCCGTACCGGTATGGGCCGGTACCCCAGAGCAGTCCAACAGGTGATCTGTCGAGGCCGTGCCATCGATGTCAACCTGTGACCCCATGATTGCTTTGGAGGCCGGAACCTCCCGCCGGGGTTTTTTGGCCTGGGCAGAATCCTCGAACTCAGAACTGAGAGCCTCTCGATCTTTAGAAAGAGATTTGCTTTTAGAGGATTTGCCCACAGAAGTTTTGGTTACCTGAGATCCATCCGGAGAGGAAGACCTGGATGACTGTGATGCTTCTGAAGGAAACAGCACATGGAGCTTGTTAGCCCGGTTCTGCAAACCGCGTTTAGACATCTGGGTGCAGGATGGGCAGTCCGGTATGGAGTGCTCAGGTCCCAAACATTTGAGACACCATTCATGGGTGTCTGTGACAGAAATGACAGCACTGCATTTGGTACATTTTTTGAAACCAGGGACTGGCTTCTCCATGAGGAGAAATTGTGTAGGCCTTAAGGCCTAACACCGGGTACCAAGCTGTGCTGAAGAAAAATAAAGTCTTTTTTTTTTTTTTTTTTTTTTTGATATAGAAAGAAAGAAAGACCGGCGATACCGGTTTCGGTATGGGGAAGGCAGGTACGCGGTCTAAAGAAACAAACAAAAGTAACAAATTCTTCAGCGGTGACAGGAACACGACCTGCTGGCTCCGCGGAAAAAGAAGAACTGAGGAGAGCTGGTCAGGAAGGCGGGAAGGCAGCGCGCATGTGCAGTGGGAGGCCCCAAAAGCTTTTCATTTGAAAAGCTGGGGAGCTATCCCGCGCAGGCTCCGTTGGTACCGACGTACCCATATGTGATGACTTATTCCTGCTTGTTCCTAGAGATAACAACTTTGCTTATTCCCACCCTGTCTGCACAAAAATCATTATCAGATGAATATTCAGCCACAGCAGCAAGCATCTTTTTAAACTCCAGCTCTGGTGTTTAGAAAAAACACACATTATATAGACAAGCAACAGTGCTGAATATATGTGCAGAGCTCACTGCCAGCAACTATGCATACAGAAGGCAATTTTGTAAAGTTCAACATTGTTAACGTTGTCGCTCTGTGTATTTCATACCTATTTTATAGTGGAGCAGCCGCCAAGTGGCTAGAGCAGTGGCCTGGATTCAATTCCCAATAGCACTCCTTGTAGCCTTGGACAAGTCACTTTACCCTCTCCCCATTGCCTCGGAAGAGAGGCCTGGCAATCTACTTCTGATCACACCTCACCAAGAAAACCCAGGAGATGCTGTGTCGCCAGGAAAGCACAGTTACTTACCTGTAACAGGTGATCTCCGGAACAGCAGGAATTAGTCTTCACACGTGGGAGACGTCGCCGACGGAGTCCGCACGGGAAAATGCTCCCCAGCATCCAATCAGAAAGCCTTTGGGAGCATCCCCCGCACCTGCGCGGTGGCTTCCCGCCCTTCCCACTGCCTCTCCCCAGTTGAGTTTCATAGCTGAGCCGGCAGGAGAGGAGAGGAAGGAATAGAGAAAAAGAGAGATACAACTCCCAGGGGAGGTGGGTGGGTTGTGAAGACTAATTCCTGCTGTTCCGGAGATCACCTGTTACAGGTAAGTAACTGTGCTATCTCCAGGAACAAGCAGGAATGAGTCTTCACACGTGGGGACTCCCTAGCTTAGGATGCCCGGGGAGATCCCATAAGCGCAGCCCAGACGGGATGGCATTTGCCCAGCCTGAATCTCCGGCATCCCCTGAGGGATGGAGGGCAGGAGTTGAATAGAGGAACAGCGAATCCAAAGACTACGGAGGCAAGTCCTTAGAGTGCAGAACAGGTACCATTAGGATACAGCAAAAAAAAACCCAGGCTACGGGAGTAGGCAGAGGGGAGCATGAAGAGAATCATTAAGCATGTAATGAGTAAATGACCTAGTACCATACAGAGCTAACTGGCCATTAAGTTTCTACTGAATTAATGGTTTAGAATCCTGTACTGCTTACCCACCGGGTTGTCGGAAGTAGTCCTGTGATGAAGGCACTGTAGACGCAGTAGCGAGGTCATCAAGGAAACTTCACCGCAGCGGGGAGGAAGTTCCAAATCCGGAAGGCCATGGGATCCAGGCGTCAGCTGGGTCAGGAGAAGGACGGCAGGTCTTCCAGGGAGCTCACGGCAAGCTGAGCACTCCCTTAGGAGTAGAGTCCATACTCAGAGGACCAACAGTGGAAGACAGGCCGAACTAGCGAGCCTATCCCGGAGAAGAGTAGATGTGTACCCTGGAGCAGAAGGGGTACACAGTCTGCCCTAGCGAGAGATAGGAAGACAAGGGTCCGGGCCTCCGGGAGGAGGACCTAACTGAAAAAGGGACTGTTGACTTCACAGCAGTAGGGTGCCACCAGTCCGCGGCCCGACGGGGATTAGGCAGGCGGACTGGCCGAACCCCCGGGGGGGGGGGGGGGGTGAGTACCGGCCATAGGGGGAAAAGCGGTAAACACAGGTACTGTGGAGATCCCCCCAAGGCGCCTGCCAAGCAGGTGATATCTAGTATATCTAAGTCGGTGGACATGGGAACGCCCTCTCCGGTACTAACGCAGGCACGCTGGGGGGCCTGCCTCCATGAGCAGCACTCAGGTAAGGCGGATCTGCCATCGATCCCCAGAACGTCCACCTGGAGAGGTGGCCGCAAGATCCGTCAGGGGAGGGATTTTTCCCGGAGGGCAAGGGCAGATCGGCGAGCTAAGAGCGCGGTAGCTCGGGAGACGGAGATAGCATCAGTCCGGTAGAATACCGCAGGAGTTGGAGGCCCTAATGTGTCCCCAGGACCTGCACATAGAAATTGTCCCCCGCACAATCGGGGGACATGAGGGTATAGTCCCCGGAGAGTATAGGGGGACTATAGCGGCTGGAGGGGAATTCCAGTACGGAAGCAATCAGCAAGAGGATACTGGCTGAGAGGGGTTCGGGGACGTACCGAAGAGTAAGTAGGGTGACCGTGGGCCAGAGCGATCACGGCGTAAGATGGTCTCCCTTTCCCATGGAGGAGAAGACCTGAACCCCTAGATAAGTCCACGAACATTTTCCAACTGGACGAGCCCCAGAGTAGAGCTCTAGTCTAAACTTCTGGTAAGGAGGTTAAGAGCAGGCAGCCGCCCACCTGAGCCTAAAAATGCTTAGTATGAGAGTCCTGGCGCGGGCCCGGGGACATCAACCCGGGGTGAAAGGTCCCTTGCTTGGGCGCGCCTAGAGAGTGGGCGGAGGGCTGACATTTCCTCTTCCTAGGGAACGGGGGTCTGGAGGGGCGTTTACCACCACCGTGGGGAAGCCGGGCCCTAGACTGGCTGCTAACTCTGGGAAGGTTAGCGAAGCACTGTGCGACCTGACGTAAGGCTTCGCTATTGAAGAGGTGATCTCCGTCGCAGGGAGAATTACCCAGGATGTGCTGCACCCGTCGACACAACTCGGACGCCTGCAACCATGCCGTGCGGCGTGCTCTAATGGCAACAGCAGAGGCACTGCTGACTGACCGGAAGGAGTCCAGCGAAGCACGAGAAAGGAACCCAGGGAATATTCAAAGGCCTTGGTTGTAGATACGAAGGTGGATAACCGAGATAACCTCTCGGTGACCCCCCGAAGCGACAGACTCATATAAAATATATATGAAATAATTCTGGCCGCCAGCATAGACATTTGGAAGGCTTGACGTCCTAGAGTATCTAGCGTCTTCGAGGCGCGGCCTGGAGGGCGAGAAGCATGCCTCTCCTTGCTTCCGGCCTTCCTCAGCGCCGATTCAACCACAATGGACCGATGTGGAAGCTGGTGCTGCCGAAACCCCGGGGACGGAGGCACCCGGTACAGAGCCTGCATCGCAGTCGGCGGTGCCGGAACCCTCAAAGGCGACCGCCAAGCCCCCAGCAGGAGATCCTATAGGGCGGGATGCAGAGGAAGCATCGCGGCTGCCTGTTCCGCAGGGCCTGGGCTCGGATCCAGGATAGGGATGGCCAGCAAGTCCGCCATGTCAAGGAGGAAATCCTGAAAAGGCGGCTCTGCTGGAGCAGTTATGGCGGGAGAGGTCGCCCGGGCACTAAGAGGCCGCTCGGGCCGACGCCCGCTGGGCAGAGGAGGGGACCAACTGGCCCGGATCGGGGCAGTCAACATGGCGTCGTCGGCTCCTGGAATTGATTCCAAGCTAGGCATCGAAGAAGTCGATGGCACCGACGGTGCCGCAGGAACCGGCCTCGGCCCTGAACCCGGGGGCGGCGCTTCCCCCCGTGACTGGAGCGAATCCGCGGCCGCCGGAGGGCAGGGGCCAGCGGTCTCTGCTCTGCGCTGCGGGAGAGGACAGGGGCCGATCCCGAGACGTGCCGTGGCCAGGCTTTCAAGGCTGGACAACGACTCCAGGCTGGGCATCGAACCGAGCGAGGAGATCGACTCCGTCCTTGAGGCCCCCGGCAGGAGTGATCGCGCCGGTGGAGGAGATCCCGGAGCGCGGATCGGAACCGCGCCGACCGGTGCCGCGAACATCAAGGGCCCCCGAGGACGGTGCTCGGAGGAGAGGGGGTCATCTGACGCCGGCGCCGATGTCTATCGGCGGGCACTGCCCGGCGCCGGGCTCCCTCTCGAACCCGTCCGACCCGGAGAGAAATCCTTCCGCGGCATACGGCCCGTCCCCGAGGGGACCCCGGTCACCCAACGACGAGTCCCTGCGGGGGGGGAGTGCAAAGCCCCTGCGCCAACGTCGGGGTACCGTAGCGGGGCGGCGCAGACCCAGATTGGGTCGAAGCGGTCGAAGACCCCGAGGCCCCTTCTCTAGGGAAGGGCGGGGCCCTCGACGGCCGCGTCGATGCCAGGGAGTCGCCTGTGCGCTGGCCGACATACCCCGAGGTCCCCGGGGAAGGTCGATGGCGGTCCCTTGTGCTCGACGCCCCTGCCGTCGCTGGCGGAGCGGCGCCACTCGAACCCGGCACCACCCTTGCGCAGGGCTGGGATACCGGCGACCCGGCGCGGGTCGAAGCGAGCGGCCCCGAGAGGAGGGAGGCCAGATGACCATCCCCGGCGTGGGGCGGAACCACCGACGCCCGCGCCCTCGAAGCGGGTACTACCCCCGCGCATGACCTAAACGTAGGGCCGTCAGACAGTGTCGAGTCGATCGGCCCCCGAGGTGCCGAGGGCAGCGGCTGGCGATCCCCGGAGGGGAGCGGGGTCACTCGACATCGATGCCGATGGGTCGGCACCGCCCAAAGCGATTACCATCTCCGTAGGAACGCCATACCGGCGTGAGTCGGTCGGCCCCGGAGGCGCCGAGGACTGCAGCCGCCAATCCCCGGTGAGGAGAGGAGCGCTCGACACCGACGCTGAGGGGCCGGTACCGCCCGAAGCAGGTACCGCCCGCGCGCATGGCAGGGCTGAAGGAACGCCAGGCTGGACTGAGTCGATCGGCCCTGGAGGCGCCGAGGACAGCAGCAGACGATCCTCGGTGAGGAGCGGAGCGCTCGACACCGATGCCGATGCCCGGGGCTCAGTACCGCCCGGAGCGGCTACCACGCCCGAGCATGGCTTGGATGTAGGGAGGTCAGACCCGGTCAAGCCGATCGGCCCGGAAGGCGCCAAGGACGCCAGCTGACGATCCCTGGCGAAGAGTGAAACACTCGACGCCGACACCGATGCCGGGGAATCGGCACCGCTCGAAGCGGGTACCTCCTTCGGGCATGGCTCGGGAATGTTCTGTGAGGAGCGAACCTCAGGAACATCCCGAAGCCCCGTAAATGCTTTGGAGCCCGAGGACTCCCGCCGGGGTATATCAGCCAAGGAGGACTTGAGGGGTTGGCCGGAGCCGTCGCCATGAGACTCGCCCCTCAAGACTCGGCTAGTCTTAACAGACTGTTGTGTGGTTACCTGATCCTGGAGAGAAGGACAACCTGACGACCGCGCCTTTGGCGCGAAGACGTCGTCGAGGGATACCCGAAAGAGGGAGCGTCTTCTCCCGACACTGTAGCCCGGGGAATCCGGGGAAAAAGGGTCAGGCCCCAAACAGGAGAGGCACCGGGCTTTGGAGTCCACGTGGAAACTTAAGTCCCCGCCGTGAGGCTGGGGGGAAGAAGGCTCCATGCCCCGGTCCTCAGCGCCCGAAGGGGGCGACGAAAATTAAATGAAAACGATTAAAAGAAAGAAAGAAAAAAAGGGGGGCACGGAGGTGCCACCCGTCGGCGGGAAAGCCGCGACTACAGAAAAAAGGAAAATTTTCTGCCGTGGCAGGAGGGACGTCCTGCCTGCTCCGCGGAAAACGAAAAACTGGGGAGAGGCAATGGGAAGGGCGGGAAGCCACTGCGCAGGCGCGGGGGATGCTCCCAAAGGCTTTCTGATTGGATGCTGGGGAGCATTTTCCCGTGCGGGCTCCGTCGGCAACGTCTCCCACGTGTGAAGACTCATTCCTGCTTGTTCCTGGAGATTAAGCACTGATTTGATGCCACACACTGCATTGCATGCACAAACTTTATTAAACAGGGTATTGATTGTGCCAGCTTTAACACATGTTTTTGAACACTTACCTACATCAGCCCTAGGGCTAGCGTAAATGCCCGTGCCTAGATTTGTCAAGAACCTGCATAAATATTTTATAATTTACACGCACTCGTGCGCTCCATCTACACTCCAGCCCTGTTCACGCCCACAATGAAAACATGCACCATTAGCCCTATGCACATACTTCTAAAATAGTGACCCACGAAAGTAGGCATGTTAAGGTCCATTAATTCACTCTGTATAATGACCATACCACCCTGAATGAGCCTGATCTAGTCTGATCTCAGAAGCTAAGCAGGGTTGGGCCTGGCTAGTACATGGATGGGAGACCACCTTGGAATAGCTGATGCTGTAGGCTTACTGCACAGAAGAAAGGCCTGGCAATCTACTTCTGGTTGCACCTTGCCATGACAACCCAGGAGATGGATTGCCGAGTCTGCATCAACTGTGTGGCACGCAACAGCAACAAGGTGGCAAAGGCTGGCTGTAACAGAGGGGATGCAAATAGGGCTAGAAGAGCTCAGAATTGCACATAATCTCTTTATCCTTCAAGTGAACCACCACATCCACAGGACTCTAAATCAAACAACCAGTGATGATCAACCAGAAAGTAACAGAACATTATAAAATGATTTACCTGATAAAATAAGACTGTAAACTTAGACATACATTCTTCACCACAAAATTCTTCCATTTTCCCACCAAAATGATTCTGCACCAGTTTGGGAGATGTCTGAAGACAGTAACTGCACATCTTACAGTGGTTTCCCCAGCGTTTGGCCAGGTCATGTTTGTATAGCAGTTTGCAGCCTAAGAAGCAATGAAGAAATAAAAGTAGCTGAAATTAGGCTGTGTTCTTCACTAAAGTGGAATTTGTGCGAGTCTTATAATATATACACTGGTCTATAATCGGGCACCATTTCTATTTTGGACCAAAGCTGGAGTCTACCGCTCATAATCAGACTCTTGCTGGGTTTCATCATACACAAATCCCGATATCCTATTTTTTTTAAACATATACACACTAGTATTAAGGATGTCAAATAACCAAATGCAAGGCTAAAAAATATTAAAAATGGATTGAGATTTACTCCTCCCAAAATCTGCCCCTCCAGCAGCACTTGTTTTCTATATCCCAAATGATGGCTACACATACTTTTAATGCACAAATGCAAAATAAACTATGCCACTGAATATTAGCTGTCAATAAGTGTTGAATCCACAAATGTACAAAAGGTGAAAACTATTTTAATTTTATCTCTTTAATTACAAGGGGACAGCTATTAGGGTTTACTTATGCTATCACACTATCTAGTGCACTGCAGACAGCAAGGTTAGTCAGTGGACACATTTGATGCCAAACACACACACCCCTCTAAGAGCTCAGAAAACTGGAATAGGGTTTTCCTGAGAATGTTCTCATGCGGCCACCTCAATGGGCCTTCCGGTTTTGTTTTTTATATTTCTATTTAGTTCACAGCGATTATTATTAAAGTACAGTGGTTCTCTATGGACAAACAGGATTATTGTAGCCACATAAGTGAGTGATATCACCATGTGGTATCCAAGCAGGGCTGCTCTTCCAAAGTTCAGAAACTTCTAAGTGGTTTTCTGAGCATGTGCGAATTTCCATGCAGCCCCCTCCGCCTACCCTTTCAGTCTTTTTTCTACCATTTACACATTCAATTGGGTTCTGTGGCCCTCCAAGAAAAACTCAAACATAAACCATGGATATTTTAAGACGGGCAAAAAAAACCCCAAACCTCAACTCCAGAAAAGGGGTAATACTCCTCAGTGGGAGGAGTGGCCTAGTGGTTAGGACAAGGTACTTCAGGCCGGAGGGCCGGGGGTTCAAGTCCCACCTGGGGACAGCAATCTCAGGCCGGAGGGACTGGGATTTCTAGTCCTATAGGCACTCCTTGTGGTCTTGGGCAAGCCACTTAACCCTCCACTGCCCATGTTCTGTAAGTATTAGCGTATGTGTGTCATATTCCCTCGTGTTAAATGTATCTCCCAATTGACCACTTTGACCCGGTGAAAAGCGGGATATAAATACAGCTAAATAAATATTTTACCAAGATAGAATTTGCAATGGCTGACAAAAATACTCAGGTTTAAACACTGCCATTTAAAAATCTGTCAAACTCGCACGAGACGATCCCATACAGCATACGCAATATTCTCAAATGTCCTAAATATGCACATGTCAGAGCAAGAAAAACAAGGAGCCATGCAGTGAATACGTTTTTAAACCCCCACCCGGGTCCATAACCTTGGTCAGTCAAGCAGAAGAGTTAAAATTCTTTTAGTAAGTCTTCCTCCTCCAGAACCAGCTAGCCACAAGTCTTCCACTGAAAAAAATATGGATCCTCAAACCAAAGGATCCTCACAATTTCTTTGGCACAACAGTCTGTCATGGCAACCCAAGCATGCTCTCGGATACAGGGAGGCTAGCAAACCACACTGTGCCAAACACTCTGCTCCTTCAGCCTCGATGCAACACCAGACAGACAAGTCTGCCCCATAATTAGTAGTAGGAGCAGACGGCTCCATCACAAGATATCCATATGAAGAACAGTGCTGGAACAGTTTCCTCAACCCTGATTCAAAGCTCCTCCTCGAAACTCATCAGCTCATTACAGCACTGAAAGAATGGATTTTTCACTGCCAGCACTGACCGGACGAATAGAAGATCCTCCTCCCAAATCTCTGCATACAGCAACTCACAACACTGACAGGGGAACTCTGGAAGCCAACTCAAGTCCAGAGAAGAGAAAGGAACATTGAGCATTGCACACCATCTCCTGAACAGATTCCTCATTTACAAGTTCCAGCCATTTCTGCTCAAGTCAGGACTCGCCATCTTCTCAGCCTTGTCCCATTATGTCTGAGCTGTGGAAAGAATTTCTTCAAGGGTACTGTGCTGCCAGAAGCCTTGGGCTCCTCCTCAGGAATCAATCTTCAACTGATCCATTCTTCAGAGGGCCTTTTTGGCTGGTCCAAACTCGAACATGTCCTCAAGAGGAATAATCAGATGGAAAATTCTTCGCCAATTTGGACCCCAACCAGCTTTCAGAAAACTAGGAATCTAATTTAAGAATAAAGAGCAGCCAAATGTCCTGTAATCAAGCATGCTCACTGTATGCCCCAACCTTCTGGAACTCCCTCTCGGATCCGATTTGAGCTAACCCTGACCTCTCAAGCTTCTGCGGGACACTAAAACACATTTATTCCGACAATACGATGAGCAAATACCATAAGAAGGATCTTTTATGAACTAATGACCCATCCCCAATATTTGGGCTCTTGATGCATAGGAACTTTATCTTGCTGAGCAACTTAACAAGGTTAAACAAAGGTTATGCTAAGTTCTCCAAGTTTATTTTCCTGTTCTACGAGGTGTGACAAAAAAGAAACGAGACTGTGGCAGAAATATGGAGCAAAGAATCAACTTGAAATTTCTGGTTAAGTTGGAGAAGGGCCCAACTGAGTGTCTCTGACTTCTCCAAAAGGCTTATGGAGAAGATGCAATGTCAAGGCCGTGAGTCTTCAAAGTGGCACAAACGCTTCAAGACTGGCCGCAAGCAGGTGGAGGATGAATCCAAGTCAGGACGGCCTTCCACAACAAAGACGGCTGAGAACATTGACAGCGTGAACCAGCTGGTGCAGAGTGATCGCAGACTGATGATGCGGATGATAGCTGAGGAGCTCAGCCTGAACAGGGAGTCAATGAGGACAATCTTGGTGCAGGAGCTGAGGATGCGGAAGGTGTGCGCTAAGATGGTGCCCAAGCTTTTATCGGATGACAGAAGGAGCACCGGGTCAATGGTTGTCGAGACTTGCTAGAGAAGATCGGAGAAGATCCAGAGTTCGTTGGCCGAGTCATCACAGGAAACGAGACTTGTGTCTTCCAGAATGACCCTGAAAGCAAGAGACAGAGCCTGTAATGGAAGACTCAACTGTCACCCAGACCCAAGAAGGCACGCATGTCCAAATCAAGGACCAAGGTCATGCTGATCGCATTCTTCGACCAGAAGGGAGTGGTCCATCATGAGTTTGTGTCAGAGGGTCAGACAGTCAACCAGCACTTCTACCAGCAGGTCCTCAATCGCCTCCATGACCGGGTTCGGGGCAGCAGGCGGGCTCAGTGGAGTGACAAGTCGTGGTTGCTCCACCATGACAACATGCCCACACACACCGCGCTCAGTGTGAGGCAGTTCTTGGCCAACAGATCACAGCTCTCGACTACCCTCCTTATTTCCCAGATCTCGCACCGTGCGACTTCTGGCTCTTCCCCAGGCTGAAAACTGTTCTCAAAGGAACTCATTTCGCCTCTGTAGAAGGCCACTGTGACGAGGGAGCTGAGGGACTTCAAGGAGGAGGACTTTACCGAGTGCTTCCATACACGGCAGAAGTGAATGCAGAAGTGCATTAACTCGGGGGGGGGGGGATTATTTTGAAGAGGATAATGCGTAATTTCTCTGTAGATTTTGTAATAAAACATTTTTAGGACAGTCTCGTTTCTTTTTTGTCACACCTCGTACATACACTACTTCAATAATAATTATAAACTGCTCTGACTGCAAAATAACTAGCATTTCCACATACTATTGTATTAAAATAATTTTAATACAAAAAATTGTTTTAAAATCGGCTGATGCATACAAAAGAATGGTTTCGCTTACTCTAATATGAGTACAATTCACAATTTCATTTTAGTGGAGGGGTTTTTCTGACCAGTAATGGTTGATATGCAAACGAGGAATGGTGCGCCTTGAGCATTAAGTGACCACTGATTTGTGGGACTGAGGTCTTTTCCTCCCTCTATGAAATGCTTTCTTAAAATATATTTTTTTAATCAGTGCAGTATATTAAATATTTCAGTGGGGTGGATTTGTAAAATTCTGCCTTAAATCTTTCACCCTCTTTGTGGCTTTGTTTAGGTTTATCCTGATAGAAAACCAGGAGGTTGAAGTCTAGAGGATTCTAAATGCCTCGTCACTGATTGGCAGGCCTGTGGTTCCTGTTCCCATTCTTTAGTATAAAGAACATTCTGGCTGAGAAGTTCTCTTGCACATTAATATTCCAGCTATGCAAGCCACCAAAGATCACCTTCAGACTGGCCACCACCCACTGGCACAGTAGGGAGATTTCCTGAGTCATGGCTACACTTCCTGTACTTGACGACACATACCGCCACAGTGGCATTGTCAGAAAGAACTTTGACTGTCTTGCCCCAATCCGAGGAGGAATGTCTCCAGCCCCAGTCGGATAGCTCTGGCCTCCAGCCTGCTGATGCTCTAGGAAGCCTCCAGACATGAGCAGATGCCCTTGGTTCTGGCAGTGCCACCTCCCCCCCCCCCCCCCAAATCCCATAAGACATGCCACAATATATTCAGGGCTCCAAATTCATTCCCAAGAGAAGACTGCGAGTTAAGAGCCACCAATTCATTTCTGCTTGCACTTAAGAGAGCCAGGCACTAAACTCCTGCAACTAGTGAGACCAGCTAGAGAGAGAAGACAGCTGAAGCAGCCTCATGTGAGCCCTTGCTCAAAGAACCAACTCAAGGGCTATCATCATGAAGCCCAATACCGACAGAACCATGTGGGACCACAGCCCTGGATCTGATCCTCTAGCTTTAGCCCCCTCTCCTGCATCATGAACAATTTTCCCTATCCAGTCTCAAACCTGGCCCTCAGATATTCAAGGGAATGTGAGGTGACTAGGTGGGAGAAGTCTGAAACCACCATGTTTTCAGTAGCTGCAACAACAAAAAAAAAAAATTTAATTGGTGGGGCATAAAATGCCAAGCGCCAGGGTGCAATTTCTAGGCATCATAGCGATCTGGCACATGTGATTTGTCAAGCCTTGATTTACAGTGGTTGCAGAACCTCCAGAATATAACAATTAAGCTTTCATATTCAGTGCAAAAAAATTTTGATCACACCACCCCTCTATTAATAGCAGAGTATCAGCTCCCAGCAAGTTTTAGAATCTCTTTCGAAATACTGTTAACTCCCTCATAAGACAGAAGACCAGAGTAAATGTCTTATCAAGTGAAGAATCTTATCCCTGTCTAGTCCACTCTAACGATCCACTTTGCTATTCCAAACCTCTGTCATCTCCCTTCAGTATCCAGAGTTCGATATGAAAGTATGTGGAAAGCAGCATTTTTTTCTGTGGCTCCCTCCTCGTAGAGCTCTTCTACCCTACCTAAAAAGGTTCTTACACCAAAGTTCAAAAAGGGTTTGACAACCCTACTTTTTTGCACAGGCTTTAGAGAGACATGGACCCCAGTTGACCTTTCCCTCTTTCTTCCTTTATGTTCCCGTTCTCTGCATCAGAAAAAATACAGAAGTTAGATTAGCCCCATCTCTTCTTCCTCACCTCGCCAATCTTTCTCCAGAAGTGGTGGAAACAGGGTCTTAGAATTAATCTAGAATCTCATCCAATATCCTAAGGAACTTTGGACCTTTAGTCAACCTCCAGACTGCCCAGATGCCTACCTGGTCTGGCAACGATGGGAAGACCCCCTACTCCTTCCCAATATGCTGCGTTTGAAGCAGTGTGCAATCTAACTAGTGTTTTCAGGAGATTGGTGTTTGACAGATGGAGCAGATAAGAAAGGAGCTCTCCTGTAATACCAATGAAAGGGTCAACATGTCGCGCCAGGCACTAATGGGAGAAAGTGTTACACTTGAGCATAGGGTTTTGGTCAAATCCCTTCATGATGCAAGATCCCCTTCACACGCCTCCCAAGAGATAAGGTTAATGTATTTTCAACTTCCACTCTGATGCAGTGTGTTCTGGTTATTCTTCCAATAACTTGAGCAGGAGGGGGGGACCACTGCTGCCTGGGCAAGTGTGCAGCTATCAGGAGCACAGAGGCCTTGTCATGTCTGATCTTCTGCAATACATAACAAAAGTACATAAGATATGCCATACTGGATCAGACCAAAGGCCCATCAAGCCCAGTATCCCATTTCCAGTGGCCAAGCCAGGTCAGAAGTACCAGCCAGGTTCCCAGAAAGTACACAGATTCCATGCTGCTTATTCCAGGGGTAAGCAGTGAATTTCACCAGTCCACTTTAATAATGGTTTATGGACATTTCCTCCAGGAATTTGTCCAAATATATATATATCAAAGCTTTATTAAACAAGTAACAATTCTCACATCCCAACAACTAATAACACAGTTAACAGTGTTAAATAAACAAGTATCCCAGTGCAACTGAGCAGCCTCATCTTTATAAAATGTTTTACCAAAAAATAGAAAAATAAAACATGAAGCTCCCCTCACCCACCACCCCTTCCCCCCTACCACCCCACCCAACACCCTGGGAGGGCCACCATCTATGTACCCACCTTATCCAATCAAACCTTGACCCGCAGTCCATAACATAAATGGCTCCTAAATATGCTCACATCGTGCCTGACCCAGCTTCCATGTGCCAGTCACTTGCTCCATATTATAAATATCCTGTGGGAGGGTATTGACAAAGATGGGGGTATTGACTACTCCCCTGACCTCCCTCTTAAAGCCTGACACCTGGGTGTAAGCATCAAACAACCGCATGACATTTGGGAGGGAGGTCAGGGACTTTGTCAATGACAGTAGGATGTCGTCAACAGCACAATTCTGTACTCATCTCCCAACCAGATCCCACTGACATCCGGCGAGGTCCGGAGCTGCTGGGCTAACGGCTCAATAGCCAATGCAAAGAGAAGGGGAGGGGAAGGGGGACAGCGGACACCCCTGGCGTGTTCCATGCCTTAACTGAAAGGATCTCAAATTTCTGCCATTAACTAATACAGGCTTTAGGTGCCCAATATAAACGCCATATGCACCCCTGAAAATGTGGGCCGCACCCCATCTTTGTCAATACCCTCCCACAGGAACTCCCAATTCACCCTTTCAAAGGCTTTCTCCACGTCAACCCCCAAGAGCAGTTCTGATTGCTTCCCAAGACTACCCATGTGCACCAGCTGAAGTGTCCTTTGGATGTTATCTGCTGCTTGGCTCCCCGCCACAAAGCCCACTTGATTCCCATGAACTAACCTGGGGAGAACCTGATTCAAGCGTGCAGCCAACACCTTTGTCAGTATCTTTACATCACCATTTAAAAGGGATAGCTGTCTAAGACACGGGTTCAGATATAGGCTTTTCCAGCTTGGGAATCATTGACATCACTGCCTCCATCTGCGAGGGGAGGGGGGTAAATCCACCCCTGAAAACCGCATTAAAGACCTCAGTCAACATAGGCGCCAGCCGACTCTCAAACGTTCTGCAATATTCAGAGATGAAACCATCGACCCCAGGGGTCTTCCCAGCCAACAAAGCTCTAGTGAACAGCTGTATTTCTTGGGCCGCTCTCGGCCTCCAAACGTTCCCTTTCCAAATCTGTTAAGGCCTCCAGCACCACCCTCTGGAGGTACTACCCTATCCGCTCCTGAGCCACTGGCTCTTGTGTATAAAGCTACTCAAAAAACTCCACAAAAACAGCCTGGATATCCCCCGATTTTACTCTGGTTTGCCCTACCAGGTCCTTGAGCTCTCGCACCATCAGCCCGGTCTGCTGCTTATGCAAACGCAACTCTAGCAGCTTGCCCACCTTGTTCCACTTTTCACAGAATGTTTGCCTAAGCCAACGTCTCAAACTCTAAATCCCGCTTGCACATGCTCATCTAGGCAGGCTCTACTACTGATCATTTGTATAGCGCTACAAGGCACAGGCAGCATAGTACAGAGATGTTTAAGATGGTCCCTGCTCATCAGAGCTTACAATCTAGTCAAGATACAACACAACAGCTGAGGACAAGGATAAATCCAGGGAAATGGTAAAGAGACACATAGAAGACTAAGTGGATCAGGATCCTAAAGCAGCCTCAGGTGGTAGACACTGGGCCCTGCATAAAAGGCTCACCGACTCCACTGCTTCCAATCTTGTTGTGAACCAGTCAGCGCATGTTGAGCCTGGAGGCACTTGGCCTCTTCCCATAGGGCACATAGTTCCTGTTCACATTGCCACCGGTAATCCGCCATCTGTACCATCAACTGCCCCCTAGCTGTTGCCTTAAAAGTATACCACATCATTGGCATAGCCATCTTACCTGTATTGTTCGGTGTAAAATAAACAAATCGTGCATCCAGATTGCTTCTGCCCACTGCAAGAAGCTATTATGCAGTGCCCAGTGTCTACCACCTGAGTCTAAATCAGTGTCCGCGAACTCCACCCAACAGACAGCATGATCAGAGCAAGTTATCGCATCCAGCTCAGTCACCCGCACCAGGCACATCAAGCACTGGTCAAGCAGAAGGTAGTTAATCTGGGTGTGAACCTGGTGCAGTGGCGAAAAGTAGGTGTAACCCCTCTGTCCACGATGAGTATCATACCAAACATCATGGAGACCCAGATCCACCAGCATTCCGCACAGCGCCTTGCTGGCCCCACCAACCCTCTGGGCCCCCCTACCAGTTGAATCCAAGCAAGGCTGCAAGCAGGTATTACAAGTCCCACCTAGTTCAGTTGTGGTCAATATTATTGGCACCCTTGCAGTTTAACCCTTGATGTCCAATGTCTCCTTAAAAAAAGTAACCAGTAAAATGTCTTTGGACTTTATATGCACACATATTTGACACACAAAAGAATCAAACAAGACCAATTAAAAAAGGAAACAGTAGGAAATAGTATAAAAACTGGGACATTGTTAGGGCATGATTACTGGCACTCTTAAAAACAATTCAAATCACTTTGAACAGAACCACCACATTGCCACTGCAGTAAAATTAGATGCACCTGTGATCAATTGTCAGTACTCACATGGCTTGAATCAACCAGTGAATGATGGTTCTAATATTTAAAATGGCCACATTCACTCCTTGTTCCATTTTCACAATGGTGAAGGACAAAAGTGCTGCCTGAGACCATCAGAAAAGCTATCACCAAACAAACTTCAAAGACCATCTCCAAAGTCCTTGGGATACCTGCGTCTATAGTTTGCAATGTTATTAAGAGGCTTTCTACTCATGGAATTGTCAAGAATCTCCTAGGACGCAGTGTGAAGAGAAAAATTAATCCAAGAAGATTTTGAAGGTTACCGTGAACTGTTGGAAATACACCACATACAACATCCAAAGAGCTTAAGGCTGACCTGGGGCAAACTGGGAGTGGTGATTTTAACAGTCACCATACACTGCATACTAAACAAAGGAGGACTTCATGAGCAAAGGCCAAGGAGGACCCAACAACTCCCGGACAGACATAAAAAGGCACACCTGATCTTTGCCCAAACCCTTCTTGAGAAACCACAATCCTTCTGGAAAAATGTTGTGGACAGATGAAACTAAGCTTGAGCTCTCTGGCAATGCTACTACTAAACATCTGAATAGCACTGCAAGGCGTATGCAGTGCTGCACAGACACATGTAAAAGACTGTCCCTGCTCATTAGAGCTTACAATCTAGTCGAGACAGACTACACAGTAGCTGTAGACATGGGATACAGCTAAGGGGAATAGTAAGGAAACAAATGCAGATCAGGGATACATTTATAGGTAAAGAAATGAAGCTTAAGGAAAAAAAAAAAAAAAAAAGACACCCTTCCTACAGTTATATATGGAGGAGATTCCATAATGTTGTAGGGCTGTTATGCTGCCTCAGGAACTGGAGGCCGGGAATGTATTAAAGGCATCATGAAGTCTGAGGACAACCAAGGTATTCTGGAGCAAAATGTGCTATCTAGTGTCAGAAAGCTAGGTCTGGGTCCTCCAGCAGGATGACTACTCAAAAGTACAAAACAATGGTGAAAAACAAACCAGTGCTATGGCTCCCCCCCAACTTTGTCTGCTGGCAGCTTTTCCCTGCAAGCTTCTGGGAAGGTGGATCCTGAGCAGGGTCATCCTGCTAACCCAGTTGGAGGAAGTGCTTTATGGTCGGTTCCAACATCTGTGCTGATGATTTCTACTTCTGGAGTGGGTGCTGAAGGAGAGATACAACGGGAGCTTGTGACTGGGCTGAAGATGGCTGAGCCTCTTGGTGCAAAAAGAAGTTTTCCACAAGTCTCTTGGGTGACTCTCGGACAGGGACCTGATTCTTTGCTGGCCTTTTCTTTGGAGCGCCCTAAAACATTTAGAGGCTATAGAAACATGGTGGCAGAAAAGAGCACATGGCCTATCTAGTCTGCCCTTCCATATCAACTACAATAGTCCCCTTTTTACCTTTATGGATCCTGCTTGTCCCATGCTTTTTTGAATTCAGATACCGTCCTCGTGTCCACCACCTCCACTGGGAGACTATTTCATGCATCTACCACTCTTTCCATAAAGAAACATTTCCGCATATTACTCCTGAGTCTATCCCCTTTCACCCTCATCCTATGTCCCCTTATAGCAGAGCTTGTCTACAACTGAAAGACCCTCCTGTGCATTTATGCCACGGAGGTATTTAAACATCTCTAACATATTGCCCCTATCCTGCCTTTCCTCTAAAGTAAAATGAAAGAATCACTCCAATACAAACATGTGTGTTTCTTCTGCAATACCACTTGATAAACACAATGTACACCGGGTCTCAGCATACAAGGGCATACGGTGAAGGAACAGCCAGAACCAAATTCAGGCCATCTACACCAATATCAAGCCCAATAACATCAATGACCCAGTGACTAGCAGCTGGCGATACCCACACCTCGCTTCTTAAATATGAAAATAACAGCACTTAGCTTGAAAGCCAGGCAGGGAAACAAGACAAACGCCAGCCGCGTCCCCGACGTTATCACACCAAGAGCCCTTTAAACATTTCGCGGGACTACCCGCTGCTTTGACCAATTACGTTTGGGTTTCCTCTAAAGTATACATATTAAGATCTTGAAGTCTGTCCTCATATGCTTCATAACTAAGACCATTAATCATTTTAGTAGCCACCCTCTGCACAGACTCCAACCTGCTTATATCCTTCTGAAGGTGCGATCTCCAGAATTGAACACAATATTCCAAATGAGGTTGCACCAGACACTTATACAGAGGCATTATCACCTCCTTTTTTCTGCTGGTCATTCCTCGCCCTATGCACCCAAACTTCCTTCTAGCCTTCGCTGCTGCCTCTTCTACCTGTTTAGCTACTTTAAGATAGTCAGACACAATTATGCCAAGATCCAGCTCTGTTTTCATGGACAGAAGTACCTCATCCCCTACACTGTACAGCTCCTTTGGATTTTTGCAGCCTAAATGCATGACCCTGCATTTCTTAATATTAAATTTCATTTATCAAATTCTAGACCATTCTTCAAGCTTGGTTAGATCCCTCCTCATGTTATGTTATCGACTCCTTCCTGTATGTTTACTCTATTGCAGATTTTGGTATCATCCGCAAACAAGCAAACCTTCCCGACAGTCCTTCCGCAATATCACTAACAAAAAATGTTAAACAGAATCGGATCAAGGACAGATCCCTGCGGCACACCACTGGTAACCTCCTCCTCAGAGTGAGCTCAATTTACCTGTACCCTCTGTCACCTCCCATTCAACCAATTCCTAACCTAATCAGTAACTTTACAGTCCATCCCTAGGCTGCTCGGTTTGTTTATAAGTTGTATGTGTGGAACAGTGTCAAAGGCTTTACTGAAATCTAAATACACCACATCTAGAGCTCTCCATCAGTCCAACTCCCAGGTCACCCAGTCAAAGAAGTCTATCAGATTTGTCTGACAAGACCTGCCTCTAATCCTGAAATCCATTAGACTCCAGAAACCTCACTATTCTCTCCTTTAGTAGCCTTTCCAATAATTTACTAACCACAGAGGTTAGACTAACTGGCCTGTAGTTCTCAGTACCATTCTTACATCAGCTTTTGTGTAAAGGGACCACATGTGCCTTTCTCCAGTCCTCTGGCACCACTCCCAATGCCAAAGAGGCATTGAAAAAGAAAGACAGTACAGCCGCTAGAACATCTCCAAGTTCCCTCAGTATTCTTGGCTGTATCCCATCTGGACCTATGGCTCTGTCTACTTTTAGTTTAGCTAGTTCCTCAAACACAGTCTTCTGAAAATTGTTCAAGATCCCTGTTGCTTCAGTTCCTATTCGTGGGTGTTTTCTGAGGTCCTGCTCCTGGCCCTTCATCTGTGAACCAGGAGCAGGACCTCAGAAAACACCCCCGAATAAAAACCAAAGCGACGAGGATCTCTAACGATTTTCAGAAGACTGTGAGAACTAGCTAAACAAAGTAGTGCCATCTCAGCGTTGGGTGAAATTTTTGTCCAGCAAAACAACAAGATGGTAGCTCCAGTTCAAGTTAATACAGTACTTTCACAGGATAATTAAAGGGAGTTGGCTGCCTTAAAGGAAACTGTTGCAAGTGTACAATTTGAGGTGCATCAGCAGGAATCATATTGCTACGCGTGGTCTAAGGAATCGGCTATTAAATTTAAACTGGAAATCTTAGACAATCAGTTCAGGCGTCTAAGGTGAAAGTAGACCTTACCTGCTAGCTGGTTTTCCTTGAGGACTTCCAGTGCAGTCCTGGCATCTGGGTTGTCAGCTCTCATCAAAGTGGTATTGTCAGACTCAAGGGTGCAGGGGGGGAATATCTAAAAGCTGATAAGGATAAAGCGGAATTGCTTAACAAATATTTTTGTTCTGTGTTCACAGATGAAGAACCAGGAGCAGGACCTCAGAAAACACCCACAAATAAGAACAGAAGCGAGGGACATCTTGAACTATTTTCAGTAGACTGTGTTCGTGAGAAACTAGCTCAACTTAAAGTAGACAAAGCGATGGGACCGGATGGGATACACCCTAGAATACTGAGGGAACTTGGGGACGTTCTAGCAGCTCCACTGACTGACCTTTTCAATGCCTCGTTGGAGTCAGGAGTGGTGCCAAAGGACTGGAGAGAGGCTCATGTGGTGCCTTTACACAAAAGCGGAAGTAAGGAAGTGGTTGAAAAACTACAGGCCGGTTAGTTTAACTTCGGTGGTGAGTAAATTATTGGAAACGCTGCTGAAAGAGAAAATAGTGAGGTTTCTGGAGTCCAGCGGATTACAGGATCCGAGGCAGCATGGATTCACCAGAGGCAGGTCTTGTCAGACAAATCTGATTGATTTTTTTGACTGGGTGACCAGGGAGTTGGACCGAGGGAGAGCTCTAGATGTGGTGTATTTAGATTTCCGTAAAGCCTTTGACACTGTTCCTCAAAGGCGACTTATAAACAAACTGAGCACCCTAGGGATGGACCCTAAAGTTACTGCTTGGGTTAGAAATTGGTTGGGTGGGAGGCGACAAAGAGTACAAGTAAATGGAGCTCACTCTGAGGAGAAGGATGTTACCAGTGGTGTGCCCCAGGGATCTGTCCTTGGTCCAATTCTTTTTAACATCTTTGTTAGTGATATAGCGGAAGGGCTGTCGGGTAAGGTTTGCCTCTTTGCGGATGATACCAAAATCTGCAATAGAGTAGACACCCAGGAAGGGGTAGATAACATGAGGAGGGATCTAGCTAAGCTTGAAGAATGGTCTAGAATTTGGCAGCTGGGATTTAATGTTAAAAAATGTAAGGTCATGCATTTGGGCTGCAGCAATCCAAGGGAGCAATACAGTATAGGAGGTGAAGTACTTTTGTCCACTAAAGAAGAGCGGGACCTAGGCGTGGTTGTGTCTGATGATCTTAAAGTAGCTAAACAGGTGGAAAAGGCGACAGCAAAAGCTAGAAGGATGCTTGGGTGCATACGGAGAGGAATGGCTAGCAGAAAAAAGGAGGTGATAATGCCTCTGTATAAGTCTTTGGTGCGACCTCATTTGGAGTATGGTGTGCAATTCTGGAGACCGCACCTTCAAAAGGATGTGAACAGGATGGAGTCGGTGCAGAGGGTTGCTACCAAAATGATTAATGGGCTTCATTATAAAGCATATGAGGACAGACTTAAGGATCTTAATATGTACACCTTAGAGGAAAGGCGGGATAGAGGTGATATGATTGAGATGTTTAAATACCTCCGTGGCATAAATGTTCAGGGAGAGAGCCTCTTTCAATTGAAAGCAAGTTCTGCTACGAGGGGACATGGGATGAGGGTGAAGGGAGATAGATTCAGGAGTGATATGCGGAAATATTTCTTTACGGAAAGAGTAGTGGATCCGTGGAATAGTCTCCCAGTGGAGGTGGTAGAGATGAGGACAGTAACTGAATTCAAGAAAGCATGGGACCAACACAGAGGATCTCTAAAGGCAAAAAGTGGACTGTTGTAGTTGTTATGGAAGGACAGACTAGATAGGCCATGTGGTCTTTTTCTGTCGTCATGTTTCTATGTTTCTATGTTTCTATCAGCAGCTTGGAGAGCAAGCATGTCATTTCTAATGACATCAGTGTCCTTAGGCAGCTGGCACCACCCACCAGCCCTAGTAAACTATTGACAAAGGAGACTCACAGGAGCCACAAATAAGATGCACTAACGTTGAACATACTAGCCCCAACGCAGAACAAGTGTACGCCCCTCCCCAAAGGAAGCAGTGCTTGCCCATTAACACCTGGGGCTGACCTATCTAAATAAACTGAGGCCCCGGCCTCTTTGACCAATGCTTTGCAAGCAATTCACTTCCCTCTTTAGTATACCATCTCATTTACTTTTCTTTCAGACAAAACCACCAGGACAATGGGTGAATAAAACGAAAGGTTCCAATTTTAAACCACGGAACCACTTACATAAAAACAAACTTACTTGGCCCGGGATCGCAACCTTCGCAAAATTCAGGAGGGTCCAGAACTGCACTGGAGGTCCTCGAGGAAAGCCAATTAGCTAAGGTCTAGTTTCACCTTCCTTATTGTCCCTTCAGTACAGTCCCAACATCTGGGATGTACCATAGCAGTACTAAAGTCTGGAGGCACCTTCGAGCCCGGCCTGAATGACTGCCGCACCAAAACTCACATATCACATTGCCTGCACATCCAGATGGTAATACTTCATAAAGGTATGTAGGGAGGCCCAGGTGGCCACCCACCAGATATCCACCAGGGGAACTGGCTAAACTCAGCCCATGAAGCAGTCTGTGCCCTGGTTGAATGTGCCCTCAGGCCTGCCAGAGCCGGAGCAGGTAAGCAGAAGAAATGGCTTCTCTAACCCATCTAGCGAAAGAGGCCTTGGAAGCGGCTTCTCCCTTATGCGGTCCTCTAAAAAGAACAAATAAATGGTCTGACTTTCAAATCAGCTCTGCCCTCTTCAGGTAGTGCCCTTCGGATGTCCAAGAAGCACAGCACCGGCTCCTGCTGTACCTTCCGTCCCTGCAAAAACTAGTAGGATAACCAGCTGATTCAAATGAAAGACAGTGCACCTTGGGCAGAAAAAAGGTATGGGCCATAAGACCATTTTTTGCTTGGAGAAGAGGAAAGGTTCACGGCACGATAGTGCCTGTAACTCAGATAGTCTCCTTGTGGAACATACAGCCACCAGAAAGATGGTCTTCAATGTCAAAGCCTTTAATGTACATGCCCCCAGAGCGGTTCAAAAGGCTCTACTGTCAGAATCAACAATACTAGATTAAGGTCCCAAGGAGGAACTACTATCCTCACAAGATTCTGTACCTACTTTTTTATTATTTTTATTTATTTTATTTTTATTTTTTATATACCGCGCTATTGAAATCAGCTCGGTTTACATTAAAACTGAACAAGCAACAATGCATAAATATCACAATGTGCTTACATAGAACATGGCTTACATGGAACATGTGCTTACATAGAACAATGGCATAATCAAACTGGGATAACAAGGAAAACTATTCACATGGTATATACAAGTATTTACATAGAGTTATCTATTCTCGTAAATCGTAGGTATTTATAGGTCAGGTGGTAGATTTATGATGTGTATATCTAAAGGAGAGGAGCATCTAGCCATTTTCATGTTGGGTGATAGGGCCCTAATGGCCCTAAGGAAACAGACCACATCTGGATGGGCTCCCAAAGAAACCCCTTGGACCCTACCATGATAACAGATAATCGCTGCCACTTGTACCCACAGGTAACTACAGGCCAGTCCGTTTACCAATCCTGCCTGTAAAAAGGCCAGGAAGACTGACACAGATGATGACAGATCAACAGCTATTCTCCTTGCACCAAGCCTCAAATATCCTCCAGACCCAAACATACAAAAGTGAGGTCGACTGCTTACGGGCCTTCAACAATGTGGCAGTCACTGGGGCAGACTAGCCTCTTTTTCTTAAGTGCACCCTCTCAAGAGCCAAGCCGTAAGTGAGAATCAATCCACTTGTGGCATCAGGACCGGTCACTGCGACAGGAGTTCTGATCGGTTGAGTGGCCACCATGGATGGTCCACGGTTAGTCTGGGCAGATCCACATACCACAGCCTGCATGGCCAATCCGGAGCAATGCGAACTACCAGGCCAGGATGTGCCTCGATCTTTTGAACAAGATGCCCTATGAGCGCTGTCATCAACCCCCCCTGGTGACCAGTGGCTGTAAGGGTAGGTTGAGCATATTTTCTGGGAGTAGAGAGCTCTTTTAAGGCCAAGGGTATCTTGGTCTTTGTAGTCCTGCTCCTTATGTGAATAAATTGCGTATGCCAAGTAGAGGGTAAATAAGGCTTTTATTTCCCTTTTAACGCAAAAGGTTCGCTGAGATACAGAAATACAGAAAGTCCTTCTTTTCAGGCTTCCATCACAACATAAGTAAAGAGGTAAACTGTTACAAACTTCACAGTTGCTTGTAGGATTTAACCCAGGGATTCTTTCAAACTTTAGAGCAAAACAAAGGAGTGAACATTCCTCTTTCATTCAGCACAAACATGAGTATTCTCAAAGCAATGTCTGTATAACTCACAGTTCAGGGAGTGATTCAAAACTGTCCACAATACAAATGGAGCAATCCATTAATTCATCTTGAGATAAGGGAATAGGATCCTCAAGCGCTATCTGCATGGGCTCTGGGTCATTGTTATCTTCCTCTGAATTGGAGCTTTCCCTGGCCGCTATAGTTTGCCAGTCACTGTTTCTGTTCCCTTGTTTCCAGTAAGGCTGTTCTAGGGCTCTCAAATAAGCATGGCTTGTTCCTATGCCCTTACGTCCTGGCTTATAAAACTCTGGCCTGCTTCTTTTCCTTTCAAACTGGATATCTGCTTTACAAGAGCTTCTAGGAGCTGAGCTTCTCTTTATGAATAAAGTGTCACCATACGTTGGCTTCCTGTAGCCAGTATAACTGGAGTTTTCCTTCTCAGGCACTTCTCTCAGGACACAGTCTCTTTGGCAGACTTTCACTTGGAAGCTTCTAGGCACTGCTTGACCTTTCTGTAGCCTAGGAAAACCTGGTGAGGAATCCAGACTTCCTTAGTTCCTGGTATAGGTAACTCTGCTATCAGTACCTTTCCTTCTGGAGCCTTTCAATCCTGTTTCAGAGTCTTCTGCTGAGCGTAGGCCTCTCTCCAGGTATGGCTCTCTCCTTCTGAGCTCTTTACCTCTGAGGTCTCCTGCTACCAAGTCTCTCTCCGGACTGACTCTCCACGGCCCGTCTTTCTCTCTGGCTCTTTCTGCTCCTCTTCCAGCTCCTGCTGTCCTTGTCGTGCTGCTTGTCTTGGCTGCACTGCTTGACCTGGTTGGGCTGCTGTTCCTGGCTGTCTCAGCTCCCCTTCTCCCCTCTCCTGCACTAGCTTTCTGCTTATAAAGGCATTCCACGTTTGAGTTCCCCGGGCTACTTTTCAGGTGCAGCTGATTAACTTCTGCAGAATCAGCCAGGTGTGTTAACTCAGCCTCTAAGTTTTCGCCTGCTCCCTCTAGCTGCGCTGCAGGTCAATTGCATCTTCTGCACATCATTTGTTTTGTGAAAGACAGCGTTTTTTTCTAAGTCTTCACTTTCATTAGCATCCGCTCTATGACAGCGCCCACGGGGAAAAAACATACAATTGGCAAATCGTGGACCAGGGCTGAACCAGGACATTCAGACCTTTCAATTTTCGCTCCCTCCTTCTGCTGAAGAAGCAATTTGCCTTGGCTGACATGAAGGTAGCCATCAGATCCATGATTGGCTGACCCTAACTGCTCACTATTTGTGCAAAGACGGCCTCACTGAGTGACCACTCCCCGGGATGCAGGCAAAAATAACAGCATTGTCACATTCTCTATTCCTGTGACATGAACTTGCCAAGAGCGCCTGCAGATTTTCCTCTGCCCAATCCAACAATGCATGCTGCTTGTGCCTCGTCAGTTGATTTAAGCCACTGTAGTGGAATTGTCCAAGAACACATGCATCGTCTTTCCGTGCAATAGGTTGCAAAACTCCTTCAGCACTAGGAGCACAGCTCTCATCTCTAGGTGATTGATGGGCCACCCCCGCTGTTCTGTGGAACAACAGCCCTGCCCTATCCAATCCAGACAATGCCCCCCCCCCCCCCCAAGCCCTAGAGGCTGGGATCGGTCATCAACAGCATCTCCAGCAGCATGTAGACTAACAACTGTTCCTGTCTTAACCACCAACAGAGCACTAACTGCACTGCCCGTGGACAGAGCAACGGATGTGTAAAGAGTAGTTACTCACCTGTAACAGGTGTTCTCCAGGAGCAGCAGGAATCAGTCCTCACATATGGGTGACGTCGGCGCCGACGGAGCCCCCGTGTGGAGCATTTCCCCAGCTTTCAAAGAAAGCCTTTGGGAATGCAGCGCGCATGCGCAGTCCCCTTCCCGCCCAAGGGTGCCATCTTGCTCAGTCTGATGACATAGCTAAAAGACAGCAAAAATAACAAAATAAATCATATGACTGCAACTCCAAGGGGAGGAGGGAGGGTTGTGAGGACTGATTCCTGCTGCTCCTGGAGAACACCTGTTACAGGTGAGTAACTACTCTTTCTCCAGGACCGAGCAGGAAGTCAGTCCTCACATATGGGACTCCCCAGCTTAAGGCTATCGGAGACCCAAAGCTGAAAAATGAGCTCCCTCTAGAGCCTCAGCATGCAAGAACAGAATCTTCTCTGATAACGCCCCCGAACGGTAGCCCAACACCAGGGACAGAGGGTAGGAGTTGCCTAAATCCCAAAGAGATTATGGAGTACCACCTGCCCGAAAGCACTGTCCCTGCAGGACTCCCTCTCAAGGCAGAAGTGGGCCACAAAAGTCTGGCTTGAAGACCAAGTAGTGGCCTGGCAGATGTCTGCCAACGGAACAGAGTGGAGATGAGCCACTGACGCAGCCTTTGGCCTGACACAGCACAGTGAGCCGTGACTAGACCCTGCAACGACAGGCCGGCCGCCCTGTAAGCCCAGGCGATACAGTCGGCTACCCAAATGGACAAAGTACGGTTGGAGACAGCCAACCCCAACTTATTGGGGTCAAAAGAGATGAAGAGCTGAACAGCCCTCCGGTGCTCCCGTGTACGGTCAAGGTAGAAGGACAACACCCTCCTACAGTCCAGGGTATGCAGGACCATCTCAGCCCAGCTGGCATGCAGCCTGGGAAGGAAAGTTGGAAGAACCACCTCCTGATTGAGGTGGAAGGAGGAGACAACCTTTGGAAGGAACTTAGGGTGAGTCCGTAAAACTACTCTGTTCCTATAGAACCTAGTATAAGGTGCATCTGATACTAGGGCTTGAAGCTCACCCACTCGCCTTGCTGAGGTCAAGGCTATCAGGAACAATGCTTTCCAAGAGAGAAAACGCAGAGGGCAAGTAGCCATAGGTTCAAATGGTGGGCAAGTAAGCCGTTGCAAGACCACATTTAAATCCCATTCAGGGGCAGGTGGACGCACTGGAGGCTTAAGCAAAAGAAGGCCTCTGAGGAAACGAGCCACCAAAGGATGGCTTGAGAGAGACTGACCCTCCACTGGGGAGTGGTGTGCTGAAAGAGCACTAAGATGAACTCTCACAGAATTGGACTTAAGGCCTAGGGTGGACAGGTGAAGCAAATATTGCAGCACCACTGGTACCAGGCGTGAGAAAGGATTCTCGTTGTGTTGAGTACACCAGGTAGAGAATCTACGCCACTTAAGGGCATAAGTCTTTCTGGTGGACTGCCTCCTAGAGGCCAAGACCACGTCCTCCACTTCCCTAGGCAGTAGCAAGGGCGCTAGAACTACCCTTTCAGGAGCCAGGCCATCAAATTGAGGGACTGGAGATTGGGGTGTAAGAGAGATCCCTGCTCCTGAAACAGGAGATCGGGTTGCATCCCCAGAGGAAGAGGAGTGTCCACCGCTAGTTGCAAAAGAAGTGGGAACCAGGGTTGCCTTGGACACCTGGGGGCCACCAGGATCACTGAGGTCTTGCCCCGGATCACTTTGAACAGTGTCTTGGACACTAGAGGCGTGGGAGGAAATGCATATAGGAGGCCTGTAGACCATGGAATGAGAAACGCATCCGCTGCTACTCTGAGAAGATGTGGTTGTCTGGAGCAGAACCTGAGAAGTTGACAGTTCAGGGGACTGGCAAACAGATCTATGGTTGGAAGCCCCATCTCAGGAAGATCTGTTGAACCACTAAAGGATTCAATTGCCATTCGTGTGGCTGCAGGATCCTGCTCAATCTGTCTGCCAGGTAATTCTCCTGACCTGGGAGATAGACCGCTTTGAGAAGAAAGCGGTGATTGACTGCCCAGGAGCACAGGCTCTGCGCTTCCTGACATAGGAGGGACCCTGTGCCCCCTTGTTTGTTCACATAGAATATAGCAACTTGATTGTCCGTCTGAACCAAGATGGACTGGTGAGAGATGAGATGTGAGAAAGTTCTCAGGGCTAAGCGGATAGCTCTCAGTTCTAAGAGATTGATCTGCTGTGCGGCCTCCCAAGGAGACCACAGGCCGAGAGAAGCATCGGTTGTCAGCACTTGAGAGTGTGAAGGTGTCTGAAAAAACACCCCGTGCACTAGATTTGGAAGACGAAGTCACCACTGCAGAGAAGACTCTAGTAGTTTGGACACCCTCACTCTGTCCGTGAGGCTTCCTGTGGCTTGATGCCACTGAGTTCTGAGGCCCCACTGAGCTGGCCTCATGTGTAGATGGGCATTTGGAGTTATATGGACCGTGGAAGCCATGTGGCCTAAGAGCCTCAGGAATTGTCTGGCGGAGACAAGAGAATTGCTGTGGAACTGCCTGGCTAGATCCATCAATCTGTGGGCCCTGTCCACGGGTAAAAAGGCCTTAGCCTGAAGGGTGTCCAGTCTTGCTCCTATGAACTCCATGTTCTGTGAGAGGTGCAAAGTGGACTTTGCGAGTTTATAACAAACCCCAGGCGCTGAAACAGAGCGACAGTGCGAAGGGTGGCTTGATTGGCATCCTGTGGGGATTGACCCCTGATGAGCCAGTCGTCCAAGTATGGAAAGACAAAGAGGCCTTGAACCCTTAGGTAGGCCGCCACCACCGCCAGGCACTTGGTGAATACCCTGGGGGTGGAGGTTAGGCCAAAAGGCAGTACCCTGTACTGATAGTGGTTTCCTCCCACTACAAATCTGAGATATTGTCTGTGGTCTGGATGGATGAGGATGTGAGTATAAGCATCCTTTAGGTCTAAGGAGCATAGCCAATCTCCCTGCTGGAGGTAGGGCAGCAGGATTCCAAGGGTAAGCATATTGAACTTTTCCCTCTCCAGGAACTTGTTGAGATTTTGCAAGTCTAGGATGGACCTGAGGCCTCCTGTTCTTTTTGGTACCAGAAAGTACCTGGAATAGAAGCCTTGACCTCTCAGGTGGTGGGGCACCGGTTCCACTGCCTGTTCCTTTACAAAACTTGCTAACTCCTGCAGGAGTAAGTCCCTGTGCAGAGGAAGTCTTGGAGGCTCCCCTGGAAAATAGGAGGGGGGTACCTGGTGGAAGTGGAGGAGATAGCCCCTCTGGACTATACTTAGTACCCAGGTATCCCTTGTTACGGCTGACCACCTGTGGGCGCACAGGGCCAGCCGGCCTCCTGTGCTGATGTGGGCCAGCTGAGGAGGAGAGGCTATGCCACCGGAGTCAAAACCCCGCTCCCTGCTGTGCAGGAGCCGGCGGCTTGGGGGCTTTCTGCCTACGGGGCCCATGTCCCTGACCCTTGGCCTGCTGACCCTGTTGGGGAGCTACAGAGGCCTGAAAATGAGGTACTGTTTATAGGCAGATGACTTCCTCTGGTAAAAGGTCTTTTTTCCCGAGCCCTTCTTCTGAGAAGGGGCAGAGGTTTTTCTGGACAGCCTTGTCCGGGTAAAAGTCTCCGTCTCGAGTTCCGCCATGGGCTTGCCAAAGAGGTTTTCACCCCGACAAGGGACATCGACCAACTTGTCCTGCACCCATGGCTCGAGGTCCAATGACTGTAGCCAGGCCTGACGGCGTGCACCGATGCTGGCCGCGGCAACCCGGGCCGAAGCCTCGAAGCCATCATAGGCTGCTCGAGAGATAAACTTCGAGCACTCACGAATACCCGATGACAGAGCACTGAACCTCTGCAAAGGTTTCTCAGAGAGACCAGCAGAGAACCCGGTAATCTCCTTTGCCAGGTCTCGAAGGCACATGCCCATGTACAGCTGGTAGGTCTGGACATGGCAAGCAAGCATAGAGCCCTGGAAGCACTTCTTACCGAGGGCATCCAGGTCCGGGGGCCTCCCGGCCGGGAGGCACCGAGGAGTGCATCTTCTGACTCTTCAGACGATACATGGCCGATTCCACAACCATGGAGTGGTGCGGTAATTGTGCCTTTTGGAACCCGGGGCTCTGGCGAACTCGATAGATGGAATCGACCCGCTTGCTCAGAACCGGCGTCGAGGCCGGCCCCTCCCACATGCGGAAGAGCAGCCATTCCAGCATCGGAGGAACCGGTACAGTAAAGGCCTCCTTTGGTGGAGACTCATACTCCAAGGCCTTGGCCATATCCCACACGAAGTCCGAGAACCGTGTATCCTCTGGTGGGGACCGTCTCCGAGGCTCGGACTCCAGTGAGTCCGATGGGACACACAGAGTCCGAAAGGTGTCGGACGACTCCTCATCCTCCATTTCCCAGCCGGACTCCTCGGAAGAGGAATCAAGCGGCTCCGGTCGGGCAGGCACCAATGCCATCCGCCCCGACGCCGAGAGTACCGGCATCGACGACCTTGGTCCCAAACGGAAGGCCGAGGGAGACCTTGGCCGAGGATCGACTCGAGCAAGCATGGACTCAAGGATCTGCTTGGCCTCCGGGATCAACTTGGACTTCGATGTTCCGGTCAGGGCAGATGCACTGGTGAGACTGGCGATCAGTGCCCGCTGCTGTTCCATGAAGGCAGCCAAGCTGCTCTCCAAGGCCGTCAACCTGAGTCCGAGCTCAGGAGACTCAGTAGCCCCCGATTCGGGGCCTGACGTCGACTCCCCTGGAGGAGAGTCCACGAGGACTACAGTACTCACGTGACCCAGGGACTCCATCTCCATACAAGGTTGTTTTGCAGGCCTCTCCGACTCCGAAGACCCGGGACGGCGCTCGGGGCTATGCGACTTGGCCCTCGAGGAGCCAAGTGCATCCACTGACGCCGCCCTCGCGGGTTTTTTCTTCCTGCGATGCTCCCGCGAGGGAGACCCCCTCTCAGAGGAACCTCGACGCTGCTTGGGGCCGGAGTCCCGAGACGTCGAGGCCTCTGACGAAGTCCAGGCCCGTCCGGACGCGGAGTCAGAGAAGATTCTTTCCTTTTGGTGCTGCCGACTCCTCAACGCCTTCGAGGACATTTTCCCACACGGACCACAGATCATCAGGTCATGATCGGGTCCGAGGCACCGGAGGCAGCAGTCATGTGTGTCTGTGAGAGACATAAGTTTCTTACACCGATCACACTTTTTAAACCCGCTGGCAGCCATCGAAGGAAAAAGGGCCCCTGCGAGGTCAAAAGACAGGGCTGCCAGTGAAAAAAGAAAAATGGCGCGAACGCTAGTCACTAAGGACAAAAAACAAAAAAAGACGACCGGGCTCGATACCTATGTATCGGGCCCAGGCGGGAAAGGGAAACCGGCATCGAACCGAAGAAACGGGTCTGACACAGAACAAAATCCACTTTTTCCTCGGATGAAAACGAAACACGTCCGTCGGGCTCCACGGAAAAAAGAAGACTGAGCAAGATGGCACCCTTGGGTGGGAAGGGGACCGCGCATGCGCGCTGCATTCCCAAAGGCTTTCTTTGAAAGCTGGGGAAATGATCCGCATGGGGGGTCCGTCGGCGCCGACGTCACCCATATGTGAGGACTGACTTCCTGCTTGGTCCTGGAGAAAGAGGTGATGCTGTGCCAATCACCTTCACAGCACGGCTTTCTGCAATGGTTTCATGTGGGCCCACAGGACTAACTCAATGGACACCACCATGGTTTCCAGAAGCTGCAGATAATGCCAAGCTGTAGGAATTCACATTTGGAGGAATTGCCAGATCTGCTGCTGCAACACTTGCACCCTTTCCACCGGCAGGGACACACTGTTAGTCTAGAAATGAGCCCCCAGGTACACCAGGTCCTGGGATGGCAAAAGCAGACTCTTCACAAAATTGACTATACAGCAGAGCTCCTGTAGAAACTCGTTAACTCTTGCTGTGGCCCATGCACTCTTCTGCGGACTTTGCTCTGATGAGCCCATCGTCCAAGTAGGGATGCACCAGAATGAACTTGGTGAATGTCTGCAAAGCAGTTGCAAGGCCGAAGAGCAATGTCCTGAACTGGAAGTGCTCCATTGGTACTACAAACCGTAGGTATTGATGCTCAGGGTGAATCAGAATGTGCAAGCAGGCCTCTTAAATCGAGAGAAGTCAGAAATTCCCCTTCCCGGATGGCCACTATGACTGACTAGAGGGTCTCCATGTGAAAATGAGGTATGTGTAGACACCAATTTACTCATTTGAGATCTAAGATAGGTCGAAAGGTCCCTTATTTTTTGAAATAAATGGAGTACCGACCATAGCCACACTGGCTTTTGGGAACCTCCACTACAGCTTGCAACTGCCTGAGACGATGGAGGATGTCCTGCACTACCTTGACCTTGCCTGCTGCCCTGCAGGGCGACCTTACGAAGGAATCTGCCAGAGGATAGACAAACTCCAGCACATACCCCTCTCTGATGATTTCCAAGACCCGCTGGTCGGAGGTGATGCAGGGACAGATAAAAGCCCCAAAGCCGATCTCCCACAGGAGCTGCCCCACCGGGCCTCCCTCGTTTCACTATGACTTTTTGGGTGCTGCAGAGATATGAGTGTAAAAACCTTGACTGGCTCTGCGAAAACCTTGCCTGCAGGACAGAAAACACCTTCTGAAAGGGTTCAAAACACATCGCCCGTGGCTGGCCTTTCGTTGGCATGGTCAAACACCCTGACTTTTGCTTATCCTGTGGGAGCCTGCACACTTTAGACTCCCCAAGGTCCTTAACCAACTTATTCAAGACTTCCCCAAACAACAACTTCCCCCTTAAAAGGAAGTCTGCTCAAACGTGACTTGGAGGAAACACCCGCTGCCCAATTTCTTAACTACAGGTAACTCCACACAGCCACAACAGAGGACAAACACTTGGCCATACCCCTAATCAGGTCATAGAAGGCATCCGTCAAAACAGCAGCCCCAGACTCCAGCTCAGCTGCTTCTAGTTGCAGACTGCCCCTCGCCAGGATTTTCCAAAATGTCCTGCATCCGGTGCAAACAGACCCTGGTCACAAAAGCCCTGCAAACCAATGTCTGCAAGAGCAGCACATTTATGTAAAATGCCTGTTCAGCAACATTTCTAACTCTCTGTCCTGCACATCTCTAAGAGCAGAGCTACCTTACACCGATATGGTGGTCTTAATTACCACCGACACATCCACCTTCGGTGAGTGCAGGATCTCTTTCAAGCTCCGGGAGAGGATAGAGTCCGACTATCATCCACGTACCCTTTAGGGCACCCTCCAGAACATCCTCCTCCTTCACTTATCGGCATCGGGCCAGGGAGCAGGAAGGATATATCCTCCCCGATCACCAGCCCAAGGCCAATCAGAGCTGCCAGGACACGACAAAATTTGCTAGCGCCATTCGGCGCGCCCGCGTCTGGCGGGCCCGCACCTGAGGGTCCTTTGGTGTGGCCCTTAGGCAGGGACAATACAAGTACTCCTGAATAACCTAACACTCCTATTCCTCCACAGTGAATCTGATGACCTACCACCACGTAACAAGCTATCAGACTAAGTTGCATACAAATCACAATCGCAGCCCTCCACCATTTGTATACTGTGGTTAACTTTCACTCAGATTTATGTACCATCTGCGAATGTCTGATGTATCTCTTCTTTTAATGCATATCTACAATCTAGACTAATATATACATTGCTCAGCATTACCTTTCACAACTCATTGCACAGTATATTATGCTATAATAGACTTGACATTACCCCATTTCAGATCCGCTATCATGTTATTCGATCGCTAGTATACTGTATAATGTATCTCTCCTAAACCCTGCACTTTAAATATACCCTCTCTATTTAAAGCTCTCTAATTAAGATATTCTTCCCCCTCTCTCTATACCACGCACTATCAAAGCAGCACATTTTCCCCAGTGTACCCAGTGCCCTCTATGCAACATAACAATGCCCGACTTAATTCCATTCTTATTGTTCCTATACTTTCTGGCACATTCCATTTTACTTAACGCCGCTTACTATCACCAACAAGGTCTAATTTCTACAATACATGGAAATGGTCTTAACAGACATGATGATAGATTCGTCTCAGTAAGATCTCCCCACACGCTAAGATATCATCATCTCATTCACATCACATGCCAGCCTCCAACAAAGCACAGTTACTTACCTGTAACAGCTGATCTCTGGGAACAGCAGGAATAAGTCTTCACATATGCTTTTGGAAGCATCCCAACACGCCTGCGCGCTGCCTTCCTGCCTTCCCAACTGCCTCTCCTCAGTTAAGTTTTAAAGCTGAGACAAAGAGAGAGAGAGGAAAGGAAAGATAGATAGAGAGATACAACTCCTAGGGGAGGTGGGTGGGTTGTGAAGACCTATTACTGCTGTTCCCAGAGATCACCTGTTACAGGTAAGTAACTGTGCTATCTCCAGGAACAAGCAGGAATGAGTCTTCACATATGGGGACTCCCAAGCTCAGATGCCCGGAGGGAGTCCTAGCATGTTGCAAGTCTAGAACGAGCCATGCTACGCCTCAGGACCTCAGGCATCCTGGGGATGGAGGGTAGGAGTTGAATACAGAAAACAGCTATGGAACAGCTGGCTAGAACAGGGCTTCAAAAGGGGAAGACCCTGTATCGAGGGCATTTAATAATAAGATATTGTAATCTGGGCCTCCCTTGTTGGCATTGTACAAGTGCACTGAGCTACATATGGGTCTGATAGAAGAGCCAGTGAATGTGCTCAGGGGTACCTCACTGAGAAGTAGAGGTAATAAGTAGAACAAAAAACAAGTGGAGGTCAAAACCCTTTAGGGTGAGAAAAAATAGCCCCAGAGGAAAACTGGGGTAGTATAAGAGATAGAGCTTCAGCGGAGACGCAGAAGGTACTATTAAGGAAAGCTTAAGCTGCTTTGGTCCAAAAATAGTATAAATTTAGGACCAAGAGAAAAATTTTAGTCTGACCCAACTGGACTGGGGTTAGAATCAGTCCATGTAGAGGAGAAAGGGTATGGAAACCCTTGTATCTGATAAAAAGGTAAGGACAGACTCAGGAGCGCTAAGCTATAGAGCAACGGAAGCTCTGCAATGTCTTTCCTAAATGGGGTCAATTAGTAAAGAAAGGTACATGGAGAGCTTCAGGAGTACCTAAACCTGAAAAGGTTAATTACCACAGGAGTGGCTCTAAGTGTAGTCCCCTAGGTATGCTGGTACAGCATTGATAGAGTTAGTGCCCATCTGTCAGGATCATAAAGGAATGTCAGGATATCTGATCCTAACAGCCAGATAGATAAGTAGATGGATACAGATCTATCTAACAATATATCTCATTATATGTGTTACACCAATTTTGGCTGAACTTCATTGGCTACCTATTTACTCCCGAATCAAATATAAAATTCTTGTCACTACATTTAAACTTATAAATAATCTTGCACCATCGGCACTCAATACACTGATTAATATAGACATCGATAAACGATCCCAAAGAAGCAGAAACTTAAATACCTTAACAATACCAAAAGATTTCACAAAAGCCAGAAAACAAACAAATAAGAGAGCTTTCTCACACTCTGCTCCAATTCTTTGGAACAATCTACCTGACAACATTCGCCTGCTATCTGATATAAAGGAATTTAGAAAAAAATTAAAAACTCACTTATTCATATTACACTACAATACACCCTCAGAACAGAATACTCAAATAGATACAGGCTAACATTTATACATTATTATTACATACTCTATTTTCAAAATAAATATCACTAATACACTATTAACCATACCACACTCTCATTCACATGATGATTATAGATTTAAACTAACAATGTATATATGTTCTAATATGTTATACCTTTAATGTTACAACATTCCTTGTAAATTATAATTATCTGTTCTATGTAAACTGACTTGGTATATTACATACCAATTAACCTACTGTTCCATGTAAACCGCACTTGATACTAGGGAAAGAGCGGTATATAAATAACTGTTAAATAAATAAATAAATAAATAAATAAATACATAGATTTAAATATATACACATATTGGGTATATATGCATATATCTTTAAAGAGATTTATATATGGGCAGAAGAGACAGATATAATCAAGATATATATATATGTGTATATATTTAAATATGTGCATATATTTAAATCTGTGTATATATATATTAATACATATAATGAGAGATAGATAAGTAGATGGATACAGATCTATCTGGCTGTTGGGATCAGATAGATAAGTAGATGAATAAATATATATATATACATATATATATATATATATATATATATATATATATATATATATATATACCTAGATGAATAGGCAGGCATATAGTAGATGGATATATATATATACCTAGATGAATAGGCAGGCATATAGAGACATGTCTCCAGGTATATGGATGGAGAAATGTCCAGAGAACCCCATCCCCCCTTTTAGGGAGAGAGAGAAATTTATCTAATAGCAAGAAGGTTGATACCTGCTTGAATAGATAAAATGGAAAAAATCCTCTTCTCCTGGTTATGACTGGCATAGTCAGAGGAAAGGTGTCCCTGACAAGAAGGCGGCTTAATTCTTTGCAGAATTTGAGCTCTTGAGTAACCAGGATGGCCTACGTGAAAATGGCAGAGGATGACAGCAGTCTGCAGACAGGAAGTCCAGATATCTCCAGAATTGTAGTATGGAGATTGGATAGAGGAGGCCTCAGGAGAAAGAAACCCTAGTGATCCGCCTATGAGGGCAAGATGGGTATTAGGTATCCTCTAGCTGCCAGTGAAGAATTATCTCTGACGGGAGACCCCAGGAGATACGGGCCAAGCCAGGGAATTGGCCCTTCTTTAGGCTTTCACGTAATGAAAGGCCTGAGGCGTATGCCTCAAAAGATTTTTAAGATAAGATGGAAAGGGTAGAAAATACCTGCCAGGCATGAACATGACTGGGGGAACCCTTTTAACCATCTGGGGTTATCTGCTAGGCAAGATACTAATGCTCTCTAGCAAGGGCCCATAGTGCAAAGCTACTTTGTAGAGTTGCAGAGAGCATGCTGCAGGTTGGTTAGAAGAAAAAACTGGCTGTGGAAAGCCAGCAGGTAACCAGCTATTCTGCCAAGGGCAAGGGGCGAAGAATAGAAGTTAACCAACCAAACTATGATAATAGGGTTTCCCAAATGAGGTTGATACCCTGTTTGGGACTTAGCACGGAGGCTAGGAGGATTGCTAGTGGAGGGGAAAACCCTGGTTGTGTAGTGAACAAAAACCAGTGGTTTAACCACTAGGAATTGCTGCATTTGCAGGAATTATCAGGGCAGCATGGAGAATTTCTTTTCCCTCCTCTTTTTAGATTGGGAAAAAGAAACAGACATGGTAGGACTTCCCATTGTCTGAGGAGCTGCCCTAAGGTAACAAGGGGGAAGACAACTCCAGAAGGGAGAATCCCCCAGTAGAACAGGTAGAAGACCATAAGGGCTTACCCGTGTAAAAACATCACTCTTACAAACTAAATGTTGTAGTAAGAGGGAGGTAAGACAGAGTTGCAAAAGACCAACTATGGAGGAAGTCTCCGACAGGTGAGATGATACATGCCAATACAGGGAAAAACAACCGTCTATTGATAGTTGTTACCTCTCTTTCCTCCTAGAGGAAGAGGAAATCTGTTAAGTATGGGCATGATCATCATAAAGACTCTTAGAGAAAAGATGTCTCATGAAGAGATATCTAGATAGGTTAGGATAAATTTAGTGCAGATACTGCAAGTGAAAAGAAGCAGACTGCTACCCTAACCAGCAACCAAGAGGGACAAAGATCTATTTGAAACCCTGCGACTGCTGGGTTTGTTGACCCTGTTGAGTTTGTAGATTCTTCAGACCAGGGCGATGTTTCCCCTGTTCGGGAACATCTGTATGATGGGCCGATGATGGATAAAACCTTCTCCCCCTAGGGGAAGAAAGTTTGGTAGGACATTTCCTACCTACTGGGAAAGAAGGCGGCGTAGAATAGCCCCTGGAAACAGGAAAGTCAGTGGATAACTGAGTAACCTGGAGTAAAGACTCCTTGTTGAAGAGATTTTCTCCAGTGCAAGGAGTATTTCCGTCTTTCTTGTGCCCATTTGTTCAAGTCTGAAGCTTGGAGCCAGGCTCTACGTCGTGCCCCTATAGCTATAGCAGACGTCCTGCTAACAGACTCAAAGGAGTCTAGGGAAGCATGAGTAAGAAACCTAGAGATATTATGAGCATGACTAACCAGTAAGGAATAGTCTGCTTGTTTGGGCTCTTGAAGACAAGGAGTCAAAAGATGTAATTTCCTTGTGACCTCCTCAAGAGATAGACCAATATAAAAAATATATGAGAGAATTCTTGCTGAAAGCATGGATGTCTGGAAGGTTTGACGTCCAAAGGCATCTAGTGTCTTAGACTCACGACCTGGCGGACAAGAAGAATGCTTTTTATTACTCTTTACTCGCCTCAATGCTGATTCCACTACAATGGAATGAGGAGGAAGTTGAGTCCTTTGAAACCCTGGAGAAGGGGGCACCTGATATAGGAGATCAGTTGCTCTGGAAAGTGGGGGTACCCTTAAAGGAGCTTCCCACATTCGTAGAAGGAGATCCTGCAAAGAATGATGCAAAGGAAGCATTATGTTCTCCTTTGCTTCGTTAGGAACAGAGAGGTATTCTGTATTCCCTTGTGTAGGATCTTGTCCAGGAATAGGAATGTCAATTGATTTTGCCATATCCAGGAGGAAAGTCTGGAAAGAAGGATCCCCAGAGGGAACTTCCCTTGGATAGGCTAGATCTGATAAAGAACTAGCGTTGGCACCGAGGGATCTATTCCAGTATAAAGGAATAGAATATCCTGAATGGTGCAGTATGGGATCCTTAGATGGTGGTCGCTGGTACTGCAGGTCAGAACCAGCGACAGTCGGTAACAGATCGTCCATGCTAGGGATCGATTCCAGACTCGGCATCGAGGGAAGCGAGCCTGAAGAGAGAAGCATGGAAGGTACCAACAGTAATGGTACTGTGGATATCGATACCGATCTCGGTACCGTATCTGATACCAGCGGAAGAATACCAGCCGGTGGCAACTCTAATGGTGTCGGAGGAACTGAGAGTTGCGGATCTGAAGTCTCGGAACCGAGCCTTCGGTACCAACGGGAGTCGGTACCAAGGCGAGTCGGTACCCAGTCCTCCAGACTGGAGATCGATTCCAGACTCGGCATCGAAGGAAGCGAGTCTATCGCACGTCTGGAGGGTACCGGCGTCGGTACTAGTATCGGGAAAGTCGGTCTGAAGCGTATCCACCGGGCCCGTAGGTACCGAGGACGCCAGACGACGATCCTTGGTGAGGAATGTTTCATCCAACACCAGTGCCGATGCCAGGGTATCGGTACCGCTCGAAGCGGATGCCACCACCGGGCATGGCTCAGGTATGCTCTGTGAGGGGTGAACCTCAGGAACAACCTGAAACCCCACAGAGGCTTTGGAGGCCGAAGACTCCCGCTGGGGTTTTGAAGCCAGTGGATTCTCGAGGACAAGGCCATAGGCATTTCTATGCTGTGCATGAGAAGTTCCGCTCGAGGACTGGCTAGTCTTAACAGACTGTTTTTGGGTTACCTGATCCTGTGCAGAAGAAGAAATGGTCAGTGCCCTAAAATTGGAGGGGGACCGCGTGTCGAGGGGAACTCGATGTTGAAAACCTCTTCTCACCATACTGGTGCCCGAGGGCTCCGGAGGAAAATGGTCAGGACCCAAAGCAGGTTAGACACCAATTGTGAGTGTCTAAAAATAAAGTTGTACCGCCACAGTTTGTACATTTCTTGGGGAAAATGGCTGGCGGTTCCATGAGGAAAATTGGAGAAGCCTAGAAGGTCTGAGAACCGCGAGACACTAACAAAGAAAAATATATTCCTTAAGGGAAAATTTTACAAGAAAAGAAAAAGAAAAACCGGCGGTACCGGTGGCGTCAGGGAAGGCAGCCGCGACCACAAGAAAACTAAAAAATAAAAGAAGAATTTTCTGCGGTGACAGGAGGACGTCCTGCCGGCTCCGCGGAAAAACGAAAACTGAGGAGAGGCAGTTGGGAAGGCGGGAAGGCAGCGCGCAGGCATGTTGGGATGCTTCCAAAAGCTTTCTGATTGGACGCTGGGAAGCGTTCCCGCGTGGACTCCGTCGGTACCGACGTACCCATATGTGAAGACTCACTCCTGCTTGTTCCTGGAGATAACCTCCTACACGGAAGTCTCCCGAAAATAAATCTGTCTTGCATGCTCATAAATACAAGATTTATATGGAACAAATGGCCGATTGGAGACTATGCTGAGAATTATAATCTAGACATTCTCTATTACGGAATCGTGGCTCACTGACCCTGACACTATCCTTACAAACCAACTCAAGCTCCCAAACTACGATATCTTCAACTGTCCAAGAGTGGGTCGAAGAGGGGGCAGTACTCTCATCCTGGCCAGATCTGCACTACAATTCCAATGCCTATCTTCACAGAACCACAACAACCTTGACACCATCACAATTGCAAACACACATCTAGCAACAGCACTCTTATACTGTGCCCCTTCTACTGATGCAGATGACCTCTCCACAGCCCTTGATCTAGACTGCAACCACTCTTCAAGAACTAAACTTCTCTGGATTCTGGTTGACTTTAATCTTCCAGCTCTTTCCAAGAAAAACTCTACAGCATTTATAGATGCAATGTCTACCCTAAGCTACAATCAACTCATACATACTGCAACGCACATGAAGGGAAACACTTTAGACCTGATTTTTGCTCATTCCGATACACTAGAAACCAACAACATTCCCCCTCCACAAGTTCTTCCAGTTCCTTTGTCAGATCACATGGCTATATTATTCCAGATCCCATCCACACTCCGAAACCCTAAATCCTCATCCACTACGACAGCACCACCAGCTCGTCGCTTCAGACCATTCAATAAAGAAGCCTTCCTTGATGAAACTCTACCTAACCTTAACCACATAACCCCTGAATTAATCGACATCATACACAATTGGAACTCCACATTAAGCAAGGTGGCACTCTTATCTCAACCCATGCAATCCAATAAAAGATCACATACTGCCATTTGGTTCACAGCTGAGCTACGCAACTCTCTAGAAAGACTTAGGAAACTAGAGAGGAAATGGTGCCACTCCAAGCTCCCCCACGATCTCGATACCTACATGAAGAATCTGCAAGAGCACCACATTAGTATCACCCAAAGGAGGAAAGCATACCACACAAACATTCTGATGTGCTCCCTCATGACTAATTCAAAAGATACATCATGTCAAAAAACAGAGTTATCTGCATCCACAGGACCTGGCTACCCATTTTTATAATAAAACCAACGCGCTATCACACATTACTGGAAATACGGGCACTCTCAGTCCCGATAGCGATAGCACCAATATCCCTGCATTAGTCTCCTTCTACACATGCTCAGCTGAGCAGTTTGAAAACATAATCAAAGGACTCAACTCAACCACCTCACGACAAAGGCGACAAAGGCGACAAAGAGTACAAGTAAATGGAGCTCATTCTGAGGAGAAGAATGTTACCAGTGGTGTGCCCCAAGGATCTGTCCTTGGTCCGATTCTTTTTAACATACCAACAGAGCTATATTTCACAAGCTGAGGATTCTACAACCGATACGCAGCATCATAGACCACTCTGACTTCAGAACAGTAGCTCAGGCCCTCATCATTCCTCACCTTGACTACTGTAACGCCATCCTTCAGGGTCTACCGAAGAAAACATTAAATATCCTACAAATGGCACAAAATGTTTCAGCCAGGATTATCATGAATAAGAACCTAGTAGATCACATTACACCAGTCCTGATTGAACTACACTGGCTACCCATCTCGGCACGAATAATTTACAAAGTTCTAATAACAACATTCAAAATCATCCACAAAGTATCCCCCTCATTCCTTTCTAACCTCATCACCACACAGCCGCTCAACAGAAGCAGACGGACCACTAACCTGAACACCCTCTGCGTACCAAGCAGCATAAGAGCAGTCAACGTACGGACGAGCAACCGGGCCTTCACTTACGCGGCTCCCATGCTCTGGAACCACATGCCTCATGAGATACGCCAGATCAATAACCTAAAGGACTTCAGGAAAAAGCTTAAGACCCACCTTTTCCAATCCCATTACGGCATCACCTAGACAGATCTAACTCTACTTATCCCACCCTGCTGACCTACCCCTAAGTTAACGTACATATGTAGATATTCTAACCCCGCAACTCCTCAGATTAAATTCTCCCCCTCTGATCAAATTGTAATGGTACATAATGTTTTCTCCCCCATGTAATCAGTCTGTATGCTTAAATTGTACTGTTCTCCTCTCTGTAATCAGTCTGTATGCTTAAATTGCACTGTACATCCTCCCTCTCAAGTAGACCGCTGCTGATCGCTGGAAGTAGCGGTATACAAATTTATAATAAATAAATAAATAAACAAACATCTTTGTTAGTGATATAGCAGAAGGGCTGTCGGGTAAGGTTTGCCTCTTTGCAGATGATACCAAAGTCTGCAATAGAGTAGATACCCAGGAAGGTGTAGATAACATGAGGAGGGATCTAGCTAAGCTTGAAATATGGTCTAGAATTTGGCAGCTGAGATTTAATGTTAAAAAATGTAAGGTCATGCATTTGGGCTGCAGCAATCTAAGGGAGCAATAAAGTATAGGAGGTGAAGTACTTTTGTCCACTAAAGAAGAGCGGGACCTAGGCGTGGTTGTGTCTGATGATCTTAAAGTAGCTAAACAGGTAGAAAAGGTGATGGCAAAAGCTAGAAGGATGCTTGGGTGCATACGGAGAGGAATGGCTAGCAGAAAAAAGAAGGTGATAATGCCTCTGTATAAGTCTTTGGTGCGACCTCATTTGGCGTATAGTGTGCAATTCTGGAGACCGCACCTTCAAAAGGATGTGAACAGGATGGAGTCGGTGCAGAGGGTGGCTACTAAAATGATTAGTGGGCTTCATTATAAAGCATATGAGGACAGACTAAAGGATCTTAATATGTACACCTTAGAGGAAAGGCGGGATAGAGGTGATATGATTGAGATGTTTAAATACCTCCGTGGCATAAATGTTCAGGGAGAGAGCCTCTTTCAATTGAAAGCAAGTTCTGCTACGAGGGGACATGGGATGAGGGTGAAGGGAGATAGATTCAGGAGTGATATGCGGAAATATTTCTTTACGGAAAGAGTAGTGGATCCATGGAATAGTCTCCCAGTGGAGGTGGTAGAGATGAGGACAGTAACTGAATTCAAAAAAGCATGGGACCAACACAGAGGATCTCTAAAGGTAAAAAGTGGACTGTTGTAGTTGTTGATATGGAAGGACAGACTAGATAGGCCATGTGGTCTTTTTCTGTCATCATGTTTCTATGTTTCACCTACTGATCCATGCCCTTCTCACTGGATTAAATCAGCATGTTCCGAATTAAGTCCTCATATATCAAGAATAGCGTACCTCTCCTCCTCTAAAGGCCAGGTTCCATCACCACCGAAGACTGCCACCATCAGACCACTCCTAAAGAATCAGAAATTGGATCCACAAGACTCAAATTCCTATCGTCCCATAGCTAGTTGACCGTTCTTGGCTAAAATATTGGAGAAGACAGTCCAACAGCAGATCCAAAACCACATGGATTCCTACTCTCCTTTGGACCAACAGCAGCACGGGTTCCGCCAACATGGTGTTGAAACCTTGCTTACCTCACTTACAAACAACCTGGTTAAAGGCATGACCAAAGAACAAGGCTTCATTTTGATCTTCTTAGATATCGCTTCAGCCTTCGACACAGTCTCTCACAACCTCTTACTTGATCAACTTCAGCAAAAAGGTATCAAGAACCTAGCACTTGAGTGATGTCGCTCCTATCTCACTGACTGCCAACAACAAGTTCGCTTAGGTACTCAAACATCATCAAAATACCAGCAAAACCAAGGAATACCACAGGACTCCTCCTTATCCACATTATTCTTCAATTTATATATTCAACCTATCTGCACGATCATCCAAGCCTTTGGCATACTCTACCATATCTATGCTGACGATGTGCTACTCTATTGCCCATTCTCTACAAGCACCCCTAATTTCACAAAAATCACAGAATGCTTCAAAGCAGTTACGGACTGGTTAAACTCCCATAACCTTAAAGTAAATTGCAAAAAGACTGAAGTGTTATTCATCTCAGAGGACTCAACCTTCACACCACCAGCGACAATACAAGTTAAAAACGCCAAGCTGAAAGCTAAGCATGAGGTTCGTTATCTAGGGGTTACTTTGGACCAGCATCTGAATTTGGAATCGCACATAAACACTATCACCAAAGTTGTCTATCTGAAAATCCACGCCCTCCGTCAGCTTAGACCACTACTTGAACCTACTAACTTCCGATCTATCTTCCAAGCTCTAATTATGCCTCACTTTGACTACGCTAACATTATTCTACATGGCCTTCCTGCCCACGCACTCCATCCATTACAAATGGCCATGAATATAGCTGCACGAATCATCTCCAAATGCGAGCATGTGACACCTTTACTAATGCAGCTTCACTGGCTCCCTACAGCAGGGCGCCTCAAATATAAAACTCTTGATTGCATTCAAAATCCTCCACCAGCTCTCTGCAACCATCTTAAAAGACTTCCTACACTGGACACCGGACAGCAGAATCAGGAGAACAAGCATGGCAAATACCCTTGCCATTCTCACTTTGGCCAGTAAAGCCCCCCCCCCCCAATATGTCAGGCTTAGAGCCTTTACTTTATTTGCCCCTCAGCTCTGAAACTCCCTCCCTGCGCCAATTCGTATTATCACTAACCTATCCACCTTTAGAAAAGCAATAAAAACATATCTTTTCCAGCTATACTTCGACCATGTCACATAACCCACTATTGTGTAGTGCAGACTCCTTCCCCCCACTACTGAATGTAAATAACTGCTACTTGTGGTCACTAAAACTGTGTTCTCTATGTTATGATGTATTCTCTTTCAGTTTTAATTATAAGCTCTGTTATCTGTTAGATCTGTTACCTGTTACTTGTTCAATGTAATCCTGTTCAATGCAAAGATGTTCTATGTTCTATGTTCTATCCTCTGACCTCCCCCTATGTAATCCATGTATATATATTCATATATAACTTGTATATAGTTTCCACACTGTTCGGTATTAGACCACATTGTCTGTTCTATACTTTATATGATGTTCCTTGTAAATAAGTTCTGTTTTATTGCAATGTTCCATGTAAAACAAACTTGATTTGTTTATTGTTGTTAACTGTAAACCGCAACTGAACTCTTGGAAGATGCGGTATATAAATGTGAATAAAATAAAATAAATAAATAAATGTACTAAGTTGTTATACTGTAAACCGCACGGACTTTAAATAGTGCGGTATATAGAACCAAATAAATAAATCTGCTTAATCACCCTATGCAGGAGAAACACTCATTGCGTTTTTTGGATGGCCTGAAAACAGCGGATCCTCCAAAAGGATAGTCATCCTGGGGAACTCCTGTCGGCATGTTCAGCACTTTTAAGGACTGTGATATGAGAGCCGGCAATTCCTCCCTGCAAAAGACACGTACAAGGTGAGATTCCTCTTGCAGAATTTCTCCTCCTTCCAGTTCGCCCAGCTCAGCCCCCAGGTCCGCCTCGTCCTCTGTGCACACCGGGTCTTCCGAATGGAGTGACTCCGTCTCCCCCAAGGGGTCTTCCAGCCGCCACCTACTAACTGCAGGCTTCTCACCAACTGTCTCCTCTGACAATCTTCTCTTTTTTTCCTCTTTCCAGTGCCCTGGAGGGTTCTACTCCCTGCTGCTTCATGCAAAAGGCCTGATGCATAAGCAGCACTAACTCAGGAGAAAAACCCGTTTGCACACTGCTCCTATATGCTGCTTAGGATGTAGAAGCCAGAGGAGACAAAAGCTCCTTGTCTGCCCACTCAAGCAGGGGCAGGCCCTGCCTGTCAGCCTCATACACTGTGGTCGGGACCCCTGGAACAGCGGCAAGTACCCCATGGCCCACAGGAACTGCGAGTATCCATCAGGCCCCTCAGAAACTCCTGTCCACACAGTTCTATCCTGGGAGCCTGGTGCGAGACTGCCTCACAACCGTGACAAAATCCCACAGCCGAGACAGAGCTTCTTTTGGTGCTGCATGCCAAACACATGGCCTTGGACGGCATTTTGCTATTAAGAGGAAGGTGGGACTTCCTCAAGCCTTTCCTAAGCTCATGGGATGCAAATACAGGCAGAAGGAAATTTAAAAAAAAAAAAAAACCTTAAATCAAGCTGTTCTGCTGGATGGAAAAAGAGAAACACACAAAGGAAAGGCTCCCCTTCCATCCAAAGCCTGCTTTCACCCCGTTTTCAAAAACTGAGGTTCCCGCAGAAAATGTGCCGTTTCCCATGCTGCCGAAAATAGTCACCTCAGCCACACAGTGCTAAGTGCCACCTTGAAGGTCTCCAATCTCAACGGAGAACCCCCATCTCACCGAAAAAGCCCCAAAAATGACTGGCTTTCCATTCGCCAGGTCAAACATTCCTTCATACCTGCAATGGAAAATTCCATTAAATACCTGCTGCTCCGCTCAGTGCTCAGCCCCTGCTACCGGTGTCCATCTGAGTTGAAGTGCTGAACAAGGCTCTGACCAAAGAACGGCGTGCCCTTCTACTGATGATGCCTCACACGATGTGGGTTCGGAAGCCGCTTGTCTGCCGGTGCCTGAAGCCGCACTCTCCCCCTTTCACTTCTGGAATGGGCAGTTGCGCAATCACTGTTTATCCTTGCCAGCAATTAAAAATAACAAAAACAAAAATAAATGCTCCTTAGTTGTCCTTTCAGTGAGCCCAGACTCTGGGATCAGCTCTCAAACTACTTGGAGACAGAGTTTACTGGAGCTGGTGGGTGGCGCCAGTGCCTAAGAACACTGATGTTATCAGAGATGACATGCTCAGTCTCTAAGCTGCTGGTGAGAGCTGACCACCCAGATGTCAGAACTGCACTGGAGGGACGATAAGGAATTTCCATTTAGTTAATTTCCACAGTCATCTTTAATATCGGCAAGGGATATGTTTAAACAATATATGTTGGATGTATTTGCTATTCCGTATGAATCACAACCACCACTGTCTAAGTTTTGTTATGTCCCATCTCAGAAGGAGCAGCTGGATGGTTCACAGCAGACTTCTTTGGCTGAGGCTTAGCATGTGGATATCCTTAATATAACAAATGTGCTAGAATCTAGTGAAGCTGAGTTGGTTACTCCATCTACATTGTTGGTCACTTTAGTTTTGCCCACGGACTGAGAGTAGTTCTTTAAGTTATATTTCAAAAAGCTCTTTGTTCCCTTTAAAGGGCTTAATGTCCAAATATATCTGGACCCAGCACACGAGATACAAAAGAGGAGGAAAGAAAGCGTAGTTACTCACCTGTAACAGGTATTCTCCGGAGACAGCAGGAATCAGTCCTCACATATGGGTGACGTCGACGCCAACAGAGCCCGTGTGGAGCAAATCCCCAGCTTTCAAAGAAAGCCTTTGGGAATTGCTACCACTCATGCGTGGTCCACTTCCTGCCCAAGGATGCCATCTTGCTCAGTCAAATGACATAAAAATACAGCAAAACAAATGAAAAATAATTGGACTGCAACTCCAAGGGGAGGAGGGAGGGGTGTGAGGACTGATTCCTGCTGTCCCCAGAGAAAGCACAGTTACTTACCAGTAACAGGTGATCTCTGGGAACAGCAGGAATAAGTCTTCACATATGGATATCGTCGGTACCGACGGAGACTGCGCGGGAACGCTCCCCAGCGTCCTGAAAGAAAGCTTTTGGGAGTATCCCACAGCGCCTGCGCGCTGCCTTCCCGCCTTTCCTAACTGCCTCTCTCCAGTTCGAGTTTAAAGCTGAGACAAAGAGAGAGAGAGGAAAGGAAAGATAGATAGAGAGATACAACTCCTAGGGGAGGTGGGTGGGTTGTGAAGACTTATTCCTGCTGTTCCCAGAGATCACCTGTTACAGGTAAGTAACTGTGCTATCTCCAGGGACAAGCAGGAAAGAGTCTTCACATATGGGGACTCCCCAGCTAGAGATGCCTGGGAGATCACCCAGATTGTGAGTCCCTGGGAAGGGCTCCACCTGCACTCATGAATCTCAGGCATCCAGACAGGGACGGAGGGTAGGAGTTGATTAGGTATGGAACAGGTGTTTGAGAACAGCCTGACCAAACAAGGCATCCCGGCGGGAGTCCTTGTCCAAGCAGTAATGGGCTGTGAAGGTATGAACAGATGCCCAGGTGGCTGCTCGACAGATTTGGTCGATGGACACAGAGTTAAGATGAGCCATAGAGGCTGCCATGGCCCTCACATTGTGAGCTGTGACATGGTCCTCCAGAGAAAGATTCTTGTTCTGGTAGACAAAGGAAATACACTGAGCAATCCAATTAGACAGAGTTCTCTTGGAGACTGGAAGTCCTAAATGAGAAGGATCAAAAGCAACAAAAAGTTGAGAGGACTTTCTATGTTGCTGTGTCCTTTGTAAGTAGAAAGCAAGTGCTCTTTTACAATCCAGGGTATGAAGATTCCTCTCTGCACTTGATGCATGAGGTCCTGGAAAAAAGACAGGTAAATACACCTCCTGGTTCAGATGAAAAGGTGAGACCACGTTAGGCATAAAGTGTGGATTAGTTCTGAGGACTACCTTGTCATGATGGAACCTTGTATAAGGAGGATTAGCCACTAAAGCTTGCAACTCACTGATATGGCGAGCTGAGGTGACTGCAATGAGAAAAATAACCTTCCAGGAAAGGAATTTCAAGGAGGTAGTGGCTAAGGGTTCAAAGGGTGGCTTCATAAGCTGGCCAAGAACCAGATTCAAGTCCCATGCCACTGGAGGTGGTCTAATGGGAGGTTTAGTCAAAAGAAGGCCTCTCTTCAACCTTGCTATAAGAGGATGAGAGGAAATAGGTTGTCCATTGAGAGGCTTAAGGGATGCTGCAATAGCACTGAAATGGACTGATTGAATTTGTTTTAAGGCCTGCATGTGATAAATGCAGTAAATAGTCTAGAAAAGAATTCAAAGGTATTGCAAGAGGGTTGAGACCCTTCTCTGCACACCAAATGGAAAACCTTTTCCATTTAAAAGCATATGAACGTCTGGTGGAAGGCTTTCTGGAAGCATGAAGGATATCCTTCACTTGCTGAGAAAGGTGTAAATCTTGAAGGTCTAGGCCTTCAGCAACCAAGCCCTGAGATGAAGAGACTGAGGATTTGGGTGCCACAAGGTTCCTTCCTCCTGGGAGAGGAGATCTGGAGCAGACCCCAGGTCTAGGGAGGGAGCTTGAGAGAGATGCAGAAGTAGAGGGTACCACACTTGGCGTGGCCAAAGTGGTGCTATGAGGATCATAGACCCCTTGTCTCTCTGAAGCTTGAACAGAGCTTTGGGGATGAGGGGAATAGGTGGAAAGGCATAGAGGAAGTCTCGCCCCCAATGAAGGAGGAAGGCATCCCTGGCCTGAACTCCCTGACATGGAATCCTAGAACAGAACCGGGGAAGTTTGGCATTGCACGGACTTGCAAACAGGTCTATGTCTGGGGTACCCCAAATCCGAAAAATCCTGGCTATCTGGTCCCCATGGAGGGACCATTCGTGCAGAAGCAGAACTCGACTGAGTCTGTCTGCCCAAGAGTTTTGAACCCCTGGAAGATACACTGCCATGAGATGGATTTGATGCTCTCTGGCAAAGGCCCACAATCTCAGAGCTTCGTTGCAAAACGACAGAGCCAGTCCCTCCCTGCTTGTTCACGTAGAACATGGCTACCTGGTTGTCCGTGTGGATGAGGACTGTCTTGTAGCTGAGCAGGGTGTGGAAGACTCAGAGCCAGAAAGATTGCTCTGAGCTCTAAGAGGTTGATATGAAGAGATTTCTCCTGTGGAGACCAGATGCCCTGGGTGGAGAGATCTTGTAGATGAGCCCCCCAACCCTTTGGCGAGGCATCTGTTGTAAGGGTTGCTTGGGGTAGCACCTGTTGAAAGGGGGACCCCAGCAACAGATTCTGAGTGGACTTCCACCAGTGGAGGGACCAAAATAGGCGACTGGAGGTTGCTACTTTGTCTGACAGGCAACCTGATGCCTGGATCCATTGGGTGGATAGGGTCCACTGAGCTGCTCTCATGTGAAGGCGAGCATAGGGAACCACATGCACCGTGGATGCCATGTGGCCTGAGAGTTGCAACATCTCTCGAGCAGTTAAATGGGATTTTAACTGAATCTGGGAGGCCAACTGTACCAAGCGTAGGCAACGGGCCTGGGGAAGATAGGCCCTTTCAGTTGTGTATCCAGTAAGGCCCCTATGAACTCTAGAGACTGAGTAGGGGTAAGATGGGATTTTGGAACGTTGATTACCAGTCCCAGATACTGAAGAACACGCTTTGTGCAGGCTAGGGAGGTCTGGGCCTCTGACTGGGATGGAGCTTGGATGAGCCAGTCGTCCAGATATGGGAATACGAATATTCCTAGAGTGCGTAGGAATGCAGCTACTACTGCCATGCATTTTGTGAACACTCTTGGAGCAGAGGTCAGACCGAAAGGAAGCACTTTGTATTGGTAGTGCTTTCCTTGGTACAGGAAGCGAAGGAATTTCCTGTGTGTAGGATGGATGAGAACATGGGTGTACGCATCCTTGAGATCTAGAGAACAAAGCCAGTACTGACTCTGGAGGTATGGAAGGAGAGTTCCGAGAGAAGTCATCTTGAATTTCTCCTTGCATAGAAACTTGTTCAATTCTCTGAGATCTAATATAGGTCTGTAGCCCCCTGTTTTCTTTGGAATGAGAAAATAGGGGGAGTAGAACCCTGAACCCTGTTGAAGAAGGGGTACTTCTTCTATTGCCCCTTGGGCAAGAAGTGTAGCAATCTCTTGACCTAGAAGGTTGAGGAGAGATGTTGGAGAATTGAACTGTTTCACCATGGTGTGAGGAGGAAGGTTTAAGAAATGAAGTTTGTACCCTTCCCTTATGATGGAGAGGGTCCATTGCTCTGCTGTGATTTGTTCCCATCTGGGAGCAAAGTGAGCTAACCTTCCTAGGATGGTGAGGGGCTCTGGATGTTCTAGAGCCAGAAAGGCTAAGTTCTCTAGTGGAAAGTCAAAGGCCCTGAGGAGGCTGAGGCTGTTGGGCCGTAGCAGTCCTCGCAGCCTGGGTTTTTGCCTGTTTTGGTTGTTGCTGCCTCTTTGTAGCAAAACGACCTTGAGAAGAGGCCTGACCATAAGAAGAAAATTTCCCTTTCTTAGGGAAAGATCCCTTTTTGAACAACCTCTTTTTGAAAGGAGCAGTAGTAGACTTTGAAAGTCTATCTAAAGCAGAATTTTCAGCATCCATCTGGTTGGCCTTTGCTTGCCAATCTTTGCCAAACAGGTTTTCGCCTGTACAGGGAAGGTTACCTAGGCCATCCTGTACCCAGGATTCCAAATCAGAGGCTTGCAACCAAACAACTCTGCGTGCACCTATGGCAATAGCTGAGGCTCTACTGACCCCCTCAAAAGAGTCAAAGGCTGCACGGTTGGAAAACTTGGATACATCCTGTGCATGTTTAAGCCAGGTGATATATTCTTCTCTCTTATCTTCTGACATAAAAGGAGATAAGGTTTGCAGATGATCTGTAACTTCTTTTAGAAACACCCCCATATAGAGACTATAGGAGATGATTCTGGCTACAAGCATACTGGCCTGGAAGATTTTCCTGCCAAAGGCATCTAGGGTTTTGCATTCTCTTCCTGGAGGAGCAGAAGAGTGCCTTTTTGTACTCTTGATCTTTTTCATAGCAGACTCTACCACAATGGAGTGGTGAGGAAGCTGAGTCTTATGAAATCCAGGACAAGGAGGAACACGATACATGGTGTCCAACCTTCTGGAATGAGGGGAGGTGGAAAGAGGAGTCTCCCATATACCCAATATGTGTTCATAAAGAATCTCATGTATTGGTAAGGTGGCTGCCTCTTTAGGAGTCTTAGGATATTGTAGGATATCTAATTTTTTGGCTCTAGGTTCAGTCTCAGAGGTCACTGAGAAGGACAGGACTTTGGCCACCTCCCTAATAAAATCCTGAAAAGACAAGTCTTCAAGAGGAGACATTCTCCTTTTTGGAGAAGAGGGTTCCTGAGGAAGGATCCCCGATGCTTCAATTGAGGCTTCTGAAGAGTCAGAGTCTTCAGAAGAATTGAAGTATTGACTATCTGGATGCTCTCGTAGAGCCCGATACGCGTACCGGGAGGTATCGACATCGGGGGTAATCGGTACCGGGCCGGTACTGATAGGCATCACTGGATAGCGTACCACTGCCATCGATGCTGATGTCGATGCAAGCGGTACTGGTATCGGAACCGGAATCGGTACGGGTACCGATTTGTTGCGGTACCATAGGCGTTGCAGCTTGAATGAATGCCGTGATGGCACGCTGCATGGTCAGAATATTCTGATCCATTGACGCCACCAATGTCTGGATGTCGGTACCGGTAGGAACTGTCGGTACCAGTAGGAACTGCCGGTACCCCAGAACATTGTAACAGGTGATCGGTCGAAGCCGAGCCATCGATGTCAACCTGTGACCCCATAGGTAGTGCTTTGGAAGCCGGAGCCTCCCGCCGGGGTAATTTTGCCGGTGTGGTATCCTCAAGAGTAAGCCCGGGGGCATCTCGATACTTAGAGGGAGATGAACCCTTTGAGGACTGGCCAGATTTAAGTTTGGTTACATGAGATCCATGGGATGAAGCAGCAGCCCTGGAAGACGTCGATGCCACGGAAGCTGCATCGGAGGGAAACAGGGTACTGAGCTTAGCTGCCCGATTCTGTAACCCTCTTTTGGACCTCATAGAACAGGACTCACAATCCGCAATGGAGTGGTCAGGACCTAAACATTTTAGACACCAGTCATGGGGTGTCGGTGACATAAATAGTGCTACTGCACTTTGTGCATTTTTTAAAAACGGAGGCGGGTTTTTCCATGAGGGAAAAATATCTCTGTAGGCCTAAGGCCCCAGAAGAAAAATGCACTGAAAAAGTAGGGGTTTTTTGTTGTTTTTTTTTTAAAGAAAGAAAAAGAACCGGTAGTACCGGTGCGGAATCGAGAAGGCAGACACGCGACTAAAGAAAAATAAAAGAAAATAAGAAATTCTTCAGCGGTGACAGGAAACACGACCTGCTGGCTCCGCAGAAAAGAAGAACTGGAGAGAGGCAGTTAGGAAAGGCCGGAAGGCAGCGCGCAGGCGCTGTGGGATGCTCCCCAAAAGCTTTCTTTCAGGACGCTGGGGAGCGTTCCCGCGCAGGCTCCGTCGGTACCGACGATAACCATATGTGAAGACTCATTCCTGCTTGTTCCTGGAGATTACCTGTTACAGGTGAGTAACTACGCTTTCTCCGGGAACAAGCAGGAAGTCAGTTCTCACATATGGGACTCCCCAGCTACAGGCTACCCTGAACCTATAGCTAAAAAAAGGCTCCTTCATCAAGCGCTGCAAGCAGCCACAATGAAAACCCTAACCAGGGAAGTAGCACTCCCGTAAGCCTGAACAGAGAAGGGTCGGAGGGTAGGAGTTGCCTAGACCCCAAAAACGTTATGGAGTACAGCCTGGCCGAAGGCACTGTCCCGTCGGGACTCCCTTCCAGACAGTAGTGAGCTGCGAAGGTATGAACCGAAGACCAGGTGGTGGACCAGCAGATGTCTGCCAAAGGAATAGAGTGCAGGTGAGCCACTGATGCTGCCATGGCCCTGACCCTATGGGCCGTAACATGGCCCTCCAATGGAAACCTCGCTTCCTCATAAGCCTGGGCAATACAGTCCGCCATCCATGTGGACAGCGTATGCATGGCCACTGCCTCCCCCAGCTTACTGAGGTCGTTGGAAACAAAAAGCTGAAAGGCTTTCCGGTGACCCTGAGTAAGCTGAATGTAGGACAGAGCCCTCTTACAGTCCAGGGTATGGAGGACCGCATCAGCCAGAGTGGCGTGCAGTCTGGGAAAGAAGGTAAGAAGAACCACCTCTTGATTGAAGTGGAACGAGGAGACCACCTTCGGAAGGAACTTGGGGTGCGTGCAAAGCACCACCCTATTCTTGCAGAACCTGGTATAAGGCCTCTCAGTCACGAGGGCTTGGAGCTCACTAATCCTCCAGGCAGCAGTGAGCGCAACCAAGAAAACCACCTTCCAGGAGAAACAACGGAGGTGGCACATGGCCAACAGCTCGAAGGGCAGCCGGGGGAGCTGCCCCAACACCACAATGAGATCGCATTTGGTCGCCGGAGGGCGGACCGGGGGCTTCGATGGAGTAGGCCCTTTAGAAACCGGGACACCATTGGGTGAACTGAGAGGGGCTTCCCGTCCACAGGGTAGTGGTTCACCGCTAGGGCACTGAGATGCACTCTGACGGAGTTGGATTTGAGCCCTGTCTGGGAGAGGTGGAGAAGGTATCTTAACACCGCAACTACCGGGCAAGAGAAGGGTCTACCCCTTGTCCAGCGCATCAAAGCGCAAATCTGCGCCACTTAAAGGCATATGCTCGTCTGGTAGACATTCTGCGCAAAGCCAGTAAGACCTCCTCTACATCCTTTGGAAGGAGGAGCGGGGCGAGAGTCACCCTCTCAGCAGCCATGCCTTCAGCGAAAGGGAGCTGAGGTTGGGATGCAGAAGAGAACCCCCCTCCTGGGAAAGGAGCCGTGGAGACAATACCAAAGGAATGGGGGTCTCCATCACTAGCTGCAGGAGAAGGAACCACAGTTGCCTGGGCCACCTTGGGGCTATCAGGATGACTGAGGCTCTGTGCTGAAGGATTTTGAACAGAGTCTTGGCGATCAGAGGCGTCGGGGGGAAAAGCATACAGAAGACCCACTGACCATGAGAGTAAAAAAGCATCAGCTGCCACCCTGGCTGGGTGTGGCTGCCTTGACAGAAACAGGGCAACTAGTGATTGTCCGGGCTTGCAAACAGGTCCATCACTGGTTCCCCCCAGGTCTGGAAAAGCCTGCAGGCTACTACCCGGTCCAGCTGCCACTTGTGTGCCTGGAGCATTCTGCTGAGCCTGTCGGCCAGCCAGTTGTCCTGGCCCAGCAGGTATATTGCCCTGAGGAGAATCCCCTGCCGGACTGCATAAGAACACAGATCTAGAGCTTCCTGGCAAAGGGTATGGGACCCCGTGCCCCCGTTTGTTCACACAGAACATGGCAACTTGGTTGTCCGTTTGCACTAGAGCAGACCTGTGGCCCAGGCACTGCCTGAAAGCCTTCAGGGTGAGACAGACTGCACGCAACTCCAACAGGTTGATCTGTTGGGCACTCTCATCCTGGGACCAAACCCTCTTTGTGCGGTATCCCTGGCAATGAGCTCCCCAGCCCAGCAGGGAGGCATCTGTGGTGGGGACCCTCGAATGGTGAGGGACCTGGAAAGGCATCCCCGCCTCCAGGTGATGTGGTGAGAGCCACCAGGTCAGGGACTGTACCAGGCGCCCAGTCATTCTGACCCTGTCCTGGAGATGTCCCGTGGCCTGGGACCACTGGTCCCCGAGGCACCACTGTGCAGTTTGCATGTGGAGGTGGGCATCCGGAGTGACATGGACCATGGAGGCCATGTGCCAAAGGCGCAGCAGGTGCCTTGCTGGCACTAAGGAACGATGCTTTATGTCCTCGGCTACGGCCATGAGTCTGCTTGCCCTGTCTGCAGGCAGGAAGGCCTTTGACTGAAGGGTGTTTTATCCTTGCCCCAATGAATTCCAGCTCTTGTGCCGGGCAAAGGTTGGATTTGGGGTAGTTGATAACAAATCCCAAGTGTTGCAGGATCTCAATGGTGCAAGTTGTGGCCTGCTGCACCTCGGGGGCTGAAGTGCCCCTGATGAGCCAGTCGTCGAGATAAGGGAAGACAAAGATCCCTTGAAGCCTGAAAAAGGCGGCGACTACCACCAGGCAGTTTGTGAATACCCTGGGGGCCAAAGCAAGGCCAAATGGGAGCACTCTGTATTGGTAATGATTGCCCCCTACCACAAAGCGTAGGTATTGCCTGTGGCTTGGGTGGATTAGGATGTGAGTGTAAGCATCCCTTAGGGTCCAAGGAGCACAGCCAGTCTCCCTGGCGGAGATAAGGCAGCAATATTCCAAGGGACAGCATCTTAACTTCTCCCTCACCAGGAATTTGTTGAGGTTGCGCAGGTCGAGAATGGGCCTTAGGCCCCCTGTCCTCTTTGGCACGAGGAAGTACCTGGAGTAGAACCCCTTGCCCTTGAGATGGTGGGGCACCGTTTCCACCTCTTGAACCTCGAGAAGACCTGCCAACTCTTACAGAAGGTGGTCCCGGTGAAGGGGAGATCTGATAGGCTCTCTTGGAAAGTAATGTGGAGGCACCTGGGCTAGATGGAGGAGGTATCCCTCCCTGACCACTTGTAATGCCCATGAATCGGTGGTGATGGCTTCTCACCTGTGGGCATACAAGGCGAGCCGGCCTCCTGTGGGCTGCCCAGCTCCGGCAGTTAGAGGGGCCATGCTGCAGGAGTCAGAAACCCCCACCAGGCTGGGCCAGGGCCAGAGCCAGAGCCTGGGGTTTGGGGGCCTTCTGCTTACGCGGGCCATGCCCGTCCCTTGGTCTGCTGCCCACGTGGGGGAGCTGGGGAGGCCTGGTAAGGGGCGTAGTTTCAGTAAGCAGTGGACTTCCTCGGGTAAAAGGGCTTTTTACCTGAGCCCTTCTTATGAGAAGGGGCAAAGGTCGTCTTAGAGAGCCGTGTCCTCGTCATGAACTCGGTCTCCAGCTCTGCGGCCTTGTCGGTCATGGGCTTTCCAGAGAGGTTCTCCCTTTGGCATGGGATATTGACCAACTTGTCCTGAACCCATTGCTCGAGGTCGGACAACTGCAGCCAAGCGTGCACCGATGCCCGCCGTGGCTACCCATGCTGTCGACTCGAACCCGTCATAGGTCGCCCGAGACATGAACTTGGAGCTGCTAAGTCTCCTCAGAAAGACCAGCAGAGAACCTGGCTTTCCTTCTACGCGGCCTCCCAGTTCCCAGATGTTGCTATGAATGTCATCTATTTTATTCATTATCTCTTCCCACAATGTGCAGAACTCAGCTGCCATCTCCTTAAAACCATGATGGAACTCTTGCTGAATTAAAGCTTGATCAAACCCCAGCAATCTCGTCGGCTCACAACTGCTGCCCTCTTCCACATTAGACTCCGCCGACGCCATGCTTGCAAGCCAGCATGCAAGCCAGCCTTGCCTATAAGGCACTGGGATGCTTGCAGCTTCTCCCTGCCATCCGCCACTATTTTTCATACCCATTTCTGGTGCCTCCCCCGACCAGGATCGCTTTTTTTTTTAAATTTTTTTTTAAACACCACCACCGCGGTTGCACGCTGCTGTAGGGGCTTATGTTTGTCCAGGGCAGAGGAGCACAGCACCCCTAAGCCACATCGGTCCAGCTGACATCACTTCCTCCTCTTCTGTCCAAACCTTTTAAACCCAGCTATATTAACAGCTTTTACTACATTCTCTGGCAATGAACTCCAAAGTTTGATTAGGCGTTGAATGAAAAACATTTCTCCGAATAGTCTTAAATGTGCTACATTATAGCTTTTTGCATGTTTCCTAGTCTCTCTACTTCTTGAAGGAGTAAAACAACCTATCTGCATTTATTTGTTCTACTCCACTCCACTCATTTTATAGACCTCTATCATATCTACCCCCTCAGCCTTGTTTTCTCCAAGATGGTTTATGGTTTATTCAGACTTGATATGCCAGCCTTAAAAAGACAAAGCCTTTCCTCATAGGAGTACCCTTCTATCCCCTTTATCATTTTGGTCACTCGTCTGTACTTAACTCCTCTATATCAGGGGTTCCCAAACCTGCCTCCCAGCCAGTCGGGTTTTCAGGATATCCATAATGAATATGCATGAGGGAGATTTGCATGCACTACCTCCATTGTATGCAAATCTCTCTCATGCATATTCATTATGGATAGCCTGGAACTGGTGCAAATCTTACTTAGATGAGCGCTGGCAACAGGTCCGTACAGGCAACATTACATCCGAACCCTTCAAACAGAAACAGGGAGTACCTCAAGGCTCATCTCTATCTGCGCTGCTTTTCAATATATACATGCAGCCAATCTGCCAAATCACCAGAGATTTCGGTATATCTTGTCTATTATATGCAGATGACGTGCTAATATTCACACCGATCAACATATCAAATCCTGACTACTCTCCACTAATCAACTGTTTCAATGCAATAACCGACTGGCTTCTCAATCAGAACATGAGAATAAACTTCAAGAAAACCGAAGTACTCATAGCCACAAGAAACAAGCAATTTTCTCTGCCTACCACCCTCACAGTAAGAGATGCAGAACTCCCAATTAAGGCCTCCATAAAGTACCTCGGTGTGATACTCGATCAACAACTCAATCTTAAAGAGCACATAAAGAACACAGTAAGGTCAATTTACTACAAACTAAAAACACTGCGCCACCTGAAACCAATGATGGAGACCAAGGACTTCCGTACAGTTTTCCAAGCAATAGTCACACCGCATTTCGACTATGCAAATATCATCCTTCATGGCCTCCCCAAGAATACACTAAATCCACTGCAACTGGCGATGAACGCGGCAGCCCGCATCTTATCTGGAGCTTCTATAAGAGATCATATAACACCAATACTGATCGATCTGCACTGGCTCCCGATAAACTGCAGAATAATATACAAAACCCTCCTCATCACATTCAAGGCTATTAACAAATTATCTCCTGCATCGATCTCAAATCTCATCACCCACACACCAAACAGACCCAGGAGACTAGTAGCTGAAAAACACACTAGTTACTCCTAGTATCTCCACAAAATGGACACAACAAACTACTAACAGAGCTTTTGTGTCCTATGCTCCCAAGTGCTGGAACAAGCTACCTCCAAACATCAGATCAATCAGGGATATCATACAATTTAGAAAGTCCATCAAGCACTATTTATTCACTTTGCACTTCAGGCTACCATACACACAATAGAACCGACTCCCGCCTCACCCAGATAACTCCTACACATAACAATCCAGAACAAAGGATCAAAATGTGAAAACACTGTATTCTTGTCAAATATCAAATCTTGATGTAACCTATTCAATGCATATTTAATTTGTATAATTATGTAGATAGTTATCCCCAGTTCACACCCAGTTTATCTTCCCTGTTATCTGTAAACCTAGATCAGTCATGTATTGACAGGTATGTTGTTGTTCAATGTAAACCGCACTGATGACGAATAGTGCGGTATATAAAAAATGTTAAATAAATAAAATAAATAAATTATGGATATTCAGAAAACCCGACTGGCTGGGGAGGCCCCAGGATGGGTTTGGGAACTCTTGGGGCTCTATATCCTTTTTAAAATAAGGCAACCAGAATTGCACAAAATATCTGAGGTGTAGTCACAGCATGGAGTGATAAAGAGGCATTATAAATATCCTTGTTTTTATTCTTCATTCCTTTAGTTATGATCCCTAGTAATCAATTTGCCATCTTGGCCACTGCCACACATTGGACAGAGGATTTCAATGTATTATCCACGACGACGCCTTTCCCTGGGTACCGATTCCTAATGTGAAACGCTACATAATGTAACTGTAGTTTGGGTTGTTCTTCTGTAAGTAGAAAACTTTGCGCTTGTTCACATTAAATTTCATCTGCCATCTGGACACCTTATCTCCCAATTTCTCAAGGTTATCTTGTGTTTTAACAACTTTGAATAAGTTTGACTCACCTGGAGATAAGAGGAAACTGGAAATGCATAGAAGAAACCTTTGCTCCCGAACTGGGCAAAGGTGTTGTGATGCAGGTGATGGTAAAGCTGCCAAATCATGCATTGGGCACTTGGCATTGTTCTGGGTGGCAAAGAGGTCTACTGTCTGCTGGCCTCATGTCTGAAAGAGGCAGAGGTCCATCTCTTTGTCCAGCATCCATTTGTGAGAGTCCAGCTGCCAGTTTAAGGAATCTGCTATCTGGCTGAACTTGCTGGAAGATAAGCTGCCTGGAGGGTGCAACCGAGCTGTGAGGCCAAAGTCCAAATATGTAGAGTCTCTTCAAAGAATTTCAAGGATCCTGATCTACCCTACTTGTTCAAGTAGAACAGACACCCGATTTTCCATCTGTATCAACAGGGATATATTTCTCAGGAAGAATGCAAAGGTTCTAAGGGCATAAAACATGGACTGAAGCTCTAGCTGGTTGATGTAAGCACAGTGCCCCATTGGGGACCATATTTGCCTAGTGCACCAATGGTGTAGATGCTCCCCCCACCTCACCCCCGGGAAGCATCCACTGTAAAAATTAGTTGTGGAGTGGGGCACTGAAAGGGGCAGCCTGACACTAAGTTCTGTGGCGGGGCCCATCAGACAAGGCTCATGTAAACAGAGGCCAGAAAAAGTATTGCTAGTTCCAATGCCACTGAAGGGGCAAGCACCCACCAGCAGGCAAAGGGGCAAGCACCCACCAGCAGGCAAGGGGCCCATGCATTCTGCTGCAGCCATTTGGCACAAGAGCCATAGAACAGTTTTTGCTGAAGCCCTCATGGTCTGAAACTGCTTCACTAACAACAGAATGGAGTGCCGCCTGTCCTCTGGAAAAAAACACTGTAGCTGACAGTGTGTCAATGTCAGCACCTATTAAACAAAAAGCACTGTGTTGGCTGCAGATGAGATTTTGTTTCAATCATGAAGCACAGGGACTGAAGCAGGGCAACTGTACTGGCTAGTGTGGAATACACCATGGATGGGTTCTTTCAAGATCATCCAGTTGCTGAGGTAAGACTACACATAAGTTGCCCACTTTGTGAAGGAATGCTGCCACTATGGCTAAGCATTTGGTGAAAATACTGGGTGCTAAGGAGAGGCCAAAGGGAAGGGACCTTGTATTGGAAGTATTTACCTAAAAAAACAAGTGAATAAACTGCCCCGGCTGAATGTGGAAGTCGATATGTGTAGGAATCCTTGAGGTCTACGGAGGCAAGCCAGTAGATTTGCTGGAAGAGCAGTAAGATAGTGACCAGGATGTTCATCTTGAATTTTTGCCACTTGAAGTCGGACACCTGATTTTTTTTTTTTTTTTTTTTTTTTTTTAAGAGATGAAGAATTCAGAGTAAAATCCTCACTCCTGTTCCTGCGTAGGTACTGCCTCAACTGCATGGGCTTCCAAGAGGGAATCAAGCTCAGCTTGCAGGAGTGAAAGATGTTGCTCCATTATGCAGTGAGTTGATAAATGCAAGGACCCAGCAGTTGGTGGTGATGATCAGCCAGGCCTCTATTGGATCGGCCTCCCATTGGTAAACAGTCAAAAGGAAGGGATTGGGGTTTAAGGGCCTGGTGCTGTGGCTGCTAGTTGCAACTTCCTCTTGCAGAGACACCGAGACTTTTTAAAACTGCTGGGATGTCTGTCAAATTACAGATGATCTCACATAAGGCTGATAGTGACACTGCAGGTAGACTATTGGAAAAATTGCAACAAGTACTAATGCTTGTAAAAGGTTTACTGGGTACACAGATACAGCTATGGCTGTTCCAGAAGAAGAATGGAAAGGTCTTGTACAGCAGAACAATTGTCAGTCATTTGGGTAAGTGTTCTGAATTTTTTCTCCGAAGAGGGTATCTCCCGAACAAGGGGCATCTCTGAGCTTATCCTGAAGAGCTTCTCTCAGTCCCAAAGCACAGAGGTAAACGGTTCTTCTCGCACCAACTGTCACCACTGCTATTCTGGATGTGGTGTCATATGCATCATAGGTGGCTTTGAGCATATGACAGGGGTTCTTCTGAATAGCCAGGTGGACCTGCTTGAGAGCATTAGGTGACAGGTCAAATGAGGTGGCTTGGGCTACTAGCAAATGATAGTTGAGCATCTGAAGCTGATGGGCTAGAATTTTAAGCCAAGCATGGAGCTCTGGTACATCATCTTCCCTACTATATCCAAAATCTGGAGGTCTTGCCCAGTAGGAGCGTGGCTGGTTTACTTTGATGACTGATTTTTTAAGAGCAGCCTCAAAGACCACAGAATGGTTAGGGGAGCTGTACCTGCAGGTGGCCTGGGACTCTTATAAGCTTATAGTTGGCTTTGAGGCATTGTGAAACAGCCTTGACTGATAAAGGGGAGGGTTTAACACACCGAGTTGGAGGTCTGAGGACCTCATGCAGTGGAAGAGCCAAGACTTCTTTGGATGTGCTGAGGGACTTCAAAAGGTATTGGAAGTCCTTTTTCTGAAGTAGGAGCCTCTGAGGTGGCTAGTGCAAGGGCTTTGGAAAGCCTGAGCAGGAATTTAGTATGAGGGGAGTCATCTGTGTGGTCCTGCTTTTGCTGGGAGGGCGCTAGCACAGAGGGATCTAGAGAACATGGTGGCCATGCACTCAAGCTGGGAATGCTAGAAGGCTGAACATGGAGGCCACATGGAGAGTAGTGGTGTCTGGAGGCACCAAAGATGCCACTGAAGTGTAGTGGTGAGTCAGGAGAATAGTTAGGAATCCCACTGTCTGGGCCACATGCGAGTTCGCAGCTGTGCTACAAACTGCCTGTGCTATCTCTAGTAGGAATGTTTGCATCAACCATAGCAGAGTGGTGTGCTTCAGGGGTGCAGCAGTCAGTGGTACAGCTTGGGGGAGTAAAACAGGCCCAGTCTGTCTCTGCAGTTGCCACGGGGAGGGCTGAGCACAACTGGTGGAGGATGCCGAGGACCGGTATCGGAGCTGTATCACCATGACTTGCTGGAGTTTATTTTTGCTGCTGCTTTTCTTCTTCCCCTGTGCCGCCCCTGGTGCAGGAAGGCTTAATATGGGGGGAAAGGGGATAGTGGAGGCATGGTCCATGCTTTACTACTTATTTGTATAGCGCTACAAGGAATACCTTCTCCACCTGGCATAGACAACTCCCCCCTTCTTCCTGGGAGAGCCCCCCAGGTCTTCCCTTCACTGGGGATCTTCTGCTACAAGAACTCTCAGGTCTCCTCGAGGGCAAGGCGGTGGAAACAGTACCCCAACATCTCGGGGGTCAAAGGGTTCTACTCCAGGTACTTCCTCGTGCAATTAAGAGACTGTTCCTGTTCATAAGAGTCAAGACAGACAACACAACTGGGGACTAGGATATATATAGAGGAATGGTAAGGAAACACATTGGACATGGACAGGAGACTAGAGGGATCAGGATCCAAAAGCAGTCTCAAAAAAGTGAGTTTTTAGCCTGGATTTGAACAGGGCCACAGATGGAGCCTGATGTACAGACTCAGATTGTTCCAGACATAAGGAGCAGCAAGAAAGAAAGATTGAAGTCTGGAGTTGTCAATGGAAGAGAGGCACAGATAGAAGGGATCTGCCAGAAAGCATAGTTACTCACCTGTAACAGGTGTTGTCCGGGGACAGCAGGAATCAGTTCTCATATATGGGTGACGTCGGCACCGACGGAGCCCTCGCGGAAGCATCTCCCCAGCTTTCAAAGAAAACCTTTGGGGAGATGCCACCATGCATGCTTGGTTCCCTTCCTGCCCAAGGGTGCCATCTTACTCAGTCAGATGACATAGCTAGAACCGACAAAAGAAGATGGCAAAAAATATATATACAGCAACTCCAAGGGGAGGAGAGAGGGTTGTGAAGACTGATTTCTGCTGTCCCTGGAGAACACCTGTTACAGGTGATTAACTACGCTTTCTCTGGGAACAAGCAGGAAGTCAGTCCTCACATACGGGACTCCCTAGCTACAGGCTACCTAAAGCCCAAAGAAAAAACAGGGATGCCCTCAAGGGGAGCTGTGAGCAGCAGCAACTGAGTCCGTAGATACAGACTGCAGTAGGATCAGGGTGTCCGACAGGAACCACTCCAGTAGCCTGAACACAGAAGGGTCGGAGGGTAGGAGCTGCCTAGACCCTGAAAAGATTATGGAGTATGGCTTGGCCAAAGGCACAGTCCCGTTGAGACTCCCTCTCCAGGCAGTAATGAGCTGTTAAGGTGTGGACTGAAGACCAGGTGGTAGCCCGGCAGATGTCCAACATAGGGACAGAGCGTAGGTTTGCCACAGAGGCCGCCATGGTCCCGACACTGAACCGTGACCCAGCCATCCAGTGTGAGCCCAGCCTGCTCACAGGTGAGGGCAATGCAGTCCGCCATCCAGATGGACAGTGTTCACTTGGTCACCAGTTCCCCCAGCCAACTGGGGTCATAGGAAACGAAAAGCTATGCAGATGGGCATGCGTGGTAACATGGACTGTGGAAGCCATATGGCCAAGCAGGCACAGCAGGAACTGGGCAGACATTGAGGGACAGTGTTGGACATCTGCAGCTAATGCTCTGAGACAGTCAGCCTGGTCCAGAGGGAGGAAGGTCATTGCCTGGCCCGTGTCCACTTTTGCCCCTATAAATTCCAGATCCTGTGTCGGGAGGAGATGGGACTTGGGGTAGTTTATTATGAACCCCAGGTGTTGCAGGACATGGATGGTGCAAGCTGTAGCTTGCTGCTCCTCAGTGGCTGTGCTTCTTTTTATGAGCCAGTCGTCCAGGTAGGGGAAGACAAATACCCCCTGGAGATGGAGGAAGGTGGCTACTACTGCCAGGCATTTGGTGAAGACACCGGGGGCAGAGGCCAGGCTGAAGGGTAGTACCCTGTACTGGTTGTGAGCACCGCCCGTCATGAAGCGAAAGTGCTGTCTGTGGCTGGGGTGAATGAGGATGTGGGTATAGGCATCTTTCAGATCCAAGGAGCATAGTCAGTCTCCCTGCTGGAGGGAAGGAAGCAAGGAAGAGCTTTTCCATCCCCGGGAATTTGTTTAGGTTGTGTGGGGCCCATGATGGGCCTTAGGCCTCCTGTACTTTTTGGCACAAGGAAATACCTGGAGTAGAACTCCTTGCCCCTTAGATAATGGGGTACTGGTTCTACCGCTTTGTCTTCAAGAAGGCCTGCAAGTTCCTTCGATAAGAGGTCCTGGTGAAGGGGAGACCTGGGGGGGCTCTCCCGGAAAGAAAGGGGTTGGTGTCAGACAGGTGGAGGAGGTAGCCCTCCCTGATCACCTGGTGGGCCCAGGAATCGGTGGTGATGGTTGGCCACCTGTGGGCATACAGGGTTAGAAATCCTCCTGTGGGCTGCTGTCCTCCTTGGGATAGAGAGGCTATGCGCAAGGAGTCAAAAGCTCCCCCCCCCCCCCTTGGCCTGGGGATTGGGAGTCTTCAGCTTACAAGGGGCTTATCCATGTCCCTTAGCCTGCTGACCCTGCTGGGGAGCTAGGGAGGCCTGAAAAATGTGGCTAGCTTTTCTAAGCATCCCCTTTCCTCAGGTAAAAAGGCTTTTTACCTGAGCCCTTCCGCTGGGGAAGGGCAGTGGTCTTCTTGGAGAGCCTGGTCTTCCATCGTGAACTCTGACTCCAACTCTGCGGCCTTTTCCATCATGGGTTTGCCAAAGAGGTTCTCCCCTTGGCATGGAACTTGTTTATTATGAACCCCAGATGTTGCAGGATGTGGATGGTGGGAGCCATAACTTGCTGCACCTCAGTGGCTGTGTCTCCTTTTATGAGCCAGTCGTCCAGGTAGGGGAAGACGAATACCCCTTCGAGACCGAGGTAAGCTGCCACCACTGCCAAGTACTTGGTGAAGACTCTCGGGGCGGATACCAGGCTGAAGAGTAGTAGCCTGTATTGGTAGTGGCCTTCCCCCACCATGAAGTGCAGGTACTGCCTGTGGCTGGGTGAATGAGGATGTGAGTATAAGCAACCTTCAGATCCAAGGAGCATAGCCAGTCTCCCTGCTGGAGGTAAGGCAGCAACATTGCAAGGGAGAGTATCCTGCAGCCAGTCTGCAAAATCTTCCAAAGCTATGGAATCCAATACCAGGTTTATGCAGATGACATGATGTGCTTCACCCCATTTAACCTTACAAACCCCAATTTCTCTAAGTTAAGTGAATGCCTAACTAGCCTAAAATGATGGCTCTCCCAGCACAACCTCATAATTAATCAATCTAAAACAGAGGTCCTTCAGGTATTTTCCAATACTTCATACACCCCACCTCTAACTTACTATCGGTGATCTCTCCCTCCCCATAAAAAACCAAGTGAAATATCTTGGTATCATCCTTGATCAGAAGCTCTCCTTCACAGATCAGATTAAGAGGACCACTAACACAATATACGCTAAGCTACACACTCTACGGAACCTCAAACCTCTCTTAAGTCCTGGCTCCTTTCGTGCCGTATGCCAGGCTCTCACAATCCCCTCTCTTGATTATTGTAACTTGGTATACCATGGCCTTCCCAAGCACTGCTTACAACCCCTCCAACTGGCCCAGAACACGATAGCCAGACTTTTATCCAACAGCCCTAGACGGTCCCACATCACACCTGTCCTCTATAATCTCCACTGGCTCCCTATTCAATACAGAGTTAAATTCAAGGTGCTTACCATTACACATAAGATTATCTCCAATGAGTCCGCCCCATGCCTCTCCCCCCTCCTTTCCTCCACCAACAACACAAGAACACGTCGCTCTATTACCAAGAACCTACTTACTATCTCAATAAACAAGAGACATAGCAAACAATTTACTAGTAACAGGGCCTTCTCCCTCTATGCCCCATCCCTATGGAATACCCTTCCACATATTCTGCGAAACTGCTCCAGCCACTCCGAGTTTCGGAAAAAGTTAAAAACTTACTTATTCCTGAAGCCCTTCTCCCAACCACCTTAATTCTTAGCATGGGTAAGAGGGGGAAGCAGGGGGCTATTTCAATGTTGATCAAAAACCATGTAGTATCTCTTATCCTGTATATACCATGTACATAGTTATTGTGTAAATAGTTCCACGTTTTGTTTCTATTTTCTGGTACACATATTTATCCCTGTTCATTGTTCTATGTCAGTGATGGCTAACCTTTTTGAGCCCGAGTGCCCAAACTGCCGCACAAAACCAAAGAATTTCCTCAAAGTGCCAGCACGTCAATTAAACCTTAACAACAAGATTTTAGAGCCTTATAATGATGTTCCAGATCACACTTTTTGGGCAAGGATACTGGGGCGTTACAAATTAGACAACACTTGTCTTTCACCATGATGAAGAAGTAGTCCATTTCCCATTCATCATGAAAGTGGTAGGTTTTGCTCTTCTTTGGAACCCAGCTCCCGCGCGGGTCCTATAATCTCGCGAGAGGATGGCGCACGAGCCCTAGCGCGCAGCTTCTCGGCGAGAGGCGCGCAGAAGCTCCGACCGGAAGGGGAAGCACGGGGCCGGGCTGGGGCCTTTCTCCTAGCACAGGGGTCTGCAACCTTTAAGACATAAAGAGCCACTTGGACCCGTTTCCGAAGGGAAAAAAAAACTGGGAGCCGCAAAACCATTGCGACATTTAAAACAAATCTAACACTGCATATATTGTTTCTTACAGTGTACCATCATAATCACAATCACAATCATAGCCTGAGGTAAATATGAGGGCCCAAATGTAATCCACATTATAAATATATTATTATATTATTGTCACTTTTCTTTTAATATTTTTTTGACCTCCCTCAGAACTACTTTTCATAGAAAACGTTAAATTAACTTACCGTATTTTCCAGCGTATAAGACGACTGGGCGTATAAGACGACCCCCTACTTTTCCTGTTAAAATATAGGTGTTTGGCCTATACTCGCTGTATAAGACTACCCCTCTTCCAGCGCACACCAAAAAAAATACGCCGGAAAATACGGTTAATTAATCACAACAAGTAACAATATTTGATTTCAAAATTATGATGATTTTGTAGTCAAATCACTAATATGAAATAAAATTATTTTTTCTACCTTTGTTGTCTGACCAATTTATTCTCTGATCATGCTGGTCCCGATCTGAGGCTTCTGCTTTCCTGTCTTCTCTTAGCTCTGTTTCTGTGGTCTATGGTCCATCTGCCATTTCTTATCTCTTCTTTCGTTTTCTTCACTTCTTTCCATCAGCCTATTTCCAGTCCCAGTAACCCTCCCCAGTATCAGCCCCTTTCCAGTCCTCACTCCCAGTACCTTCCAATGTCAACTTGCATTCCCATGATTGCCACTGGTGTCCATTCCCTTCCAGTCCCCCTCCTTCCCCACTGACCAGTCCCTTCTAGTACAAATACCATGGCAGCCCCTCTCAGATCCACTCCCTTCCAGTTCCATTCTCCCATCCCCTCGCATCAGCCCATTTGTAGCCTTAGCCCCCAGTTTTCTTCCAGGGCCAGCAGCTCTATCCTCCCCTCCCCACAATCAGCCCATTCTCAGTCAAAGCCCCCCAATCAGCTCACTTCCAGTGCTAATCCCCCCTCAACCCCATTACCAGTGCTAGCCTCCCCTAATCAGCCCAATACCACCAGTCCTACCCCCCCCCCATCACCAGTCCTATCCCCCCATCAGCCCATTTCCAGTCCTAACCTCACCGATCAGCTCATTTCCAATGCTAGCCCCCCATCAGTCCATTATCAGTCATACCCCCCTATCAGCCCATTACCAGTCCCAACCCCCCCCCCTTGATCAGTCCATTCCCAGTCCTAGCCTTCAACCCATTACCAGTCCTAGTCCCCTCCCATCTGCCCACTACCAGTGCTAGCTCCCCCATCAGCCCATTATAATCCTAAGCCGCACTGTCTCTCGCCTCTCTCCAGCATTTATCCCGTCTGTCCAGTATGTCCCTGTCTCTCCCCTTTGTGCATGCCAGCCCCCCTCCCTCCATGTCAGCCCCCGTCCTTCCATCTGTCCATGTCAGCCCCCTCCCTCCCTCCCTCCATGTCAGCCCCACTGTCCATGTCAGCCTCCCTCCATGTCAGTCCCCCCTCTGTCCATGTCAGCCCCCTCCCTCCATCTATCCCTCCCTCCATGTAAGCCCCCCTCCTTCCATCCATCCATATCAGCTCCCTCCCTCCATGTAAGCCCCCCTCCTTCCATCCATCCATATCAGCTCCCTCCTTCCATGTCAGCCCCCCTCCCCAATCCATCCATATCAGCCCCCCCCCATGTCGATGTCAGCCCCCTCTCCCCATGTCTGCCTCCCTTCGTCTGCAGCCGCGGCTCCCTGCCTCTTAGGGAACCGCGGCTGTGCTTGTAAAATCGTTGCGGAGCCCTTCCTGTCTTGACGGGCTCCGTGCAGCATTGTCCGCCCGCTAAAGGAAGTTGTCCTTTGGAGGCGGGACAATGCTGCACGGAGCCCGTCAAGACAGGAAGGGCTCCGCAATGATTTTACAAGCACAGCTGCGGTTCCCTAAGAGGCAGGGAGCCGCGGCTGCAGACGAAGGGAGGCAGACACCTGTCCTAGCAGCATAGTAAATGCTTCTGTTTGCAGGGGGGCTGAGTTCAGTTTCCCGTTCTTTGCGCTCAGGGTGACTATCTAGAGCAGTGATGGCACACTCACCTCCCGCTGCGCCGCATACTTAATTGCGGACCTTCCCGCGTGCCAGCTGCAAGGCCTTCGCGTGCCACAGCTGGCACGCGTGCCATAGGTTCGCCATCGCTGTTCTATGTAAACAGTTGAAACATACTGCTATAAATTGTTCTATGTAAACCGTCCTGATTTGTAGAAGGACGGTATATAAAAAATGTTAAATAAATAATTAAATGCCTAAGTAGTCAAAAACTGCCCCCAGGCTGGGCCGGAGCCACTGCCTGGGGCTTGGGAGTTTTCTGCTTACATGGCCATTCCCCTGTCTCTTAGCCTGCTGACCCTGCTGGGGAGGTTTGGAAGTGGGGGTCATTTTTGTAAGCAGACACTTTCCTCGGGTAGAAGGGTATTTTCCCTGAGCCCTTCAGTCAGGAAAGGGTAGCAGTCTTCTTGGAGAGACTGGTCCTCGTCATGCGTTCGGTCTCCAACTGGCTAGCCTTCTCCATCATGGGTTTGTCCTTGGCATGGGGCATCAACCAATTTGTCTTGAACCCATTGCTCAAGGTCAGAAGACTGTAGCCAGGCTTGGCATTGGGCACCAATGCCCACCGCAGCTACTCGAGTCACCGACTCGAAGCCATCGTAGGCTGCTGGAGACAAACTGAGTACTCACAGACAGCTCTGGACAAGTTCCTGAACCATTGTAGGGGGGTTCCTCGGAGAGACCAGTCGAGAACCCAGCAAGCTCCTTTGCCAGGTCCCTCAGATACATGCCCATGTACAGCTGGTAGGCCTGGATCTGGCCAATGAGCACTGAGCCATGGTAGCACTTTCTGCCAAGAGCGTACAAGGTATGAACCTCCCTACCTGGGGGCACAGAGGAGGGTGTCTTCTGGCTTTTCAGTTGACACATGGCCGACTCCACCACCATAGAGTTATGCGGCAGCTGTGCCTTCTGGAAGCCAGGGCTCTGGCGGGCCAGATAAATAGAGTCAAGCCGCTTGCTCACCACGGGCATCGACGCCGGTGTTTCCCCACATGCAGAGCATGAGCCGTTCCAGGATGGATAGGATGGGGACCGTCAACTATTCCCTCAGTGGAGTCTCGCAATGGAGGATTTCTAACTCCTCCGTACGAGGGTCCTCCTCCAATTCTGTGAGGAACGTCAAAGCCTTCGACATATCCCACACAAAGTCGAGGAATGCCATGTCCTCAGGCAGGGACAGAAGCAGAGACTTGGAAGGAGATGGGTCTGAGAAAACATGGTGGCGACAGGTATGGTGAAATTAGGCTTACCTGCTAATTGTTGTTCCTGGAGTGGAACCAGTCTAGTCCGGGAACCTCTGGGTTCCCTATCTCATTCAGCAGCTTGGAGACTGAGAAACTCCCACTTTTGTGACCTCACTGGCATAACTCCCCGGTGACCGCCTCCTGCCATCAGTAACCTATAGGGAGGAGTGGCCTAGTGGTTGGGGCAAGGTACTTCAGGCCGGAAGGTCGGGGGTTCAAATCCCACTAGAGGACAGCAACCTTGGGCCGGAAGGACTGGGGTTTCTAGTCCCACAGATGCTCCTTGTGGTCTTGGGCAAGCCACTTAACCCTCCATTGCCCATGTTCCCTGTAAGTATGTGTCTCATATCCCCGCGTGTTAAATGTATCCCCCAACTGTGTTGTGACCACTTTGATTGAAGGATAAGGCGGTATACAAAAAACTGTCTAAATAAATAAATAAATAAAAATAAAAATTGACAAAGCAGACTCACCAGAGAAACAAGTATGTATTTAAATCCACACCTTAACTAGCTAGAAAAAACTACTACGGAGGGAAATTAAGAAACTTCTCCTCCACACTGGTACGAGCAACCTAGAAACAGTTCAAATCCCTATCGGCAAAAAGCGAAAGAAAGAAAGAACCCTTCTTCCTCCTGAGAAAGACTCTGAGTCTTATTAATGAACCTGATCAAGAAGCTTTCCCCCCATTTCCTGACACACTTTTTTTTTCTTTTCTTTTTTTAAACTTACTGATCGTAGGAAAAGCTAAAAACATACCTTACCTGTAATCCACAGAAATATGTCAGGCTTCAGTTTGCCTGTGCACGCTGGGAGGGACACGGGACTAGACTGGTTCCACTCCAGGAACAACAATTAGCAGGTAAGCCTAATTTCACCTTCCTGATCGTGTCCCCAGTCTAGTCCCGGAACCTCTGGGTCAGTACCAGAGCAGTACAGGAACTCAAGTATGGGAGGGGCCCGGCAAACCGGCTTGAAGAACCGCTCTCCCAAACGAGGCGTCCTCCCGCATTTGCACATCGAGACGGTAGTGGCGAACAAAAACTCAAAGACCACGTCGCTGCTTTACACATCTCTAGCGGCAACACCAAACGACGCTCTGCCCAAGACGTAGCTTGAGCCCTAGTGGAATGAGCTCGCAGACCCTCCGGCACGATCTTTCCCTTCAACACATAAGCCGTCGCAATGGCCTCCTTGATGCACCGAGCAATGGAGGACTTAGACGCCGCCTCTCCCTTTTTCGGCCCCGCGAACAACACAAACAGCCGGTCGGACCTCCAAAAGGCCGCCGTTCCGAGCAGATACTTCAACGCACGTCAAACATCGAGGAGATGCAGCTTCCGAGGAAGGACCCGGAACGTCCACGGTAAAGACCGACAAAACAATCTCTTGGTTCATGTGGAAGGAAGAGACCACCTTCGGGAGAAAAGCCGGAACTGATCTCAAGACCACCTTGGTCGCAAAAAAGGAGAGGTAGGTCTCCCTGCAGGAAAGCGCCTGAAGCTCCGACACCCGGCGCGCTGAGCGAACCGCCACCAGGAATACCGTCTTCAAAGTAAGGTCCTTAAGAGATGCCTGTGCTAATGGCTCAAACGGCTCGTGCTCTAAAGTGTTCAACACGAACGGAAGATGCCATTTGGGAAAAACCAGCCTGGAGAGGGGTCGAACAAGCGCTACCGCTCGCAAAAACCGCTTCACATCCCACTGGGCCGCCAGCGACTGACCAGCCAGCCTGCCCCTTTAACAGGCCAGCGCCGCCACCTGAACCCGCAACGAGGCCGCCGCCAGCCCCTTGTCAAAACCATCTTGTAAGAACTCCAGGATCTGGGGTACAGAGGCCTTCAGAGCCTTACAGTGTTTATCCGCACACCACGCCTCAAAAATTCTCCAAACCCGCACATATGGCAGGGAAGTAGAGCGTTTCCTAGACTTTAATAAGGTAGAAATGACCGCCGGCGAGTATCCCCGGGACCTCAACCTAGCCCTTTCAAGAGCCAGGCCGTAAGCGAGAACCGATCCACGTGCGGCATGAGCAGCGGCCCCTGAGACAGAAGATCCACTCTGCAAGGAAGACGCCAGGGCTTCGCCACCAGAAGCCTCACCAGATCCCCGTACCACAGGCGATGTGGCCAATCTGGCACTATCAGAATGACGTGTCCGCTGCACCTTTCTATCCTTTGCAGAACCCTGCCTACCAAGACCCACGGCGGAAAGACATACAGCAGTTGCCCCTCCGGCCAGGCCTGCAAGAGGGCGTCCAGACCGTCCGACATGCGTTCCCTGCGCCTGCTGAAGAAGCAAGTGACCTTCGCGGACTGGAAGGTTGCCATGAGGTCCATCACCGGAACCCCCCATCGGCGAACAATCATGTTGAAGACTTCGGGGTGCAGTACCCACTCCCCCGGGTCCACCCGCACCCTGCTGAGATAATCGGCCTCCATATTGTCCACACCTGCTACATGGGCCGCCAAGTCCAAGAGATTCGCTTCCACCCAGGCACATAGGGCTGCGGCTTCGACCTCCAGCGTTGAGCTGCTGGTGCCCCCTTGTTTATTGACATAGGCCACCACCGTCGCGTTGTTGGACAACACTTACTGCCTTTACTGCGAGCTGGGAGTGAAACCCCCGCAAGGCCAGGGCGACCGCTCTTAATTCCAGCCTGTTGATCGCCCACTGACTCTCCTGCAGGTTCCAACGGCCTTGGGCAAACCTGCCCTCGCAATGAGCTCCCCAGCCCACCAAACAGGCGTCCATCATCACAGCCACCCAGTCCGGTGCCTCCAGGGACGTCCCCCGCTCCAGGGACTCGGGCAGCAACCACCAGTGGAGAGCCTGACGAACGTCCTCCGGGCAGACCAACCTCCGCGACAGCGGGTCCAACTGATGCAACCACCGTCGTAGCAACGCTCTCTGCAGCGGCCGCATGTGAGCCCGGGCCCACGGCACCGTCTCTATCGCCGCTGCCATGGTGCCCAACACCTGTAGGTAATGCCATGCCGAGGGAGCCTTGAACTGCAGAAACCGGTGCACGAGATGGCGCAGCGAGCTCAGGCCCTTCGCAAAGAGAAAAAACACTTTCCCAACCTGGGTGTCGAAACGTGCTCCCAGATATTCCAGGCTCTGAGAAGGTTGCAGGTGACTCTTCGTGACATTGACTATCCAGCCCAGACTCTCTAAAAACGTTACCACTCTGGCCGTCACCCTCTCAGCCTGAGATTTTGCCAGGATGAGCCAATCATCCAGATAAGGATGTACCAGGATGCCCTCCTTGCGCAGCGCAGCCGCTACCACTACCATGACCTTGGTGAAAACCCTCGGAGCCGTGGCTAGACCGAAAGGCAATGCCTGAAACTGATAATGACCGAACAGAACTGCGAACCCTAGAAATTTGCAATGGTCCAGCCTTATAGGAATATGAAGATACGCCTCCAACAGGTCTAGCGACGTAAGATACTCTCCTCGCTGCACGGCCACTATAACGGAAAGCATAGTCTCCATGCGAAAGTGTGACACCCGCAGACAACGGTTTACCCCCTTGAGGTCTAAGATTGGGCGAACTCCGCCATCTTTTTTCGGGACCACGAAGTAGATGGAGTAGCGACCGCATCCGGACTGGTCTGAGGGCACAGGAACAATGGCTCTGAGATCCAGCAACCTTTGAACCGTCTCCCGTAAGGCCCTGCGCTTTGCGACTGACCTGCCGGGAGACCGAACAAAGACGTCTCGCACTGGACGCAAGAACTCCAGGGCATAGCCTTCCCGAATAAGCTCCAGCACCCATTGATCCGACGTGATTTGGACCCAGGCAGGATAAAACTCCTGCAGACGCCCCCCTACAGGAACTAGAGGAGCCTGTGTCTCCCTCATCTCATTGCGCCTTTTTGAAATTATTCGAAGAGGAGGAAGAGGGTCCAAAACCCCTTCTTGCTTCCTGAAAGCCACGAAACCCCTGGTTTCGGTTGGGAAAACGCCCCCTCTGGCCCAAGGAGAATCGTTGGGAGCGAAAACGGCGAAACTCTCGCAGTTGACCTCAACCTCCCGGAGCACCCCGGGCCCCCTTAGGCTTATCCTCCAGTAATCTCCCTCCTTTGGATTCACCGAGATCTTTAACCAGCTTCTCTAAATCTTCCCCGAAAAGAAGACGCCCCTTAAAGGGAAGCTTACTCAATCTGGATTTCGAGAAGCTATCCGCCGCCCAATTACGGAGCCACAAATACCTTTGCGCTGCGACTGCCGATGCCATGCTTTTTGACAAACCTCTCATAAGATCATAGTGAATATCCGCCAGGTAGGCCGCCCCTGACTCCAAACGGGACGCCTCTCCCGCTAGTGGGCTCGGCTGCCCCTCCTGCACCTGCTGCGACCACCGGAGACAGGCCCTAGCTACCCAAGCTCCACAAATAGCCGCCTGCAGCGAAATCGCATTGACATCGAACACCTGTTGCAATAATACATCCAGCTTTCTATCCTGACCATCCTTCTACCGGAACAGTAGTCTTCTTGGTGATGGCTGAAACAGCCGCGTCCACTTTGGGAGACTTAAAAACCTCATCATCCTGATCCAACAAGGGGTACAAACGGCCCATGACCCTGGCACCTTTCAGTGGGGCCTCTGGAACCTTCCATTCCTCCTGAATCATTTCTTGGAAAACTCTGTGGACTGGGAAAGCCCTTTGAGTCTTTCTGAATACCTGCAACAACGGATCCTCAAGCGTCTCATCCTCTGCGGCCCCCGGGACTGGCATATTGAGGGCCTTAAGTGTCTCCACAATGAGAGCTGGAAGCTCATCTCTCCTGAAGACTCGTACAACTCTGGATTGATCTTCCCTCTCCAAAATTTCGCCTTCTTCCAGCTCCTCATCCAACACCATACTGTGCTCCTCCTCATCCGACAGAGGATCCACCGAAGCCCCTGACTGCTCACCTAGCTCACCCTCTCTGCGGGCTCTCTTGCCTTCGTCCGGCAAATCTGCACCCCGTGGGGACGCCGAGCGTTTCCGGATGCCGCTGACATCCTTTGTAAGCTGCTGCTGCCCAGAATTCCCCAAGACTGTCTGCTGCAACAAAGCTACAAACTGTGGCGAAAAAATGGCAGATAGATCCGCTGGCAGGGGCGCCTGAGACGGAGGCACGCCTGCACTACAAGAAGGGCCCGCTACCGGCTCACTCGGCGCCAATGTAGGCCCTGGAGGGACCAAGCCTTCAGACGCTGGCCCAGGGCTAGCCTCTAACTGCTCATGGATCTGTACCAGCTCCAGAGGCCCCCTATACAAGCTTTGCAGGCCCCAGAGGAAGAGCTCTTCTGAGCTCCACATACCATACACAATTGCTTGGCAGGCATTTTGCGGGTGAATAAACACTCACGCAGCCTGTGGCCAACGATTCAGCTGAACTGGAAATCTCCCGGTCTGCACGGGAGCCCCGTCTGACTTTTTTATTTTTTTATTTTTTAACACCTTCCGCCAAGCACTGAGCTAAACCCTGCAACAACCGCCACAGATAACCGCTTGGCAGAGGAGACTCGGCACGTTGTGGCCACGCGGTAGGGCCTCAGTTCCAAAAGCGCGCCAAATGCGCGGAGCGAAAGCTGACACTGCTATAATCAGCAAAAAACGCTTACCTGGGGCGGCTGTAGGGCGAGTCAATAGCTCCACTGGAAGAACTTCGCCTGCAGACAGCTACGGGGATACTGAACACCCCGGGCCCCGAACTGACACTATGCTGTGCCTTTCCAGCCGACAGCTCAGTGCAGCAGGAAGAATCGCCAGACGCACCAGCAGGCAGGGCCCTCTGCGCGGCGTCGGCGAAACTCTGACTTGAGACTCCCCCTAAATCGGCTGCTTCGTTCGTGCCTTCAGGCACCGCTGCACCTCGGACAGCGGTAACTGAGGTGGTAAGGCCCTCTCCTTTCTGGTAGCAAGCGGAAAAGGGAGGGGGGGGAGAAACAGGAAAACAGAGACAGAACAACAATAAGGAAATGAACTGAAGCAGAATTTAAAGGTACAGCTCGCAAGAACAAGGCACTCGGGTAATTTTCTGTAAAGTAAGACCCCAAAACCAAACTACACTGTCCTAGATTCCTCAATTGTTTCTCAGGTGAGCCCGGACCCCCAGGCTCCTATCTATCCAGCTGCTTGGAGACTGAGGTAACTGATGGCAGGAGGCGGTCACCGGGGAGTTATACCAGTGAGGTCACAAAAGTGGGAGTTTCTCAGTCTCCAAGCTGCTGAATGAGATAGGCAACCCAGAGGTTCAGGGACTAGACTGGGGACACGATCAGGAATGGGGGATTCCTCGTCCTCAGTCTCCCATTCCGAGTAATCGATGGAAGACTCGAGGGGAGGGCAGCCCAAGGGCTCTAAGCCCAAGCCCAGTCTGAGCCAATTGAAGGCTCTGCAAGCTGGTGTCGTGCATGCTCGCCAGGGAAGACCTTGGTTCTGTCGAGCGGGATCTGGATCAAGATCTTGGCCAAGGATCAACTCGGGGCCGTATGGCCCAGAGGATCGGCTTGGCCTCCAGGGGACTCCTATGTAGAGGGCCCAGTGGTCTAGGCAGAGGAACCGGTCATGCCAAACATCAACGCCTGCTGCTCGTCCATGAGGGCAGACAGGCTGAGCTCCAGGACTGCCGTTCTGGACTCCAGCCCAGATGGCTCCGCAGCTCTCTGCACAGGCACTGAGAATTTGGGTCCAGTGCCGGTTCCCCCGAAGGGGAGTCCTCAACAAGGATGGCCTCGGGTGTCCAGGGCCGATCTCTGGTCAATTCCTTCCAGGTGACCTCGGACAAGCGGGTGGACTGTGGGACCTAGCTCAGGACTTACCCAGCCTGTCTGAACCATCCAGGGACGCTGCCTTCGAGGGTTATTTTTTCTTCCTGTGTTCCCTTGAGGGAGACCCCCTTTCTGAAGGCCCACAGCATCGACCAGATCTGCAGAAGCGCCAAGGGAGTCCGAGGCTTCAGACGGGGCTTTGGCCTTCGGAAGCACCAGGGACTGCAAGAAAAACTTGTCATGCTACTGCTGGCGGCTCTTGAGGGCCTTAGTGGACATTTTTTTACAAAGACCACAGGCCGCGGGGTCATGGTCTGGTCCAAGGCAGAGTAGACAAGAAATGTGAGTATCGGTGAGAGACATTATCTTCGTATTCCCAAAAAGGTTTTCCCTCTCCTACTGGGAAAGAGATTTGAAGGGCTTTCAGTTTCTCAAAACAACTCAACTAGGCCATAACAAAGGAACCCTGGGAGCTTAAGTACAAACATCTCCTGTACAAGAGGCAGACCAAAGGTTGAACCTTGGGAATCCAACAAGGAATTATGCTCTTCTAGGGGAAGCTAAATTAAGATCCTTGCCCTTGGAACCTTAAGGCCCCTGCTCTACCAGGGCAAACCACTCAAAAATCATTGCTTTGGAAACTTTAAAGAAGGATCCTGCTATATCAATTCAGCATGTGCTGGAGAAGGAAAAAAATGGTAAATGACTTGTCTACACAACTCCTATATACTGTAGTATTGTTAATGAAATGTTGTGGTCCGTCTCTATCTGCTGGTAGGGTAGAATAGAACCGCGTATGCACTGGTCTAGTAGGATGATATTCCAGTTTAACTGGTGTCTTTATCACCAGCATTCAAATGTGAGTACCATAACCAGGCTTAGTTCTCTTGAAGCAAATTAATTTACAAACAACTTACTTAGATTTACATTTGTTACAACGAAAACCAAGCCTATTTGTGATCTGATAAATACAAGACAACAAATCTTTTTGCATCCTACCTTCACTACAGAATGGTTTGTCCACGCCTGAAAATTTTACTGCCTCCTTTATGATCTTGTCTATTTTGCAATATTCACACATGGCCATGACATTGTTTATTTTCTTGTATTCATCACAGCAGGTCTTCCCACAGAACTGGTACATCTTTCCCTGCAGAAGGAAATGAACCAGAATGAGCTGCATACTGAAATCTGAGCCTTCAGGGCATGTAGGTAATTACCATCATGAACAGTCTAATAAAGGAAGTTTAAATGAAAATTTCAGAGACAGGAGAGAAGCATTCCAGTTCATTAGGTATATTAAAAAAACATAATGTGTAAAGTGACACTCTGCCATAACTAACTTTCTGGGCCAAAATCAAAGAGGGATATTGCATGAAAATGTGTACATACCAATACTGAATAAAGGTTATCAGTAATCTAGATAAATAAGAGATTGCACACATTAAGCCCTGTCTTACTTTGTAATCCAGAAGCTCCGGCTTGGTTGCAAACAGGCGGTTACAGTGTTGGCACTTCAGTTTTACAACAGTGCGGGCAAAGGTAACTTGTTGAGATTGTGCAGCTAGTCTCTGTAGTCCAGCAGCTGCAGAACTGCTCATTGAGGTGGTAGTTGCCACTGAAGATGTACTGCTGCTTCCAGATGTTACCTGTGATGCAGCAGGAATGCTTACAATCACCTGGCCCTGTGACAGGGGCACCACTGAAGAATTTAATGCTGCTGGCTTGCTGAACAAGTTCTGTAGATCAAGAATGTGGAGGAAAGGAATGCGAGATTTCAGTAAAGGGAACCTGTCCAAAAGCATTTGTTCTCATCTATCCCAATCCCATGACATGCCTGAGTAAAAGCTCTAACTTCATACCTGGAAAGACACAACACAACTGTAGCTGCAAAAATTACGGATGCTCCCATCTGACATAGCCAAGTGGTACTGAGGTACTGCTGAAGTCTTACAGCTATTACACTGCACTTGCATACCTTGAGAGAAGACAGCAGAATCTAGTAAGTGGTTTAGCACACTAAGAAATCATGCCTAGAGATATGCAGTGTGACATGGCAAGTTAAGAGAAAAACTGAGCCCATCACATGGTTTAATATTCAAAAATACAAAGAAACAGCCTCAAACATTTGTCAATCAAACAAGTAACTAAATTAAGCAGACTTAGTTCTTTCAAATGCTTCCTTGCAATTCCTTTGTACCGTTGGGTCAGCCAAATTTTGAAGAGTCAGAACTCTATCATTTAGTGATTCATTGGCTAAGGATTAACACTGAGAGAAACAGGTTAGGCAAGAAAAAGGAACAAATCCCAGGTAATTGCAAAGACATTCAATCTGTCTTAAGGACTCTTTCTAATTGTGCATGTCAGATATCGAATTGGCTGCGAGCCCATGGGCTTGAACTAAACATTGCCAAAACTGAATTTTTGGTAATCCATCATTATTGTGATCTACAGTATCACCTATGGTTCCAATTGGTTCTTATCAAATTGTGTTTTCTGATCAAGTACAGTATTTAGGAATGTTCTTAGATAAACAGCTTTCCTTTTGGCCATATTAGGGAAGTAGTTAAGCTCTCCTTTTTAAAGCTGCGTCTTGATAAGCAGCTAAAATATATTCTTCCTTCGGATGATTTAGTTTCGACACCGGTGGATTATTGTAGTACTATTTTACTTGATCTGCCAAAATCTTACTTAAAGCCACTCCAGAGAATTCAAAATGCAGCTGCTCGCCTCTTTAACAGGTGATAAATTTGTTGATTATATTGCCCCCATTTTGGAAATGCTTCATTTTTTGCCTTTAGAGTTTCGTATTTTATTTAGGTTAATGATGCTGATTTTTAAGTCATTGAATTTGAGTGTGGATAGCCCTCTTCAGGTTCCCTGGGAAGTCCTAGTTCCCATGCAGTCCTTAAAATCTCAGGAGACTGGACAGTTAAGGTATCCAGCATCTCCTGCTGGGTATGGGGCTCATGTTTTGAACCACTGGGTCTCTATTTCAGGCCCTGAACTTTGGAATGAGCTTTCCCCTGAACTTCGTGTCACTCAAGATTTTCTGGTTTTTAGTAAGGCCTTTAGTTAATTTGAGTTCCATTATGTTTTATTTTTAATGTTATGATTCTTTTTATTTTATTAGTTTTATTATTAGTACTTTTATATTGTAAACCACAGAAATCTTATAGGATCTGCAGTATATAAGTTTAAATAAATAAAATAAACAAACGAAGGCTCATGATGTCAGCTCCAAGATCTGGTTTAAAGGAGAAAATTGCCTTGTCAAAATACCAAATCTGTCAGATACTAGGTATCTGCTTCAAAGCAATGAGTGAGGTGCAGATATCAATTGGATAACACATCAACAAAACAAATTGCCACCAAATTAATCCTAAACAGCCAAAAACAAAGTATCTAAATCCATGTGGACCTCAAAACATTTGTCTCTAGCAATCAAGCCCAAGAACACTTAGGCAATTGGGTTAGCTTGGTATGCATCATCATCATCTGTCCATAGGATTAGACATTATACCAAGAGTGTACACAGCTCCAGCTAGGACCCAAACTCTCTAAAATAGTACAGGCAAATTACAGCTCAAGGTATAACACACACACATTACCAACACAATATTGCATTTCAATGGTACTCATCTGCGTCAGGGAAATTCAACTTCAAAAAAAGTTGTCAGGGTCCATACACGCACACCTCAAACAAATCACAGCTTCATCTTATAAAAAGAAGTAAACCACCCCCATTAAGGATCCCTAAACCAATCACAAAGCTATACACTCATAACCAATCACCATCAAATGTTTAAAAAAAAAACCAAACATTCAGTCAATCACAATACACAATTAAACATGGAAAACAATCAGAAAATTAACTCCCCTCACAACCAGAGCAAATCATAGTACACGGATCAATCACATCCAACTTCACATCATCCATTCACAAACCAACCACCAATCAAACCTATAACCAAAACCATCTGAACAGTTACAACCAACCACATCCATCTTCACAGTACTAATTCATAAACCAACCAAAAGCTACCATCAAATACTAAAGTAACACAAACAAACACGCAAGCTAAATAAAGGAGACATTCAATTTTTAAGTTCAAACCCAATGGCTGAATGGAACACAGACGAAACATCCACTAAGCCTCCTTCCCATCAAGCGTTGAAAACCTATTGCCCCTCTTCTAGGTCAGTGACACACTGTCAACAATCTGCCATCTGAGGTCATTTATAGAATGACCTTTAGTGAGGCCAGTGATCCCCAAGAGGAGCAGTTATTACAGAATTAGCAAGTCAACTTCAATGCTCAGTCAACCTATACTAAAAAGCATGGGCATACAATACGTATATAACTCAAGAAGAATTAGTCAGTAGCAAATCTACTAGAATATACCAGCCCTTGAGGGGCAGACCAGGTAGTGCCCACAATAGAGAACTAAAACCAGGAGCAACCACCACACCAGTCATGATCCGGAATGGCAGCCATAGCCTGTTTAGGAACAAATCAGGTACCATTTCACTTAGGTTAGGGACCTCTCTTATAGGCTATTACAGGAAAATCAGAAAATGACAGATGAAGACGGAGAACCCCCCAATGGGCTTTCATAACATTAACCATCTGATGAGAAGCAGCAGAGAAAGGTGGGACATACACTAATCGATGAGGGGATTCGGGGTGATTGCGATAGTCCAGCAGTAAATCCCATTGGACATATTTAGCCTGCTTGAACGCACAAGTTATCACTACAAAGGGATAACCTCGTGATCTAAATCTTGTCGTCAAGTTACGAGCTCCTCAAGCCACATCAGAAGAGCAAATTCTGCGTGTCTGAAGACATTGGCTCACAGGTAAGCTAGCCCGCAATGAAAAAGGGTGCCAGCTTTGAAATTGTAGATAATTGTAGATAGTTACTGCTTTATGATATAAACATGTTGCAAAACCAGACTCAACTCTGGAGATCCTTATGTCCAAAAAATCAATAGCAGTAGGATGGTAAGACATAGTAAACTGAAGATTACTAGCGTATTAATCCAGTCATGGAATTCCAGAAGAGAGCTCTTTGATCAAGACCAAAAATGAAGAATATAGTCAAGATACTGCTTCCAAACCACCATATGCTGGAAATAAACAAATAAATTGCTCTTCAAATCGAGCAATATACAGCGAGGCTACAGAGGGGGCAAGGGTCACACCCATTGCCACCCCATGCCGTTGCTTATAAAAAAAAAAAAAAGCATCATACCAAAAAGTAATTTTGAAATGAGACCAGTTCAATTGTGTTACTGCGTCGGCTATGTGTGTGTTGTATACCTTGAGCTGTAAATTGTCTACTATTTTAGAGAGTATGGGTCCTAGCTGGAAGTGTGTACACTGTTGGTATAATGTCTAATCCTAATGGACCAATAATGATGCATACCGAGCTGGCCCGATAGCCTAAACGTTCTTGGGCTTGATTGCCAGAGACTAATGTTTTGAGGTCCACATGGATTTTGATACTTTTTTTTGGCTGTTTAGGATTAATTTGCTGGTAATTCTTTTTGTTGAAGTATTGGCTTTAATTCCCTCCATACGCTTAGATGAATTTTTCTGTGATTTGCTAAGAGGTACCAATATGATGCACATGTTTTGTGCAGGAAGTAATTTGACTCAAGCATGGCAGTTCTCATTACTACCATGGCATGGCAAGAGAGCTACTTGTATTTCTAATGCAAAAATCTCCCAAAAGCATTGACAAAAGGCAAGCAACTATAGTTTAGTTTGATTCTATTTATATAACATGGACAATAATTTGATACTGAAGTGTCACACAGACTGCAATACTTCTGAGCCTTTCTGGCAGGCTGCAAGAACAGTAATAATGTAGCTGGATCTGACTGGCAGGCTATGCATATCTTGGATTGGTACAAGTAGATGGTGATAGTGAAGGGTGGGAGGCGTTACCTGTAAAGGCTACATGTTAGGAAAGCAGCTGAGCTAGTGCCAGTTTTTTCGATTGAGAGACCATGTAGTTGGAAATGGGAGGCAAGAGGTGCGACATGTACTTGACTTTATGAAAATACTAGGTCAAGTGCAGAGAACATGCCATCACCTACACCAGCCCTAGAACTGCGCCTACATGCACAAAAACATCATAGTCTATAACAGTGGTTCTCAACCCTTTTTGTACCGTGACACCTTTTATCATTGGTCAACTTGTGATGACCCCCAATGATAAAATCAAATGTGTCTCTCTTCCTTTACCGTTAACGCATTGTCACTGTAATCATTTGTTGAATTATTAATATATTATAGGCCTTTGCAATATGTTTTTATTTATAAAATTTACTTATTTAAACCACAATAATACGTAACAATATTTGATTTCAAAATTATGATTTTGTAGTCAAATCACTAATATGAAATAAAATTATTTTTCTACCTTTGCTGTCTGGCCAATTTATTCTCTGATCATGCTGGTCCCGATCTGAGGCTTCTGCTTTCCTGTCTTCTCTTAGCTCTCTTTCTGTGGTTTATGGTCCATCTGCCATTTATCTCTTCTTTCGTTTTCTTCACTTCTTTCCATCAGCCTATTTCCAGTCCCAGTAACCCTCCCCATTATCAGCCCCTTTCCAATCCTCACTCCCAGTACCTTCCAATGTCAACTTGCATTCCCATGACTGCCACTGGTGTCCATTCCCTTCCAGTCCCCCTCCTTCCCCACTGACCAGTCCCTTCTAGTACAAATACCATGGCAGCCCCTCTCAGATCCACTCCCTTCCAGTTCCATTCTCCCATCCCCTCCTATCAGCCCATTTGTAGCCTTAGCCCCCAGTTTTCTTCCAGGGCCAGCAGCTCTATCCTCCCCTCCCCACCATCAGCCCATTCCCAGTCAAAGCCCCCCAATCAACTCACTTCCAGTGCTAGTCTCCCCTCAACCCCATTACCAGTGCTATCCTCCACTAATCAGCCCAATACCAGTCCTACCCCCCATCAGCTCATTAACAGTCCTAACCTCCACTAATCAGACCATTTCCAGTCATAGCCCCCCTGATCAGCTCATTTCCAATGCTAGCCTCCCATAAGTCCATTACCAGTCCTACCCCACCCCTTCAGCCCATTATCAGGCTTAGCCTCCCCTAATCAGCTCATTTCCAGTGCTAGTCACCCCTCAACCCCATTACCAGTGCTAGGCTCCCCTAATCAGCCCATTACCAGTCCTACCCCCCCTATCAGCCCATTACCAGTCCTACCCCCCCTATCAGCCCATTACCAGTCCTAGCCTCCCCTAATCAGCCCTTTTCCAGTCCTAATCTCCCCGATCAACTCATTTCCAATGTTAGCCCCCCAATCAGCCCATTACCAGTCCCAACCCCCCCCTTTGATCAGTCCATTCCCAGTCCTAGCCTTCCCTGATCAACCCATTCCCAGTCCTAGCCCCCCCGATCTACCCATTACCAGTGCTAGCCCCCTCCATCAGCCCACTACCAGTGCTAGCCCCCCCCCCATCAGCACATTATAATCCTAACCCACACTCTCTCTCTCCTCTGTCCAGCATTTATCCCGTCTGTATAGTATGTCCCCATCTCTCCCCTTTGTCCATGTCTGCCCCCCTTCCTCCCTCCATGTTAGCCCACCTCTGTCCATGTCAGCCCCCCTCCCTCCCCCCATGTCAGCCCCGTTGCAGGTTCCCTGCCCCCTCTTCCCCTCTCCCTATGTCTGCCTGCTACTGCCCTGTTCTTCTGCAGCCGCGGCTGCCTTTCTCTTAGGGAACCGCGGCTGTGCCTGTGAAGCCGTTGTGGAGTCCCTTTCTCTCTCTCGACAGGCTCCGTGCAGCATTGTCCCGCCTCCAAAAGAGGTGGTAAACAACTTCCTTTGGAGGCGGGACAATGCTGCACGGAGCCCGTCGAGAGACAGGGAGGCTCCACAACATTTTCACAGGCACAGCCGCGGTTCCCGAAGAAGCAGGGAGCCGTGGCTGCAGAAGTTTGGAGGCGGTGAGTTTGCCGCTGCCGAGAAGCGGACTCGGCAACGGCAGCAACTTGTGCGCTTTTTTATTTATTTATTTTAACTTGGAGTGAGGCTCAGGCAACCCCTACTAAATCCTGTGGTGACCCCCGTGGGGGTCACGACCCACAGGTTGAGAACCACTGGTCTATAATCACCACACATACTTGCTCGTACCATGAAAGTACACACCATGTAAACGGCACACATACTTTCATGTTAGTCAGCATTTTATGAGGGCATTTATGTGCACAAATGACTAAAATGTTGATGCCTCTTTGTAAAATTACCCGTACATGTTGTACAGCGTTCTTCTGTACTTTAAAGCTACCCATGATCAAAAAGGCCAGGAGTAAATAATGAATTTACCTGAAGAAGTAACCATTTGAACTCTATATGCCGAAAGACAATTCACAGAGCAGAACAATTCCGTTTTCCCCACACTGCTTGTGTTCTCAATCATCTCAGCAGAGGATCGCAGTGATTTACACAGTGCACAGGGTGTAATTTTTGCGGATTTCTTTTGCAAAAGAGTAGAACTTTAGGATAACACAGGAGGATGAAGCAGCACTTAAACATGAGCAAGGAATACATGTTAGACAATGCAATTCTTATGAAAACCTCTAGAGGGGTGCGTTAATCTGTAGTACCAAAACATCAATTCTAAAACTGAGAATCACGTAATGGCTTTGGACCAAACCAGTTCTACAATGAGTTTACAGTGGAAGCTACTGTAACTAATAAAATGCATTTGGTAAACAGGGCTAAAAGTTATTTGTAGCTGGACCCCTTTTTTGGGAAATAAATTAAAAAGCATCCAACTGCTGCTATCTCCTCACTCACCAAAAAAAGAACAGTTTAGTAGAAGGGGGGGATAAGGAATGTCAATGTGATTAATTCTAATGTCACAGCCATTATACCTGAGAAAGTATAAAGTAGAACAAGGACACAGACACCTTCCCATCTGCAGTAACAGTGTCTGATGCTTTAACTGCTGCCCAGAATTCATTCAAGGCAGAGACATGGGCATCCCTGGGTAGCAGCTATATCAATTCAGCTTTGTTTATGGGCTAGAGTGCTGCGATGGCTTCGTGCATCCCTCACAATCCCTATGAATGTACCTGTTTGTATGCAGTCACACATGTTGAACTGCAGAACTTCTTGACCTGCCCCTCTATCTGAAGCATATGGCACTGCCCAGAGCCACTGTAGCAGTAACCCCCACAGTTCTCACAGCAGTTCATGGTTAAGTTGTTTGCGGAGCGAAATTTGGAGAAACAGGCATCGCTGCACAGCTTGTGCACTACATTCTGGTAATTTACTTCATGTCGGATCTAAAAAGGAGGGGAAAGCAGTTAAGTTCAAAATTTGGATACTTTTCAGCAATTAAGCTCACATTATTCCCTATAACGAGCAATGCAACACATCAAGAGAGCATGGCATGTGGTATCAGTTGTTACACGTCAGTAATTTTCATTAAAAAAAATTCCCTGCACTTTAAACATTTTAAAATTAATTTATATACGATTAACACTTTACATGCATAAGCTCCACTAAAGAAACTTAAGAGGGAGTGAAAAGCAACATAATGCACTAACTTTCAGTAACATGCAGCTGAGTTTGGAACAGATTGAAGTGGGGAGAGATGATTCAGAGGAAGGCCAATAAAGAGGAAGTTGCAATAGTCTAGACGGGAGGTGACTAGTAGTGTGTTCAGAAAGGAAGGGACCAATATTTCTAATGTTATAGAAAAAGCAGCAACAGGTTTTAGCCATCTGTTGGATGTGTGTGGACAAGAGGGAGGAGTCAAAGATGACCCCAAGGCGGAGAGCCGAGGAAATAGGGAGAAGTAGAATGTTATCAACAGAAAGAGAAAGGAGATAGGAAGAGGTGGGCTTAGGGGGAAAAATAAGGAGCTCAGTTTTGGCCAAGTTCAATTTCAGATGGCAGTGACACATCCAGGCACTAATCTCAGAAGCCAAGCTTTCTTGGCTGCTGACTCCTGCTGTTGCGACTGCTGCCAGTATGAGGCGTGCATCTAGTCAGACAGTGGGTTTCACTTTGGGCCATGATTAAACACATGAAGGAGAGAGACATCTACAGAGGAGAACCAGAGGAGAGGCCTCTACTGGTGACACAGGGACACGTAGCGAGTCAGATGAGGGCATGGGAGAAGGAGTTTGTTTACTCCATCGGCTCACCATGGCAAGGAATCTCTCTGGCTTTTTTCTCTCTTGTTGACAAACAGTGCAGTCTCTGGTATCATGGAGGGAAGGGGTACAGGAGCATTAAAGGAGGAGATTTTTTTTTTTTTGAAGGGCGTACTGATGAGAATGCAAAGTGGAACTCAGACTGCATGGTGAAAAAAAAAAAAGAATGGCAGGCTAGAGAGCTCAGTGTTTCCTATAACGAGCAATGCAAAACATCAAGAGCGCATGGCATGTGGTATCAGTTTTTACAAGTCAGTCATTTCCATGAAAAAATAATTACATGTACTTTAAACCAGTTTTTTTAAAATTATTTAATTTATAGAAGATTTTAAACAATTTACATGCATATGCTCCAATAAAGAAACTTAAGAGGGAGTGAAAAGCAACACAATGCACTCTAACTTTCAGTGGCATACTCATCGATACCACTCAAATGGACAGCCCTATATAAGTTGATGTTTTTAGAGAAGTTGCATTAAAAAGTAAACAACATTAAACCAAAGCTATTCAAATACAGGCCTCACCAACCAACCAAAAAGAAATATTAGGATTGAGAACAAATTCTTTATGGAGGAGAAGAGTAGTGTGATCCCCGAGGCAAAAACATGTAGTCGATGAGTCTGGAAAGGTTGGGGGCCTATTGGACTCTATTCCAGAAGGCGATACTCCTCCAATGATAGTCTGGAATCCTGTGGACGTCTGGGACAGAGGGTAGGAGTTGAATTAAGTTTAAAAGAGGTGCTGGAGTACGGCTTGGCCAAAGACAGCGTCCCAACAGGAGTCTCTGTCCAGAGAACAGTGTGCAACAAAAGTATGAATGGAAGACCAGGTAGCTGCCTGGCAGATGTCCTCAATGGCTACTGAACAGAGATTAGCTATGGATGTTGCCACAGCCTAAACATTATGAGCAGTGACAAGACCTTCCAAGAGAGATCTGTTTGTGTATAAGCAAAAGAGATGCAATCTGCTATCCATCTAGATAGAGTATGTTTTGTCACCGGCAGATCCAGGTGTCTAGGATCAAAGGAAATGAATAATTGAGAGGATTTTGTGTGTTCTTTAGTTCTTTCCAAGTAGTAGGCCAACACTCGTTTGCAATCTAAGGTGTGTAGTGCTGCTTTAGCCCAAGATGCATGTGGTCTAGGGAAAAACATAGGAGGATTATCGACTGGTTTAGATGGGAGGAAAACACCTTCAGGAGAAAATGCAGATGGGTACCATAGAACCACCTTGTCATAGTGGAACAGAGTATAGGGTGGATCTGCCACTAGAGCCGGCAGCTCACTGATGCGGCGAGCTGAAGTGAGGGCAATAAGGAAGATGACCTTCCAAGATAGGAACTTAAGTAAGGTGGTGGCGAATGGTTCAAAGGATGACTATTAATTGAGCCAGAACCACATTCAGATCTCAGGCCACCAGAGGCTGCTTAATGAGTGGCTTGGACAGCAGGAGACCCCACATGAAGTGTGCTACTAAAGGGTGTGAGGAGATAGGCTGTCCATCCACTGGTCTGTGAGAGGCTGCAATGTCACTAAGGTGAACTCTCATTGAGCTAGTTTTAAGACTAGCTCAATGAGACAGGAGTGGAGGAGTGGCCTAGTGGTTGGGGCAAGGTACTTCAGGCCGGAAGGTCGGGGGTTCAAATCCCACTAGAGGACAGCAACCTTGGGCCGGAAGGACTGGGGTTTCTAGTCCCACAGGTACTCCTTATGGTCTTGGGCAAGCCACTTAACCCTCCATAGCCCACGTTCCCTGTAAAATAGTTATCTCCAAGTTATAATGCCCTGTTCAATGTAATATCAGTTTGTTCAATGTAAACCGCACTGATGCAGAGTAGCACGGTATATAAGAGAATGTAAATAAATAAAATAAAATAAGACCTGTCAAGGATAAGTGGAGGAAGTAGAAGCGACTCCACTGGGCAAGAAAAAGGGTCAAGGTCCTTTGGGGAGCACCAAAGGGCAAACCTATGCCATTTGAATGCATGAGATCATCTGGTGAAATCTTTACGTGGTGCAAGGACAACATCTTTGACTGCTTGTGGTAGGTCAAAGTCAACGAGCATTAGCCTTTCAGCAGCCATGCCGTCAGGCATAGGAACTGAAGATTGAGATGGAGGCACATCCTGTGGTCCTGAGAGAGGTGGTCAGATGCACATCCCAGGTTGAATGGATGAGTCTGCACAAGGCAAAGAAGCAGAGGAAACCACAGCTGACAGAGCCAAAAGTGGAGCTATGAGAATTATCTGGCCCCTGTCGGCCTGTAGCTTGAACAGCGTCTTGGGTATCAAAGGGATGGGAGGGTATGCATAGAGCAGTCCCTATCCCCAATGGAGAAGGAAGGTGTCCAGGGCCTGTTGGTGCAGTGGCAGAACCCTGGAGCAAAAGAATGGAAGCTATGTGTTTTGTGGTGTGGCAAAAAGATCTCTGAGTGGGGTTGCCCACATTTGGAAGATCCAAGCAGCCATCTCCCAATGCAAGGTCCATTCGTGTGAACGAAGGATACAGCTTAGTCTGTCCGCTAGGTCACTGAGTTTGCCCAAAAGGACCCAGAAAATCCACTGCTTACTCCAGGACGAGCATTGTAGAAGCTGTGGACCTTGGGTAACTACTAGGTACTTGTGACCTGGATTGACCACTGTTGGAAATAGGATACTTTGCTTGATGAACCTTGGTCTGACCCCAGTATGGCATTTATTTTCTTACACCGCTCTGAGATGGATGTGGAGAGATGGCAAAGGACCATGCAGAGGGGACGAGACCCCGTTCCCCCTGTTTATGTAGAATATGGCAACCTGGTTGTCCATTCTGACTAGAACAGGTTGCCTGATAGCTGGGGTTGAAAAACTCAAAGAGCATTTGTCAGTGCCCATAGTTCTAGCAGGTTGATCTGCAGGGCAGATACTTGTTGTGTCCACAGCCCGTGTGGTCAGGTCATTCAAATGCACCTCCCATCTTTCGTCAGAATGCATAAAGGTGGAGGCATCTGAAGAGATGACCGGACGAATAGGTTTTGTGGGAGACACCACCACTGAAGGGATGTGATAAGTTGAGGGGTGATGTGGATCTGGTCTCCGAGACGACCCTTCGCTTGCGTCCATTGGGAAGACAATTACACATACGACAAGCGCAGTGGACTGAGTGTAGGGAACAACATGGACAGTGGAGGCCATATGTCCCAATAGTTATAGCACCTCTCAAGTTGTTACCCAGTTTTGAAATTCTATCCCTTTTGCCGATGAGGCAGGCACAGCAATCCTGTGGGAGGAACGCTCGGGCCTGTTGAGTGCCTAAAAGCATGCCAATGAACTCGTGTCGTTGGGCTAGAATGAGGTGGGACTTTGGGAAATTCATGATGAACCCCGTGATGATGCAATGAAGGGAGAGTTCTACCCTCTTGAGGGAAATCTCCCCTGATCAGCCAATTGTCTAAGTAAGGAAAGACAAATACGCCCACTGCGCTTAGGTAGGCAGTGACAACTGCCATGCATTTTGTGAAAACTCTTGGGGCAGAGACTAGAACAAAAGGGAGAACCCGGTATTGATAATGGTTTCCATGAAACATGAAGCGCAGATACTACCTATGCAAGAGATGTATCAGTAATGCGTGTCCGACTCTCTTAGGTCTAGAGAGCAGGGCCAATTGACTCCCTAGAGAAATCATTTTGAATTTTTCTCAGACCAAGTACTTGTTTAGGTCTCTGAAATTCAAGATGGGCCTGAAGCTCCCTGTTTTCTTTGGAATGAGAAAGTATGGAGAATAGAAGCCCAACTTATCTTGAGGAAGAGAAAGCGTAGTTACTCACCTGTAACAGGTGTTCTCCAGGAGCAGCAGGAATCAGTCCTCACTTATGGGTGACGTCGGCGCCGACGGAGCCCTCGCGGAGCAATTTTCCCCAGCTTTCAAAGAAAGCCTTTGGGAATTGCAGCGCGCATGCGCGGTCCTCTTCCCGCCCAAGGGTGCCATCTTAGCCAGTCAGATGACATAGCTAAAAAAGACAGCATAAAAATTTGCAAACAAACATAAGCAGACGATTGCAACTCCAAGGGGAGGAGGAGGGAGGGTAGTGAGGACTGATTCCTGCTGCTCCTGGAGAACACCTGTTACAGGTGAGTAACTACGCTTTCTCCAGGACCAAGCAGGAAGTCAGTCCTCACTTATGGGACTCCCAAGCTCAAGGCTACCGGAGACCCTAAGCACAAAAATGAGCTCCCTCTAGCTCAGCAGCACAGAAGGAAAGAATCTTCGCTGAAGTATCACCCACCGGTAGCCCACATCCGGGATGGAGGGTAGGAGTTGCTCAGACCTCAAAGAGATTACGGAGGACTGCCTGTCCGAAAGCACTGTCCCTGCGGGACTCCCTCTCGAGACAGTAATGGACCGCAAAAGTCTGGCTCGAAGACCAAGTAGCGGCCCGGCAGATGTCTGCCAGCAGAACAGAGCGGAGGTAAGCCACTGACGTAGCCTTTGCCCGAACGCAATTTTATTTTATTTATTTATTTATTTATTTATTAACAATTCTTATATACCGCACTATTAGACATCAGCGCAATGAGCCGTGACTCGACTTTCTAAGGAGAGTCCGGCTGCCCCATAAGCCCAAGAGATACAGTCCGCAACCCAGATGGACAGAGTACGCTTGGAGACCGGGAGCCCCAATTTATTGGGGTCAAAAGACACAAAAAGCTGAGCAGCTTTACGGTGCTCCCGCGTACGGTCAAGGTAGAAGTTCAATGCCCTTCTACAGTCCAGGGTATGGAGGACCGTTTCAGCTCGGCTGGAGTGTGGTCTGGGAAAGAAGGTCGGAAGTACCACCTCCTGATTGATGTGAAAAGGGGAGACCACTTTTGGAAGAAATTTTGGGTGAGTCCGTAGGACTACCCTATTTTTGTAGAACCGAGTGTAAGGGGGATCAGACACGAGGGCCTGCAATTCACTTACGCGTCTAGCGGAAGTGAGGGCTATCAAGAACAATGTTTTCCAAGAAAGAAAACGGAGAGAACAGGTAGCCATAGGTTCAAAAGGCGGACAGGTGATCCGCTGTAACACCACATTCAGATCCCAGTCAGGTGCTGGCGGGCGCAGAGGTGGTTTAAGTAGAAGGAGACCTCGGAGAAACCTCGCTACGAGAGGGTCGCTGGAAAGAGGTCTGCCGTCCACCGGCACATGATGTGCTGAAAGAGCACTGAGGTGAACCTTGACGGAATTGGACTTAAGTCCCAGATTAGAGAGGTATAGCAAGTACTGCAGAATCACCGACACCGGGCAGGAGAAGGGATCCTGAGACTGTTGGGTACACCAGACGGCGAAGCGACGCCATGTAAGGGCGTAGCATTTGCGGGTAGAAGGCCGTCGTGAAGCTAAGACGACCTCCTCCACCTCCGCCGGCAGGAGAAGGGGAGCAAGGACTACCCTCTCAGCAGCCAGGCCATGAGGTTGAGAGACCTGAGGTTGGGGTGTAGTAGAGACCCCTGATCCTGAGTGAGGAGATCCGGTTGTACCCCCAGAGGGAATGGATCCTCCACCGCTAATTGCAGCAGGAGCGGAAACCACGGCTGTCTGGGCCAACGAGGGGCCACCAGGATCATGAAGGCTTTGTCTCGGAGAACCTTGAAAAGAGTCCGAGAGACTAGCGGGATGGGAGGGAAAGCGTACAGAAGGCTCCCCGACCATGAAATTAGAAACGCGTCCGCCGCAACCCGAAGGGGGTGCGGCTGACGAGAGCAGAAGCGAGGAAGCTGCCGGTTGTGAGGACTGGCAAAGAGATCCACCGTGGGGAGGCCCCACTTTAGGAAGAGCTTCTGAACTACCAAGGGATCCAGCCGCCACTCGTGCGGCTGGAGGATCCTGCTGAGTTTGTCCGCCAGGCAATTCTCTTGGCCCGGGAGATAAACTGCCTTGAGGAGAATGCCGTGACTGACGGCCCAAGAGCAGAGCTTCTGTGCCTCCCGGCAGAGGAGGAAGGAGCCTGTGCCCCCCTGCTTGTTCACGTAGAACATGGCAACTTGATTGTCCGTCTGGACAAGGACGGACTGGTGGGAAGTCAGGTGGGAGAAGGCCTTGAGAGCCAGGCGGATCGCCCTGAGCTCCAGGAAGTTGATCTGCTGAGCAGACTCCCATGTGGTCCAGAGGCCCTGAGTACGTGCCCCTTGGCAATGTGCTCCCCAGCCCAGGAGGGATGCATCCGTGGACAGCACCCGGGTCGGCTGGGGTGACTGGAAAGGCATTCCGAATATCAGGTTCGGCTGCTGAAGCCACCACCGGAGAGACGAGATCAGTGGCTCGGAGACGCGCACTAGGTCTGCCAGGCCGCCCGTGGCCTGTCGCCACTGCTGGCGGAGACACCATTGAGCAGGCCGCATATGCAGGCGGGCATTGGGGGTCACATGGACGGTGGAAGCCATATGGCCGAGTAGTCTCAGGAAGCGCCTGGCGGAGACCAGGGGCGGCTGCGAAAACGGTCGGCTAGGTCCATGAGCCGTTGAGCCCTGTCGAGCGGTAGGTACGCCCGTGCCTGAGGAGTGTGCAGCCTTGCGCCGATGAACTCGAGATCCTGTGAGGGGAGCAAAGTGGACTTTGCGAAATTTATAACAAAGCCCAAGTATTGCAGAAGAGTCACCGTGCGGTGTGTGGCGCTGGTGACCTCCAGAGCGGACGTCGCTCTGATGAGCCAGTCGTCGAGGTACGGAAAGACAGAGGCCGTGAAGCCGGAGATGGGCAGCCACCACCGCGAGACATTTTGTGAAGACTCGCGGAGCGGAGGACAGGCCAAAGGGCAGTACTCTGTACTGGTAATGATTTCCTGCCACCACAAACCTTAGGTACTGGCGGTGGCTTGGGTGGATGAGGATGTGCGTGTAGGCATCCTTTAGATCCAAGGAGCATAGCCAATCTCCCTGCTGGAGGTAGGGCAGAAGGATTCCAAGGGTAAGCATCTTGAACTTCTCCCGCACGAGGAACTTGTTGAGGTTGCGCAAGTCCAGGATGGGTCTGAGGCCTCCTGTTCTCTTTGGTATTAGAAAATACCGGGAATAAAACCCTTGACCTCTCAGGTGGTGTGGCACCGGTTCCACCGCCTGATCCTGCAGAAGACCTGCTAACTCCTGAAGGAGTAATTCCCTGTGCAGAGGGGGTCGTGGAGGTTCTCCCGGAAAATAGGAGGGAGAGACCTGGTGGAAGTGGAGAAGATAGCCTTCTCGCACGACTTGAAGCACCCAGGCATCTGCGGTGATGCTGGACCACCTGTGGGCGAAGTGAACCAGCCGGCCTCCGGTGCTGGGAGGAACCAGCGGGGGGGGGAGAGGCTATGCTTAGTGAGTCAAAAACCCCCACCCTGCGGAGCAGGGGCTGGTGGTGCAGGCTTGGGGGCTTGCTGCCTACGGGACCCGTTACCCCGTCCCTTGGCCTGCTGGCCCTGTTGGGGAGCTGCAGGGGCCTGATAATGGGGGTATTGTTTGTAGGCAGTCGCCTTCCTCGGGTAAAAGGACTTTTTTCCCGAGCCCTTCTTTTTCTGGGAAGGGGCAGAGGTCTTCCTAGAAAGCCTGGTCCTGGTGAGAGTCTCAGTCTCAATTTGTGCAGCCTTCTCAGCCATGGGCTTGCCAAAGAGGTTTTCGCCTCGGCAGGGGACATCGACCAACTTGTCCTGCACCCAGGGCTCAAGGTCAGACGACTGAAGCCAAGCCTGTCGGCGGGCACCGATGCCGGCTGCGGCCACTCGAGCCGATGCTTCAAAGCCATCATAGGCTGCTCGGGACATGAACTTTGAGCATTCCCGAATGCCAGTGGACAAGGCCAGGAACCTCCGCAAGGGTTCCTCGGACAAACCAGCGGAGAAACCGGCTAGTTCTTTAGCCAGATCTCGGAGATACATGCCCATGTATAGCTGGTAGGTCTGGACACGACATGCGAGCATAGAGCCCTGGAAACACTTCTTACCAAGGCCATCCAGGTTACGGGCCTCCCTGCCAGGAGGCACCGAGGAGTGCATCTTCTGGCTCTTAAGACGATGCATGGCCGATTCCACTACCATGGAATGGTGTGGTAGCTGTGCCTTTTGAAAGCCAGGGCTCTTGCGGACTCGATAGATAGAATCGACCCGCTTGCTCAGGACCGGCGAGGAGGCCGGACTCTCCCACATGCGGAAGAGTAGTCGTTCCAGCATAGGAGGAACCGGTACAGTAAAGTGTTCCCTCGCGGGAGAGTCATACTGGAGGGCGTCGAGCTCGAGGCTCGAGGCTCCTCCTCGGGGTCCGCAGGGAAGGCCAAAGCCTTGGCCATATCCCTGACGAAGTCCGAGAACCGGGCATCCTCCGGGGGGGACTGCTTCCGAGGCTCGGACTCCGGTGAGTCCGAGGGGACACACCGAGTCCGGAAAGAATCAGGCGACTCTTCCTCTTCAGACTCCCAGACCGACTCCGACGAGGACTCGGTGGGGTCGGCCCGGGCAGGGCGCGGCGCCTGCCGCCCCGACGCCGAGGGAGTCGGCGTCGGCGACCTCGGTCCCGAACGGGAGGCCGAGGGTGACCTCGACCGAGGATCGACTCGAGTTCGCATCGACTCGAGGATCGGCTCGGTCTCCGGGGTCGACTTGGACGTCGACGTCCCGGCGGTTGGGGCAGCGGCGCCAGCGAGGCCAGCGAGCAGTGCCCGCTGCTGGTCCATGAAGGCAGACAGTCTGCTCTCCAAGGCCGTCAACCTGAGTCCGAGTTCAGGTGACCCAGCAGCCCCCGACTCGGGCCCCGACGGCGTCGGGCCCGACGTCGGCTGTCGCGGAGACGAGTCCAGAAGGACCACAGGACTTACCCGAGCAGGCATCTCCGACTCCAGGCGAGGTCGCTTCGTGAGGTGCTCCTTCTCCAAGGACCCGGGGCGGCTGTCGGGGCTATGCGACCTGGCCCTCGCGGAACCAGGAGCGTCCACCGACGCCGCCCTCGCGGGTTTCACCTTCCGACGATGGTCCCCGGAGGGAGAACCCCTGTCGGAGGAACTCCGGCGACGGTCCGAGCTGGAGCCTTTGGACGCGGAGGCCTCCGACGAGGTCCGGGTACGGCTGGGGTCAGCGAAGATCCTATCACGCTGATGCCGCCGACTTCTCAACGCTTTGGAGGACATTTTGCCGCAGGGCCCACAGATCAATTCCTCATGATCCGGGCCCAGGCAGCGGAGGCAAAAGTCATGTGTGTCAGTTAGTGACATATTTCGGTCACACTGACCACACCGCTTAAAACCACTGGCCGCCATCGGGGGAAAAAGGGCCCCAGCGAGGTCAAAGGACCGGGCTGCCAGGGAAAAATTGAAAACGAAAGCTGACTAAGTCAGAAAAACCGAAAAAAGGAAGAGGACTCGTGACCGGCGTCGCGAGTCCGGCGGGAAAAAGACCGGCGTCGAACCGAAGGAAAAAGAATAAAATAATGAAGAATATATCGACTTTTTCGCGGGGACAAGACGGGGACGTCTGTAGGGCTCCGCGGAAAAAAGAAGACTGGCTAAGATGGCACCCTTGGGCGGGAAGAGGACCGCGCATGCGCGCTGCAATTCCCAAAGGCTTTCTTTGAAAGCTGGGGAAAATTGCTCCGCGAGGGCTCCGTCGGCGCCGACGTCACCCATAAGTGAGGACTGACTTCCTGCTTGGTCCTGGAGAACTCTTTCTATGCATCCTGGAACAGGGTGGTCACCTCCTCTTAAGAGTGCACTGTGAAAGGGTTGTATGGCATAATCCCCTATGAAGCAGGTGGGGGGAGAGGAAGGTTTCAAAGTGAAGCTGTTAACCCCTTTGGACAATCTGGAACATCCACTGCTCTGATGTTATGGAGGTGCCACTTGTGGGAATAGCAACAAAGTCTGTGTGCTATATGGAGGGGCTGGGGGCCCTCTGGGACAGATTGACAATGGTCTCTAGGAAGGAGTCAAAAACCAGGTGCAGACTGTGCCTGTGCAGCTGGTTGAGGCTTAGGTGTTTTGGGTTTCTTAGGTTGGCAAGGACCCTGCTGCCTCTGCTGTGGTTGATAGGCAGCAGAAGGCAGGTAAGAAGGATTGTATCTCTTATTTTTACAATAAGATTTCTTGGGAAAAGCCTTCTTTTGGATGGATCAGCTGTTTTCCTGGAAAGGCATTTTAGAGTGAGATCATCTGTTTCAATCTCCCCTGCTTTTTCCCTCCAATTCTTGCCAAAAAGTACATGGGATACTGGCCAGTTTATCCTGGAGGTCTGATGCCTGTAACCAGGCCATTTTGCAAGCCGCAATGCAGACTGCTGAAGCTCTGCTGGTGGATTCAAAAGCATCAAGAGGCCCTGGTAAGAAACTTAGAAATGTTCTGACCTTGCTTGATGAGGGTCTGGAATGCACCCTACTTTGCCTCAAGAAACAGGGGGTGGGGGGCAAAAGTCTCCAGGTCCCTGGTGACATCATTCAGAAACATGCCCATGTACAGCATGTAAGAGTTGATTCTGTATGGCAAAATGCATGCCTGGAAATGTCGACACCCAAAGGCTTCAAATTTCCTCACGTCTTTGCCAGGAAGCATGGATGAATCGTACTTTTGGCTCTTTATTTGGCATATCACTGATTCCACCACCATTGAGTGGTGGAGGAGCTGAGGTTTTTGGAAGTCTGGGCACGCTGGTACTTGGTACATGGTATTGAGGTTCTTGCTAACAGGTGGAACCATGAGCGGGGCCTCCCACATGCAGAGCATAAGATCCTGCAGGATACGATGCACCAGTAAGGTAGTCGCCTCCTTGGGCATTGGAGGTTATTGCTGTATCTCCAAAACCTCCACCCTCTGTTCTTTTTCAAAGGCTACTGTGATTGAGAGCCCTGTTGCCATGTTATGTACACAGTCCCAAAAGGACACAACTTCTGGTGGGGGACACACAACGTTCCTGAGGTGGAAAAGAATGTCAAAGTTCTCAGGAATCAAGTGACCCCCCCCCCCCCCAATCAGATTCTTAAGAACTTGAGTCTGGCAAGAAATCAAGGTATCGGCGGTCCTGGATTCAACCTCGATGCTTCGTGGAAGTCGACGGTCGATGAAGATACCAATACTCAGAGGTATTGTAACAGAGCATCGGCAGCCTGAATCTGGACACCGGGGGCATTGACCAGTTTCAACTGAGGAATCAGCCTTAGGTGCTCCGACCATGCTGGTTCGAGGGCTGGAATCGGGGCAGATACCTTTGGCTGTAGGCTCATGCCAAAGACTGCATTCCTGAAGCTCTCAATGTTATCGGTACAGAGGATGCCAGGAGTGCTGCCTAGCTCCTCTTGAGAGCCAGTGTGCACTGGTCTAGGGAGATATCAGAAGTATAGGTGGAATCACTTTCGGGGCTCTGAGCCAGTGTCCCAGAAAAAGGAACCAGTAGCTCTCCAGAGGTCAATGCCTTGGAGTGTCCCGGAGCCCCAAGTGTGCTTTGGAGGACAGATCTTCCCACTGGAGCCGTTTGGCTGGCCAGTCTGCATCGGAATCACCTCTAGGGGAGCTGTGACGCTTATGTTGGGACTTTTCCCTGGCATAGGGATAGGTCTTCGAAGCCGAAGAATTCGAAACAGCCACAGACTGACTTACTTCTGTGTTTGGACTTTGAAGAAGCCCAAAACCCATGAGAAGATGCCTTCAATTTAATGGGAGCTACTGAAACAGTCCAAGGCGAACAACAATCCAAACTGTTTCGCTCAGTTCTTGAGGTCTCTCTGTCATTTGTTGACATAAAGGACAAGTAGTGGGTTCATGGTCAGGACCCAAACATTTTAAACACCAATCATGTTTGTCAATGGCCGAAATGGTACTGGCACACTTGATACATACTTTAAAACCACTGACTGGCTTATCCATGCCTGAAGAAGTGGTCTTTGAGGAGAAAGACAAGGCTATGGAGGCCTAGAGACCTAGTCTAGCGGTAAGAAGCACTGTGAAAATCAATAGAAAATAAAAAAGTTGAAAGTTGAAAATTAAAAAGCAAGAAATCTCAGAACCAGTGTCTGATTCGACAGAACTGACACCGACAGGAAGGCAGAAGCACAATGTACCCTGAAGGGCACAAAAAAGGAGCGTTTTTCAGCAGTGAAAGGATGATGCATCCTACTGGATCCATGGAAAACAAAACTGCAGAGAGAGAAGAGGAATTGGGAAGGCAGGCATGCAGGCGCAATGGAGTGCTCCCAAAGGCTTTCATATAGGATGTTGTGGAGTGTTCCTGAGTGGGTTCCATCAGGGACGTCACCCATATGTGAAGACTGCATTCCTGTTTGTACTTGTAGATATTATATATGTCAACTGATAAGGCAAACCGAAAAAAGGCAAGCGTTGCTATGCATGGCAGAAATGCAGCTGGGCTGTACGACAAAGGGGCCTCCATTAGGAGGCAGCTGTATGGGAATTCCCATGCATGCCTAATAAAGCTTTTTACATATACATAGAAAGTATAGTTACTCACCTGTAACAGGTGATCTCCGGGAACAGCAAGAATTTAGTCTTCACATATGGGTATCGTCGGTACCGAAGGAGCCTGCGTGGGAACGCTCCCCAACATCCAAAAGGAAAGCTTTTGGGAGCATCCCACAGCGCATGCGTGCTGCCTTCCCGCCTTTCCCAACTGTCCCTCTCCAGTTGAGTTTAAAGCTGAGACAAAGAGAGAGGGAAAGAGAGAGAGATACAACTCCTAGGGGAGGTGGGTGGGTGGTGAAGATTAAATTTCTGCTGTTCCCAGAGATCACTGGTTACAGGTGAGTAACTATGCTATCTCCAGGAACAAGCAGGAATGTAGTCTTCACATATGGGTACTCCCTAGCTGCAGATGCCAGGGAGAAGGCCCCAGAAGTTGTGTGCCCGTATGAAAGGGCTCCACTTCCCCCCATGGATCTCTGGCATCCTACCAGGGATGGTGGGTAGGAGTTGATTAAGTATGGAACAGCTGTTGAAGAACAGCCTGACCAAACAAGGCATCCCAGCGGGAGTCCTTGGCTGTGAAGGTATGAACCGAAGCCCAAGTGGCTGCTCGACAGATGTCGTCGATAGAGACAGAGTGCAGATGAGCCATTGAAACTGGCATGGCTCTCACATTGTGAGCTGTGACATGGCCTTCAAGAAGGTTCTTACTCTCATAGGCAAAAGATATACACTCTGCAATCCAGATGGACGGTGTTCTTTTGGAGACTGGAAGTCCCAAATGACTAGGATCAAAAGCAACAGAGTTGAGAGGACTTTCTATGTTGCTGTGCTCTTTGCAAGTAAAAGGCCAAAGCCCTTTTACAGTCAAAAGTATAAAGATTCCTTACTGCATTTGAGGCGTAAGGCCTTGGGAAGAATACAGGAAGGTAAACCGCTTGGTTTAAATGAAAAGGTGACACCACCTTTGGCATAAAGTATGAATGAGTCCTAAGGACTACCTTATGATGTAACCTTGTATAAGGAGGATCAGCCACCAAAGCTTGCAATTCACTGATGCGATGTGCTGATGTGATTGCAATAAGAAAGATGACCTTCCAGGAAAGGAATTTCAAAGAGGTAGTAGCTAAAGGTTCAAAAGGCGGCTTCATGAGCTGCCCAAGAACCAGATTTAAGTCCCATGCCACCGATGGTGGCTTAATGGGAGGCTTAGTTAAAAGAAGGCCTCTCATAAATCTCGCTATGAGAGGATGAGAGGAAATAGGTTGTCCATTTAGAGACTTGAAAGAAGCTGCAATAGCACTCAAATGAACTCACTGAATTGGTCTTAAGCCCCGCATTAGATAAATGAAGGAGATACTCCAGTAATGATTCCAGAGGTATCGCAAGAGGGTTAAGACCCTTCTGCAAGCACCATATGGCAAACCTTTTCCACTTGAATGCATAAGAGCGTCTTGTGGAAGGCTTCCTGGAAGCATAAAGGATATCCTTCACCTGCTGAGAAAGATTAAGACCGTGAAGTTCTAGGCTTTCAGCAACCAGGCCCTGAGATGCAGAGACTGGGGATTGGGATGCCACAGCATCCCGTCCTCCTGAGAAAAGCCACCTGGTCTGCATGGAGAGACCATTCGTGTGGAAGCAGAACTCAACAGTCTGTCTGCCCAAGAGTTTTGAATGCCTGGAAGATACACCGCAAGGAGATGAATCTGATGCTCTCTGGCGAGGGCCCATAGTCGCAAAGCTTCATTTTATAGCGACAGAGAGCCTGTTCTGCCCTGCTTGTTCACATAGAACATGGCTACTTGATTGTCCGTTTGAACTAGACCTGTCTTATAGGCCTTGCAGGTGGGCTCCCCAACCCACCTGTGAGGCATCTGTTGTTAGAGTGGCTTGGGGTGGGGGTTGCTGAAAAGGAGACCCCACCAAAAGGTTTTGGGGTGACTGCCACCATTGGAGGGACAAAATAAGGCGATCTGAGTTTGCTATTTTGTCTGACAGGCAACCTGACGCCTGAGCCCACTGAGTGGATAAAGCCTACTGAGTGGATAAAGTCCACTGGGCTGCCCTCATATGGAGGCGAGCATAAGGAACCACATGCACGGTGGATGCCATGTGGCCTAGCAACTGTAACATTTCCCGACCAGTGAGGTGAGGTTTTAGCACTGCTTGGGAAACTAACTGCACAATACAAAGGCAGCGGGGCAGTGGAAGGTAGGCCCTTGTCTGTCTGGTATCTAGCAGAGCTCCTATAAAGTCCAGGGACTGAGTGGGAGCAAGGTTGGATTTTGGGAAGTTTATGACAAGTCCCAAATACTGAAGGATGCGCATTGTGCGAGAGAGCGCAACCCTAGCCTCTGGCTCTGAAGGGGCTCGAATGAGCCAGTCGTCTAAGTAAGCGAAGACAAATATTCCCAGGGTGCGGAGAAATGCTGCCACCACAGCCATGCATTTTGTGAACACCATTGGTGCAGAGGCCAGGCCAAAAGGAAGAACCCTGTATTGATAGTGCTTCCCTTGAAACAGAAAGCAAAAGAACTTTCGATGAGGTGGATGGATGAAAACATGGGTGTATGCATCCTTGAGATCTAGAGAACAAAGCCAATCCTGACTCTGAAGGTATGGCAGCAGAGCTCCCAGAGAAATCATTTTGAACTTCTCTCTGAACAGGAATTTGTTCAATTCTCTGAGGTCTAAAATGGGTCTGTGTCCTCCTGTTTTCTTTGAAATAAGGAAATAGGGGGAGTAAAACCCTGTACCTTGTTGGGGAATGAGTACCTCTTCTATTGCCCCTTGGGCAAGCAGCACAGTGACCTCTTGACCTAACTGGTCGTTGAGAGAGCTCTGAGAATTGAACTGTCTTACCATTGTAGGAGGGGGCATGCTGAGGAAATGAAAGCTTGTACCCCTCTCTTACAATAGACAGAGTCCAATCTTCTGCTGTTATCTGACCCCATCTGGGGGCAAAATGACATAACCTTCCTGGAATGGTGGAGGGTTCTGGGCCGTTCAGGGCCAGGAAGGCAAAGTTCTCTAGATAGGAGTCAAAGCCCCTGTGGGGGCTGAGTCTGCTGAGCCAGATGAGGCTTAGCTGCTTTTGTCTTTCTCTAGGTTGTTGCTGCTGTCCCTTTTGGGCAGACTGACCTAAATGATGCCCCTGATGGGTACAGGAGGGATAAAACTACTTCTTACTGAAGAATAGTTTCTTAGAAGATTTTTTCCTCACAGGATCAGCTGTAGATTTAGACAATCTATCCAAAGTGATATTGTCAGCATCTCTCTCATTAGCTTTTTCCTGCCAATTCTTGCCAAAGAGATTCTCTCCTGTGCAAGGAATATTCCCTAGTTTATCCTGTACCCAAATTTCCAAGTCAGATGCCTGGAGCCAGGTAATCCTACGTGCACCTATGGCAATGGCAGAGGTTCTGCTTATGCACTTAAAGCAGTCAAAAGCTGCAAGATTCACAAACTTGGAAACATCCCGAGCATGTTTGACAAGAGCAAGATAATCTTGCCTCTTATCAGGAAGAAGAGGGCTCATAAGCTCTAAATCTCCTGTTATCTCCTTAAGGAACATTCCCATATATAAGATATAGGAACTGATCCTAGCAGAAAGCATGGAAGCCTGGAAGGTTCGACGTCCAAAGGCGTCAAGAGTCCTACACTCACGTCCTGGAGGATTAGATGCATGCCTTTTTGCACTCTTTATCCTTCTCATTTCTGACTCCACCACCATGGAATGGTGTGGTAATTGAGTCTTCTGAAACCCAGGAGGAGGAGGAACTCGATACATGGTGTCGAGTCTTCGAGAGTGAGGAGATGTGGTTAGAGGTGTTTCCCACATCCTTAACATGAGATCATGCAAGATCTCATGAATAGGTAAGGTATCTGACTCCTTGGGAGCTTCAGGGCATTGCAGGATTTCTAATTCCTTTGCCCTAGGCTCTTTTTCAGGAGCCACTGTGATGGAAAGACCAAGAGCCACATCTCGGATAAAATCCTGAAAAACATATCCTCTGGTGGAGACATCCTACGCTGAGGAGAAGAAGAATCCTCAGGAAGAAGTACTCTGGTATCGGCAGAGCTTTCAGAGTCTTCAGACTCATTTGAGGATTCGAAGTATCTCCGATCTGGGTGATCATGCAAGGCACGGTACCGATACCGATCGAAGTCGGCATCAGAGTGGTCCGGTACCGACCTGTCGATACCGGATGGATACGGTCCCGGAAGAATACCTGCCGATGTCATTGCAGTCGGTGCCGGTAACAGTTGAATTGTCTGAAGCGGTTTCAAGAGCATCGAGGCCATGAGAAGAGCCGCCAGACTGCGTTCAATAGCCAAGAATCTCTGGTCTATCAATGCTGCTGATGCTTGGGTATCGGTACCGAAACAAGCGGCCAATACCCCAGAGCATGGCACCAGTAGTTCTGCCGATGTTGAAGCCTCAAGAACATCCTGGAGCCCCGTTAGTGCTTTGGAAGCCGAAGCCTCCCGCTAGGGCAATTTTGCCGGTGAAAGTCCCTCAAGGGCAACGCCAGTGGCATCTTGCTGTCTAGAAGGAGATCTACCCTTTGAGGACCAGCTAGATTTATGTTTAGTTACCTGAGATCCATGGGAGGAAGACGAAGCCCTGGACGATGTCGATGCCATGGAGGCTGCATCGGAGGGAAAAAGGGTGCTAAGCTTAGCAGCTTGGTTCTGCCGGCCCCTTTTTGGCATCATCTCACAGGCAACACACTCTGAAATAGAGTGGTCAGGACCTTACACATTTGAGGCACCACTCATGGGTGTCGGTGACAGAGATGGTACCACCACACTTAGAACACTTTTTAAAACCAGAAGCGGGTTTTTCCATTCTGAAGGAAAAGTTGGGCCTAGTGCCCAAAATGGCGCATGGCACCTGAGAGAAAATTACTGGAAAGACTCCAGAAATTTTTTTTTTTTTTTTTTTAAGAAAAGAAAGAACCACCACCGGCGGTACCGGTGTAGCATCGAGGGAAGGCAGACGCGACCACAAAAAAGAAGAATAGAAGGGATTCTTTTATGCAGTGACAGGATGTGCAACCTGTTGGCCCCGCGGAAAACAAAGAACTGGAGAGGGACAGCTGGGAAAGGCGGGAAGGCAGCACGCAGGCGCTGTGGGATGCTCCCAAAAGCTTTCCTATTGAACGCTGGGGAGCGTTCCCGCGCAGGCTCTGTCGGTACCAACGATACCCATATGTGAAGACTACATTACTGCTTGTTACTGGAGATGATAGTAGATAAGAGACCTTCCAAATCATCCTGCTAGACCAGTCCAGACTAGTGGGTAAACTCTCCCTGTCAGCAGATGATGGAGATAGAGAGAAAACCAGAAGCTTCAGTGACATCAGTGTTAGTAGTTAATCCTGGACCCCTAGGGGTCAGCTCCAGTATTTTCTCCGTCTCCAGCAGACGGTGGATTTTAGCGATCAGCCTATATACTTCAGGGTGAGGCAGTTCCTGCTAGGTTTAGAGCCTACTCGACGCAGGCAGTTTCATGGGCAGAAGAGACACAGGTGGCTCCGCTCGACATTTGCAGGGCAGCTACCTGGTCCTGTCTACTTTTGCCTACCACTATCGCTTGGATCTCCAAGACCAGGAAGCAGTTCGCTTCGGCGCAACCGTGTTGGCAGCAGCTAGGTCTTCCCGCCCAGAGGTGGAGTAGCTTTGGTACTTCCCACTAATGTTCCCTCTAATTTTCTGTAGGCTGTGTGCGCATAAAATATCAGCTGTGCAGCTTTTAAAGGAAGGTTAAATTTTTGTGCACCACATAACGACACTCGGAGTTATATACTTTAAAATTTGACTACACGTCAGAATACAGTATGTACACATTAATTTTAATCAAATTAAATGAAAATACACGATTACTAAATGAAGCGGAAAGTTTCTAGTAATTACAATCACAACTTTTAAATTTTAAGACGTCTGTGTTTTCTTCTATCAGAATCAGAACCGTAATTTTTGTGCGCTCTGCTGTAAAGTATGTGCGCTCGCTCGACGAGGTGTGTGCACGTGCACAGCTTAGAGGGAACAGTGCTTTCCACTATCTAGCAAGATGATTTGGAAGGAGAAATTTCACTTAGCGTTGAGTTCCTTTTCTGGAATCCTGCTAGATCAGCCCAGGATCTACCCTCCTCTGTCCTGAAAACTAGCCTTGCTGACGCTTAGCTGGTATTCTCTATTTGTGTGTCTGGCAGCCTCCAGTTGTTGTCTGCCTTGTACATATCTTGGCTGTTTGGCGGCCTTATATATAGTTCAGATTAGCTGTTCTGCCCATCCAGCTGGTTGTGCCTTTTTGTGGGGCTCGTTTCTGAAGTCCTTGTGCTTTGCCAGTGACATACTGAAGCGGACCCCTAGGGGTCCAGGGTTAACTACCAATGCAGATGTCACTGAAGCATCTGTCTTTTTCTCTGCCTACATCATCTGCTGGCAGGGGGAATTAATCCACATCTTGACTAGTCTAGCGGGATTCCATTCCTTCACCTTCCCCCCCTCAGAGCTCCTCTGTGCTTGTCCTATGCTTTCTTTAATTTAGTGTCCTTGTCTCCATCACTTTCCATGCATTTATCACCCTTTCCGTAAAGAAATACTAAATCTAAATCTACCACTTTTTCCCTCCTCATCCTATGACCCCTCTTCCAGAGCTTCCTTTCTACTATGGAGGTATTTAAAAGGTCTATCATATTGCCTCTCTTCCATCTTTTTTCCAAAGCGAGATCATTAGAGAAAGACATCATGCATGGCAAGGTTGAAGTCAACACAAAAGAGAAAGGACCAGCAAAGAGACAGATTGATACAACAGCAGCTATGGATGCCACTAACAATGAGCCAGCTGCCTGACTGAAGACTGGATTGATTTAGGACAACTATCCAGAGGGTCATCATGCATCGACACTGATTCAATGGCAAACCACCAGCACAACAAATTTAGATCTTTAAACCTGTCCTCATATGCTTTATGATGAAGACCACTGACCATTTTAGTAGCTGCCCATTGGGCCCACAATCTTGTTTATATCTATTTGATGGTGCCGTCTCCAGAACCTCACAGTCACCCAAATGAGGCTTCACTTAAACAACTTCTACAGAGGCACCATTACTTCCTGTTACTGCTGGCCATTCCACTCCCAATATAACCAAACATCCTTCTGGAATTTTCCATCACTTTTCCCACCTGTTTGGCCACATTAAGACTGATAATATCTGACAAACTCCACTCCCACGACCTCTCTTCATTCATGCACGGAGTTTCACCTCCATAATGTACTGCCTCCTTGGATTTTTGCAGCCCAAATTCATGAACCTTCAAAAAAATTTTTAAGCACAATCTTAGTTGCCAACTTCGACCATTCTTAAAGTTTTGACAAATTCCTCCTCATATCATCCACACTGTCAAGGGTATCTACTCTGTTGTAGATGTTTTGCATCATCCATAGAGAGACAAATCTTTCCCAAGAGCCCTTCCACCATACTGCTTATAAAGATGTTAAAGAACCAGACAACTGGTCAATCCCTGCGGCACACCACTGGTTACGCCTCCAGAGTAAATGCCATTTAGCACTACCCAATAGCTCTGAAGAATGCTGCATGCATCAGCGCCATCAAGGAGATCATCCAGCTCGTGTGCAGAATAACCAAACAAAAGGTAAGGTCAGAGAAAACCTGTGGACTAGAACCCAGGAGTGCCATGTCCAGTTTGCAGATAGACAATTGCCACTATTGCTCAGGACTATGGCTGCACTTCTAGAAAGTTTTATAGATTACATTGAGACGACATTAGAAACAAGTTAGGAATCTTTTCTCACTGCTGGAATTGTCTCAGGCCATTCCGTAAAGCAAACGCAACTTACCACTGCATTCTTCTGGCACATGCTGCACTTGGTGGAAATGCTGTTAGTGTGGATAGTAACAACTGGCTTTCTTTTTAATTCATACGTGGAGAGACATGACTGGCTGCAGAAATCCTTGCTGACACTTGTATTGTCAAATTGTGCAGTGATGACATCCTTTGGATTTAAAATGTCTCTTTAAAAACACAAAAAACCCAAAACATATTAAATGTGAATTTTTATTTTATTATCCCTACACAGTTTTGTGAACATGTGCTCCACTAGTTAAACACAAAAACAGGAAGACCACATGCTCAGACAAAAATGAAAAAGCCAACAAAAATCAACCCAAAAAAAACAAGTACACCACACACTCCACTCCCCTTCCCCCCCCCCCCCCAAAAAAAATACCAGGACATTACACAGATGACGGCTGCACAAAAAGCAGTGGATATATGGAATGCAGCAGAGTAAATGTTGAACTTTCGACTCATTCCTGTCTAAATCACTACTATATCTTAAAAAGTTTTATTTGTAAATAAGAAAGACACCAAATATTTCATTTTAACTGTACCTTCTATTTGTGATCCAGACTTTTAAATATATTGTTATATTAAATGACATGTCTGGTCCATAATACAAGTAAGTGTTCAATGGTATTCCATTTAGCTCATTACAAAAGTCCTGCACCTGCAGAATCTTCACTTAGGATGAGGGAGGATGATCAAGAGGGGAAAAAAAACATACCACCACATGGGAGAGGATGGATAAAATGATCCTTTTCTCCTTTTTCATTAAATAGTTGTGTATACAATATTTAGACAGGGTTTGAAAAGCCTTAATTTACCAGAAAACCAGAATTATAAGAGTATAGCTATACTTTGAACAGCTGGAGCAGGTTTTCTTGGTGGAAGTCAGTGGTCTGGTGGCTGGAACAGTATATCCAGTAAGGCAAAGTGTGGAACAGAAGAGCTGAGTGGACCCTTTCCTCTGGTACGCTGTTTGCCCTTTTTGCAGAATTTTCTTACAGCCAGAACACGAAACACGCACAGCTGTAGTAGGAATGGTGGGAACTGTTGGTAGCGTTTTATTCATGGCAGGTGAAGACAACGGGGGCTGTAAGCTACTTGCTAGCTGAGGAGCTAGGAGACAGAGAGAAAGGGTGACAATTTCCTTGGAACATTAATAGCAGTCTCAACAAGGTAAAACCGAGCAAGCAATTTTTGTTATAGAACCAACTAATATCCACTTAAACTAATGAGTAACGTTTAAAAGTGTGTTATGTGTTTTCCTCTTATTGGTCATGTATCCCTCTTCTCCTTCCAAGTAACACATTTGTTTGAAAAGCACAGTTACTTACCTGTAACAGGTGATCTCTGGGAACAGCAGGAATAAGTCTTCACATATGGGTATGTCGGTACCGACGGAGCCTGCGCGGGAACGCTCCCCAGCGTCCAATCAGAAAGCTTTTGGGAGCATCCCACAGCGCCTGCGTGCTGCCTTCCCGCCTCTCCCAACTGTCCCTCCTCAGTTAAGTTTTAGAGCTGAGACAAAGAGAGAGAGAGAGGGAAAGGAAAGAGAGAGAGAGAGAACTCCTAGGGGAGGTGGGTGGGTTGTGAAGACTTATTCCTGCTGTTCCCAGAGATCACCTGTTACAGGTAAGTAACTGTGCTATCTCCAGGAACAAGCAGGAATGAGTCTTCACATATGGGGACTCCCTAGCCAAGATGTCTGGGAGAGAGCCCATAAGTTTTGTGTCCCTGAAACAGGGCTGCACTTCCCCACCTGGATCTCTGGCATCCCATGAAGGATGGTGGGTAGGAGTTGATTAAGTATGGAACAGGTGTTTGAGAACAGCCTGACCAAACAAGGCATCCCGGCGGGAGTCCTTGTCCAAGCAGTAATGGGCTGTGAAGGTATGAACCGAGGCCCAAGTGGCTGCTCGACAGATATCATCGATAGATACAGAGTTCAGATGAGCCATTGAGGTTGCCATGGCTCTCACATTGTGTGCTGTGACATAGCCCTCCAGAGAAAGGTTCTTGCTCTGATAAGCGAAAGAAATACACTGGGCAATCCAGTTAGAAAGTGTTCTCTTGGAGACTGGTTGTCCCAAATGAGAAGGATCAAAAGCAACAAAGAGTTGGGAAGACTTTCTATGTTGCTGTGTCCTTTGTAAGTAAAAGGCCAAAGCTCTTTTACAGTCCAGGGTATGAAGGTTCCTCTCTGCACTTGATGCATGAGGTCCTGGAAAAAAGACAGGTAGGTAGACCTCCTGGTTGAGGTGAAAAGCTGAGACCACTTTAGGCATAAAGTGTGGATTAGTCCTAAGGACCACCTTGTCATGATGGAACCTTGTATAAGGTGGATTAGCTACTAGTGCTTGCAATTCACTGATGCAGCGTGCAGATGTGATAGCAATGAGAAAGATAACTTTCCAAGAAAGGTATTTCAAGGAGGTGGTAGCTAAAGGTTCGAAAGGTGGCTTCAAAAGCTGACCAAGAATCAAATTTAAGTCCATTGCCACTGGGGGTGGCCTAATGGGAGGCTTTGTTAAAAGGAGGCCTCTCATGAATCTTGCTACAAGAGGATGAGAGGAAATAGGTTGTCCATTTAGAGGCCTAAGGGAAGCTGCAATAGCACTCAAATGGACTCTTACTGAATTTGTCTTAAGGCCTGCATTAGACAGATGAAGGAGATACTCCAGCAACGATTCCAGAGGTATGGCACGGGGGTTAAGACCCTTCTCAGAACACCAGATGGTAAACCTCCTCCACTTGAAAGCGTACGAACGTCTAGTGGAAGGTTTTCTGGAAGCATAAAGAACATCTTTCACTTGTTGAGAAAGATGAAGATCCTGGAGATCTAGGCCTTCAGCAACCAAGCCCTGAGATGCAGAGACTGGGGATTGGGATGCCATAACCTTCCATCCTCCTGAGAGAGGAGGTCTGGAGCAGACCCTAACTAGGGAGGGAGCTTGAGAGAGATGTAGAAGCAGAGGGTACCACACTTGCCGTGGCCAATGTGGTGCTATGAGAATCATGTGGCCTCTGTCTCTCTGAAGCTTGAAGAGGGTTTTGGGAATTAGGGGAATGGGTGGAAAGGCATACAGGAAGTCTTGACCCCAGTAAAGGAGGAAAGCATCCCTGGCCTGAGCCCCCTGAGCCGGAGTTCTGGAACAGAACCGGGGAAGTTTGGCATTCCACGGACTTGCAAAGAGGTCTATGTCCGGGGTTCCCCAAATTCGAAAAATCTTGGATACCTGGTCCATATGTAGGGACCACTCGTGTGGAAGCACAACTCAACTGAGTCTGTCCGCCCAAGAGTTTTGAATACCTGAAAGATAAACTGACAGAAGATGAATGTGATGCTCTCTGGCGAGGGCCCACAGTCGCAGAGCTTCGTTGCAAAGCGACAGAGAGCCAGTTCCTCCCTGCTTGTTTACATAGAACATGGCTACCTGATTGTCCGTGTGGATAAGGACTGTCTTGTGGCTGAGCAGGGTGTGGAAAACTCAGAGCAAGGAAGATTGCTCTGAGTTACAAGAGATTGATATGTAGACAAGTCTCCTGTGGGGACAAGATGCCCTGGTTGGAGAGGTCCTGAAGATAAGCTCCCCAGCCCACTGGAGAAGCATCTGTTGTAAGAGTTGCTTGGGCTAGAGGTTGTTGAAAGGGGGACCCCAGCAACAAGTTTTGAGGGGACTTCCACCACTGGAGAGACAAAATGAGGCGACTTGTGTTTGCTATTTTGTCCGACAGGCAGCCTACTGCCTGGGTCCATTGAGTGGATAAAGTCCACTGAGCTGCTCACATGTGAGGGCGAGCATATGGTACCACATGTACAGTGGATGCCATGTGGCCTAGTAACTAAAATCTCTCGAGCAGTTAGTAGAGGTTTTAACTCTGCTTGAGAAGCTAACTGCACCAAGCGAAGGCAACGGGCCTGGGGAAGATAGGCCCTTGCCCTTGTGGTATCCAGCAACGCCCCTATGAACTCCAGGGACTGAGTAGGGACTAAATTGGATTTTGGGATTTTATTACCAGCCCTAAATACTGAAGGATACGCATTGTGCAGGTGAGAGAAGTCTTGGCCTCTGATTGAGTGGGAGCTCGAATGAGCCAGTCGTCCAGGTAAGGGAAGACGAATATTCCCAGGGTGCGCAGAAAAGCAGCAACCACTGCCATGCATTTCGTGAACACCCTTGGTGCAGAGGCCAGACCAAAAGGGAGCACTTTGTATTGATAGTGCTTTTCCTGAAAAAGGAACCGAAGGAACCTTCTGTGAGATGGATGGATGAGAACATGAGTGTACGCATCCTTGAAATCTAGAGAACAAAGCCAATCCGGACTCTGAAGGTATGGCAGCAGAGTTCCTAGAGAAACCATCTTGAATTTTTCTTTGACTAGGAATCTGTTCAACTCTCTGAGATCTAAGATGGATCTGAAGCCCCCTGTTTTCTTTGGAATAAGAAAATAGGGGGAGTAGAACCCTGTGCCCTGTTGTTGAAAGGGCACTTCCTCTATGGCCCCTTGGGCAAGAAGAGTGGCAACCTCCTGCTCCAACAGGCTGAGGAGGGAGGTTGGAGAATTGAACTGGTGCACTCTTGAGAGAGGGGGCAAGCTTGAAAAATGAAGCTTGTACCCCTCTCTTATGATGGAGTGTGTCCAATGCTCTGCTGTAATTTGCCCCCACCTGGCAGCAAAGTGACATAACCTTCCTGGAATGGTGGAGGGTTCTGGTCCTTCTAGAGCCAGGAAGGCTAAGTTCTCTAGCAGAAAGTCAAAGGCCCTGAGGGGGCTGAGATTGCTGTGCTGAAGCAGGCCTCGCAGCCTTTGCTTTGTTCTGTTTGGAGGATTGCTGACGTTTGGAAGGGAACTGAGCTGCAGAAGATGCCCGCTGACCATAAGCAGGGTAGAATCTTCCCTTTTTAGAAAAAGGTGTTTTCTTGAACAACCTTTTCTTAGCAGGAGCAGCTGTAGATTTGGATAGTCTATCCAAAGCAGAATTTTCAGCATCCATCTGATTGGCTTTTGCTTACCAATCCTTACCAAACAGGTTCTCACCTGTACAAGGGATATTTCCCAATTCATCTTGAACCCAGATCTCCAAATCAGATGCTTGAAGCCAAGCAATCCTACGTGCACCTATGGCAATAGCTGAGGCTCTGTTTACGCATTCAAAGGAGTCGAAAGCTGCACGGTTGGAGAATTTGGAGATATCCTGGGCATGTTTGAGCCCAGTAAGAAATTCCTGCCTTTTATCCTCAGACATAAAAGGACTTAAAGTCTGCAAATGGTCAGTGACTTCTTTTAAGAACATTCCCATGAAAAGACTATAGGAATTAATTCTCGCAGCAAGCATGGAAGCTTGGAGGACTCTTCTTCCAAAAGCATCCAGGGTTCTACATTCACATCCTGGAGGATTAGAGGCATGTCTTTTGGCACTTCTAATCTTTCTCATTGCAGACTCAACCACAATAGAGTGGTGAGGAAGTTGAGTTTTATGGAAACCAGGACAAGGAGGGACACGATACATGGTGTCCAACCTGCGAGAATGAGGAGAGGTAGTCAGAGGTGCTTCCCACATCCTCAACATGAGATCATACAGAATCTCATGAATAGGTAAGGTAGCTGCCTCTTTAGGAGTTTTAGGATATTGTAAAATATCTAACTCCTTGGCTCTGGGCTCTGATTCAGGTGCCACTGTAATAGAGAGACCCCGAGCCACCTCTCTGATAAAGTCTTGAAAAGACAAATCCTCTGGAGGAGACATCCAACGTTTAGGAGAGGACTCCTCCTGTGGAAGAAGCATCACTGCATCGACAGACTCCTCAGAATCCTCAGAGTCTTCAGAGGAATCGAAGTATCGTCTGTCTGGATGCTCCTGCAATGCCCGATACCCGTACCAACCGGGATCGGTATCGGGAATCACCGGTACCAGAGGGCCTCAGAGGACAAAGTACCAGCATAGTGGACACCGATGCCGATGCCACCGATACAGGGATCGGTACCGATGGCGATGCTAGTGCCGGTACCGGCGGAGTAGTCTGTTGCGGTACCACGGGTGTCGATGCCACAAGGAAAGCTGCCAGACTGCATTCCATGGACAGAATTCTCTGATCCATCGATGCCACCAATGCCTGGATGTCGGTACCGGTGGAAGCCACCGGTACCCCAGAGCATGGCACCAAGAGATCTGTCGAGGCCACACCATCAAGATCATCTTGGAAACCTGATGATGATGCTTTAGAGGCCGAAGCCTCCCACCGGGGTAATTTTGCCGGTGCAGAATCCTCGAGGGCAAGGCCAGAGGCATCTCGATGCTTAGAAGGAGATCTACCCTTCGAGGACCGGCTGGATTTATGTTTAGTTACCTGAGATCCATGTGAGGAAGAAGCAGCCCTGGAAGACGTCAATGCCACCAAAGCCGCATCAGAGGGAAACAGGGTATTGAGCTTGGCAGCTCGGTTCTGACGACCCCTCTTAGACATCATGGAACAGGACACACAATCTGTAATGGAATGGTCAGGACCTAAACATTTTAGACACCAGTCATGGGTGTCGGTGACAGAGATAGTACCACCACATTTTGTGCACTTCTTAAAACCTGAGGCAGGCTTTTCCATAGTTAAGGAAAAAGGTTCTGGGCCAAAGGCCCAAAACTGAAGTGCACCTGAAGTGGAAAAAAAAGTTTTGTTTTTTTTTTTAAAGAAGAAAAGAACAAGGACCGGCGGTACCGGTACAGCGTCGAAGAAGGCAGACGCGACAGAAAAGAATAAAGAAAAAATAAGGAAATTCTTCTGCGGTGACAGGAACACGACCTGCTGGCTCCGCGGAAAAAGAACAACTGAGGAGAGACAGTTGGGAAAGGCGGGAAGGCAGCACGCAGGCACTGTGGGATGCTCCCAAAAGCTTTCTGATTGGACGCTGGGGAGCGTTCTCGCGCAGGCTCCGTCGGTACCGACGTACCCATACGTGAAGACTCATTCCTGCTTGTTCCTGGAGATAGAGGTTTTTCTGACAATTAGATACAGTGCTAGTGAGTAAATAATGGGGCTTATAGTTTTACAGCAATACAGAGGAACAAAAAAGTCCTAAAACCTTACTATGGGACTGAATACACCTTCACTGGATTGGTCCCTGAGAAAATGGGAATCTCTAGGCTGGGACATGCTAGTGGACAACAGTTGGCATAATACACAAGTTCAAAGAAAAGACAATTGCTACACTCTTAGAAGTAAAAAAAAAAATATCCAGATGTTTTAGCAGAATGGGTTTTCCTTAGACATGCTCAATATTAGTACAAAATATTGTTGTGGTGGTAATAGATTTCAGCTTTATTAACCACCTTGGGCATTACTGGAAAGGGAGGAGGGCTAGAATCTAAAATCTCAGACAGGTGTTGGGATTTGGTAAAGAAGCAACTCCGAGGGGAGGAGAGAGGGTTGTGAGGACTGATTCCTGCTATCCCCAGAGAACACCTGTTACAGGTGAGTAAACAGAAATTACACTTACCTGGTAATTGTTGTTCCTTGAGGAACTCCTGTTTAGTCCTCCACCTCTGGGGTAGTGTACCTCCTCCTGCAGCTTGGAAACTGGGCATGTCAAAATTGTGACATCACTGGATGTAGCCTGCTGGTCTCTCCCATCAGCCCCCAGGGAACTACTGACAAAGCAAACTTAAAGGAGCAACAAATAAGTAGCTTTTTTTTTTTTAAATAATTTTAACCTTATATTCAACTGAATGCATAACAGAAACATGTTTAACTATTAACCCCCCTCCAGAGAGAAGGGGACTGCTTTCTGCATTTTCTCCTTGCTGCCCTATGCTTAGCCATAGATAAAGGAAAGCAGGAATAGCGATAGAAAAAATGAACTGAATCCATACGACTACGAATCAATTAAAGGCTATACCCACCTGTAACCTTGCACTTCTCTCAACTGAAAAGCCATCGCTAATGACACCATCCACGGGCAGGAATGAGAACTAAACTGGAGTTCAAGGAACAACAATTACCAGGTAAATGTAATTTCTATTTCCTTATTGTTCCTCCCGTTTAGTCCTCCACCTCTGGGATGTATCAGAGCAGTAATCATTGGGAGGGACCTTTCCAGCCGGATCGCAACACCGCCGCTCCAAAACAGGCACCGTTCGTCCCCAGAACATCCAGGCGGTAGTGCTTACTGAAAGTATGAAGAGACGACCAGGTCGCCGCTCTACAGATTTCTACTGGCGGCACCAAACTGTGTTCTGCCCAGGAAGTCGCTTGTGCCCTGGTAGAGAGAGAGCTCGTAAGCCCGCTGGGACTGAACAACCTTGCAAAAGATATGCTGATGCAATCACCTCTCTAATCCATCTAGAAATGGACACCTTCGCCGCCGCTTCCCCTTTGCGGGGACCTCCGAACACCACAAAGAGGCGGTCTGACTTGCGAAAAGTTTCTGAAACCTTTAAATAGTGCCACAGCACTCTCTTTATGTCCAAACGGCGTAAACCACGGTCCGATACGCTGCCCTCCGTCAAACCTAGAGCTGGAAGAGAAAACGTTTGATTTAAGTTAAACGGAAAAACCACCTTTGGCAAAAAGGACGGAACTGGCCTCAATACCACCTTTTCTTTGGAAAAAGACAAAAACGGCTCTCTACATGACAACGCCTGTATCTCTGGAATTCGCCTCGTCGAACAGATGGCTACCAAAAACACCGTCTTTAAGGTTAAATTCTTAACCGACGCCTTGGTGTAAGGGCTCAAATGGTTCTTTAGCTAACGCCCCTAAAACCAGGTTGAGATCCCATGGCGGAATCATGACTCCGAGAGGGCCGCAGTCTGGTAACTGCTTTAAGAAAACGCAACACATCTGCTTGCAAACCTAGTGCCACTCCCTGGACTTTGCCTCTATAGCAAGACAGGGCTGCTAATTGAACCCTCAAGGAACTGGCTGCTAGACCCTTATCAAAACCATCTTGCAGGAAACTCAATACCAAGGGAACGGATACTGTTGCCGCTCAAACCTGTCTCCGCGAGCACAAGGCCTCAAAAATACGCCATATATGTACATATGCAAGGGACGTGTACTTTTTCCTTGCTCGCAGTAAAGTTGCAATGACTGCTGCCGCGTAACTTTTCCTTAACCTTGCCCTTTCAATGGCAATACCGTAAGCGAGAACTGATCCACCTGAGGCATTCAAAGAGGCCCCTGTAGCAACAGATTCTCCGATGTCGGTAACCTCCAAGGATTCCCGTCAAGCAACCAAATGAGATCGGCGTACCACGGGCCCCTTGGCCAGTCCAGGGCCAACAACAGCACTTTTCCCCAATAAGCTGCACCACTCGCCCTATGAGCGCCCATGGAGGGAAAACAGAGGAGACCTGACGCCAGCCTCCGTTGAATCAGAGCGTTGATTCCTTCCGACATCCTCTCGCATCGTCTGCTGAAGAAACGACACGTTTTTGCCGACTGAAATGTCGCCATGAGATCCATTATCGTTGGCCCACATTTGCGAACTATCTGCGCGAACACGTCCAGATGTAACTCCCATTCTCCGGCATCTACTCGGACCCTGCTGAGAAAATACGCCATCACATTGTCCTTCCCTGCAATGTGTGCCACCGAGATTGCTGGTGGTTGAGGCTCTACCCAAGAGAACAGAGCCTCTGCTGCTTCTTCCATGGCCACACTTCCTGTTCCGCCCTGCCAATTGATGTAGGCTACCCATCGCGGAGTTGTCAGACAGCACTCGCACCACTCAACCTGACACCATAACTTCGAACGCCCATAACGCCAGGTAGACCACTCTCAGTTCTAGCCGGTTGATCGACCACTTGCTCTCCTGTGCCGTCCAAGAGCCTTGCGCGTAGAGATCTCCGCAATGTGCTCCCCATCCCGCCATGCTCACATCCATCAGCAAAGGAAGCCATTCCGGTTGTTAGAGGCATTCCGGCCTTCAGGGATTCTGGAAACAGCCACCTCCGAAGGGACTGCCGGACCCGGAGCGGGCAGGGAAGCCATTTATTCAGCGAGTCCGACTAATGTGACCAACGGTGAAGCAATGCCCTTGTAATGGTCGCATACGAAACCTGGCCCATGGAACTACTTCCAATGTTGCCGCCATAGTTCCCAGCACATGACGGTAAGTCCACGCTGATGGCGCCGGGGCGGCCCTGAACTTGCGTACCAACTGTTGAAGGGCTTGACATCGACAATTCGGTAGAAACACCGCCCCTTTCTGTGTGTCAAACCGCACACCCAGGAATTCGAGATCCTGGGATGGAACCAATCGGCTCTTGGTCGAATTGACCACCCAGCCGAGACTCTGTAGAAACATCACTATCTTGTCTGTAACCTGAACACTCTCAGCCTTTGACTTTGCTCGAATCAGCCAATCGTCGAGATAAGGGTACACCAGAACTCCCTCCTTTCGTAATGCCGCTGCTACCACAACCATGATCTTGGTGAAGGTTCGCAGATAATGTCCCCAAGGCAGAGTGATAACTGATAATGTCCCCAAGCGAACCGCAGAAACGTTTGATGAATCTCTTTTATTGGAATGTGCAAATACACCTCCGTGAGGTCGAGGGAAGTCAAGAACTCCCCTTGGTGCACCGCCACAATGACCAACCTCAACGTTTCCATCCTGAAATGCGGCACTCAAAGGCAGCGATTTACCCCTTTTAGATCCAGAATAGGATGGAAAGATCCATCTTTCTTTGGCACCACGAAATAAATGGAGTAGCGACCCACGCCGCAATCTGCTATTGGAACTGGCACGACTGCTTCCAACTTTAAAAGCCAGTCTAACGTACGATGAATCGCAAGAATTTTCTGTGGACCTTTGCAGGGAGATATCACAAAGGAGTCCAGGCACCAGTCTTGCCAACTCCAACGCATAACCTTCGCGAATGATCTCCAACACCCACTGGTCAGTGGTTATTTGGGCCAAGGCAGGAAGAAATCCCCAAAGCCGACCTCCTATCAGTTGGCATCCTACCGGGACCCGCATCCTTTCATTGTGGTTTCCGAAAAGTTGAAGAGGACGTCGCAGCGAAACCTCTGTTTGCTCCACGAAACCCACGAAACCCCTGGGCTCGAGAAGCAAATCTCCCCCTTTGGAAACCACCCAAGCGAGAAGTACAAAATCTCTAAACTGACCCTGAAAAGCCGGCGAAGACTTCCCTTGTTTAGGTTTATCCTCCGGAAGTCTTCCACCCTTGGACTCTCCTAAATCCTTAACCAACTTGTCAAGATCTTCTCCAAAGAACAACCTTCCTTTAAAAGGAAGCTTACTGAGAGACGAGCCATCAGCCGTCCAGTTCTTCAACCACAGTGATCTCCGGGCGGCAAACAACGAAGCTATACTATTGGCTAGCACTCTGATCAAGTCATAGTGTACATCTGCCAAATATGCTGATCCAGACTCTAGACGATCGAGCTCTTCTACTTTCCTTCTCTAATTGCAGAGACTAGTGTAACCATTGAGACCATCTGAGACATGCTCTCGCCACCCACGCCCTACAGATGGATGCCTGCAAGGATAACGCGTTAACCTCAAATGATTGTTTCAATAACCCATCTACTTTCCTATCCTGTGCATCTTTTAAGGCCGCGTTACCTTCCACCAGGATAGTGGTCTTTTTTGTGACAACTGAGACTGCCGCATCTATTCGCGGTGACCAAAACTTCTCTTTGTCCTTATCTGCCAAAGGATAAAGTCTGTTCATGGTCCTGACCCCTCTCAGTCCTGCTTCAGGCTGATCCCACTCGTCCTGGATCATCTGATCTACCACCCGGTGGACTGGGAACACTACCCGGGCTTGTCTCACCGCTTGAATGATAGGATCTTCTACGTCTTCTTCTTCCATCGGCAGTGCCGTAGCAAGATTTAGCGTCTGAAGGGATTCCGTGATAAGTGCCGTCAGCTCATCCTTCCAGAATACCCTAATTATTTTCACCTGATCTTCAGGCTCAGGTATTTCTCCTTCCAATTCATCCACACCGGCCTCTAGGTCTATCTCCACCACCTCTGCCTCGTGCCATTCCAAATCTGAGGGAGAAAGCTCATTAGGCCTTGACCTCTTTGGGGGTTTCAGAGAACTGCTACCAGGCTCCCCTGATCAGGTTTGCTGCCTAGCAGATGCCAAAGGTAAAGGCTCAGGCAACTTCCCCTGATGCCTCAAACAGAATGCCTGATGCATTAAGATAAAATCCGGACAGAAATCCCCCAGCTGCGGACCTGAGCCTACTGCAGGTACCGCACTTGAGGGGCCCGGCAGGTCCTCCTGAGAGAGCCCTGGTGGAGAGACTATACTATCAGCGCCTCTTCTCCAATCGCAGCCGGTGGCTCCAAAGCATCTAGAGCCCCTGTAACCTCCATCTGCTGCTCCACGGAGGTAGACAAACACAGCTGTGACAGATTCTGGTGTCTGCGACTGTGCCCCTGCGGGAACCGCAGACCACGCACTGGGGGCGCAATGACATGAGCTATGCACCCTAACAATCTTCCAAACAAGAAAAAACTGATTAAATTGATAATTTTTTTTAAAACAAAAATAAGACCTGTAAAGCTGAAATAATCACAAAATCCCCCACTAAAAGTGAAAGGATCCCCCAAAAACAAAATTAATAAAAGTAAACTTAAGCAATGCTCTGTGGACTGGCGTTTTCGCTGAGAATGTGGGCCGCTGATCACCATGTGGCATCAATTGTGCAGGGAAACAAATGGCGCCGATCCACGTCAGCCTGGTTTGGCGCCAAAACACTCCTGCTGCTAACACCACTGAAATCACCCTTTGCGAGCCCGAGGGCCTTACCTGCAGCACCGAATATTTAAAAGGCGCGCTCCTGCTACTGCGGAGCAAGCTGTCTCTCCAGCTACGATCCCTCTCTGCACTGCCGCGAGCGGAGGCCTCGGCGAAAGGTGCTCTTCGGTCCTGCTACCTCAGAGCAAGCAGTCCCTCCAGCCATGCTGCCACGAGCGGAGGCCTCGGCGAAAGGTGCTCTTCGGTCCTGCTACCTCAGAGCAAGCAGTCCCTCCAGCCGTGCTGCCGCTCGCTCCACCAGCTGAGGGAATGAAAAAGCAGTTGATCCTGCCACGCACGGAAGCTGCCATCGTGCACACACTCAGTGTGCCAGTACCGGCCTCGAAGCTCTCCCCCGTACCGTCCAGGGAGAGAGATCCAATAAAAAGGAGAGTGACTAATCGAGACAGAAGGCAGAGAAAGCTAAGCAGGAAACAAAAGAAAAAAAAAGGGGCATCCCAAATTAACTCAAGTTGAATTATATTAAATTACCTCCAATTAAACAGAATTAAATTAAATCAAATTAAATTGAATCAAATTAAATGAAATTAAAGCAATTTAAGCTATTAAAGAAATCTTAATTAATCCTTGCCAATTGACATTAAACTGGATGATTTAAAACGAAATCCTAACTGCTCCTTATCTGTTCCTCAAGTGAGTCCAGCATCTAGGCTCACTACGTCCTCCTGCTGCATGGAGACTGGACACACTGGGGGCTGATGGGAGAGACCAGCAGGCTACATCCAGTGATATCAGATTTTGACATGCCCGTCTCCAAGATGTAGGAGGAGGTACACTACCCAGAGGTGGAGGACTAAACTGAAGGAACGATAAGGAACTATGCTTTCTCTGGGAACAAGAAGTTAGTCCTCACATATGGAACTCCCCAGCAACAGGATACCGAGAACCTGTACAAAATGTCACGGCAACCAGCAAAAGGTGAGCTGTGAGCTGCAGAAGTTGAGTCTCAACTGAGAGACTCTCACAAGATTAAAAGTCTGGCGGAAAACCAGCACTCAGGTAGCCTGAACACAGAAGGGTCGGAGGGCAGGAGTTGCCTACACCCCAAAGAGATTATGAAGCACAGCCTGGCCGAAGGCAGTGCCCTGTCAGTACTCCCTCTCCAGGCAGTAGTGAGCTAAGGTGATATGGACTGAAGACCAGGTAGTGGCCTGGCAGGTTTCCATTACAGGTACAGAACGCAGATTTGCTAGAGGTAGCCATGGCTCTGATGTGGTGTGCCGTGACCCAGTGGTCTAGTGATATCCTAGCCTGCTCATAAGCAAATCCCCAGCCAGAGTGGTCCACTGCGGGCATCGGGACCTGATGCCAGGCATGGCTACAGTCATCTGACCTCAAGCAATGGGTCCAGGACAAACGCATTGATGTCTCTTGCACCAGAAAAACACTCTTCAGGAAACCCGTTAGACCAGGCTGCTGAGATAGAGACCGAGTTCCTGACCTGAAGCCACTGGAGGCCATGGGAAAAACGGATCCTTGCCTACTGGTCAAAAAAGAACGTGAAGTGCTGGTTGAGGGATACCTAGAGAAAAAGTAAGAAAAACATGAAAAATGAACCCGAGGAGAGACACAGAGGTGAGCTGGCTTAGAGATAGGAAGAGGAACCGGTATGCTTACCGGAAAGAAATTTCAGGACAAAATTAGACTTTTTCCTGGGAAAATGGGACTGATGCCCAGTGGGCTCCGGGTAAAAAAGAAGACTAAGGCAAGATGACACCTTTGGGTGGAAGGGGACCACGCATGCATGGTGCATCTCCCAAAGGCTTTCTTTGAAACCTGGGGAAATGCTTCTGCGCAGGCTCCGTCTATACAGACGTCATCCATATGTGAGGGCCGACATCCTGCTTTTTTTTTTTTTTGGAGAAAGCGTAGTTACTCACCTGTAACAGGTGTTCTCCGGGAACAGCAGGAATGAGCCCTCACATATGGGTGACATCAACACTGACGGAGCATGCGCGGATCATTTCCCCAGCTTTCAAAGAAGGCCTTTGGGAATGCTACCACACATGTGTGGTCCCCTTCCTGCCCAAGGGTGCCATCTTGCTCAGTCAGATGACAATAGCTAAGACAGTCGTAAAAATAAGGTAATGTATAGAGGCAACCCCCAGGGAAGGAGAGGGGGTTGTGAGGACCGATTCCTGCTGTTCCCGGAGAACACCCGTTATAGGTAACTATGCTTTCTCCAGGAACAAGCAGGAAGTCAGTCCTGATATATGGGACTCCCTAGCTCCAGTGCAACACCAACAGCAACCAAATCAGGTAGCCTTGAGTTGCAGAAGAGGAGTCCTCAGTTGAGAGACTCTGCAAGACTAGCATCAAATGATGCTATCACGCCAGTAGCTTGAACACAGAAGGGTTGGAAGGCAGGAATTGCCCATACCCTCAGAATATGACAGAGTACTGCCTGGCCAAAGGCACTGTCCCTGCAGGACTTGCTCTCCAAGCAGTAATGAGCTGTGAACGTGTGAATTGAAGACCATGTGGTGGCCTTGCGGATCTCAGTCACCGACAATGAGCGGAGGTTGGTCACCAACATGGCCATTGCCCTCACACAATGTGCTGGGATCCGGTGCTCAAGGGAGAGGCCCACTCCGTCATAGGTGAGAGCAATATAGATCACCACCCAAATGGACAGAGTTCGCTTCGACATGGGGAGCCCCAGTCTGCTGGGATCGTAGGACACGAAAAGCTGAGCAGCTTTCTGATGGGCTTGAGTCTGCTGTAAGTAGAAGGACAAGGCCCGTTTGCAATCCAGGGTATAAATGATCAGCTCCTCCCTGCTGGCGTGAGGCCGTGGAAAGAAGGCGGGGAGGACTACCTCTTGGTTGATGTGAAAAGGAGATACCACATTCGGGAGGAATTTGAGATGTGTGTGAAGCACCACCCCGTTCTTATAGAACCTCGTGTATAGCAGGTCCGCCACCAGGACCTGGAGCTCGCTCACTCTTCGAGCGGATGTAAGGGCCACCAGAAGGCCACTTTCTATAATATGTACCTTACATGGCAAGTGGCTAGAATGATAGTCTGGTGAGCTGGGAGAGCACCATGTTGAGGTCCCATTTTGCTGCCGGAGGGCAGAGAGGGGGCTTGGATAGCAGGAGGCCCTGAGAAACCAGGAGCTGGCTGGAGAGGGGTTTCCCCTCAATGGAGTGGTGGTGAGCAGTTATGGTGCTGAAGTGCATCCTACTGAGTTAGATTTCAGCCAGGGGTGTAATAAGTGCAGCAGGTACTGGAGGATGAGCTACACATGGTAGGAAAAAGGGATTCTCCTCTCATTCCACACACCAGATGGAGAACCTCCTCCACTTAAAGGCATATGCCCTTCTGGTGGAGGGCTTTCAGGAGGCCAGCAGGAAATCCTCGACTTCCACTGGAAGACTGAAAAGGACCAAGGCTACCCTTTCAGCAGCCATGCAGTTAGCATCAGGGACCTCCACAGTGGGGTGCTAGAGTGAACCCCCCTCCTGGGACAGGAGGTCCACGACCAAACCCACTGGAACTGGGAGTGCTGCCAACAAAGAGCAGCAGGGGAAACCAGGGTTGCCTGGGCCACCTGGGGGTGATCCGTAGTACTGATGCTCCATCGCTTGGAACTTTGAAAAGGGTTCTGGCTACCGTAGAGGGGGATCAGCAGGAATGCATAGAGTAGGCCCTCGGCCCACGAGGCTAGGAAGGCATCTGCTGCACTCTGCCTGGGTGCAGTTGACAGGAACAGAAGCGGGTCAGCTGCGCGTTGCCAGAGAGGCGAAGAGGTCCATCACTGGCCTGCCCCAGAGGCTGAAGATTTGTCTCGCTACCCTAGGGTGCGCCACTCGTCTGGCCGCAGGACTCGGCTCAGCCTGTCCACTAGGCAGTTGTCCTGGCCCGGGAGGTATAATGCTCACAGCAGCATGCTGTGGCACACCACAATGGAGAGGAGGGCTACTGCCTGCCGGCAGAGGGAGTACAAGCCTGTGCCCCCTGCTTGTTGATGTAAAACATGGTCACCTGTTTGTCCGTCTGGATCAACAATGGCAGACGGCATAGGCGGTGGCAGGATGCTCGTAGGGCCAGAAAGATTGCCTGGTGTTCCAGGAGATTGATCTGTAGGAGGGATTCCTCCAGAGACCAACTGTCTTGTGTGCAGAGGTCATCGCTGTGCGCTCCCCACTAAAGGAGGGAGGCATCTGTGGTCAGGGTTGCTTGTGGTGCAGGTGCCTGAAAGGGCATTCCCGCCCGTAGGTGGTGCAAGTTCTGCCACCAGTTTAGTGAGGCTGCCAGGCGGCTGGTGACCTTGACCCTGTCCCTCAGCCTACCTGTGGCCTGTCCACTGAGAGCAGGCACCATTGGACTGTCCGCATATGGAGGCGGGCCGAGGGGCCGACATGGACTGTCGGGGCCGACATGGACTGTCGAGGCCATGTGGCCCAGGAGACAAAGGCGGCAGCACGCTGGGACTGTCCTGTGGCACTGCACCTCCCCCACCAGTTGCTGGAGGAGTGCTGCCCTCTCAAATCACCACTGTCTAAAACCATACAAACACATGATCAGCCTACAAATTGTATATATTGTATATTTTGTGGTTGTACATAGTTACCCTGTTAGCCAAGTTGATTATCCTGTTCATATGTAAACACAAAGTACTATTGGAAATGTGTATGTTCACTGTTTATTGTAAACCGCGCTGATGCTGAATAGCGCGGTATAAAAGAGACTTTAAATAAATAAATAAATAAAATAAACCGCTCTTGCCTGTAGCATGTCCAGATGTGCCCCTATAAACTCTAGGCCTTGAGCCGGGGAGAGGTGGGATTTCAGGTAGTTGACGACAAACCCCAGGTGCTGCAAGAGACAGAATGCCTGACCTGCAGCCTGGCTGGCCGTAGTGCCTCTGATGAGCCAGTCGTCCAGATAGGGGAAGACGAAGTCTCTTTATAGTCACAGACAGGCGGCAACTACTGCCAGACACTTTGTGAAAATGGCGATGAGGCTAGGCCGAAGGGGAGTACCTTGTACTGGCAGTGCTCTCCTCCCACCACGAATCTTAGATACTGTCTGTGGGAGGAGTGGATCAGGAAGTGGGTGTATGCATCCTTTAGATCCAAGGAGCAGAGCCAATCTCCCTGGTGGAGGTAGGGCAGCAGTGTCCCAAGGGAGAGCATCTTGAACTTCTCCCTCACCAGAAACTTGTTCAGGTTTTGCTGGTCTAGTTTGGGCCTGAGGCCCCCAGTTCTTTTGGGGACAACGAAGTACCTGGAGTAGAAGCCCTTTCCTCATAGATGTTTGGGTACAGGCTCCACTGCTCTGTCCTTGAGCAGGCCTGTGAGCTCTGAGAGGAGCAAGGTCTGGTGAAAGAGGCCTCACTGGCTCTCCTGGGAAGAACCCTAGGGGTGTTTGCTGGAAGCAAAGGAGATACCCCTCCCTTACCACTTGTAGGACCCCACTGGTGTGTAAAGAGTGCCAGGCATCCCCCTGTGGAGTGGACAGGGTCTCCTGGGGGGAGGGGAGGTCCTGCCCAGGGAGTCAAACGCTCCCCCTGGGGGTTGGGTGGGAGCTGGGGCCTTCGGCTTCCTCGGCCCGTGGCCCTGACTCTTGGGCTGAGGGCCCTGTTGTCCCGAGAAGAGCTGGTAGTGACCCTGATGAAAGGACCCCTTTTTCCTCAGGAAAGAGGGTCTTTTCCCTGATAGTTTCTTCAGGGGGAGGGTGGAGTTCTTCCTCGAGAGCCTCTGCCTGGTCACAACCTCGGCTTCTATCTTGGCTGCCTTACCGGCCATGGGCTTGCCAAACAAATTTTCCCCAGTGTAGGGGAACGTCTAGCAATTTTTCTTGTACCCACTGCTCAAGGTCGGAGGTCTGCAGCCAGGCTTGGCATCAGGCGCCAATGCCAGCTGCTGCTACCCAGGCTGCTGATTCAAAGCAGTCGTAGGCGGCGCGTGACAGGTATTTTGAGCAGTCCCAGATCCCAGCTGTCAGCGTTTGAAACCTCTGAAGAGGATCTCCGGCAAGGCCCACGGAGAAACCCGCCAGTTCCTGGATGAGGCCCTTAAGGTACATACCTACATACAATTCATAGGCCTGTATCCAGCAGCAGAGCATGGAGCCCTGAAAGCACTTGTGCCCGAGGGCGTCTAGGGCTCAGTCCTCTCTGCCCGGAGGAATAATTCTTCTTGTTTTTAAGCTTCTGCATATCTCGATGACTCCACAAACATGGAGTTATGCAGGAGCTGAGCCTTTTGGAAGCCAGGGCCCTTCTTTGCACAGTAAATGGCATTGAAGCATCGGCTGACCACTGGCACAGAGACCGTGGTCTCCCACATTTGTAGGAGCAGCCACTCAAGGATAGGTTGCACCGGCACCATGAGAGTCTCCTTTGGCGGGGACTCATACTGGAGGATCTCCAGTTCTTTAGTGCATGGGTCCCTACTCTGATTTGGTCAGGACCGACAGGGCCCAGGCCATATCCCAGACAAAGTCGTGGAAGATCACATCCTCCGGGGGGAGACAGCTCCAAGGAGATGTCTTGGTGTCGAGAGGTCTCCGGGAAGGCCTTGTCAACAGTCCTCCCACTCGGAGCTGAAGGGCAGAGGACTCCGAGTCTCAGGATTCCCATGCCTCGAGATTGGGTCTGGGGAACCAAGTTCTTCCGGATGATCTCTGGTCCGACTCCCAGAAACTGGCTGGTGAGGATCAGACACCCAAGGATCGGGACTAGGACTGGGACTTCGACCGGTGCCGAGGGCTCGCCCAACGCTGGTGGCTCTCTGTGCCTGGCTCGATGCCCAGGGACTCCCCTGCAGTCGGGGGCTCGGTTGTTGGGGCAGATGATGCGGATGAACCAGATATCATTACCTGCTGCAGGGTCAGGATGGCAGAGATATTCTGCTCCAGGGCTGCCAATCTGGTTTCGAGGCCAGAAGCTCCATAGCTTTTGGCATGGGCACAGAGGTTCTCAGGCCCAATGCTGGCACTCTCATGAGTGCATCCTCGAGGAGTTTTGCATGGTTTCCGATGGCTGAGGACTCCTTCCTCGAGACCTTAAGGGGGCACTGCCCGGAGCTGCCGAGTCCCTCTGCGGGACCTTACCAGGTTTCCCCAGTGGAACCTCAACTGGCCTAGATGATTTTTTATTTTTATTCTCGGAGTCCAGGGTCTTTTCAGAGGAGCTGCTACTGCGGGACTCCAAGGACACCCAGGCCTCGCGGGAAGTGCTGGGCTTGGAGCTCAGTGTCAGGGACACCGGAGCTGAGTCGGACCACGGGAACATCTTCCCCTGCAGCTCCGTTTCTTGATGGTTTTCGGAGTCATGGCTTGGCAAAGGTTGCAGGTGGTACTGTTATGGTCCGGACCAAGGCAGCGTAGGCAGCAGTCATGGGTGTCTGGAAAAGACAGTTTGACTGCAGTGGTCACATTTTTTTAGCCCACCTGGAGACATGGTGGGCGACACCTGTCCGGGGTCGACGACCCCCAGCTAAAAAAAGGCATGAACGTCAGTCGAGGCAAGCCTCATCAAAAAAGAAGGGGGAGACGAGAAACTGCGCCAGGGTCAGCGCCGGCTCGACATGGAAAGAGGAAGCGGTACGCAAACCAGAAAAACAAGTTTTAAGGGTAATTTTAGAGAGATTTTTCAGGGAAACAGGACAAGCGCCCGTTGGGCTCCATGGAAAAAAGGAGACTGAGCAAGATGGCACCCTTGGGCTTGAAGGGGACCATGCATGCGTGGTAGCAAGGCTTTCTTTGAAAGCTGGGGAAATGCTCTGCGCATGCTCCATCAGTGCCAACGTCACCCATATGCGAGGGCTGACTTCCTGCTTGTCCCTGGAGAAAAAAAAAACAGTAGGTTTTTTTTTTAATAGAACACAATTGTTGTTAAGTATAACATAACAGCATAGCTCAATCCTATGCAGAATAGAAGAACCCCCATCCATACCTTTTAGCATACATGACAAAAAGAGAGAAGGGCAAGTAAAAAGAAGAAAAGATACAGACTGACCACATGTGGATCTGCAATCATATCACCATGCTCCCCCCACCCCCAATAAAGATAACCCTCTTCTGGTGAGCCATACAAACATGTCACACCCAGCAAAGCTGGGTAGATCTCAGTCATAACATACGAGATACCAAAAAAGGGCTCTAAACATCTCAAAAGTAGGAGGCTGTATCCCTCACACATGAGTGGAGGGATACAGCCTCCACTGTATCCCTCCACTCATGGAGGAGTGGCCTAGTGGTTGGGGCAAGGTACTTCAGGCCGGAAGGTCGGGGGTTCAAATCCCACTAGAAGACAGCAACCTTGGGCCGGAAGGACTGGGGTTTCTAGTCCCACAGGTGCTCCATGTGGTCTTGGGCAAGCCACTTAACCCTCCATAGCCCATGTTCCCTGTAAAATAGTTATCTCCAAGTTATAATGCCCTGTTCAATGTAATTCCAGTTTGTTCAATGTAAACCGCACTGATGCAGAATAGCGCGGTATATAAGAGAATATAAATAAATAAATAAATAAATGAGAAAAAATTACAAGCTTTATGGAACCACTCAAAGAGCTGCAGCTGTACTATGCTTCCACCCTCTTGCCAGAAAGGTTTCTGCAGCTAAAAGCAATCTCTTATTCTCATCATATCCTCATCATATCTTCCCAGTCACTTCTAATAAAAGTAATATAACAAATGATATGATCAGATCTATGATTCCATCAATTGCAGAATAGACCGACTGACTGACTTATTTATTTAGCAAGCTACACAGAACTGAAGATGTAACTTACATTGAAACATCAGCATCAACTATTTACAGCATGCAAACAGCGTTGGCTCTTTATATACAGTTTTCTTTATATACAACAATTAGTGTCAGGCTGGTGTGCATTGTTCTTCTGGTGGGGGGGGTTATTCACTGCTGTGGAAGTGTTCGGTAAAGAGATGTATCTTTAATTTTTTGCGGAAGATCTTAAGGTCCATGATGTTCCTGAGCTAGGCCGGCAGTCTGTTCCATATGGAAGGTGTGTAGAGTTGGAAGGCTCTTTTGCAGGTTTGTGATGTGATTTGGCTTTGATATGGGGGATACTTAGGATGTTCCTTGTCAAGATCCGTCTGGCTCTGTGCGGTTGTGAGGGCTGTATGAGTGTTTGTAGATATGTGGGAGAGTCTGAATGAATTGCTTTGTGTATTAGCATGATCGTTTTGTATCTTATGCGGCTCTGCAGGGGGAGCCAGTGAAGCTGTTTGAGTATCAGAATGATATGTTCTTTTCTTGTTGCTGCTTGTAGGACTCTTGCTGCTGAGTGGAAAACTGTCTGAAGAGGTACAAGCGTGGAATGCAGTAGTCCTTGTAAGATGGCACTGCAGCAGTCCAGGTGGGGTATTTATTGATGCTTGGAATACAGTACAGAAATCTTCTGGTTCAAGGAGTGGTCAGAGGCGCTGGAGTGTCTTCACCTTCTGACTTTCTTCCAGCATTTCTGAGCTAGGAGCACAGTACTTCATTCCCTATACCAAACCACGTCCTTAGGCTTTTGCAATCCAAATGCATGGCGCTTCAATCTTAAAAGCCAAATTCTCAACCCGCCTCCAATCATTGCCAGATGCCTCATGCTATCCACCCCTGCCAGCATGTCTACCCTGTTGCAGATTTTGGTATCATCTGCAAAGAGGCACACTACCCTGTTGCAGATTTTGGTATCATCTGCAAAGAGGCACACCTTTCCCAACAGAACTGCCACAATATTGATTACAAAAATTTAAGAAAAAAAAAAGACAGGACCAAAGGCCAATTCCTGAGACCCCAATCTTCAGAATGAACTCCATTTACTACTACCCTCTGTCATCTCTCACTCAACTAGCTTCGGGTCCATGCCAAGGGCACTCAGTTTATTTACAAGTGGTCTTGTTCCAGCTGAAAGGAAACTCTGGAATGAGGGGGATCATAAGATAAAAGTGAAAGGGGACAGACTTAGGAATAATCTGAGGAATTATTTCTTTATGTAAAAGGTGGTGGATGCATGGAGCAGTCTCCCAGTCGAGGTGGAAGAAACGAGAACTGTATCCAAATTTTAAAAATGCATGTAATAAATAAAGAGAAGCTCTGAGGAAGAGGAAGGGATTGTAGAACCTAATAGTTCTTATGGATGGGCAGAATGGAGGGGCTCTATGGTTTTTATCTGCTGTTTCTTACTGGGCAACCACATGAGAACTATGAGCACTGTGAAAATGTGGTTGTGTGGGGCTATTTTGGAAGGAAGTTTTGTTGAGGAGTTTGCATGGATTTTATATAAAATGTTTAAAATAGTTTTCCTTTCTACTGAAGTACTCCTTCTCCTCCCCCCCCCCCCCATACATACTCTGAGGTTGCTGGTCAATTAGAAACACAGAAACATGACAGCAGAAAAAGACCACATGGCCTATCTAGTCTACCCTTCCATATCACCCACTACAAGAGCCCCCTTTTTTCCTTTAGAGAGCATCTGTGTTTGTCCCATGCGTCTTTGAATTTAGATACTGTCCTCATCTCTACCACCTCTACTGGGAGACTATTTCACACATCTGTCACTCTTTCCGTACAGAAATATTTCCGCATGTTACTCCTGAGTTTATCCCCTTCCACCCTCATCCTATGTCCCCTCATAGCAGAGCTTGCTTTCATTCAAAAGAGGCTTTCCTCCTGTGCATTTATGCCATGGAGGCATTTAAAGGTCTCTATCAAATCACCTGTGCAACATTTCCTCTGAATTATACATATGCATTATAACAAAAATCATTAACCATTTTAGTAGCCACCCTCTGCACCAACTCCAGCCTGTTTATATCCTTTTGAAGGTGCGGTCTCCAGAACTGCACATAATACTCCAAATGAGGTTGCACCAAAGACTTATACAGAGGCACTATCACCTCCTCTTTTTATGCTGGCCATTCCTCTCCCTATGCATCCAAGCATCTTCCTAGCTTTTGCCATCGCCTTTTCTACCTATTTAGCTACTCTGAGATCGTCACATACAATCACGCCTAGGTCCCACTCTTTCGTGGACAGAAGTACGTCATCCGCTATACTGTACCGCTCCTTGGATTGTTGCAGCCCAAATGCATGACCCTACATTTTTTAGCACTAAATCTCAGCTGTCAAATTCTAGACCATTTTTCAAGCTTAGCTAGGTCCCTCCTCATGTTATCTACACCTTCCTGGGTGTGTCTACTTTGTTGCAGATTTTGGTATTAGCCGCAAAGACTCAAATACAAAGCCCTGCTATTGTCATTCAAAATCCTTCACCACCTCTCCGCATCATAGAAATATAGAAATATGATGACAGAAAAAGACCACATGGCCTATCTAGTCTGTCCTTCCATATCAACAACTACAACAGTCCCCTTTTTACCTTTAGAGATCCTCTGTGTTTGTCCCATACTTTTTTGAATTCAGTTACTGTCCTCATCTCTACCATGTCCACTGGGAGACTATTCCACGGATCCACTACTCTTTCCGTAAAGAAATATTTCCGCATCTCACTCCTGAATCTATCTCCTTTCACCCTCATCCCATGTCCCCTCGTAGCAGAACTTGCTTTCAACTGAAAGAGGCGCTTCTCCCTGAACATTTATGCCACGGAGGTATTTAAACATCTCAACCATATCACCTCTGTCCCGCCTTTCCTCTAAGGTGTACATATTAAGGATCCTTCAGTCTGTCCTCATATGCTTTATAATGAAGCCCACTAATCATTTTAGTAGCCACCCTCTGCACCGACTCCATCCTGTTCACATCCTTTTCAAGGTGCAGTCTCCAGAATTGCCCACTATACTCCAAATGAGGTCACACCAAAGACTTATTCAGAAGCATTATCACCTCCATTTTTCTGCTAGCCATTCCTCTCTGTATGCACCCAAGCATCCTTCTAGCTTTTGCCGTCGCCTTTTCTACCTGTTTAGCTACTTTAAGATCATCAGACACAACCACGCCTAGGTCCTGCTCTTCTTTAGTGGACAAAAGTACTTCACCCCCTATACTATATTGCTCCCTTGGATTGATGCAGCCCAAATGCATGACCTTACATTTTTTAACATTAAATCCCAGCTGCCAAATTCTAGACCATTATTCAAGCTGAGCTAGATCCTTCCTCATATTATCTACACCTTCCTGGGTGTCTACTCTATTGCAGATTTTGGTATCATCTGCAAAGAGGCAAACCTTACCCGACAGCCCTTCCGCTATATCACTAACAAAGATGTTAAAAAGAATCGGACCAAGGACAGAGCCCTGGGGCACACCACAGGTAACATCCTTCTCCTCAGAGTGAGCTCCATTTACTTGTACTCTTTGTCGCCTCCCACCCAAACAATTTCTAACCCAAGCAGTAACTTTAGGGTCCATCCCTAGGGTGCTCAGTTTATTTATAAGTCGCCTGTGAGGAACAGTGTCAAAGGCTTTACTGAAATCTAAATACACCACACATCTAGGGCTCTCCCTTGGTCCAACTCCCTGGTCACCCAGTCAAAGAAATCAATCAGATTTGTCTGACAAGACCTGCCTCTGGTGAATCCATGCTGCCTCGGATCCTGTAATCCGCTGAACTCCAGAAACCTCACCATTTTCTCTTTCAGCAGCGTTTCCAATAATTTACTCACCACCGAAGTTAAACTAACTGGCCTGTAGTTTTCAACCACATCCTTACTTCCGCTTTTGTGTAAAGGCACCACATGAGCCTCTCTCCAGTCCTTTGGCACCACTCCCGACTCCAACGAAGCATTGAAAAGGTCAGTCAGTGGAGCTGCTAGAACGTCCAAGTTCCCTCAGTATTCTAGGGTGTATCCCATCCGGTTCCATAACTTTGTCTACTTTAAGTTGAGCTAGTTTCTCACGAACACAGTCTTCTGAAAATTGTTCAAGATGTCCCTCGCTTCTGTTCCTGTTTGTGGGTGTTTCCTGAGGTCCTGCTCCTGGTTCTTCATCTGTGAACACAGAACAGAAATATTTGTTAAGCAATTCCGCTTTATTCTTATCAGCTTCTACATATTCCTCCCCTGCACCCTTGAGTCTGAGAATACAACTTTTGCCCTTCCTCTTCTCACTAATATATCTGAAAAATGTCTTATCCCTCCATTTTATTGCATTGGCTATTTCCTCCTCCTTTTGAATCTTTGCCTTCCTGACTACTTTGCTAGCTTCTCTAAGTTTTTCCAAATACAGATGCCTGTCTTCCTCTCTCTGTGATCTCTTGTATTTCATGAAGGCCTCCCTCTTTTTCTTCACTTTTTCAGCTACTTCTTTCGAAAACCATAGCAGTCTCCTTTTCCTTTTACCTTTATTTACCATTTTAACAAAAAGGTTGGTTGCCCTTAAAATATCCCCTTTCAGTTTTGCCCACTGTTTTTCTACATCCCCCAGCTGTTCCCATCCCACTAACGACTCCCTGAGGTATTGGCCCATCTTGGCAAAGTTAGTCTTTCTAAAGTCTAAGATCCTCACCTTTAAATAGATTCTAACAGCCCTAGTCCTAATACTGAACCACACCATCTGGTGATCACTGGATGCAAAATGATCTCCCACCACAACATCAGAAACACTTTCACCATTGGTAAAAGTGGGGTCTGTTACCAACTGCCTGAATAGTGCTCCCTGTAGAGAATCCAGGATCTCCTTACTTCTAGATGATACTGCAGCAGGAATGTGCCAATCAACATCTGGCATATTGAAATCTCCTATCATTAGCACTTCCCCTTTCCTAGCAATGCTGCGTATGTCTTCAATTAACTCTGTCCACCTCTTCCTCTTGTGAGGGAGGTCTGTATATCACACCAATGCAAATAGATTTCTCTTTCCCTCTTTCTAGTTTAACCCACAATGCCTCCTCTCTCCCTTTTAAGCTCTGTAATTCCACAGCTTTAATAGTAGTTTTTACATATAGTGCCACTCCTCCTCCCCTTCTTCCTACCCTGTCCTTTCTGAATAAAGTATAGCCAGGTATAGTTACATCCCAATCATGGTCTTCTGTAAAGAGTAGTTACTCACCTGTAACAGGTGTTCTCCAGGAGCAGCAGGAATCAGTCCTCACTTATGGGTGTCATCGACGCCGATGAAGCCCCAGTGGAGCGTTTCCCCAGCTTTCCATAAAAGACTTTGGGAATGCTGGCACGCATGCGCGGTTCCCTTCCCGCCTTACCTCAGTCAAATGACATAGCTAAGAACAGCACACAAAAATGTAAAAATTAAACTATGTACAACTGCAACTCCAAGAGGAAGAGGGAGGGTAGTGAGGACTGATTCCTGCTGCTCCTGGAGAACACCTGTTACAGGTGAGTAACTACTCTTTCTCCAGGACCAAGCAGGAAGTCAGTCCTCACTTATGGGTGACTCCCCAGCTCTGGGCTACCAGGAACCCAGGCTGAACAAGAGAACTCCCTCTAGTCTCAGCAACAAAGTAAAGGCATTGCAAGGACACACCCTCCAAAGGTAGCCCAACCAGAGGGCAGGAGGGCAGGAGTTGCCTAGACCTCAAAGAGATTACGGAGTACTGCTTGGCCAAAAGCACTGTCCCTACGGGACTCCCTCTCCAGACAGTAGTGGGCTGCAAATGTCTGGCTTGAAGACCAAGTAGCAGCCCTGCAGATGTCTTGCAATGGGACAGAGCGGAGGTGAGCCACTGATGCAGCCATTGCCCTCACACGGTGGGCCGTGACGCTACCCTGCAAAGGAAGGTCAGCCACCTTGTAAGCCCAGGTGATACAGTCAGCCACCCAGATGGACAAGGTACGCTTGGACACGGGCCTCCCCAAGTTATTGGGGTCAAAAGAAAGGAAGAGCTGAGAAGCCTTCCTGTGACCTTGCGTACGTTCAAGTTAGAAGGATAAGGCCCTCCTACAGTCCAAGGTATGGAGAACTGTTTCAGCCTGACTTGCATGAGGCCTAGGGAAGAAAGTAGGAAGAACCACCTCCTGGTTGAGGTGGAAAGAGGAGACAACCTTAGGAAGGAACTTAGGGTGACTCCTGAGGACCATCCTGTTTTTATAGAACCTGGTGTAAGGTCTATCACAGATCAAGGCCTGAAGCTCACTTACTCTCCTAGCCGAAGTAAGGGCTATCAGAAAGAGAGTCTTCCAGGAAAGGAAGCGTAGAGGGCAAGCAGCCATAGGCTCAAAAGGTGGGCGAGTCAGCTGCTGCAAGACCACATTCAGGTCCCACTCAGGAGCAGGACGACGTATGGGAGGTTTGAGCAGGAGCAAGCCTCTGAGAAACCTAGACACCAAAGGGTGCACAGACAAGGAATGGCCCTCAACTAGGGAGTGGTGAGCTGCCAAAGCAGAGAGGTGGACCCGAACAGAGTTGCTTGAGACCCTGATTGGACAAGTGCAGCAGGTACTGAAGCACTACTGACAGTACAGGAGAAAGGATCCTCAGCACGTAGCTGACACCATACAGAGAACCTTTTCCACGAGAGCATAGGTCTTCCTAGTGGATTGTTTTCTGGAGGCTAGGACAACCTCCTCAACCTCGGGAGGCAGGCCCCAGGGAGCCAACACTACCCTTGCAGCCTCCATGCCATCAGATTGAGAGCTTTGAGATTGGGATGCAGCAAGGAGCCCTGATCGTGAGAGAGAAGGTCAGGTTGCAATCCCAGAGGCAGAGGCAGATCCATTGCCAGTTGAAGCAGGAGGGGGAACCAAGGCTGCCTTGGCCACCTGGGAGCTACCAGGAGGACTGAGGCCCTGTCTCGGAGAATCTTGAACAGTGTTCGGGCCACCAGAGGGGTGGGAGGAAACGCATAGAGTAGGCCCCAAGTCCAGGGAATCAGAAAAGCATCTGCTGCTACTCTCAGAGGATGCGGTTGCCTGGAGCAGAACCTTGGCAGCTGGTTGTTCAGTGGACTGGCAAACAGGTCTATGGAGGGAAGCCCCCATCTCAAGAAAATCTTTTGAACCACTAAAGGATGTAGCTGCCACTCGTGTGGTTGCAGAATCCTGCTCAATCTGTCGGCCAGGGAATTCTCCTGGCCTGGAAGATAGACTGCTTTGAGGAGCATGTTGTGCTTCAGGGCAAAGGAAGAGGTCCTGGGCCTCCTGACAAAGGGACTGGGAACCAGTTCCGCCTTGTTTGTTTACATAGAACATGGCTACCTGGTTGTCTGTCTGGATCAAGACAGACTGTTGTGCCAGGGAAGCAGTAAAGGCCTTGAGGGCCAAGCGGATAGCTCAGTTCCAGCAGATTGATCTGCTGGGACGCCTCCCAATGAGACCACAGGCCCTGGGTGCACTTGTCTAGGCAGTGTGCTCCCCAACCCAGCAGAGAGGCATCGGTGGTCAGTACCACTGTATGAGGTGGGATCTGAAAGGTCACCCCCACCAGCAGATTGGGGGGGTCTGACCACCAGTTGAGGGAGGCCAGGAAACGGTGGGACACACTGATCCTGTCTCTGAGACTGACTGAGGCTTGTGACCACTGAGTCCGAAGGCACCACTGGGCAGGTCTCATATAGAGCCTGGCATTGGGGGTCACCTGTACTGTCGACGCCATGTGGCCCAGAAGCCTGAGACAGAGTCTGGCGGAGACCAGGGACCTGTGCAGAAACTTACTGGCGAGGTCAATGAGACTTTGTGCTCGGTCCACTGGTAAGAATGCTCTTGCCAGCTGAGAATCCAACCTTGCTCCTATGAACTCCAAGTTCTGGGAGGAGAGCAAAGTGGACTTTGCGAAGTTGATGACAAAGCCCACCTTCTGGAGCAGTTCTATGGTCCTGTTGGTGGCCTGCTGAACTTCTAGGGAAGTCTGGCCTCTGATGAGCCAGTCGTCTAGGTAAGGAAACACAAAGATGCCCTGATTTCTCAGGTAGGCTGCCACCACTGCCAGGCACTTGGTAAAGACCCTGGGAGCGGAGGTCAGTCCAAAAGGCAGTACTCTGTACTGATAATGGTTTCCTCCCACAATGAACCTGAGGTACTTTCTGTGGTCTGGATGAATAAGGATGTGAGTGTAAGCATCCTTTAGATCTAAAGAGCATAGCCAATCTCCCTGCTGGAGGTAGGGCAGAAGTGTTCCAAGAGTAAGCATCTCAAACTTTTCTTTCACTAGAAACTTGTTTAGGTTTCTGAGATCCAAAATGGGTCAAAGACCACCGGTTCTTTTTGGCACCAGGAAATACCTGGAGTAAAATCTGTGACCGTGGAAGTGGGGAGGCACAGGCTCCACTGCCTTGTCCAGCAACAGACCTTTTAGCTCCTGGAGGAGAAGGGCTGTATGCAGGGGAGGCCGGAAAGGTTCCCCTGGGAAGTGTGGCGGAGGTAGTTGGTGAAAATGCAGGGCATAGCCTCGACGGACTATGTCCAGCACCCAACTGTCCTGGGTTATCAAGGGCCACTGGTGGGCGAACAAGGCTAGGCGGCCTCCTGTGCAGGGCTGGGTCTGCAAGGGAGCTATGGCTATACTCAAGGAGTCAAAAACCCCCACCCTGCTGAGTGGGAGCAGGGGCCTGAGGCTTGGGGGCCCTCTGCCTACGGGGCCCATTACCCTGGCCCTTGGCTTGCTGACCCTGGGAGGCAGCTTGGGCAGCCTGATACTGAGGGTACTGTTTGTAGGAAGTGCCCTTCCTCGGGTAAAAGGACTTTTTACCCGAGCCCTTCTTCTTATGAGAAGGGGCAGAGGTCTTCCTCGACAGCCTAGTCCTTGTGAGGAGCTCTGTCTCGAGCTGAGCGGCCTTCTCGGCCACAGGCTTGCCAAAAAGATTTTCACCTCGGCAAGGGACATCGACCAACTTGTCCTGAACCCATGGCTCGAGGTCCGACGACTGCAGCCATGCCTGGCGTCGAGCCGCAATGCCGGCTGCCGCTACTCGGGCCGAAACCTCAAAGCCATCGTAGGCGGCGCGGGACATGAACTTAGAGCATTCCCGTATCCTCAAAGCAAGGACTTAAAACTCTGCAAGGGCTCCCCGGAGAGACCAGCAGAGAAACCGGCCAACTCCTTGGCCAGGTCTCGCAAATACATGCCCATGTACAGCTGGTAAGTCTGGACACGGCAAGCAAGCATAGAGCCCTGAAAGCACTTCCTACCGACGCCATCAAGGCTTCGGGCTTCCCTACCAGGAGGCACCGCAGAGTGCATCTTCTGACTCTTCAGACGATGCATGGCCGATTCCACAACCATGGAATGGTGAGGTAGCTGTGCTTTCTGGAAGCCAGGACTCTTCCGGAGCCGCCTTTGACTCCCTTCCTCACCATCAACTCTTATGCAGGCTCCATGAAATAGGGCTCATAGGCACAACCCTAAACTGGTTCCGATCCTATCTAGATGACAGAACCCAACAGGTTCGTATTGGTAATGATACCTCTCTCCCAGTTACACTAAAACAAGGTGTCCCCCAAGGATCGAGTCTCTCCGCTCTCCTTTTCAATGTTTTCCTTCAACCTGTTTGCAACATCTTTCAGAGCTTTGGCATTCAGTACCAATTATATGCTGACAATATAATGTGCTTCACCCCATTTTATCTCTCCAACCCCGACTTTTCTAAACTAAGCGATTGCTTACTTACACTGAAATCATGGCTATCTCAACATAACCTTCTAATAAATCAAGCAAAGACTGAAGTGCTACAGTGTTCTCCGCTACCTCTTACACCCCCCCCTCCAACCATTACTATTGGAGATTTCACCCTCACTATAAAAAACCAGGTGAAGTATCTTGGCATTATCCTCGATCAGAACCTCTCCTTCACTAATCATATAAAAAGAACTATTAACACAATATATGCCAAGTTACGTACCCTCCGGAATCTCAAACCCCTCTTAAGCCCCACTTCCTTTCGATCTGTCTGTCAAGCCCTCACAACCCCCTCTCTTGATTACTGCAACCTAATCTATCATGGCCTTCCCAAGAATGCTATACAACCGCTCCAACTTGCCCGGAACACGATTGCTCGACTCATAACCAGCAATCCCAGGCGATCACACATTACACCTGCCCTATATGACCTCCACTGGCTCCCCATCTACTGTAGGATTAAGTTCAAAGTCCTTACCCTTATACATAAAATCATCTCTAACGAATCAGCTCCTTGCCTTTCCCCTCTCACTCCCCTCTGCTAGCTCTAGAACCCGCCGTACTATTACCAAAAACCTCATCTCTATCCCAACAACCATAAGATATAGTAAACAATTTACTTGTAACAGGGCCTTTTCCCTTTATGCTCCTACCCTATGGAACTCCCTTCCCCATGAGCTGCGGAACTCTAGAACTCACCTTGAGTTCCGAAAGAACTTAAAAGCCCTCCTTTTTCAGGAACATTTTTCCCTTCCACCTTAGTACTAACCTTCATCTGCTTCCCTCCAGCGCCTACCCCTTCTAAACCTCATACTGACAACTGATATCTCGGTAATATCTTTGTAAATAGTTGTTTTTATTCTTATAACACAGGTACACTAAAAAAATTTTTTTTTAAACTGCCTCTAATGTTTCGATTGATTTTTACGTTTTTTGGTGCGCTGAATCCAAATCTGGTAACCAATTTGCTCCATCACGTACAGATTTTTTGCTACATTGGGTTAGCAGTTTGAGGTGAACGTTTCAGATTGAGTGCGATCGAGATAAAAGTTTCTTAGATGAATTCTTTATACTAATTGTTTAGTAGTTATTCAAATAAGAATAAAGAAAATTGTAACAAGGCAGCACATAAGAATAGAGTAATGTCAACAAAACACACTGTGATTGTAGCAAAATTGTCTGCACTTAAAACAGCCACATACATGTGCACAAACATTGAGCATATAAGAGCGAGGTTAGACACAAAGCAAAGCAAAGAAATGTGCAAAAAATGTTGTACAGGTATGTATGTAAGAATAGAAAACGCAAACCGCACCATTGCAATACATGAAGACAAACACCCGATGGTGTGAAAATAAAATTCTAATAAATGAGATCCGACACTGGTAATAACTAGCAAATTTTTATTTCAAAGTTTAGTAAAAACACGATATTTGTCAACACAGTTTAGATTTTAAAGTCATTCTTGGGTCAATCAATCTCCTGGTGGGCCCGTTTCTTCTTCCCCTGAATGCTTCTCTTGGTGCGCTGCTTGGCGTATTTTTCATCTGGGGTTTCCCGCAGCAGCAACCAGCAGAAATCAGCCATCATAGTGGTGTTCCATCTTCCTTGGTACCTTCTCTCTGCGTCCTTGATGTCCTGGTGAAACCTTTCACCTTGTTCTTCACTGTACGCCCCCAAGTTATTACCACCCCCCTCAAGTGCCCACCTACAGTCCACCCGATCCTCCGCCTTCTTCTTTGTTGGCCCCACCCTATGGAACTCCCTTCCCCCACCTCTCCGTCTTGAACCCCACTACCCCACCTTCAAGCGTTCCCTTAAAACTCATTTCTTCTCTCTTGCCTTTGACCTTCCCCCTCCTGATCCCTGATCCTCTTGCCTCTCCCTCTACCCCTCAGGTTCCTGCTCTTGCTCTTCTTTCCTATCTAATTTGTAACTTCCTTTCCGACTCCTGGCCTTGTGCCTTTTGTGTGTAAATTTTAATTGTAAACCGCTTTGCCTACCAATGAAAGGCGGTATATCAAATAAATGAATATGAATATGAATAAGTTTTCGGGAAAGTAGTTCACATGGGAGTTCAAGAAATGGACTTTCAGGCTCATGTTACAGCCTTGTTCTTTGAAGGCATTGAGCATCCTGGCAACAATATCCTTATAGTTCTCATCCCGCCTGTCCCCCAAGAATTTGAGAACATCCTTGAAGGAATCCCAGGCTTCTTTTTCCTTCTCAGACATCGTTTCAGCGAATGCTCCATCTGAAATGAGTTTCCTAATATCAGGGCCAACAAACACTCCTTCCTTTAGCTTTGCTTCAGAAAGTCGGGGGAACTTTGAGCAAAGGTACCGAAAGCACTCACCATCTTTTGGAAGGGACTTGATGAATTGCTTAATGAGACCCAACTTAATGTGGAGAGGTGGTAATAGAATTTTATCACGAGGTACCAAGCTCTCATGAAGAACATTTTTCTCACCGGGTCTCAAATACTCCCGAATTGGCCAGTCTTTTTTCCCCCAGTGTAGGTCGTGGGCCCGGCTATCCTACAAGCAAAGGAAGCAGGGATATTTGGTGAAACCGGATTGCTGCCCTAATAGCATGGATAGAATTTTAAAGTCTCCACAAATCATCCACTTATGCTCATCATAACGAATCTTCTGAAGAATCAGGGCCAAATTCTCGTATTTTTCTTGGAGAATAACAGAGTGAGCAATAGGAACTGAAACGAATGTGTTGCCATTATGAAGAAGAACACCTTTTATGCTGTCTTTTGACAAATCAATGAACAGCCGCCATTCAGCAGGATCATACTTGAGTTTAAACTTTTCCATCACTCCGTATATATCGTTGCAAAATACCAAATCTTCCTCTTTGCTGAAATACTTCAAAAATTGTGTCTCGCGGTTGCGGTACCAATAAAAAGTTGTTCCTGGTGACAATAGATTTTTCTGTTTAAGCCGAGAACCTAGCAGTTGGGCAGCATCTTTTGGGAGTCCTAAATCCCAGACTAAATCATTCAATTCAGCTTGAGAGAAAAGTTCAGGTTTCGGATCTGGTTCAGTTTCAAACTCGGAAGTACTGGACTCATCGGGAAAAGCCATCTGATGAGTCTCATCATGATCAGAACCGTCCACACAAATATGATCCAAAGATTTTGGTGGTTCAGGCACAGGTACTTCGTTGCTATGAGGCATAGGCCTAATTGCTGAGGGAAGGTTGGGGTAACTTATTACGTTCTTATTTTTTTAAGTTGTATCCCTTCACAATGCAAGAGCAAAAATAGCAGTCACTGCTGTGGTCTCTTTGTTCACGCCACATCATAGGTATTCCGAAACGAAATGCTTGTATTTTACCTTTCATCCATAAGCGTAGATCTTCCTCACATGTCTTGCACACTTTGTGAGGAGCCCACGGTTTGTCTTGATCGCCTAACTTCAAACCGAAATAGGCGAAATATACTTTTTTAATAAATGCAGAAATGTTCCTCTGCCGCTTTTTCACGGTATATTCCCCACAAATAAAACAAAAACTGTCCGGAGAGTTGACGCAACCTCTGGCTCTGTGAGCCATCACAAATACACAGCACTGCAAACTACAACTGTAGTGAACCACTTCGGAATAAAGCTGGATTACGACTGAGCAAACAAAAGGTAATAATGAACTTGCAAGAAACTGAAATTTGACAGGAACGTTCATGTCGCAACCACCGTGTTTGAGCGAGCGAGCGAACGAGGCGAGGCGAACAGGAAAGAACATGCGCCAGCGCGAGTACTGGATTTAACCCCCCGCCTCCCAATTGTCCTGTTAATGTATAAAATGAATACAAAACACTCTAAAATATCATGAGGGAGTGTTTCTAGTTAGTTAACCATTACAACCTCTATTTTGGGCCAAGAAAATAAACTGCAGTCGGCTAAAAAGAAATTATGTGAACATTCCTTATATGGGTAAGAAATCTAATTTTGCAAGAAAACGTGACGTGATGGAACATTTTGGCTATTTTTCCTGGATTCAGCACCCCAAAATCTATAGGAATCAGTTGCAAAACTGGAGGCAGTTTTTTGGTAGTGTACCTGTGTAATTAGTTCATTGTTATTTTATATATATTTGTTACTTGTTCTATGTAAACAGTGGAAACACTCTATTTTAAATGTTTTATGTAAACCGTCTTGATTTGTAGAAAGACGGTATATAAAATCGGTTAAATAAATAAAATAAATAAATAAATAGATGGAATCGACTCGCTTGCTCAAAACCGGCGCCGAGGCCAGTGCCTCCCACATCCGGAAGAGCAGACGTTCCAGCATCAGAGGAACCGGGACAGTAAAGGGCTCCTTCGGAGGAGAGTCATACTACAGAGCATCGAGCTCCTCGGCTCGAGGCTCTTCCTCGGGGTCAGCCGGAATAGCCAGGGCAGCGGCCATATCCCGGATAAACTACGAGAACCTAGTATCCTCCGGAGGGGATCTACTCCGGGGCTCAGACTCTGGTGAGTCCGAAGGGACACACCGAGTCTTGAAGGTGTCAGAAGACTCCTAGTCTTCGGTCTCCCAAGCAGACTCGTCCGATGTCGAGTCGAGGTCCGACCCCACGGGGCCTCTAGGCACTGGCGTCGAGACCCTCGGTCCCGAACGGGAGGTTGAGGGAGACCTCGACCGAGGACGACTTCGAGCCGCAAGGGACTCGAGTATCGGCTCGGTCTCCGGGGTCGACTTCGAAGTCGATGTCCTGGTGGTCGGGACAGATGCTCCAGACAGGCTGGCCATCAGCGCCCGCTGCTGAACCATGAAGGCAGACATACTGCCCTCCAAGGCTGTCAACCTGAGACTCAGCTCGGGTGACGCAGCAGCCCCCGACTCGGGCCCGACGTCGGTACTCGGGGAGGCGAGTCCACGAGGACAACAGGACTTACGTGTCCAGCAGACTCCGGCTCCATGCGAGGAATTTTAGTGGGCTTCTCCTGGTCCACGGGCCCGGGATGACAGTCGGGGGTCTGAGACCTGGCCCTCGAGGGCTCAGGGACCTCCTCCGATGCCGCACTCGCGAGCCGCTTCTTCCTCTTACGTTCCCGGTCGGGGAACCCCCTTGTCTGAGGAGCTCCGACGCCTCTCGGGATCGGAATCCCGAGATGTCGAGGCCTCAGACGAGGTCCGGGTCCGGGCAGAGACCGAGTCCGAGAAAAGCCTTTCACTTTGTTGCTGACGACTTCGGAGGGCCTTGGAAGACATTTTTCCACATGGCCCACACGTTTTAGAATCGTGGTCCGGGCCAAGGCACCGAAGGCAGCAGTCGTGTGTGTCGGTGAGAGACATTATCTTTTTACACCGATCACACTTTTTGAAACCGCTGGAAGCCATCGGGGAGAAAAGGGTCCCCGTGAGGTCAAAGGACCGGCCTTCCAGGGAAAAAGAAAAAGATTTGGCACGAGCGCCTAGCCACTAAGGGCAAAAACCGAAAAGGGAAAAAAGGGATTCGATACCGGTGTACCGAACCCGGCGGGAGGGGAACCGACGTCGAATCAAAGGAAAAAAGCGAAATAACGCCAAGAAAAAAACTTCTCTTTTCTGGGAAAAAAAGGACACACGTCCGATGGGCTTCACGGAAAAAAAAGAGACTGAGGTAAGATGGCACCTTTAGGCAGGAAGGGAACCGCACATGCGTGCCAACATTCCCAAAGGCTTTCATGGAAAGCTGGGGAAATGCTCCGCTGGCGCTTCATCGGCGTCAAGGACACCCATAAGTGAGGACTGACTTCCTGCTTGGTCCTGGAGAAACCATGCTTCTGTAACTGCCACTAAATCCAAGTCAGCCACTCCCACCAAAGCTTCAACATCAGGGATCCTATTTCCCATGCTACGGGCATTTATACACACTGCTTTCCATATGTTACCCCTGTTACCCATTTCCATAAAGATATTTAATGTATCACCTAATTGGGGGCTTTCTTCACCCATCCCCAACGAATCTAGTTTAAAGCCCTCTTCAGTAATTAGCCAGTCTACTACCGAAGATGCATTGACCTTTCTTGGACAGATGGATGCCATCTCTGCTCTGCAACCCTTGGAACAGCATCCCATGGTCTAGGAGACCAAAACGCTCTCAATGACACCATCCACGCAGCCATGCATTCACCTCCAGGATGCGAGCCTCTCTGCCTTGGCCTTTACCCTCAACAGGGAGGATTGAAGAGAACACCACCTGTGCACCTAACTGCTTCACCCTCTGTCCCAGAGCCATGAAGTCACTTTTGATACGTTCCGAAGTAAACCTGGTAGTATCATTTGTTCCAACATGGATTAGCAACATTGGGTAATAGTCAGTTGACTTGATGAGTTTCGGCAAACTCTCCATGACATCTTGGCTTTTGGTACTAGGCAGACAGCATACCTCTCTGGACATCAAGTCTGGTCGGCAGATGGACGCCTCAGTACCCCTCAGAAGAGAGTCTCCAACCACCACTGCCCTTCGTTTCCTTGTGGTCACTGATCCTGCAACTTTGGGGTACTTGAGCTCTGGTTCTTCCCTTTCCAGCGATGCTTTCACCTCCTCCACTTCCAGGGCTGAACAATGGTTCTTCAATTCAAGGGCTGGAGAAGTTGGATTGGTGATTTTGCAGGCCTTGGTGACTTGTGTCCAACCATTGACATTCTGTTGGCACCCATCTTCTCCTCTGCTGGAGAGCTTGGTTGCTGCAAGAAGCATCTCATCAATGTACTTCTCACTGTCTTGAATGCTCCTCAGCCTCACCACCTCCTCTCCGAGTTCCTCCACTTGTTTCCTCATGGCTTCAGCATGCAGGCACCCTTCACATGGAACCGGTCCTTCAACTGGCATTAGGACCCTTGTCTGGACCGAGGCAGAAGCTGTAACGGGGCAACAGCTTTAGCGATACAATTTTTCCCAGCCATAGTTCTGTTCGTGGAGCTTAGGTATCTGTTAAAGCAAAAGAGAGATCTACCAAGTACCAGCCGATTTCCCAGCTGTCCTTTCAGAGAAAAAGCCGTTAAATCTCTTTAATTATATTCAAAATGTACTGGTCCAATTCTCTGTGCTTTGTTAAATGGGGAGGTGCCCTATAAAGCAAGACTGCTCACTAGGGGTGGGTGGGAGTCAGGGTGGGTAGGGAGGGAACTAACACCTGATTAAGGTGTTAGCAGTTCCCAAAGCTGAGGAGGTTACTAGAGTTCAACAACCTACTCTGCTCAAGGAAATTTCCACTAAAGCACCAAAAAGAAAGTAACCAACCTTGCTTTAAAAATATACAAAAACCCTTTTAAGAGCTCCCAGTCAGAGAGCTACAATTTAATAAAATAAACCCTGAAATCCTTACTGTTGGTTGATCTGTAGAGTCCCTGTTAGGGAAGCATCCACCCTGGAAAACCTTTTGCAATGGATGCTTGACAACAGGACCAGGAGATCAATTATGGCAAACACTCTTACCATCCCAGCTATAGGTAGTAAAGCGTAGTTACTCACCTGTAACAGGTGTTCTCCAGGAGCAGCAGGAATCAGTCCTCACATATGGGTGACGTCGGCGCCGACGGAGCCCTCGCGGAGCAATTTTCCCCAGCTTTCAAAGAAAGCCTTTGGGAATTGCAGCGTGCATGCGCGGTCGCCTTCCCGCCCAAGGGTGCCATCTTAGCCAGTCTGACGACATAGCATAAAAATTTGCAAAAAAAACTTAAGCAGATGATTGCAACTCCACGGGGAGGAGGGAGGGTTGTGAGGACTGATTCCTGCTGCTCCTGGAGAACACCTGTTACAGGTGAGTAACTACGCTTTCTCCAGGACCAAGCAGGAAGTCAGTCCTCACATATGGGACTCCCAAGCTTAAGGCTACCGGAGACCCTAAGCCCAAAAATGAGCTCCCTCTAGCTCAGCAGCACAGAAGTAAGGAATCTTCAATGAATTATCACCCACCGGTAGCCCCCATCCGGGATGGAGGGTAGGAGTTGCTCAAACCTCGAAGAGATTTCGGAGGACTGCCTGTCCGAAAGCACTGTCCCTGCGGGACTCCCTCTCGAGACAGTAATGGACCGCAAAAGTCTGGCTCGAAGACCAAGTAGCGGCCCGGCAGATGTCTGCCAGCGGAACAGAGCGGAGGTAAGCCACTGACGTAGCCTTCGCCCGAACACAATGAGCCGTGACTCGACTTTCTAAGGAGAGTCCGGCTGCCCCATAAGCCCAAGCGATACAGTCAGCAACCCAGATGGACAGAGTACGCTTGGAGACCGGGAGCCCCAATTTATTGGGGTCAAAAGACACAAAAAGCTGAGCAGCTTTACGGTGCTCCCGCGTACGGTCAAGGTAGAAGTTCAATGCCCTTCTACAGTCCAGGGTATGCAGGACCCGTTCAGCTCGGCTGGAGTGAGGCCTGGGAAAGAAGGTTGGAAGTACCACCTCCTGATTGATGTGAAAAGGGGAGACAACTTTTGGAAGAAATTTTGGGTGAGTCCGTAGGACTACCCTATTTTTGTAGAACCGAGTGAAGGGAGGATCAGACACGAGGGCCTGCAATTCACTTACGCGTCTAGCGGAAGTGAGGGCTATCAGGAATAAGGTTTTCCACGAAAGAAAACGCAGAGAACAGGTAGCCATCGGTTCAAAAGGCAGACAGGTGATCCGCTGTAAAACCACATTCAGATCCCAGTCAGGTGCTGGCGGGCGCAGAGGTGGTTTAAGTAGAAGGAGACCTCGGAGAAACCGTGCTACGAGAGGGTCGCTGGAAAGAGGTCTGCCGTCCACCGGCACATGGTGTGCTGAAAGAGCACTGAGGTGGACTTTGACGGAGTTGGACTTAAGTCCCAGATTAGAGAGGTAGAGCAGGTACTGCAAGATCACCGACACCGAGCAGGAGAAGGGATCCTGAGACTGCTGTACACACCAAACGGAAAAGCGACGCCATTTAAGGGCGTAGCATTTGCGGGTAGAAGGTCGCCGAGAAGCTAGGACGACCTCTTCCACCTCTGCCGGCAGGAGAAGGGGAGCGAGGACTACCCTTTCAGCCGCCAGGCCATCAGGTTGAGAGATCTGAGGTTGGGGTGTAGCAGAGACCCCTGATCCTGTGTTAGGAGATCCGGTTGAAACCCCAGAGGGAACGGATCCTCTACCGCTAATTGCAACAGGAGTGGAAACCACGGCTGTCTGGGCCAGCGAGGAGCCACCAGGATCATGGAAGCTTTGTCCCGGAGAACCTTGAATAGAGTTCAAGAGACTAGCGGGATGGGAGAAAAAGCATAGAGAAGGCTTTCCGACCATGAGAGTAGAAAAGCATCTGCCGCTACCCGAAGGGGATGTGGCTGACGAGAGCAGAAGCGAGGAAGTTGCCGGTTGAGAGGACTGGCAAAGAGATCCATCGTGGGGAGGACCCACTTCAGAAAGAGTTTCTGAACTACCAAGGGATCCAGACGCCACTCGTGCGGCTGGAGTATCCTGCTGAGTTTGTCCGCCAGGCAATTTTCTTGGCCTGGGAGATAAACTGCCTTGAGAAGAATGCCGTGACTGACGGCCCAAGAGCAGAGCTTCTGAGCTTCTCGGCAGAGAAGGAAGGAGCCCGTGCCCCCCTGCTTGTTCACGTAGAACATGGCAACTTGATTGTCCGTCTGGACAAGGACGGACCGGTGAGAAGTCAGGTGGGAGAAAGCCTTGAGCGCCAGACGGATTGCTCTGAGCTCTAGGAAGTTGATCTGTTGGGCAGATTCCCACGCGGTCCAGAGACCTTGAGTACATGCCCCCTGGCAATGTGCTCCCCAACCCAGGAGGGAAGCATCGGTCGTCAGCACTTGAGCCGGCTGAGGCGACTGAAACGGCATTCCGAGCACCAGGTTCGGCCGATGAAGCCACCACTGTAGGGAAGAGGCCAGCGGTCCGGAGATGCGCACTAAGTCGGCTAGTCCGCCGGTGGCTTGTTGCCACTGCTTGCGAAGGCACCATTGAGCAGGCCGCATATTCAGGCGAGCATTGGGGGTCACGTGGACGGTGGAAGCCATATGGCCGAGTAGTCTCAGGAAGCGCCTGGCGGAGACCAGGGACTGGCTGCGAAAACGGCCGGCTAGGTCCATGAGCCGTTGAGCCCTGTCGAGAGGCAGGAAAGCTCGAGCCTGAGGAGTGTGCAGTCTTGCGCCGATGAACTCGAGATCCTGTGAGGGGAGCAAAGTGGACTTTGCGAAGTTTATGACAAAGCCCAAGTACTGCAGAAGAGTCACTGTGCGGTGTGTGGCATTGGTGACTGCCGGAGAGGACGACGCTCTGATGAGCCAGTCGTCGAGGTACGGAAAGACATAGAGGCCGTGAAGCCTGAGATAGGCCGCCACCACCGCGAGACATTTTGTGAAGACTCGCGGTGCGGAGGATAGGCCAAAGGGCAGTACTCTGTACTGGTAGTGATTTCCTGCCACCACAAACCTTAGGTATTGGCGGTGGCTTGGGTGGATGAGGATGTGCGTGTAGGCATCCTTTAGATCTAAGGAGCATAGCCAATCTCCCTGCTGGAGGTAGGGCAGAAGGATTCCAAGGGTAAGCATCTTGAACTTTTCCCGCACGAGGAACTTGTTGAGGTTGCGCAAGTCCAGGATGGGTCTGAGGCCTCCTGTCCTTTTTGGTATCAGAAAATACCTGGAATAAAAGCCTTGACCTCTCAGGTGGTGGGGCACTGGTTCCACAGCCTGTTCCTGAAGAAGACTTGCTAACTCCTGAAGGAGTAAGTCCCTGTGCAGAGGGAGTCGAGGAGGTTCTCCCGGAAAATAAGAGGGAGGGACCTGATGGAAGTGGAGAAGATATCCTTCTCGCATGACCTGAAGCACCCAGGCATCTGAAGTGATGTTGGACCACCTGTGGGCGAAGTGAACCAGCCGGCCTCCGGTGCTGGGAGGAACCAGCTGAGGGGGAGAGGCTATGCTGAGGAAGTCAAAAACCCCCACCCTGCTGAGCAGGGGCTGGTGGTGCAGGCTTGGGGGCTTGCTGCCTATGGGACCCGTTATCCCGTCCCTTGGCCTGCTGACCCTGTTGGGGAGCTGCGGGGGCCTGATATTGAGGGTAGTGTTTATAGGCAGCCGCCTTTCTCGGGTAAAAGGACTTCTTTCCCGAGCCCTTCTTTTTCTGGGAAGGGGCGGAGGTCTTCCTAGAAAGCCTGGTCCTGGTGAGAGTCTCCGTCTCGATTTGTGCAGCCTTTTCAGCCATGGGCTTGCCAAAGAGGTTCTCACCTCTGCAGGGGACATCGACCAACTTGTCCTGCACCCAAGGTTCAAGGTCAGACGACTGAAGCCAAGCCTGTCGGCGGGCACCGATGCCAGCTGCGGCTACACGAGCCGATGCTTCAAAGCCATCATAGGCTGCTCGGGACATGAATTTGGAGCATTCCCGAATACCAGTTGTCAAGGCCAGGAACCTCCGCAAAGGTTCCTCGGACAGTCCAGCGGAGAATCCGGCTATCTCTTTAGCCAGGTCTCGGAGATACATGCCCATGTATAGCTGGTAGGTCTGGACACAAGCCAGCATAGAGCCCTGGAAACACTTCTTACCAAGGCCATCCAGGTTACGGGCCTCCCTGCCAGGAGGCACCGAGGAGTGCATCTTTTGGCTCTTAAGCCTATGCATGGCCGATTCCACTACCATGGAATGGTGTGGCAGCTGTGCTTTCTGGAAGCCAGGACTCTTGCGGACTCGATAGATGGAATCGACCCGCTTGCTCAATACCGGCGACGAGGCTGGACTCTCCCACATGCGGAAGAGTAGTCGTTCCAGCATGGGAGGAACCGGTACAGTAAAGTGCTCCCGGGCGGGAGAGTCGTACTGAAGGGCGTTGAGCTCTTCGGCTCGAGGCTCCTCCTCGGGATCCGCAGGGAAGGCCAAAGCCTTGGCCATATCCCTGACGAAGTCCGAGAACCGGGCATCCTCCGGAGGGGACTGTTTCCGAGGTTCGGACTCAGGTGAGTCCGAGGGGACACACCGAGTCCGAAAGGAATCAGGTGACTCCTCCTCTTCAGACTCCCAGGCCGACTCCGAGGAGGAATCGGTGGGGTCGGCTCAGGCAGGCGGAGGCGTCGGCCGCCCCGATGCCGAGGGAGTCGGCAGCGACGACCTCGGTCCCGAACGGGAGGCCGAGGGTGACCTCGACCGAGGATCGACTCGAGTTCGCATGGACTCGAGGATCGGCTCGGTCTCCGGGGTCGACTTAGACGTCGACGTCCCGGCGGTCGGGGCAGCGGCGCCAGCAAGGCTAGCGATCAGTGCCCGCTGCTGGTCCATGAAGGCAGATAGTCTGCTCTCCAAGTCCGTCAACCTGAGTCCGACCTCAGGTGACCCAGCAGCCCCCGACTCGGGCCCCGACGGCGTCGGGCCCGACGTCGGACCTCTCGGAGGCGAGTCCAGAAGGACTACAGGACTTACCCGAGCAGGCAACTCAGACTCCAGGCGAGGTCGCTTCGGGAGGTGCTCCTTCTCCAAAGACCCGGGACGGCTGTCGGGGCTATGCGACCTGGCCCTCGCGGAGCCAGGAGCGTCCACCGACGCCGCCCTCGCGGGTTTTGTCTTCCGTCGATGGCCTCCGGAGGGAGAACCCCTGTCGGAGGAGCTTCGGCGATGGTCAGAGCTGGAGCCTCTGGATGCCGAGGCCTCCGACGAGGTCCGGGTACGGCTGGGGTCAGCGAAGATTCTATCCCGCTGGTGCCGCCGACTCCTCAACGCTTTGGAGGACATTTTGCCACAAGCTCCACAGATCATTTCTTCATGATCCGGGCCTAGGCAGCGGAGGCAATTATCGTGTGTGTCAGTGAGTGACATATTTCTGTCACACTGACCACACCGCTTGAAACCACTGGCAGCCATCGGGGGAAAAGGGCCCCTGCAAGGTCAAAGGACCGGGCTGCCAGCGAAAAACCGAAAACGAAACTGACCAAAATCAGAAAAACCGAAAAATAAGAGAAGGACTCGCAACGGCGTCGCAAGTCCGGGCAGGAAAACGACCGGCGTCGAACCGAAGTGAAAAAAAGAGAAAAACTCACAAAAATCAACTTTTTTAGCGGGGACACGACGGGTACGTCTGTAGGGCTCCGCGGAAAAAAGAAGACTGGCTAAGATGGCAC